>JAPXFQ010000351.1:0-2400000 GCA_028564705.1 Apricaphanius iberus | reverse complement strand
TGAAAGGGATGAAGGAGGGGATGAAAGGGATGAAGGGATGAGGGAGGGGTTGAGAGAGGGAATGACGGAGGAGATGAAGGAATGATGGGATGAAAGGGATGAGGGGGAGAAGGGATGAAAGGGATGAGGGGATGAGGGAGGGGATGAAGGGATGAAAGGGATGAGGGGATGAGGGAGGGGATGAAGGGATGAGGGGATGAAGGGATGAAAGGGATGAGGGGATGAGGGAGGGATGAGGGAGGGGATGAAGGGATGAGGGGATGAGAGAGGGAATGACGGAGGAGATGAAGGGATTGGAGAAGGGATGAGGGAGTGGTTGAGAGAGGGAATGACAGAGGAGATGAAGGGACGATGGGATGAAAAGGATGAAGGGATGAGGGAGGGGATGAAGGGATGAGGGAGGGGATGAGGGGGTGGGGGGATGAAGGGATGAGGGAATAGTAAAATGGGGATGTAATACTGAGACGAGATAAAGGATCAGCGGGAGGGAGGGTGGGGTTTACGAGACCACAGTCTGAGCGACGCTGATGGCTAGGTGCTCGGGTTTAAATAGATCACAGAGTAATTAGGAATGGAATTCAGGTGTGAGATGCCAGGTGAGTCGGATCCGAGTAGATTAGTGAGAGAATACTGAATATGAGGCGTGGTCCAGCTCACGAACCTAAGTTAACATATTAACTTACATTTCATTAGCATGGACCACGCCTACGGAGATTAGATTAGTTTTGATTAGTTCATTTATTGACAAAGGTTAGATAGATGATGTGTCTGGAAGGATGCACTGATGTAGGCTTGTAGACTCTGTGTGGGGGTGCAGTCTTCGGAAGTCGGTCTTCTTCTCGAGCCTGCTCAGGACCCCCAAAGTTGGTCATTATTTAACAAAGCAAGGAATGAGCATGGTGCAGATCGTCGAGATTATTATGAATGTAAGAACGGTATGCTGAGGATGACAAACGACCTAGGATTTGAATAGTCTTGTCGGAAATGCCTAACTGAGAAGCTGAAGTGCCTGCGCCCATGCGGATGGAGTGGATTGAATAATTATCAGGGTTGATGCCAGATCTAAACGGGATTGATTAGAGGAGGAGAGTAACCGTAACAGATTGTGTGGATGCAGCGGGTAAGGAGGTCAGAGGTTATAGGGAATCGGTGATTAGGTTAAGGTGTTTCTTGATTCTTAAGACCTTTGAGCAGCATGGATATGTGGCTATGGGAGAGAGCTGGACGGGAGTTGCCGGTAGCCAGTTTAATGAAGAAATTAATGCCAGAAAGGTATGATTGAATAGTGGAAACGCGGATTTATAGGATTGTATGTGAATAGGTAATGAAGAGGCGAATAGAAGACGGGATGAGTGAAGGGAATGGAAGGTTATACGTCACATAGAAACTTTTAAAAACTGTTCCATCTTGAAAGATAAGATGAGAGAGTTCTAGGAGCAATGCTGTTGAGGATAGCGTTCTGAGAAATGATGGAGAGGTCGTGAAGCTGTGTAGTTTGTTGTAGATGGTTGCTGAAAACAGTGGGATCGGAGTTGGATGAGGATCTGCGTCTGGAGCCAAGGACCTGAATTTCTGGAAAGAGAGGCGAGAGAGAGAATCAGCGATGGAATTCCGATGGGCAGATACATGAGCAGAACAGAGAATGAACTGAAGTTTGGCTGGCGCCAGAGTGAGTCTACGAATGAACTGCGTGATGCAGGATGAAAGTGAACGGCCTTTGTTTATGATGTCGACAACGGCAGAGTTGTCTAAATGAATAAGGATACAGTGCTGAGACCATTCATGCCCCCCCAAAAAAGGGCTGCAATCACAATAGGATCAATTTCATAATGAGCGGATGAGAGAGAGGCCGACTGGAGCTGCAAACGTTCAAACTCGGGGGCCATGTTGAAGCAAACCGCCTTCCATTGTAGAAACCACCAAAGCCTGCGGAGGGTGCTGCATCGGTAAATAGCCAGATGTCATCTGGATGAGAAATTCATAAAGTCATTGTAGAAGAATGAAATGCCGTTCCAAGATGAAAGAAATTCTTGCCAAAGGCGCATTTCCATCCGACAAGGTTCTTCAATGGCAAGACGACCATGAAGCGAAGGGATGTTTGCTGCGGTTGAAAGAAGGTGGTAAATGAAAGATCTCCCCTGCGGAATAATTTGCATTGCATATTTGAGATGACCTAAAAGAGACAGAATCTGTTGTTTGGAGCAACAGTCGGCTAAGATGAAGTTAGAAAGAATCAGAGAGATTCGGTGAACCTTCTCGAGTGGCAGAGAAGCTTGAAAAGTGGAAGAATTGAGAGTAATACCCAGGAATTCTAGAGAAGTATGAGGACCTATAGTCTTCTCTTCCGCCAGGGGAACTCCGATGTTGGAGAATGCTTCGGTTAGGTCACGGAGCCCGAGAAAAGGAGGAAATGAGGCAGGGGTGATGACAAGAAAATCATCGAGGAGATGAAGGACGTAAGAGAGGCGGTAAGTGTTAAGCAGAATACAACACAAAGCCTCGGAAAGGGAGTCGAAGATCCGGGGGCTACTTCTGCAACCAAAGGTAAGTCTGACTGCAAAGTAATAAGCTCCTTTCCAAAAGGCCCCAAAGAAACGCCAAAAGTCTGGATGAAGGGGAAGGACCTTGAAGGCACTTAGTAATGTCTGCTTTAGAAAGCCATGCATTACGACCTGCTAAACGGATGAGTCGAATAGCATGACCTATAGTGACGTAGTGCATTTAGAAATCAGGAAATGGTATAAGGCTATTGATACTGGGAACAGAGGAATTGTGAGGTGCCGACAGGTCGATAATCAGTCTTTTCTTTCCAGAGTATTTGCGGGTTGCTACCCAAAGGGGGCTGATTCGAAAAACTGCAAAAGGGGGCGAGCGAAAGGACCGATCATGAAACCCTCCTTAACCTTTTTAAGGAGTAAAGAATCAACTGTATCGGGATCAGAAAGGGCATTTAAAAGGTTAGAACAGTAAGTTGAGGAATCAGGAAAAACTTCAGTGCCTGAGTGGAACCCGTGTGTGAAACCCTTAACCAAGAAATCAACAAATTCCCTATCGGGGTGGCTGGCCAAAGCAGAGATCAGAGTGCTCACCTTGATGGGAGTGGCGAGGTGCTGTATCAGTCAATCTGGTTTGGAAGTGGGGTTATGGGGGCAGGTGTTCCGAGCATGTGCCCCTCCGCAGAAAGAGCAGGTATGCAAGAGCCTGCAGCTAGAGGCTGAGCAACCGAGGTCATTGAAATTGTTGCACACCATCCTACCATCCTGGTAAAGGATGGGACGGCCGCGCTTATCCATACCACCGGAGACTGGTGCATTTGGTTTAGACAATGTGGCAGACATTTAGGAATCATTGGAGGGGGAGGGGCAGCTGAGGACAAACGGTTGGGGACTGACTACTTTCTCTCCTACTTCTCCCCAACTGCATGATGTGCTGTCAATTCAAGCGCTAACCTGTTTTCTCTTAGTCTCTTCCTACAGTAGGAGCTGACCCGCCCTGCTTGACGACCCTGACTAAGATGGCATTGCAGTGACGGAAAGTTCTCCACGTCCTGCAACAAACTTCTGCATCAGTTGTGTTGTTCTTTCTGTGTCTCTGTTCTGTGTCTCTGTTCTGTATTCTCCAAACCACAGACGGTCTCGGCAGATGACCGCTTGTGCTGAGCCTGGTTCTGCCGGAGGTTTCTTCCTGTTAAAAGGGAGTTTTTCCTTTCCACTGTCGCTTCGTGCTTGCTCAGTGTGAGGGATTGCTGAGAATTACACGACGCAATCTTCTGTGGTTCTCTAATTTCTAAATTAAACATTGTATTGTAATAACCCTTCTTGTAAAGTGCCTTGAGATGACATCTGTTGTGAAACGGCGCTATATAAAAAAACTGAATTGAATTGAATTGAATTGATGAGCTGCGTGCCGATGATAGCCGAAGACGAAGAGGAGTGACAAGTGTACATGCAGTAGCAGGGCGAGAGGGAGCGCCGCAGAGGCTGCAGATGCGGCAATAAAACTGAGTCTAGACAACCCCAGTATGTACCTTGGTTGAATTGGGCAAGACGACGCGCTGCCTGGGATGAGAAAAGAACATGATATCGGTAAAACCCTGTTCCTCCAAATCTAAGGGCCATGTCAAGGACAATAGATAAATAATCATCTAATTCAGTCTGCCGGTCAGGAAATACTGAGCAAATGTGGCCCTATAAAGGGAGAATGCAAAAGCGAACTCTGTGGGGGTCAGATCTTTGGAGCTGGAGCTAAGAGCTGAACCTAGATGCATCGACCCCATACCGGTCTGCACCTCCCGGGGCTGACCTGAGAGACCTAGAGAAGGTTGGAGAAGGAGAGCTAAATCGATGTAATTACAGTTCTAAATTTGTTGTCGGAGAGCAGGTGAAACTGGGGAAGGGCGATTGATGGAAGAGGGTGGCCGAATGGGGGGTACTGCTGTGGAAAGAGTGTAATGGTTAGAAGCTGGAGTGTGAATAGATGAAGATGCCAACTGAGACAGCAGACCAGTATAATTTTGAGGTAATGCAGCAATAGGTTGTTGGACATTTAAGCCTGTTGGTAATATTGACGGGTTAGAAGGGGTTCCTGAAGCATGGATGGAAGCCTGAGTTGAACTTGTAGGAAACATAGAAGGGGGAATGTGGGGGAAAGGAGTTGATTGATTAAATGAAGATCCGGACTGAGATGCTAAGGAACAGAAAAAAATTTGTTACGAATGAGGCAAAATTTGAGGGAAATGAGACGGAAGAAGCTTCCCTGCCAGCATGGGGAGCTGTGGATGTTGGCCCGGCAGCTGAGGGCTGGGATCTGCTCTGAGAAGAAGTGGCGACTGAGGCTGAAGTAGGAAGTAGATTATGGGAGGAGGAAGTTTTGGTTAACGGTGAAGTACAGGGGAAAAGGAGCTTGAAGAGAGTAGATTTATTAGCGGAACGGCTGAAGGAGATTCCTCTTTCCCTGAGTGCTGATTGCAAGTGGGCTACTGTCCAAGTAGACATGTCTGGACGGTTGGAGACAGAAGAACGACGAATTCTGGGTGAGTTCCTCGGCCGGAATGAAGCCGGACGAGAACGGGGAGGAGGAGAAGCCCTCCGAGCTGGACTGCCAGTGAGATCGGGCGGAGAGTGCTTAGCCCGTGACGAGCAGGGAGCCTGAAAAGATCGGGAAGAACAGAGGCTTGGAGCCGATCGGCCTGCAGCGCCTACTGAGGACCGCTGAACTCCGGAAGAAGTCCCGGGGCGCGACGTAGACGCTCTGCGGGAATGGGAGAAAACTAGGACCGAGTGGCCCGAGGCCAGGGAAGGAAAAAAGGGGAGGCGAAGCCTCGAGACAAGAACGAAGTGAGTTAGACATGCGGGGAGGAGATGGAGAAGGGCGCCAATCTAGGCGGACAAGTGTACAGCCCCGAGGCGCGGAAGTCGCTGAAGAGGGATCCGACCGAGCAGTGCGAGATGGAAGAGCTCTGGCTGACTGAGAGGACTGGCTGGAATCCCTATGAACCGATGGCAGCCTGACATGGCGAGAGACTTGACGGACAACAGATGTAAGTGATGGTCCGATGATGGAAGTCTCACTGGAGAAGAGCTCCTCATCAGATTAGGAAGGATCAAGGGTAAGCACATCCATTATAGTAAAGATTGTCTTGCGAAACAGCACTGGTTTACGAGACCACAGTCTGAGCGACGCTGATGGCTAGGTGCTCGGGTTTAAATAGATCACAGAGAAATGCCCCGTTCTATTTGTCCAACAAACTCGGTTTCCGAGTCGGATTCCGGGATTACGACCCGGAAGTTGTAAATAGAACGCTCCCGAGGTCGTAAATACAAGTCGTCAACTTGTCGAGGGTCAGAGGACCCCGAGTTCAGTTATCAAGATGGCTACCACGAGCATCACACGTAAGTAAACATTGTGGTTTTCTTTTATTTTAGGCACTTTTGTCTTTGTTGTAACGGAATGCAGAAGTCATACACATAGCAGTGTATACGGTTACCTATATGCATGTTGCTACAGTCTTGTTACACTCTTAATACGTGCTAAATACCACCCAATAAAGTTATTTTGTGGCTTTGCTACAGACAAAGGAAACCTCATGGCTCATAGGCATTTAGACTATATATTTATGTGATCAATGTATATCAATGTACGTATGTCTATATTTGATTAACGTTAAAACGTTTGAACACATAAAGATACTATTTTAAAAAGCATATTACACAAAGGAAACATCATAGCTGCTAACACATTACAAAGGCAATCATTTTTAGTTGTTTTTTTTCAGTACTACATGTTCTTTCAAGCTAACGTGTATGTTTGTGTTTTAGTGTATTTAGATGAGAACATGAAACTGATCCTGAACTCCCAGAGGACCCTGCTGTTCCCCGGTCCTCTGTACCAGCGTGCAGATGACCCCACAGTTTACTATGCGGTTGAGGACCTGACCATCAAGGTCAACCTTTTTGAAGCTGGTAAGATAACAGAAAAAATCATCATAGTATAATCACTAGAATAACACCAGTAAGGATGTTAATAATGTTGTGCTTACTGACATATTGCTTTTTATGTGTTATAGGCTGCTGCCCTGAGGCACCCACTGCCGACACCCCCACAGCTTTGCCCATGCGGAAGCATGACTGCTTCACAAAGGAGCACACACTCTTCCTCATAGACCTGATGAGGCTACATCTGGAGAGGGAGGGAGAGGGTCTCCCAAAGTCTCTGAAGGACCTCAACAGCCGACTCAGGTTTGGCCGAAAGAACAAAAAGGAGATGTGGGCAGACATGGCTTCCAAACTGACAGAACAGTATAAAGAAACATTCTGCCCTGACAAGGTGGCCAGGAAGTGGTCCACCTTGGTGGACGGCTATAAGAAAGTAAAGGACAATAACACAAGCACAGGGAACGGCACCATGCGTTTCCAGTTTTACAGAGAAATGGATGAGCTGCTTGGGGCCCAACATGATGTCGTGTTCCCTGTTGTGGGAACTAAAGACGGGGTGGATGTCTGAAGACAGGGAGCAGTGGTTTGCAGTGAAACTGCCACTGCCCCCATAGCCGCAGCCACCACCTCCCGCACCACCGTCTCAGCCACCACCTCCTCACACACATCGTCACCCAGCCCAGCAACAAGCACAGCATCCAGCTCCACACCAGCAGAGACACCCTGCACCACCCCAAGAATGCCACGCAAGCGTCCACGGGACGATGACCTCCTTGCTATCCTGCGGGATGCCGAAATTGCCAGCCAGCGGCGCCACCAGGAGGTCATGGACCAGATGCGGTCTTCCCAGCAGGGCTTTGAAAGTCTTATGTCACGATTGATTGATAAATTCTGAGTGTCTTTTCCTCCTCCCTCTATTTTTTACATTTATAATTCAAATTTTTCATAGTTTGTTAAGTTGTATATATAATATTTTTTGTATTCAATTTTTTAATTATTTTTCTCATTTTATATTTTTTTATTGCCAATAAATATTTGCTTGTTTCTTACCAAAGCCTTAATTTTTTCTTTTTTTGAAGACAGTATTTTATTTATAGTTCTGCATGTTCAAATTGTACACTACTGCCTCATAAGGCCATTCAAACAAACAACAAAACAAACTAGTAAACAGTATCCTTTTTAGTAGGGAAATCACCCAGTAAGAATAAAATACATTAAGAAATCAAAGGGGAAAATACTTCAGATGACAAGTGTTAGTTTTAGCCATTTTCACCATAATGTCAGTCTTGGCCTGATAATCTAAAATAAGCAATAACTGGCCCAGCATTTTACGAATAAGTCCATTTACACCTGGAGTTTTACTGCTACTCTTTCCATCGAGTACACTGTCATTAGTCTATCTTTCCATTGATATTATATGGGATTGCAGCCATTTATATATTTGCCTTCATTTTCTCAAAACCATATTGTGGGCTAAAAAAAGGTGAAGCCATCAATTAAGGGAAACCACTTTTATGTTTATAACTCAAAGTTTTTATAGTTCGTTAAGTTGTATATATAATATATTTTGTATTAAATTGTTTATTCTGTGTTTCTCATTCGATATTAACAATTGCAAATAAATAAAACTGTGCGCTAGAAAAAGGTGAAGCATTAAATGTAGGGAAACCACTTTTATTTGTACACAGAAAATAAAAAGTAAACATTAATCATGTTAGAAAGAGCAATTGCATTGTAACATGTATTTACAAGCTTTCAACTGTGAAAATGAGTCTATTTGTTGTGATCTTGCTGCCTTGGGCAGCCATGTCGGTGTTCTGCACATACGTCTGTAGCAGCAACACACATGTTGTGTAAGAAACAAGCAGACATAATGATCATGACCACAGTGTCAATGCGGGTGTTCTGTAGGTCACGTAGACGCCTTCATTTGCATTTCATTCTTCCAAAAGCATTCTCTACAATGACCCGCCCCTGGCTGATCTTCGCATTGTGCTCAAGCTCCTCCACCGTTAGAGCCCCATTGTCACGTTTTGGAGTTTTGATGAATGGGAAGGCCTGGCCAGTGTAGGCACTATCTCCCAGCAGATAATGTACCCCCATCTTCTCCTGCCATTGTGTGTAGAAGCTGGAACTCCTCAGCATCCTGGCATCGTGCACCCTGCCTGGTGGTCCAGCAAAGATGTCGATGAAGCGGTCCAGATCATCCACAATCCCCTGAAGGAGTACAGAGTAGTACGCCTTGTGGTTCATGTAATCCCCTCCTCTGATGGTGGGCCTCTGGACCCTGATATGGCAGCCATCAATCGCCCCAATAACACCTTCAAGGCCACAGGTGCGGTGAAAGGCAGCAGCAGAGGCAGCTTCCTCACAAGTATTTGGCCAGGAGATAAAGGTGTTCCCCATGCCTGACATGATGGTCAGAACTTGCAGGATTATTCTGTGCGCTGCTGACTGTGACACATCAAACTTGTCATACATCTCCCTGAAGCTGTTTTGATTGGCCATATACCACAGGAACATTAGCAGCTTCTTGGTATCAGGCACCGGAGGCCTTCCTTGAGTGTGATCAGTGTGTAGGCCGTTCTCCTGCAGCTTTGTCAAGAGGTACTCAAACTGGTGTTTTGAGATCCTCAAATGACGAGCAAAGGTGCCATCACTCCAGTTGAGCATGATTTCCCACTCTGTTCCCGTCTTGAGGATGATTTGTTGTCTGGAGCGCAGCACAACTGAGATCAATGCCCTGAGGAAAAGAAAAAACTAAAATGAATAAATGTTGTCTAAAATCTTTTGCTCTGTTATATTGTTTCATTTCTTATATAACTTATGGCTAGAATCTAACTGCAGAGGGACATTCCAAACATCATTTAATCAGGCACGTCTATCAAAGAACGCAGACTGAGGCACCTTTCCTTGTTTTTTTGTCCTTTCTTTGTAACGTATTGTAGTACAGCCTTCTGCTAACAAAACCTCCGTTCAGAATAAACTTCCACTAATATCTTTCAGCCTCTTAGGTACATCTAAAAATGTATGTTACACATATATAAAGCATGTTAGGCAAACATTTACCAGTGGCGCTAACGTTAGCAGCGGAATTTTCACTTAAACAGCGGTTAAAACATTCATAGACTACAATCAAATAAGATGAAACATGAACTTACATTCTCCGCTTTCTATCATCTTCTTCCATATTTTGCTGATGAACCACAAACTTTGATTGTAGCTCTCTGTACTCTTTTAGAGCTAGCGCAACAGCAACTTTCCTGGAGGCGTCCATCTTTTCTCCGATCTGCCGTGTTGTGTACAAACAGAACGCAAAACCTGGCTGTAACTGGTTTTCCAACACGGATGTGACGTCACTCCCGAGTTGCAAGTCGCGCTTACAAGACAAATAGAACACACTATAATTAGGAATGGAATTCAGGTGTGAGATGCCAGGTGAGTCGGATCCGAGTAGATTAGTGAGAGACTACTGAATATGAGGCGTGGTCCAGCTCACGAACCTAAGTTAACATATTAACTTACATTTAAAAGAAAATTAACATTTCATAATTCCAGCTACTTTAAAAGATTTCTATCTACAGCAACCCAGTAGATTGCATCAATGCATTGACTTGTGACATTCACTCCTCCTTGGTGAACATGTTGAGACAGTAGACGGTCACCTACGTGTGTCGCTGACATCACACCAATCCCTCATACTGAGGAAGCATGTAGTGACAGTAACCTCCAGCAGAACCAGAACCTGGCTCAGTACAAGTTGCCATCTGCCACAACAATCTGAAGGATTGAGAAGAAAGAGCAGAGAACCAAAAAGAACTGATGTACGAGTACTTTATTTGTTAAAGGGTGGCTGTAACTCAGTGGTATATTTGTTGGCCTGCAATCTGGAAATTGTGTGTTTGATTCCAGCTTCCGCCTGCTACATACCATTGTGTCAGTGGGCAAGACCCCTAACCTAAGACTCTTACTGGTGGCGGTCAGAGAGCCTTGTTGCACCAGTGTCTGGCAGCCTCGCCTCTGTCAGTGCGACACAGGGCAGCTGTGGCTACAGTGTAGCTTGCCATCACCACTGTATAAATTGGTGAATGACTGAATGTATTAACAGGGCACAGAGAACATTCAGTTACTGAGAGCATCATCCCAGTCAATGCCTACATCCAACAAGACATCACAGCTGAGCAAAACGGCATATCAGGCAGGTAGCTTCCATGGAGAGAAAAACATAAAGTTAGCAGTTAATATGACACCAAATATATAATTGGAATGCAGTTGTCAGGCTTCTCTCCTATGGAACCAGCTCCCAGTTTCAATCTGTTTGGCAGACACCCTATCTACTTTTAAGACCAGGATTAAAACTTTTTATTTGATCAAGCCTGTAGGCTTAAGCTATTCTGAGCCATCTCTGTAGTTATGATGTTGGTGAACATAATGACTACTTTTCCTCACTTTGCTACATTCTCCTACTACACTCCAATTTTGTATTATTTGCTGTTTAAGCTTTTAAGGTCATGTTCTCTCTCTTTTTTTTCTCCTCATATGAGCTACTTCTGTCCAGGCATTTACGTGTAGCTGTGACAACTTGAATGAAGGGGCTTGGTTTGCTAGAACTTGTGTTGTAGCAAAATATATTGCTCATCTGAAAACAAAGATAAAACTGAGTCCTTAGGTATTTAAGTGTTTAATTTAGCATGTTTGGCCTAAACATAGCCTTCCCTCCCAACCCTTCTGACTAAACACCTTAAACAGTTTTTAACAATCACTGTTGATCTTCTCCAGCCGCCCACTTCAGTCTTCTAGTTCAGCTCCCGAAGAAAAAGTCCATGCCAGTCTGATACTAAACCATGGAGCAGTTCCTCAAGGCCAGAATGTCCAATGAGTATCCTGCTGTCCTGACGTCTGTCACCTCTGGTGACCTCACACATTTCTATCAGTAACCGGATGCTTGGAACAATAACCTCGTTTTCTCTATTTTGACCTCCTGTCGTGGATGCATTCACTTAGATAGCGACTAAGTAATCAAATTCTAATTACATTGGATTATTGCTGCAACACTTGATATTGTTTTTCTATAGAATAGAATAGAAATACTTTATTAATCCCATCAGAGAAAATGTCCCTGTTACAGCAGCAGTCCAAGAAATTAAAAATAAATAAATAAATAAGATGAATATACAAACATATAGAACCAACACACAAAATAAAACATAGCAGGATATACAACAAGTACAATTATTGAGGGTAATAAAATTGGTTCCAGTTGAGGTCTAGGTTGATCCAGAACCAGTTTCTCCCGCACCTTCATGACATGTGACGTCAGAGCAACTGGTTGAAAATCTGAGAGGCCAGATGGTGAGGCTTTTTTTGGTACCGGCACCATGGGGGGGGCAGAACCAGTGTTGGTGCAGGGGGAGATCTGGGTGGTGGGTAAGGGGTACTGTATTCCAGGTTGCAGAGGAGGGGAGATGGGGGGAATGCTGGGTGAAAGATGATTTGGCTGAGATGGTTGAGAAGTTGTAATGGTATTGTGGGTGTCGGTGGGACCAGTAGGGGGTCCTGAGCGGAATCTATTAAAAAACACAATCAGCTCGTAGGCTTGTTCCAAGCTGCCCTCCCACTGGTGCGGATGTTTAGTGTTGAAGCCAGCAATCTTCTTCATGCCTATACACACGGCTCTGGTATTATTCTGCTGAAGAGAGTCCTAAAGCTTCCTCCTGTAGACCTACTCACACCTCCTCAGCCCCACCTTAAGTTCCTGCTGAATCCACTTCAGCTCACCTTGATCCCCCGACTCAAAAGCCCTCTTTTTCTCATTGAGAAGATGCTTCAGGTCGCTGGTGAGCCAGGGATTGTCATTAGAGAAACAGCGGACAAGTCTGGCAAGGACAGAAGTTTCTTAACAGAATTTTATATAGTCTGTAAAACAATCTGTGATCTGCTCAATGTCCTCCCCATGTGGACGACAAAGAGCATCCCACAATGTGTTCTGGACGCAGTTCTCCAAGGCTTCATAAGTCCCCTGGGTCCACCTCCTCAAAAAACTTGGAAAGAGACAGGAAGCCTACGAACTTGTTTCTGTCTCTCTGGGTTCTCTATCTCTTAGACATAGCAGTTGTTGAATTTATTTATTTAGATTGTACTTCTGGTTCAGACCTAAACAACTGAATCAGTGATAATGTTTTTTTTGTATTTCTGCTGTCTTCTCAAACCCTTGTCGATGGTGGTAGATGGCCACTGACACTAACTTAATGCAATCAACTGTCCACTGTTCCTTCATGCTCAGGCAAGATGAAGGATTACCACAATGTCAGTGACTTAATGCAGTCAGCAGAATTAGTGAAAAATAAACTGATTGGCATGTACATACCTGACTGGGACTGGTCTGTGCAACTGGACTGCACTGACTACAATGGTATATAGTATATAACTTGGATATTTTGGGGGTACCTTGAGATGACATTTCATTTCACAGTACCAATTCCTAATACTGTAGATATCCTCTCAAAGCACTTTACATGAAAAGTGATTACAACTCAATTATACAGAAATTCCAATCAGTTAAAATCGTTTTCTTTTTAAGGATGCAGCAGATTGCATCAATTTATTGAAGTGATGTTGGGTCCCTTTGATGCAGACTCTAACCACAGCAATCCCTCATAGTGAGCAAGCATGTAGCGGCAGTGGAAAGGAAAAACTCCCCTTTAACAGGAAGAAACCTCCAGCAGAACCTGGAATGGCCATCTGCCACAACTGTCTGGGGGTTTGAGAAGACAGAGCATAGACACAAAGAATGTAAGGAACTAATTTAAGAGTACTTTCTATATCAAAGAAAGTAAAAAGTTAACAGTTAAAAAGGACATGGAAGATGCTCAGCCACTTGGAGAGTCATGTGAGTAGATCCTCTGCATCCAACGTGGTATTGTAGTTGAGCAGGATACCAGAGCAGGTGAAGCTTCTATGAAGATAAAAACTCTGGGAAAAAAAGGCCGAAAAAACAACTAAAAATACAATTGTGGGGGACACGGTGGTGCATCTGTTAGCGCAGCTCACCTCACAGCTAGAAGGTCCTGGGTTCGATTCCCACCAGGGACGCTGTGGTTTGCTGAGGGTATGTTTGTTCCTCCACATCATCGGCACCCACACCCTGTGTGGAGTTTGCATGTTCTCCCCTTGTTCCCGTGGGTAGCTAATGTGAACTACTCCCACAAAAACATCTATCAGTCCTGGGCTGTACACTGCCACTTCCTGGCTGGCTAGGGAACCCAGAACTGGGAGCTGGTTCCACAGGAGAGGAGCCTGAGAATTACAGCAGCCCAGCTGTGAAAGAAGGAAATCCTAGAAATCTTTTGTTTATTTATTTATTGTTGAGGAGGGACACTGTATATTGTTGACCATTTAGAAAAACAAAAAGGTTAATTGTAAATGGACTATACTTATTTCCCAGTTCTCTTGACATACCGACCACTCAACTCTTTTTAGACTGGAGCCAAATTCACCCAATTGCACTCACAAATGCATACACATTTGTAAATCAGATGTGTTAAGTGGCAAACATTCCTGGATTTTGCACTGTTAATTGATGAGCCCAAAACCACAACCAAGCCATTACTATAAAATCCTTTCAATTAGAGAGGTAATTTTAGAAACTTGCAAATTAGAAACTGTCAAAAAGGAGGTGCTTCACTGTGATGCACTGAACATGTGACATCAGCACACAGAAGGTTCTCTGCCCACCTGGCAGACTTTCCTAATAAATAACTTGCCAAATGAAAGCAAAACATTAATAGCTTGTTTAGGCGGTTGACTAAAGACAGACAAGAGAAGAACATGGGAGAGACAGAAGAAAGGCCTCTTTTTTCTACAGAAACAGCATTTAAGGGTAAAGACTACTTCCTCTAGGAGTAAAGATTGAGAACAACAAAAGGTCTTATTCCTGATGCTAACTTACTTGTCACTTTATTACATACACCTATTTACTTGCTTGCTAACAGAAAAAGTGAATTAAGTAATTCAATGGCAGCAACTCAGTCAATCTGAACTTCTTTGCAGAATTTCAGTGAGTAAGCCTCAGAAAGAGGAAGAGAGGGGATTTAAGTAACCTTGACATGGATGTTGATGTCAGACAGATTGTTTCAGAAACTTCTGATCAACTGTATTTCACACACAACCAACTGCAAAATGTACAGATTTACAGATGAAAAAAAATAGAAAAACATGTATTGTGTTTGGATGAAAATGCCTCAATGATGTCAGAGGTCAGAGGAAAATGTACAAACTGGTCCCGAATGGTGCGTCATCAAAAACTTTAAAAAGAAACACTGGTTACTACAAAGATATGTGTTCAGTCTCTATACACAAAACATGCAGAATTTTGATGCAGATGGCCAGTAGAAGACCAAAGTGGCAGCCACCGTGGGGTTGCTGATGATTGCTATCTCTAACTGTCATCGGGCAAGAGGTGAGAGTACACGCTGAACAGATTGGACACACCTGCGCCACAAAGCTGTGGCAGCAAGTCAGTGGCGTTGTGTTTGTGCTGTGTCTGTGTTGAGGAATGTGTATTACTGCTTGATCGTAAAACAAATGGGCTTAACATATACGATATTGATGTTTGTGTTGTTTGAGTGGTTGATTATGAATGGGAAACACTTTATGCTGCTGAACTGTCGAATTTCCCCAGTTGGGGATTATTAAAGTGTCTGTCTGTCTGTCTGTCTGTCTGTCTGTCTGTCTGTCTGTCTGTCTAACTAACTAATCAATTTTAAATTTCAAATCAATTTATTTATAGTTTACCTGATGTGTAACTCTTTGTTTGTTGATTGTCTGTTTGTTTGTAATGATCTTGGACAGGTTGTACTGTAAAACTGAATTTCCCCTCGTGGGACAATAGAGGATTATTCAATTCAATTCAATACATGTCTTATCAAAGGACTTCATAAGATAAGTCATTTCAATTCAATCATACATACATAACATTCAATCCTTCAGTTCATTATTCCAGTTTAAAAGTTTTCTCTTTTTTATTAATGCTATTTTTAATTGTTTTTAGAACAGCAGGAAACCATTTTACAACTGCAGTTTACAAATACACATACAGTAACCCAGGAAAACAACCCCACATTCCACCTTCCTAAATATTAACCACTCCATGTCCCACACACTTAACCCCAGCCTCCCTATCTACCAATACATAGACCAAGGTTAGCATCCGTGACCATCAAATAAAAATTATGCCAGTGGACTCCAAAAGGAAAAAATTAAAACATAAATATGATATATATGCACCTATTCATCCATACTCATACATGTACAGACATACAGACAAACAAACATAAGGTTACATAATAATCCAGTCAATGTAAAAGTTTTCTATCTAAGGAAACACAGCAGACTGCTTTAAGTCATTGACTTGCAGCATTAACTCTTCCTGAATGAACATGTAGCAACAGTAGACAATAGCCTGCATTGTGTCATTGACAATACAGCAATCCCTCATACTGAGCAAGCATGTAGCAGCAGTAGAAAAGAAAAACTTCCCTTTAAAACAAAGAAACCTCCAGTAGAACTTGGCTAAGTATGAGCGGCCGTCTGCCACGATCAACTGGGAGATCAAGAAGACAGAGCACAGACACCAAAAGAAGAGAAGAAATGATTTAAGAATACTTTCTATGTTAAAGGGAAAAAAAAGTTGATAACAGGCACAGAGAACATTCATTTACTGGGTTGGGATGATGCTCCCCTCCCCCCAAGAGGCATTGTCGAACTTGGATCCAGGAGAAACAATGTAGTTTTTGTCCTGGCCATGGAACACAAGACCAGCTCTACACCCAAAACTGGGTCCTGAGGTGTGCATGGGAGTTTGGCTAACCGAACATGTGCTTTGTGGACTTGGAGAAGGTTTTTGACCGTGTCCCTCGGGGAGTCATGTGGGGGGTACTCTGGAGTACCAGGCCCCTTGACATTGGCTGTTAGGTCCCTGCATAACCAGTGTCAGAGCATAGTTCGAGAGCTCGACTCAAAGTTGCCCTCTGTTACTGATCCTGATCATAACTTTTATGGACAGAATTTCTAAGTGCACCCAAGGTGTTGAGGGGATCCATTTGGGTGGCCTAAGATCTATAGCTTTATGAGAAACAGCACCTCCAAATCTGAGACCAATGTCTTGTACTGGAATAAGGGTAGAGTGCCTTTTCTTGGTCAGAGATGAGATCCTGCCCTAAGAGGAGTTTAGGTATCTAAGAGTCTTTTTCACAATAAGGGGAAACAATGTAGCTAAGATGCAGTGCAGTGTCTGTGATCCAGGCACGTCTGTAGTAGGGAAGAGAAAATTGAGCAGAAATGTGAAAGCTCTTGATTTACCAGTCAGTTTACAAATTTTGGTTAGTGACTGCAAGAACAAGATCACGGATACAAGCGGATGAAATAAGTTGCCCCCTACGGATGTCTGGGCTCTCCCTTAGAGAAAGGTTGAGAAGCTGGGTCAGAGGGCTCAGAGTAGAGCTCCTGCTCCTCCACATCGAGAGGAGCCAGTCGAAGTGACTCTGATATTTTATTAGGATGCATCCTGGACATCACCCTAGTGAGGTGTTCTGGGCAGTCCCACTGGGAGGAAACCCAAAGGAAAACCCAAGACAAGCTAGAGGAATTATGTTTCTTGGCTGGCCTGTCAATGCCTTGGGATACCCCGTGAGGTGATGGCCTAAGGGAAGTTTGGGTCCCTCTGCTTGGGCTGCTGCCCCATGACCCAACCTTGGATAATTGGAAAACATTGGTCAGAGGGTGAGAAGTGAGATAAATCCTAGGTCTTATAACATACCATGCAGCCTTTTTCCCAAATAAATAATTTCGAAGAACTCAATGTTTGACAGATTGGCTTGTTTTTACATTCTGAGCTCAGAAGATGTAAGTACCGAAAACCTCCCGGTATACTGGAATAAGGTTTTAATTTGTCGAATTCTAGTGGCAATTAAAGGCACATCATAGGGACAGAGGAAAAAAAAACAACAACTCACAAGACGTACGGTGTTAGGGAAAATGTAGATAACAAAGTTAACTTCAGTTCAGGGGATGGGCCACGCTTCAAACTCGCTTCGTTCATCCTAATCAGCCCTAAACTTGTCGCACCTGGCATCACCGGCCTCACTTGCACTTCTAATCACACTACGATAAACATATAAATCCTGCCTACCTCTCATTTCTCTTCTGTCTCCTTCGTTTTCGCGGAGCAGTCTGGAATTTGGCACCTGTTTCGCTCACTTACCTCGCTCTACGTCTTCGCTTCCTCGTACACAGCGTGGATGTCCTCACCCTCAGCATCGACCCATCCGAGTCGGATCAGGAGCTTTGCTTCCCTGGCCACGCATCCACCGGGGATTCCCCGCAGCCCTCGTTCCGCCATACTTCTCGCGGCGTTCAACTCCCCTCGAGCCAGCAGGATTCCTATCCTCCCCCGGCTTCGGCCACTTCTCCTCAGAACTCTCAGCGGGAGTCCAATTGCCTCTACCTCTGGTGGCTGCTCAGGCCACCCTCCTCATTTCCTCATTCCTTCACAGCTCACGCCGGGCGTCAACGTCTCGCGCCCGGGGATCCCCTCGTGCTCACCGCTTCTTTGTTGCCGCTCTGACATGTCCGGCTGGACAGTGGCACGACTCTCGTACTTCGTGGCTCAGGGGGATACCCTTCAGCCACTCTGCTTACAACGCTATCTTTTCAGGCTTCTCTTTTCGTCTCCTCCATCTCCTCCGCCGAGTGCAACCCCCGTTCCATCCATAGCTTCCCGCACCTGCCGTTCAAGCTTCCTCATCGGGCGGTTCTTCCGGTGGCACGGTTCCCTTCCCTGTGGCTTCGGCCCAGCACCCACGGAGCCCCCTGCCTGGGATGAGCTGTCATGTCGTCCTGCACTGGGGAATCTGGTGGGATGGTAAACTCATCATCCCTTGGACTCATGAAATTGCATTATAAGCCTGAATGCTTAATGTAAACATGCTATTTAGATAACTCTGACCCGATCAAATTATTTCGGATCAAATTGCCTTCTGATCGAGAGGCTATTTATTCCGATTGTTAGTTTGTTCACAATGCATGTAAACTCCTATTCCAAATGTAGGTCTTTTCTACAGAAGCCTGTTAAGTCATGAGACTTAACATGCTTAACAGTAGAAATCTGTTGTCTCAAGTAAATAAAGGGATTTAGTCCATAATTCAATTACATACATAAGAATGAAGGCTCGAGCATAAAAAAAAACGCGACATAAAAAAATTAAATAACATCAGTCCTCCACCTCAAATGGGCACAGCCATGGTTTTTTGCAGCAGAGGTCCGTTTCTTCTTCTACGCCGTTTTTCTGTGTTTTAGATAGTTCTGCGCATATCGACACGGTTTATGCTTTTCAGAAATGCAGCTCACTTAAACGCCTTTTTAATTCGAAAGATTCTATTCAATTCAGTTTATTTTTCTTTTCTATGAGAATATTGTGATCGACAGTGTCAAAGGCAGCACTGAGATCTAACAGGACTAGAATGGTCACCAATCCATTGTCTGAGGCTATGAGAATATCATTAGTAACCCTCACAAGAGGTGTTTCAGTGCTATGATGAGCTCCAAAGCCTGACTGAAACTTCTCAGACAGCTCATTATTGTTTAAATGCTCACACATCAGATGTGCAACTATTTTCTCAAGAATTTTAGATAAGACGGGAAGATTAGATATCGGTCTATAGTTAATTAAGTTGTTTCAAGGCCTCTCATGTAACGTATGGTCTTTAATTCTTATTCTCCCGTCAACCTGCCAGTTCATCTCACTCTAGTTCAATCATATTTATACTATATATATTTATATAAATAATAATCTGCGTAGCTACCATCAAATCCTATGACTCGGATCAGCCTCTTCATTAAGATGGCGACGGGCAGCCCCTTTCCAGCCCTCGATCATAGCCACATATGTTATCGAAAGGTTTTAAAAGCTAGAACCTCCCTCAGGCTCACCTCCAACCTTTTCACCCGTTCTCGTTTCATAATAAGGTAAGTATAAAGCCGGGTTAGTATAAAGCCCTTAATAATCAAGCTACATTCTCCATCTAATCTGATTGTCTAAACAGAGTTGTTATTGCAACTACTGGCCATTTTTCTCTCAGCGTTCTTCTCTTCATAGAAGCTCCAACCGCTCATTGGTTAGCATCTGCTCAGATGATGCTCAAAGCAACTGAGCATTCTCCATATTTTCTCTTCTGTCTTCTCAGCCCACATCCTCACTAAGACGGATAATGCCTTAAACGTATAAGTATTTAGTCTACACCCCCCTATTGTCCACACTAACCCGGCGTTGTTTAAGGCCTGTGGCCGGATAACTATTAGCCAGGTAAGAGAGCTATGTAAATCTTAATTCAACGGCTAAAGGAGCTAGTGTGGACAGCTTCCCCGGATAATGAAAGGAAGTGGCGTCAATGAATGCTGCGTCAATAACAATACGACACTACAGACAAACACAACAGCAAAGAGTAATAAATCGATCTCGTCGTCTGTCCACACCAAAAACTCTCTCTTCTTCTGAGCAGCTAATATTCTCTTCGGTTAACGGGACAAGCAGATATGTACTGTGCTGTAGAGCTTTTTGTATATATTACGTAGGCGCTGGCGTCACGTAGATTATACGCGTGTTTCGTGCGTCTTTTCGCGCATGCCCAGTATTTGCACAGGTCGGTATGGGATTACGCAATCATTAGAGCCTTAAATGGGGCGTAAATGCTCATGTTGAGTGGATAACATTAGGCGTCTAACTCCCCGTATAACCTTATCGGCTTAGTGTGGATGTAGCCTCAGACCCCCAGACGGTCGCGGCAGATGACCACTTGTACTGAGCCAGGTTCTGCCAGAGGTTTCTTCCCGTTAAAGGGGAGTTTTTCCTCTCTACAGTTGTTTTTATGCTTGGTCAGTATGAGGGATTGCTGAATGGATTGCCGTGATTGCAGACCTGCAAAACTTCGTGAATCGGCGCTGTACAGAAATAAAAGTCAATCGAATAGCCCCGCTACCAGGTTCTGATTCACTAATCACTCTCGCCAGATTCTCTGACAGTCCAGTATCTCATCCGAATTCTTTTTCGTTAATTCAGTCCGCATTGGCACCTCAGCCGCCTAATCAGGGATCGCAAACATCATCCAAATTTTAGGCCATCGGTCCCCTTCTGTGCATTGAACCTACATCTGCAATTATCTAGACAATCTATGTCACGCCCATTCACTTCTGGGCTAATCTCTCCAGACCTTTTTGGGGTTCTGACCTCAGTCCCTTAGGCCATCCAGTTATCTTCAGTCCCGGTTATCCGCTAACGCTTCACCATTCAACCCGCGGTTCATCACTGAATCTGAAGCCCAGCTACCGGGGTCTGGGTCTTGAATCCCTGTCATCAGATTTTTCGCCGGTCCGTTCCGGCATCTCCCCCTAATTTTCCTCCGTTCATTCCATCCATATTTAATTTATTCTAAATTAAGATGTAAGTCAGTATGCCGTGTTTCCCTACCATGTGGACTAACTCGACTGGATGTGCTTGGTGCTTTCTCTGACTCTGTCCTGTTGTCGCTGGCTGAGCCCTCCATGTTGCCCTGCCATTCTCTTTCTCCCTCTTCATCTCTGCGATTCTCTCCCTCCTCCGCCTCCTCTCTGATGTGCCGTTCTAGCACTCTCTCCTGTCCCTGATCTTGTCTTTCCCCACTTTTCATCACTTTTCTGTAACTCCTTTCTCTGTTCTCCGTTTTTCTCACCTTTGTCTTTGGTGAGAAAAACTATAGATGCTTCGTTTTCGCTTCATTTCTGAAATGTAAATGATTTTTTTACCTTTTTTCTGGCCAAACGTAAAGATTTCACCTTCTCTGACTTAGTTTACATGTTGCAAAAATTATGACTTTCAATTTTGATCACCTCAAATGGTTTCAAAACTATCAGCATTGAGTTAGAAATTATATTCTATTTTGTTTGCTCTTTCCTGGTGTGCTCGTGCATTCTGTGTGCAGGTCGGCTTCTCTTTCACTTCCCGCTTCTCAGAAGCGTCTGGAGTATACTGTTTACGGTCCAGTTTGGTCGTGCTGCATTCAATGCTGTCAGAAAAAGGAGCTTCATGCGCTTAACGTCCGATTTTACACCACTATTTATTGACTTCATAGCCGCTGGCTGGGGTGGCAGCTTGTGTGGCAAGGCTTTCTTTTAGGGTGGCAACTGCCACCCTATGCCACCCTGGCGGTTCCCACCGCCGCCATCTTGTCCGCGTCACTTGTCTCGTCACTCTCAGAAACTCCAAAAATGGGCAAAGAGGTGGAGCTGAGAGTGGCGCTGTGAGGCTGGGGGCGGAGGGTTAACGCTCCGAGCCGACATAGCTACAAGCTAGTCAGAAGCTAGTCAGAAGCTAACTGAAGCTAACGTAGGCCGCAGCTGGTTTCAGCCAGTAAACCGCGGTGGAGAGACTTTTGCCCCATTTTCCAATAACGATCAGTCTAGACCCAGAAACATCTCGAGCAGAGAAAATATATCAATACATTAAGACCCAAACGGGTACGGCCTAAAATGGTATTATTTCTATTACCATGGGTGGAGGGTGAGGACATGGACGGGCTCATCTTAACAACAAATCCAGCAAAAAGCAGTCCGAAATTCATCATGAAAACTCAGATCCTCTCAAACAAATAAAAGGGTTTTGACTCACCTCACATCTTAGACATCCATTAATTCATGCCTCCAGCTGTGTTCCTCTCACCTGTACTTATCTAACCAGCGATCATCCAGTCTGTCTAGAGTCCAACTCTGTAGTCTTCCAGCCTGATCTAGCCGTCTCCCGCTCTTGAGTCTCCCGCTATTGATGCCGCGCAGTCCTGGTCCTGCTGACTTTGCTGCTCTGCTGCTCCAAGTCGCGTGTAGGAAGAGACGAATGCTCTGACCAGAGCAGCATTCCTATTGGCCACCTGACATAATTCCCCCACAGCGAGTAAGGCATCAGCCGGTATAAAGCCTCTCCCAAAAGCAGAAACTTTTTGGACGGTCTGTCAGCAAGCCCTCTTTGTCCAATAATTTCATATTAACATCCAAAACTGATAGTGGAATTCAGAAACACCAAATGACTGAAGTCTTTACTTTAGTCCCAGGCTGTGAAGAGCTTCCCCGCAAGCAGAGGGGGGTAGCAGACTACGGAGCAAGCTATTAGCTACAGTTAGCCACCGTTAGCCACCAGCGTTAGCCTAGTTGGACATGTCAATCAAAAGGATACGCCCCTAATTATTCACAATTTCAAGATTAAATTACAAATAAACTGAGAAGTTAGAAAAAAATTCACCCCACTCAGAATTATCATGATGGTAAACCTGAACTATCTAACTTAAAATGGTTTTTTGAACCAGGCTGTAAACATGTTTATTTTTGCTGTAAAGTTGGCCTTTTTAACATGGGAGTCAATGGGAATTTGCTCCTTTTTGGAGCCAGCCCCCAGCGGATGAGGGCTGAACTGCAATGTTTGCCACTCCCGGGTTGGCTTCACATTTTGCGGGCGGAGTTTGCCCCTTGGAAACGCACCATATTAGCATGTTATGTTAGTTGTAGTGTATGTGTTTACCTTTGTCAACTGTTGTCTGTATGTGTTCCTTTTTTACGTGCTTCAGGACAAAGAATGCAATTTTGCTCTTATGCTAATTCCGTCATATTTATGTTTTAGTGTTAAAACATTTATTAATGTGCACTGTCCTAACTTAAATAAACAAATAAATAAATTAAGATGGTCGATTCACTCAATGTTCCAATGTTGCAGTTCCAGTGCAAGTACTGTGACGTCCTAGTTCAAAAAACATGATAGAGAATTGATAAAACTGAACGGCTTAAAAAATAAGACCAAAACAGAACACAAAAATATCTCCACAACACCTGAGGTGACTAATTAATGCTTTTTTACACTGCTAGAGACTAAATGCACAACACACTGCATTTAAGGGCTACAAAAGTGGAATCGCATGATACTTTTCTTGAAATTATTATAAACTAGGCCTCTGTTATATGGAGATTCAACTATTTATCTGCCGGACTAAGCTATCGATGTCTCATTAATCTGAATGGACCTAATATTGTGTCTAGTGTGTGTATAGAAAGACAAGCAGGCAGCTGAGTTCATCATCATATAAGTATTTATTTCATTTTTTATTTGTTTAAACACAGAGACTTTACAGTGTATCTTGTAGTGGCCATCAGAGTTTGACCGGGTTGTAAATCTTGAAGTCTCTTCTGGTGAAGTGAGGTGTGCCATTCAGCTGTGGCAGAACTTGCTGTTCGTCCTCTGTGGCCCTGCTTCTCTGCTCACTTATGGTGCACATAAAGGGTCATCAGAGAGCAAACTACACAGAACATCACTGAATCAAATATTGAAGATGGTCAATGTAGATCATTGACTTTAATCATTGGAGAACTGTGGCTATGCAGCTAGACTGAAACGGATCTTACCTATGAAGCCTTTTCTGACAGAGATACTTCTTCTTTATATTTGCTAGCTCACTGCTTAGTCTCTGATTCTCAATCTTGTACTCGTTCAATTTGAAGTCCAGCACCCTAAGCTCTGCCGTCAGTGCCTGTGGATATTGGGCACAAATGTTCTATTAGACAGAGACAGATACAAATGAAACATACCACCCCGAAAGCATGAATAATTGGGGAAAACTAAACAACAGTGACTGAATGAGATTTTACAACAAGACAAACCACCTGTAGCCTTTTGGTTTGGTCTTTGATGGTGCAGCGGTAGTGCAGAAGCTGTTCAGCTGCCTCGGGACCAGGCCGACGAGCCAGAATCTGCTTTAGTTCTACATACAGCTTCTCCTTTTCCTGTTAGAGAAAAATAAAAAATATGCAGTTGAACATTTTTTCCAAATAAGATAATGGAACAAAGGTGAAGAACGGTTTACATATCTGGCTACAAAGTTCAGTATTCACACTGTGTTACAACTACAAACTTCAGTGGATCAGGATATATGAGATGAACCACCATAAATGGCTTACAAGTGGGCAAAAAAGGATATACTGTACACTTCAAAATTATTGTTATACATTTTAAATCTGCTAGGTGGCATACATTTGTATTAGGCTCCATGTTATTCCTGTGAAATTCTCAGCTTCAGAAGCCACCTAATTACTAAAGACCTGAGTGCAACTTAATCTCTGTATATATGCAGCTCATCTTTTTCTGTTCACGTGTCTTTGAGAGAACAAACAGCATGTCAGGCAGAAAGTTTAGGAGAGGTTTAAAAAAAGTTTTGGTTCTATAACAATGTCTTAAGCTTTGAGCATCTTACAGAGCTGTGTTCGGTCCATCATCTTAACACTTGAAGTAGGGCACAAAGGCAAACCTGTGAACAGACTGAGGATTAATCATGAAGCAGCCAAGTGACCAATAGTAACTCTGGAAGAGTTGCATAGATTTCCAGGTCATGTGGGAGAACCTGTCTACAGGACAATTATTAGATGTACACTACACATCCTGGCCTTTATGGCCTTTATTATGATTATTGCAGTTTGCCGAAGCTATGTAGGAGACCGATTGAACATGTAAAACAAGGTGGTCTGAGAGCAAAATGGACATTTTTGGTCTACATGGAAAGCCGGATTTGTGGCAAAAAAACAAAAACAAACTCAAATTAAACACCACCATGAACACACAATTCCCATGGTAAAACATTTTGGTGAGACGCTTTTCTTAATTCTTAATTTAATTCATTTATAAATTAATCCCAAAGGTAAAATGAAATTTAAGTTTCTTCAAATAGTTGTAGATGCCAATGAATTTAGGCAAGAAGGATCCCCCGTAGCAGTCTGTCTTACAGTGTTTCTGAAAAGGCCCCTGACAGAAGATATTTTGTTGGTTATGAAGATTCCTCATTTGCACCATCATCTTCTTACGTTGAGCCCCAGACCAAGGTTGATTGATGGTCATTTTGTGCTGAGTTTAATCTCGCGGGCACCATACCCACTGTGAAGCATAGGGGTGAAGACATTATGGGGAACCTAAGTCTTCTCCCCTTCTGGGACGGCCCATGGGTCCCCTGGCCGAAAATATAATGAATGGAAGTCAGTGGAGCGATAAAAGTTATTTTCTGGTCCGCTTCGTCTTACGTCCCGAATCACACATATGTTGTATATTGATGTATATTTGGACTTTGTCAAGTGATTTGCAATTTATTTGATTGTAAAATTTCACAATTAAAATGCCTACAAATCAGAAGTCGCATTTATGACACCGTGTAGCTAACGCGAGCTAGCACTAGCTATAACATGTAAAACGCTCACCAAGAGCTTGTAGATCTTCCACAAGGTCAGATTTATATTTGTTTTCCCCGTGTTTAATGCTCCTTTCTTTGCTATGACCCTCGCTCTCCTTCTTCTTCTGCAGTTGTAGTTTTTGTAAAAAATTTTTACACAAAACCTAAAGTAACTTTTTACGCCAGTCAAAAATCTGCGTTTTCTCTGCATTAAAATTGGTCTTTAAAATTCACAGACATCATATGTTCGATCCACGCGCACTTCAAACGGGACCAGAAAATAACTGTTATCGCTTCATGACCCTCATTAATTTTTTTTGGCAGTAGGAGACCCATGGACCTGAAGCAGAAGGGCGTGACGTAAGCTCCCCATGCTTTGGGGCTGAGACTGGTAAAGAACGACTGATCTCTATTACGCAAAAACTGAATGGTGCAATGTATCGTGAGATTTTAGGCTAAAGCCTCCTTTCATCAGTGAGAGCATTGAAGATGAAACATGATTTGATCTTCCAGCATAACAATCTGTGAGTTTCAAATTATAACCTTAGTCAATTGAAATCAGACTTTTGAAATGCATGTATACACGTAGGTCCGACATGAATCGAAAGAAGTTTCACAAATCGTACTAATCTATCCAGATAAAGCTGTCGGGTCTGACCCTGAGATATGATATTATATAAAAGGGTTCTACGATAAATGATGCCAGCATCCCATTGCGCTGGCTTGCTGCCGTTTTCAGCTCTACGAAAGAGACTCTCCCCCGCAGCCGAATCACACCGGCACACCGCTCTCTTTCTCTGTTCCCCTGGTCAATCAAGTACTGGGGTCGAGCTTGGATAAGCTCTCAAAGTAAGAGTGTTCTTTATTATTTGAAGGTCTGGGTGAAGCGAATGTAGGATTTCCTTAATTCTTTATTTTTCTTTCTATAAACGTTCCATTAGTCAGTGTTGTGTTCGAAGTTACTATGTTTTTCTTTATTAGTAAACAAGCAGTATTTGATTGTGTGCGTGTATTTTGCTTTGACTTGGTTTTGAGACGCAAACGGTAGAGCTGCTGAGAGACTCACAGAGCTGAACGTCGTCCGTTGCAGCCCTTTGTTCAATCCGTGATCAGTCAATTCATAGCTCTTCGTTGGCTGTAAGCTAGGTCAATGATAAGAGCCACGGAGTCTCTTTGTTTCAGAGTGACCACAAGGTAAATTGCCCAGGTAATAACCATCCCTCCCCAACCTCCCCACCCCCCGTTTGGCAGCCTGAGCGGTCACGTCCGTACGCCTCTTCTACGTGTGTTACGACGTACGGACATCCAGGAAGCTCCCCGTGGCCTCCCCAGTTTCCGGTTGGCATCCAATTTTATAGTTTTGTTTACGTAGCAGGTAGCTATAGCCATTCAGCTTAGCAGTTAGCAAAACCAAATTAGCTGAGAGTGATTTCAAGCTGCTGTTTGTTGTTGATTGTTAATAAATTGGTTAAAGTGATTCAAATCCTTGTTTCTTTTATTTGAGTGTGTGTTTTACCCGTGCATATGACAATTGAAAATATTTTATCGGCACTCTTGCTTTTCATAGTAATTAATTATTTTAAGTTGATGGTTTTTTGTTTAGTTTTTTTGTTTATCTGTTTTCTTAATTTATGCAACTGTGAAGCACTTTGAATTGCCTTGTGTATGACTTGTGCTACAAATGAACTTGCCTTGCCTTGCCTTGTTTAAATAATTGCAAAAGGGCTTACCCTTCAGACAAAATATATCTGATAAAGCATTGATAATTAGCTATAAAGTGTTCAGGGTCTGAACCATGAACCATGAATATGATATCAAAATAGCTCTACAAACATGACCCAGCATTCCATAACTCAGCGACACGCCCCCTCCCTCTCGGTCACTCCATTCTAACCAATTAGAGAACTATCCGCTTGTCTCCCATTTGAACCGCTGAGCCACCGCTGTCCGCAGCCTGATTGGATACAGATACGGGGAAATGGGGGTGAAGCGGCCACACCCAGCATAAAGGTGCTGGAAACCATTTTCCTTTCTCTTCACGTTCTCATCCCCATGAGCGGTGGTTTTGCTACAAAGAGACTCCATTCTTAACACATGTTGTGACCCCTTTTCCTTGCACAAAGAACTTCTCCTGTCTTTGAGGCTGGCCTTCAAAGTTTTTACCTTTTCGTTTTTTCAAGATTTTTTCTCTCTTCCTCACGGCAGATGAGTTGGACGCTCCCCTTTTTTCTTTCGCATTTTTCCGTCGCAATATAGGACGCGGTGCCTTTCTCCTGGGACTTCAATGAAGTAAGACAGTTCTATTTTATTCCTTAACCTGGGTGGAGTTAGTCTGGAATCCTGTGTATTTCTGATGCATGCATGTTCTCATTTCTAATGAGCGCTCTTGAAGTTTCTGTGCTGTGTTTGTTTGATTTTACGGGTAAACTGTGAGCTTAATTGTTGTGTAAGTTTCATGTCTGTGGTACTTTTCGTCCCTTAGTAATAAGCAAAATTACCTGATTGTAGGAAATCCCTTTGTTTTATTTCATGTACCATAGTGAGTGTTTAACGACACAGGTGTTCTGTTTCACATACACGGAGTGTTTCCCAGAAGGGCGCGGTGCCGAGGGTAAACCTTCAAAATCCTTATTTTTCCTGTGTTTCTGAACCAGAGCCTTTGCTAACAGAAAGTTGCCCCACTGACAAGGACTACAAGGTCTTTCTTTGTTAAGTTGCGCGTTCACGTCCATATACTGCCTTTACGTGTGCACGCGAGGGGCCGCGTCCGAAAGTCAGCAGGAAGCGCTCTGTGACGCGCCTAAGTGACGTCATTACTGGTCGCCATGTTTAATGTAGCCGTTAGCCTTCTGTGTGTTAGTTTTCCTTTGTTTTGCTGTGGTTAGAATAAATGAGTTAAATTGACTCCAATCTCTGATTTCTTTAAATCTGAGTGTGTGTGTGAATTATTGCAAAGAATCAATTTCCTTCACATAAGGTCTTTCTGGTAATCACTAATGATTAATAATTATAAGTGAGATTATTGGTTGATAATCTTCTTTGAATAGAGATAAGATCGTGTTTCTAGCCCAGAGGCTAGTGGTGTCCCGATGAAATGATTTAAAGAATAATTAAACTACTAATTTACAATTATTTGTTAATATTCTTAACATAACCAAATAGATGATCAATTAAAATGTATTTATTTTAATTGATAAATACTCAACAATAGTTATCTCTGATATATATTTTTACCGGTTTAAACTCTGGTTGGTGCCCCATTAAATAAATAATATAAAGGAATAATAAATTCATAATTCCTGAATTATTAATTTAATATTCCCAGTATAACCAGATAGACAATTACCTTTTTGTTTAATTCTCCAACATGCAATTGGGAATTGCACTTCTCTACAACAAACACCCCACCCCAGCCTGTACTTGCTCAGGAATTTACCGGACGCGGAAGTACAACTCAGCAACAACATAGTAGTATAAGAATATGGCTAAAACAAATGTAAGCGGCCGATCATGACATGTTTGGACTAACAAAGAGACAAAGCATTGTGATTGTGAATATCCTGCTTCAACACAGTCTGCTTCTCTCCCACCAGCCTCTGTTTACTGCCTTAGTTCAGCTCCAGGCTAAGCAGTAGCAGTGTCGCCATCTATCATCGCGGAGTCGAAAGTACTTCATTCAAAATTTTGATTTTCTAAGTGACATGTAAACTGGGACTCGGTTCTCAACAGGGGGCAAGCCCTTAGTCCGACTACTCCAAAAACTTGAGTAAGATGTGCATTTAAACGTACTTAATGATCACAATCACACCGCCTAGGAAATTAAAGAGTGGATAAAAACAGGCATTTCTAGGTTCTGGAGTGGCCTAGCCAGTCTCCAGACATCAATCCAACAGAAGATCTGTGTAGGGAGTTGAAAGTCCATGTTGCTCAGCGACAGCCCCAAAACATCACAGTTGTAGAGAAGATCTGCATGGAGGAATGGGGCGGAATACCAGCTACAGTGTGTGCCAACCTGGTGAAGACCTACAGGAAGTATTTGACCAACCAAGGTTACATTACAAATGATTGAAATAAAGTTTTTTTTTTATATTATTAGCCAAATACTTATTGTATACACAATTACACAAATATGATGAAAATTAAAGACCTTTTATCTTTTTTAGTGGGACAACTTGCACAATGGGTGGCTGCCAAATACTTTTTCGCCCAGCTCTAACGATTTTTTCCCCTTATCACACTCCACCTTTTTATGGAAGACATTCCTTTGCTGTCTCATAAATAGCTGATCCAACAAAGATCATCAGTTGAATGTAGATAATCAAATGTTTACCTGCAGCAGGAGCTCACGTTCCTCCAGTTCTTGGGTCTTAGTGATCAGTCGCTTCTGCAAAGCCTGAATCTTCTGGATGAGCTGATATTTGCCAGGGTCACTACCCTGCAAAAGAAGAATAATCAAAAAATAAATGTCCTGGTTCTGACCACTTTTTGTTTAGGTTGAAACAAGCCAGAATAGTGTCCTTATTTTATTTATATGGGGAGAAACAGTTTTAATAGGTATGATATATGATGAATTTGAACCCTTACCTCCAGTCGCCTCCATCTATGAATGTTTATGGGCTTTAGCTGGTCCTCCAGAACACTGTTCCTGGTTCTCTCTCTGAGCAGCTCCTTATGTAGGTGGATCAGCTCTGTCCTGCAGGACAGGATATTATGAGGATAATTATGACCAATCAATAATTTACTTTTTAACCATATGATTTCAAGGTAACAATGCAACTGGACAGGAATGTTCTAAAAGCAAGATAATTTCCTTTGACTTTGGATCTTCACATTTAGATGAGGTTCTTCATACCTATTGCTCAGTATCTCATCACTCTCTGCTTCCTCTGACTGAATCTTGCTGTCCAGCGCTACATCCTGCTTTCTGAGTGTCACCTCATCCTCTCTTCATCTTGCCCGTTTCTGTTCTCCTTTGTCACTACCCTCCTCACTCTGATGAGACAACAAACAGCTCGGTTTTACCTCAGTTCCCCTGTGTTGGGGGAAGTCCTGTCCTGAATGCTCTTCTTGCGTCGGAGTCTCTTGATCTCCAGTTTGAGCAGGTGGATGTCCTCCAGCCTCTGGTTGTAGTGGAAGTCGCCCTTGCTGAGGATTGACTGCTGGATCCTGATCTTCTCAAACAGCAGAGCACGTTCATCATTTCGCTGCAGCAGCTGTTTCCCAAGGCTGTCTCGCTCTCTTATTACCTTAGATCACCGCACAAGTTTAGTCAGCAGTATGTGACACTGACTGATTTTGTTGATATTCTGCTTTACCTGCTCCAGCTGCTTCTGCTCTTGGACTTGTTCTTCCTCCATGGTTGTTATTATATTCTGCAGTTTTTGCTTTTCTGTTCTCTGGCTCTCAACAAGCTGTTTTGCTTCTTCCAGTTGCAGTTTTATTGACTGTAGCTCCCCCTTATAAAATACAAGGATTTAGATAGATAGAAATCACAATGTAAGACCATTGAAAGTACTTACCATCACAATGTTAATGTACAGTGACTTGTGCAACTAATCACAACTTTTGGACCTTTTCAGTTTATGTCCTGCTACAGCCACAAACATCCATGGCACTTTATAAAAGGTTTGTGCTTGTTAAAACGTGTGCTAACCTCACAATGGGCACAAAATAATGCAGCAAATAATTTACTAACCAAGCGCAGTGAAGATTCCACCTGGTAAACTTTCAGCAAGATGCATGCAATCATTACAGCACTTTTGTCCCTGATGAATATTCAACATGGGTGTTCTTTTAAAAGATGTGAGTATCGGGGGGAGAACATGCAAATGAATAGTCGCTCCGTGTGGAGTGGGATTCAGTGACGTGTGCAGCCTTTTTTTAGGGGTGGCACAGGAGGGGCTGCTAGTTATGCTGGGGTTGCACCCGTAAATCAATGATCCACAGTAAAAAAAAAAAAGAAATGTATGTCCCTCGCCTTCTTTCTGATAAAAGTTTTAAAATAAAAGACATTTTTCCCTCTTGTAAAACAATTGCTGAAACTAAATGTATTGTAAAGCATTGAGCTACAACATCAGACAATCAGGGGCTTGCACCTGAGGTGGCCTATTGGACTCTAGGGGTGGCTTGTGCCACGCCCCAGACAGGCCACTGCTGGGCAGTTATTGCACTTGTTTTCACTGCATCTGAAAGGTATGTCCTAACTTTGTGCCACCTTGATTCAAAGTAAGTTTATTACTGACAAACCAAAAATATAATTCACACACATTCTAACCCAATAGTAACTAATAGGGATGTCTCAGTCAACATTTTAGGCATCCGATTAACCTCAGATCTGATCCAATTTCGAGTCCCGATCCAAGATCGGGATCCCTTTAATATTGAAAGGCAAGTAACTCAATTTATTATAAGAATGATGTTATTAATAAGCATGACCAATTATTAATGTAAATCCCATGAACTCAAATTCTTACAGAGAATTAAAGGTCAGCTTCAGTTTAATATTTCAGAAAGAAGTAAAAAGCAAAACACTTACTTGGTACAGGATTATAAAGAGAAGTATTTCCACCAGGCAATATGCTGGCGTGTGCAATGCTGCCCTCCACTGTCACTCAATATTTCTGAGTAACTACAAGAGTGGCGGAGGAATTTAATAATAACTCCCTCAATTTCTGGAGATGTTGAACTGAATGAAAACGACTTAAAATAAATTTTTTGTTTGAATTACTGTGCAATTACCATCAACATAACTGGGAGGTACTTTCATAAAAATCTGCACGACCTGTGAGCTAATATGGTCGATTTCCAATCACTGAAAAATATGACAACATCGCCCCAATCCAATCTCAAGATCAGGGCATCCCTAGTAATTAATTATCTTAATGGCAATACACCTGACCGATTTAAATGAAATAATGGTTTCATTTCCCCCCCCCCAAAAGACGCATTATCACTCAGCATGTTATACGTCTGCACCTACCGTCTCTAAAATATGGCATCTGTATGGAGAAAGCAGCGCATCTACACTGCATGCCTGATGTATTAAGACTCCTGATAATGACTGCAAAATTGTGTGCAGTGCTAAAATATTGCAAAAGTAGGTTGTCCTTAATTTGCTGGTGATCTACTAAAAGGTAATTTTATTTATATAGCACACTTTCAACGCAAGGCAATTCAAGGTGCTTCACATGATTCAGTGGTTAGGAAGCCAAATACATGATAAAAGCATGAAAATTAAAACAGATCATCACTAAAATAAATGCATTAGTAATTGAAGCATTAAAGAAAATGTATGTAAGAGTATGAAAATAAAAAACAAATAAAACACGAGAATCCATTAATGAAAAGCGCAATTTAAGTAAGGCTAAGAAACAAATTTATGCAAAAGAATGTAAATTAGAAACAAATAAAACACATTCAGTTAAAATAAATACATTAAAAAAATTAAACCATGAAAATCAATGAGAAAAGGTCAGAGGAAAAAAAAAAGATTGCATGATCAATTCATAACAGGCGCAAGGAGCAGTATTCAAATGAGGAGGCCGCTAATGTGAGCTGCACCATGGCTAGAGAAAGGAGGAATATGTGCATGGATTCATTATGCATGTTTCAATTCTATCAATTCCAAGGCAGGTACAGAATTAATTATTTTATTCATTTGTCAGGAATAAATGTAATGCATGCTGTGCACATGCGCTGCTCTCTGCTGAATGCACACATCGTATTGCAGAGTCAGACTGATTTAAGCTCCAGCATGTCCAGAACAAGGTCACTTAAATATCCATATTCTAGGAATGTTGCTGAAATGCACCACACTTCTTCATGGCCTCTATTAAATTTCAAGTTGCAGTAGAACATAAAAAAGAAGTAATCTTAAATGTATTAATATTGTTTTTAAAATGTCACAAAAGTGTACAGTATATATACAGTGCTCTGCATAAATGAGTACACCCCCTTTAAAAAGTATGAATTTAATCAGTAGCTCAAGGAACAAAATAACAATTTCCAAACTTTCCACAAGACCGTTTTATCCATCCATCCATTTTCTTAACCGCTTGATCCTTAATGGATCACGGGGGGGCTGGTGCCTATCTCCAGCTGACAATGAGCGCGAGGCGGGGTACACCCTGGACAGGCTGCCAGTCCATAACAGGGTCACATAGAGACAGACAGGACAAACAACCATGCACGCACTCATACCTAAAGACAATTTGGAGAGATCAATTAACCTGACACTCATGACTGTGGGAGGAAGCCGGAGTACCTGGAGGGAACCCACGCATGCACAGGGAGAACATGCAAACTCCATGCAGAAAGACCCTGGGCCGGAATACGAACCCACAACCTTCTTGCTGCACGGCAACAGTGCTAACCACTGCGACACCGTGCAGACTCAAGGCTGTTTTATTGAACACTTATCTAAATCCATAACATGAAATTAAGGTTAATAATCTAATTTAGATCACAAAATCTTCAGTTTTACTCAAATTGGTCGAAGCACAATTGAATTCACCCTGCAATAAAAACTACTACATCTAGTATTTTGTATGAGCACCATGATTTTTAAGGACAGCACCAAGTCTTCTAGGCATGGTCTAGGCAATCTAGGCAACATCTATCTTTTTCCATTCTTCAAGATTACTTATTGTAGAGCCTGAGGGATTCTCAACTTGTCGCTTCAGAATTCCCCACAGGTGTTGGATTGGGTTCAGATCAAGAGACAAACTTGGCCATTCAATCACCTTCACCCTGTTCTGCTTCAGAAATGCAACAGTAGCTTTAGATGTGTGTTTTTGGATCATTATCGTGTTGGAGTGCATGTCGACAAGAGCACGGAGTGATGGCAGCATCTTCTCCTTCGGCATAGAGCAGTACAATGTTGAGTTCATGATACCATCAATGAAATGCAACACCAGCAGCACTCACGCAGCCCCACATAAGGTAACTGACACCACCATGCTTTACTATAGGCACAGTGCATTTTTCTTTGAAATCCTCACCTTTACGACACCATACATTTTTGAAGCCATTAGTTCCAAAAACTGTGATCTTGGTCTCATCACTCCAGAGTACAGACTCCCAGTAGTCTTCATTTTCTTTTATATGCATGGGCTTTAGGAGAGGCTTCCTTCATGGATGATACCCATGCATGCCATTCCTCTGCAGTGTGCGCCGTATGGTGTCCCGGAAAACTGTCACTCCAGTTTGGCTTTCTACCGCTTTAACTAACTGCAGTGAACTTGCATGGCGATTTTCTTCAACCCTTCTTATCAGAAGACGCTCCTGTCGAGGTGTTAACTTCGGTGAACGGCCTGGACGCCCTTGTAAGATGGTTGCACTTCCATCTTTCTCAAATTTTTTATTCACTTTTGCTACAGTATTTTGACTGATACATAAAGCATTGCTGATCTTCTTGTAGCCCTCATCTTTTTTGTGTAAAAAATGATTTCCTTTCTCAGATTTATCTTCCATTTGGAGCCATTACTGGCAGCATGAAATGGGAAGGGCTTTTCTTTGTAAAGTAATGCCCTTTTATTGTCACATGTTGCTGGACACCTTTTAAATGAATAGTTAGAATCACCTGTGGTTGAATGCCTGTTATTTAGAAGTTTTTAGTCTTAAGTGTGGCTTTACTCCTAGGACTATAATTGGGGTGTACTCATTTTTGCAACATGGGCTTGAATGAATTTGTTAGGCAAATCACTTTTTTGTGATTAACCCAGGGCCACGGGGTGTTTCGGGTCTTAGATCATCAGACACCCTCACCTGAGCGACCAAGCCGGGGATGATCAGACCCCGATTTGTGTCCAAGCAGCCCACTAAGCCATGCGTCACCCCTTTTGATCCACAGCCACCTAGAGGCTTTCTCCGCTGCCTTGCAGATGTTTCTAGTGGCTTTCCTTTCTTGAGCACCTCTGATTCCAAGCAGCCTGAGTAATCGGTGCAGGCTCTGTCCTGGGAATCCTCTGCAGCCAACCTCAATTGGCTCACAGCGGGCCCTCCACCCCTTCTGCCTACAATCCTCCACCAGTTCCAGATACTTTGCCTTTTTCCGCTCAAAGGCTTCCTCAATCCTGTCTTCCCAGGGGACTGTGAGTTCCAGTAACACCGCTTGCTTTGTACTCTCTGATGTAAAGACCATGTCTGGCCTGAGCGTTGTGCTGGCGCTGGGGTCTGGAAACTTCAGTTGCTTCCCCAGGTCCACCTTCAGCTGCCACTCACCTGCTGTGGATAGCAGACCAGCTGGGACCTTTGGCTGTGGCTGAGGCTTCTCCCCAGCCCTAACGAAAACTATATTTGGCCTTGCTAGGGTCTGGTGCTTGCTTTGCTGGATTCTGGCACAGATGGTGTCAGCTACTGCCCTCAGCACCTGGTCATGGCGCCATCTGTACCTCCCCTCTCCCACTGCTTTCGGGCAGCAGCTCAAGATGTGCTCCAGCGACCCTCTTGCAGGGCACAGAGGACAGGATGGACCTCAGAGGACAGGATGCAGATTGGCTGGGCTCGGTAGGACATCATACAATGAATGGATCAGAAATTTTAGTTTTTCTGGCTCTGACCTCCACAGTTCTGACCAGGTGATTTTCCGAGTCAGTGCCTGTTCCCAATTGGTCCAAGCTCCCTGCTGACGCATAGCCACCATTTTACTTTGCCGCTCATCTTCCAACTCTGCTCAGACCTCACCCTGAATCATCTGCCGTCTGTCCCTGCGCTGTGCTTTGTCATAGCTCGGTGTTTTATGACAGCCGAGTCCAGCTCGCCCAACAGCCACAGACCCTACAAGCACACCATGCCGCAACCTTGCCTCTGCCAGCTGGACTGCCTCCTGCGCCCTCCACTTCCTTCCAGTCCTGACCTCTATGCCTGCCGTGGAGACTCTGGTGTCGGATGAGTCTCTGTAGAGTAATACCTCCCTGGCTCTTGTTACTTTGAATTCCTCTGTGAGGCCTGAGGACAGGAGCTGGAGCTTGTTGGTGTGCTCGTATAGGGCAATGCAGCTCAGGCTCTTCGGCAGGCCCAGCCACCTGCGCAGGAACTGGCTGATGTTTCTCTCCAGAGTCTCCACTGTTGTTATTGGGACTTGGTACAACAACAGTGGTCACAAAAGCCTTGGCAGAAGGCCATGCTGATACATCCAAACTTTATAACTCCCGGGGAGGCCTACTCTGTATACTGCTGACAGCCAGGTTTTCAGCTATGCATGCATTTCTTGGATTGCTGCTGTGTCTCTCTTAGTAAAATCAAAGAGCTTCCCCAAGCTTTTCACCGGCTTCTACTTCAATTATGGTATTTGAAGACCATTCATCTGGAAACGGAATTTGTTCTCAACTCTCCCCTTCCTCAACACAAGGGACAAGCATTTAGCTGGCTTGAATGTCATTCTCGCCCAAGATGTTACCCTTTCCAGACCTTTAAGGAGCCAGCGGCACCCTGACACTGATGTTGCTGTGACTGTAAGTTGTCCATAAAGGCTCTGATTGGCGGTTGGCGAGTGCCAGATCTGGAGAGAGGCCCTCTGCATTCCACTTCTGCCGCCTTAACAAGCATGGTCATTGCTAGGGCAAACAGCATCACTGATATGGTGCAACCAGTGATTATGCCTTTTTCTAGGCGGTGCCATGCTTAAGTTATGGACCATGATGTAAATCTCGTACTAAAACTACTGTAATAGTCCTGTATGAGATCTGTGATCTTCTGTGGAAAGTGGTGCATTGTCAAGGCTTTTGTCACCAGCTTGTGGGGAATTGATCCGTAGGCATTTGCCAGATCAAGCCAGATAACTGACAAATCTCCCCGATTCTCTCTGGCCCCTCAGATAAGCTGGGTGACCACTCCAGTGTGTTCCATGCAGCCTGGGAAGCCTGGAACTCCTCCATTCTGCACGCTAGTGTCAATGTAGGAATACCTCAGGAGGAAATCGGTCATGAAAAAGATCTTGCCCTCTACGCTAAGCAATGACATGGTTCGGAACTGCGAGATGTCACTTGCGTTTTCCTCCTTTGGTATCCGCACACCTTCAGCATGCCTCCACTGCTTGGCTACCCTGCCTCTTCGCCATAATACCCTGATGATTCTCCACAGCCTCTGCAGAAGTCTTGGGCAGTGCTTGTACACTTTGTATGGCATGCCACTCGGCCCTGGTGCTGCCCTACTCCGTGCAGCCCTGACCGTGCTCTGGACCCCTGCCAGCTTGGGTTCTTTGGATTGGCTGGATGGTAGTGGTGGCGAAATTAGTTCTCTGCAGGGGCCCTAGTCTTCCTCCCTCTGCTGGTCGCTGTATGTTTCCGACAGATGATGGTTGATGGCGTCTTCTGGGCACATGAGGGTTCCATTCCGTTTCTGCCCAAGCAGCTTATTTGTAAACCCAAAAGGGTTAGCTATAAAGGCAATGCTCTCTCTCTGTCTCTCTCTCTCTCTCTCTCTCTCTCTCTCTCTCTCTCTCTCTCTCTCTCTCTCTCTCTCTATATATATATATATATATATACACACATATACACACACACATATATATAATATACATATACACACATACTTATATACATACACACACATATATAAAGCTACACTGAATAGTTTTTATAATGTGGAGCTGTCCAAAACATTTAGACCTCAGTGCTTCTTAAGGCAGAGAGCACCACAAAATGGAAAATAAATCCCTGTCTTATTTTCCATAAAGGTTTTTCTGTAGATATACAGTACAGTTTGGTGCACCAATTTCTTTTGAACACAACGTAGCAGCCTAAATAGGCAACATATTTCTCTATTCTGTGTACAGTTCTGCATTGCTACAGTACATAGCAACGTATGAGTACTAAAATAATTGTCTGTACTGTAAATATATATATATTTAAAAGACATTTTGTCATTGTCGTATTGTACATGATTAATACATTTTATTAATTACAGCACAGCAACATTAATGGGGGAAACTAATGAGAATCCATGAGGATCATAACTCACTACGCTCAGCGCTTCTTCAGCAGGTGGAGACTTGCAGTGAGTTATGATGCGTCTTTGGGGGAAAAACAGGTAAATATCTATATTACTGTCAGGTTTCTGGCCATTAGACTGTTAATTACTCTTAGGTCATATAGTGTGTGAATTACATTTTTCGTTTGTCAGTAATAAACCTATGTTGAATGAGGTGGCGCAAAGTTAAGACATGCCTTTCAGAAGCACTAAAAATAGACGCTATAATAGCTGGCACCAACATTTTTATGGTCAGTAAATCACAATGCGCCTAGAACGGCAACTTATTTGCCTATTCTCCTCCCAATTTTTTGGATCTTCTAACAGAAGCCCCCAGATTACATATTTTCCGATTAAAGTTTAGTTTATTCGATTAAACATATGACAACAAGCATACAACATTAAAACAAAATATGCTCGTCATAACCGGCATGTCATTAGTTGTTTTTTTTTCTTTTTTTTTTAACCAAAGACATAAATCCACTGCACTCTAGCTGTGGCACAGTGCCAGGAAGACTGGCACACACATCAACACAAAGTCACAAATGCAGCTCTTTGCGCCTGTTATGATTTGCACTCATAATCTTGGTAGATCACCTGCATTTGTAGTTTTGTTTAGTTTTTTTGCAACACACAATTTTTTTTGCCTTTATTTTTAAAGTGCTGATAAATTAGGCCCTATTTATTTTATTGGGATTTTATGTGACAGACCACCATGATGCGTAATTGTTAAATGAATATGTTTTCATGCATTTATGTTCAGGCCATTTACACTGATACAGTGGTCTCCCGGTATTCTGTGTGTGGGGATCAGTCATCATTGAATGGTTAAAAAGCCTTTGTGGTACAGCTCATCAGTGCCAAGGGGGGAAAAAAGGCTCTCTCATAGGCTGCTTTGCAAATGCAAAAAAAAAAGTAGCACCACATATATCACCTTGAATTTTCTTTTGGATATTTTAGTTATTTTCTTGGAAAATAAAAGAGTAAATAGTCCAATCTTTTGCAGTTATGTTCCACAGAAAAAATCTGCAAATACTGAACCATGAATACACTGGAGTCCACTAAAGCCCTGATGCCTGAGTCAGGGGACATAAACTAGAGTGCGGAACATTTTTCTGTCCCAGCCTGACCCGCGTCCGACAGAGCAGTAACTGAACCCAACGCAAGCCCGACAGGTATTAAGATATTTATGTGCAAGCCCAACACAGATGTGCAAAGTTTAATAAACCGAGGATACGGATTGTTACACCTGAAAATATTTCCTGCACCTGACTCCCGCTGGGCTCCTCTGGTCCAGATGCAGGGAAAAAATAATCTCACCTGCTAGAACTGGATATGTCAAGTATTATCTTTAATTTTAATCATCTTGATATATTTGATCATATCTGAAATTTTTTATGTCAGCAATAATTTTTTTTTCAAATTCTTCTGTCAGTTTTGAAAGGGTAAACATATGTGCAAGATGCCGTGAACCCAGCATAAACAAACCTATTGTTATTTTTATGAATAAAAAGTAAATACATAAAATAAATAAATATTCCCCCCTCCTCACGCATGCTGCTAATGCTCTCGTAGAGCCTGGATGGAGGTGGAGATTTTCGCCCTCCCTCCTCTGATGTGACCGAACTCGAGCATTGTTTCTAAATATCTCTCCGAACACCGCCCGTGGGGTACTGTCTGGCTCAGGCTGGGTATCCATCCTCTAACATAAACACAAATTCCTGCCACACTTCTCAGACTTCCATTTATTAAAAAGAAATGGGAATAATTTGCATAAGCAATTATGCACTTGCTTATGTTGGATTTTGGTATCTCAATAAAATACATTGTTTGTGATTGCATGAAGTTCAGTGGGTATGAATGAATGCAAGAAGATATGCCTGATTGTAAGTCTTGTTACAGCTATAAAATCTTGTTTGATACAGACGTGGACAAAATTGTTGGTACCCTTCATTAAATCGAAGAAAAACTCATAATGGTCACAGAAATAACTTTAATCTGACAAAAGTAATAATAAATAAAAATTATATAAATGTTGACCAATGAAAGTCAGACATTGCTTTTCATCCATGCTTCAACGGAATTATTTAAAAAATAAATGCATGAAACAGGCCTGGACAAAAATGATGGTACCCACAACTTAATATTTGATTGCACAACCTTTTGAGGCAATCACTGCAATCAAATGATTCCTGTAACTGTCAATGAGACTTCTGCACCTCTCAGCAGGTATTTTGGCCCACTCCTCATGAGCAAACTGTTCTAGTTGTTTCCGGTTTGAAGGGCGCCTTTTCCAGACAGCACGTTTCAGCTCCTTCCAAAGATGCTCAATAGGATTGAGATCAGGGCTCATAGAAGGCCAGTGTTTTCCTCTTAGCCCTTCTTGGGTGTTTTTAGCTGTGTGTTTTGGGTCATTTTCCTGTTGTAAGACCCGTGACCTGCGACTGAGACCATGCTTTCTGACACTGGCCAGCACATTTCTCTCTAGAATCCCCTGATAGTCTTGAGATTTCATTGTACCCTGCACAGATTCAAGACACCCTGTGTCAGATGCAGCAAATCAGCCCCAGAACATAACCGAGCCTCCCCCATGTTTCACAGTAGGGACCGTGTTCTTTTCTAGATATGCTTCATTTTTCCGTCTGTGAACATAGAGCTGATGTGCCTTGGCAAAAAGTAAAATGTTTGTCTCATCTGTCCACAGGACATTCTGTAGTTTGGCATACTCCAGTCTGTTTTTTTTAATGATTTGTCCTCTGGCTCAAACAGCGAAGGACGTTCCGATCTGACACTGATGTTCCTTGAGCATAAAGTTCAGCTTGGATCTATTTTGAAGTATTTCTAGGCTCTTCTCTTTTGTTACCATTTGGATTATCCGTCTCTTTGATCTGTCATCAATTTTCCTCCTGCAGCCACGTCCAGGGAGGTTGGCTACAGTCCCATGGATCGTACATTACTGAATGACATGTGCAGCTGTAGTCACATAAACATCTAGCTGCTTGGAGATGGTCTTATAGCCTTTACAGTTAACATGCTTGTCTATGATTTTCTTTCTCATCTCCTGAGACAACTCTTTCCTTTGCTTCCTTTGGTTTATATTGAGTGTGGTACACACCACGTCACCAAACAACACAGTGACTACCTGGAGTATATAGGCCCACTGAGTGATTACAGGATTGTAGACACCTAGGATGCTGATTAGTGGACATACCTTGGATTAACATGTCCCGTTGGTCACATTATTTTCATTCTTTTCTAGGGGTACCATCATTTTTGTCCAGGCCTGTTTCATGCATTTATTTTTTAAATAATTCTGTTGAAGCATGGATGAAAAGCAATGTCTGACTTTCATTGGTCAACATTTATATAATTTTTATTTATTATTACTTTTGTCAGATTAAAGTTATTTCTGTGACCATTATGAGTTTTTCTTTTATTTAATGAAGGGTACCAACAATTTTGTCCACGTCTGTATCTTATTGTATGTGTTCAGCTTTTTGTATCTATGATATCGTCCAGGTAGGGAGCATAGTATTTTATTTGTCAGAAATTTGTAAAACCTTATTATTCAGGTTTATTGTTCCATCTATAGCCCCATGGTGGATCAGGGTAGGAACAGTACCTTGAAGGTCTCGTTGTCTTTCTCCAACCTCTTCTGGTCCTGTTCATCTCTGACCAGTGCCTGCTCTTTCTCGATGATATCGTCTTTAAGTCGCGTAACTTGTTTGTTCATAACCATTATTTTTCTCTTCATTTCTGAAATCTCGTCCTAAAGTCAAATAAAGTAACAAAGCGGGTTTGTTAATTAAAGGAACCCCATTGCAAACCGGTCTGACCCCAGCGACCCCTACCTAAGGAAGTCCCTGTCTGTGGATATCTTCAGCTCACCTGACACTCAATTAGATTTTTGCTGTACAGATTCCTCTCCGTTATGATTGATTCCAACAGGTTCTCATGCTGTTTGAGTTTGCACTCTGACTCAGTAGCTTTCTTTCTCCAATCAAATACCTCCATCTCTTTGTCTTCAACAACAGTGATTTTTTGCTGCACCTGCAGAAAGTAAAAATAATTCCTCTAAGATGAAAAATATGCAGTAATATTATTGACTGTCACATTAGGGATGACTGGCATTTCTGCACGACCTGCCTTCTGCATTAGGCTGCTGTTCTCATTAATGTACCGATCACGTTCCCTCTCAAGCTGCTGGATGATCTTACGCTGCTTCTGGGCCTCCTGGCGGTAACCAGAGATCTCATGCTCCAAAGTTCTCTTGTCCTGCTCCAAGAGTTTCATAAGGTCCTGCTGTTTCTCAGCTGCCTGCACAGCTTTGGTCATGTTCTGTTGATAAGGAAACAAGTACAAACAGACACAGGAACACAAGATAATTGGCTGAATGTTAAGTCATGTATGTGTTGAAACTGCTGTGTTAGTACCAGACTGAGCAGAATGGTAGTGATTGCTCTCGAAAAAATTTCTGTAAATATAATGTTCCATGAAATGACAAGCATCTGAGCTACATGAATAACCTTAAGTAAAATGTCCCTCTCTCGGATCAGCTCTTCCTTGGCTTTTTTGTCAACTTCCACTTGCTTCTGGGAAGATTCAAGATCTGCATATGGAACATTGCATTAGAAAAAGCAAAAAAGGGTAAGCACAACATTGTTACTCATTCCATAACTTTGATAGTAGACGCTTTAGTTCTGCTGCCACAGCCCCCATTAATGGACACAGCTAAGATGAGTTTCTTTGAACTGAACCCAACAGTTCAGATGTAAGGTCATAACCAAAAAAAACTAATTACTTTAATTCATCTTTATTTAAGTCATCTGCAACTCAAGCATGCTTATCTAAACGTGTGCAGTATGAGTAGTATACAGTCAATCCTGGAGATTTTATGTAGCTTCTATCGAAACTCCCCTTTTACTTTATTCAGACATCCTGTTTCTTGTTTATATACCAGTGTAACAATATTTAGAATGTAGTAGATTACCTTTACTTTTTTCTTATGTTTGCACAAAGTACCACACCAATTCCCTATTGTTGTGAACCTGTTTACACATAAGGCAATAAAACCTTCTAATTAAAGTATAGAAGCTGGAAAACAAAATGAAATAAGTCTGTAATATACAGAACATCAATACATTTGGTTCGGCTTTATGTATCAGAATATAAAAACTCTACGGTTCCAAAATTATTTTAACAGATTTCAAACTGTCATTGTTTACCAAACACATACATATATATTATTTCAGACTGCTCAATATTCCCTACAAGGCTCTATAAGATACTCAGGTCCTGTGGCTGCACCCCCTATCACCATGCTCCTATAGGGTATTTGAGAGGTGTGCATTATTTGGTTTGCAGTTTCTCAGTCTCAGCTTGGGGGGAATCTGGTGGAACACTATGTCCAACAAAGATTGACACCTGCCTTACATGTCTTATAACTGTCTCCAAGTGTAGAATGATGGAAATGAAATAGTGTCTCATATTAGCTGTCCCAAACTGAGATGAAACAAAAATAGACTTGAAAAACACACTCTCCACCTCTTGTGGTTATTTCCATATCAATGCAGCCAAGACCCGAAAAATGATGCAACATAGTAATAACTATATAGCTCTCTTTCTTTTCCTGCTGCGTTTTGGCTTGTGTTAAAATGTGAGACATCCTATTTTACAGATATTCACACTGGAGCCAAAATATGCATCAAATCTGTCATTTCTGCCAATATGGGTTGTTTTTGACATTCTGAATAGCACAATTCCAATTATTTATTTATTTATTTGAACAAATTCAAAGTCATGTTCAATGTTTTAAAAAGGGTGTGCGTCCTCCTTCCTTCACATTTTTTATTACTTGTTGATAATTTTCTCAGCTCAACATGCAGAATATGCTCACAAATGACACACATTGATATGTCTACAATCTCAATCCGAGAGCGTCACAACTACTGATGAACTTACTAAATGACTACTGAACTTTCGGGAGAGACTAATAACTGGCTGCTTATGGTACAACAAACTGATGAAACAGTGGGTGGGAACTGTGTTGTTTGTTTAGGTCCACGTCCACTGTTAAGAGTTGTGCCAACTCCTGTCACACCTGTCTTAGTTATCTGTTAACCTGCCCTAATACACCACATGAGTGCTAACACATAAAATAACTCCTCACTACTTCAATTCTGATGTGGCCTTAAATAATTTCACCTGTTTTACTAACACAAATAAAGGTAAAATGTTTGTAAGCTCTCGTAATGCCTTTACTGCAAGTTTATGTACTTTTGTAACCTTAATTATGCCTATAACTGTTTACTGATTTTGACACTACAGACCAGGAAAATTATCATCACAGACCTAAAAGATCAATAGTTCCTGAAGATTCTGACCCAACTTATATTGATGATGGCAATCATCAATTTGCTGGTGGTGTACCATTAATAAAAATATTAATAGAATCAATTACATCCATTATAATGTCTAAAAATTAGCCAACTACACTCGTGATGAGTTTGAAGCAGTTCGTGAACAATTTCAGGCCTCTTCTCTTTTGTCTATGCAAAACAGAATTGCAGTAGACATGCTTTTAACTGAAAAGTGTGGTGTTTGTCCTATTTGTGATTATCAATGCTGTTCATTTATTCCAAACAACAAAGCTGTTTTTTCATCTGTTCTTATTCTGTACGGTCGCTGTTACATAGCTTGTATTAGAGGCCTTATTGATCATTTGATTGACACTGACTGTTAAACCTCTTTTTTTATTTTTTTATTTGCATGCTTGGAATGTAACACTTTATGATCGAAATGTAATACTTTATGGCCAGAACCCAGACCGACGGGTCACCTTTTTTTATCTTTATTGTTTATTTTTTGTGGTCATGTTATGACCAAAAAGGGGGAGTGTGATAGCAATATTTATTATTAATTATAAGTTATTCATTACTCAGAGTTCCTAGATAAAGATATTTCTTTTTTGTCCTGAGTCAGTGGTGATGTATTTATAGGTTTGATTCTGTTACTCAGTGTCTAGATAAAAATAATGCTGTTCTGGTTTGATAAATGTACTGCAAGAAGCTAGTTATCTCATATGACACATCCTTTGTTGCCTCATGACAGATCCTGTGTTTACCTATTCCATGTTGTTCTTTGATTGGTCTTGTGATTATCCTCTGATGCATAGAACAGAGTGTTAGTTATCTTACCATAACTGTATGATGTGTTTTGTTCTCCCAGAGCTGAGTAATGATCGTTCAGAAGCTGAACCATTAGGGTGTGGCTGACTACTATATATACCCGTACATCTGTGCTGAAGCATCAGAGTCCTCTGTAGAGGCTCTCCGTGCACGTAAAATGTACAAATATAACTGGCACCTTATTTTATTCTCTCATCCGAGCCCTCTCAGACACCATGATTTCCACCACCAGTACAAGCAGCCATCTTACATAACCACCTGGGGACTCGAGAAGACAGAGCAGAGATAGGAAAAGAACATATGTAACAGTACTTTCTTTGTTAAATAAAGTAGAAAATTACTGGGATTATCATCCCAGTGACTGCCCCCCTCCAAGGCATTGCAGCTATGCAGGGTGCCAAACAAGATATAGCGTCAATGGAGAGAAAAACACTGAGAAAAATCAAAGTTAACAGTCAAAGTAACCGCAATTATTACAACTAGACAGTAGTAGAAGAAAAAATAGTAGAGTAAAGAAAATGTTCAGCCTATAGCAGCATAACTACGGAGATAGCTCAGGATAACCAAAGCCATTCTAACTATAAGCTTTATCAAAAAGAAAGGTTTTAAGCCTAGTTTTACCAGTAGACAGTCTGCCTCACAGACTAAAACTGGAAGCTGGTTCTACAGGAGAGGACCCTGATAACTAAAAGATCAGCCTCCCATTCTACTTTTAGAAATCCTAGGAACTAACAGTAAACCTTCAGCTCTACAACCCATCTGTTTTTAAGTTGGCTTTCGAGTAAGTGATGAGTAATAGCTGGAATGTCAAATGTTTTAATGTGTCATTAATTATGTGTGTCTAATACCCTGTTTTATGCTTTTACTGTTGGCTTACTGCTGCTGTTTTATACCCTGCCTTGATGTAATTCTTTCCTGGCATCATGCTAACATACATCAGCTCCACACTAGCAAAATGACTAAATTTCAAGTTTCATAGAGCTGGTAAAAACTGCTGCAATTAAACAACATGGAAACACCATGGGCGTACTTAGTTTACCACATGCAGGCCCTCCATTTTGGCTTTACTATGTTTGGTAAGTTATGGCAGTGTAGAATCTGTTGGGTTTTGTACACTGGAGTTTAGACTTGAAACAATGAGACAGCTGTTTGTTTTTGACGGAATTTTTTTGCTTTTTCTAACGGAATTAGAAATTATATTATTTCTAGTAATTCGTTTTTTTAATAGTTGATCATCTGTAAACAGCTAGTCATTGTTGTATAGACTAAATTTTAATTATAAGGCAGACAAAAATATGCAGTTTTCTGGAAATATTTGATTCCTGCTCAGCTGATGTATCCGTTAACTAGGTTTACAGTTCTGGATATTAAAGTACTTTTCTGCATTTCTAAGAAGAAAAACTCTCAAACCTTTTTCAAGACCAGCAATCTGAGCTTTTAGTGTCTCCTTCTGTACATCTATCTCAGCTTTCTGGTCCTCTAACTGATGAAACTTCTTCTGGATGGCTTCTCTCATCTTGGTTTGTTTAGTAACCTCCTGACGCATGTGACTCAACTCTTCCTCTCTTATCTGGTTGATGTATAAAGGACGACAGCAAAAAGGAAAATAATATTATGAAAGGAGGCTGTAAAACATATTATGCTACAGTCGATCACCAAGGTCATGAAACCACTCTGGCTCATTTTTCTTTCTTAAAATTTCGGAAGGACTAAACAAATGATAAGAAGCATAAAGTGAACACCTTCAGTTCGTTAGCCCTCTGATGATTCTCCACAGAGAGGTGTTCTTTGGCTGATGCAAGATGGTCACACTCCTGCTGCAGCTTAGTGCTCTTCATCTGAACCTGCTCCAGTTCTTTGGTTGAACGTTCATGCAGTATCTATGATAGGAAGGGATAGACTCATATGTAATGTTTTGTTACCACTACTAATCAACCCAATGTGATAAGGGACAGACAGGATGGACAGGAGCTAAGTCTTTAGTATTATAATGCACATGGAAAAGCTTTTTGAAAGAAGCCTATTATGGCAGATGTCTAACTTAACATTTTCCGGCAATGATCATTAACAAAGAAGGTCTCTTCAGTGTTTACAATCAGTTTTTCAACTATACCTCAGCGCTGGCAAGGCAGGAACTTTATTTGTATAGCCCACTTTCCACAACAAGGTAATTCAAGGTGCTTTACATTATTCAGTAATACAAAAAACCATGTGATAAAAGCATGGAAAGTAAAAAACAGCAATTAGAAATAAAGCATGAAAAGCATTGATACAACATTAGAGAAAGTAAAAGACAGCAATGAAGCACCGTAATCATCATAATCATTTAGTCAAAGGCAGCTCTGAACAGATTATTTTTTTAGGTGCAATTTAAAGGAACTCAATGTTTCAGCAGTTTTGCAGTTGTCTAGTAGTTTGTTCCAGATTAGGGGAGCATAAAAACCAAAAGCTGCTTCTCCAGGTTTGGTTCTGAGTGTAAGGATGATTATTACGTTAGAGTTGGAGGTCCGGATTGGTCTGGGGTATTGGTGTAAAGACAGCAGGTCTTCAACATATTTTGGTGTTAAGCCATTCTATGATTTATAAACTAGTATGATTATTTAGAAGTCTATTATCTGAGCTCCAGGGAGCCACTGTAAGGTCTTTAGAACTGGGGTGATGTGTTCTACTTTCCTGGTTCTAGTGAGAACACGAGCAGCAGCGTTCTGGATCAGCTGAACCTGTATAATTGACTTTTTTGAACGTATTACATGAGATGAGCAGATTTGTTGTTTCAATGAAACAGTTTCATTTTATTTATTTATTTAGATTTTTTAATGTGATTTTTTAAACTATCCTTTTAGGGTTGTTTTTATTATTCAATATATGTCTTTATTGGATTTCGGTGATTATATAAATGAAAAAGGTGGGCTTGTGTGGTAATCCCCCTGTCCAGAGCAAATTTCTGCCATGGGAGTCAAATAAAGGTACTTTGACTATGACTTTTTAATAAGACCTGTAAAGTAAAGATTAATGCATGGAGCAGTTTTTAAAGGTCCAAAAGAGTGACTTTGTGAATTCATTTCTCTAATTGTTTTTTTTCTGCTATAATTCCACCAAATGAGTTTTATAATAGAATGGCTTCATACTAAAATGGACGGATGTTCTCTGGTCTATACTATTACTGAATATCTTCCTTAATTATTCAAACTTTGGGTTTGCTCGAATAATTTTGTTATTCATTATTTGTTGAGCTTTACCTCTTGTATATGTATTGCAGGTTAACCTGAAAATATTTTTTTCCATAAATATTAAACTGAGGCTTGCTCTCAGAATTGATTAACTAAACCTGATTAATTGATTAAATTTTGTTATAATTGCTTATTGGATGAGGCTATTGTCCTGATCCTATGTGCGGATAGACACAGCTGCAGGGAGGAATCCGGATTAACTTTTCATGGTATGATAAACGTTTTCAAAATCAAAGACCAAGTAGCCAGAACTATAGCTATGATAATGCTGAAAACAGGGACATTGATGATGATACTGACAACGATCCAACAAAGACATGGAGACACAGGGGGGTATACATACATAGAGAAGGTAATCAGGGAGACAATCAGGAAAACTTGAGACAGCTGGGAAGTATGAGAAACATACAGAGACAGACAGACACAGGGGAAACAGCAAACTGTGACAGCTATTGCATTGATACATACACCCTAACCAGATGATTTTACCTAAATCACTTAACTTTAGTCAACCTAATAATCGTTTTGTTTAGCTGACATATGTTGGAAAGTGCATGCTTAGTTTAACACCTAACAATTCAGCTCCTGAAGTGTTGCTGACTTCAGGAAGCTCTCAGAAATGGGGTTGGGACCCCTTCCCTACAAGGGGATTTATCAGTGGCTTTGCTCCCTGTTCTCAACATGGAGTGGCAACCAAGGAGGGAGTACAATTTTCAATCCCATATCAGGATGAAATATCTCTCTAAAGTAAATTTAGAAGATGCTACATCATCTCTTTCTGTCATGTTTCTCAGAGAGTCCTGACAGATTTGCAGACCCATCAGAAATACTTTTCCCACCTAAATGAATGAATGGTGAACAAATGTATCACAGCAACTTGGGTTTCTCAAGTCTCGAAAGGCATCTGGAGGAACAATCTTTTGTTACTTTTTTGTTTATTGGTTAACCTTTGAGAGCTAATTTGATCATGAACATGGTTTATGCCTGTCTATCACATTATTATTGGAACATTGTCAGTAATTAAAATGCCTGTTCAACATTATTTCTAACTGCAATATCTTAAATGTTCTTTAGATTATCTCAGATTTTTCTGTTTGAGTAATTACTAAAACAAATATTAAAAAGTGGAAAAAAAATATTTGAGGGTACTGCATTCCATGCATTCGATGACAACAGTTGTTACAGGAATAGAACTACAGTAGGTCTAGTTGAAGAGAACAAACATGATGGATCAGAAAGACATGTCCGATCACAGGGCGACAGAAACCAGAGCAGCAAGATATCTACCAAAAGTTCTGGCCATGAAGGATTGCTTCATGCTTTACCATCAGACTGGCATGGCCCGGTTCTTCAGGAGCGACACAAGAAGAATGAAGAGGACGTGCCAGAGAAGATTAAACTTGATTGTTAAATACTGTATAGTTTGCATTCAGTGATTGGCTGGCAGGTAATCTTATGCAAATGCTTTTTATATGCTGCTCCCCTTGTTGATCAGTAAGCTTGATTAAATCTATAAATAACTGAAGGAAATTAGCCTCATCCTTGTTAGAGATACAAGTTTTTCATATCATTAGACTGGGAAAAGTTGATAGGACACTTTGTTACTGTGCTAAATTATTTCAGATCTTACTCAGCAAACCAGAACAACTTTGTATCATTCAGAAGTTATAGATATGAGCAAACAATTACATGGGGGTTCTCAAAGCTCCATGCATATAACACTTCAAGTTGATACATATATGATGACAACATGGTTATGTGTTTCACCACATGACTATCACTCCTGTCAATGATGTCATAAAATGGATAGGCAAGGATTTTATCTAGATTAATGCACAGGAAAGGACAGAGGTTATTTTATTTGTTCCATAAAATGTAAGGCTACAGATTTACACTGAACTATACCTAGTGACCCTAAAAACTAAAGAAAGCTAATTATTGCTTTGGCTTAAGACCAAAGTATTAACCAACACATACAGGACAAAGAAAAACTTGAATGCTTTTAATTTCAGTAAATTAAATTATTGAAATGTTGTCTTTATAGCTGCTAAGAAAAACTCAATCCAGCAGTGACAGTCTTTCCAGAATGCTGCTACCAGAGTCAGGACTGAAAACATTGTTCATTACATCCAGTAAAAATGTTAATATATTCATGTTATGAAGAATTTGCATTTTACAAAATCTTATCATATAAAATGTCAATATTGAAATCATTATTTTTATATTTATTATTATTTGCATTTTGAATTGTCTTGTGAACAAATGTGAAAATAAACGTTCAAGTGTCCAAATCCCACCTTACTGATACTATGGTTGAAAAACAACATGTATATCTATTCCGTTTGTGTTTGATTCTGAATAATAATAAAGTATAAATCTCGGAAAAACCTAAAAATGAAAATCTAAACATTTAAAGCTAAGCTAAAGTTAAATAGAGACATTCTACTAACTTTGTTAACCTCTGAAACTTTATTTTGGTTGTTAACATTCCACTAGGTTCCCGTTCATTTGGTCTAAACTGACAAAACTTATCTTGCTTTGAGATTGTGCCAAGAAATCTATAAAATGTTATTATTACTATATTAATACAAACTACAATATGTGTGAATTATGATGATAGCATATAAGGGTAAGAGTCCGTCCCCCTCTGCTTACTTTTAGATCTTTGAGCTGCTGCTCCAGTCTTTGCTGCTCCTCTTTGGCCTTTTGTCCTTGTATGTTCAAAGCTTTAATTTCAGCCATCTTGGCCTCCATGTCAGTGTGCAGCTGCTGAATTTCCTTGTCAAGCTTCTCCTTCAGTCTTATCTCTCTGGAGATCTTGTTCTGTTGCACCTGAAGCTCCTGCTGAAGCTGGAAGTAGAAATGCAATGGAGCAACAGACTTATCTCGGAGCGCCTACGGAACAATATTCATGCCCATTTATAATAATTTCCTTCATAAAAAATATAACCAACATTTACCTTGGAGATATTCTCTACAGCAGCCTCTTTTTGAGTCTCTATCTCTTGCTGAGTTACGGTTGCCTTGTTTAGGTTCTCTCTTAGATCTTCCACCGTTGTCATCAGCTGGTCTCTCTCCTTGGTCATCTCTTCAATCATTTTAATTAAATCCCTTAAAAACATGACAGTTGGACTTGTCCACTTAATTTTGTGTATTTACAGTACACAGCAGCAAAATAACACAAAGCTGGACTACTGACTCACATCCGTTCTTGGTCCAGCTGCTGTCCAGTTTCTTGCTCAGTTGCCTTCGTAAGCATTGAAATATCTTCCTTTAAATTCTCAATGGTTTCCTGGTCCTTCTTCTCTTTATCATGAGCTGCATCAATCATTTCCCAAGCTTTAGCCAACTCCTAAAACATCCAAAAATTCATTTTTTTATAGAGGGCCTGATTTATCAAAATTCCAAATAAAGTGTAAAATTGCGTGTGCCGCAAAAAAAAAAAATAGTGCACCAGTGAGTTGTCCTGAATTTGCAGAGGATCTACTAAGATTGAGTGTGTAATTCATAACAGGCACAGAGAGCAGTATTAAATGAGGCACTGCTGCTGTGTGTGCCAGCCTTTCTGCCCCGTGCGCTGTGCAGCAAAAAGGAGAGGAGCAACAGGCATAATGTATTCTTTGTCTTTGGCAAAAGAGGGGGAAAAAACATTTATGTCAAGTCAGGGCTGTTAGGAAGTTACGTTGTATAAGGCTAGAATGTCTAAATTATATTTTTTGTTCGTCAGTAATATACGTAATGTGTGCGTTGACATGCTTTGCTCTCCAGACCATGCAGGTGCTGTATTCCAGAGTCTGACTCATTAAAACTGCAGCATGTCCAGAACAAGGCTGCTCGCAGTCCTGAGATTTCCATTCCACTAATTTCCACTAATGTTGTTGAAATGCACCACACTTTATTAAGGCCTCTAGTAAATGTCACATTGCAGTAAAAAAATAAACTAACAATAATAATAATAATAATAATTTACAAATATAGAATCTAAAATGTAGGTTTTTTTATGTCATATATGCACCCTATCTGTCATTGTGGTGTTGTACATGATTATTATACTTTATTAATTGGACGCCAGGAAGTTTAGTGATCACCCCAGTGGAAACTAATAGGAATCACAACTGAGTATGTGCCCGTTTTAACAAGTGCAAACCTTTGATAAATCTGGCCCAGAGTGTCTAAAGTTTCCAAATAAAGCAAAAAAATATATACTTTTGAATATCTGCCCTTTTATGATGTATGCTTTTATTCTTTTCTACGTAGCATAAACACATATGCTAAAGCAGTGCTGAATCAACTCACAGTTGAACAGTGATGTAAAGTTTAAACAAGCTGTACCCTTTTGAGTGATGCTATTGTTGTCTCATCTTCCTGGGACAACTTCAAAGCAGCTGCCACTTTGGTTGATGTAGACACAATCTCTGCGTTTAGCTCCTTGCATTTAGACATTAGCCTCTTTTCATTTTCCTGTGACTTCTTCAGAGCATGGTAGAGTTTTTCATACTGAACCCTAATACAGTCCAAGTTCTTGTCACTGGCCAGCTCACTGAGGACAACCTGGAACTCCTCCAAAGACTCAGAAGTGTTCCCTCCTACTAATTCTGTCTCCTGGAAATACAGCAGAGATGCAAACAGTGAATACAGTCAGATGTTTTGAGGAGGGAAAATGACATTCAGCAGGTTCCAAGTGTCTCCCTGCACTCCCCTGATTACACAGTTAGGACATATCAGAACATATCAAAATGAGCTACTCTGTACTATTTAGGGGATAATTTGATTCTAATCTCAAATGCGCAGATTCCATGCTAACTTTATGTAAAAGAGGAATCAAAAGTCCCGGCGCAACTTCACCCACTTCCTAGGTAGAAGGAGAAGGAGAAAACTGGAGGATCAAAGGAAGCTCTGGTAACACTGGAATGCGTATTGATCCACTTTATTAAGACCAAGGCGTTTCGGCGTATAGCCTTCATCATTTAAAACAGGTTAAATACATTACAGTACACAGACTGAGTACAAATAAGCAAATCATCTGTTGACGCACATGAGTGGGCCAATCCAAGTAACGGGAGGTGTGTTGAAGTTGATTGGACAATTAATACTGAGGATGGAACATGATGATGAAAGATATGAGGAAAGGACATGAATCATATGAATGTATAAAGGCACTGACAATACATGTCACCAACCACAGCCCAACAGAATCCTGAAGAATCAGCCAAAAATACAAAAACATCAGATACCAGGTGAGCAATATAAATAACAAACTAACGTGATGCTACAAAACACCTACAAGTCACAAGATGTTGTTAATAACATGTCAAATATATAGTTATGTTAGAAAAAACAAAAAAGTAATGTAAAAATTTTAATTTACAATTTTTAAAAAATAGTTTCTGAAATATCATACTTCCAAAAGTCATCCGTAAACAAGTATACAGGGTAAGACAGATCAAAAATAAAATAAGGGAAAATAAATATAGAAATACAAAATTTGGCCCACGTATGTATGTGTTTGACGGATAATTTGCTGATTTCTATTCCCTTTGAGTACTGTAATGTATTTAACCTGTTTTTATATGTGATTTTTTTAATGACCCTGATGAAGGCTATACGCCGAAACGCCTTGGTCTTAATAAAGCGGATGAATACACTTCCCAGCGTTGCCAGAGCTTCCTCTGATCCTCCAGTCCTTATGTAAAACCAAACATGAAGCCAAAATGTGAAAGTTATATATGGAACCACAACTAGTGAAACTACAAACAGCAAAGCAACTAACAGTGCTGTGACAGCTTGTAAAATCCATTTTCGCATTTACAGTAAAAACATAAAAAATTAGTAATTTTTCATTCACAACAGAAAGCCTAGCTTAATCTTTAAAACAAACATACAAAAGACATACAAAAAAAAACGTTAATGTTATCATGAAAACAAAATATATACGCTATTTATACAAAATAATGGCAATTAAATACAAGTACGCAACATATAATAAGTGATTGATGAATGTTTACCCCTATTACAGTGACTAATTTAACAGGGTCCGTCTAACTGCTGCTAGCAGTCTAATTATTAGATATAAATGTAAATAGATCTGGACTGGCGACCTTCCAGGGTTTACCCCGCCTTTCGCCCGTTGACAACTGGAGATAGGCACCAGCCTCCCCGCGACCCCTGGAGGACTAAGCGGTTCAGAAAACGGATGGATGGATCTGTTATAATCATTCACAATAAAACATCAACATCACAGAATGCGAAATTTAGCTCATTTATAGTGCCGTCTATAATAACAGATCTATAACTTTACAACAAACCAAAGGTCCAGACAATCTCAAAATGTGCGATATTATAAAGGTCAGATAAATACGTACATCTCCTAGTTTGATCAGCAGCCAATCAAAATGGACCTCAACCCATTTACTTTTTATAGTCTGTCGGTTTGGATGCTGATCCATCCCAGCACATGTGGTATGTGAAATTTAACACCTCGAAAATGATTTCCTCTTTTATATTTTCAATATTAAAAAAGTTGCTCTCAAACAGTGAACAATGTTGAATAGAACATGAAAGCAGGGAGGTTTCGGAGCTAAATCCTGAGGGTTAGTCAATGTTCCAGGACAGTTTCTGCCCAGACTTTACTCACCTCCATCTCAAGAACTTAGAGATAAAAAAATAAATCCGTATAAAGAGCGAAAAATTCCCCTTTTACTTCGCGAATGTTGATACTGGTTTCTAAGCAACATCAGTTCTCGCCAGACAGTAAATTGCTCTCGCGGGATTAAAAAGGGAAAAAACGAGTCGTGCTGGTTTCCCAGCAACCGATGATCTCGCAGTCAGACAGTCAAAAGTATTTTAAATTTGAGGAGGTTGAAAAATATCGATGTATCTCAAGAAGAGACACACATTCAGAGAAAAAAATATTTATATTACATTGCTTCATAAAGAACGAATGTTTACAAGTCCAATAAAAAATTAGCTGGAATTAGGGTTGCCACTGGTCCCTTAAAAGACGGAATCGTCCCATATTTGACTATTAAATGTGCCGTCCCGTTTTGAACTAATAAGAGACGCTATTTGTTCCGTATTTTCCTAAATGTCTATCATGTGTGTCCGTCATAGGCTTCATACTGCTTTATTCTAACTATGTAGCCTATATAAACATAAAAATCACCCTACATTCAGCAAAACTGTTCTAACGGCGGGATCAAACGGGACCGCAAATTGTTTGTTTGCGGCTCGCGAGTGATGCGCGCTCAGGATTGATCAGGTAGACACGCACACACTGGCGCTTCCATGCAGCGCCTTTAAAAATGTCCCAAAAACGCTTTCAGAGATATAGGTGAGAGGGAAGAGGCCCATCCTTGGCTGGAAAAGATCCGTATAGATGAACACAAGGCAAACTGTAGTTCTCAGTGGCGCACTGAGAACACTGGCTGCACAGCACACCAGGCACAAAAGAACGCAGAAAACACATGTCTGTGAGGCTTATGCGACATTTAGGCTAAAATATTCAAAATAGATTACATGTATTGTGCTTTTTCAAAGATGTCTCGTCCATGTGCAATTTTATTTTTGTTGTATTAATTGTAAGGGATTTTGTTGTACAATCAATATAAATCAATCAATATAAATTACAACTTTAAGAACAAATCATAGTAACTGATTCATTGTTATGCTAATAAATAGATAAAAATGACACATGTTTGGATAGATTTCTGGCTGTTGAAATTTTTTATTTTAGAGAAATAGCCAATAAATTGTAAGTGAAAGTTGCATTAAATCTCTTAGTGTGGTTTGATTGTTGTTCTGACAAGCCATGCAAGCCAATTCAATTAACTATTTGTCATCCATCTCCTAAATTTGTATGTAAGTGAGCAGATAGTAGTGTAAAAGTGTTTAGGGTTGATCTGCAATATCCCCATACAGTCACTTTAGAAAGGAAATATCGAAAACACATTGTTGGAAGCTTAACAACCAGACCAGTTGTTCTCAGCATCTTCATTGTGGTAGATCACATTGCATCTTGTTAAGTCACGGCAAGGTAATTTTATTGTATAGCACACTTTCAACACAAGGCAATTCAAGGTGTTTTACATGATTAAAATTAGAACACAGAAAAGAGAGCATAAATCTCTTTGAAGATTAGCCTAACTCATAGAAATGATGCATTAATGTGTTTATTGTGAATAAAAAATTTCCAACTTAAAATATGACCATTCAATTCAATTCAGTTTATTTATATAGCGCCAGTTCACAACAAATGTAATCTCAAGGCCATTTACAAGAAAAGTTATTACAATACATTCTGGATGATTCCCCCACTAAAACAACCACACCTCCCCTTGAGTCAGATGTACGGCTTGGCCCGTGGTAAAGAACGCCCTGTGTCCCTTATTTTAATTTATGAAAGTTGGCAACCCTAGCTGGAATAGTGAAACCGACTGTGTGCTTTAAACACTTAAAATAGCCTACATAACTTTGATTGAAACAACATTTGAAAGTAGGCTAAACAAAACACCTTGAATATTTTCATGTGATATCATGTGTTTTTATGGCAAAAACAAACAAACCAAAACATCAACAGCAATCTCTTTACACTTCCACTGATTAGTGGAGGGTTTCTTGTTGAAGTGATTCCAGTCTATTTGATGGGGTAGTCATGCCTGGTTCAGCATTAGCAAGCAGCTTCTGTGGCAAACCTGAGGTAGGCTATGTGAATACCTTTATATCCCTTTCTCTGTTTGACAAACTGCACTACAAAAATAACCCAAAAAAAGACCAACTAGAAAATTATACTTTCAGAGTTGATAGCTCTAATTTCAAGAACGGATTTTTCTTGATTTTTTCTGTTTTAATAAGTAGCCTAGGGAAAAAAGGTTAATATAGGCCTAGTACAACACAAACTACTTCAGCCCCTGGTTCCAGTGTGGAAATAGGCCTACACTACACAACTGCAAAGATTTGTTAAAAACAGGAATTTGATGCTTAAGTTTAAATGTATTTGGAATGTTTTCTGTTTTAATGATTATGAAAAGCATACATTTAGGCTCAAATCTAATGTAGGCTACTATGTGATCCTGTCAGAATTAGTCCTTTAAGATGGTTGAAATCCTGGCACAGGTTCAGCTTAGAGTTCAAATCATATCTCAAATCTTATCTGTTAGGTTTTTTAGGTTTAAATAAGGTACACATATGGACTTTTTGCTGACTGACTGGAATAATGAACTGAAATATATGTATGATTGAACTGAAATGACTTATCATGTAAAGTGCCTTGAGAGAACATGCGTTGTAAACGGGTGCTATAAACTACATTAAATTGAATTAACTTTGGGAAGACCTTTACAGACAGCTATCGTTAGCCTGTTTTATCCATTCTAAAACCCCCAGTCTCTAAATGTAGGTCATCTAGCTACTGATTTAAGAAGAAGCTTAAACTCATTCTATCCACTTTGAACAATGACACAAAACTACTGGAAGAAAAACTGTCCACAGCATGATGCTACTACTTCTGTTCTTAGGTTTGAAAATATTATATTCACTCCTTCAGACATTTTTCTTGTCACAGGGCTCCCTCCTAGTCCAAATTGATGCAAAACTGGCTTCACTGTAAACTTTGACACTGCTTCTAGAGCTTCCAAACATTGTTACAAAATTAGCCAGGCTGAATTGTGGATTTTGGGAGAGCTCAACAGGCCAAGAGTGCGACACTATTTCAAAGTGCTGATAGTCTGCTCAGCTCCGATAACTGGTATGAAGGCAACACTGCTAACCTGCACAGGGAGATTACTTTATACAGTTATATTGCTAGAACATCTGAATATTTTTTGTTCAACTCAGGGAAAAGAAACTAGATGGAATGAGATGTATCACAGCGCTGGCACAGCACCATCCAGACCAGCTGAAGACCAAGCTGCATGAAGTTTGCCAACTCTTGATAGAGGAGGTGCAGACACTTCTGTGTTCCTCTCTGTGTTCTGTGCAAACTGTTCCAGTTTTCTAATAACAAAATGTATTTACCTAAACAGGTTAAAAACCAACGTTCTTCATTACAGCTGGGAAAGGTAATGGACCCTGAAGCAGACAGGACCGCAAATGCTCTGCTGCTGAAGCTGACACAGACCACCAATGTACTTGTTCACCAGCGAGCTAATCTTGCCCTGGATGCACTAGTGCATGGCTGCAGCCCTACAAGAGTTATGAATGTTCTACTAAGCACAGTGCTGAGGTAGGAGGAGTTAGCATGTTAAAACTGAACAGCATCGTCTGTTTTTTTTCCTCATTTAGTCATTATTGTGCTGCAGTTAGAGAAAGCACAGCGCAGCACATTCACCGGCTGAAAAACATAATTGGAGAGGATCACATCCTAAAAGTAGGGGGGAGATTTACAGCAGGTTTCCTTTCCACTGTCAGCAAGATATGTCTGGATTCTAGTCCAGAAGTCGGGTTTGTTCTCAGGCTTTGCTCCATTCTTTAACTCGAAGTAATGCTGACGGATTGTGCCATAAGCGTCAGTATCTTTCCACCTTAGGCCACTAAATTAGAACTGTATTATTCTGCTGAATTATGGACAGGAGATACTCCAGGCATTTGCTCCTCAAGCAGAGTTTATGGCCCAGTGGAGGAAGGCTGTCCCTGCGCAGGCCAGGCCTCCAATGATCAAACTTTTGAAGAGGATGAGAAGGTAAAAGGTGGCTCCAGCAACCAATCAGCCTGTAGTATTTATTAAGACTCTAAACTGTAGTGGTTAATAGTAACGGTTAATAGTAAAGATACACAACACATGTCATGTACAGACACTATAGGAGGAACACATCAAGTTTACATAATGTTCAGTCTGTTTGTTTCATATAGATGTAAAGTCAGTTGCATACTTTCCAATTCAATCTTAGTTGTAAAACTATGCAGTCAAGTTCAGTTTTTTAAAGGGGGAATAAAATGAAACTGTGACTTTTAGCCCTTAAATGAAGTGTGTTGTGCATTCAGAGTCTGTAGGAATGCAAAAAAGCATAAATTAGTCACCCCAAAGGGTTATATTTTTAAAGCTGTTCAGTTTTCTCTATTATCTATTACATTTTTTTTAACAAATGCATCGCATTACTTGCACTACGACTGCTAAACAAGGCCATGGGTTTCCAGCTAAATAATGAGCGAATCCACCATCTTTATTTCTTGCTGTGACTTTAAAGTCACACACTCAACAAAAATATAAACGCAACACCTTTGTTTCTGCTCCCATTTTTCATGAGATGGACTTAAAGATCTAAAATTCATTCCAGATACACAATCTTACCATTTCTCTCAAACATTGTTCACAATCAGTCTAAATGTGTGATAGTGAGCACTTCTGCTTTGCTGAGATAATCCATCCCACCTCACAGGTGTGCCACATCAAGATACTGATCTGACATCATGATTAGTGCACAGATGTACCTTATACTGCCCACAATTAAAGGCCACCCTGGAATGTGCAGTTTTTTTGCTTTATTGGGGGTCTGAGGAGTCAGAACCAGTCAGTATCTGGTGTGACCACCATTTGCCTCATGCAGTGCAACACATCTTCTTCGCATAGAGTTTATCAGATTGTCAATTGTGGCCTGTGGAATGTTGGTCCACTCCTCTTCAATGGTTGTGCGAAGTTGTTGAATATTAGTGGGAACTGGTACACACTGTCGTATACGCCGGTCAAGCACACCCCAAACATGCTCAATGGGTGACATGTCCGGTGAGTATGCTGGCCATGCAAGAACTGGGACATTTTCAGCTTCCAAGAATTGTGTACAGATCCTTGCAACATGGGGCCGTGCATTATCTTGCTGAAACATGAGGTGATGTTCATGGATATACAGTATGGCACAACAATGGGCCTCAGGATCTCATCAAGGTATCTCTGTGCATTCAAAATGCCATCAATAAAATGCACCTGTGTTCTTCGTCCATAACAGATGCCTGCCCATACCAAAACCCCACAACCACCATGGGCCACTCGATCCTCAACATTGACATCTTCAAAGCGCTCACCCATATGACGCCACACATGCCATCTGCCCTGAACAATGTAAACCAAGATTCATCCATGAAGAGGACACCTCTCCAACGTGCCAGACGCCATCGAATGTAAGCATTTGCCCACTCAAGTCTGTTACAGTGACGAGCTGGAGTCAGGTGAAGACCCCGATGAGGATGACGAGCATGCAGTTGAGGTTCCCTGAGACAGTTTCTCAGTTTTTGCAGAAATTGTTTGGTTATGCAAACCAATTGTTTCAGCAGTTGTCTGAGTGGCTGGTCTCAGACGATCTTAGAGGTGAGCCTGCTGGATGTGGAGGTCCTGGGCTGGTGTGGTTACACGTGGTCTGCGGTGAGGCCGGTTGGATGCACTGCCATATTCTCTGAAACGCCTTTGGAGACGGCTTATGGTGGAGAAATGAACATTCAATGCAGGAGCAACAGATCTGGTTGACATTCCTGCTGTCAGCATGCCAATTGCATGCTCCCTCAATGCTTGTGGCATCTGTGGCATTTTGCTGTGAGACAAAACTGCACATTCCAGGGTGGCCTTTTATTGTGGGCAGTATAAGATACACCTGTGCACTAATCATGATGTCAGATCAGTATCTTGATGTGGCACACCTGTGAGGTGGGATGGATTATCTCAGCAAAGCAGAAGTGCTCACTATCACACATTTAGACTGATTTGTTAAAAATGGTTGAGAAAAATGGTAATATTGTGTATCTGGAATGAATTTTAGATCTTTAAGTCCATCTCATGAAAAATGGGAGCAGAAACAAAGGTGTTGCGTTTATATTTTTGTTGAGTGTAGTTCAGGAATGCCAAAGGGACAAGTGGAACAGTTAAAATGTCCGGTTGTTGGATCATTAATTCACACGATTCTTTACACGAGAACCTCAGAGAATACAAGAGCCTCTGAAAAGTACCTGGTTACGTTTTTTTTAAGTTTACCATCATCTGTAGGGAAAGTACTTTTTTGTGCATTCATTCATTGCCTCTTGGCCATTGTTTTGGTAGCATTAGCATCAAACATTCTGCTTATTATATGTTATTTATCCCCAAAAAAAGGGGGGAAATTCAATTTAGCCGCATTCTCCAACCCCCTCCTTGGGCTTCCACCTTACCGCGGTGGAGGGGTTTGAGTGTCCCAATGATCCTAGGAGCTATGTTGTCTGGGGCTTTATGCCCCTGGTAGGGTCACCCATGGCAAACTGGTCCTAGGTGAGGGATCAGACAAAGTGCAGCCCAAAAACACCTACGATGAATGACAGCGTTGGACCAAGTGTTCCCTCGCCCGGACGCGGGTCACCGGGGCCCAACACTGGAGCCAGGCCTGGAGGTGGGGCACGTTGGCGAGCGCCTGGTGGCCGGGCCTTTACCTATGGGGCCCGGCCGGGCTTAGCCCGAAGAGGAAACATGGGCCCACCGTCCCATGAGCTCACCACCTGTGGGAGGGGCCATAGGGGTCGGGTGCAATGCAAGATGGGCGGTGGCCAAAGGCGGGGACCTTGGCGGTCCGATCCTCGGCTGCAGAAGCTGGCTCTTGGGACGGGGAACGTCACCTCTCTGGTGGGGAAGGAGCCGGAGCTGGTGTGCGAGGTTGAGAGGTTCCGACTGGACATCGTCGGCCTTGCCTCGACGCATGGCTCTGGAACCCGTCTCCTCGAGAGGGGTTGGACTCTCTTCCACTCTGGCGTTGCCCCCGATGAGAGGCGCCGAGCTGGGGTGGGCATACTTGTTACCCCGCATCTCTGCGCCTATACGTTGGGGTTTACCCCGGTGAATGAGAGGGTAGCCTCCCTCCGCCTACGGATCGGGGGACGGGTTCTGACTATTGTTTGTGCTTATGCACCAAACAGTAGCTCAGATTACCCACCCTTCTTGGAGTCCTTGGAGGGGGTGCTGGAGAGTGCTCCTTCTGGGGACTCCCTCATTCTGCTGGGGGATTTCAACACTCACGTAGGCAGTGACAGTGAGACCTGGAGAGGCGTGGTTGGGCGGTATGGCCCCCCCGATCTGAACCCGAACGGTGTTTTGTTGTTGGACTTCTGTGCTCGTCATGGATTGTCCATAATGAACACCATGTTCAAGCATAAGGGTGTTCATGTGTGCACTTGGCACCAGGACACCCTAGGCCGCAGCTCGATGATGGACCTGGTTGTCGTTTCATCGGACTTGCGGCCGCATGTTTTGTACACTCGGGTGAAGAGAGGGGCGGAGCTATCCACCGACCACTATCTGGTGGTGAGTCGGCTCCGGTGGTGGGGGAGGACGCCGGACAGACCTGGCAGGCTCAGACGTGTTGTGAGGGTCTGCTGGGAACATCTGGCAGAGTCTCCTGTCAGAAGGAGTTTCAACTCTCACCTACGGCAGAACTTCAAACATGTCCCGGGGGAGGCGGTGGACATTGAGTCTGAATGGGCCATGTTCCGTGCCTCCATTGTCGAAGCGGCTGACTGCAGTTGTGGATGTAAGGTAGTTGGTGCCTGTCGCGGCGGCAACCCTCGAACCCGATGGTGGAAACCAGCGGTGAGGGATGCTGTCAAGCTGAAGAAGGAGTCCTATCGGGCCTTTTTGGCCTGTGGGACTCCGGAAGCAGCTGATAGGTACCGGCAGGCCAAGCGGAGTGCGGCTCGGATGGTCGCTGAGGAAAATACTCGGGTGTGAGAGGAGTTTGGAGAGACCATGGAGAACGACTTCCGTATGGCTTCGAAGCGATTCTGGTCCACCATCCACCGTCTCAGGGGGGGGGAAGCAGTCTGCCACCAACACTGTTTACAGTGGGGGCGTGTCCCTCGGGGTGACCGTTGGGGAGTACTCCGGGAGTATGGGGTACCAGGCCCTTTGTTACGGGCTGTTAGGTCCCTATATGAATGGTGTCAGAGTCTGGTTAGCATTGCCCGCAGTAAGTCGGACTCATTTCCGGTGAGAGCTGGACTCCGCCAAGGTTGCCTTTTGTCACTGGCTCTGTTCATAATGTTTATGGACAGGATTTCTAGTAGCAGCCAATGTGTTGAGGCGATCCATTTTGGTGACCTCAGGATCGGGTCTCTGCTTTTCGCAGATGATGTGGTCTTGTTGGCTACATCTGAACGTGATCAACAGCCCTCGTTGGAGCGGTTCGCAGCCGAGTGTGAAGCGGCTGGGATGAGGATCAGCACCTCCAAATCCGAGACCATGGTCTTGAGCCGGAAAAGGGTAGAGTGCCTTCTCCGGGTCGGGGATGAGGTCCTTCCTCAAGTGGGGGAGTTTAGGTATCTGGGGGTCTTGTTCACGAATGAGGGAAAAATGGAGCGGGAGATCGATGGACGGATTGGTAAGGCGTCTGCAGTTATGCGGGCGCTGTACCGGTCTGTCGTGGTGAAGAGAGAGCTGAGCCGAAAGGCAAAGCTCTCAATTTACCGGTCGATCTACGTTCCTACCCTCATCTATGGTCACGAACGCTGGGTGGTGACCGAAAGAACGAGATCGCGGATACAGGCGGCTGAAATGAGTTTCCTCCGTAGGGTGGCTGGGCTCTCCCTTAGAGATAGGGTGAGAAGCTCGGTCATCCGGAGGGGGCTCAGAGTAGAGCCGCTGCTCCTCCACATCGAGAGGAGCCAGTTGAGGTGGCTCGGGCATCTGGTCAGGATGCCTCCTATACGCCTCCCTGGTGAGGTGTTCTGGGCACGTCCCACCGGGAGGAGACCCAGGGGACTATGTCTCCCAGCTGGCCTGGGAACGCCTCGGGATTCCTTCCAAGGAGCTGGCCCAAGTAGCCAGGGAGAAGGAAGTCTGGGCCTCTCTGCTTAGGCTACTGCCCCTGCGACCCGACCCCGGATAAGCAGAAGATGATGGATGGATGGATTAAATTTGTCCAGTGCTTGTATATTTAAAAATATATCTTAGATTGGAAAAAAATAGGAAAAATGTTGGATGTCTCTGGTGAACAGTCTAATGGTTGCAGGAACAAATGATCTCCTGAATCTCTCAGTCCTGCATTACAAACTGATCTATGTTTCACTGCAGCTGCTTCTCTGGCTACTCAGGACATCATGGAGGGGGTGTATAAACTGAATAGAATTGAAAACGTATTAATCTTATTATAGTAGTGTTAGTATAATTAGGTGGTATCTGACAAGTAGTTTGTGTTAAAGTGTTTTCATTAATGCGGTCAGCATATCTTCCTGTAAAATTGCTAACATTGTTCTTTGGTATTTTTCATTTAGTCTTCTTGCTTAAACAAACTATTGTCATTTAGTATAATCATTTTCTCTATAATTTAAGAAAAGCCTTTTTTGTATAGCTAATAAGTTACACAGTATTTTTGTGTTAGTGATGGTGTTTCAGATACATTGCTAGAAATAGCACTTTACTATATTTTAATGAGCTTTGGGCCATTAACCGGTCGTCTCATATATAGTTAGTGGGTATGTTGGGTAAAGAATTTTAGCTGGATGGAAAACTCTATTACCGTTACATCATCGTATCACTATGAGACTGCAAAAATGGCTCAGAACAGGAGTGGACAAGGAGCCTGGTGTAGAGCTAAAATACTGAGGAATCATTACCAAAGACTTGTAGTTACATTCTATATAGACCATAGCTAAGAATTATTTTGATGTAAAAAGGATTAATTTAAAAGCATGACATGTCCAAATTAAGTTTTCTTACTATACCATAAACATTTTTACACGTCACATTACAACATATACTAACACAAAGTAGTGCATACTGGTAAAGTGAAGGTACCTTTTTCAAATCCAGCTGGAAAAGAATGAATCAGTATTATTTGATTGGATTTTGTTTAGTGTGTTCTTAGGTTTGAAAGCCTAATGGTCAGTGCATCGCCTGTGACCTGAAGGAACCGCTAAACAAGAAATAGATAGCCTTCAAGGAAAGAAGATAGGGAATTATTGAGGAATATAGACAGCAAGGAGGCATACAGGAAATTGGTAAAGAAACTACAGAGGAGCAATATCAGATATGTCTGGTCAGGAATTAAAAAGATTTCAGGCATTAATTACAGGAAGCACTGGATAGATGGAAGTCTGAACAGAGCCAGTGAACTGAACACATTCCTCAACAATCTCCATGGATCAATGACTGGCTGACAAACAGACCAGATTTTGTTAGACTGAGGAATAGTGTGTCAAACCAGCTGGTCAGCCGCACAGGAGTGCCACAGGGGACTGTTTTCTAATAATTTAATTTCACTCTGTACACCTCAGACTTCCAGTTTAATGGGCCTATATCATCATCAAAATCACGTTGTTGGAGTTTTCAACCATCTGGTAGTGTAATTTTCTCATAAAAAACCCCACCAGAGCTGTTTTTGGCTTAACCCTGTAAGACACACTGTTGCAGAATTAGGACAATTTTGGTTATCCCCAAAAAACCTCTATTTTTATTTTTTTTTTCTGGCTCAACCACATTAACATGATCATCAGGTCCTATTGTTTGTTCTCAAAATGTGATAGGATCCAACATTTGTATATAAGGCCCGCCCTCACGTCAAGAAGTCACACAATCTCCAATTTTTCGATCGAACAACATCCCTTACATTTACTGGGCTGGATTCATCTGATTCAAGTAAGTAAAATGCTTTCAATATTTTTGTGTGTGTGTATTACAGTGTCTAGAACATGAACATATGTAATTGTTGTGGAAAATATGCCCTATATTTTATTTAGAGCATGTTTTCTAATGGTTGCAATATTACAACGTTGGGCGAGAGTGGTAGTCAAAACATTCCTGTTTTTGAGAGGAACGTCTTGAGAGGAACTTCAATCAAAATGTTCACATATAACTTTAAACTACACATGATTTACACATTCTTGCCTTAAGCCTTATATTGGATTACATGTTTACTAATGATTATAATATAATATATAATATAATATATAATGTTTATAATGATATAATGATATATAATGAACACTCTCAGTATTTTCTTCTTATCACAGAATGCAGGACTTTCTAACAAAGAAATTCTGTTTGTGCATTTCTGCCCTTTGTCTTAGTCTCTTTTGAAGAGAAAATGTTTCTATCAATCCATAGTCAAATCAGTTGAAGGGGATGTGCATTTGTGGCATTGTTCTGGAACAGGTGTTAATGTTCATGAATGTAAAGTGTGGTTGTGAGCTGGAGGCTACATGCATTTCTATTAGGATGATAATCACAGTCTACAATAGGTCAGCCATACAGTATTGTGTGACCAGTGAAATGTGTGAATAGGCTACTTCAGTGCAAAGTGTAAACACTTGATGATGAACTCTTATAATGAAATCAGTCTCCCCACCACCCCATCTTTCCTGCTGGTAATCTAGTATCTATTAAGCATGTGTGCTATTTGTATATACATTTGTTTCAAAAAAAAATGTTCCATTTCAGAATGCCACCAGCAAGGAAAGATCCTCGGTACAGTGTGCAGGATGTAATTGTCATCGTCCAAAACAGAGAAAGTGATTTGGACATGGATTTTGACGACACGGATGCAAGTGACGAAGAATCAGAAAGCGATGCCTGTGTGGAAAAAGAAAACCAAGAACGCACTGATTGCCCAGCCAACGTGGACACTGAGCTCCAGTCAAACAAAAACATCATACATCATACCCCGTGACAGAAAAGATTTTATCAGTCCCAATACTGATTTTTCTGATCCAACTCTCACAGATGATGTCACCTCCCTCCACACACCAATACTTCCAAAAGATTGTGTCAGAAGATATGGTTCAAGCTCTGAGAACAAATACGAATGAGTGCAGCATTCAAAACCACGGAAGATCGGTTATTACCAATACAAAAGAAATACAGACAGCGTTTGGCATCTACCTGAGGATGGGCCTGGTACAAATGCCTGAAACCAGTATGTACTGGGAGACGGACACACAGCACCCACCTGTAGCTGATGTGATGCCACGCAACAGATTCCATTACATTTTGTAAACAATTTGACAGTTTCAGAGACGAAAAAAGTTAATGTTAGTAGTGCTGCTTTAGGCTAGGCTGTTGGAGGACATTATTAGGGTCTGTTCCTACTTTCTCTCCTACTTCTCCCCCACTGCATTATGTGCTGTCAGTTCAAGCGCTAACCTGCTTTCTCTTAGTCTCCTCCTACAGTAGGTGCTCCTGACCCGCCCTGCTTGACAACCCTGACTAAGAAGGCATTGCAGTGACGGAAAGTTCTCCACGTCCTGCAACAACCTTCTGCATCAGTTCTGTTGCTTTTTCTGTGTCTCTGTTCTGTATCTCTGTTCTGTATTCTCCAAACCACAGACGTTCTCGGCAGATGACCGCTTGTGCTGAGCCTGGTTCTGCCGGAGGTTTCTTCCTGTTAAAAGGGAGTTTTTCCTTTCCACTGCCGCTTCATGCTTGCTCAGTGTGAGGGATTGCTGAGATTTACACGACGCAATCTTCTGTGGTTCTCTAATTTCTACATTAAACAATGTATTGTAATAACTCTTCTTGTAAAGTGCCTTGAGATGACATCTGTTGTGAAACGGTGCTATAAAAATAAACTGAATTGAATTGAAAAGAGGGACAAACTCTGGAAACTCAGACCATGGCTTGATTCACTCAGAGAGAACTGCCTGCAGGGAGTACCAGAAGAACACAACTCTGTGGATGAGATGATGATACCTTTCAAGGGGAAGTTCAGCAGCATCAAGCAGTATATGCGAGGCAAGTCACACCTATGGGGGTTTAAAGTATGGGTGACGGCTGGAATCTCTGGCATGATGCTTGACTTTGATGTTTACCAAGCAGCAACAATGGAGTACGAGTCAAAACTGAACTTGGATTGTCAGATGATGTTGTAATGAAGCTTGCCTCCACACTTCCAAAGGGCCAAACTACAAGATCTACGCAGACAACTACTTCACCTCTATTCCACTGGTAGTGAAGCTCCTTGAGCAAGGAATCCATTAAGTGGGAACAGCCTGGCAGGTCCGCCTACCCAACTGCAATCTTGAAGATGAGAAAAGCTTGAAGATGAATGGCAGAGGAAGCTTTCACCACAGAGTGGAGGGGAAACACAACATATGTGCTGTCAAATGGTACGACAACAGGGCAGTCACGCTTGTGTCATCCTTCGCTGGACCAGAACCTGTGCAGGAGATTCAATGCTGGGACAAAGCCACCAAAACCTACACTGACGTCGAAAGGCCTTACATTGTGGGTACCTACAACAAATTCATGGTAGGTCTGGATTTGTTGGACTCATTTACAGCAAAATACAAGTATGCCCTGAAATCCCGGCGATGGTACATATACATCTTCTGGCACACCATCAACCTCGCTGTCGCCAACGCCTGGCTCCTCTACAGGCGGCACTGCCAAGCTCTCAGGATGCCAAAGAAGGAGATACTGAACATGAGAAAGTTCCAGGCATAGCTAGCATCCTCTCTCATCCTGGTAATTATCTATTTCTGCTATTTGCCTTGTTTGTGATATATTAGGCTAGTATCGTCATGTGCGTTTGAGATGTATATGAATTGATATATTTATCCTTTTTTTCTAATCAGGTGGACACAACACTCAAAACTCCAAATAGAGGACAACCATCTTCAGGCAATGGAAGCCCAGTCGCAGCAGGGAGCCCTTTGAATGCTGGAAAGAGACCATCCTTAGGTGATGGGAGTCCAAATGGTCCCTCTTCTGGACATTTTCCACTGCTGTGTGATGCAAGTGTGATTTCCGCCTCTGTTTTTCAGAGGACAAGAACTGCTTCTGGGACTATCACTGTAAATAAATGTGAATGTGCACATGGACTTCACTGGATATTTCCCACTGAAGACAAAGAGAGAACGCTGCAGACATTGCAGTGAAGGGTATACTAATACCCAAAGCAAGTGTGATGCTGTGAGATTGGGTAGGATGTCTGCCTCTGTTTTTCAGAGGACAAGAACTGCTTCTGGGACTATCACTGTAAATAATTTAAATAAATGTAAAAGTTTTGTTCTTGGAATAAATGACTCTTCATAACAACCTGACTTAGATTATTATTCATGTTATATACTGGTTTGGGAAAAGCAAAAGCCTGCCAATGAATCCTTAGTTCTGTATTATTGCTCAGACAGTGAGTGAAAATACAGGATATTCTGCTCCCCATTAAGCCCAATGTTGCAATATTACAACATTTCTGTAAAAACTTACTAAAACATAAATCTTTTGAAAACACTCAATTTTCAGCCCCAAAGGCGTCCTACAAAAACATCTGAATGGTTGAAAATTTTTTTTGTGTGTTTTTCTGTATTTGGCTTTTACAGGGTTAATTCACACATGTCTGAGTAATCCTCCTGAAATCTGCTGTCTGAGCAGCTGCTCTTCCCTCTTCTAGAAAACGACAGAGTGTTCAACTAGTGACATCACTAGTTGGTGGCGGGTTTATAGAGAAATGAGCCATTTTACTTTGTGATCCAACTTTAACTACAGGATACAAGTTAAATCTTAGGACAAATTAATACTGTATAACACAGACGGTAACATTTTATCATATATATATATATATATATATATATATATATATATATATATATATATAATATATAATATATATATATATATATATATATATATGTCTATCCCAGAAGTTGAAAGCTGTAAAATAGCATTATATATCAAATCAAATCAAACTTTATTTATAAAGCGCTTTTCAAACAAAAAAAAGTTACTCAAAGTGCTTTACAGATTTAAAATAACCCCACAACCCCCCCCTTCAAAAATAAAATCATCAGTGCAAATACAACCCCCTCCCAACCCAACCCATCAGCCATACTCACTCACACACACACTTAGAAGCTACAAAAAGCGGGCTGAGTACAGATGAGCCAGGAAATGCCATCATGGGAGCCATCTGCACCAGCAGCAGCAGATCAACAGCAGCAGCCAAGGCTCCGACCCAGGGCGCCCAGAGGAGGGAGGGCTGGTACCCCCACCTCCACCCAAGCGCTACCCGGGGGGCACCCAGGCAGCCACAGCCGACCACAGCCCCCGATGCAGGGGGCCCCCCCAGAGAGGAAACACTGGCAAGAAAGATTAAAATACATTAAAATATAAAGTTAATAAAATATAAAGTATATAAAGTATAAAACAATAAGTGTAAAACAAATAATAAAAATGCAAAGCAGATTAATAAATAAACAGTTAAAAGCTAAACTAAAAATTAAATCAGGTTAAACATGCTGAGCGATTAAAATATATTAATAAATAAGAATTAGTTAAAGGCTAAGCTAAAAAGGTGAGTCTTGAGCCTGCTCTTAAAAACATTAACGTTCTCTGCGGCCCTGAGATCCTCTGGCAGCCTGTTCCAGAGGTGAGGGCCATAATATTGGAAAGACGCCTCACCATGAGTCTGTGTTCTGACTTTGGGGATGACAAGGAGACGGTTGCCAGAGGAGCGCAGAGACTGCGGGGGTTCATACGGTAAAAGCATTTCTGACAGATACGAAGGCCCAAGACCATTAAGACACTTAAAAACCAATAAAAGAACCTTAAAATCGATCCTAAAACATACGGGGAGCCAATGCAGTGATTCTAAGACCGGTGTAATGTGCTCCCGCCTCCTAGTCCTCATCAGGACACAAGCTGCTGAATTCTGTAAAAGCTGTAAACCTGAGGTAGTCTTTTTGGTAAGACCAGAAAGCAGGGCATTACAATAATCAATTCTACTGGTGATAAAACCATGCATTAGCGTCTCCGTATTGGCCCGAGAGAGAATGGGGCGGACTCTGGCAATGTTCTTTAGGTGATAAAAACCTATTTTGGTGATGTTTTTAATGTGAGGGATAAAAGTCAGTTCAGAGTCAAAAATCACACCCATGTTCTTCACTTGTAAAGAATAATTAAAAGACAATGATTGTAGTTTTGGTAAAAAAAATTCTCTCTGAGCCTCAGGACCCATAACTAAAACCTCAGTTTTGTCCTGGTTGAGCTGGAGAAAGTTTTCTTCCATCCAGGATTTAATGCCTAAAATGCAGTTAAAAAGTGCATCCATTGGCCGTGTGTCATCAGGAGACATGGAGATGTACAACTGTGTATCATCAGCATAACTGTGAAAGTTAACTCCATGTCTCCTGATAACACTGCCAAGAGGGAGCATATACAGGTTAAAAAGCACTGGGCCTAAAACTGAACCCTGGGGCACACCACAAGTGATCTTATGGACCTTAGAGGAACAGGTATCCAGACTTACCATAAAATTCCTGTCAGTGAGGTAGGATGTGAACCATTTGTGAACAGCACCAGAGAGGCCGATCTGTTTTAAACGAGTTAAAAGAATAGTGTGGTCTACTGTATCAAAGGCAGCGCTTGGATCCAGAAGAACCAACACTGTCACCTTTTTAGCATCATAGCTTAGTCTAAAATCATTTAAAATCTTTAAAAGCGCCGTCTCTGTGCTGTGGTTCATCCTAAAACCAGAATTTCTCTAGGACATTATGAGCGTTAATAAAATCATTAAGTTGAATAAAAACAAGTTTTTCTAAAACTTTGCTTAAAAATGGTAAGTTAGATACTGGTCGGTGGTTGTTTAAATCATTAAAATCTAAATTGCTCTTCTTCAGCAGGGGCCTCACTACCGCCGCTTTAAAGGCAGCAGGAAAAAACCCCGTCTGAAGGGAGCAATTCATAAAGTTTAAAATCTCATCTTTAAAAGAACCATAAAATTGCTTAAAAAACTGGTGGGAATCGGGTCCAAAGCGCTTGTGGTGGGCCTCACTGAGGAGAAAACTTTATCAAGGGTCCCAGCTTCTACCAGGACAAAACTGTCCAGTGTTTCCTCTGGTGAAGGCAGACACTCTGATTTGTCTAAAACCATGTTTGTTTGAGAGGATAAAATATTACATCTGATGGTGTCTACCTTCCCTCTGAAGTGGTCTGCAAACTCCTCACAGAGAGTGTTTGAGGGGGTTTTCTGTTAAGTATTAGAATTATGATGTAGAATGTTGTCAATGGTGGAAAACAGAATTTTGGGATTATTTTTATGTTCTGAGATGATTCTGGAAAAGTATGTATTTCTGGAATTTCTTAAAGCGTTATTATATAATCTGAGATGTTCTATGTATATCTGATGATTTATTGTGATTTTATTTTTTCTCCATTTCCTTTCTGCCACCCTGCAGCTCCTCTTTAATTTTCTAATAGCTGCATTTCTCCACGGTACTGTACGTTTTGAATGAGGGTTTATAACTTTAATTGGAGCCAGCAGGTTGAGAGCAGATTTAAGCCTACTGTTAAAATCATTAACGATAAAATCACAGGGGGCAGGTAAAGGTATAGGAGGAAATGTTTTAAAAACTTCAAGAAAACCTGCAGCCACTTCAGGGGTTAGATGACGCTTCCTGACAGTTCTCACAGAGGTCCCTGATTGGATAAAACTGGTGATATTAAAAAACACACAGTAGTGGTCAGAGACAGCCAAGTCAACAACAGAGGACACACTGGTGGACAGGCCAGACGTGATGACCAGGTCCAGGTTGTGTCCTCTGTTGTGAGTCGGCTGCATGACATGTTGGCTAAAATCCATATAATTTAAAATATTTAAAAAATCTGTTGATAAAGGATCTAAAAGGTTATCTATATGTAGATTAAAACCACCAGCTAAAATTATCTTCTCATAAGAGTTGTGTAAAATTGAAAAAAACTCTGAAAATTCTGGAATAAAAAGTGCATTCCTTTTCGGAGGCTATAAACTGTGACACATAAAATCTGAGGAGTGCTAAAAACAGAGGCAGTGTATTCAAACGTGGTAAAATTATTAAATAAAACAGGTTTGGCGGAAAGAGTTGATGAACTAATAAAAGCAGTTCCGCCTCCCCTCTGGCTACTCCTCGTAGAATAAGAAAAGTTATAATTAGGTGGAGAGGCCTCTGTAAGAACAGCAGGGGCATCTGCACTCAGCCATGTCTCCGTTAAAAATAAACACTGAAGGTTATTATCTAAAATCAAGTCATTTATTATAAAAGTTTTATTCAGCAGAGAGCGAACATTTAAAAGAGCCATATTAATAGTGGTTGGTGATAGAGTGACTGTATGACTTACTGTAGGTGGGATTTTTAGTAAGTGTTTATGATTATTTGGGTTGCATTTTCTTAGTTTATGATTATTTCTTCGCTCTCTGCTGACAATAACAGCTATGAATGAAGTAGGGTAAGGTCCAAGTCCGATATGCGAGTTACTGTTAAAATCAGGATTGAGTTCATAGGAACAAGGACCAGCTGCACATCAGGATGTGTTGGATGGGGCAGAGAGGACAGGAGCAGCTGGAGCCGGTGCAGGGGACAGGGGTGGGCGAGTGTATGCCAGGCTTAATGCCAGCATGCGGGTACCTTGTCTGTTAAGATGTAGTCCATCTGCCCCAAATAATTGAGTCCTACCCCAGAAAATGTTAAAATTGTCTATAAAACCAATGTTGTGCATCACGGTAACAGAGGAAAGCCAAGTGTTGAGAGAGAGTAACCTGCTGAAGCGATTTATTCATCTGCTGATGGTGGGAGTGGGGCCAGAAATAAAAACAGATAGGGGCTTGTCTTTTAAAAGATTAAAAAGATGAATAAAATCCTGCTTTAAAAGCTCAGACTGCTGTTTACGGATGTCATTGGTTCCAGCATGAATTATAACTTTTCTTCACAGTAGGGAAACGTTGGATGGAGTCCAGAATCTGTTCAGATATATCCTTTACTGTAGCTCCAGGAAAACAAAGGGTGACAGCTCCTCTCATCCTAACATGCCGGATAATAAAATCTCCAATGATGAGAGTGCTGGGTGGATGGTGTGCTGGCTGCTGGGCAGAAGACCTCTCGTTATCCAGGACCTGCTGGATGTTGGGCAGCTTGGCTTCCACAGGACTGCAGCGGTGTTTAGAGGGCGCCGAGGGCTCGTTCCGTGGATTCGGGGTGTAGTGAAGCACTCCTCGGCGGGTCCCGGCTGTAGTCCTGGGTCTGGCGCGACGTGGGTGGATACCGGAGTCTGACTGCTGCTCTGGCTGCTGGGAGGGGATGGGCGGCGGTCCTGCGGAGCTGCTGGTCTTCGGCGCGGTCGGAGTGACGGTCAGAGGAGGGAAGTCGTCCCCCAGGGCACCGAAGCGGTTCGACAGCGGAAGGCCGGGCGGAGGAGAACGGTGAAAGCCGCTCCGGGCGCCCCCACTGCGACCAGGCCCGACCGTCGACCACGCACCCTGGGGCACCAGAGTGGAGCTGAGGGGGGCTTTTGGCTTAGCCCCCTGCTGGATCCAGCACTCCTCCTCTGCCGTAGATGTTGTACCTCCGCCGGCGTTCGTCTTATAGTCCCTTTAAGTTGGAAACTTGTCATTTGCGTAAATACTCAGACGACTCTGCAATTATCAGGTCTATCAGAAATGAAAAAGAAGCTGAATACATAGAACTGTTGGACCACTTTGTGCCATGGTATGGAAACAATCATCTTAATTTTACTGTAAACAAAACACAACAGATGATTTTAGACTTTAAAAAAATAGAGTTAAATCAAACACTGTTTCCATCCAGTGGAGGTGGCTGAGGAGTATAAATACCTCAGAGTTCACCTGCAAAAGAGACTAAACTGGAGACTGAACAGTGAAGACATCTACAAGAAGGGACAAAGCATATTGTATTTCTTTAGGAAGCTTAGCTTCTTCAAGTTTTGCACCAAGATGCTGCAGATCTTCTACAAGTGTGTTGTCCAGATTGTCATTGCTTCTGTTGGGGTAGCAGTATCAGAGCCAGGGACTTAAACAGCTCAACAACCAGATGAGAAAAGTTGGTTCTGTTCCTGGTACTAATGTGGAAGTGGAGATGATGATGCAAAATGATTCCTTATAAACTCAAAAAAATCATTAACAACCCTGACCATTCTCTACACAAGACTGTCCTACAACAACAGACTGTCTTCAGTTCTGCAACAACACAGACCCTACAGAAAATTCATTGCTGCAAATCTTGAAGGACCTCAGCTTCCTCAGAAAGTACAGTCTGCTCTGTCCCTTTTTGTAGACGACTTCACTGTTGATTCTCCAGTCTGTTGTCCAGGTGAACTCCGAGGTATTTGTACTTCTCAACCACCTCCACTTCTTCTCCCATGATGGAGACAGCCTTTGACTTGTCTCTGTTTCTTCTGAAATCTACTATCATCTCCTTTGTTTTGTTCACATTCAAGGTAAGATGATTGTCTCCACACCATGCCACAAAGCTTCTCACCAGCTCTCTGCATTCAGCTTCTTCACCATCTCTGATACACCCGACAATTGCAGAGTCGTCTGAGTATTTCTGCAGATGACAGGTCTCTGTCTCATACTGGAAGTCTGAGGTGTACAGAGTGAAAAGGAATGGTGAGAGTAGTCCCTTGTGGTGCTCCTGTGCTGCTGATCAGCTGGTTTGACATACAATCCTTCAGTCTCACAAACTGTGGTCTGTTTGCCAGGAAGTCATTGATCCAGCTGATTGTTGAGGCCTCCGACTGTGTTTTCAGGAGTTTCTGACAAAGTAAATCAGACTGAATTGTGTTAAATGCATTGGAGAAATCAAATAACATGATTCTCACATTGCTGCCTGCTTTGTGTAGATGACAGTGGGTTGATTGAAGCAGGTTGATGATGGCATCTTCAACACCAACACCATGGCGATAAGCAAACTGCAGGGGGTCCTGATAGGTTCTAGTTTGCTTACTCAGGTGGGGCAACAAGAGTCTCTCCAGGACCTTCATGATGTGGGATGTCAGGGCAACAGGTCTGTAGTCATTGATTACTGATGGGTGAGTTTTCTTTGGTACTGGAACAAGGCAGGATGTCTTCCACAACACTGGAACCTTCTCTTGGTTCAGGCTAAGGTTGAATAGGTGCTGCAGAATCCCACAGAGCTGCTCTGCACAGGTCTTCAGGACTCTGGGGCTGACACCATCTGGACCTGCAGCCTTGTTCAGGTTCAGTTTCTCCAACTGCCTCTTCACCTGACTTTTAGAAACAGACAGGTGGGAAGGTGAGGTAAAGGAGGTGCTGAGCTTGTTCCTGAACTGAACCTATTGAATAATGTGTTCAGTTCATTGGCACTATCCATACTTCCATCTATCCAGTCCTTCCTGTGCTTGAAGCCTGTGATCTTTTTCATTCCAGACCAGATATCTCTTATATTGTTCCTCTGTAGTTTGTTCTCCAGCTTCTTCCTGTAAGCCTCATTGCTGTCTCTGATCTTGACTTTTAGTTGCTTCTGTATACTTCTTAATAACTCCCTATCTCCCTCCCTGAAGGCTCTTTTTTTCTTGTTCAGCAGTTCCTTCAGCTCACTGGTGATCCATGGTTTGTTATTAGGGAAGCATGTCACTGTTCTGGAGGGGACAATGTTGTCCACACAGAAGTTTATGTATTCAGTCACACACCCAGTCATGGCATTTATGTCCTCTCCATGTGGCTGGCAAAGAGTCATCCAGTCTGTGGACTCAAAGCAACCCTGCAGGGCTTCTTCAGCTTCATTTGACCATTTTTTAACAGTTCTCTTTGTCGGAGGTTGCCTTTGAACAAGTGGTTTATATTCTGAGCAGAGAAAGATAAGATTGTGATCTGATTGTCCTAGCAGAGGTCTTGGTTTGGACATATAAGCATCCTTAACATTTGCATAAAACAAATCCAAGGTCTTTTTTTCTCTTTTGGAGCAGCTGACAAACTGTTGAAATGTTGGAAGTGTAGAAGAGAGTGAGGCATGATTAAAATCACCAGATATTGTCACAAATGCATTGGGGTGCTGGGTCTGTAGCTTAGCAACAACAGAACTGATGACATGACATGCATGGTCGGCAACGGCTGAAGGTGGAATATAGACAACTGCCAAAATGACACTGGTGAACTCTCTTGGTAAATAATATGGACGTAAATTAACTACTAAGAGTTGTCATCTATTGTTGACAAGCACTGCTACTCCACCTCCTTTTCTTTTTCCACTTCTCTTCAGATCTCTGTCTGCTCGTACAGTCAGAAAGCCGATCAGAGAGACGTTGGAGTCGGGGATATGATCCTGTAGCCACGTCTCAGTGAAGCACATAACACTGCATTGACGATACTCAGGCTGAGACCTTGTCAGGGCTTGGAGTTCATCCATTTTGTTAGCTAGAGATCTCATGTTTCCCATTATGACTGATGGATGAGATGGTTTGAATTTCCTCCTTCTCTGTCTCCTTTTCAATCCTGCTCTGCACCCACGCCTCCTCCTTTTCAACTCTTCAGGGATTTGTGGCTTCATTTGAAGTATAATTTCAGTTTTTGCCATGTTAATCAGCTGCTCCTGGCTGTAAACCACCTTGTTGCCATGGTTATGCATCATAACAAATGAGCAAAAGTGAAAAATCAAAAGCAAAATTCCTTCCAACTTCACAGGACAAAAACCCACAAAGCAAACAGGCCGAAAAAGTGCAATCCTTCCTCAAGAAAAGGGGGGAAGCAATGTCCAAAAAACAAAAACAAAAACAAAACTCAATGTGTAGCTAACAGAGCCACTCCAACATGCAGCCACCCAGAGCCGCGCAATTCTGCCACAGCCATCATGATCTACAACTCCTCGAAAAATTAATTAGTCTGAGCTACTGCAACAATTTATATCCCTCTGGGATCAATAGAGCATTGCTTAATTGAATTGAATGTTCACTCCAAACATTCTCATGCCACTGTGGCAAAAAGGCTCAATGGTTGTCTCCTCTACTTAAACACTTTTTTGGTGTCTGCTGTAGCATTCAAAAGTCATCTGGTCTTTAATTACACCTGTTTGTAAATTAATCACAGTTTAAATCCAGCTGTTCTAAAAAGATCTGATAAGTTTGTTAGAAATCATGGAGCACGTCTTACGCGGCTATATTCGCCTAAATCCAGGTTCATTCTCCCATAATAATTAATGTTTTACTACCTCAGATACTCTATTCTGTACATTCATTTGCAACTAATGTGTGTGTTATTGTGCAGAAACTATGGACTGGAGATGCATCAGAAACATGTTTAGCAGACTGCCCTTTTGAGCTAAAGGCTGACCCTGAAAAGAAGACCAGTCCCATGGAAAAATGTCTGTCTTTTCCTTGTACAACAATATTCCATTGAAAACCAAGAGTCCTAAGAAGCTAAAGAAGACAGTGACAACTCCATGGAACCACCAATCTGATTAAACAAACTTCCCAGTTTCATGTATTTTATGTGCAGTTTTAGGTTTAAACAATGTTTCGTATAAATATCTGAAGAGGCATTGGTCTTTATATATTATGACACTTAAAATACTAGCATGCTATCATCAGAAGCAGTTCTAGGCACTGGATTACAGGAATAGTGATGGTGGTCATAATCATTCTTTAATGATAGTCTCCCCTTCTTGTTTTACAACCTAAACTCAGATTGGTATGCAACTTGGGGTTAAGTGCTTTGCCCAGCGTCAGATCAACAGCTGGAATTGACCTCTCAACCTTCCAATTCCAAGATGACTTATCTTCCCTCTGAACCACAGTAACAATAACTTTATTTTAAGAGCTTTTTCATTTATTATATTGTCAGAAATTAGAATGTAGAATCAGGCAAAAGAAGTGGCAGATCTTTCTGATCAGAATATCTTTCAACATTTGAACTTTTGAATATGATCTGACACTTCAGGCTTTATACATAACAGCAGCAGAGACAAGGAAGCTGGTCAGAGATGATGGTGAAGATGGATGGAGCTAAACAGGACAAGCCTGCAAAAGATAAATACCTGCAGAAGACATGAGAGTGTAGTAAAGGCTCCAGCAGGACAATGACCCAAAAGCTTGGGACATAGACGATTCAACGCTCCATTGTACAGCTGATTCCCAGCAGGGAACTACCTGGATCTGTCTACACTACTTGTCGGAGGTCATCAGGAGGAGTTGGCAAAAAAATTGTCTGTGTAAGAGGAGGCAAAGACTGCAAGTGTGCAAGAAATGTGAACTGATTACCTACCCAGAGCCATGTAAAGCCAGCGAGAAAAAGAGCAAAAGCACCTAAATAGTGAAGGGATGTATTAAAATAAACCAAAAATGTCCGTTTTTTAACATAAATGTTAAGACACTCTTACATTTCTTAGTGTCAATAATTAATTCAAAAGGGTTGAGTTAAAGAGTAAACCTTGGACAGCAAAATTTACATTGTTAAATGAAATATTTTCCAAATACAATGAAATTATTTATCACAAATTCTAAAAATTGTAAAAATTCAAACATATTGCATTTAACCCCTCAATCCCACTAGCCCATTTTTGAGAGCATGCCTCCTAGAGTAACATTTAACTTTCAACTATTTGTTATTACAGACACCAGCAATTGGTCTAAAGTTATTGAGAGTGAGTAGTTACTATGTATAATGTTAATTTGATTCTTTACAGTGAAAACAAGCTGCTGTTGTATTTCTTTCAGGCGGAATTCATAGTCATATTTTATATTTTCTGTCTTTCAACCTCAATTACTCATGCCCACTATATTTCTTTTGGGAGAATTTTCAAATTCACAGTATCCCATAGACCCCCTATTATATGAGAGCAATTTGAACATTTTAGGCCTTTTACAAGTTGTAAAAAGCCTGCCAGAGTATACGTACAGTATGGCAAATTGGCTAACAAAAAAACAGCCTCTGGCTTAACAGGTTAAGACTTAAATAACATGGAATAAAGTCAATAATAAAATTCATTTCAAAGCCCACTTTATTACCGCTCTCGACTGGCAGGCCTTTATTTACCTTGTCCTTGCAAGTTTCATGTGTTCAGCTGCCTTTAGCTGGTTTTTGAATCTGTGACCCTTTTAGCAAGTGCACTTGTTACTGCAATTGTGAGATCCTTGTTTAGCTGTGAAAGGAAAACCTCCTGAAACCAGTCTGCTAGTATAAGGACTCCACAAGGGGCCATGGTGGATTTTTTTTCTTTTAAATTATTGTGTTCCCTTGAAATAAATTTACAAATACATCCTAGTCTATTTTGTATACAGTCACAGTGATAACAAATATCTATTTATAGTTCGACATATGCACACCTTTAAAGATGCTCATTTAAAATTTGTTTATACATTCTTGATTATTTATATCTATATATCTAATAACAGGAGATCGGAGTAAATATGGGTTCTCTGTTAACCAGACTACCAACATGAAAAAGATTCTACAGCCAAAATGGTCAACAGATGACGGTGTTACCACGTGAAAATAACCCAAATAGTCCAAATAGTTTGGATGTCTTATTTCTTTTTTCCATTCTTTATACAGAAAGTTTCTATGGTTACATTTTAGAGCAGCAAATGAAAACTCATGTTAGTATCTGGCATTTTGCACATACATTTGTGGTGGGTTTGTATCATAAAGAAAAGGATATAAAACTTAATATATTTCACAAACAAGATCTTTACATTTATCTAAAAATCATACAAAAGCTATATTATAGCAGAAAGACATTCAGTGTTCAGTGACAGGTAAATAAGACTTAAGGGGCTCTGCAGTTAGAATCAACTCCAAAATATGTTCAAAGTCTGTGAAAACTGAAAGCTCCCAGCTCCAAGCATGGTTTGCAATGAATGGGTATTGATATCAAATCACATAGATGTGTTGGAATGGTCCAGTCAAAGTCCAGCTTTGAAAGTAATAGAGAATGTATAGCAAGACATGAGATTTGAATTTCACAGATAATCTCCCTACAATTTGATTTAACAACCGTCTTGCAAAGTACATGCAAAAAAAAATTCTGAATGTGAATTGCAGGCCTTGTCTCTGTCTGTGCAAAGCAGAAAGTGACAAGGTCTGCAGCTGTACCTAATGCAAAGGTGGGTAGAGTACACAGAAGTTATACTCAAGAGTGGAACTACTTCAATCCATTTTTACTCTAGTTAAAAAATAATAGAGAAACAACTCGAGTAAAAAAATATTTTGTAAAAAGGCTGATTAAAAAAGTACTCCTAAAATTATTTTATTATTTCTTTATTTTTTCTCTAAACCCAAAAAAATGTAACAGAGGAAATGTAAATATTTACTACCCAACTCTGCTAAAATGAAAGGTGGTTCTTTCAAGCACCAATTTGGGGTGGACATATACATGAGAATGCCACACTTTTCAGATTTTTATAAATATACTGACGTTTAGAGTATAACATGTTAAATAGTTTAAAGCTATGACTACTAGGCAATGTGTGTGTAAAATGAATTGCACCCTGACCACATGAAGTGTTTGGCGTGAATGGGTTCCATCCAGGGTCATGTTGAAGCTCCAGCTACGCATTCACACAAAACATTAAGTGTGGGGTTTAAAAATGTTTTGATCTGAGTCAACCATAATAAATCCAACAGTCTTGTTAGAAAATTTAAACATTTTATTAAATAAAAACTGATGTAATATACACCATTCTGAATATACAACTACAACAAGCATACCAAGACATTAAAATACAAAAAACTGTTAAATTCAGTTGCTTTCACTTTTTAGGGAAAAGGAGAGGGGAAGGGGACCGGAATCACATTAGCCATACATTCCTATTAGTGTTTGTGCAAACAAATATGAAAAGCATCTCGAGGATAGACTTTTTAAAGGTGAAAGAAATGTACAAAGTATAAATGTAGGACTTCAGATCTTGATGAAGAGATATTCTGAGGTACAGAGTTGTCTATGCCTAAAAAAAAGTTAGTTATGGTTTAAATACAAATCAACTCATCAATTAGAAGTTTTGAGTTTAGTTTGTTCTTCTATTTGTATTGCATTTTAGAACAATAAAAAAAGCCAAAACTATAAATTTCTGATTAGTTAAACAATTTTCTTGTAACAAAGCATTACAAATAAAGATCTGAGCCACGGGACTAGTTTTTTTTTCTGGTATTAAAACATAACCTTACCACTTGTGTACATCTCTCCATACAATCCAGTACAATCTAGAACGCCCTGTGTGACGATGCCTACAGGAAAACTAACTTTTTTTGACATGTTTGCAAGCCTCTACGGGGATTTTATTTAACAATATTCATATATCAAAAGTTGAAAGTGAACATTACGATCAGCACCAAAGACAATGTGTAGCCACTATTTGCACCCATCAAGGTGGCTGATGTAGAAGCACTGACCAAAACTAAGTCAATTCAAATCAATGCTCCACCAAAGTTAGTTGCTTTTCAAATGTGCCCCTGCAAGAAGTTTGCCTAATTAGATCTTGGAATTCCCTGCAAGGACAGTTGAGAAAGAAAAAACATAGAACCTCTGCCTCATGTAAATGCAGCAGGTGGATCAACCGGCTGGACAGCGATCTACAGTACAGTACAGGATTGTGTAGCTACATTTCGTCTGAAGCAAGAACAAAAAATAGAAAATAAAAAAAAAGCACCACAGATGTTTGTTTTTTTTTAAATAGCACCATTTGTTAGTATGTATTTAATGGTTGTTTTTTGGCGATTTACGGCACTGAAAAAAGTCTCTGGTGTGGTGTTTAGCAGCTGCTGTAATGCTCTACCTCCACTTCTGAGCAAAATTTGGAAACTTTGTTGGTTAACTTGCACATGGCCCAGCTTGGAACTAAAATGACAAAGATTTGGATTGATTCAAGTCAGCATCAAGAAGCATTGCATGTTTTACTGTAAACACAAAGGTACACTTAATAGTTTTTAAAATGTGGAGCTGTCCAAAATACATTTAGACCTCAGTGCTTCTTCAGCACCACAGAATGGAAAATAAATCACCATATTATATATACAAATATATATATATATATATATATACTGTATACCCAATGGAAAACAAACTAAACTATTATGTATCAGTATGGTAAGATGTCCCATAAATAATCAGATATATCTGCTATTCACACGCCCTATAAAAACAAATCTACTGTCTTTTTTTCCTTGAAGGATTTCCTGTAGACAAAAAGATATACAGTACAGTTTGGTGCACCAATTTCTTCTGAACACAACTTAGCATCTTAATTAGACAACATATTTCTCTATTCTGTGTACAGTTCTGCATTGCTACAGTACAAAGCAACTTATGAGTACAAAAATGATAGGATATTGATTTTTACATTCTTGGAAACAAGGACAATCCTGAAATCTAGCTTCCAATGCAAGTGTCTTCTTTTTTCTAGGTTTATAAATATATATTAAATTCCTAAACTAATATCTAATATGTCATTTTTCAGCACTTACATACAGTAAAGACACTGATCACACCATGATATAACGTGTCACTGAAGTAGACCATACACTACTCAGTTATCACTCTTGGTTCTTCTGTATCAATGATGTGCATCATATTTTCCACTAAAATTATATACATATATATATATATATATATATATATATATATATACATATATATATATATATATATATATCATATGATAAGCTCATTTATGATATTTACACCGCGGTAAAGAATATTTTAGAGTGTTTTTTTTAAATCTAAAAATTATTTCTGTATATTATCCGGGTCATAAATATTTGATCAATACTCAGATTTTTGTTGCTGCAGTGATAAGCAGTGATCAGAGGCCAAGGTCAACAGTCTTTGCATCTTACAAAGGCTCATGGGATCGGTTTGGATGACGGTCTGTCTGAAAACGTCTGATGCCAGTGCTACAGGAAAAAATGTCAGATCAGACTTGTTCTGTCTTATTATAAGGTATGTAGATTTAAATCACTTATTAATTCATCTTTCTAAAAACACAGCACCTGTAAAGCACCTGGAAATACCTTTTTTTTTTTTTTTTTTTTTTGAAAAATCAGGTCTCCAAACCTTTTGAGTTTTACTTAACATACCATAAAATCTTGAGAAAACAATTATAGCATTCATCTACATCCTTTTTTCAGCTGAGGACAAATGACCTCTTATTTATATTTTAGTTTCCGTCTTTCTCCATTCATGCAGCAGTAATATTTAGCTTTTATAACTTCTAAAGGCATAGTTTTTTTTATTGGGGTTCTAGGGTAGTAATTAGTGGTCAATTTTTTATCTCCAGAAGGTAATTACTTGAATATTTTATTTTAGATGACTAGAGTTTTCTTTCTTTCTGGATGCTAAAGCTAACAGCTCATCAGTCTGGAAGCAGATATCTACATTTTTTAAAGAATTACTATCTTAAAAATGTAAGGGCGTAGATTATGGAACAACCTCTCACAACAAGAAATTGTCATTCTTATCAAAGTCTTGCAAAGAGATGTCCAGTTGTTGTCAGCAGTCACTGATCTCATCTGCCTTGTGTGACAGCGTTATGGGTGTGCTGTACCAAAACATTGCTGTAATCCTTGGCTTAGTAATGGCGCTAAAGCTGAAGTGTGGATTTGTAGCTTAGATCTAGCTCTAACATAAAGGACTGTTTCAGTGCTTTTTAAGGAATCTGAAGAGAATTCAATTATCTAATAGGACAAAAACTGATGCGGATTCAACTTGTAGAAGGGGAGTAAGAGGAAGAGGAGATGGAAGAAGCATAGATCTTAAGGGAAGTTTCCTTTTCCTTATTTATTATTGTTTTTCATCCTCCTCCACCTAAAACTCTTCTGCTCCTTTTAGGCCAAGTCCTGGGACGGATGCCACGTGTTTTGGGTTGAAACTCTCACATGTCAGATCAATCAGAAGAAAAATAACTGTGACTCTGATGAGAGCTCTGCACTCTCAGTTAATATATGGACTTTTTTGATTGGTTAGTACCATCCTCAAGGTTTTTGGCAGGAATATGATGCCACAGACTACAGTGAGTGATAAATAGTTTGTGACTTTATGATGACACTACAACTTGCTTCCAATATGCTGGTATGTTGGTATAAAACTAAAAGTGCCCTTACTAATAGATATTGATAATTAAACATAAAATACTAAAGTAGCAAGACAGAAGAACAAAGAAGCAGACACAAAACAGCCCAGAATATATTTCAAAGAGCCTCAAATTAATGGAGATTAAGTCCCCAGACAACAGAGCTATAGAATATGCCTAGATTCTAGAAATATATGGGCTGACCTGAAGAGGGCATACAATACGAATACATTTACCTATTGTTACCAATTTTTGTGGTAAAACTTTCCATTTTCTGAATCTTTTAACAGTGAATTATGCTGCTGCAGTAAAACCTGCCACTATTTGAAACTATTTACACGTTTTTAGCAGAGGAGTTGGTAAATGTGGGGAAGTGGAGGCAGTACTGCAGAGATGCTCTGAAGCAAGTACATATTCCATTAAAATGCAAGGTATTTACTGGCTAGATACGCTCATCATGTTATACTCAGCCTTACATGTTTATTACAGAAGCTCAGGTTCACGAATCATTGACAAATCTTGCCTTTAATGTATAGAACTAGTGTTGGGGAAGTTTGACTTTAATGTGCACAAGTTCAAAGATCTGTTCACAGATTTTAAAATGAACTAGGTCAGCTCATAGTTCCTAATCCAAGTTTAAAATTAAAAATGAACTAGTTTATGGTTCTTTTTGTTCAATATGTTGCAGCAAACTATCACCCTCTAATCACTAGTGCTGCTGCTGCGTCATTGGAATTCACCTCCATGCTTTGATGACGCATGCACGCTGCGACTCAGTGACTAGTGTTGCCAGATTAGATGTCAAACGGCAGAATGAGCGTGTTCACTTTAACACTCATCAGACAAAGTACAGTGAGTTCAGTTCACATTCACCAAAAATATGTACGAGTTGATAGACAATCATTTCATAAACTTGTTCAGGCACAGCACTGGTAGAAATCTGCTTCAGTCTCTTTGTTTTCATCCTTCGGAGTAACAAATCTGTCTTTATATAAAACAAAGACGCTTACGGCCTGATTTATTAATCGTTTACACTTGTTAAAACCGGTGCAAACCACACAGCGTCGCAAAATGAGGCTGTAGCTGATTTACTAACATGGTGCACAGAGCATTGCATCTCTTAAATCCGGTGCAAAATGGGAGGAGAACAGGCAAATAACTAGGCGTTCTAGGCACAGTGTGATTGACTAAAAATCAAACTGTTTGCACTGGCTATTTTAGTGTCTATTTTTACCGCCTCTGAGAGTCATGTGTTATCTTTACGCTACCACATTCAACATCAAGTTCGCCACCACATTCAACAACATGTTTATTACTGACAAACGAAAACGGTCATTTACACACATTCTAACCAATGTTCTCTTAACCAGTTTGTAATAATAATAATAATAATAATAATAATAATAATAATAATAATAATATTCTTTCTCTTTTGACTTTTACCTTCAGGGGTCGCCACAGCCAATCACAAATCTGTCTCCATTTAGTAATGGATATTACAACTAATACTACTACTACTACTAATAATAATAATAATAATTTTGCACTGCAACTTGACATTTTGACACAGTTCCCTCATTAGGCCGTGACAAAGTGCATTTCAAATATGGACATCTCAGGACTGGGAGCAGCTTTAATAGCCAGACTACATGATCCAGAGAGCGACGCATGCACCCTGCACAAATTAAGTTTATAAGTGACCAACGTAAAATATAATTCAGACATTCTAGCTTCATAGTAATAACTCTGTAACAACCATAGACTTGATATGTATTTGTTTTTCCCCTTTATTTGGCCAAATCATGAATCAATGCGTATGTTCCTCCTCTCTCTAGCTGTGGTGCATCCTGGGCGCAGCTAATGGGGAAAGGCTGGCACACAGAGCAGTGGCTGCAAAGTCCTCATTTGAATACTGTTCCTTGTGTCTGTTATGAATTGCTCACATAATGTTAGTAGATTACCCACAAATGAAGAACACAATGCTGCATAATTTTTCTGCTCATGCAATTTTGCACGCCTTATTAGGAATTTTGATAAATCAGGCCCTAAGTGAATTAAAATGTGCAGGTAAGGAATGACTGCACATTTCCCAGGTATTTATTGGCTGGTAATTCACTTTAAAATCCACTGTTTTTTTCAAGTCACATTTAGCTGAAGCCTTTAGCCCAGTAGTCCCCACCCTCTATCTGTACACAGGCCAATTTAAAGCCCTTGTTGGTGAAGCTGAAGAAGAGCAACAAGTTTTCACTGGTGACGAGATGAAGTGTTTGAGGACAATGGAACATTTCTTTTCATTAAGTATCTTCCTTCAGCACTAGTCTAACGATTAAAGATGAAACTACAGAAGTAGTTTGGATTACTTCATTTCATCTCTTTTCTTTACAAAGCTGTTATATCGCTCCATAATATAGACCAAAAAATATCTCTTGAAAGGCAATGTTGATAGTTAAAAAAGGGAAGACATATAAAAGTAAAGACAAATAAAAGTGAAGACAAATAAAAGAGACAACCAGTGCTATATATAATATATAATTATATATTATAACAGTCTCTCTGATAAGCCGCAAAGCTTAGAGACAGAATTATGTCCTTTGTTTTCATAAAGCGCTGGTTAAGTGTGTCCTATGAAGAATAAACATGAAAGCTTCTTTAACTAATATTTAAAGAATCCTTACTGCACTTGTCAAATATATATTTATAGTATATATATTTAGTTAATATCTGCCTTGGCTTTAAGAAGTAAATAACCAGAGGTTGTGATGCGATTCCCCCTTACACAGCCTTTTAAAAACAACTTCATTTTTCAAGTGCCAAACATGTACAAACAGTGTGTAGGCTTACATATATGTCTGGTGCTAATGCAGATGACATGAAACCATTCTAGATTCAAACTGCAGTCTGGATTTCAGTATTTTGGAGACATATATAATTACAATTGTCACAGTCTTGATTAGGGAATTCATATGAATCACTCATATATCTGCATTGACTACTGCAGGCTTTCAACAATGTCCACAAATCCCATCAACAGATTGCCAAAACTTTTCTACTAAGATGACCCTCTGATGTAACAGGACCCCAGTATCTGTTAGAGACAGCTGATCGGAGAAAAACAATTGATCAAAAGGAAACTGTGACAACCTTTTTTTCTTTTAAAAGCAATACATTTTTTTCATCATGGGGGCATTACCATTTTGTAATATTCCCAACTGCATCGTCATGATATTTCTGGAACAAGAACTTCTTTTTTCACCAGCTTTGGGATTTTGAATCCAATCAGCACTCCAACATTTTATTTTCCATCAAAAACTAGAAAAATACAGTTCCAGACATGGGTCTGTACTCATTTCTAACTCCGTTAGCACCTATAGCTGATTGAAGAGCCCCTGTTTGATACTGCTGCTGAAGCCCCAGTGATCAGATGGCAGCATCACTGACACATCTCAATCAGGATGACATCAGTAATTTAAACAGAAAATGACAACTGTGTTTTGTTTCAACTAGACCTTAGAATATGATAAAACTCAAAATTATATTTGCATCGGTTTACCACTGATAAACTGTTGCTGCATTATCTCTAGTAATATACAGTAACAATAAAGTTGTAACAAGACTGAACATTTATATCAGTTAACATATTCATATATGCTACCACCTTTAAAGTTATTTCCACACTAGGTGCATATATGGAGGCACATTTCCATCTTAACCAAAGGGACTAGCTTTCTTACAGCAAAACTCAACAGATGCATCTTCATATACTAGAATATCATCAAAAAGTTATGTCTTCTCAGTTATTCATTTTAAAAAGGTCACCATTATTTATTATAGTAATTCATTATATCCAAAGTGATCTATTGTAGTTATTTACAGTGGGTCAAAAAAGTATTTAGTGAGCCACCAATTGTGCAAAAAAGTGAGAAGTTTGTAATTTTCATCATAAGTATGCCTCAACTAACTTTTTTTCACTCTTCTACTTTTCTCTTGTACTACTCTCTAGATGTATTTCTTGCTGTTGTTGTGATTATTAACCTTGTTTTCTATCAGTGTTTTCCTCCACCTGGTCTGGTATCCTGCCCAGTTATGATGCCTTGCACACAAAAAAAAACTACTTGCTGGGTGAATATAATACAATTTTGTAAGTAATTTCCACCCCACAGATTTGGGTCAATTTAGCAATAAAGAATTTTGTTGAGTGAACTAAATGTTAAGATGTTGGGTCAACTTAATACATTTGGGTTGCTATAAGGCTCAAAAATAAAAAGCTGGGGATAGGACTCAAACTCTGAAAAGGGCCTCCGTTTGGTTCAGATGATGCTCCCAGTGACCGAGCGTCCTCCATGTCCTGTTATCAACTTTTTACTTTCTTTAATATATATATAAAGTACTCTTTCATCAGTTATTTTTCTGTCTCCTCTGTGTCTTCACAAACCCCCAAACGATTGTGCAAGATGGTCACTTGTACCGAGCCAGGTTCTGATGGGAGTTTCTTCGTGTTAAAGGGTAGTGTTTTTCTCTCCACTGTCGCTATATCCTTGCTCAGTTTGAAGGATTACTGAAGGATTGCTGAGGCATTATATAAATAAACTGAATTTAATTGAACTATGAGAGACAATATTTGTAAAAAAAATCCAGAAAATCACATTGTCCAATTTCCAAATGATTTATTTGCTAATTATGGTGGAATGTCAGTACTTAGTTATCTACAAACAAGCTAGATTTCTGGCTTTCACAGACCTGTAACTTCTTCTGTAAACGGCTCCTCTGTCTTCCACATGTTACCTCTATAAATGGCAACTGTTTTAAATCATTATCAGTATAAAAGACACCTGTCCACAACCTCAAACAGTCACACTCCAAACTCCAATATGGCCAAGACCAAAAAGCTGTCAAAGGACAACAAAAACAAAATTGTAGACCTGCACCAAGCTGAGAAGACTGAATATGCCATAGGTAAGCAGCTTGGTGTGAAGAAGTCAACTGAGGGAGCAAGATCTCACCCTGTGGAGTCAAAAATAATCACAAGTACGGTGAGCAAAATCCCAGAACCACACAGGAAGACATAGTGAATGACCTGCAGAGAGCTCGGACCAAAGTAACAAAGACTACCATCAGTAACACACTACACCCCCAAGGATTTGAATCCTGCAGTGCCAGACGTGTCCCCCTGCTTAGGCCAGCACCTGTTCAGGGCCATCTGAAGTTTGCTGGAGAGCATTTGGGTGATAGAATAGGACTGGGAGAATGTCATGTGGCCGGATGAAACCAAATAGAACATTTGGGAAAAACTCTACTTGTTGGGTTTGGAGGAAAAATAATCCAAAGTTGCATCCGAAGAACACCATGCCTACTGTGAAGCATGGGGGTGGAAACATCATGCTTTGGGGCTGTTTTTTCTGATAAGGGACCAGGACAATGCCTCTGCGTAAAGGAAATAATGAATGGGGCCATGTACCGTGACATTTTGAGTGAAAACCTCCTTCCATCAGCAAGGACATTGAAGATGAAAGATCCAGCCACGTCTCAGCCAATGATCCACAAACACTTCACCCAGGTAATGAGAGAGTGGCTTCCTAAGAAGCATTTTAAGGTCCTGGAGTGTCCTAGCCAGTCTCCAGATCTCAACTCCATAGAAAATCTTTTGTGGGAGTTGAAAGTCTGTGTTAAGCCTAGTTTATATCTCAGTTTTGATTGATACAGAGTGACGCAGTGCCATTATCCATCAACGCAAGGATGGATGGAGTCGAGCCCCATTTCTAACTATCCGTCTCCATCAAAGGAGAACATATGCCTGTGATTGGTCAGCTCAGCAACAGCCTGAGATAGCGTCACCAGAACTGTGCTTTATAGTAGGGATGCACAGATACCGTCTAATTTACATGTATCGGTATGCCATGAACCGATACTTAAAATGTGGTAAATCTGCAACAAATAAAATGTTAAAAATAATTGTTCACTTTAAATTTTAGTTGTATGGTGATTTTATATCTGACGTCTGTTAATTTATCTTAGTTATGTTTAGTTACTAAAGTCTGGTGCCTTTATTCTCTTCAAGAAAGGTACAAGGTGGAAGCAATAAAGCTGAATAATTCAGCAATAGCATCGGATTGGTATTGTTCGTGTCGCGGCCCATGGCCTTTCTGCATGGAGTTTGCATGTTCTCCCCGTGCATGCGTGGGTTCCCTCCGGGTACTCTGGCTTCCTCCCACAGTCCAAAAACATGACTGTCAGGTTAAAGGATCACTCTAAATTGTCCTTAGGTGTGGGTGTGTGCGTGCATGGTTGTTTGTCCTGTCTGTCTCTATGTGGTCCTGTGATGGACTGGCGACCTGTCCAGGGTGTACCCTGCCTCTCGCCCGTTGACAGCTGGAGATAGGCACCAGCCCCCCCTCGACCCCTGGAGGACTAAGCGGTTCAGAAAATGGATGGATGGATGGTATTGGATATTGACAGATACACAAAGCATCAGTATTGAAACTGAAAAATTATTTGTTTACGTGCATTTTTAGAGTTTTCTATGAGCTGCACTTCTAGTAAAAAGCTTTGAGGCTTAATCAAAACGTACTTTCTGTGGTCCATAGCTGAGAAAAAAAACTCAAACTAGGCTGCAACGGTTGGAAGACCCACCATGAAAAGCTAGCACCCCCTGCTGCCCTGGTTGGTATTTGCTTTGCAACACAGAAATCGGAGTACAAAAAACATCTCCACCATTACATCTGTGTCTGACTGCAATGTTGCTGTTGGAGAAGTATAAACTAGGCTTTATCCAGGAACAGCCCCAAAACATCACTGCTGTAGAAGATATTTACTTTGAGGAATGGGCCAAAATCCCAGCAGCAGTGATTGAGTTAAAGAAATAGTTTGACCTCTGTCAATGCCAACAAAAAGTATATAACAAAGTATTGAGATTAACTTTTTTCATTGACCAAATATCTTATTTTCCAGTATAATTTGCAAATAAATTATTTAAAAATCAGATAATGTGATTTTTTTTCCATTTCGTGTCAAAGTTGAGACCTGTGTTGAACATTACAAGCCTCTCTCATCTTTTTAAGTGTGAGAACTTGCACAATTGGAGGCTGATTAATACTGTTTAGCCACCACTTTAAGTCTTCTTGTTAACAAGCCATCATCTATTTTGAAGGGAAAAGTGCTTTCATCTTTTTATTAAATAATTCCACAACAGTTTTCTGAAGACCATAGATGTCTGTGTCAACCCGGATATTTGTTTAGGAACTAATAATCAAGCGGTTTTGTGATGGACTTTCAACTTGTCCAGGGTCCAAATGACCACTGGAGATAAGCACCAGCAGTGTTCCTTGTGACTGTGTAGACAAAAACAAAACAAAACAAACAAAAAAAAACTACACAGTTTTTTTGTTAATATTAACATTTTCTGAGGAACTGAATAAGGTTTCTTAATTTGTTTGAAGCCATAATAATTGTAATCAACAGAAAAATAACCCTCTGTTGATTTGTTTGATATGATATCCTGATTTATATAGATATCACCTCTATATGGAAAGGACTTTACTTTTTTTTTTCTTTTATCCTCTGCTCTGCATTCAGTTTTAATAAACAGATGATAACTTAATTGAACATTATTTTATTTTCCAGATTAAACTATAAATGACACTCCAGTCTGCATGTCATGTGGAAATATCTTCACCGGACCACCAAATTAAAACTGTAAAGATATGGTACTTCTGAAGACTTTTTAGGACCAGCAGCTTGAGATCACACAAAAAAAAATTAACAAATGCATTTATGACATGAAACTTTAGGCATGCTTTTTGCACAGCAAACATTTACATGACATCTTAAAGTAATAAAACATATCAAAGAAAGTAAGCACCGTTTGGGGTCAAAAAAACAATGTAGGCCTATTTATTGCAGCCCATGTGCACTGTTGGTGATTTAGAGCGCCACCTAGCAAAGAGTAAGATACAGCTGAGTTATGGCACCTTCATGTTGTAAATAAAGTCATTTTTGAGTGTCCTCGTCCTCATGCAGTTTTAAACAGAGTGCCATGAGAGTTAGATGATAAACTGCTACTCGTGCCAGTGGAAAATACAACTAAATAACTTTTGGCTCACTTTATTTTACCTTAAATACCTCCCACTGCTCTCTGAACACGTAGCTACCCACATACAAAGAAAATGTAATATAGAGCACAAATAAAAAATGGATTAAGGCCTAAAAAGAAACAGTGTTTTTTATGTTAACACTAATAAACTATGGCACAAAATCCTATCTTCCACAATATACTTAATTTTTAAATTCAACTTTTTGGCAAGAATTTCTGAACAGAATTTGGAGCCCTTGACACCACAAGAAAAGGAGAAGCAAATGTTATGGAACTGATAAGATTTTGCTCGTGTGCAAACAACTGTCAGACAAGTGTAGTACTTGTTCAAGCAGAAGCACTTGTAAACAAAGCATTAGCACTACTTTCTATGAAACCTACTGATAGTTAAAAATACCATGTCTCTGCATCTTTTGTATGCATCCTGATAGATAAAATAATAATAAAAAATTGTATGATTTAGAACAAGGAAGGATGTTAGATGATTTCTTCCACATTCCTGAAATAAGTTAACTCCTGTCCTGATTATTTACAGCAGAGCAGAAACATAGAGAATGTCAGCTTCAGGTTAGTTTCAGCATTTTATAAGTTAGATTAACTGAACAGAAATTATATGGCCCCCTTAAAACCAGAGTAAATATAAATTTCCCAGAAATGAAGGAAGAGTGTTTACAAATTAGACAGGCAAAGCTGACTAGTTGAGCTGGTTGACTCTGGTGGTTGTGTGGTCACGTGTGCTCTGAGGTATAGTTGGTAGGAAGTAAGATCATCCATATATGTGAGGCAGAGAATTCATTGGAAGGAGCTGTAAACAGAGGAGTGGGAAGGAAGCTGGAGTCGAATGGAAATAGCCTCAGATCAGCTTAGCCTGAATAATTTAGACTAAAATGGATTAAGGAAATATAGGGGCTTTGGAAGTGTTTTCTCGAAAAGTGTTGAACAATGTCCTACCATTTTTTATTATTATTATTGTTTTTTGCCCTAGTGTAAATATTTGATCAGAATTGCAAAGTCTGTAACGTTACTTTTAGGAAATACCAGTTTGATTTAAGACTGTGCAGAACATCCCTGTGCCTTGGGGTGTCCCTAACAGTAGGTTCGACACAAATCATTCAAACTTTTTCCACACAAATTATTTTGCAAGTACAACTTCAATCTGGGAGTTTTTCTAATTTCTCTGAGACAAACAGATTTATACTAGAATATAAATGTTTCTATTTTACTAAACAATGGTTAGGATTAGAAGTCTTTGTTCAGTTTATATCCTAGAGCAACCTAAGTTATTGTCAATAGGAATCTGCTAACAAATGCAAACTGAATAAACAAAATGAGAAGCTAAAGACTACATTAACTCTGTACTCTGAAAGGTACTGTTGTCTTCATTTGTAGATAACTGAAATAAAGACATTCCACTGACTATTGTCTAGCTGGGATGCAGCTACTGCAATGTATTGATGGAATGGTAATGGGAGTGTGTCCCTAATTGTGACCTCATCGCCGGGGCCTTTCAGAGGAAGGTGGCATGGTCTAGGTCCATGTTGTCCATGCTAGCTAAAATTGCCTTCTGGTCCTCCCGTGGTGGACGGCGGTACAGCAGAGCAGAAAAGCGAGCGTACGGATCATGAAGAATGGGCCGTTTCTTCTTCTTGCAGAGGTAGAGCGCTTCTTCGGGCTGGAGTACCTGAGAGGTGTAGGCCTGCTGGGTCTGAGAGGTGGAGACACCTGGAGAAAGAAAATTGTAAACGCAGGTCTTAGCCAGCAAAATCTATGGTGTTTGCAAAAAGATTGAAGTTGTAAACCTATTCCTCCTAATTTAAACATCTAGATATGTATCTTGTCATAATTATCCAATATTTCTGACTCTTATAATTTTCATCTGTAGTTACAACATGTAAAATCTGTCTTGACTGCATTATACTTGACATTAGAGTCTGCAGAGAAAACAGTCACATCTCTGTGTGTAATACTTAATTTTTAACTTATGTGTGTAAAACATGATTTGTAACACATCAAATATATTTTTTGCCTAACTTCAGGTACTTGTAATTGTGATCAAATGTACAGTCAAAAATCAAGAAATCACAAATAAAAAGTACATTGAAGCACAATTTAAAATTACACTAACTTAAAACTTTATACGATCGAGGCAGATCGCTGCTAATACTGAACCAGGTTCTGGTTCAGGTTCTGCTGAAGGTTTCTTCCTGTTAAAGGGAAGTTATTCCTCTCCACCGTCGCTACATGCTTTCTCAGTATGAGGGATTACAGAGAGGATTCCAGCGGTTGGATTCTACATCTAGGGGCACAACCACCTGTCAATGATCTGAGGCAGTCTGCTGGGATTTCTTAAATAGAAAACTTATAAACTGATTGGAATGTTTGTATGATTCTTTTAAAAGGACTTGTAAAGTTCCTTGAAATTACATCTGTTGTGAATTCCCACAAGGGATGTCCTTGTTCTGTCTAAATCTGTTAAAATAGCCTTAAATTCCCACAAGTCATTGTCCTGTTTTTGATTATTAATGAAAGACAAGTCTGCTGACCGGAGGGTTCTTGAAGACAGGAAAAAAGCTTATATAAGATAAATATTTCAGACTAAGACCATTTTGGCTTTAAAAATAAATGAGACTCTTAAAAACTTTCCTGCAAGACATTTATTTCAGTTCCTGGAATATTTCCCATTTTTTTCAACTAACTATAAAATTCTTTACAATAAAAATAAATAAAACAATCCTAATTTGGTCCAAGATAAACAGTACAGTTTTGGCAGCTGGATCACAAAAATGTCCAACTGTGCTCAACTCTTTGTATTGCTCAAATTGTGCAATGTGTCCCCGGCTAAATGCCTTGTCCACGTATCTCACAAAACGGATGTATTTTTCTTTGGTTTGGCCTGTCATCCATACATATACGCAGATTTTCGGCACCAAAAAAGATTATTTTTAAAAACTCCAGCCAAAGTGAAGATCTGTTTTTTCTCCGTTTTCAGTGTCTGCGTGTGGACATATGAAACTGGAGTTTTAAGTGCCATAACATCACTGTCCGTGACAAAGATTGCTCCAAAATCTCTTGTGCGACCTATGTTTACTCTCTGAAACAGCATTTATCCCCTCTGAGCTGTGTGGGCATTATTAATTGTCAAAGCCATTTTTGCTTGTTTGTTTTTACCAGCTCTATCACTGCTGTATGTAGGAGTTAGAGAGTAGAAAGTTAGTCTGAGCAGATTTGGTAGAACTGCTGAGCGCCACAGGTTTGCCATGTCTATGAATGTGCCTAAACACACATTTATCCAGTTAAGTGTGGATTAAGACTTTTTTTTTAATAGGACCAGAGGACAATTTTGTCAAAAAAAAATTGCCTTTACCACATTTTGTTACGACCTGGTCAATCTTGTGTTAACTTGCTGGTTTTAGGTTCCAGTTCGTGGTTTTGTATTGGAGCAATCACCTGGATGTCCTTAGTTACTGCATACCTGCTTTCTTTCTGGTCTTGGAGTTATTGTTGTTCATTGTCATCTTCTTGGCCTTTTTAATACGCTGGTATCTCAGTGCATCACTCCTCTCAGACCCTAAATGGGCACTTGACGCACCTCGACGTTTTCTAAATGAAGGGAAGAGAGAAAGGGAAAACTCGGGTAACTCTGGGCCGATCCTGGTCAGTGTGTTTGTGCATCGAGAAGAGCACAAGTTCCCCACCCCCGCCCCTCCAAATCAGCACAACATTAAATAAAAGGAAGGTGCAACACACTGATTCTGCTTAATAAGTTTACCCTCAGATACAACAGAAAACGAATATGACAACTCTCATAATCTTTGATATGATTAGATAAAGCAAATACATTTAGATTAACGATAAAAAGTCTGGATAATTTTAAATCTACATGCATTTGATGCCTTAAAACCTTAACCTTAAAATATAGTCACTGAACAAATTAATCCATATTTGGCTCAAATCGTTGCATCCCAGTAAAACAAAGTATTTTCTAATGCTTAAACATTCCAGTGTACCCTTACAGTGCAGATTAGATCTCTGAGTCACAATTATAGAGAATACATCAATATGACATTTAAACTTGCCTCAAACTGTTGCTTTCAGAGTAAAAATAATCAAGAAGACTTTCAATAATGAGCAATATTACAATTAAATGTATGACAGACTTTTTAAACAGATATTTATTGTTTACATAAAGCAATGTCACTCTGAAAATAGCAGTTGCTTAGGCTTTTTTTGATAAATTGAGTATATTTGGCAGCTTGTCATCAACTCCCTCCTGTTAATGCAGGCACATAAAACTTGGCAGCCCACAGATTTCTGCCATAAACACACAGAAAACAATTAGCATTGCAAAGAGGCCATCTTCCCACCGTGGCTGCAAAGAGAAACCAAATTTTGTTAGTAGAGGGGTAGAATCACAGCTGAGCCACAAAGCATCATCAATATGTGTTCATAGACATGGATACTGTCTACAATGGGCTTCACCATGCTGACAGGGGGAGAGATGGCGGGAGGGGAAAATGACTACTCAGGAACAGTCACATAATGAAAAATAAGCCAAAGAAAAGCGAAGCACCAGGACAACAAATGTAACAAGTTTTTTCCATATAATTGTTTTGGTTTTGAAACGGATAAGCAATATTTAGCAATGGCATGCATGGCAGTTTGCACATGGAACATGACTTTAAAGGGGAATACATTCAAAAGCACTTCATCAGGCACTTTGGTCTGTAAGTAGGGTGTTGTTGACCCCATAAGTGCCTGACTTCTGCAAAACTATATGTTCCTTGGAATAAAATCAAGTCGCTGAGTATATAAAACAGGTCACAGAGATGTCTGTTCTGCAGTCCAAACTTACAATTTCAAATGCACACCTGCTTTATGCAGAGTATTACATCCATGTGTCCGGCAGCATTAGGTCTGTTTTTTTATTGGGCTTAACAGATGCCTGGTGGCTGATCTAGACTTCTGTTGCTTCACAGCTGTTAAGAATCTGGGGAGAATCTGCAGGATTTTCTCCGCACAAAAAAAAAAAAAAAATTAGAAAAAAAGCCTAGCTTGGTCATTGAAAGGTAGAAACATGCTTCATCATTGGCAAGAACAAGAAATGCTCCTTCTGGTGTACCGTTAGAAAATTTGAAAAAGGAAAAAATGGTTTGCTGAGCTAAAGAGATGATTCCCAGTGGGTTCATAGCTAAAGGTGACAGCTACACCAATCTATGCCTAGATAATTTATGTAGAGTTCTAAAAGTAAGTATTTATATGTATCTCATAAGTTCAATTTAAATAAAAACTATTTTATTGATACCAAAGGGAATTAAAACATTAATAAATTTCACATCCTAAATATTTTAGATTTTCAATCTAAAATACATCTGTCTGCAACACACATTTTCTGTTACGGACAATGGCCGCAGGTGCACCTGTCGAGGCAGAGTCACAAAATGACTTGAGCTAATATATATTTAGCATTAGATTTGGACAACAACAATGTACCACTCAGAGACGCTGCTCATTCTATGCCGCGGGGCCGCCTACAGGCTCGGTATCTGCAGCTGCTCTGGGCAGAGAACAAGACAAAGGATCGTAACGAAATGGCGCCACTCTCCTCCGCCACAGAACATAGCTCCCTGCACTCTGTTCCCTTTGGAGAAGGAAGTTGAGGAAAAATTCTCAACATCCACATTATTTCCAGGCTAAGGAGCACACGTTACTATGGCTCTCTCCATATTTATGGCCGTCTGTGACTCTGCGCTGCTGCCAGCAACATGTCAGTCACAGCCCAGACCACGCCAAACCCTTCATCCCCCCACGTTTTTCCCTGTCCACCAGGCGTCTCCTTTTGAGCCGTTTTTTAAAAATAAATTTCGCCTCGATTTATACTCTGGGAGAGGGGTGAGTTACTCTTTAAGTCACAACAATCATTCAGGTTTGTTGGGGAAGGTCAAACATACAAGGAAACCCTTCCCTCGAGGCTAAGGTGACAATTTACTTGACTTCTGTAAATAAAAAACTTCACACGATCAAATAATGATCAATTCCATCCTGTAAAGAATGTTCATTGAAGAAAAGGGAAGACTAATGTGCTAAAGGAATGAAGACAAAATGAGGTACACCTTCAACTATAGTTCTTGACATGAAGCTCTTTTTTTTGCTGGGTGCCGACCATGCAGTTGGTACCAAAGCAACGTCATGACCGCAGCAGTTAGGATTGTAATATCTTGTAAAGTAGATGTCTATTGGGAAAATAAAAAAGTGTATTCCTTGGCCACATGGCTCAGGCCTGAAGTCAAATGCACCAAGGGTCTTTCTGCATGGAATTTGCATGTTCTCCCCATCCATGCATGGGTTCAATCCGGGTACTCCGGCTTCCTCCCACTGTCCAAAAACATGACTGTCAGGTTAATCGATCAATCTAAATTGTCCTTAGGTGTGAGTGCGTTTGTGCATGGTTGTTTGTTCTGTCTGTTTCTATGTGGCGATGGACTGGCGACCTGTCCAGGGTGTACCCCGCCTCTCCTCCGTTGACAGCTGGAGATAGGCACCAGCCCCCCGTGACCTCCTTAGGATTAAGCGGTTCAGAAGATGGATGGCTGGAAGGCTACAACCACACTTCAAAAGGTTGTGTGCACTGCATTTTGTCCTCCATGTAGGCCAGTATGCAGTATTATATATCGAAAACATCTGAAGGACTCCAGTTTCATCTTTGTTTACGAAGAAGCATTTTTTTTCCACAGTAGTCACAACATTTGTAAATGGTCTGTTTATCATTTATTTTCCACAAAAATACAGCAGTTCCATGTTGGCTTCATTGGTTTGTTAGAGGAAATTGGTGAACAAAACATCCTCACAAAGACAAGGAACATAGCTGACAGGTCAGGGAGAAAGGTCTAGGTCATTTTCACACCCGACAGCCAACCAGGCTCAGTTTGATTGAGGACCAAAATTGCTACATTGTGGCTTTTTTTAGGCGGTGCGGTTCAGTTTTACACTGCCCTTTGTCAAACAAACCAAATTGTTTGAGCAACATATTTACCTCCTCGTCTGTGGGGGCACTGCACCAAAAAGCACTAAACACAGCCATATCCTGTTATGTGAGGTGTAAAAAAACCTGGGGCCGTATTCACAAAGACTCTTATCTTACAGCTAGGTGTTACTCTTAACTCGCGCTAAAAGGTCTTACATAGGAGTTGTCGTCTAAAACCTATTCACAAACGGACTAAGAGCTACTTTTACGTAGGACAAATCCCTAAAAGTAAGTTAAGTGTGACGTCCCGTTGCTATGGAAAACGTAATTTCCTATGCATGAGTAAATAAACGGACAGCAGTGTGATTCGTTGTTGAATGACACGTGTGAAACCAAGAAATGGAAAATTTCAATGTCGATAAAAGCGTAATTATGCAATAGCATTATAGCAGAAATAATGCACGATGACATCTTTGTGTCGGCCACGAGACTGACACTTCATACAACTTACACACAATAGCCTACTTACAGAGAGGGTGAAGTTTAAAAACGAAAAAACGTGAAATGTATCATATTACCCTGCTTAACACCTGCTGATAGCTGGGATAAGCTCCAGCCCCCCCTCCACGCGACTCTGAATTGGATGAAACCGATATAGACAATGGATGGATGGATGTATCATATTAAGGGAGTGATTGCAAGTAGGCTGTATAGTAATTCACCTCGTGAACTGAAAATAAGTGGCGAGAGAAGGACAAGGAAACCTAACTGGTCGCAGGACCAATTATTACTACTGGCACAGTTGGTACTGGAGAGGAGGACTGTCCTCAAAGGGCGATTCGGAGCCGGGATTACGAATAAAAAGAAAAGGGAGGCATGAGTGGAAATTAGCTGAAACATAAATGCATCTTATCCAGCGGTGTCTCGAATGTCAGAAGACTGAGAAGAGATGGTATTCTCTACAGTCCCAGTGTCGGTTCGAGAGTAGCCGCTTATAAAAAGGATGCTGCTGCAACAGGTGGGCACATTTTCTTCTTTGTGCACCCCCGGCATACCTGCAATTGCCATGAAATTGGCTTTAATTCGATGCAGTTGCTGGATGTCTAATGGGAAACTGATGAATTGTTGGATAATGTGTGGTCCACAGAGCGCTTTAAGAGTTTGGTGGATTGATCGGCTGATAGATGGTTGTGATATACCCAAGTCGTCCGCATTACAAAGTTGCATTTTCCCTGTGGCTAAATATCTTAGTTTCGCTAAACATTTAATTTTCTGGACTGATCGGGTTGTTACATTTAGTTGGAGATGTGATTGCATCCCGCACCACATCTACAATAAACGATTTAGTCGTTATCGTTTTGGTTAAATCCGAATCATCCAGAGTGTCCAACACTTTGCGTCTGGCTGCAGACATTTTGGGAGTCTTTGTGAATAGGACTTAGGGAGTTAGGAGTACTCTTGACTTCTTTTAAGGACTCCCAGACTTAGGAGCTACTTTTAGGCCTAAAAGTGGTTGTGAATTACTTTTATCTTAAGAAACTAGGAGTCCTAAATTTAAGAGTGACACGCCCACATTTTTTAGGAGTTACTCCTAAATTCGGCAGTTAGGACCTACTTTTAGCACTAAGATTCTTTGTGAATATGGCCCCTGGAGTATACAGTGAGTACGGAATGTATTCAGACCCCTTTAAATTGTCAAGGTAATTCAAGGTGCTCTACATGATTCGGTGGTCAAAAAACCAAACATACGACCGAATCACATCAGCGCTGATATTCGGCACAACAGCATGACCTTGAGTGTTATATTGCTTAATTATAATCTGGTTTAGTGGAAGCATGTACAAATTGAACAGAAGGGGACCCAGGATAGAGCCTTGGGGGACCCCACATGTGATTTCGGTTTGTTCTGATGAAAAATTGCCTATTGAAACAAATAATTGCCTGTTCTTGAGGTAAGAATCAGCCAGCGTAGTACAGTACAAGAGATTCTCCAGTCATTCCAGTAGTATTTTATGATCAACAGTGTCAAATGCTGCACTGAGGTCCAACATAACTAGCACTGTGGTTCTACCGCAGTCTGTATTAATGCAGATGTCTTGAAAACTTTGACGAGGGCAGTCTCAGTGCTGTGGTTTTCAGAAAAGAAAATAATGATGGCCTTGCATCTTTCAAATTTAAATTATATTTTTTCTGCCTGTCTTTGTAGATCTCATAGTGAACCTGGAGCCGGGTGTTCCTTCATTTTCTCTCATACCAGTGGATCGATAGTCCATAGAGACTTATTTCTACACGAGACTACTTTAACTTTAGTTGGAGCAATGGTATTGATGATGTCTGAAACAGTTTAAGAGATTTGTCAGTATTTTTCAAATTCTTCTGACTGGCGATAATTTTGCGGTTTGATTCAGTACGGCAGGATTTGATTTTATGATTTCTTCTGTTTATAATCACAGGAATGCTACTTTCTTGGTACCCAAAAAGGTCCTGGTGGGTGAGGGGTCTGGAGTTAGTGTCTGGAAGCCATTCACATCAGACATCAGCCGTTACCAGTGGTGGGAAGGGAGAATCACTTCCAATAGACTTCTGATTTAATGAGAGTCTTGAAGTTAGCTGAGTTCCTCTCATAATCTGTTCATTAAGTTTCTGAGGGTAGACCAGCGGACACCCAACGACACAGCAGATTCTATAGAATCACTCCTCTGCTTGATGCTGTGTGATTGTTTAGTCTCTGTGTGAGGGGACTGTATTGTCTCTCTCAGTATTGGCTCACTGCAGCGGTTTCTGGTTATTTTGAGATATTTGGCATTTTTTTGTTGATATACCAGGACATATTTGCAGCCATCATTCTAATTCAAGATTTAGACTGATGGGCTGCAGAGCTGAATACTTTTAAAGGTGTTAATATAGGTGAACAATTTTTCAAAGCATTTTGTTTTCAACCATGTACAGAGCTGACACAGGGGACTGAATCTCACATGTCCACAGATCCAAATGGTTGTGTTTTTAATAAGCAAGTTAAGATCCTGAAGCAGCTGGGAGATGTCAGCCTTGAGAACTTCAGTCTTCTTGGGAGCTTATATCATATGATCCTGTGCAGATAACACAATATTTTAATCCAGGATGAAGACCAATCATAGAAGGGATCTTCTCCATGATTTGTCCGATAGTGTTCTTTGGGCAGCCGTAAACACTAGTGTTTTCGCAATATAAGTGTTGAATCCCATTTACTCAACCATCATGAATAATCAGAACCCTTGCTGAGGAGGTTTTTACTTTATTATATATCTGATTCACACTCCCAGATTTTACCATTTGCTCTTTGGTGTTTCTGGGTTCTGCCTCGTAATTCATTGTGGGGTTTCTTACTCTCTTTTGTTTGTTGCTAAATTTCTCCTGCTGACCCTGCTCCCAGGGGCTGTGTCATCTTGCAGAGAGTCGAGGGCTGTAAATCTATTTTTTTAGAGAGATTCCAGGGGGAGAGACGTCACTTGCTTTGAGTTTCAGTCTCTTTTTATGTTTTTCTTAGGAGCATGTATGGATGTATTTTCAGAGCTCAGTTTCAGAGCTGGCCAGTTTTTGTCATAGTTTGAGTTAGGTGTGCTTCCCGTTCCATGACTTGGTGATGGAAAAGTGTTTTTCTGTGGCTTCTGAAGGAGACTGGACCAGGTGAATACGGGACTGCCAGGTTCTTGTTCCTTCCGTGTCATCGGTAGCATTGTCTCATTTCCATATCCAACATTAATGTCCAGATTTTTTTCCAAAAGGCATAATTTTGCCTCCATGATCTGGAGCTGTTTCTCCAAGACATCCTTTCCATTGGAGCAGCTTATCAAAGTTTTTGGCTGAGCAAAACGCCATGTTGTTAATCCACAGTCTTTCACAGTCCTTCAAAAGTCATTTAAAAGTTGTCCAGAAAAAAAGGCGATCCGGTCTAACAGGTAACTCCAGAGGAAGGGCACATAAATTAATTACTAAGAACGCAAAGAAGACTAACTCAAAGGGAAAACAATGTGGGAGATAAGGCGAGAGATCAGGAGCTCGGACAGAGGTTGCTCCTCATTCAGCAGTCTTTAGTCTTCTTGGTAATGATGCTACAAATTATTTACACAATTTGGGAATTCTCTGCCATTCTTCCTTGCACATCCTCTCGAGTTCCGTCAGTTTGGATGGTGAACGTTAGTGGACAGCCATTTTCAGGGCTCACCAGAGATGCTCTATTTGGTTTAGGTCAGGGCTCTGGCTGGCCAAATCAAGAATGATCACTGAGTTATTCAGAAGCCACTCCTTTGCTATTTTAGCTGTATGCTTAGGTGCACTGTCTTGCTTAAAGTTAAACCTTCGGCCCAGTCTGAGGTCCTGAGCACTCTGAAAGAGGTTTTCTTCCAGGATATCTCTGTACTTGGCTGTATTAATCTTTTCTTCAATCGTTTCTGTCCCTGCAGCTGAAAAACACCGCCACAACATCATGCTCCCACCATCGGGATTGTATTGTGCAGGTGATGAGCAGTCGCTTGTTTTCTCCATACATACCGCTTAAAATTTAACACCAAAAAGGCAAGGGTAGGGCAATTGTATTTATATAACACACTTTCAACACAAGGCAATTCAAGGTGCTTTACATGATTTAGTGATAATGATACCAAATACATGATTACAAAAGCATGATGGCAAAAAAAAAACCATACAGGTTTAACAGATAGAAACAATCAATCAATAAGAAAAGATGATGTAAGGAACAAATGTATGCAATATAGATTAAAAACAGATGAAACACAACAGGTTTAAAAGGGGAAAAAAAGAATAAAACTTAAACCACGAGAATCTAATAGTGATCTGAAAGCTCAATTTAGGGTTCAAAGGCAGCTTTGAACAGTAGAGTTTTATTCTTTGATTAATTCAGCATTTTTGCATTCTTCTGGAAGTTGTTCCAGATTTGTGGAACATAGAAGCTGAAAGCTGTCTCTCCTTGTTTAGTTCTAATTTTAGGAATGTCAAGTAAGCTCGAGTTGGAGGACCTGAGTGGTCTGCTGGGTTGGTATAGTGACAGCAGATCTCCAACATACTTTGGTGCTAAACCGTTCAGTAATTTATAAACTAGTAGGAGTATTTTAAAGTCTATTCTCTGACTAAGTAAGGACTTAAGATGGGGTGATGTGTTCTACTTTCCTATTTCTAGTAAGGACACATGCAGCAGTCGTTTTTAGTTGTATTAGCTGAAACTGTGTGCTGACTCTGGATCCTTCCTCCTTAGGCCAAAAAATAATTACTTCTGTTTTGTTTCTGTTTAGCTGGAGAAAGCTACGGGACATCCAGTCGTTGATTTGTTCAATGCATTCATTTAAGGTCTGGATAGAATCAAAGTCACCTGGTGACAATGTAATGTATAGCTGTGTGTCATCTGCATAGTTATGGTAACTTATCTGATTGGCTGCTATAATCTTGGTTAGTGGGAGCATATAAATATTGAACAGGAGGGGTCCCAGGATGGAGCCCTGGGGGACCCCACATTTGATTTCTATTTGTTCTGATGAGAAATTTCCAATGGACACAAAGAACTGCCTATTTTTGAGGTAAGACTCAAACCATTGAAATTCTGTACCGGTTAGTCCGACCCAGCTCTCCAGTCGTTCCAGTAATATTTTATGATCAACAGTGTCAAACACTGCACTGAGGTCCAACAGTTCCTCATCTGTCAAGCAAACCTGGCCAAAATCATCATCATCATCATCCTCACTTGCAGTGGGGCAGAGAACTTTACTGCTGTTTACTCGCATATATGTAGTCTTTTTTCTCGCCTGTTTTCGATCGCATCTGCTATTATTTCCACTGATTTTTACATCCCTCCCACCTCGGTCACAATTAGCGTTGTGATGACCACCTTGCTACCCGAACACATACCTTTCTCTCACCGGAAGAACGTGATGCAGAGCTGGAATCTTGCTGCTTTTGGAGCGTCATGGCAAAACGGGACTGGCTGTTGGTGCGGGACATTTTAGTTTCACTTTCTCCCGGGACAACTGAACAGATCAGAGGTAAATATTTATCTTCAGAATCTGAATAAGTCAAAACTTCTCCGACATCTCGGCCTCATAAGTTTTATCTTTATAAAACTCGCTTTCTCTATATTGTGACCGCAGTAGCTGCACGTCGCGTCCCCCCTCGCGGCGCTGACTTAAAGACCAATTTACTCCAAAAGTTTCCATGGTAACACACCCTAAAAGGTGTCCAAGATTAAAGGTACACATGTCCGCCATCTCCTGGTGTAAAGCAGTAATTAAATTATTGGCCCTATCTCCAGCTGTGGCTCGTTAAAGTCAGCAATGTTACTTGACGCAATATTGCGACTTTGGCGCCTAGAGGGTTAACTGTTGAGATACAGCTTTTTCAATAATCTTTCTAATGAATGGGAGATTAGCGATTGGCCTATAATTCTGCATAAACGTATTATCTAGGTTGTTTTTCTTTAATAGGGGTTTGATAACTGCTGTTTTTAGGGCCTGGGGGAAGACGCCTGACTGGAGGGATGCGTTAACTATTTGCATCAGATCGGACTTAATGACAGGGAGAACTTTCTTTTAAAAAGGTGTGGGTAAGATATCGAGGCAGCAAGAATAGGGGTTTAGCTGTTTAATAATTTAATCAAGATGTGATTGATTTAGTTTTTTTAAATTTGACATTTTACCTGCATTATTTCAAAGAAGATGCAGAAGTGGTCAGATAATGCAACATCCACTACATAGATGTTAGAGATTTTCAGTCCTTTGCTAATGATTAGGTCTAAAGAGTGACCTTGTTTGTGTGTTGGCTGATTGACATGTTAGGTTAGACCAAAGTTATGGAGAGTATCAATTAATGTTTTAGTCCTTCTATCCTGGGGGTTGTAAGTATAAATGTTCATATCTCCCAAAATAATTAGTTGGTCATATTCAATACATATTACAGAACTTTCAATTTGCATGTTAGACACAGTCCGAACTAAACTTTTAAAGGAGTTCTTCCCTTTGATTGCTGCTCCAATTTTAGATATAATGTATATATCCTTAATCAATGGATATGTACCACAGGAGTTTAAGATTGCTGTAGTTAAACCTCTACTTAAGAAACAATCTCTTGATCAAAATGGAGACCGTTCTGGTCCTCTTAGATCTCAGTGCTGCCTTTGACACTGTCGATCACAATATTCTCATAGAAAGGCTTCAAAGTGTCCGCATAATAGGAACAGCACTAGGCTGGTTTAAATCTTATTTGTCCAACAGATTTCAGTTTGTTCAGGTAAACAATAGATCTTCCTCGGCCTTAATTGGTTACTTGCGGAGTACCACAGGGTTCGGTGCTTGGGCCGATCCTTTTTACTATATATATATGCTTCCTATTGGTAAAATCATTAGGCAGCATGGGATAAATCTCCATAGTTACGCAGATGATGCAAAGCTATATCTATCCATAAATCCTGATGAATCCGATCAGTTAGGTAGACTACAGACATAAAAATTTGGATGACTCTAAACTTCTTGCTTCTGGATTCTGATAAAACAGAAGTTGTCGTCTTTGGACCAGAAGCTCTGAAAAAGAAACTACTTAGTCAACCCCTTCACCTGGACGGCATTAAATCAGCATTCAGTAATAAAGCAAAGAGCCTCTGTGTTATTTTTGACCAAGATATGTCATTTAGATCTCACATTAAAGAAATCTCCAGAATTTCCTTTTTCACTTTAGGAAAATTGCAAAAATAAGAACCATCCTGTCCAGGAATGATGCTGAAAAACTAGTCCATGCCTTTGTTACTTCAAGGCTGGATTACTGTAACTCTTTATTATCAGGTAGTCCACAGTATACAATTAAAAGTCTTCAGTTAGTCCAAAATGCTGCTGCTAAGGTTCTAATGAATAAAAAAAGAAGAGATAACGTTTCCCCTGTTTTAGCTTCTCTTCAGTGGCTCCCAGTAATATCTAGAATAGAATTCAAGATCCTCCTTTTGACATATAAAGCTATAATAATCAAGCTCCATCATACATAAGAGACCTGATTGTTCAATATGTTCTTAACAGAGCCCTTCGCTCTCAGACTGCAGGTTTACTGGTAGTTCCTAGAATTTCTAAAAGTAGAATGGATGGCAGATCTTTCAGTTACCAGGCTCCCCTCCTATGGAACCAGCTCTCAGGGTTGGATCGTGAAGCAGACAACTTGTCTATCTTTAAAACTAGGCGTAAAACCTTCCTCTTTGGCAAAGCTTACAGTTAGAGACAGGTTAGACAGGTAGCTAGGAAGAGACAGGTTAATGTTAGTAGTAAGGTAGAGTGTCAAAAACTAGGAAGAGATAGGAAGAGGTGGAGTAGCTAGGTAGAGATAGATTAATTTAAGCCATGTATAGTGTGAGTAGCTAGGTCTCCTAGTAGCTAGGAGACAGGTTAGTGTTAGTAGCAATGCTGCTTTAGGCTAGGCTGTTGGAGGACATTATTAGAGTCAGTTCCTACTTTCTCTCCTACTTCTCCCCAACTGCATGACGTGCTGTCAATTCAAGCGCTAACCTGTTTTCTCTTAGTCTCTTCCTACAGTAGGTGCTCCTGACCTGCCTTGCTTGACGACCCTGAGTAAGATGGCGTTCCAGTGGAGGAACGTTCTCCACGTCCTGCTACCAACTTCTGCTCCTGCATCAGTTCTGTTGCTCTTTCTGTGTCTCTGCTGCCTTCTCCAAACCTCAGATGGTCTCGGCAGATGACCGCTTATGCTGAGCCTGGTTCTGCTGATGGTTTTTTCCTGTTAAAAGGGAGTTTTTCCTCTCCACTGTCGCTTCATGCTTGCTCAGTGTGAGGGATTGCTGAAAAGTCACGACGATATCTTCTGTGGTTCTCTAATTCCTAAATTAAACATTGTATTGTAACAACTCTTCTTGTAAAGTGCCTTGAGATGACATTTGTTGTGAAATGGCGCTATATAAATAAACTTTAATAATTTAATAATTTGTTCCTGTAATCGGTGTGCCGAGTTTTGCTGAGTCATCATTGTCATTGTCAGAGATCTGTGAGAGGCTGGATGCCCCATCTAATTGTCTATTATTATCAACATGCTGAGCTGAAGCGTTGACCTGTTTTGAGATTCTCTCAGGCTGTTTGAAGTTGGAGGCGCCGTCTGGCAACTTATCTGTGGGCTGAGTTGAGGCGCTGACCTTGGGTAAGCTTTTTTTAGAGAGTCTTGGAGGAGTGTTGTTCAAATGTGCAAAGATATTAGGAGCCAGTAGTTTAATTCCAGCTCTTTTGAGATAGCACTGATTTTCTTTGAATAGAACAGACGCCGATCCAAAGACTTTGAAGTTGCTCACATATCCAATAGAAGTTTCCAGGCATTTTGTTTTCATCCATTTGTGAAAAGACCTGACTGTAGAAAACCGTTCATCCTTAGCTTCTGGAACTGGGCCGGACAACCAGATGTTTGAGATATTGACCTGATTTAGGGCCAAGAGCAGTTGTGATACATCAGCTCTTAAGAATTCACTCTGGCGTAGGCTGGTGTCATAAGAGCCAGCATGTATGATCAGTGTGTGTATTCCAGGGTAAAGAGCAAGAATAGAGGGGATCTTTTCCATAATTTGTCTTATTGTGTACCTTGGGAAACAGTGGATGTTTGTGTTTTGGCTACAGAAGTTTTGAATCCCATTTATGGAGTGTTGGGGTCTGGTCCATGAATATGATTTAAAAGGGCTCTCTAACATGTCAGTATCTTTTTCTTCTTCACCTGGAAGCTTCCTCTATAAAGTAAGACTGTTCTCATTTATTTTAATTTTCCAACCTGGGTGGAATGAATTAGTCAATTCTGTTTTTTAACTTTATGCATGCATGATTCTTAACTTCAAGTGAGTCTGTGTCACTCCGTGTTGGAGTTTCTGTACTGTGTTTGTATTTCTATTTACGGGTAAACTGTGATCTCTTTCTACAATTGTGCTAGAATAGTTATTGTTTAATAGACAAACAGTGTTTGGATTGATTAAATTTTACTGTTACTTGACCGTGGGTTTTAACAACGTCACGGCACTCCTCCAGTGGCAGGCAGACACCGGGAGTCGTTGCTGTTCTCTTTTTACTCAACCTATTTCAAGTTTCTTTGTAGCCGAAGGCTAATCCGGTAGATAAGCGCCACGTGGTCTCTATATCCGAAGAGACCACCAGGCTTCTTGCAGATCATAAAAGATCAGCCATAAAACATCCCCCCTAGTTTCGGTGTCTGCTTGCTTGTAGACGTATCTCGCATCTACGCATGCGTGCGTGATCCGACGTACGTACCTACGAAGCGCCCTTGACGCGCCTAAGTGACGTAATCGCTGGTCGCCATATTGCTTAGGTACCGGTAGTCTTAACAGAACCGTTTGGTAAAAGTAGTGTATTTATTTTAGTTGTGTTTTGAGAATAAATTAGTTGAATTAAATCAAATCTCTGGTTTCTTTTATTCTGACTGCGTGTGTGAATATTATTGCAAGGAATTCGTGTCAAAAAGATAGGATCTTACTGGTGTAATCACTGCTAATTAATCCTTATAAGTGCGATTATGGGTTGATAATCCCCTTCTTAATAAAATATATATGTTTTTCCTTTAAAAAAAAAAAAAACTGAATGGTGCCTCGTAAATAAATCTGAAGAGATAATTAAATTAATAATTTACAATTATTAGTTAATATTCTCAGCATCACAAGATAGATCATAACAATTATCAATTAATTATTTTTAATTGATAAATTCCCCTACAGGAGCAATCATGAATAATCAGAACCTTAGCTTTGTTTCTTTTTGCTCTTTTTCCATCCATAGCGGTATTCCTCGATTTCTCCTGCAAGGAGTCTAAGGCTGTAAATCTCTTCTTTAGGGGAATTACAGAGGAGAGAATGATGCTAGGAGCTTCCTCCTCTGCCTTTCCTTCTCCTGGGAACTGGCGTGAAGGTATTTCCAGCGCTTCGTTTCAGAGGCGGCCAGTTCTCCTCGAAATTCGATTTTAGCATTCTGCCCGTTCCACGCCTCGGTGAGGTAATGGTGTTTTTCGGTACTTTCTGATTGCGGCTGGACCGAAGCATGGAGTTGACGGATTTCTGTTGTTGTTCCTTTGTCTCATTGTTATATCCAGCATTGATTTCATAGTTAATTTCCAAACGTGGTAGTTTTTCTTCCATTATCCGAAGCTGTTCCTCCAGGGTGTTCTGTCTTTGGAGTAGCTTATCAAAGTTCTCGGCTGAGCAGTGTGCCATGTTGTTAATCACAGTCTTTCAGAGGTTTCGTGAAAAGGTGATCCGGTTTATCAGGTAGTAGGGCACAAGTCTTCAGCTGAGTAAAATGCCATGATGTTGATCCACAGTCTTACAGAGGTTCAATATTGTTGTCATCAGACCATAAAATCATATTTCTCATAGTCTGGGAGTCCAAGTGTTTTTTGGCAAACTCTATGCAGGCTTTTATGTGTCTTCCAATGAAGAGAGGCATCGATCGGGCCACTCTTCCATAAAGCCTCGACTGGTGAATGGCTGCAGTGATATTTGACTTGGTGGAACTTTCTCTGATCTCCCAACTGCATCCCTGGAGCTCAGCCAGAGTAATGTTTGGAGAAGAGTTTGGTGAGAGGAGTATAAAAGAACCCATAGATTGCTCAGTTTGGCGGGATGGCAAGGTCTAGGAAGAGCATACTTATGACCATGTGATATTTCAGTTTTTCCTTTTTAATACATTTGCAAAAATTCTACTTTTCTGTTTTTTTCTGTCAAGATGGGATGCTAAATGTACATTACTGAGAAACAAAATGATTTTTTTTTATTTTAGTAAATGGCTGCAATGAAACAAAGAGTGAAAATTTAAAGGGGTCTGAATACTTTGCGTACCCAATGTATGTGTGGTGGAAAACTAACAATACACATCACCCGAAATAGACTTTTCTCCCTGTAAAACATGGTGGTGGCTGAATAATATTATGATTTTTTTTTTCTTTAGCAGGAATACTGAAGCTGGCCATAGTTGATGGAAAGATAGATGGAGCTGTATACAACACAATCCTAAAAAAAAAAACTATTTATAGGCTGCCAAAGAACAACAACTTCAAACATTCAGTCAGAGCTATAGTGGAATAGTTGAGATCAAAGCTCATTACTCTCTTAAAAGTCAAAGTCCAGCCAAAGTCCTTCATCTATTTGGCAAGGGATGGCAAGACTCACTGTTCACAGACAGTTACCATCTGAGTGAGCTTGCGCTACTTAGTGAAGAACAGTAGATGAAAATCTAATCTGATAGGGTCACAATCCCAAAGATTTGAAGGCAAATATTACTCTACAAAGTATTCACTTAGGGGGGCTGCATACAAAAACCAAAGACACTTTCAAGGTAGGTTTTGGATAAAAAAAACAACAAAAAACCTAACACATATTTTTCCTCCCTTCAAACTAAAGGTGTATGAGTACTTTTGCAAGACAATGTTTCTCAGACGGTGTGAAGTGGATTGTCACTTAAGGCAAAGGTTGGACTAAAATTAACATCTTGAACACACTAGCCATTCACTTGTACAATTATTAAGTTTAGCCGAAATATTGATAACAGCGCTTAATCTTTAGCTGGATTCAAAACTCTAAACAGTAAACCCCTTACTATGAATAAACATCCAGTAATTATGTCTTAACATAGGGTATTTTTTTTAAACAAGATTATTATCGGACAGATAGCTGTATGTAATTGTGGTCAATTAATAAACAAGTCATGGGGGATGTAAAGCAAGCGAGTCCTTCTTGCTGAGACCTCTTTGTCCTGATCTCCTGGAAACAGATGGCTTATGCATATCAGTCGGAATGCATAATGTACTTAAGACTGCAGAACATAAAATGCATAGCTACTTTGACAAAAAGAAAAAAAAGAACAGAAAAAACTACATGTACTGAGTGACGGAAGGAACAAATCAAACAAAGACTCAAAGCCTTGTATTCCCCTTTAAAGGACGAGGTGATCAAAAAGTCCCACCTGCTAACCCCCCCCTTTCAGACATGGATCCAACCCTTACCTATTGCGGTGTAGAGGACCTGGTCACAACAACGCTGCCCAGATAGCTGAGATCAATCAAAAACAAAGCAGGTAAGACTCCAGGAGTCATTAAGAACCACCACACTGCCCCTAATTCATAATGACATTGCAGTACATGAGAAGCGGACAGGCCCTGTGACACACTTTGCCCAAAAACCTCTCCTTGGTATTCAGACCTAGGGGTGACCTGTTAACAATTAAAAGTTTAGGGGAAAGGAGTGATAGAAAAGAAAAAGGAACGTGGGTAGGAAAATCTGAGAGGTTGGAAGGTAAGGTAGATTTGATCATGCAATCAAAGGCTCTGGATGGGCCGCAGGGCCTGCCAAGATGAACTCTTCTGAAAGCATCCTTCTGCTTAATAAAGGCACTTTGAAAGGCTTGGAACTAAGCATAATGATGGTGTTTCTTCTAGGGCATTAATTAGATGAATAATATGAGGTTCCGCCTGTTAAGTGAAAGCAGGGTAATGCATGATACAAATGATGGCTGAGAGTAAGGAATGTAGCTCTTAAATTACTTAAATAAAATCTATAAGTAAAAAGCATTCCACTCTGACTAATAATTTGCTTGTATGGGCTTCAAGACTTTCTTTTTTTATAGATTTTTGTATTTTCTAGCTGGTCAGCTTGGAGACAGTGCCTCGCAGATTTAGAGGGTGAAAACCTCAAAAATGATGTCTGAGATGAAGAGCTGCATCAGCAAAACTCAAACTACAAGCTAACATCCCATAGTGCAAATATGTTACAACAAAAAGGCTGCTTTGAATCATGCCATTTTCATATTTTGTAAAAACAAAACCCATATATTAATCCAGTGATCCAATAGATAGATATAAAACTTCAGTAACCAAAATGTCAGAGCAAATTCCCACATCAAAGCATTATGGGTTAAGGCAGATGACACAAATGGCATTCCTCTCTGCATGCCTGACAGACCTACCCTGAAGCTGACAACTGGGGTGGAGAGGGCTCAGATGGAAGGATCTCCTCCTCAGTCCTCCTATGAGCTGGCATCTGCCCAAATATGCTGCTGCTTTCCATGGGGGGCGATGGGGACTGGGAAGCTGGGTAACTGGTTGCAGCGGTGGCAAAAGCCATGTGGGAACGGTAGCTGGGGCTTGCTCCCCTCCTACCCTGACCTTGAGCAGGTGATGAAGATGGGGATAATCTTCTTGAAAAGCTGGCTGTGGAAGGAGGAAGGAGGCCAATCTCAGACATCCCTGGGGGTATTGGAGCCTGCACAATGCTTGGACGTGGGCGGGGACGCATTACAATCTCTGGGGAGCCCTCTTGGGAGCTAAGGGGACTTTGGGTAAGGGGTGAAAGTCGAGAGGGTTGAAGAACCACCTGATGCAAGCCGGAATCCAACCTACGTGTCTGTCTGGGACTGAAACGGGGGGTGGTATCATACCATCGTGTATCCAGGTTACTGAATGTACTAGGGACGACATGAGCCATTGGATCGGTATAAGACAAAATTGGCACACCCATCCTATGGGCTGAAGGTCTTAGCTGCCCTAAATGAGCCTCTTGCATAGCTAAATGCCTGGCTGGGGAGCCATGAGGCCTGGCCCTGCTGGGAGACTTGCTTGTATGACTCTTTGGGGCCTCCAGTGGCAGGACTGCTGGGTAGGTAGGCATTGGAAGGGAAGAGTGCTGGAAAGCACCAAGGGGAAGAACTTGAGGTGGTGAGGCATAGGGAGGGTCATGGCGTGGATGCAAAGGGTGCTGTGGGGGAAAAATAAACCGAGGGCCCTCCAAACTTGAAAAGGTAAAATCTAGTCCCTGCCAAATCTCTGGTGAATGAGAGGAAGATGTCAGTGTCAGAGGGAGTGGGAAACTGGACATAGCATATTGTGGGAATTCACCCTCTCCGATTTCTTCAGGAATCATGGGGTGCGCAAAAGGACCCTCAGCAAAGTATGGAGGAGAAGACATGACTGACCTCAGAGGGCTGGTATCAGGCATGTAGAAAGGAGGTGGGGGATCATGATCTCCGGGTGGGCCTAGATAGCCATAGAATGCTCTATGGTGGAGAGATCCTCGGATCTGTCCTGTTGCTTGGAGCTGACTGCTCTCCATGATGGTCATACCTTCAAAAGGCCTGTGAAAACGGGGACTGTAGGCTGGAGGCTGGAGGTATGATTCAGCACTGGAGATTGGGGAAAACTGGTGAGGCCTAAGTGGTGCCATAACTGGTGGAAGAGGCCTGGGGTCATCATTCTCTTCATCTGATTGCCGGAACTCGGGATAAAGGTCTGATTCTTCCACAAAGGGGAAGCCTTCAATACGTCGAGGCTTGACTGACATTTCTGCATCAGTGGGACCGATGACAAAACGTCCATCTGGGCCTCGACTGATAAGTTCAATAGGTGTTGTTGGTTCAGCTTCATGTTTGGACATGTACCTCTTGCTTGTTATTGCTCTTTTGGTCTTCTTGTATAAGGATAACTCTTCTTTCTTTCCTGGACTGGCAGGTGGTTTCCTTCCACGCTGGTCATGATTCTCTTCAGATGATTCTGATGGAGATGCCTTTGAACGTATGCTCTCCGGACTCACCTTTCCTGAAGATGATCTAATTCAAAGATACAAAAATGAATATTAGACCATTTAAGAAATCAGAATTGCTTGACTGAAATTAGATGCTGAATACTTTTACACCTGCATTAAAAATAAACATGGCCCATCATTAAATCTTTAACAAGACAGCAAGTTTCAGGATTGTACTTCAAAATATCTACATTATATGAGGCCACTAACAGACATGGCCTCATATATCCAGCAAAAATGCTACATTACAATTCTCTGGCTTCAGTGCAATGCAACATAGAAAGTTATCCTAACAGAGGTTTTGGTGAGACATGACAACAGCTTCTCTTGTAGTTGAGGTGGTGCACAGAAGGAAGGGATATTGCACAATTACAACACTCTGAAGAAAATCATGTTGACCTCCATTACAAGTAAGAACATATAATGGATAACAACAAAATGGATTAAAAGGCCATTTTGATTCAATTGCCGAGTACTTCATGACATTAAAAAAAAAGCAGTTTTCACAATGAACACACAGGCAAACTTACATTCACTTCAAGGCAAACTATAAGTAAGAAAACTCTTTTATTTACTCTTTTTTTAAAGCTTATTTTACAGGACCTATGAAAATGTAAATAAATTAATCTGGTTTATTGGTTAGATTAGTATAAAAACGGTGTCCTGGTGATCTTCAGCAGAAGTGGAGAGCAAGTGGTGGAGCATGGATCCTAAAAAGAAAATATTTTATGCATTTTGCAATGCCTTTTGGTTTATCATAGTAGGGCACCAGATATGTAATGACACATCAAATGAACGTTATGCATTGGAAGAATTTATTTCATTACGTTTTACCTTTTATTCTTGATCAGCTTCTTGTAAGACACTGCTTAGTTCAAACTAGAAGTAAGTAGAGTGGTTGAAGCTTCTTTCTAGAAAAGGGTGGTTTAATTTTTTCTTATTAGTATGAGGGTAGTTGAATTTGCAATGTGTTTTCTTCTTCTTTTGGTACTAAACATTTATCGAACAAGCACCCAACTACAAAGCAAAGGGATGGGCACTGATATTGATGCCATTATACCACCGGTTCCGACATAAACAGTAGTAACCAGACCAAAAAAATAGCACACATCTGGCACCTTATTTTGGTTCTTTTTTCCCCGGAGATATCAATGACTATGGATTCTGGGCATGCCATCAGCCAACAGCCATTGCCTATATCACCAGAAAACATGGCTTTCTTTTTAAAAAAATTCTATTGATTGCTCCTATATTTAATTAAATAAAGATCAACTACATCTAGATGTGTCCTTTAGTTAAACTGAATTGAATTGTAGATTTTTTTGGTCATATTAAGCAATGGTGATTCAAAGCTACCCTGTGATTAATTAGATCAGGTTTTTGGACAAAGTCAGTATGTTTTCCATTCTTTAAGTACCGTTTCGAGCACCGCTTCAACCACCGGTTAAGCACCGGCACCGTTTCAAAAGTACCGGTTTGGCACCGGCATTGGAAAAAACTTAAACGATATCCATCCCTAACAGAGCATAGACCAAATTAGGATTCACAGTATGGACACAACAGAACGTTAAAATATTTTAACAGTACTACACAAATTTATACTGCTGTTTCTCTATAACGAGAACCAGATTAAAGCCACACTTTTATGTTGTATCATATGCAGCAGAAGTGTCACTTATCACTTTACAGTAATCACTAACATCCTGCTATGGAATTAAAGAAATCAGAAGAACTTTCAAATTAAAACAAGACAACCATGTCTATCAGTATTTGAAATGAATAAAAATATTTGGGTCAGGGTTTCAGTTTAAAGGTGAAAACAACAGAAATGATTTCAAAAAGAGTTTGAGGCGATTCTTTCAAACACAGCTTAGAGTAATAAACACAAAAAGTCAGAATAAATAAGTAAATAAACCTAAAAGAAATCATTTGGAATTTGGAAAAATGATGTATGCCTCTGTGCTTACCCATTGTTAAGTATTAATTCTGACATTTTGACTCTGGCATGCAGTTCTTTTGTCGTTTGTATATGCGGACACTATTACATCTAAAAGTAAATTTTAAAGTATTTTAATTTGTGACAATGTGAATGGGTTAAGAGACATGCAAATCTTTTATGCCAATCTTCAAAAAACATCAGTTAGTCCCCTAAAGACACTATCAATAGACATCTTTATTATAGAACACAATATCAATAAACATCTCTATTATAACCATTTGTTTGTCCAGTCTTAGTCTTTGATTACCACAAAGATACATAAAGATACATAAAAAAATCAACTTTATACTAAACAAGAACATTTAAGGTTGAGATAGCATAGAATATTTTATCACCCCAAACAACTTTATTTATGATATCCTTTATAAATCAACATCTTTGTCTTTTCATGTCTTATTTAAAATTTCCCATTGTTTAGACAGCAGGGATATGAGGTAAATGGACGTTTCCTGCTGTATTTGCATATTGGGTTCACATGCCAACAGTTGTTGGGGGTAAAAGAAAAAAAGCCGATGCAAGATGGCGCTGCGTATGGACGCCTCGGCACTTCGCTCTCTGGTACTAGTTACTGTTTTACTCTTTTGCGTAGTTTTCTGCACTCCCTCTGCTATTAAAATTAGCAGAGAGGAACTTTTAAAAATTGGGCTATCCAGTGCCGGACTTTTTTCACCGGTCTTTACACAACCTGACTGCTTTATGGAGATTCTGATCGGAGGAGCAGCAGCGTTCTGTGGATTTAGACGGAGACGATGACGCGGGAAACGTGCTGGTGTGCTCGTCAAGCTGCGACAGCGGGGATTACGCACCGCTCTCCCATCCATACACCTGGGGAACGTCCGCTCTCTGCCTAACAAAATGGATGAATTGCTCCTTCTCCTATCCAAGAACTCAGACTTTAGTCGTTCTGCCGCCTTTTGCTTCACTGAAACCTGGTCCAGTGAACTCATCCCGGACAGAGCTCTAAAGCTGCCAGGCTTCCAGCTGTTCAGAGCGGACCGCTGCGCGGAGCTGACTGGGAAATCAAAGGGAGGTGGAACGTGCTTCTACATTAACGAAGGTTGGTGCACAGATGTCACAGTGTTAAAGAAGACATGCAGCCCTCACCTTGAGTCGTTCTTCATAAACTGTAGACCTTTTTATTCACCGCGGGAGTTCGCCTCGTTTGTGCTGGTCGCTGTATACATTCCACCGCAGGCGTGTGTGACGGAGGCATTACATCACCTCGCCGATCAGATCACAGACGTGGAGAAAAATCACCCGGACTCTCTGCTAATCGTTCTCGGGGATTTTAACAGAGCTAATCTCAAACTTGAACTGCCTAAATATAAACAACATATGACGTGTCCCACCAGGGACATGAACACTTTAGATCACTGCTACACCACAATAAAAAATGCATATCGCTCTGTCCCCCGTGCTGCTTTGGGACTTTCCGACCACTGCCTGGTCCACATCATCCCATCTTACAGGCAGAAGCTGAAATCTGCTAAGCCTGTAGTAAGAACTGTGAGGAGATGGACTGATGAGTCAAAGATGCAGCTACAGGCCTGCTTTGACTGCACTGATTGGAGCGTCTTTGAAGCAGCGGCTTCATCCCTGGATGAACTGACCGACACTGTGACATCCTACATCAGCTTTTGTGAGGACATGTGTATGCAGACCAAAACCTTCTGCTCATTCAAAAACAATAAACCGTGGTTCACTGCAGAACTGAGACGGCTACGCCAGGACAAGGAGGAGGCCTACAGGAGTGGGGATCGGGACCTGTACAAACAGGCCAGGAACCAGCTGACAAGAGGGATCAAAGCAGCAAAGAGGAACTACAGTGCTAAGCTTGAGGACCGTTTTTCTGCTAACGACCCCTCTGCAGTTTGGAGCTACCTGCAGACCATTACTAACTGTAGGAGACCATCCCCCCACCCTGTGGAGAGCCCCCGCCTGGCTGAGGACCTCAACGACTTCTTTTCCAGGTTTGAAAGGACTTTCACACCTCCCACCTCCCCCACCATCTCCATCACAAAAGACCCAGCTTCACCCCAAATCACCCACGTACCTGCCTTGACGATCTGCGAACAGGACGTGCGCCAGCTATTTCAGAGACAGAAAATTAAAAAGGCTCAGGGACCAGACGGAGTGTCCCCAGCCTCTCTGAAATTCTGTGCTGACCAGCTGGCTCCCATCTTCACCCAGAACTTCAATAACTCCCTGGAGCTGTGTGAGGTCCCCTCCTGCCTCAAACGCTCCACCATCATACCGGTTCCCAAGAAGTCCCCAGTCACTGGATTAAATGACTACAGACCAGTTGCCCTAACATCTGTGGTCATGAAATCCTTTGAGCGTCTGGTACTGACCAAACTGAAGGACATCACAGATCCCCTGCTAGACCCCCTGCAGTTCGCCTACAGATCAAACAGGTCAGTGGATGATGCCGTCAACATGGCTCTACACTACATCCTGCACCACCTAGACTCTGCAGGTACCTACGCTCGGGTCCTGTTTGTGGACTTCAGCTCTGCATTTAACACCATTGTACCAGAGCTCCTCCACCAAAAACTGTCCCAGCTCACCGTGCCTCCCTCCACCTGTCAGTGGATTACCAGTTTCCTGACTGACAGGAGGCAGCAGGTGAAACTGGGTAACTTCACATCCAGCTCCCGTTCCCTCAGCATCGGCGCCCCCCAGGGATGTGTTCTCTCCCCACTGCTCTTCTCCCTTTACACCACTGACTGCACGTCGAGGGACCCTTCTGTGAAACTCCTGAAGTTTGCAGATGACACCACCGTCATTGGACTCATCCGCGACGGCGACGAGTCTGTGTACAGAAAGGAAGTGAAACAGCTGGTTCTCTGGTGCAGTCAGAACCACCTGGAGCTAAACCCGCTCAAAACTGTGGAGATGACAGTGGACTTCAGGAAGAGACCACCATCAACATCTCCTCTCATGATCCTCAACAAGCCAGTCCCCACAGTGGAGTCTTTCAGGTTCCTAGGATCCACCATCACACGGGACCTGAAGTGGACCTCACACATCAACATAATAAGGAAAAAGGCCCAGCAAAGGCTTTACTTTCTGCGTCAGCTCAGGAAGTTCAACCTGCCCCAGGAGCTGCTGATCATCTTCTACACAGCAATAGTCCAGTCTGTCCTGACCTCATCCATCTCTGTCTGGTTCGGATCCGCCACCAGGCAAGACAAGGACAGACTGCAGAGAACAGTCAGGACTGCAGAGAGGATCATAGGAATCGATCTTCCCTCCATTCAGGACCTATTCCGGGCCAGGGTCAGGAAGCGGGCCAGGAAAATCACCACTGACCCCTCACACCCTGGCCACAATCTGTTTAGGCTCCTCCCCTCAGGTCGGCGTTACAGAGCGTTGTACGCCAAAACCACCCGACACAAAAACAGTTTTTTTCCCCAGGCTGTCGCTCTGACGAACTCTGTCTAGTCACAGTGTGTGAGTGCACTCACATAACAATAAACTATAACTCTGCACTTCTGTACATACTCACTGTAAAATAACCCCGGCTTGGTGTATATATTATCCTTTATTATTTACGATCTGATATTTATTTGTATTTTTACTTATTTTTGTTCTTATTTTTATTTTTTTATTTTTTTATTTCACTTATTCAAGTTCTGTACTGGAGAAAAAAGTTTGCCGGAGTCAAATTCCTTGTATGTGACATACTTGGCCAATAAACTGATTCTGATTCTGAAAAATGCTTTTTCAAAATATGTGTATCTATGAGACTTGGCAAACAATGATTTTTAGAAACATATTTCCATGGCCACTACTGCTTTCTTTGACAGGAAATAGTCAATCTTGTATTTCAGTTATATTGACCACAGCCATACATGCACAAATAGGATCCCCCTGTTTTATTTCTGGCCTAGGACTTTATTATTCTGAGCACAAATCATAATTATGATACATCTGCTAGAGCTTCTACTATGTTTTTTTCTCACCACCGTCTATTACAGTGGAGTAAAAAAGTATTAAGCCAGATTGACAAAATGAGGAAAGTATTTCGTTACTGACAAACAAGCAAGTTCTGACTCTCACAGACCTGTACGTTCTTCTGTAAGAGGCTCCCTCTGTCCTCTACTCTTTACCTGTATTAATGGCATCTGTTTAAACTTAGCAGTATAAAAGACACCTGTTCACAACCTCAAACAATCACACTCCAAACTATACTATGGCCAACACCCTGCAGCTGTTATTTTACCTAAAAAGATGAAGGTTTAGTCTCTGGTATACTTCAACTATGAAAGACAAAAGGAGAAAAAAGTTTAGAAAATCACATGGTCTAATTTTTAAAGAATCTCAATACTTTGTTATATACAATTTGTTGCCGATGAGAGAGGTAAAACGTTTTCTGTAAGTCTTCACAAGGTTTTGACACACTGTTGCTAGTATTTCGGCCCATTCCTCCATGCAGCTCTCTAAGGCAATGATGTTTTGGAGCTCTTGGGATCATTGTTATGCTGAAAGATCGAACTACGTTTCATCTTCAATGCCCTTGCTGATGGTGGGAGGTTTTCATTCAAAATGTCACGATACATGGCCCCATTCATTCTTTCCACAGATGTGTCGTCCTAGTCCCTTAGCAAAGCAGCCCCAAGGCATGATGTTTCCACCCCCATGCTTCACAGTAGGTTTGGTGTTCTTTGGCTGCAGCTTTGCATTCTTTTTCCTCCAAACCCAACAAGTAGAGTTTTTTCCCCAAAATGTTCTATTTGGTTTCATCTGACCACATAGTATCCTCCCAATCCCTTTCTGCATCATACAAATTTTTTCTAGTACACTTCAGACGGGCCTAGACCTGTACCTGCCTAGCAGAGTTGCGAATTGTGGCTTCAAGTCAACTCAATGCCATATTTTTTCTGTTGCTCAGAACCTAAACCAGGTGAATTCACTTTGCTGATTGGAATCAACTGGTTCAGTGGCTGAACAGAGCAAAAAACAAGGCATGGAGTTGACTTTTTGAAGCCACATTTCCCACCTCTGCTGCTTTGGCAGGGGGACACATCTGGTACTGCAGGATTTGAGTCCGTGACAGTAGTCTATTACTGATGGTAGCCTTTGTTACTTTGGTCCCAGCTATCCACAGCTCATTCATTAGGTCCCCCCGTGTTTTTTGGGGATTTTTAGTCACTGTTCTTGTGATCATTTTGACACCACGAGAGCCCCAGACTGAGGGAGATTATCAGTGGTCTTGTATGTATTCCATTTTCTAATAATTTTTCCCACAGTTGGCTTACCTTTTACAGATTCAGTCTTTCCCAGACTGATTTAGTTTTGTTTTTGGTGTCCTTTGACAGCTCTTTGGTATTGGCCATCGGGGAGTTTTGAATGTGACTGTTTAAGGTTGTAGACAGGTGTATTTTATACTGATAATTAGTTCAAATAGGTGCCATTGATACAGGTATTGAGACAAGGACAAAGGAGCCTCTTACAGAATAAGTTACTGTGAGAGCCAGAAATCTTGCTTGTTTGTCAGTGACCAGATACGTATTTTCCACCATAATTTGAAAATAAACTCTATAAAAATCAGACCATGTGATTTTTTTGGATTTTATTTTCTCATTTTGTCAATCTGACTGATTTAATGCTATTTTTGCCCAACTGTAGGTTGACCTGCATCATGTTTACAATGCATAAAAAAACTAGAGCTCAGCTTAGAATGCCAGTATGAATAGAAAAACATCAGCTTCCCTACAATCAAATGCTATCAGAACTGGAAAATTAACATTCACTGTACAGTGATGGTTATTTTCTCTCTGCCATGTAAAAGGAAGAACTAAAGACCAAGACCAGTATTGTTGTTACCTGTTTTAGACATTTAGCTGGAAGCATGCAGACAGGGCTTTGAGGATAAAAGTGCAAAAGGGATTATATAGTGTGCATGATTGGGGGAACAACAGTTGGCACACTCACTGAGGAATGGAAGATTGAGGGTTATACTGTGCAGCCAAACCTTCCCAGTAGGACTCAAGGCTGGGAAAGAAACTAAGTGGACCCCTGTAGAGGTAGGAAGATTAGACAGTAAGAAGCACAGAAGATACTTGGGCTAAAAGGTGTTTTTTTATTAAAGAGGTATGATTAAATGAGGAATGGAATAAGAAAATGTTTTGATCAAGATGAAAAGTAGGCATTAATGATTCAGAGAACATCTGATTAAAATAAAGGACATGTTAAAAATATAATAAAATCTGATAACAGAATAAGAATAAAAATAAATGCTACCTCATTGACTTTTATGGAACAATGACAAAATCATCTTTTGTAGTCTGTTCCAACTTCGGAATGCGAAACTGTATGACATTTGTCAGAACAAAGAATACAACATGATCCCTTTTTATGTTTATCATTAAACACGTTTGTACTTTTTTCAGATTAAAAAAAACAGCAGTGTGGTTTATGCAAAACAAATAATAGAACTTACTCTTTCAGTATCATTTTACACTTTAACTACAAAGGTTCACACACTCTAGAACAGCCTGTAATGTCAAAAATTAACTCAAGAAACCTATAAGATGGTCTTGTTTCTTTTAATTTTTGACTGCTATTTTGTCTCAGTCATGTGCTTAGTGTCTTGCCTAAGGACACAACAATCATACAGTCAAATACAGGGCTCCCAACTCCTAAGCCACCTTCGCCCCGGATGGATGGATAGATGGATGGATGGATGTTTTTCTATTGGGGAGTATTGTATTTCAGAATTAAATTATTACAATTAAAACAAATCCCATATTTATTATATTTCCTCAGTTAGCTGTTTTAAGTTACCACACAGCAGTGTTTCATATCAATAATACTGTTTATAGAAGGCATCTATCTGTTTATGAAATCTGCTACATGGGGGCAGTCACATAACGCCACATGTTGGTCAAAGTGTTAAGACTACCAGATTGATGCAGATCAAAATGGACTCTACTAGAATTATTATTTCACAAATGGTTTGCATCATATGTCACAGACAGGACTTTTATGCTAAGTTTGGATACCTGCTTGTCTAAGTTATGCTGGTGATTGACAGTTGTACATCCCCGTGTCTCCTAATGACACACAGCCATTGGAATGCTCTTTTAAATGCATTTTGGACATTAAATCTTGGATGGCAGAAAACTTTCTCCAGCTCAACCAGGACAAAAATGAAGTTTTAGTTATCTGTCCTGAGGCCCAGAGAGAGAGATTTTTACCAAAAATGAAATTACTGTCTTTTAATCCTTCTCAACAAGTGAAGAACCTGTGCATATTTTTTTTACTCTGGGCTGACTTTTATCCCACACATTAAAAACATTACTAAAATAGTTTTTAATCATCTAAAGAACATTGCCAGAGTCCGTCCCATTCTCTCAGCTTTCCAGCTTCTACAAAACTCCGCAGCATGTGTCCTGATGAAGACAAGGACCCAGGATCACATTACACAGGTCATAAAATTACTGCATTGGCTCCCCATACGTTTTAGGGACGATTTTATAGTACTTTTACTGGTTTTTAAGCATATTAATGGTCATGCTTTTACCATATGAACCTTCGTGACCTCTGCGCTCCTCTGGTAGCCGTCTCCATCATATCGTATATATCATCATAATGGCATATATGAAAAACGTCAAAATATTCTTCAAATACATCTTCAAACTCAAAGTAAAGATGTGTTAATCTTAAAGAAAATTTTTGTTATAAAGCATTCATCTTTTTTTGTTTTCTTTCTCTCCATAGCCGCTACACCTTGTCTGTGGTCTTGCTTGCCTGTAATGGCCTGTTAGAGGGGGGAATCAGCTGGAATGGTACTCTCAGTAACTGAACATTCTCCCTATTATGTTATCAACCTTTTACTTTAACATAGAATTTACTCTAACAGTTCTGTTCTTTTTGTGTCTCCACTATTTCTTCGCAAACCCCCAGTCGGTCGTGCCAGATGGCGGCTGGTACTGAGCCAGGTTCTGGTTTTGGTTCTGCTGGAGGTTTCTTCCTTTTAAAGGGGAGTTTTCCTTACCAATGTTGCTACAAATTTGTTCAATATGAGGGATTTCTGTGAAGTCAATGACACAACCCAGGCAGTTTTTCTACTGTGGCAACGCATTTGTTCAAATGGAGTGAATGCTGCAAATTATGACTCATTGCAAGCTCCCTGGTTCCCTTAGATAGAAATTTCTTAAACTGATTGGAATGTATGTATGTTTTAATTCAAATTACTAGTAAAGTGCATAGAGATGACATGTTGTGAATAGACACTAAAAAGAAACTGAATTGCATGGTGTTCAGTAACAGCCTTGCACTTACGGTTCTGAGCACTAGGGATCGATGATGCAAGTATTCAGAGTAAAACTGACTTATGACAGTACTTAAGACAGCCTGTTCTGAAGAATACTAACTTACAAAAAACCAAAAACAAAGAGTCAAACTTTTATCTGTGTACTTACGGTGTTTCCATACTTTTTCTGTAGTGGGTTATGGACAAAGGAGGATCTAGATGGTAGGACAAAAACATTAAAAGTATTAATTTCAGCAAAGTGTGTATAGGCAAGGTAGAAGAAAGAGAAGAACCAACGATACTACTGAATAGTAGGAAAATTCTTTTTTTTTTTTTTACAGTTATGCTTCTGTGTAAATATGTATTACTTCGGAACCACCCTGTAAGAGAATCAAGAAGCACTTCAGAGGCATTCCTAAGTCCAAGGGGAATATAAACATTGTAAAATGACTGTGTTTTGGGTAAATTAAACCTTATTACAAGCGCAATTTTTCCTGCCCCGAGCACTCCCGTTCTATTGATGTCAACTGATGGAGGTGTGAATGTAAATACTGCTGAGTGGCTCAGACTGGCTCCAAAATTCTCAGGGTGAGTAAAAAAAACATACAACTTTCTAAAAATAGGGTCCTGGTTGAAAGAAATTGAATTCCCCTTTAAATAGACGGCGTAAAACAGGACAATTTGCTATAAATTTGGGTTTAGTATTCACTGCATAAAAAACATCATTACTTTCTCTTTTCAAATAAACATCCAAGTCTCCCTTCAGAGTTGTATTTTGACAACAAATGGATGTTTAGACTTGTTTCTGAAGCAGATTGTTACTGTGCATAAATATCTCATGTCTCTGTGAGGATACAGCATTTCATTCTTATGGGTTACTGTGGCAACATCTACGATACCCAGTCATGTCATATATTGTTACAGTAGTTTGTTGGTTATATGAAGTGTATGCATATTTTATTTACTTCTAGAGGAGTCAAGTGTTGGTAAAAGCGCTGGTTGGATCTTTGATTGGCCGACATAATTGTAGTTAAAAGACACTTAGCTTTTTAATCATATAAAATATTTATAGGTTCATAGAAGTTAAAAGCCAGAAATTGAGTGGGCCCGAGGATCATTTTTTTAATTTCTACTATTTTTTGCTGCCTTACACTATTTGATCAGCAGAGGGCATTATCCTGCATTCATTTCCATAACACAGTGCTTGTCAATTTTTTTCTGCCATGCCCCGTAGAGAACAGAATTTTTTTTCACCCTAACCCAAGCATTTCCCCGTCATTTTTAAAGAACTAAAACATCTTATGTGCACAATGAAAAGTCTCATATTTTTCATATTAAAATTAAAGAAAATCTCTCACCAACAAATCAAGTCTCATAAATAGACCTGTAAACACTAAATATTCGTATTACTTCCATATTGATGAAGACTTTTTATTTCCTACTCCTTCCCAGACTCCAGTGAAATAAATGCATGACGTGCCAGTGTTTTTATGTTTAGCACTCTTCTTGCAGCGCTTTGTTTGCGTTTTTTCCCTGACAGAGCTCATTTCCTTTCCTTGTTTCTAATATGACCCTTCACTATAACTGGTAGTCACCATTACCTTACAGAACCTATAGAAGGATTGTTCTCCGAATTCATAAACATCTCTGACCCTCATGTTAAGTGTCAAGTTGTTGTTTTTTTGCTTAGAGATGAGGGATGAAACCCCTTACTGGAGCGGTAACCGCCAGATCACTACAGGAACAGTTTTCAATTGTGTAGTCCTTTTTCTGTGTTAAATTCCACAATTCCATCTCCGTTTTCCACACTGTGGATTAGAGCTCCACTTCGTCTATCAGCTCTCTCTGTGTGTGGACTTCTTCTGCTGGGCTGAACAGGCTGCCTGTGGATAAGCACTGCTGCCAACTAGTTACTGGAGGCTTGACCACCGTTAAAGTATGAAAAAAAGCCTCGGCTACCGGGAGGCGGTGGTGGCTCTGGCACCCTCCTGTCTACCTCTCCGTGCCTACATAGTCTGTAATACTGCTGTTTGTAATTTGCTTTATATATTTATATTACATTTTACTTCTTTCAGACACTAATGACTCTCTGGACTTGCTGCTTACATTTCTTGAGCCGTTGAATTCTGTATTTTCCCTCCTGTTATCCCGCTCAACACCACACAGTATATCACCTTTTTGTGGACTCTATTATCTGTTATGAACCTGTGATTCAGACTGACTAAGCTTAATCATGTCTTATGCTGCATTTGTCATTTTTATGAAGGTAACAATTGCCTTTGCTTGTTTACTATCTTTCTTTACTCTCTTTACTCTTCTTTTTATCCTTTTCTTTAAATCCTGTTGTGCCTCTTTGTGTTTTTGTATGATTGTGTGTTTTAAAATTGAATTAACTTAACCCATGTGTTTTATTAAACAAGGAAGAGTCCATCTAAAAAAATGACATGAAGACAAAATAGCACAAAATATAATAATTTCTGCTGATTTTCTGACATAGAAATTGTAGCATGAAGGAACAATTTTGCCTGACCTTTTTTCTTCTTGAGCTTCTTCCGGCGCTGCTTGTTGACAAAGCAGGCAGCCATTGTACTGAAGAGGACAGCTGCAGCCAGGAAGCAGATGGTGGCCACAATGCCAGCCACTACAGGTCGTGTCAGTCCACGCTCCTCCACCATCTCTGGAGGAGGAAAGAAGTCTGCAGGATGAAAATCCAAATTGGGAAAACTTTAATAGCAACAAACTCTTAGCATGGATGACGCATGAGCTTTTCAGTGAAATATTTGTAAAGTATGGAAACTTTATTTGTATAGCACACTTTCAACAACAACAAAATTCTACATTCTTTAGGTGATTACAGTACAAAAAACAGCAATAAACAGACAATAAAAGCATAAAAGAGAATATTAGAGACACATAACAAATATATGAGGCTCAGTAGGAGGGATTGCTGTGAAGTCAATGACACAACACAGTCAGCCCTCTACATACGCTATATGCTTGTTAAGGAGGAGTGAATGCTGCAAGTCAATGTCTCGACGCAATCTGCTAGGATTCCTTAAACAGAAAACTTTAAACTAGGGATATCACGATCAGCATTTTGGGCCTCTGATCTCGATCCGATCTTTTAACCTCAAATCCGATCTGATTTTGAGTCCCGATCTGACATTTTGCCTTTAGAATTGAAATTTAAGAAACTGAAATAAGACTAATTTCATCAACAAACATTACCATTATTGTAGTAAATCCATTAAAATCGAAAGCTTAAAGAGCATTAAAGATCAACTTCAGTTTAATATTTCAGATAAAAGTAAAACGCAAAACACTTAGGCTACTTGGTACAGTATTATATATTTTTTTAATTAGTATGTCCAGCATGTAGCTGGTGTAGACAATGCAGCACTCCACTTTCATGGGATCACATTCACTCTATATTTTTGAGTAAATACCAGTGTTAGAAAGCCAACTTTGTTCTGAGTTGGTAAGTTGTAGTATTATTATTGGTGTTTTTACTATAAGCTAAAATATCTTATGCTACTGAACTCAGCATAGATATCTGATGCTATTTGAATGCAGCACAGGTGCTGTTCAGCATTCAGAGTCCGTCGTTTTTCCCTCCTCCTTGCTGCAGGAGCGAGAGGAGTTTTTTCTCTGTTTATTTTGGTTTATTGTGTAAGTGCCAGAAGGTGAGTTTCTATACCTTTATTATATTGTTTAAAATATGGTTAAGCATATCTGTTGAAGTTTACCCATATTAAAATTGTGTTTAATGTGATTCTCTCTCGGGCCAATACGGAGACGCTAATGCATGCTTTTATCACCAGTAGAATTGATTATTGTAATGCCCTGCTTTCTGGTCTTCCCAAAAAGACTATCTCAGGTTTGCAGCTTTTACAGAATTCAGCAGCTCGTGTCCTGATGAAGACTAGGAGGCGGGAGCACATTGCACCAGTCTTAGAATCACTGTATTGGCTCCCCGTATGTTTTAGGATCGATTTTAAGGTTCTTTTAATGGTTTTTAAGTGTCTTAATGGTCTTGGGCCTTCTTATCTGTCAGAAATGCTTTTACTGTATGAACCCTCGCGGTCTCTGCGCTCCTCTGGCAGCCGTCTCCTTGTCATCCCCAAAGTCAGGACACAAACTCATGGTGAGGCGTCTTTCCAATATTTATGGCCCTCACCTCTGGAACAGGATGCCAGAGGATCTCAGGGCCGCAGAGAACGTTCATGTTTTTAAGAGCAGGCTCAAGACTCACCTTTTTAGCTTAGCCTTTAACTAATTATTATTCATTAATATATTTTTAATCGCTCAGCATGTTTTACCTGATTTAATTTTTAGTTTAGCTTTTAACTGTTTATTTTATCTGCTTTGCATTTTTATTATTTGTTTTACACTTATTGTTTTATACTTTATATACTTTATATTTTATTAACTTTATATTTTAATGTATTTTAATCTTTCTTGCCAGTGTTTCCTCTCTGGGGGGGCCCCCTGCATCGGGGGCGCTGGTCGGCTGTGGCTGCCTGGGTGCCCCCCAGGTAGCACTTTGGTGGAGGTGGGGGTACCAGCCCTCCCTCCTCTGCTTGCCCTGGGTCGGAGCCTTGGCTGCTGCTGTTGATCTGCTGCTGCCGATGCAGATGGCTCCCATGATGGCATTCCCTGGCTCATCTGTACTCAGCCCGCTTTTTGTAGCTTCTAAGTGTGTGTGTGAGTGAGTATGGCTGATGGGTTGGGTCGGGAGGGGGTTGTATTTGCATTGATGATTTTATTTTTGAAGGGGGTTGTGGGGTTATTTTAAATCTGTAAAGCACTTTGAGTAACTTTCCTTGTTTGAAAAGCGCTTTATAAATAAAGTTTGATTTGATTTGATTTATGCAGATTTTTGGTAATCAAGAATCCTTGTTTGCACCGCAACAGGTGTTTGAATTATTGCGCAATCACTGTTAAACGTAACTTGGAGGTACTTTTGTAAAAATCGGCGCAACTCGTTAGTTAATATAGCTGATGTCCGATCACTGAAATATATGAAAATATCGTCCCAATCTGATCTTGAGATCGGGACATCCCTACTTTAAACTGATTGGAACGTTGGTACAATTGAAATGTCTTTTCTCGTGCCTTACGTAGATGACAGCTGTTATGAGCTGCTGCTATATAAGTAAACTGAATTGAATATAGCACATTAAAATATTAGACATACCAATTACTATTTATAAGTTACTCAAAGGCAGCTCTAAATAGGAGTTTTTTGCCTTGGTTTAAAGGATCTCAGTGTTTCAGCAGCTTTGCAGTGGCCTTGAAGTTTGTTCCAGTTAAGGAGAGCAAAACTGAAAGCTGCTTCATTTGGTTCTAATTCTAGGGATCATTAGTCGACTAGAGTTTGAGGACCTGAGTGGTCTGGGGGGTAGGTGTTGTGAAAAGAAGTCTTCAACATATTTTGGTGCTGGGCCTTTCAATGAGTAGGCAGAGAACAATCCTGCTTTTAAGAGCAGGCTCAAGACTCACCTTCAAAGCCTAGCTTTTAACTTATTTAGTCATTGGTTAAATTGCTTTGCATGTTTTACTTGATTATATTTTATTACTTTTTTTATCAGGGATTTACTAGTTAATCTAATACTCTACTGTTTATTTTTATATTTTAACATCTTATTTCAATCTTCGGTCCAGTGTTTCCTCTGTGAGAGCCCTCTGCATCAGGAGCAGTGCTCAGCTTTTAGGTCCAAAATTAATCACTTCAGATTTGTTTCTGTTCAGCTGGTTAAAATGATGACATATCCATCTACTGATTTTTCAATATATTCACTTAGGGTTTGGATAGGTTCAAAGTCATATGGAGACCTTGTAATGTAAAACTGAGTGATCTTATTGGTTGTTATAATAGGGGCGAGGGGGAGCATGTAGAGGATGCATGCAAAATCAAGTTTTTGGAGTTTTCAACGAAATGGTGTTTGACTTAATTCACACGTCTCCGAGTAATCCTCCTTAATCCTGCTGTCTGAGCAGCTGCACCACCCTCTCCTGGAAAACAACTGAGTGTTCAAATTGTGTTTCATATTACGTCATTAAGTTAAAACAAGGAAATGATAGAGGTGTATCCACCACCCCTGCAGAGATAACAGTTTACCTCTGGTAGAGTTGCAAACACACTCTCCCCCTTTCTCAAAATTCACAGCTACTCCAGTTTTAGCAGCTGGAACAACTTTGTTGGAATTTTACTTTCTAAAATGTCTCTTTGAAAATGCCCGTTTGGCTGCCTGGATTACAGGAATTTATTCTACATTCCCAAAGAACAGCAGCTGGATCATTTCAAACAGCAACAAAGCCTGATGGACTGAGAAGTAATTAGCTACATGCTAATGCAAATCTGTGTTAGTCATTTATCAAGCTGCTGATGTGATCTTATGTGGTTAAATAGTTGATCTGCAGCATCTCAGAATGTTTAGTAAATGGGTGCAAAGAACACCCACAACTTTTTTATATACAGACGTGGACAAAATTGTTGGTACCCTTCATTTAATAAAAGAAAAACTCATAATGGTCACAGAAATAACTTTAATCTGACAAAAGTAATAATAAATAAAAATTATATAAATGTTGACCAATGAAAGTCAGACATTGCTTTTCATCCATGCTTCAACAGAATTATTTAAAAAATAAATGCATGAAACAGGCCTGGACAAAAATGATGGTACCCACAACTTAATATTTGGTTGCACAACCTTTTGAGGCAATCACTGCAATCAAATGATTCCTGTAACTGTCAATGAGACTTCTGCACCTCTCAGCAGGTATTTTGGCCCACTCCTCATGAGCAAACTGTTCTAGTTGTTTCCGGTTTGAAGGGCTCCTTTTCCAGACAGCACGTTTCAGCTCCTTCCAAAGATGCTCAATAGGATTGAGATCAGGGCTCATAGAAGGCCAGTGTTTTCCTCTTAGCCCTTCTTGGGTGTTTTTAGCTGTGTGTTTTGGGTCATTTTCCTGTTGTAAGACCCGTGACCTGCGACTGAGACCATGCTTTCTGACACTGGCCAGCACATTTCTCTCTAGAATCCCCTGATAGTCTTGAGATTTCATTGTACCCTGCACAGATTCAAGACACCCTGTGTCAGATGCAGCAAATCAGCCCCAGAACATAACCGAGCCTCCCCCATGTTTCACAGTAGGGACCGTGTTCTTTTCTAGATATGCTTCATTTTTCCGTCTGTGAACATAGAGCTGATGTGCCTTGGCAAAAAGTTAAATTTTTGTCTCATCTGTCCACAGGACATTCTCCCAGAAGCTTTGTGGCTCGTCAGCATGTAGTTTGGCATACTCCAGTCTGTTTTTTTTAATGATTTGTCCTCTGGCTCAAACAGCGAAGGATGTTCCGATCTGACACTGATGTTCCTTGAGCATAAAGTTCAGCTTGGATCTATTTTGAAGTCTTTCTAGGCTCTTTTGTTACCATTTGGATTATCCGTCTCTTTGATCTGTCATCAATTTTCCTCCTGCAGCCACGTCCAGGGAGGTTGGCTACAGTCCCATGGATCGTACATTACTGAATGACATGTGCAGCTGTAGTCACAGAAACATCTAGCTGCTTGGAGATGGTCTTATAGCCTTGACAGTTAACATGCTTGTCTATGATTTTCTTTCTCATCTCATAATGAAGGGTACCAACAATTTTGTCCACGTCTGTACTAGGCTGGAAAGACTTGGTCGTCTAAATTCTAGATGAGCTCCGTCTAAACCTGGTAGATTTAGCAGCTGAAATAAGCTTTATTGACTCCGGTTTTTACAAAAAATAAATAAACCAAATGTCTGAGCCCTTAATAAAACACAGTTTAATTGTGGTACTTGGTGCTCTTCAAATTCACTGTCGGACTCCGGATTGAGATAAGGCTAAGCCTGTTTTTCACAATCAGAGCAGGCTGCACGGGAGAGGGGAGCGGGGGAGCGGATGTGGGCATGAGGCGGGATTATAGAGACACTAGCCGTTTAACTTCATGGTCCAACATTAACTCCAGGATACTAGTTCAATTTCAGGACAAAATAATACTATATAACACCAATGGTAAGATTTTATCATATGTATATCCTTGCAGTTGAAAGCTGTAATATAGCATGATATAGTCCATTTTAATAAGAGGAGCCCAATGATGGAGCCCTGGAGGACCCCACAGGATAATGATTGCCTACTGACACAAAGAAATTCCTATTACTTAGATAAGACCCAAACTCACCAAGTACACTACCAGAGTTTTACCCAGCTCTCCAATCAGTCCCATAATATATCATGATCATCAGTGTCAAATGCTGCACAGAGGTCCAAAAGTACCAGCACTGTTGTTCTACCACAGTCTATATTTATGCTGATGTCATTAGACACATTGACAGGGGCAGTCTCAGTGCTGTGGTAAGCACAGAAACTGGTAAGACAAATTTCAAAATGTTTGGTCAAGGTTAGAAAGCTTTTAAACTGCTGAAACCCAGATTTTTAATAATCTGTCTGATAAATGGAAGATCAGAGTATAGATGGTCGTTCTGCATTAATGTGTTGTCCAAGTTGTTCTTGTTGTTTTGTTTTGATAACCAAGGTTTTTAAAGACTGGAGGAAGACAACTGACAGGAGGGATGAGTTAACTATATGAATCAGACCAGACTTAATGACACGGATAACTTTCTTAAGACTTAGGTTAAGATATGGAGGAAGCTAGAGGAGAGGTTTTGAGTGGGGATGATACTGATAATGGGTTTGCGCAGATTGATCCTCTAATTGTAAACTTTCAGCCTATTCCTGAGGCTTTACTCATAATGAATACAATAGTTGTTCATTTTCTCATCCCTAATTTGCGGGTGATATTTGCTTTGCGATTAGGACCAAGATGTGAGTATCGAGGAAAAGAGTACAGTGTACCCTGAGAGAACACCCAGTGCTCTGATTAATCAGGTAAGACTATCACAATGATTTAGAACTTCTTGTTTCTACATTCATTTATTACTTTTTGGAATAACTATGTAAAATAAAAAAAAAATAAAAAAAAAGATTGAAAGCTTAGGAAGAATGAATGCATCCAACCAGTTTTCAGTATCACACTTTAAGTCATCTTACTGTATATTTAATGCTGGGCTTGAGATTCTAGCTTTGAGGTATGGTCCAGTTCAGGACAAACCTCAACTGTTTAACTGTAAAATACCAGGCTGCAGCAAAAGCCCAACTGATCAAACCTTCACCTCAGGGCTGGCAGTCTGTATGAGGTTACTGGACTGTGTTTTGAAGTGGTGCAAACACTCCACTTTCTGGCAAAACTTCAAAACAAGTCATGCTTGTTTAGTTTTGTTCCAACTATCCTATCATGACCTTAATGCATTCCTATGCTGACTAAACCTATCCAGTGTGAGATGTAACTCAGTTTCGTGTATTTCTATTAGTAGCTGCATAGATTGCACTGTAAAAAATGCACACAAAAATGAAAGGAAATAAGTTACGGTAAATGGTTTCAACAATGAAAAAAGTACATGAGTGTAATACATCTATTAAATTACTGTGGACTGAGTAATGATAAATAGTTTTTGTTGTTATGGTACTAATAGGTTAAAAAACATCTATTTGCATTTTTATTTCACATTTTCTGTAAAATCAAAAGGAAAAATTGATGAAAATATTTGCAATTAATCATCTCAAAGTTACATAATAATTCTGGATAAATTACATTATTTATAGTGTTTTACATTTGAATTTTCTATTTTAACAGTATGTCCAGGTTAAAACATAAATATTTACTATGAAAAAACATTTTGTGGCCCAATTAATGGAAAAAGGCTATTTTCTTTTGTAGTACTATTTATAGTCTAAAAGTAGGGTGGACAGGTGACTTTAACAATCTCAGAAAAGTGTAGTAGAGGTCCATTTTTTAAAGGCAGGTTAACAGGTTTTTGAGAACCAACATTCTTGCTCAGTGCCAGATGTTCGAATACGTATGTACAGCAATAACAAATAAATGAATTCTTAAAAAATCCTACAATGTGATTTCCTGAATTGAAAAAAAGCCATCTCTTACAGTGGATGAGGACCTACAATGTGAACTTCCGATCCCTCCATGATGTCTAAGCGGGAGAACAAAAAAATCACAGGGTGTTTAAATACTTAATTATCCTCACTGTATTTTCCATTTTTCAAAGTGAATTTCTGACAACCATAGCTGCCAATAATTTACCATAATATTGAACTTTTTAATACATCAACATAATATATTTTATAGTTTCACTGGATCCAACTGCGGAATACTGCAATGAATTTAATGGTATGCCTGTTGTTGTCTATCCATCACCCGTACTGTCTGTCCTATGGCGGATCGCGTTTGGTCCCTATGTCCAGCAACACATGGGTGTGTGCATTCAAACAACAATGCATTCACACACTCATGGCAATTTAAAAAGTCTAGTTAACCTAACATGTCAAGTTTTTGGACTGTGGTAAGAAGCTGGGGTATCCAGAAAGAACCCACGCACAGGTAGAACATGCAAGCGTCATGCAAAAAGACTCCAGGCTGGGATTCGAACCAAGGACCTTCTTGCTGCAAAGCAACAGTGCTACCAATGTGCCAGTGTGCAGTCCATGTCAGTTGTTTTCACATAATTTACTAAAAACTGTTTTACAGTGTTTAGTTTAAGTCAAGGCTGACAACAAGGTAAAACTACAACATTACTGGGACACCATTGTGCTTTCTAAATTTACAGCATTTTCCACTGAAATTTTGAAAACTACAGCTGTTAGTAATTTACCATAAATAATTTTTTTACAGTGTGTGTACATTTGGTCACTAAAAACTGGATGTGCAAAAGTTTAGAAATTAAACAATGATTTTTTTTTTTTTTCACTTTAATGCTCCATCTTACTGTGATGGACTGACGACCTATCCAGGGTGTACCCCGCCTAACGCCCGTTGACAGCTGGAGATAGGCACCAGCCGCCCCGCGACCCCTGGAGGATGAAGCGGTTCAGAAAATGGCTGGATGGACGGATGCTCCATCTTAACAGCTATCCCAAGATTGCAAAGCAAAAGCAGATGCAGTTAGGTGCATACTAATAAGAATTTCAAGGATTGCAACCCTGTGGGGTTAAATTACAAACTTGGAACCTTTGCTGCATGTGCTCCCCCTTCGCTCTCTCCCAATCTGATTACTGTGAAAAATGCCCACAGATGCCATAAAATCTAAAATCAAATTTTGTTTTGTTTAGTGGTGAAGCCCCTAAACGCAACAAGTTTATAGGTTTTGGAGCATGAATCACTGGAAACAATTAAAATGACACTGTATGCATCACTTCAGAAATAAAATAACACAATCTGTCAAGACATTCATGGTCCTGATGTAACTTCCCTGTCTTATAACAAAGGGAAACAGTAGAAATTATGCGGACCCACATCTGTTGGTCCACACTGTTTTCCAAATGTGTACTGACCACAGCCCAATAGCAGTCTAAAAAACACATAGCATCTGAAAACCTAGAATCAAAATATTCTCAGGATCAGAGTGACTTTAGAGCAGGTGTACTCACATTACATATTTCTGAAAATATAAGTTGCATGATGGTTAACCTTAAAGGTGCTAAATGTAATAATTTTACAGTGAAACACAGTCTAACATCCCAACCATGTTGGAAGGAAAGTTACATTGAAACAGATTTTGATCCCAGATAGCTGGGTGGTTGTAAGTTTTTGTCATTTTAAAAACGCTGCAATGGGACATAGTCTTTGTTTAAAATAACTGTCCCAAGTCCATATTTCCTGGTTCCAGGGCATCACATGTGATGATGATGTCAGTTTATTGAATGTGTGATCCCAGATTACCAAACTTCAGCAAAGAAATCTAAGAACTCTTGGGAAGAAACAGGTGAATGAGAATGCTAGAAAAATGATCCGCCTTTCAGTACACTGTAGAACCTCTCACTCTATGGAATTTTTCATTATGCCGACAGTCTTATTTCATAAGGAGCTCACAATAAGAATTAATCGCTATTCCAGGCCTTTCATTGCCTCTGCTGTGACATTTCCAAACATCTTCAATATGTCTCTGTTAAGGATGCTTGCTGGACTGAGAGAATAAATTACTCCACCAGTAGGTTGTCTGTAACTGAATAAGGCACATATCACCTCTGTCATCACTGTAAATTAGGGGGTAGAAATTGTTATGTGGAAAAATCTACAGATAATTTTTTTTTAGGTTTTAGTCACGACTACTTGACAGCTCCCAAACTATATCCAGTAGAGGGCAGCAGAACACAAAAATATCTATATTATCTTCCAACAGCTTCTTTACCAAATGATGTTTACTCCGTGACCTCTGTAGGAGAGCAGCATCACATTTTGAGAATCTTGATTTCAGAAATCTAACAGGCATCGGTGGTGAAGCTAAAAGCTTTTAATTATTTGTGTATCTTCTTATGAGCATAAAGAAACCCATAGAGTTAGAGGATACTGGGCAGTCTGATGATGTCATACTTATCAAAATGCCACCAAGGAGTGTGCATGTAAATGGAGCCTAAATGAACCAGCACTGATAGGGCAAAATGTTAAGTTGCAGTACATGACAAGTAACACACCTCTTCAGCTCAGGGATGGAAGGATGGCCTGATGTTACACCCAAGTTACAGCTAGAGGCACGAAGCTGCATTACTTCTCTCATGTTCTTCTCTATCTCAGCCTGCATGTACAGCATCCTTCAAGTTCTGCATACTATTGCCTTAGAGAATACAAAAATAGCCACAGAAAATTCTAGTGCATTGCAAAATGTGAGGGCTTACCTGTGCTGGACACTCCTACTACGTTACTAGGCTCGCTGACCATGTCATCCATGACGGCTATGATGCGAAACTCATACCAAGCCTCCTGGAAGGACCAGAACAAAAGCATCATCAAGATTTTAAAATAAGCAGCACAGATCAGACTAAAGGCTTCAAACAGCCACAATGCTAAAAATACATATTTCCTATACTATACCAGGCATCTGATAAGACTGATTTCCTTTTCTGAAGGAAGCTCATGTTATGGATCCCCATCCCGCCACATGTTTTTGAATCAGGCAAAAACTGTGCAGGTTCAATCAATTTATAGCATCAAACAAAACTTGACCGCATTTATCAATGATCATTTTATTATGAAAACTCACTCGGTAGAAAAATAGTACAAAACACAAATAGACCAAAAACTAAAACAGATTACCAAAATTGAACAATTGAAAATACATCAATTTAACAACAGTTCATCATTTAAACACCTTGAGACAGAAAGCTTGAAAATAGGGATGTCCTGATTAGCATTTTAGGCCTCCGATCTTGATCCGAACTTTTAACCTCAATCCAATCCAATTTCAAGAGTAAATCTGATTTTTTGCCTTTAGTATTGAAATTTATAAAACTGAATTTTTTTTTTAGCAAGTAACCCTACTTAAGACTAATTTCATTAATAAACATCACAGTTATTGTTGTAAATCCCATTAAATCAAAATCTTACAGAGAATTATAGGTCAGCTTTGGTTTAATTTTCCAGACTTAAGTAAAAAGCAAAACACTTATACTTAGTGCAGTATCATTGAAAAAAAAAACATTTCTGGCAGCCTATACGGTGGCGTGCGTAATGCTGCCCTTCCATTATCATGGGATTGCATTCACTCTATATTTTTTAGTAAATACCAGTGTTAGAACGCCCACATTGTTCTAAACTTGTAAGTTGCAGTATCATTATTGGTGTTTTCAACATTAAACAAAGTATTCTATGCTCCTGAACTCAGCATATATTTCCGTTACTATTTAAATACACCACTCAGCATCTCCCTTTTTTCTCTTTTGCTGTAGGAGCTAAGAAAGAAGTTTTTCTCCATTTATGTTGGTTTGTTATAGCATGTAAATACTAGAAGGTGAGTTTCTATGTCTTTATTACATAAAGTATGGTCAAGCATATTTGTTGAAGTTTACCCATATTAGAATTGTGTTAAAGTGCTATGCTGATTTGTGGTACTTAGGAGTCCTTGTTTACATCTCTACAGAGGTCTGAATTATTGTGCAATCACATCAAACATAACTAGGAGGTATTTTCATTAAATATTCCATCAACGACTCATCAGCTAATACAGCCAATCATAGAAAAATGTGAATATATTGGCCCAATCTCAAGATTGGGACATTCCTACTAAAAGTAACAGTTAAAAAGTTTATGGGAAGGGTGTTTAACGTCCATGAAATGTTCAGAGCATCAATCCATCCTCTATACCCACTTTAATCATGTAGAGTCAAGGGGGCTTGGGGACTATCTCCAGTGGTCATTGGCTGAGTCGTGGTACAGCGTTTGAAGGTTGTCAGTCCATCACAGGGCAACGGAGACAAGCTGGACAAGTAAACATGCACACACTCTGCAGGTATCTTGTATGGTTTAGGAATAATCCAATGAGCTTCTTAAATCCCCTCACTATCATCTGCAGGGCCCTTTTGTGTGCCACACTGCAGCTGATGTAATATGACTGTTACCCTCAGACTTACAGTGCATTCACACTGAACGCTTTGTCAGCGTCAAACAACACTCACAAAGCGATTACTCTGACATATACATTTTTAAGCTGAAGCTTGCTATGCACATTGATGGGCCTTTCTCTGCTGGATGTTTTAAACACTCGCGGATCGTGGTTGGTTAGATAACATTGTCATAGGGTGCCGTCACTACAATGGGACCCTGTGATTGGTTGATGTGCTGCGTCACAAGCGTTAAAATCATCAAAAGTTCAGCAAGGTAGAGTTCTGCATTGCTTGTTTTGACGCTTTGCTGCTTGAAACACAGAAAAGCTTGAAAATTTGACATAGCCAACGCATACAAAGCATCGCAAAGACTCCAACACCCCTCTGATGGCCTCAACCATAAACTTTACATTTAATCTTGCTACTCTTGACGCTGACGTTTGAGGTGGTGTGAATGCACCATTACTGCTTCAAGACGCTTAAAGGCTGAACTGCTGTTAAACTGATATACTTTTTTTTTTTTAAGTAACCTTTATTTTACCAGGAATTATCCAATTGAGATTCCAAATATTTTTTTCAAGGGAGTCCTGGCCAAGACAACACCCAAAGCAGTTCCAAACAAAAAAGTACAATGTAAAAACAGACAACTTACAACAAGGACAGACAGTTTGCAGTCTCAACATAATCTCAACATGTCTGTTTACAGCGCTCAGTTACAACACATGTTTATTATTGAACTTAGTTTACCTGTTTGCAATAAATTAACACACTCCACCACAGCTCTAACAGTACGTACACACCAAAAGCGAATTAAGCAAGCAGAGAGTCAGGTTTACATGTTGTGTCATGTATAAAGTGTTTACAATGATTTAACGTAAGCAGTTAAATAGGCACATATGTTATTGTTTACTAATAAACACTATACAGTGGTCCCGCTATAACGTGGTTCGCCCTTCATGGCCTCGCTTTTTCGCAGTTTTTTATGCCGCATTACAATTTTAACATGCATCGCATGGTTGATTGGAAGCATTTGCTAATCTCCACCGTGTCGTGTATCTGACTTTGCTGTGGAAACGCTTCGAGGTGCGAACGTTCAAGCATCCAGCTGGGGGCGTGTGGCGCGTTTTGCCGCTTTTGGTGTGGACGTACCGTAAGGAATGTTGTGGGGAGGCTGTTGAGAAGTGATGCTCTTATTAGTTTGCTTGGATTGTGCAGGCTGTGCTAGGCCTCTTACATGAACAGTACTTTGCAGTACAGTTGCAGGAAAAAGTGCAGTTGTATGGAGTTTCTTTTTCCTAAAGTGTCACATCATACACACTAAAAGCATATGGAATGAAACAGTGGTATTGACGTTGCCCCGAATAAGGAGGAAGAACATTTGAATAAATGTGCAGATGAACTGTATGACCACATAACAGACATGGAAGTAGAAAACATATTTAATCTTGTTGAACTGGATGATCTATGCCCCTCATATTTACTCCTTGCTTCCAGACACTCTTAACACAACAGGCTTTGCAGTGCAGCTGGCTCCACACACTGAGCTATCAGCAGAGATGACCAGATGAACAGATTGAGCTATATGATCTGAGCAAACGTCAGTTTCACACAAATACAAATATAGAGAATATTAAAATGAAAAAAAAGGTGTGCTTTAAGTTCTTTAACCACAGAGGAAGAAATCATTAGCAAAGTAAAGTTCCAGAGTGAGTGAGTGAGTGAGTGAGTGAGTGAGTGAAGAAGAGAGATGGAGTGTGTGTGGGTGTTTGTAGGAAGATGAACGAGAGATAAAAGCACCTTTATGGACCTGAAAGAGGTAGTTAAATTAAAGAAAGATGCTCAAATATGTCACAGTACTAGTGGGCTGCAAGACTGGAGAAAACAACAGCAAAAAAATATCATTTTGTCAGAGAACATAAATCAGTCATCAGTTTTAGACTTAGCGCAGTTGGATCAAGGTTTGTCTTTGCAGTTTTCTATTTTTTTTAGTATTTTCTGTAAAATGCATGTATTAGTTTTATGTTTTCGTATTATTTGGTCAGTGTATTACTGAGATACAATCTATGGTTCACTGCCCATTTCATGCTGATCCAGAACTAAAACAAAAACCAGAAACCCACAGCGTCAGCCTAATCAGCTTGTGCACACCTGCCCTGTTACTATGACAACCATGCTGAACGTGACAGCATATTATTGCACAGAACATGATAGTGTTAACGAAGCTAATTTATTTTTAGGGTGCTGACATATGAGCCAAGTTAGTAATCGTTGTATGTAATGTACAGTACTACTGTATATTAAAGAAGTTGCCACATCACATGTCCAACTTTAAGGTTAAGTCACACATTGCTCAGTTTTGTAAAATGTATGATTTTAGTTTCAGTGCCTACACTTCACGTAGTATTTAGATTGTAGCTTATGGTGATATATATTATATATAATCATTACAATAAGTTTTATTAGCATAAAAAGTTTACTTTTGTGCCCTGGCACAAAATTATCGAATAACTTATATCCTTACCTGCAGGTGAGACTCGGAGTTCGACAGAAATCAGTCAATTTTATTAGCAAGTGATCGCTATAGAAGATGGATTGCAATGATCTCTTACAAAGAAAAGGATGCAGCCATGGTCTCTCTGAGTAAGAATGCTCTGACCTGTAAGTTAACTGCTGCTGATAAAATTGCATCTGGATCTGGATCACCAAGGACTTCAGGATAAGAAGTTCTTGGTGATCACAAAGGAGGATAAAGACATTTAGATTATGTTTTTTTTGACAAGAAGAGCAACAAGAAGGTCCCTTATACCAGGAAAAACATCAAAGACAGACAGAATAACATGTATGGAAGCAGAAGACTGGTGAAATTTTATTTTCTCTGAAACCTTAAAAAAATCCCTTATTCAAACAAGAAAAGTTGAGCCATAATATGATTGATCCTGATACTATCCATAGATGGGGTTTGTTCTTGTCCAAGGCACTTGGCTTCCTTACCATTCAGCCCAAGAAAACCAACAAAGGTTAATTTTTTTGAGCGCGAATGAGTAAGATTGGCAAACAAAGCAAAAATGATAAAAAGGTGACTCAAAGATATGTGGTCAAGAAAATCTGTGGATATTAATCTCACTGAGTACATGTGGTCCTTTCTCAAACGGAAGGTGAAGAAGTAGAAGCCAAAAAAAACCCTGTGATCAACGCTAGACAGCAATTTATCACCACCAGTCAGAAGTTGAACCAGAAGTCGATATCTACCCTGCCAGAGCGAACGGTAGAAGTTATCAAGAACAACAGTCAACAATGTGAAATGTATTCTTTCTGAAATGGTAAGCCATTAGACTTTAATATACTATGAATACATGTAAAATAAAAAACAAAAACTGTTAAACCCCAGAGCATTTCAGATCTGGAACTAGCAGCTGTAACCAAGTATCTGCACTGTGTTCTACCTGGATTAGGTCTCGGGCAACCAGCTCCAACTCCCCAGGAGGAATGCTGTCATCCAAGATCTCCCATCGTTCCCCCAAACGAAACTCCATGACATAATGCTGGATAGGTGCGGAGTGATTGGCAGGTGGGATCCAGGTGAGCAAGACTCCCTGCTGCGTGCGATTGGCTGTGAGGCACCTTGGTGGGGTAAGCAGCACCAATGGTTCAGGGGTACTTGTAGGAAATACTGAAAGAGCATATCAGGATTGGAAATATGGATGTGTGATTTGATTAGGGTTAAAGATTTTTCTTGAGTAAAACCTCAGTTTTTATAAAATTCAAGAGATTGTCATTTATAAAACATAATCAAAATGTTTGAACAGTACTTAGGTCTCCACAAAAACAAGAGAAGATTGAAGTTGCATTTTGATTTGGATGAGTGGTAAGGATGTAGTTTACTGCTTCTAGGCACCTGGATGCACTTAGATCAGCTCTATTTAAAATCTACAGACATACAATTTAAATATTTCCACATTTTCCATTAAAATCAAAAGTTTCATGTTTGTTTGTTATATTTTTTTTAACAGGGAATAAATCTTTTAGACTAACACAAAGCAATGCATAATAGTGAAGTGGAAGAAAAATGTATTTTCAAAAAAAAGAAAAATTAGTAAAACATTGTCGCAAAAGTTTTATTTTAAAGGTTTTTATTTATCCCAAGGTTTTTTTTCCATTATTACACATTTAAACATTTGAAAAAGCTCTGTTCAGTCAATCTGAATATGTAAATATATTGACCAAATGCTAACCTACTGAGAAATGGCATTCTACCTAAACTAACAGGCTGGGTAAGCACATCATTAATCAGAGAACCAGCCAAACCATCAGATAAACCATTCCTACAGTGAAAGAGGGTGGTGGCAGTATCCACCTGAGGGAATGCATGCTAATACCCACAATATTTCAAGGTTTTTATTTTTGTAAATACTGGATCATCAAATTAAATTACCTCTATGTCACAGTATTGAACTTCTTTGTCTATTTCTAATACAAAAAATCCCAGTTACACTGAAAGTAGTTTCTGACATTAGAAAAGTTCAAGGGGTGTAAATACTTTTGACAAGTACATCTAAACTTCAATTAAATTAATTTCAGTTTTTTTACAAAGTGCCAATTCACAACAGTACCTTCTTACTTCACTTTACAAGAAAAGTAATTTCAATACAATACAAACATTCCAAACATTTAAGAAAGTATTCTTTTTAAGAAATCCCAGCAGATTGTGTCAACTTTGATGCTTTTACGATGTAAAAAATTCGAACAGCTGCTTTGTTTTGCCTTTAAAGAAGACTAAGCCTTTAGAATCACAGCTCCACTTCAAAAATCTGCTATGAAATTGTCTAGAGGCCAAAAAAGATGAGAAACGGCTCAACACCAAAGTCAAAATACGGATTTCCAGCATATCTACCAGTTCTACCGGTTCCTTCTTGAGTACAAAACAAGACATATAGTATACCAACACATACTATGTGTTGGCATCTTTTTTCAAACTTCGAAATGAAAGACGGAATCCTTTGAAGTGAGAGAGAAACCAGGAGCAACTCAGCTGCAGAAAGCTTTGACCTCTGGGGTTCTCCTCTTTGGCTCACACAGAAAGTGGTGCAGCGTGTCCATTTTCAGCATGTCACTTATCTTTGCATAATAATGTGTGACAGCTTCATTTACACTTAGGCTGAGCAGCAGCATTGATGTCCCTCATCTCAAAGTTGAAATAATTATACTAAACCCATTTTCATCTAAATGCTTTAAGGTACCTTTTAAAACAGTTTCTGTGATAATCACATATTAGACAACACTTGCTCTTTTTTACAAAATAAAAAGGGCTGAACAACAATTTGTTTTATATATATAAAATGTCATTCCATAATGAAAATCAGCTAAAACAATTCTTTAGACTCGGTAAAGGATGCTTTCTTAAGGAATGCATGAAGTGTGGAATTTGTACATTTCTGTCTAGATGATTGTATGTTACCAAATAGCTGTTTAACTAGACACAAAAAGGAGGACCCAGGTTTGGAGCAGGGCAACAACTGATCTGGAATCTCTGTTCTAACACTCAATTAAAATTCAGTTCAATTCAAGATTATTTTATTTATCCAGAAGGGAAATTAAATGTTACCATAACTCATATGAATCAAGTATATTTAAAGAGTTGTTGTGGATGGAGGTGCTCTCGGCAGGACGGATGTTTCAGTAGCAGTAGGAGCAATTATTAGAAAATGGGAAACATACAAGACCACTGATAATCTCCTCTGATCTCTACACAACATCTCATCCTCTGTAGTCAAATATATGCACAAGAACGGTGAGCAGCAATCCCAGAACCACACAGGAGGACCTAGTGAATGACCTATAGAGAGCTGGGGCCAAAGTAACAAAGACTACCATCAGTAACACACAACGCCGCCAGGGACTCAAATCCTGTAGTGCCAGACGTGTCCCCCTACATAGCACAGTACACGCCCAGGCCCGTCTGAAGTTTGTTAGAGAGCATTTCAATGATCCAGAAGAGGATTGGGAGAATGTCGTGATCAGATGAAACCAAAAAAGAAATTAAAACTCTGCTTCTCGTGTCTGGAGGAGAATGAATGCTTAGTTGCATCCAGAGATCACCTTGCCTCCTGTGAAGTATGGGGGGGAAACAGCATGCTTTTCGGATGTTTTTTGCAAAGAAAGCAGGACGACTGATCCTTGTAAAGGAAACAATGAACAGGGCCATATATGGTGACATTTTGAGTGAAAACTTCCTTCAATCAGACAGGGCATTAAAGATGAAATATGACTGAGTCTTTCAGCATGACGATGATCCCAAACACATCACCTGGGTAACGAAGGAGTGACTTCGTAAGAAGCATTTCAAGGTCCTGGAGTCGCCTAGCCAGAAAACATTTTACCTCTGTCATTGCCAGCAAAGTATATATATAACAAAGTATTGATATGAACTTTTGTCATTGATCAAATACTTATTTTCCACCATAATTAAAAATAAAATTTTTTTTAAATTAGACCATGTGATTTTCTGGATTTTCTTTCTCATTTTGTCTCTCATAGTAGAGGACCAAAATTACAGGCCTCTCACCTTTTTAATTGGAAGAACTTGCACAAATGCTGGCTGACTAAATACTTTTTACCCCACTATATATACATGTGAAGGAGTAATGATGAATCAGGTACATGAGTCCATATCCTGGCTCTACTTTCTACAGCAGTCACATGCTCAGCGACACAGAACAAAACAACACAAAAACACAATCATTTTATTTCATGAAGTATCAGCATTATCACAAATATACTAACCTTATGTTTTAGTTGATATGCTATTGAATTCACCCAGCTTCCAAAGCAATATGAATGTTAGATTTTCTCCTTATTGAGCAACAGGTGGATATACTCACCTAGAGTGTTCACAGTGACGACCTCGCTGAAGGGGCCTGTGCCAAGCTTATTTTGGGCCAGTACACTAAACTGGTATGTTGTCTCTGGCTCTAAGCCCGGCACCACCACCCAGTCCTGGCTTCCAGGTACTGGTATGGAAACCCAGTCGTGTGGACCTAAACGCTCCCTCTTCATCCTGAACAGAAGTGAAATGTGAGTGGTCAACCCAAAAAATATGAGCCAGGAAGTTGTAAAATAATGGCACTTTCGTGGTATATCTCTTCTTCTTATCCCAAACACTGAATATCTTTAGAAACTGGGTATGACTACATATTATGGGTAGTTCATGGAAAAGGTGGATCCTAAGGTACCGTATGTTACCCTAATAGTGCATTCCAATTGGACAGCTCTGGATCAGAAATCAGTAACTCCTTACCCAAGAAAGGAAAATCCAATATGGCTTCCAAATACACATGGGTACACTTTTATAGATAATAACAGTTAGCCAGTCAATAGATACAGCGGATCTGACAGTCACTTTACTTGTATCTGGAACATTGTTAGAATGGGTGTGATCATAGAAATCCTACTTCCACCCTCCAAGGTATATGGAACGCACCATATTTGCCTCCTTTTCTCAACATAGCGTGGACAGTTTGCTATATGCTATAAGCAGCATTTGACCTGCTTCTTTATACGGAGCTTGTATCTTAAGCCCAAACTGCAGACTGCTGGGCTTAGCTAGCTTCTTGCCAATAAATCAGTCAATTATGTTGGAATTTTTTTCTTCTTAATCAATACAATATTTCAGTAAACATACATACTTTTGATTTTATTACTTATTGTTCAGAACATGGCATCCAATTAACAGTAGCATCATGCTGCGTTTAGCTTTGCAATTTGCCATTTGGCCATGCTATGCACTCACACTGAACAGTCGTTATCACCAACTAAAGCAGACAATTACACTCATGCAATAACTTTTCATTTCAACAGTTTACTTAATTCAGCCTCTTGAAAAAGTATTCACGCCTTTCGACCTTTTTCATCTTTTATGCAATTTACAACATCAAATTTCAGAGCATTTAATCAGGATTTTATGTGAGATCAACACAAAGTAGCTGATAAATACAAAATAGAAGGAAGGGTTAGGATTACTTGTTTCACAAATAAATAAAAAATCAGAAGAAGAAAAGCAGGCTCATACATGTAGTCCAGTTACTTTCATTTGTCTAAGTATAGCCAAGAGCGATCATAAATCGCTTGATCAGTCCAACCACAAGTTGCACCAAATCAGACCATTGTAAAACTGCCAAAACAAGGCTAGTTACCAAAGCTGAGAAGGAAGACAATGAGAACATCAATAAGAAAAGCACTGCATAACAATTCTGGTTAAGCTGCAGAGAACCACAGCTCTGGTGGGAGAATAGGCTGGAGAAATATTGGTCTATAGACTAATACTATAGTATACTATGGTATTCCACCAAAATATGGCCTATACACGGGAGTGGTGATACGTTACAGCCATAAGAGGAAAAAAAATGCCACGACTCATCATCTTAAACACATTACTTATGATAGTGGCAGTATTATGCTGTGGGGATCCCTTACTCAAGCAGGGGCAGAAAAGCTAGTCAGAGTTGATGGGAAGTCTGATGTAGGTAAAAAGGAAATCCTGAAATAAAACCTGTTAGAGGTGAAGAAGACTTGGGACTGTGAACGATGTTTATCTTGCTGCAGGATTATTGATTATAAACATACAGCCAGGGTTATAATGGAAATGGTCTAGATCAAAACAGATTAATTTATTAGAATAGAAATATAAATGCAATGTTGTTTTTGCTTTCATTTTTGATACGAAGTCAAAGACCTGAAACATTTTCTATTGGCAAAGAAGACCCATTACAAATATTGTTTCATGAATATGTCTAAATCTGTTAGTGAGCACTTTTCCTTTGCCAAGATAATCCATCACACCTCACAGGTTTGGCATATCAGGGTGCTGATTAGACAGCATCAATATTAAACAGGTGTGCCTAACAGTGCGTTCACACCAAACACATTTTAAGCGTTGTAGGCGTTCGGTTTACCAGTAAAATCAGTCACATGCAGATTTGCTTCGCAAAAATGCTTTTCTGCCTCATTTTTCGCATCAGATTCACGCGAATGAGGCTTTTGACATGCGTAAGAAATTATGTGCATCATTTTATGTGGTACATTTTGTGAATTTATGTCACAAGGGTTTTTGCATCTGCTGCTGTAGTAGAAAAATCTGAAATTCAGCATCAATTTGCATCGAGTCAACCAATCAAGAGCCTGGTGACGTGGTGTCAGTGATGCTGTAACCCAGTTCATGGGGGCAGGTCCGGCAATAGTCATTAATTCAACATGGAGGAAAAACCGATTAAAGCCATGTCTATTCACCCCGAGCTATATGACACCAGTTGTTTTCTATACAGACTCAGGATTACAAAAAAATAAATATTATGAAGAGGTTAAAGTATTTAGACAGGAAAGCTCTTAATAAGTTTGTGGGTGGCTCTTAAAAGAGCTATTTGGGGGACGCCATAGGCTACCGAGGCACTGCTCCCTCCGCTGAAAAATGGGAATGAATAGCTCCCTAAACCACACAGCCTTGTTGGCCGCAACACCACCCAAGTTTGTCAGCGGCTGCACCACAGCACATCCTGCGTGCCTAATAACATAATATATATGCACAGTATATGGTTTACATTGGTTAAATATTGGGTGCAATGTTTTTTTTAAATGCATGCAATAATGCTTTTGTTGTTACACAACATATCAAGGTTTCTACTTTTTTATAAAGGTTTAATACAGCACTAGTTTGCTCATATGCAAAATATATTGCAATATTTGATTTATATTGGCCATCTAATATGTTGGATGCATGTGTCTGTACATAGGATCATTCAATAACAAGCTTTTCATTTATTTTTAAGGGATGTAATTAGTTAAAAGAAAAGGTTGCCAATCAGTAGGCTTCCAATTAATGGAAAAACCTAGTAAAAAATACAAGGTAAGCAATCTAGGTAAAATTATAGTTAAAGTTATCTTCTACATGTTTAGCATTTCTTTTTTTTGTACATCTTTGTACTTTCAAAGACCTAAAAATACCCAAGACTGGATCAGGAATTGATCAGCAACATGGCAATTATTTGAGGATATGTTTAAGGTAATGGGTGCCAGACCATCTGTGGACCCTGCAGTTGTAGTGGCATCATATGAGGATCCAATACCGATCCTCATGGTACTCTTAAACTACTATATAATTTAATTATAGATTAGTTAAATAAATAAATTAGTTAAAGTTTTGGGGTACTACATGTCATTCAGTGAGGATATGCTTTATTTGTCATAGGCACTTTATTTGTCATATTTGTCATACACAGAGCCGCCTTGCTTACGAGGACACTGTCCTTCCTAGGTCAAAGAAAACGGTTAAATGGAACAGGCTTACCTCATGTGAAAGTTGCTGCCCACTTACCCGCTCTGTTTATGTCCCGCCCATCATAATAGCATAGTAGCGTAGTAACGTTCCTTTAGCCATGGAGCTAGAAATATATAACAAGTGTTTTGCTTTTTTTATTACGTATTTGTTGGTTAAATCAAATGTGTAAGCGAGTAAATGGTAGCCACCGAAGCTGCAACTACTAAGCAACTAACCAATCTTATATAACTGTGTTGGATCTAAAAAAACCAAAAACATTTTAGATTTAAGCCCGATAGCTACATTTAGTTGACTTACATCTAAACTGGAAATTTGCCCCCAAAGTAGCTGTTGCCGGCTCATACCGCGCTGTATTCTGGGATATTTTTGACCGAGAGAAGGCATCAAGCCACCTCACATGTATCCTTGGTCAGTTAGCTAAACGGCAGTCAAACGGAGGACAGATGCCTCGGTAGCACATGAACATTGGAACATGCCTTGGCCGACCCTGATGACGTATCTCCTAGGCAACTGGGGCGAGAACAAGGCATCAAGGCGAGGTTCCTGGGCATTGAGAAACACTCTTTGTTTCATGTTAGTCAAACAGAATGATGTCGTTTTCAGAGTTTGTTAGCCTACACATACATCTGTACATGAGGTTATGGAGCACCGCATGACAGGAGGGAATACCAGCATACATTAACAGCTGACTGGCACTGGTACCTTCAGCAGCAGCCTTAGTCCATTGTTATATATGCCAACTGAAGTTTGTGTAAAATGATTCTTCTATAATTCTGCCATTGATAAGCACTATACATGGGGTTTCAAATGCTTTAAACAATGTTATTTTGACAGATACAGAGCACATAAAAAACTTCTGATTAAGCATGTTAGCATGCACATATGGTAGATGACACTGCCTATAAATGTCTCTGTCGTCAGACAGGTCAGCACTTATATAGTGTCCCAAATATTTAACTTCTTCACAAACTGGTAGAATACGATCTGATAAAAGCAAATCAGGGAAAGAGAGTTTTTTTTATCAAACTGTCTATAATATAAAGTCCAGACCATAATGTGAGCAGATTCTTAGCAGTTGTTGCAACCAGCACTGTATGGACAGAATATTACCAAATCGTCTGGAATTCTCACCAGATATTTCACTACTCTGTAAAACAACTTTTCATGATTAACATGGTAAAACATTTCTGAAGCATCACTAAAACATGTAAACAGAGTAGTGTTATGTCTACTGTACAAATCAAATATTTCCTTTGCTAAAATAAATTCTAATCTGTCTGTCTGTCTGTAATACACATACCTGTACCTGATTTACGTTTAAATCTGAATTGATTGTCAGATGTAATAACAAACTTCTCCAGTCTTTTCAATATAGCCTTCTCCAGAACCTTGGACAGAGTACTGGCCATGGCAATAAGCCATATCAGTATTGCAAGTGTGCATGCTCACGAATGCGGTTTGGTCCCCCAGTCACAGCCTTTGGACCCCAAACCAACCCCCGGCTCGACTGTAAACAGCGTATGCATGCGTGTGTTTTCGGAGCGTATTAAAGCCTCTTAAAGGCTGTGTTGGCGAAATTTTTAAGTATATCCGGTATTCATTGTGTTGTGGTTGGCTGTAGAAAGGGTGGTTACCAAATTAAACGGTGGAGACTGCAAAACGCACCTGTGTATGAATGATATCGACCCTTGTAATGAACCACCATTTATTTTATATACATTACATACAAAAAAGAAGGATCGGAATGGACGTGCGAGGTGGATAAACAAGGTAAGAAATGTGTGATTAAACATGTTAATTGTTTGACATTTCTGTTGTTCGTCTAGATCTAACAGTTATAGTTTTGGTAGCATAGTCATTAGCACCCAAGCTTTGCATAGCCTACTGCTGGAAGCTGATGTTAAGGATTAATGTTTAGAATATCACAGCCTTACTGCTCCCAACAAATAAAAATCCCATTGAAAAATACAAATTGTAAGAGTTTAAAAGCACGACGGAAGCTAATAAGCTATGTGCTAACTGCTAGCCATAGCGCGGATATTTACCAAGCAAGAGATACCTGCGATAGAATGATACAGCACATCTTGACTCCATGAGCACTGGGATGAAAAGCAGCTGAGACCGCTTCTGCATGACAACATTCCCTTCTTCCCACCCATCTAAAAGCGTTTGTGGTTCTGGAATTATCACTCCGTGGAATGTCGACAAACCTTTTATAATCAGCCTGGACTATGGCACTTTCCAATTATTTTGTCAAAAACAATCCGTTTCTGCACTGTAGTTACACACGCTGGTGCACATAGTTCTTTCTTATGCTTCGCAGACAGAGCAGTCCTAAACAGCAAATATATGTTTATAGTTTGTCGACTTTCCAGCGTTCAAATCATCAATTTTGCAATGTTTTCTATATATATATATGTATGTTCACTTATGGCAGTTTGGGGTCCATAACCCCGGAATGCATTGCGGGCATCGCAATACTGATATGGCTTTTCGGCCGGTAGTTAACCTTACTGTTTATCTTGCCTCTTTTGTCCTTTATAATTGGCACTAGGACAACAGACAGCATAGAGTCAGATAAAATGACATGAATTACAAACCCAGTGAAACAAATAGTCAACAGCGGGTTAAGTTTCCTACTTGCTAATTTTAAATACACAGCAGATATTTTGTCAGCAACACATGACATTTTCCTTAAGTTTCATCACAATGTCATAAACTCCTTGCACAGAAATAACATATTTCTTTTCCTTTACATTATCTGCAACGGGGGAGAACTTTTAACACAGTTTAGGAACATGTTTATTACATAACTGAATAATTTCCTTTGACCTGTTTGATCCATCTAAATTTTTTGGCAGGGGTACCTTACACGTATTTATTCTCCTAATGTCCTTCCAAAATTCAGTAGGACTCTTTTTTGTAAGTTTGTATACCTACAATTTTGCAATAACTTTGATACATTTTAGTTTAACTTTAAATCAACATCTTAACATTTTCAAAATGTTTTTCTGTTAAAAACAAGCAAATTCTCATGTTTGTTAACAAGCGCCAGTGACACAGTACGATGACATTAAAGAAATTAGATATATCGAGGACTGCCCCAAATGACTGCTTACTCCTATAACTCCTTTAAAGGTCCCTTTTAAGCCATAAAGGGAAGGGCTAAGAAGGAGGCCTAAAATCGTTTTCCAATTGGGCCTAAACCTGGGGTCTCCAAATCTAGGCCTCAAGGGCTGGTGCTCTATCAGTTTAAGGTGTGTCTCTGCTCCAGCATAGCTGCTTTAAATTGTACAACATCCTCCTCAGCATTGGAAAGTTCTTCATAGGCCTGCTAACGACCTGTCATTTTAATTATGTTAAGTTGTACCAAGGAAAAAAATGAAATATGCAGTATACTGGCTCTTAAAGCCTGGATTTGGAGATCCCTGATCTAAATGCTTAGATAATAAGAACTGGTGAAATAATCTTAAGCTTTTTCTTCTTCATATTGCACTACAGTTTATGAAAGACATTCAGACTTCAGAGACTCCAAAGTTACACTAAGTCACTGTCCACGCCTCATGTGGGGTTTTTTGGGATAGCGATAGTGAGTGAGTTATTTACCATTCTGACTACAAAACAAACCCGTCCTTGAGCTGCCACCCTATCATGGTGGAGGGGTTTGAGTGTCCCAATGATCCTAGGAGCTAAATTGTGAGGGGATTTATTCCCCTGTTATGATCACTCATGACAAATTGCTCCTAGGTGAGGGATCAGACAAAGTGCAGCCCAAAGACCCCTATGATGAGAAGCAATGGACTTAAAGCTAGTTTATGCTTCTCCCTCTATGTTGAAACAAATATATACAACGCCATTATCCGTCTACTCAAGGGCTGTCTGTGACCTACGTAAGAACAGATGAAGCAGAGCCCAATTTTCTAACTGTTCGTCTCTGTCAACGAAGAGTTCACACCTGTGATTGGTCAGCTCAACAACAGCCAGAGATAATTTCACCAGGACGGTCCTCTATAGTTGATGTAATCAGAAATCAGTGCAATAGATGCTTTGTATTGAAAAGACAGATTATCTAATATGGTCTTTTGGTGATTATGAACATAAGGAGGTGTAGAGAACAACAAAACAGACTGCTTGTGTTTTTAGAGAATTATATGAGCTGCATTCTAGTAAAAAGCTTTCCAGCTATAAAAACGTAATTTCTGTCATCCATTACTCCTTGAATGGGAATGTGTTCACAAGCTGATGAAAATTCACTCTAATTGACCAGAAAAGTCAGCAACCCATGCTGTCCTGGTGGGTAATTGCTTTGCAACACTGACACACCACAAGACAAGTTAAAAAGGAATAATATCTCAATCAATACGTCTACATGTGGGAGCAAACTTGCTGGAGGAGAAGTTTAAACTCAACTTTAGTGTTCCCTCGCCGGGACACGGGTCACCTGGGCCCCCATCTAGAGTCTGGAAGTACATTGTTGAGCACGTGGTGCCCGGGTATTTACCCATCGGGCCTGGTTGGCCTCAGCCAGAAGATACAACATGGGCCCCCTTCCCATGAGCTCACCACCTGTGGGAGGGGCAATAGTGGTCGGGTGCAATGTAGGATGGGCAGTGGCCAAAGCTGGGGACCTTGGTGGTCCGATCTTCAGCTGCAGAAGCTGGCTCTTGGGACGTGGAACGTCACCTCTCTGGTGGGGAAGGAGTTGGGTCTGGCTCTGGAACCCGTCTCCAGGGAGGCAGATTTATATGTTGACGGGTACTCCCCCACAGATGGACATCGGCATCAATAAGCTCACATTCACAAAGAAACTAGGAAACCAAGCTTACAGATAGTGTAATATCTAAAAACTAAAAGCCAATTTTAAGAGATTTGTCAACAAAGCTTTAAAGAGTAACTAAACCACAAAACAACTATTTTTTTGCTTATAAACTATATAAAAGGCTCTTTATCAATGCAATCTTTCAGTTTCAGGGCATTTTTGACATTTTTGTGTAAAATTGTTAAACTTCAAATTTTTTGGTCTAAAAACATTTTAGTGGCGCCACTTAGGGTCAATGTGTAGCTACTGAATTAGCATTTTTTGATTGGCTGAGAGCAGTATATCTTTTCGATTATCTACGTCACAGGCATGGTCTCACACAGACACCCTCCCTCTCTCAGACACACTCGCCCCACCCTGTGACGAGTTGAAATTGTTTATCTTGTGTGTCATGTGTTCACAACAGCGCTGAGAGAAGCAGAGGAAGCTGAAATCCCTATATTGCACTTTGGAGGACCACAACGTCAAAGTGGTTTAAAGCCATAAGTTATAACCTATATGTTTTAAACACACCGTGAATAAGGAAACAAAAGCTAACGCCATGTTTCCCTCCGAAGCTGATTGGCATTGATGCTAGCGTTAGGCTCTCTGTGCCTGCTTGCCACTATACGTGCTTCACGCAGCGCTGATTCAGCGCCCTGAGCCAACTGCTCGTACTGATGCGCCGTTTGGCTGCTGCGCTCCATAAAGCCTCCCTTTACCTCTGGTGGATAGCGGAGACGAGACCTCTTGATTTCTACCTTTACTGGAGGTAAAGAGAGGCTTTATGGAGCCCCACACCATATTAGTTTGAGTTGGTTCAGCTGACAGTTGAGCAAAGCATCACATAAGTCTGGCTAAAACCTAATTGCAGCAAGGAGCATATGGTCAATTTCTACCATGTTAAACCAAAAACAGAACTCTTTTTAACATATATGATAGCAATTCAAATAGATGTTCTGTGTTGTTACGGTCAACAATTAGAGACTGAATTAGGAATTCAACCCTGACTTTAAAAACATGTATGGTCATACCCAATTAAACAATCAGTGTCATGACAACAGAAAAAAAATGGATCTAAGAATGAAACAAATGAGTCCCAGTGCTAATTCTTATGAACCGTAATCCGATTGATTGTAGACCAAAACAAATTCCTGAATGTATAAGCAGAGGCTTAATGGAAAAGTAATCAATGATGGAGTGAGCACTCTTTCTTTCCCAAAAGATCCAGATATGCAGGAAAACGAGGTGGGATTTATGAAAGGTAATGAAGTTACTAGTGAAGGAATTGTTGACAGAAAACTGAGCCAGTACTACAGCTTACAGCAAAATACCCCATTTATGCTTTTTTCCTAGTGGCAATTCAGAAAGGTCTATGGTTTTAAACATTACTCTTATTCTCACAGTTTACTGCTGTTTAATATCACATACAATAAAGAAGATATGCAATGAGCATGATGTCAGAATGCCAAGTAAGCTTTGGCTGTTGAAAGGAGTATATTTCATTGTATGATCAATATTATTATTATTATATCACACAATGTGGTCATGTTTTAAATATTAACTACAGCCAACATTTAGACAGAGGCCTTTTAAAACAGGCAAGCAGAGCAATGCAGCAGCAGCAGGATAGAGTTGGGTCATGTTCAGTTAGGTTGCAATTATCTTTTTTTTTTCTTTTGAAAACTTATTGAAACTGAGTTTCCATGCACTTTCCCATTTCTGTGTTTTACAACTGCTCTGAACGTAACCCTTGAAAAGGCGTATTCAGCAACAACATAAGGACATAATGAAAGAAGAAAAAGCAGAAAGCAAAGCAGGCTGGGATGACTCACACATGGCCGTACCAGACTGAGAATGTCTGCTGGAAGCCTCCGTCATAGCTAGCCTCCCAGGACACGTTGGCCCAGGTGGAGGAGGTTGCCACGCGGATGCTGGTGGGGGCGTGAGGGCTTGTGCCTATAATAACAGGGAGCAGATTTTTAAATTTTATAGGTCAATGAGTCATTCGGTTTACCTGTCAAACTAATTAACTGTGAGCCTATCATGGGGAGGTTGAGATCCCAAGCAACTCAATGTACATTTATGGAAAAACAAAGTTTGTCTGACTGTCAATATAGTTACCTGAAAATTTAAGTACAGTAAGTCAGGCAGGTTGCCAAAAAAGAAAGGGTTTTGGTTAGTGACCTGAGATGAGCAACTGTTGCTCCATTTCAATTTGGCAAAAGTTACAAAGCCATTTGCAAATTGTCTGTACCCCATCATTCCACTCTAACAAATGGAAAATGTTAATCTTCCGAGCAAAAGACCCCCACTAAATTCCACACCAGATCATGCACTATTAGGTTATACAACGGCAAAAACCAAAACCAAGTATGGTTGGTTGGCAGGGGCTCAAGGATCAAACCTCTTCTAAAAATATATTGAGACGAAGGAAAGAAAAAAGCAGCAAAAGCTGCACATGAATGAATCATAACACATCTAGAACCATTTTCTCTGGACAGATGTGAAAAAGGGCATGGGGGGTAATTTTATTTATTTATTGTGATGTAAGAAGAACACTAAGCCCAATTTAGGAGCACGAATATCTCATAATAACTGTTAAGCATGGTGGTGGAGGGCTAATGATTTGGGCTTGTTTTGCATATATATATATATTACATATACAGCAGAATAGAAACAAGAACCGAGGTGTTCTACCGGTCCATCAGTCACACCTTAACTTAACAGAAATGCTGTGAGGCAGATCCTTCAGAGAGTTGCATTTTAACGAATGTCCTAAAACCTCAATTAGAAGAAGCAATGTTATAAAGATTATACCGCAACAATCTACTCATACTGAAAACAACTACTGCAAATGATTCCAGATAGAAGTTCTACAGATTATTGATCTATCATATCTATTACATGACACACGCACATGTAGGGAGCTGGTGGTGGGTGCGCCTCGGCACTGGAGGCGGGGCCCCTTATAAGGAGCGTGGCCTGTGGTGCCAGTACCCACTGTTTAAATGCATCTAGACACTGAGGGCCCGGGGAGGGAGATGGGGGTACCTGGCAGTATTCCCATGTCCCACCCCTCTGTTTTAAGTGCACATTAGAACAACACGCAACAACACCACAATTGAGCAGGGGAAGAGAGGCTGGGGGTCTTTCCACACCCCTGTTCGTTGGACCATCAGGGGTTTGAGCCCAGGTGGAATATCGGGCCATTTAGTCGGGGACCTGGGCTGGTGGGCTACTCTTGCCGGGGAGGGGGCCTTGGCGGTCTGCTTGTCCCCGTCCCGGTGGGCAAGGGGTCCGTCTCCCGGGTGCATGGGAAGGTTGCACTATCGGGGCGTCTGTCCCTGGGCCTGGGAGTATAGAGTATGTATGGCGTGTATGAATGAGTGTACAGCGTCCTTTTTTTGTGTGTCCTGTATTTGTAAGAATGTGTGCGCATGAGAGGGAGGGTACGTATGAGTGTCTCTGTCTGTCTATGTCTACTTGTCAGGTTGGGTGTGTGGCTGATCTCTGGCCTGGTGCATCTTCTTCACCTCCATCACTCCCCGTCAGTGATGGATGCTCCTGCCCGCTGGTCGATGATGGCTCTCGATGCCTGGGGCCGGGGGTCCCGGTTGCGGCCCGGCTCGGTCCTGGTGCATGCCTGGCTGGTCCTGGGTGGGCCGGTGTGTCGGGCGGCCGCTGTTTCGGGCCGACATCCTCCTTGGATTGACTGGGGAACCTCTTATGGGGGTGCCGGGGTTGTAAAGTAGGTTGGTGCCGTCCGGTGGATCGGTGGGGACCATGCCCGGCACCCAAGCTCCTGCCAGTTCCATGAGTTCTACCACCTAGTCAGTTCGTCATTAGTTAGCTTTTACCAGGAGCTTACCAGAAACATTAGTATTGTGTTCATTAATCCATGCTTGTGTGTAGTGAATGTGTAATTCTTAGTTTTTATTACTTGATCTGAACTATTGGTGTGGTTCTGTTCAGTTCGTTGTTATTGTTTGTTTTGTTTTACGGCTTCTCTGCCATCCGGCAGAGGCCTGGGATGTTTTCTTGTGTTCTTTGTTTGCGTCCCTGTCTTGTGTCGTCAGTTCGCGCCTCTGCTGGTGCAGTTTCTTTTCTTCACCTTCTTCCTTTCTTCCTTCTTGTCTCGGTTTCGTGTCCATGACTTCAGGAAATTGAACCCTCAGTAATCACTACTAAAGATTTTTTAATACATATACATCAAGTGGAGTATTACAGCAAAGCTGTAATACTCTGCTTGGGAAAGTAAATCTGTTGGGCTTGTACTTGGTACTCAGACACCAATTCTGAGTGGCAAACTGCTAGACAGGACACGTTAAAAGAAAAAAGAAAAAAAAAAGATTTTTGAACTATCGTGTTCAACCTCATTGAACATGACTGGTCAAAGGGAAGAAAGAAAAAACAGTGGAACGGTGAGTTTATACATTTCCGCACTGTGTGAAAGTACCTATGACTTGGACATGCGTGCTGGCAGTGACGCTTGTGGCAACGTTGGTGGCGACACACTCCCACTCCCCGTAGTCATCCTTTGTGAGGGACTTCAACTGTAAGCTGCCCCGAGGCAGAACATTGTGCTTGCTTTTACTGGGCTTTCCTACCTGCAGTCCGCCCCGCCCAAGGAAATAAGCAGACAGAATGAACTACAGACACATGCGATACAAAATCCTAGTCATTAAAGTAAGAGGAACAATATCATCACAAGATTTCTGCTGTTCCAATCTGAGGGGAGATCCAACACCTAGCAGTAAAATACTACTACCTTCCTCCATGTGATATTTGGAAAAGGATCTCCCTCTGCCTCACAGGGGATGACAAGTTCCCTTCCAGCCTCCTGCCTGTACTCCCCTCCAGGAACCACAGAGAATTTTGGAGGATCCTGGTGTTGGTGGAACACAGAGTATGCAGTCAGTGTCTTTTTTTAAATAACTACCAGTAATTATGATCAATATCATACTACTAATAAAATTACAGATTAAGTCTGAGTTATTAATTATTAATCAGATGATCAGGGCACCACTTATTTCTTTAGAAGAGTAACTTTATACCATCAGACATTTCAGTCTCATGTCATGTCAACTTCAAAAGATGTGGACAGTAGTTGTATGCGTATACAAAATAATCAGACAACTTCACACCTTCACAAGATTTATTCTCAAAATATGTAAACTTTCCAGCCAAAAAAATTCCATCCAAAAAATCCCATGTACTCTACACATGCACTAAACTACTAACCGATATTAGATAATAGAAAATATATACAAAATAAACAATAACTAACACGAAGGGGATCAGGGACAAAGAGACGGCTCTCCGCACAGCAGGGAAGGGAAGGTGTCTGTGCTTATCTCTGTTATATTTATCTCTATGGCAAGATGGAGGAAAGCACATGAGGAACAACGAGTTGTAAAACTAGCTTTGGTCAAAATGGAGTTGATTACGTGTTGGCTTGCACTGTCCAGGTGGAAGGCCAAACATTAAACCAAAAAGACATGAACAGAGGAGTTAGCCTTTCAGCTGACAGACCAGAAACACAGGCTGGACCGGGCCTGGCTCTGTAGCCCGTGTGCTCAGAGAGAGAGAGAGAAAAAAGGGAGAAAAGAAGCTAAAAAAGGGAGCGAGAGCAATAGGATAAAACATAAAAAACATTAACCGAGGGAGCATGGTGGCGCAGCTGGTAGCGCAGCTCACCTCACAGCTAGAAGGTCCTGGGTTCGATTCCCGCTGTGGGGTTTGTGTTTGTTCCTCCATATCATCAGCACCCACACCCTGGGTGGGGTTGGCGAAAGGGCCTTTCTGTGTGGAGTTTGCATTTTCTCCCCGTGTTCCCTTGAGTAGCTAATGTAAGCTACTCCCACAAAAACATGCACTAGTTCTGGGCTGTACACTGCCCCCTCCTGGCTGACCGGGGCACCTGAGGGATTGGGGAGGATTTGGCTGGAATAACGTCATCCTTCCACGTGCTACGTCCAGCTAGGGAATCCCCACCCCCTCAGGTGAAAAGAAGGATTCATCACTCCTCAAAGAATGAAGGAGGCTTTAGCCCAATGTAGGGCCCTCCTGGCGGAGGGAGAGCAATGCCCAGGACTGGACTTAGGGACGGACACTGGGTGATAATGAAAAAACAAAACAAAAACAGTTTTCAACACAGTGAGCAAAAAAAACTATTTCCACCTCATGTGTTCAGCGACACAGTGAGCACAGGTTACAGTGCTTTAACAAGGCCTATTTTACCCATAATTTATCATTCTATATGCCCGGACATGTTTTAAAGCAAAAGTGTGGTTCAGTGTAACTGCATTAAAATGAGGTCCAATTCCACAAAGGAGGAGCTTGTGCACATAAGAGAAAAGTAGTTTCAGTTGTGATCAGCGGCTGTAGGCCGCAAACGCAGCTTTTAGACATCAGAAGGGGACAGTTTAGTCCTTCTCAAACTGTCCTGGATCAGTTCAAAATGTTAGCCAGCCAGATGCACACTGCTGGATAAACAGCAGCACTTAACAGGTTTTAGAATAAGAGTTCTTTCCGACCAGCAGGCCAGAACAAAAGGGAAATTCCCAACCAGTGAAATGAGATATCCTCTCTATGTAGATGATCTGCCGAGAACAAATTGAACTGGCCGCCACCCACCATTCTTACAACCTTTGGTCGTGATGTCATTGTTGATGTCACCATTTGTGGCCACGGGTCAATGGGAGAGCTTTTGGGACCACAGCTAACCCTGCTGGGAAATGCAGTCTGCTCGGTCCATTCTGGAGAAAATAGATTCTGACAGTCCTAACAGTCTGCTCAATGCATATGTGGACAATGCCCCCCAACACTGGCCATGCTGAAACAGCCAGAATGTTTGTGTCAAATGTAACGTGTGTCTTAGTTTTTGTGTCTTTGAAGCATGTTTACCTTTAGCACCAGGGGAGCAGGAGGGGACCATCCCATGGAACCCAGGGCATTATAAGGCATGCAGGTATAGGTGCCAAGAGAGTCCTCTGTCACCTCTGCAACACGGATGCTCCCATCATCCATCTGGCTCCAACCAGGGTACTGTAAAAAGAGAATCTATTGACTGCAAATAAGGAGGGTTTATGAACTGCATAACAAATTTTATATAAAAACCTGAATGTGTTATTTTTTTCAAAACATGCAAGAGGTTGCTTAAATATTTCAAACACGTTCCTCAAAGATGGAATTTAATGAAGGCATCCAAAGCAGAACTGCATCACCTTGTCTATCCGTAGAGGGAGACCATCTTTTTTCCACCTAACCAGAGTTAGAGGGGGGTTGGCATCTACTGCACAGCGGATGAAGCCTGGGAGACCAATGGCCACATAAATGACAGATGGCATGTTTACCACACGGGCAGGATCTGGTAATCACAGAAAGCAAAAAGGCAACGGATAAAATAATTTGTTGGAGTGAGGGGAACCAAACGTCTGGTCATTCTAACAGATGTTTGAGTAGGCTTGGGAAATCTCTCAGTTTTACTCAGCAGGGTCACAGCACAATGACAAATTCAAACACCTTTCATGGAGCAATGCTCGTCTCAGAAGAGCAGTTGTGTATATCACTAAAATCATGTGCTGTTCAGTCTTACAAATAATCACTCTCTAGATCAGCTTTATTCCAAATTAAAGGTCATAAAAATCTGCAACAAATAACTGTACGTGAAACAGGCTATAAACATTACATTTAGCATGCTATCATTGGAAGCAGTTATCATTTTACACAGAGTAGATAACCTACCTAAGTCTATGTTAATGGACATATATTCTAATGTATGCATCCATTTATTAAGCAAATATATTTTTTTCTAGGGAAATACTTTCATAGGAATCTGACTGTAGTTTATTCACAATAAAAATGGCAATGAAGATTTTACTGAATTTACAGGAAGAACGTGACGTTCATGCATAATTTCAGTACCTCTTTCACTGGTTTGAGTTTTCCATCAGAGACAATTGACTTTTTGAGTAGTAAGAGATGGGACACATAGCCTACATGTTGTCTTTGTCACAAGTGATGCTGTAACTTATTTTCCATTTGACCCCAATATATATTGAGCATTTCTATATAAAAGCTTAAACTAACCAACATGAAACCTAATTTAGTGTGACACTAACATTTTCAACCCCATTCAATCAACAGTTTTCCAGTAACTTCAAGATATACCTTTGTAGTAACCACAACATGTATAGTTTTGTAATATTACTAGGGTTTGTTGACTTTTTGAAATTGTTCAGTGTATCTGAAGTCAAAAGAAATATTAACATAGATAAATAGTAGAGAAAACACAGGCATATCAAAACAAACCATGTAGGTAAATATTACTTCTAAAACTACATCTTTTCTACAAGAATTAATCCTGTATAAAGTATTGCAAATGCTAACAATGAACATGACAAAAAAGTATGTATATTAGGGGTGTGCGATTTGACGATTTAAGATCGTGAAGCGATCTACACGTGTGACGATCTGTCATTTTTTGGAGATCGTTTTATCCCGATTCACAGTTCTGCTGCTGTATTTCTGCCTCTGTGTGCGATTAAAATCCTCCGCTCTCTCCCTGCTCTAAGCAAATTACCCCCCTCCCCCTGGGCATGTGCGCAACCTGTAAACAAACATGGCGTTGCCGCGTCTAAGAGCATAAATGAAGTTTTCGTTCCGAAGTTGAAGTCCTCATCCGTTTAATGGAACTGTTTTAGTTTTTTACCAGATGACAAAGAGCAAACAAACATAATTTTCAAAGTTTGGAAGGAGAAAGTCAAGGCAAGTGATCACAACACCTTAAACTTGTTTACTCACATCCCAAACAATACAATGAGCCGTCTGGCAGCTAAAGCTATAAAGCCGACAGCAGCAGCAGTGGCTAGCACTTCTTCTTCTTAGTTCAGCAAGCGCTAGAAAAAATAATCATAAAACGTACCCCCTACGACACAGAGTGCAAACAATCTATGCAGTTGTCCAGCTGCCTTTTTCCCCAAACATCACCATTCCACACATGAATACGCTGAATGCGAAGAGAGTTGCAGGGAATATCAACAATATGTTTGGATGGAAGAATAATTAGAACTGCTTATATTACAGTCTACCTTCATTATTTTATGTAGCAGCAGCACTTTGTATACCGTTGTGTTTTTACACTACATTGTTATCACTTACGTTTTTTTATTAGACAGCTTTATGTGTGCCTGTTTATAATATCAGCATTCTGCAAAAAAATATTTGAACCAGTTAAAGCTGCATTTACCCTGTTTTATGAGGATTATTAATTGGTGTATTGTAGATTACACAATACATCTTGCACATATTTGCAGCTACATATTAGTCTTTTATTTTAAAAGATGATATTTCATTCTATTTTCTGAATATCATATTTTTAAACTAAAGTAAGTTCATGTTTGATTTCTGTTTTAGTAGACAAGATTAAAATGTTATATAATACATTTAAATACGTTTATGATTTAGATATTTTTTTCATTGAGGTTATTTGAAAAATGAAAAATATTTATAAATATATATATATATATATATACTGTATATATATTGTATATACATAATGTGTATGTATAGTTTCATTCAGAAATTTCTGTGCATTTCTATGATCTTTTTGTGGGAAAGACATATCAATATTTTAGGCCTGAATAATATTGACTTAACTACGCATTGACTTTAACTAGACCCCACCCCCCACCCATCGAAGAGCAAATTAGAGAAACCAGTTAACTACTTGTCATGTTTTTTCATCTGTGGGAGAAAGTCAGTCAGAAAATAAACCCAGGACCTTCTTGTTGCAAGGCAACAGTGTGGTCAAATGCTGCACATTGCAGCTAATATGCAAACAGAACAGAAAAAGCTAATTTTTTTTCTGTCTCAAACAAGTTAGCATATAGTTGGCATCTAACCGCTGATATGATGACTTGGACCCCAACATGTCACTTTTTGTTGCAGTTTTCCAACAATGTGGTTTGCAGATTTCTGTACCTCTTTTACCATCTATATAGAGCCCAGAATATATTGAAACAAATATTTATTATGCTCATTATCATTTCCTGCAAGGCTATGATTCAGTCAGCCAATCCCTTTAAATTAAAACTGTAATTTTTCTGTAGGGACAAAAAAAGAAGGTAACGTTTCTTTAGATCCAGAATTTGGAGGCAGAACAGTGTGGTTCCTCACTAAGATCAGGGAGGAGAGCTTCCTATTATGCAGCGGGTGATCAGATGAGGCGACTGAGTGGAGGGAAGAGCAATAGAGGTACAATAAGTGAAGCTGAGCGTGGGAAACAGGACAGTTGAGAGACAGAAGTGACTGGATGACGTAAGGCAGAGTGGAACTGCTGGAGGAGAGCCAAGAGGTTGGAATGCTGTCACTGTGAACCAGGGGAAAAAAGCGCTAAAAAGAAAAGAAAATAAGCAGTTTAACTACTGATTGAGTGAGGTGGGAAAGCTGGACGGCTTGGACAACTATGACCTGCAGCATGTCTGTCCTGAAGCCCAGACTGTTCCCCCGGCGTCTCCATGAGCCCAGAGGAGCACCGCCACTGGCAGCACAGACAAGAATATCAGCCAAGTTTCTAAATATAGCACTGAGTGCGTCCTATCGCTCACAACGCGTTTAGTTCCCAATGATGCTGTGGGGAAGTTATTCCCGGCAAAGCCCTTTAAGGAAGAAGATAGGAAGAGAAAAGAGACAGAAAAAGAAGAGAGAACACTGATGGCTGACAGAAAGGGAACAAAAGGAAAATAACCTGAGAGGAAAGAATGGAACAGAAAGTATCAGAGAGCCCCCTGCAGTCTGATGAGAAAAGTCACCAGTCTTACAGCAATGATGTAATCCCAATTTTTTAACTCGCCCCCTCCCTTACTGATGTTTCCCACCTCTGTTCATACACAGAAATATGGACCACAGGCATACAGCCATCCATGCAGTCAGGGCACAGAAGAAATTATAAATATCTACTGCTGTAACTAGCATCACTGATCGACATGGTAACACAGTTGATGCATCTCCCTGTTTAGTCCACAAATGAGACAAAGGCTTTTCTAAATGCACAAATACACCCAGGCTGTAGTCATGAGTGACTGTTGAACCGATGGAGTGTCCCAGCTCAGAAATGAGGAGGGATGAAATGGGGGAGGGGGGGGGGATGGTCATACATGTTAGTGAAAACACATATTATATATATAATGGGAGCAAGTGGGGGAGTTTGAGCATTTGGGGGACCCTAGGAATTATTTTTAATAGTTTTGAGACAACACATCATCTGACAAAAAAATTGTAATAATGCACATCAAATTAAACAGAAGACCACGCGCTACAAGGCTACACTATCTAACCTATTTTTACCAACCACAAACACAACTCAGATGCCACGTAAATAAATATTTGTAAACAAAATCGTATTATCATAGTTTCGTCAGCCCAGCCGCCATATTTCGGCCTCTACCACAGCAAGCCTTTGTGCTAAACGCACAATCAACCACTCAAATGAAAGCAGAGACTCTACCGATTCCAAAGATACATCTGCCAAAATGCTACGTCAAAGCACTGCGGACATATAAGTCAAAGCATAACACAACAAAAAAAAAATCGCTTTTCAGAATCACAATTGAGAAAATAGCCTTACCTTTGCTGTTTTGCCGTGTAAAAAATATTTCTTTGGAAAATAAACGCTATTTTCTGATAAGTCCATCACTTGTGCATCATTTAAAACTGTCCAGGTGTTTCTATTACGGTTATTCGTTCCTAGGCAGACTTATTATTTCATCCTCGTAAAAGCCTGTTGTTTCCGCGAGGCTCTGTTCTCGGCTCCCTGGTTGGCTAACTGTATTGTCAATCATGTTTTGCCGTTTTTCTATAGGCTTCTACGATTCCAACAAGGTGTCACTCATGCAAATTGATCAATCAGCTCAGAGTGAATGTCTTATGCGTAAAATAAGAGTGTCAATCGGCAAGACAGTCTTATGACACAAGATGGCGCAAGACGCACGGACATAACTTTGTTTTGCTGGTTTCAATGTTTATATCTGATAAATGTCATCAGAAAGATGCCCAAAAGTGTTTATTTTAGGTCTACTGAACACTATGTGATATTAAAATGAAAAATATAACTTTTACAAAACAGAAATAGAAATGGCACTGATTGTGCCAAACTGGACACCTCGCCTGATATGCCTGTACTAAAACCTGTCTAGTTTTGTCCTGTTTCACATAATCACTTTCAACTTTTGAAGAGATAATGTCCACATGTTGTATTTACATTTTATTGAGTAATCACTGCCATTCAAGCAATATCCATAGAGTTTTTCAATATAGAACTATGTTTTTTTAAGGCGGAGCAAAAAAAAAATACATTTCTGCTATGTTCAATCTTCAATTTCTCCTAACCAGTAACATATAACATGCATAATGACACATCTATCAATCTACTCAATGTTACCTTTTTAAATGACACCAAAATGGTTCAAATACTCTTTTTGGTTGCTGAAATACAACCATTTTTGTTGGGTAAGCAATTTTCGAGAGCTAGGCTTCAAAATAGGCCTAGGGCTCAAGGGGATAATTACAATAATTTTGGTAAAAACAAACAGTTTTGCCTGATTTAATTTCAGAAAGTAAAAAAAGAAATGTGGCAGGAGACCTCATGATCCTATCATCCTGTCATAAAATATATATTGAAAATATCAACAAATATCAAATATTTTCTTAGGTTTTGTATTTTGGTACTTCATCAGAATTATCTTCACGTTATTGTTCTCTTTCAATATTCCCCCAATCCCTTTCTGTAATAACTTCTTATTGTTTAAAAAGATTTATATGCTACCAATTGTAATGAAGAAGCAAATATACAATAGTATTCACCATTTTAAAGATTGGATTCAGCCAGTGCTGAAACAACAATCACCCGCTCGATCTCTCCAACAGCCTCAGAAAGATTTTAGGCATATTGCAGCAGACCGATAAAGAGTGGACCCGCTATCTGGCTTCTCTATGCAACTGCTTTTTCATTATGTTCAAGCATCTAGAATCTAAACACAACAACTCTGCTAAAAATCCATCCATACATCCATCCATGCAGTTTTAAATGTAAAAACTAGACGCACTGAACTCAATAGATTGATTGACCTCTCATCCACCCAATTACAGCAAATCAATCAGCATAGAAAAGAGAACAAACTCAGCGTTTGTCTGACTAATCAACAATCTTCATTTCTTGTTCTTCTTTTAGACAATGTACAACATAGCTTTGCTGAAAAGTTGTTTTTTCTTGGGAATCTGGTGTCTCTCTACCTGACTACTCTCAACTGACAACCACCCACACACATACAAACCAAAATAGTCCCCCCTTTAGGTTTAGGCTAAATCAAAGATAAAAAAGCTCTGACATATTCTCTGAGATGAGCACTAAAACACGTCCGTTTTCCAACTAGTTTTACAGGAAATGCAATCTTAGTAATGTAAGAAGTCTGAATCTCAGGGCTTCAACACATTAGCACCCAATATGTTTTCAATGGGACACACCAACTCTGTGCTGTAATGCAATCTACTTATAATGCACAGGAGACTTATTTGTTAAAAAATATTTATCGTCAGAGGAAATCAGTAAAAGTTTTGAAAGTGTGAATAACCTTGCAGAATATTTACTATGGAGAACAGGGCCAGACTGGGATAGTAATTCAGGCTGTAAATTTGATACCATCCAAGGCTACCACCATCCAATTAACACAAAATGAGTGAGTTAGGCAGTGCCCCTTTAAATGCAATAGTGAAAAATAATAAAACAAAGGCTACACATGCACCACACTTAACTCTTTTCTTTCTTCCCCCTACACAATATGTATTTATGTTTTGCTGCAATAACATGTACTCAAATCACATAAACTGAAGTTCTATCTCATCTCTTACTACGATGGCAAATGTGCAGTCTGCACAAGGACACAATCTGATTGATAGATCTTGGGTTACCTATTAAATAAAAACAAATGATATTTCAGTGTGGGAATGACAGTAATTCTGAAGCATCATTTATAACAATGTCCTCATTCCTGCCTGGTTTTTCCCAGCAATGGATCTCTTTGTGTCAGCTAGTTCTAATCTATCCTTACCTGTGAAAGACTCTGTCATCTTCTCTGCCGCTGGCCTCTGGTCTATGCTGGCCTATGTTCAGTGAGCTGGATGCCCTAATGAGCCATAGGACACACTGTTTAAAAAAAACAAACCACCCGACCTGACTGTTTGCAATCACAGAGCAAGCCACATCCGTGGCCAGGCCACCGGGAAATGTCCTGACGCTGCCGAAAGCCAGTACTCCACTGATGGAGAGGGACACTTTTAAAAGCTTAATCCTCTCCATAAAAGGGGGAAAAAAGGTTAAATGTAGACATCTGACTTACATTGCACTGCTAAGAAGGCAGAGGCAGACGGTGGTGTGCCTAGGCTGTTGCTGGGGGAACATGTGTATTTCCCCGTGTCCTCTGGCTTGACTTGCACAATGATGAGGGAACCATCAATGAGAATACTGACTCTCCGCTTGAGATCACTGTGGATATGAAGAGAAGCACAAACGTCTAAATCAGGAAGTCACATCAAGTCTGTTTATTTCACCTGGATGGGAAGTTTTAATGGTCCATTTGTACTCAATTAACTTTTCCAAATTGTCAGTTTAGTGGCTTGCTTTTACCAGTGTGTATAAATGTCAGAATGAAAGAATAATGGAATTGTAAAGTGATTTGAAGGCCGCAAAAAGCGTTATAAAAATCCAGTCCTTTATTATCATTAATATTATAACCCTAACCCTTCTGGAGCTCCTGTCTGATTCCATTTTTATCATTTACAAAAGAAAATTATTCACCACATACATTCATTCTCTTTCCATGTAAAAATGATGATAACTCATTTAGCCAGTTTTGTCATTTTTGGTTCATTTCCTTGTGGAAGTGTAATTTTAACTCAAACATATAAGATTCTCATCAGAGAGCTTGGTTTGTAAATCAAAGTAGAATGGCAGGATTTTGGGAATTCTGCACATGAACTGGCTTCAAAAGTACCTGAAATTCACAGGAACTATTATTTTTACTTATTAGATTATACTCTATTGCGATAAACAGCCTTCCAGCAAACCAGCAGGTACATTTATTGTTCCAAGTACCAATGATTTCTTTCTAAACAGTATTTAGTGTTTTAACTGCTATCAGAATTTATTCAAGTTCTCCTTCACTCTAAAATCTTAAAAAATTAGTTTAAAAAATGAGGATTTTAGCATACTGCTTAACGGAGGAGAATATTATCAAGGAGTAACTCATAGCAAAGAGGGAATACCGTGGACTCAAATACCTGTCTACCTGCGCCAAGTGGCATCCTGAAGACTCTAGCCCCGGTGTGGAGTCCTGCTGCGGCCAGTAGCACGCCAGAGTCTGGTCTTGTTTGGTAATGCTGCCTAAACTGGGTGGTAAACTCTGTCTAAGCCTAAATACCGGCACCATTTTTGTCTCATTTTACTGATTTTAGTAAACAGAGACAGTGTAAGAGAAACTGCATGGTGTTGCAGTTAGACAATCAGAGGAGAGAAACTTGCATATCATTAATCTTAATAAGCAAGCCCCCACATCTTGTTGAGTCTCCACACCCACTCCCACACTGAACTGGCATAAACTGAAATGGACTGGGAATTATTTGGGTTGGTAGATTTTATCATTGTGATTACTTCAATATAGCCATATTTAGCATCAATCTGATTTTTATTCTTCAATTTTACTGTTTTTGCATGCTAGTTGCCTTTCAATAAAATCGCTTTTGATGTCTTGGGCTTCTAGCGCTTGACTTGTTAGGGGGTATCAACACTCTGAGGTGGGCAGTGATTGGCTGTTTGTAGATCTGCTCATCATAAGCGTTGTAGTGTGGAGGGCAAGGTGAGCAAGAGCGGTGAGTTGCAGACATGTGCTAACTTAGCGACTTTGTGACTTTATTTAAGAAGTTTTTAGACCCCTCTAGCAATTTTACATCTAGTGACTTCTTTCTGGAGTTATTGGAGATTTTATGGGTGAAGCACAAATCCTTGTTACTCTCACTGAGCAGCTGTGCTGCCATGAGCTACTCTCTGCCTCAAAGTGTTTTTAACAGGCAGTCAGTCCATGTGCAGCAGCTCCGCTTGCACCTCCAGCTAGACTCACTCTGCAGATATTTACCCCACTGAGTCCAGTGGGCTATTCCACGAAGCAAGCTAAAAGAAAATCGAGGCTAATTTTAAATATCCTCACTTGAAGTAGGCAAACAGTTCATGGCAGACTTATTTGGTTCAATGAACAAAGCTCAGGTAGATTCAATCCGTGCTAATTCAAGGGAGGTTCATGTGCGTCAATGTTGCATTAAAGTCAGCCCCTGTCAGTTGAGGCTGGATAAGTGAGAATGGAAGGAAGGAAGGAGCCGCATTCTTCTCCCAGGCAGAAAAAGACTTACTAATGCAGCTTATGAGTATCCCAAATAAATCATAACCAATAATAATAATAATAATAATAATAATAATACCAGCTGCATAAACACAAATAGTTTGATTATGTTAAAAGGCTAATCCGCCCTATGAATCTCCACTAATGCTCAAGTTTGTTTTTACAGCATTTCAGTTTGTGTGCATGCAAAAAACTTCAATGTATAGCTTTAAGAAGCATAGTAAAAAGGAACTTAACGAGATGTTACAGAATGTTTTTGAGAGTTGGCCAGTCTTTATTTAGTCAAATCTCAGAGTATATCATATTGCAAAATAATTCCAATATTTTAAGTTGCATAAATAGTTGGGTGTTATGATGTTTTGAAATTTAGTTATTTCATTTCCTTCTTCAGTTTACCTCATCATGGTTTATTTCTTGGACATTACTTCTGTTATTTTAGGATTTTACTGTTATTGTTTTCAGCTGCTCCTTCCATATATGTACTTCTTTTCTTTAGATACTTTCATTCTTGCTTCATTGTTATTATGTTTAAACTTGTGTTTCCTCATTCCTTCACTTTTCCTTTTTATCTCAGTTTAACTACATTTCCTTATTATATATATATATATATATATATATATAAATAAATCTATAGGATATTTCGTGCGGACAATCAAACCTCCAGAGCCAAGGATTCTTGATTGGGCCTGATTAGTAGACATTTCAGACCAAAAAAGTTAGAAAGAGAAAGAAACAATAATAACACAATCATAACTTTACTTCTTGAAGAAGACGTTTTCCTCCTCCCAGAACCAGGTGTATGTCAGATTGCGAGGATAGGCCTCCGCCTGGCAGGTGAAGAACGCATCCTGCGAGATGTTCACTGTTATGTTCTCTGGTGGTGATATGATAAACGGAGGGCCTGATGGGAACATACAAAAAGTGGAAACACATAGAGGTGACTTTAGTTCATTCAAGATGTGTCGTAACACAGGAAACAAAAGTGCTACCAGATCACCCTGACAACAACAATCTGATTTGGACGTTGCTGCAGATTAAAAAAGGACATAAAGTTACTCATTTTAGGGTCAGTTAGCAGAGACATACATTCTGTTTACTAGTGGGTAAATTGCATGATTGAAACTGGATATAAAAACTGTCCCACAGATAACAATGTCGGACCAGAGAGGAACCTCACTATTATGATGACTACAGTAAATCAGCTCAAAACATATCATTGGTCAGCATTAATATGGACTCTGAATAAATGATTTAGGATGGATGCAGATTTTCATATTTTATTTCTAAGAGCTAAAAAAAATATTTAAGGTATGTCAGGGAGAAAACAAATTTGACAGAGAAGAGAGATTACAGGGGGACTGAACATTTTATCTTCTCTGGATTTTAATCATCTGAATCATCTGGGCTCAGCTTTCTGGAGTACAGATGTTTTGGCTATAAATATCATGTTAAAATCAGGTTGTTCCTTGTATAACAGAAATATGTATTTTACATGTATTAATATGTATTTATAATTGAATTTATTTAAAGAATGTAACATTGAAAAAGACATTCCTAATACTCTTAAATCCAACAAACCCTCAGGAATAAAAAGGTCAGTAAATCAGTGAGGAAAGTCTGTATTGCAATCAGAAAGCTGTGGGTTTAATTCCTCCTGCCACATACTGCCCAAACACATATTGCTCATACTGACCATGAAGGCAAGCTGTTCTACGTGTTATTGTTGTTCTAATGATTTTATTATTTTATGCTGTTAAAATCAACCTGCCGAAAGGACTAAACTTAACTCAAATTCACATGCTGATGTAGCCCTGCTTTATTTATTATTTAAAGGAGCAATTCATATTTAGACTTAAAATAATCCTAACTTTAATTGCTCACTCTGTTGTGTACTGCTATAGGTAAAATGATCCATATTTAATTTCTGCTAAAGATCCAGATGTGAAGATAAAAAATGGATTGAAGTACAAATCACCTGAAATCTGTTGAACTGGACCTATTTGTCTTGCAAATCACATTAAGGTGACATATGTTGTGACTTTGCACTAGATAAAGAAACTGATTATAAATAAATAGACTTTAAAATGGTACATTCTTCTGGTGGTGAATGAACAAACAAGTACTATTTAGTAAACTGATAAAGAAAAAGTAGAACTTTTGGAAGCCACACAAGGACAGAACCTTCTTTTTACTGCTGCAAGATAAAATACTGCTATCCTAAAGGGACTGGGTGATTTGTATCTAAATGTATTATTGGTAGCAAACAGCAAAATACTTAGAGAAGAGATGATGATGATGCTGTTAAAAAGTAATAGATACAAGAATTAGAGTAAAATTACATGTTGTTGTGCTATGGGAGTCAGTGCACATCATGGGAAAAGGAAGTCAGTCAGTCATTGGGGGAACTTAAGTGAATTCTTGCAAGATCATACATCCCATTCTCCGGCAGTCAGTGGGTGGTGTAGAACAAAATAAAAATAAATGATGAACAAATAACAGAAAATGTAAATAAACATAATGCACGTTTGACTTAGGGGCGGCGTAGACATCAACACTGCCTTTTTTGTTTGAACGCCCTGCCTTTAAATGACTGTCTGCACCATGCATGCAGTGTTCTATGGTTTTCCCCAGTTTCCTCTTTGAAGTTTTCCCTGCTAATCTGATTAATCAATTAATCGAGTCGAGACCCCATCCGATTTATGGATTATCTAAATAATTTTTTGTTGCAGCCCTATTCCTTACTTACAATTTAAATCATGGAGCCGTGAGTAGTTATTTAACAATAAAAAAGGTTTACCTCCGTTTTTTTTTTTTTTTTGGCAACACTTTTTCGCTTTCCTGGGTCTGGTATTATTCTTCAGGCAATATATAGAACTGTTCAAAATTAGCATAAGTAGCCGTTGTTTTGGAACCTCTGACAGGGAATCAAATGACTACCTCTGCTCAATCTAGTGTTAAAACCATTTGGAATTTGGACATACAGTATGTGAAGCACAATCCTCTCAAGATAAGGAAGATTTTATAAATCTGCAAAATAACTTTTGTCCCTTACTGTAGGAAAAAAATAGCTTCTTCTGAAAAATTATCCATATGGAGGACAGTGTGGACAAAACAGCGCCATTTCTCCAATTCTATTCCTAAAAATATTGAAAGTACTAAGCAATCAATTTTTATCTCATAAGTTCGTCAGTCATCTTATCTCCCTCCTGGAGAACCGGTAGAACTGGAGAACCACGGCACTTGGGTTAAACCCCAACATACTTAAATACTAATAAAATTAAAATATTTCCTCAGCACATTATTATCAACCGTTGCAACTGATAAACAAATAAAGTTTAATGAAATGCTTCTAATCTAACCTGTGATGGACTGGCAACCTGTCTAGGGTGTACCCCGCCTCTCGCCCGTTGACAGCTGGAGATAGGCACCAGCCCCCACCGCAACCCCTTGAGGAACAAGCGGTTCAGAAAATGGATGGATGGACTTCTCATCTAAATCTTAATCCACTTCAACATAAGAAGTCATTACATAAGTTTAATAACGTCAAACGCTCCAGCAAAGTTTTATATTTCATTTCTGATTACAGCAATATTAAATACCTGGCTTAGGGATGAAAATAGTTGGTTTGTAAATTAATGGATTTGAGTTAAACTACATGGACATGAAAAAAGTGGGAGAGTTGTAATATTATATATGGATAAGCTGTGGGGCCTGTAAAGAAAGATAGATTAATGCAAATGGCAATAGTGTTTGTAGGGCTTCTAAAAGCAGTTGGAATATATTGAAAATGGGAATGGATAACATCTATTGTTTATATCTGCTTGTCCTCCGGGGAATGGTGGCTACCTTCAGCAGTCATGGGAAGGGTAGACCCCAGACTGGTTTCCAGTCACAGCACAACAGACATATTCATGGTCAAACACACACACACACACACACACACAAACACACAAACAGCTAAGGGCAGCTTTATGACTGTGGGAGGAAGCTGGGTTACTTGAAGATAACACACACACACACACACACACACACACACACACCAGAGAGGACCCAGTCTGGGATTTGAATCCAGAACCTTTATGCTGCAAGGCAGTAATGGTAACTGCTCCACCACTATATTCTAAAATTATTGGATATAGTTATTATTAATAAAGAATTTTAAAAATAATTTAAAAACAGCACAAAAACAGACTAACAAGACAGTGTATCAACTTTATGAGTTTAGATCTATTAGCACCAATTGAAATACTTTGTATTGTGTTTCATTAATAAATTGATCATTTGCATATATAATCTTATTCCATATCTTAAATAATACAGTTGCATTAAATGACATAAGTTATCACCTATTTGCTGTTTTCTTACTACTGATATTCCAGGTAACTGAGGAAAAAGAGTTTTGAGATGAACATATACATGCTATCAAAAATTACTTACTATAACAAAGCTGTTATGTGCAAAGCATCCGATATTTTCATGATTTTAATGTCACAAAAACTTCACCTGAATGCACGTGGTTAAAAACACAACAAAGAAGCTGATAATATTATTTAAATTGGTTTACTACTGAGTGGTACAATTTTGTTGATGCATCAGTAATTTTAAAAGTTTGAGTAACAAAACAAAGAAAGCAAAAGAAAACATTTTTCTAACAAAGAGCTGGGACGAGTCCTTTAAATTAGTTGAAATACTCACTAGAGTGAAATTTTGAGAGTGGTTTTAAATGCCATTTTTATAACTGAAACAGAGCTTCACAAACAAACAAACACAGGGATTGTCTTAACAAACATTAAATGTGTTAGGATTAAGCCTTACCCAAGGACACAAACACACACTGTAAGCCAATGTTGCTACAATAAAGAGTTTCCCTCATATGCTAGCTCTGATTAGCAGTGTGCAGTTTGATACTTGAACATGCAGAGCATTTCCAGCTGCCAGCTAGTCTGAAGGATAACCAGGATTTAGTGAGCCTGGTAGTAATGTTGTTGGTGATAGCTGCCAATGTGTGCTTATGTATTAGTGCAATCCCACCCTATTTGAAACAAACTGAGTGCTGAAGAATGATTGCCACTGTAGCTTCTGCTGATCTGCTGCTCACTGGCTTTCCAGGAGGCAGTGTAATAATCTGCATGTTCGAGAATTTACACAGGACAGTTGTGAACTATGTCCTGACTGTGGCTTTGTGCAACAAACCTCATTGTATTGTTTGGAACAAAGCTGTTGATGACACTGCTGGCAGTGGCTAGCAGTCTCTTTGTGTAAACCAAATCTATACAGTATGATAAACACAGATGGTTTAAGTAGCATAAAACATGATGAAATTAATGAGCCAGAACATCAACCACAAAGAGCAAGGTTTTAAAACTATAGTTAAAAGTCAGATTTAATTATCTTTGGTTTCTAGGTATCTTGAGGCAGACTTGATATTTTATTTATAATCTATTTATAAAATTATACATACTAAGAAAACATGATAACAGAATCTTCACAAGGAATGGCGGACAATGATTTTATGAATGTGTTTGGAAGCGATTCAGTGAGACACTGAGCCTCAGCTGCCTCTGTTAAGAAGAGATCAGGTCATGACCTGCTGGATCAATTGAAGCTTACTTTCTGAAATTACACAACCTTGAAAGATGTGATCACGCTTTCTCTGTCATATGAATATCTGGTCAATATATTTTACTTACTCCAATGTATGTACAAAAATGTAAATCCACTTTTTTTTACCTCTTAAAGAACTTGCTAATCTACATTTTATAAGTTTGTCATAGAAAAGATTTACAAGGTTAATTTAGCTGTATACTATAGTATGAACCTTTCTCTTACTTGAAATGGCTGGTTCACTTTGTTAGATAGAAGCTCTTCTTCCAACAGCTTCCATTTGGGGGCACCCCATTGGATCCTCACCTTCAACTAATGCCCACGGCTGACACACTAACCCTCTTAACATCCTCTGTCATATTCATAAACCTTGTTATGTGGCTCTAAAGCTTCCCTGGACCCCATTAGTCCAACAAATGGCAACACAGAGACACACATAAGAAACAAGCATAAATGTAAAGAGACCAGTTACCTGACAGTCATGTTTCTGGGCTGTGTGAGTAAGCCAGAGTACCCAGGAAAACTACATATTCAAAGGGAAAACATCCATGCAGACAGACTTCAGACTGGGATTCAAACTTAGGACCCCTGTTGGTATGAGGCAACTGTGCCAACAAAGCCAGTGACTCATTATGTTTATGCTTAAAGACAAAATATATAAGAGCAATGGTATTCCTGAAAATGTGAATCATTGAAAACAATTCACCAACCTTGTACTAGCAGCCTTGTTGTGTGAATGGCCTCTCCCTGGGGGCTAAAGGCTCGGCACATGTAGGCCCCACGATCTTCTCGGGTGATGGATAGCACAGTTAAATTCCCATCAGACACCTAAACAAACACAATACTTGGTTACTGTGGAGTTACTTTGCTTACTTTAAACACACTCATGAAATGCAAACATGACTCTCAAACATAAAGCAGAGATGCAACATTTTTGAACTTTGAATTTTTTAACAGAAAACCAAACAAGTTAAACTCCCTTTGACCCTTTGTATATTCAAAATGAGTAAACCTTCAGTGAACTGGTTTATAAGCCACAGGACAAAGTAGATGCAGCCAATATATAGAATATATTTGATGTAAAGTCAAACAAAAACACAAAAGTTAGAAGAAAAATTAGAAGAAATTTATGATTTTTTTTTTTGTCAAAGTATGTGCTTTTCTTCAACATCTGTAAAGCCATAATTGTATTGAATTTTTGCACATGAAAAGTCAAATGCCTTATACATTTTTGCAAAATACAACTAGAACTGCAAGCAGTTAAGAAAAGGTTCCTCGCCCATCTGTGCAACTCGACTTCTGGCCCCGCCCCTCCTAATAAATTCCCTTCCCTGCATCACATAAAGTTGGTAATTTACAGGAAAATGTAAACTCCTAGAATGTTTGGTTCTAAAATGGAATTTGCCTGTTGCCGTCATAAGATACCATACTCATGAATTCCACCCAAAGAAAAAGCAGTAAACCTACAGCCTAACGTTCCACCAATTACTAAAAACTGCAATGAGCAGTAAAAGTACAGGCACGCAGCATGGTGATGCCCCATTAACTACTGAACAATCCACTGCATGATGCTGCCACAGGAAGTGAAAACAGCTTACAGCATGACGCTGCCAAATGCAGAGAAAGGCAGCCCACAGCATGATGCTGTCAAATGCAGAAGAAAAGCAACCCACATGATGCTGTCAAATGAAGAAAAATGGCAGCCCAGAGCATGATGCAGCCACATACAATAAAAGCCACCCCACATTATTTTGCTTTCAAATTTAGAAAAAGGCAGCCCACAGCATGATGCCGCCAAATGGAGACGAAAAGCAACCCACAGGATTATGCTGTCAAATACAGAATAATGGCAGCCCACAGCATGATGCAGCCAATACAATAAAAAGCAGCCCACATTATTTTCCTGTCAGATGCAGAAAAAGGCAGCCCACAGCATGATGCAGGCAAATGCAGGAAAAGGAAGCCCACAGCATGATGCAGCCACATTCAATAAAAGAAAGCCCATAGCATTACAATCACACATGCAGTGAGGCAGCCCACAGCATGATGCTGCCAAAAACATAAAAAGGCTGCTTATAGCATAATGCTGCCACATACAATAAAAGGCAGCCCACATCATTTTTGTCAAATTCAGAAAAGGGCATCCACAGCTTGATGCTAGGGGTGGGCGGTATGGCAAAATGTTCATATCATGGTATTTTTTTAAAACATATCGGTATTACGGTATTTAAAGAGGCTATATGGAGTGTCCTGAAATTTCAACTCGCTCCTGACACCTGTGGCTAAAAACAATCTTTGATCTTTTTCAGGCACTTATCAGGGGTTTACCTTTTGAAGTTTTATGAGGAGTTCCTGTTGGTGTCAGAGTTGTCCTGGGTTTGTTCTGTGTATTTTTCCAATCCATTGCACCGCTTGCGAGTGTAGGCTAATCACTGACTAGCGGTGGTGATCTGAAACGTTTAACATGAATGCGCATACGTCACATCCACAGACACAGCGCGCAAAAAATCCGACCCGACAGAAAAAAGGAAAAATTGGATTCAGGATTATAGGTGCATCCACAGTGAGCTGACAAGGTGTCAGTATGCTCATCAAAAGATGTTTGAGTCATAAATGGTGAAAGCAAAAGGCTAATGATACGTTTATTTTTGGGGAAAAGTTCCATATATCCTCTTTAACAGTGTTTTTTTCCATACAAGACCGTTCATATCCACATTATCTTATAAGAATAAAGAATATAAAAATGTGCTTTAAATAGCCCATTTTACTGCCATATGGACTGTATCATGTTTTTTTTTTCCAGACACAGGTGAATATGAAAAATATCAAAATGATTATGATTCTAGTAGACATTCTTGATGTTCTAAGGCTGAAAGTATTTTTTTTTTAAACCTCACGTTGACGCAAGCAACAAATTGCATCTTCTAATTGCTTTGCATGTAGTACTGAAGAATACCGCTAGGGGGCAGAGTATAGTCTCAGATCGGATATTGCCAAAGAAGAAGTAAAATAAACATGGCGATTACTAGGTGATTAATAGGTGATTATTAGCTGGTTAATATTCAGATAACAACAGAAAAAATACAGCAGAAGTATCGGAAATTGTATGTAAAACATATTTAACGCTATTAATGATTTCTTTCCTACTGGTTTTACCGCCGTTGACCGCGTGTACCTACAGACGGTCGAATAGCGCTCAACACTCCCCCCTACTGGTTACTCCCAAAAGCGTTTGTAAAAGGTATGCCGTTCGGTTCTCGTCTGACTATAGATGAGGCTCCTCTTTTTTGGAAACACTTCATCAGAATTGTGTGCTTTGCTCCTGCCAGCAGCTGTACTTAGTTAAAACGTTATTTTCTATACTGTGGTGAAGAGCGTGTAGCAGTGAAATCAGTCCTGGCTGAAACATTTCCCCTCATTAATCGTTCCGGAAGTTATCTGAGCTATTCACCAGTATAGGGGTATGTTAAAAATTCATATCATAATGAAAATAAACACCGGTTTTCGGTATGAACCGGTATACCGCCCAGGCCTACTTGATGCTGCCAAATGCAGAAAAAGTCAACCCACAGCACGATATCGCCACATACAGCATGATGCAGCCATATTCAATAAAAGGCAGCCACATTATTTTCCTGACAAATGTAGAAAAAGGCAGCCCACAGCATGATGCAGCCACATTCAATAAAAGAAAGCCCTAGCATGACAATGACACATGCAGTGAGGCAGCCCACAGCATGATGCTGCCAAATGCAATAAAAGGCAGCCCACAGTTGCTGCACCTGCATTGAATGTACATTGAGAAATTGTTATGTACATAAATAGTCATAAAAAATAAACCTTAAAAATTATTTTCCAACAATCTGCTCAATGTACCCCTGTTTGGGTACATTGTTTCCTTGCTGCCTGAAACGTTTGTTCCACCCATGTTACTCCTGATACCGAGCATTGATAATTACATCGAAATAATTTTTTGTCTAAGATGCACCCATAAAATCCACATGCTGTTCTGTATAAATGTGTTAAAATAGCCTTAAAGAACCTTGCAACTGGTAACAAAATAAACCTATAAAATACAGTAATAATGAGACTTTATATCTTGAAGACATTAAAATATTTTTTAACACTTTTCTTGAAACATTTTCTTGCACATTTAGGTTACTTTTGCCACAGATGCCAGTCAGTTTAATAATATTTCAATGTTATAAAGAGAAAATGAAGACAAGCTGAAAAACACCGTAATACACCAAAGTGTATGAATAAAAGGCCAACGCTCTTCTACAGCTGAAAAAGTTTCTAACCAGTCAAAGATATGGAAAGCAGCTACTGCGGGAAGCAACAGTACAATGGCCATTCTGTTGCTATCTCCCAGTCATTGCCGAACAGCATTCTAGTGTTTATATATGGTCATACTGCAGCTGTCTCCATATTTGCATGTGTCATCACGTGGGTTAAATTCTGCCACCACATTGGTCTAAAAGTTTGCAACTGCAAAGATGTGAAAAACACTAAAAACAACAAAATGGGTAAACGAAAGTACTGCATTGTTGAAAATCCTTAACAGATTCTTTTAAGCTGATCAATTCAAAGTTTGTCATTTTAGATCATTTTAAAAGTTAAATCTATTGGAAAAAAGCAAGTCACAAGGGTTAAAATTAGCATTTAGCGGTAGACTTTTTAAAATCTTATAAAATAGTTTAATCAATAAAGATGTTAAGCAACTCACCTCTTAGTGTGAAAACTTTTCATTACCGTTTCACCGAGTTATAAGAGGTTTTATTTCTTCCATTTTGTTTTCTCCATGACTGCCATGTGCTACATTCGCAGACACGTCAGACATACTAAACAGCTTAAAAATCACATGATGCTGATCTAAACTATGCATTTTAAGTCTGAAGTCACGTAAATAACAACCCTAGCCAGTTATCAGTTGATTATATTTGTCAGTAATTGGAGTCACTTGGCAACAAAAGTCAACCAAAAAAAGTAATATGTAAAAAGTCAACCAAGAAACATAAAGTTCCCGTGCTCATGAAAGCAACTTGACAATCGGCAGTGGAGGAGGGAATTTCCTGTAGAGTCAGATTTAAAATATTCACTAAAAATACATGCTTTGTTCAGAAATAATTAAAATATAAAATGCATCTCAGGCTTGGAACCCTACAAAGAGTCAGAGTCAAATATTTTTTCTTCTTTTCATGGTTATGATGAGCAATCAATACAGTAAATATGAATCAATTTTGTGGTATTTAATTATTATTAGGGATGTCTTAATCTGATCCCAAGTATTAGACTGGGGTCCCAATCAAGGCCTATTTAAAGGGCCTATATCATGCAAAATCAAGTTTTGGAAATTTTCAATCATCTGGTAGAGGTGTTTGCTCATAAAAAAACCCCAGCCATGTTTTTTTTTTTCTTAATGAACGCATGTCTGGGTAATCCTCCAGAATCCTGCTGTCTGAGCAACTGCACCACCCTCTCCTGGAAAACGACCGAGTGTTCATATTTTCTACATATTTTACATCACTATGTTAAAACAAGGAAGTGCTAAAGGTCTCTGCACTGCCCCTGCAGACAGAGTAGCTTACCTTTGGTAGAGCTGTAAAAACACCCTCCCCCTTCTCAAAGCTCATAAGCAGGCCCGGGGTGGCTAATCGGGAGAACCTGGACATTTCCCGGTTGGCCGGTCTGATATCTGGGCCACAAGGGTAGATTCTCTGGCAAGCAGAGTTGTACTAGTGTGCTAAATGTGCAACTAGTCAAAAAGGAGTTGCTATTAACACTATTTATGCACAAGTTTGGCAAAAGTTTAAACTTGTAGGGGAAAATGTTTATCTAGTACCATGTAGTTGCATACTATTTAGCATAGAAAACAATGGATATAAGGATATAGAGTTTTTACTGAAACAGCTTGCCATAAAGGGGCACTTCACAGCTGCCAGCTGGCTGCATTCATTTTTTTCTCTCCGCGCACCTCAATTTTAACCGTCAGAACAATCAGTCAGTGTTTGAAAGGTAAAATAGGGTGGCGCAGAAAGGACTACTATTATATAGAGGAAAGCTCAAATAAACGGCCATACTATTTTTGCTTTTGTGCAAAAAATGAGGACCCAAACAGCTAACAAGGACAATGAAACAGGTAAGACAACGTGTTGAATTTTCCCTGCAACCACCATTTGAGTTAATTTATCTAGTCAATGGTAGGATGTTGTTGCAGCAGACAAAACATGTAATTTTAATAAAAATGATGACACAATTCTTAAGAGTTAGAAGGAAAATCTGGGATGAAGCAAAATGAGCTCACAGGTCCAAAGCGGGCAGGCTTATTTATTGGGTTAATATTATAAATGAGTACTAATATAATGAAGAGCATGGTGTAGACCTGCTATAAAAAAAGCACCCTGCAATGCTAGAGGATTCAGCACTACAATAATAAAACTGAAGTGAACTAATCAAATGATTTGTGAAAGTTGGAGACTTGTGCTGAGAATTATACTTTTTTTTTAAAGGGAATCAGTGTTTGAACCAGATGCATCTATTAGCTCCAATAAAACACTTTCTATGCCCAAATGATAGTTTGACCTGTTAAATTTTTCTTTAAAAGTAGAACAATAAATACAAAAGGTCCATACTTGAAAGAGAATAGAATGAAAGTAATATAAATTAAACCTGGATGTTTTGCCAATGAAAATATCTAAATTGGTTAAGTAATTTGTTTTTATACTAAATGCACTAAAGCTTTACAGAATATTATCTTTTATTGTGGCAGGTGCAGCAAATAAGATTAGGGAAAGTAGAGGAAGTGTGAACATGAAAACAGTCTAATTGGGGACTAATGACAATGGTAGCAGCTCAAAATATAGATTCTGATATTGTTAATGTATGTGTTGAAAGAATAACATAGATGTGAACACATGCTGAAATAATATCGTGACGATCGAGTATGTGACTCCAGATCCAGCTTGTTGTGGAATGTCACGATTTTATGTGGGTTACACAACACCAAAGCATGCAAAGGGCCTATTTTGATTGCATGTCTTGCAGAGCTCAAGGCCATCATAGACCTAGCAATTTTTGTGTTAATCTAAAAGATCTAGGTTTTTCTTCTGGAACTGCTGTCCCACTGGTTCCCATTATGTCATGTATATTGGGGTCTAAAAGTCAGAAACTGAAAAGGTTATTCAGAATTATTTATTAATGACCACACAAGTTGGTGGAATTTATTATCTGTACAGCATGACATGCTCACATCTCTCTGTCAACACACAACAATCAAAAATTTTAATTTAAATGGACAGGTTTAAATACTTAGACAAATTTAGTTTAATGTCCGTAAGGCTGTGGGTAAAAACTGTTTTTTGAGTCTGACTGTTTTTGTTGGCAGGGACCTGTAGCGTCTTTCAGAAGGCAATGGTGTAAACAGGTGATATGCAGGGAAAGAAGGATCCAAGGAGATTTTTACAGCCCGTTTTGTGATGCATCTTTGGTACACAGTGTCAATAGAAAGGAAGGGTATGCCCAGTGATTTTCGAAAAATTGTCTACTCTACATTGTAGATTTTTGCTTAATTGTGAGTCCAAATTACCAAACCAGACTATTATGGATTAGGTGAGTTTGCTTTGGATGATGGCGGTGTAAAATTAAGCAGGATATTGTGCCTGACTCAGAATTTCTTTAGTTGTCTAAGAAAAAATTATTGTTTATTGGCTTTAGTGAAACAACAAGTTCAAATTGAATATGATACAATGTAGGGCTGGCCAAAATAATGAAATTATTAAATGGATATTGCTTTGTTCCACATGTGATTTTGAAAATGACAATACCACGAATTTTTGAGGGACACAAGGCTCCCGATCTTGTATCAATTCAATTCAGTTTAATTATTTAGCGCCAATTCACATTGTGTGCTGGACATCACTCAGATAACCATCGATGAAATGACAGCATGTGGCTAAACATGTCGTCCTTGTTCCGACTGAGCAGGGGATCAGAAAAAATTACAGTCTAACATCGTTTTAGCAAACTTACACACCGAAGCAACACTATTTTTAGTGACCTCTGTTTGGCATAACCGGTTGTCATTACCGGCAATGTGAGTAACAATCTTACTGTATTTAATTCAATTGTAAAATAATTTATTGATCCCAGAGAGAAATTAAGTGTTGTTGTAGCTCATTACTATTTCATTTTTTAAGAAGTTGTTGTAGACCATGATGGCTTTGAGGAGAAAGGATTTTCTGTAGCAGTCTGTGTTGCAGCAAAACTGAAGAAGCCTCTGACTGAAGACACTCTGTAGCTGTAGGATGGTCTCATGAAGAGGATGCTTAGGGTTGTCCATAATCTTTTTAATTTGATAAAGAATCCTTCTTTGCATCATTATCTCCAGTTATTCCACAGTTATGCGAACAGAACAGAACCAGCCTTCTAAATCAGCTTGTTGAGCCGTTTTTAGTACCTGGCTCTGAGTCTGCTACCCCAACAGATGATGGACGAAGAGATGACACTCTCCACAACAGACAGATAATTGTTTCCACACCATGCCACAAAGCGGTCCACCAGCTCTCTGTAATTAGCTTCTTCTCCATCTCTGATACACCTGCAGTTTCAGGTGAGATTTAATGTTTCCTTTTCTGGCCTCTGGAAAACATATGACTATGGTCAATTGAGCCTCTAATGCCATGCTTCTGACTATAGAACTGCCAATTACAAGGATCTCCTTATTCGGTGTGTCAGAGTGGGGAAAATCTGTTACAAATGCTGCCTGAGAACCCAGTTGAGTGGGTTCCAAGGGGCAAACTCCGCCCGCAGAATGTGAAGCTAATACGGAAGTGACAAAAATTGCAGTACCTCCCTCATCCGCTGGGGGCTGGCTGCAAAAAAGAGCAACTTCCCATTGACTCCCATGTTAAAAAGGCCAACTTTACAGTAAAAATAAACATGTTTACAGCCTGGTTCAAAAAAACATTTTAGGTTAGATAGTTCAGGTTTACCATCATGACAACTCTGAGGCGGGCGAATTTTTTTCTAACTCCTCTGTTTATTTGTAATTTAATTGTGAAATTATGAATAATTAGGGGCGTGTCCTTTTGATTGACAGGTCAGTCTAGGCTAACGCTGGTGGCTAATGGTGGCTAACTGTAGCTAATAGCTTGCTCCGTAGTCTGCTTGCGGAGCTCTTGACAGCCTGGGAATAAGGTAGAGACTTCAGTCATTTGGTGTTTCTGAACTCCACTTTCAGTTGCCTCTGCAGTTTTTATTCGGTTTTGGATGTTAATCTGCAATTATTGGACCCGATCAGGTAGAGCACCTCGAGGCTCAAGAGCGGGAGACTGTTACATCAGGCAGGAAGACTACAGAGTTGGACTCTAGACAGACTGGTTGATCGCTGGTTAGATCAAAATTGGTGTGAGGAACACAAAGCTGGAGGCATAAACTAATGGATGTCTGATGTGAGGTGAGTCAAAAGCCTTTCATTTTTTTTAGGGGATCTGATTTTTCAATTTTTCAATTTTTTTAACTTTCTTTTTATCTGTTTTTCTTTAAACATTATACAGGGGAGTGGGGGGAAACAAAAAAAAAATAAATAAATAAAAAATTAAAAAAAAAAACGTGTGAAGAACATCATGTTGGATCACCATGTTTTTGCAGTTTGATCCTTTCTCAATATCAATGTGATGGTCTTTGTTCTGTCGATTTTTTGTATTTAGTCCATTTCTCCCACTTACGGCAAAATTGGTCCTCTTGAGTCCTTATTCGGTAGGTCAGTTGTTCCATAACATGTATTTCGTCCATAACTTTCATCCAGTCACTGTGTGATGGTGGGTCTATCTTATGCCATTTCCTTGTAATTGTTTTTTTGCAGGCTGCCAACATAATTTTCAATATGTATCTATCTTCTTTCAACACATCATTTCCCGTAATGACACCAAGATATAATAATGTACAGGACTTTGATACAGCATAACCCAAAACTTTGCCTATAACTAAGTGAAGATCTTCCCAAAATTTTACGATCTTAGGACATAGCCAGAACACATGCGAATGATTCACGTTTACATCTCCACAGCTTCTCCAACATGGCTGTGGTAATGAAGTATGTTTATTCATAATTTTGGGTGTTATAAAAAAATCGAATTAAATTTTTACAGCAATGTAATCTCCGGACACATGATGAAGTTGTTGATTGCTGTGTTTTCCAAATATATGACCATTCATCATCGGATATGTTCACTCCCAGCTCTCTCTGCCACTTCAGTTTTATATACGTCGTTGTATTCCCTCTTGCCTCCATTATATGTTCATAAACTGTAGAGATTATTCTAAATTGCTTTGCGTTGTAGGCTTCAATTATGATTTTGATTATCGAATTTCTGTCCAGATTTACACTGTGTTTTATTTTTTTGTTGAAGAAGTTCCTTATCTGTAAATATCTGAAATGGTCTTGATTACTTAGATCATATTTTTGTTTAATCTCCTGAAAGCTCATGAAGTTCCCATTTTTAATTAGTGTGCATATAGCTGTTAATCCATTAGGAATCCATTGTTTAAATCTTCGGTCAAGAGAACCAGGGGTAAAACCCTTGTCATATGCTATCCACCTAAGCAGTCCGAGCTCTTTCTCTAGTTTGTATTTTCGTACCAGATTAAACCATAATTTTAGCGTAAACTGAGTGACCGTATTCACCTGTTTAATTATAATCATTGCTTCTTCTCTGTCTCCAAGAAGACTTTGGATTTCTCTTCCTTGTATCGATTTTTCTAAATTCTTCCATTTGGCTACATAATCTTTGTCACACAAACAAATTACATGCCTAATTTGTGCAGCATGAAAATATCCTTTAAGATTTGGCAGTGCCAAACCTCCCTTATCCTTTCTTATCTGTAATGTTTCAAATTTGATTCTCGGTCTGTGGCCGTTCCATATAAACCTTGAAAGGATTTTGTCCCACAGTCTGAATTGTTTTTCGGGTATCTCAATGGGTAATGACTGAAAGAGGTAAAGAAGTCGAGGTAGGACACTCATTTTTATGGTCTCTATTCGTGAACCAATGTCTAATGAAAGGAGAGCCCACCTGTCCAAATCACTCTTAATTTCCTTATCTAGTTTCACATAATTATGTTCATATAGATCATCAGTGTTTTGTGTTAAAGTGACCCCAAGATATTTCATTTTTGTTGCTCTCCAGTTCATATGATATTTTTGTTGTATGGTTTTGGATGGAAAATAGTTAAAAGCTAAAATCTGTGTTTTGGTCAAGTTAAGCTTGTATCCAGAATAGAAGCCAAATGTCTCGAGTTGGTTGACTAGTATGGGAATGCATGTGTCTGGGTCCTCTAGGAAACAGACCACATCATCAGCAAAAAGTCCAATGATATGTTCCTCTTCCCCAATCTCTATTCCTTTAAGATTTCTATTTTGCCTGATTGCTTGTGCCAGTGGCTCTATGAAAAGTGCAAATAAGGTTGTAGAAAGACAGCAGCCCTGTCTGGTAGATCGTCCTAAATTTATGCTCTCAGTTAGACTGCCATTTATTCTTATCCTTGCGGTTGGGTTTTGGTAAAGCGTTTTTATACATCTGACAGTTTTTTCGTTAAGTCCAAATTTCTCAAGTACCTGATATAGAAAAGTCCAGTTTACACAATCAAAAGCCTTTTCTGCATCAAGGCTTATTAAGGCTGCACATTTCTCCTTTTTTTTATATGGTTGATAATATATAGAGCTCTTCTTGTGTTATCTTGGGCTTGACGTCCCTTAATAAAGCCTGTCTGGTCTTCATCGATAATGTCACTGGTAAAAAATTCATATCTTCTAGAAATAATTGAGGTATACAATTTGTAATCGACATTGAGCAGTGATATGGGTCTATAATCTGAACAAGTCTCACTGTTGCTTTTCTTGGGGATCACTGATATCACCGCTTCTTTCCAGGAAGGGGGCATTTCACCATGTTCAAGTGTGTAGTTGAATGATTTTACGAGAAGAGATATAATCTGCTCATTGAATGTTTTATACCACTCGGATGGTAGACCGTCACTGCCGGGAGATTTGTTTGTTTTTAGTTTGTTTATTGCTTTCTCTATCTCTGCTTTTGTGATGGGTGAAGTCAGATGATCATTTTGATTTTTTCCAATTGATGGTAAGTCCAGTTTCTCAAGAAAAGCTTTCATTTGGTCAATGTCTGCGGAAGGAGGTTGACTGTATAAATCTCTATAGTAGTTCATAAACTGAGTTCCAATCTCTTTGGGGTCATGAATTATTTGATTCGTATTCATATCCTTTATCTTGTGAATTGTCCGATCTGCTTGCTGTTTTTTCAATTTTTTTGCCAGTAATTTGGTTGCCCTTGGTCCCACTTCATAATAGGATTGTTTTAGAAATCTGGTCTTCTTTTCAATTTCTGTGATTAGTATTTTTTTTTTTTTTTATTTTTTTTTTTTTTTTTTTTTTTTTTTTTTTTTTTTTTTTTTTTTTTTTTTTTTTTTTTATCTATATTATCTCTAATTTCTTTAATTTTTGGAAGTAAAGAGGGGTCTCGTGTAGTCTTGTGTTGCTGTTCAGTAATAAACAGCTTTTCCTTCTCCTTTTTGTAGACCTCTTCTCTGTTTTTGATGATCACACCTCTTCTACATCCATGATGGTATGAACTATGGAATGAGTTGGCATATCCAAACCTCTTAAATTTCTCGCTTTCCGGACTAGACAGATGCGTTTCTTGTAGAAAAATAATCTGTGACTTATCCTTTTTTAATTTGGTCATTATCTTCTGACGTTTCACAGGATTATTTAGACCATTAATATTTAAAGACAGTATTTTGGTATTATACTCTATCATTTCTAACTGGTTTGAGCGGCAATCCAACAATGAACATAAAAAACTAAATCCAAGAACAACAGTTGAACTCTGAACATTGTGGCTTCCAAAAAGGAGATGTACTTATCCATCCCTTGTGGTCCCTGTTGGTGGGAGGAGGGTTTGGTGCCTCACTGCGGTGGGGGCCCTCCCTAGCTGTGAGAAAAAACCCACAAATACTAGAATTGTCCAACATTTTGTGCATGCTACAAAACACTCCCTCTTGTCGGTTTAACTAATCTATAAACTTAAGTCGTGAGTCATTATATATATGACCCAGATTATGTGTATCAAACTATAACTCTATGGTAAAAAAGTAAATATTTTTGACAAAAAAGATAGTGATGTTTGAGTTCACCCAGCGACGTAGCCTATATCTTTTCATCCATTGCAGTTCTCTTAGTGTGTGTCTCGTCTAAACTCCGTCAGCCTCTCCCTTGCACGTTGAGCTGCGCTGTCTGGGCTGTTGTTGGTGCGTTTCCATGGCAACGCTGCGTTCAGTCGCTCCTCTGCATCAGCTGCGGTGTTTGCTTTGGTCACCACCTTTACCGTGATCCCGCGTCGATTCAGGTCCCGTGCTGCCTCCTCCGCTGTGCTGTATATCACCAGACCCGTGTCCCAATGCACCCGCATCTTCGTGTAGGGTGTCTGGTACCGGATGCCTTTCTCCCTCAGAGCCGCTTTGATAGGACCGTACATCTTGCGCCTCTCCATGACGTCGGTCGCATAGTCGTTATCAAAGTAAAGTCGTTTGCCGTTAATCTCAATCTTCTGTTGCCACGCTTTCTTTAAAACCAACTCTTTAACGTGAAATTCCAGAAAGTTAACGATTATTGATCTCGGGGAAGACGCAGCTGCTGGTTTTGGAATCAATGCTCTGTGTGCCCTCTGGACACGGAGTTCGAGACCCTCTGGCAGGGTCAGGTGGCGATTAAACAACTCGTTAACAAAATCAGTGACAGATCTCCCTTCTTTTTCCTCTGGCACCCGGTAGATCCTGATATTGTTTCTTCTCGAGCGGCTCTCGAGATCGACAACTTTGTCCCGCATCTGCATGTTTTCTTTCACCACCGCCAGTAGCGTTTCTTTCATCTCCAAGCAGGCCGACTCCATGTCAGCTATTCGGGTTTGTGCCTCAGCTATGTTGGTGTTTTGGCTCTGGAGCTCCTGCAAAACTTCACCTTTAAACTCCACGAGGTCGTCCTTCAAAACTTTCTTGACGTCGTTTTTAAATTCGTCCAGGTCCCGTCTCATTCCTTGTTTAAAATCTTTTAGCTCTGTACGAAGCATCGTTAGAGCTTGAAGCAGAGCGTTCTGGTCAGTGCTAGCTTCGCCTAGCATAGCAATGCTAGTTTCACCTCCGTTGTCATTTTCCTCGTGTTCAGTAGACTCGGTCACTTCTGGGTTTTGTTGGTTATCCCTCGAATTTGTGTTCATCACCTGACTCCTTAGCTTTCTCCCTCCGTCCATACTTAAATTGAATGAATTTCAGTGTTATTTATATTGAAAGGAGGTACTTTGTCCAAACCGACTTGAGGAGCTCGCTATTATGCGTCCATCTTGTTGTCGCACCGCACCGGAAGCCAGGGATCTGAATTTTCATGATGACTTTGTGACTACATCCTCACCCTCCAACGATGGTAATGGAAATAACACAATATCAGGCCGTATTGATCCGACCCATTTGGGTCTTATTATATTGATCTGTTTTCTCTACTCGAGATGTTTCTGCGTCTAAACGGATCGTTGTTGAAAAACGGGGTAAAAGTCTCTCAACCACGGTCTTCTGGCTGAAACCGGCTGCAGCCTACGTTAGCTTCAGTTAGCTCCCGACTAGCTTCTGACTAGCCTGTAGCTATGTCGGCTCGGAGCGTTAACCCTCCGCCCCCAGCCTCACAGCGCCACTCTCAGCTCCACCTCTTTGCCCATTTTTGGAGTTTCTGAGAGTGACGAGGCGAGTGACAAGATGGCGGCGGTGGGAACCGCCCAACTGGCCTAATTTTTGCTATTCAAAAACCTATGGGGGACGTACCGGAAGGTTAGTCCATTGTTTTATACAGTCTATGGTGGGTTCTGTTTGAGGAGCACTAGATGGTTCTTTCCTTGGTGGCTCTGACTATCCACTGGATTCCCAGCAGCACAGACCCAGGCGGAGGGGTGGTCAGGGGGGTCAGCCCCACCCCCACGCGCCTCCTGGGAGCCGAGGCTTTTATTTATACTTTAGCTGTGATTAAGCCTCCAGTCAGTAGGTGGCAGCAGTGCTCAAACTTATCAACAAGCTGTCTGTTCAGCCTGGTAGAAGAAGTCCACTCAGACAGATCTGATAGAAAAAGATGTTCTTTAATCTACACTGTGGGAAAGGGAGATGGAATTGCGGAATTTAACAACTAAAAATGGAGTACACAAAGCCATTCCTGTAGTGATCTGGTGGCTCCCGCTCCTGTAAGGCTGCCTGTTTGCTGTTACCAGGACGTCGGCCCGACTCTCCATGCAGACAGACTAAACCTGACCGCCAGAGCGAGAAAACTCCCAGAACCATAGACGCCCCCATCCCCGAAACAACCCGAACAAACAAGTTTAGCTTAGCGTGAGGGACAGAGATATTTATGAATCGGGGGAAGATCCTTCTATAAATTATGTAAGCCCACCGTAAGGACCAGTGATAGCAAGCTTTGCATTAGAAACAAGAAGAAATGAGAGCTCCGCCAGGGGAAAAAACGCAAACGAGGCGCTGCAGAAAGACCGTTAAACATAAAAGCACTGACATACATTGATTTCACTGGAGTCTGGGAAGGACTAGGAAATAAAAATGAACACAGGTTTAGATAAATATGGAAGAAATTTGAATATTTACTGTTTCCAGGTCTCTATGAGACTTGATCAGGTGGTGAGAGATCTTGTGTAAATGGGCCTATGAAAAAATATATTAGTTTTTCACATAGGATGCTTTTGTTCTTTAAAAATGACAGGAAAATACTTGAACCATAGCACAGTAGATTTATGAAGATAGTTGTGAATAACATTAAATGTGGTATTTGGTTATTGATTTGGTCAATTGTTTTCAGTCACCACAATTACATACTTTTTGGTTTAATAAATATGACTAGAATGGAAAAAGCAGAATTCATAAAAATCTAAATGGAAAAAGTGGAACTTGTGAAATAAAGCATTTCTAACATAATAACTGGATTTCATAGGGTTGCAGAGCTGAAAAGAAAAACAGTGAAGGTGAAGAAGTTATGTAGCTTGAAAAGTGATAAACTGATGAAGCTGACAGGTTATCAATTAACACAGTTTAAAAAAGCTAACATTCAATATTAGTTTAAAAATTACATCCCATTGAAGCATTTGAACTGTTTCTCTTATGAGCATCGCACAGACAGCAGGTTGGATTAAATGTTACCAACTGAATTAATAAACTGAACTTGGAAATAGTGTCAAGACCTAAAAAAATTAAATGAGCTGCAACCATTTGAAGTAGTTGCATCTTATTTAATTAATCTTTTTTCATAATCACTATATACTATATGCAGTTTGCTGGTGCCGGTTTGTATCAATAAATAATAAAAAAATTTTACATATCAAAATGGTTGGTGTGGGGGGAAGGGGGGGCGTGAAAAAAAATCTTTTCTCTATAGGGGCATGGCAGAAAATAATTGAGAAACACTGCACTAATGCAAGGAACGCCTGTCTTTATGAACCAGCATCCCAGGCACATTGACAAAGAAAGCACCCTTCCAGAAATATTACGGTGAATCCTCTCGTATCTGCTCAAACCAAGTCCACTAACCGAAAGTTAGTGGACTTTCTCTTTAGTTGGTTCACACATGGCTTTCACTTGGCCCAAAAAATCCTTCCTAATTGCATCCACCACTGTCACGATTTCCAATCTGCCCTTTTAGAACTCAGTAAGGTTGACGTTTTCCTAACTAAAGAAGGTAAAGAAAGATTCAAGGTAAGACGATTAAGACAGGCAGTCTCACCCATAACGTGCATTTCCTCCATGTGAACTTTTACCTTTACCTTTACTTTTACTCTGACCTTACGCGTATGTCTCCACTACACCGAGCAGGCCTGACAGGGCCATTTTCAGTGCCATTTCAGGAACCGACAAAGTACCAGTCTTGGGGATGTACTCAAAAATGTCCCTGTAGAGTTGCTGGGTAGGACTTTCGCTGATTGGTTCTAACTCAAACAGTTGGCATTTGTAAAATTGGAAGAGTTGCACAACCAGGAACACGGCAACCATCCCTTCTTCTACCATGTTAATTTTCTTTTTATTCTCTACTCCTTTGGCCATGTTTGGTGCTGATCAGTGACACCGTTCACAGCCGAAATTGTTGGAATATGCTGACAAATGACCAGATTCCTTAAAAGGTTTATTTTGTGTGGAGACACAGCACCTAAGAGGACCTGGCCAGAAGATTTATCCCAGCAGCTTTTCCTTCTTAGAAGTGTTCCAGAACTTTTCTAGTGGAAACACGCATTTGCATCATTCTAGTGTCAACAGCATCATTCCATTCCCAGACTTTTTTACACAATGGGTAACTATCGATCATGCCAATATACTCACCCACACAAGGTTACTTCAAAAGCAGACATCACAAGTGATTTAAAGTCTTTCCTTTTCAAACACATTTTTAGGCTGTTTTTTTTTATTAATATTTGGACAGGAAGCCCACTTCTTAGCAGAATGGTAAATGGACTGAACTTATATAGCGCTTTTCTCCACATTCACCCATTGACACTCATGGGATCGACATGTGACTGGAGGAAGCTGGAATCAAACCTACGATCCTCTGATTGCAAGCCAAATACTGTACTGCTCAGCCACAGTCGAATAGAATAACTCACCTTTGGCTGCTATTAACTATAATTTATCTTCTTTATCCTCTTATATTACTTTATAAACCTCTATAAATATGGAGAAATATAATGGGACAAAGAAAATCGTTTTTCGGGTTATATATTTGATTTGGAGAGAGGGACAGAATACATTTTTTACTTCTTTCTATCCCTTTTCGAATATGTGATTACCTTCATGTTATTCCCCCTTTGTATGTGTGTCAGCTAATTTTTCAGCTATAATTTGCATTAATCTAATTATTAGTTCTTTACAATACTAAGAAATGAATCTGCATATTCATAAAAAATTTTATTACTAGGGATAACCTGATCATTTTTTTCCCCTTGAGTCCGACTCATATTATTTTGAGTCTGAATCCGATACTTCTAGGTAATACATAAAGAAAATAAAGAAGAGCGAAGAAACCGATCCAGGGTGTTCCTTTTTTAATTCACTTTATTTTAACATTTAACAATTCTCTTAACAAACAAACTTGTGTGAGGTAGCCTAAACAAACAAGCAGCCTAATAAATAAGAAATTATTCACTTTTGGACATTAGTGCAACACTAAATATAAAAAAATCTAATGCCCCATTTCCACCAGGGACGGGTAGGTTGTGTTTACATTGCATTCTCAAAAGAACTGTAGTGGGCGAGGATATGGGCGAGCTAAGCTTAAAGCTCCAGCAAAAAGAAACTCTCAAACTCTCAACTCTCAAAACAGAGTTTTTTTGACCAAAGTACTACTTAGACTTCCATATCTCAGAGTGATGTCCATCTAGCCATCTTGTTTTGCAGGGATACTTTTGCAGCTTGTTTTTAGTTGGACATTAAATTAAGGTCAGCTCCACAACATGGTGATTGCAATAAAAGGAGGTTTTTTAAAGTATTTTTTATCACTTGCAATTTCTTTTTATGAAAAAAATCAGATACGACACAAAAATAAATACAAGAAGTACTGTATTGAAAAATCTCAAATCAAAAGTACTCCTCCACCATTTAAATTGTGTTTTTGGTTTAATTTTTTATTGAAATACAAAACCTAAAACAATTTAAAAATAAATATAAATAATTTTAAAAAATCTAGAAATAGTATTTTTTTCTGAAACCAGAAAGAATGTTTGTGAACCTGAACCTACTGTGAAAAAGACTTTAAGCACTGCAGTAGCAGGCCGTGAACTTGGACCTACCGAACAGGAGTCACCATCACTAACCATTCAGCCAACATGATAACATGTTGAAATGTGTGGATTCAATGGTATATATACTAATAAAATCCCCATGTTGTTTAAAACTTATATAATTTGCAACTCACACTGTTTTCTTCCTAATTTTAGGCTGCTTGCAGTTAACTGCAGTTTTTTTATATTTAAAACTTTAAACTATAGCTTTTTCTGAGACAAACAAAAAACTCCAGACCAATCAGCGGCTACTGTTGCTAAGTAGGAGTGAGAGGGATATCATGTTACCGAACCAGTCCGTAGGTGGGCGTTTCGGGTCGCTTCAGCATGCTTGGAACCAAGGCAGAGGTAGTCCGAAAAAAGTGTTGGTTTGGAACAGAAACAGGTAATGGAAATACAATCAATCAACTTTTATTTATAAAGCACTTTTCCAACTACAAAAGCTTCTCAAAGTGTTTTACAGGTTGAAATGACCCTACAAACCCCACCCTTCCCAAACCCAAAATAAAATCATCATCACAACTATAGCCCCCGACCACCCCGCCCCCAATCCAACCCATCTCCCACGCGCACACACACATAAAAGCAACAGTAAACAAAAGCAACAAGGGGCTGAGTACAGAAGAGTCAGGAAACGCCATCATGGAGCCATCTGCATCGGCAGCAACAGATCAGCAGTAGCAACTAAGGCACTGACCCAGGGTGCCCAGAGGAGGTACCATCCCTACCCAGAGGTAGGGCTGGTACCCCCACCTCGACCCAGGCACTGCCTGGAGAGCACCTAGGCAGCCACAGCCGACCATAACCCCGATGCAAAGGGCTCCCACAGAGATGAACTAGTCTGATAGCGACATCGCCGCCGAAGGCTCGCTGAAGGCAGTGGTTTTTGTTAGGGTTTGGTTTTCAACAAATTTCCATACATTCCAGAAAATAAATCAATACCTATAAGATCTAGAAAAAAAGTAACGCCAAAATATTGATAAATTGTTGATCGACACCTGAGGAACCTGACACCAATTTTTTTTTTTTATGATAAAAAATAACACATTATAATTATTAATATGTTACTGTAAATGTGATTTTTCTTCAATAGCTTCCAGTTCATCTGACAAAGTGACACCACATCAATCTTGAAATGTCTTACTACATCTAAATACCAATACAGAATAATTTATTTGACATTAAAATACATATATTTTATATTAATATTCTACTGTAATAGTTCAGGTTTTCCTTCAATAGCTTCAAGGTCATTTGACCAGGTGACACCAACTCAGTAATATGTCTTACTACAACCACTTGGATAGTGCTCTGTTTACTGTTCAATATTACAGATACAGAGATTGGCAGAAGTTAATGGAAAGATTTTTCTTTGTTTCATTTTACCTGCGTTTGTCTGTCTTAGTTTTACACTTCAACGAAAAGTGTGTGATTATGTATGTTCAAGATTTACGTTTTGTATATTTTTGTATTTCTGTATACAGCTTCAATCTTTTTGACTCAAGTTCAAATACCAGATGTTCTAACACTTTACATGGTGTTTTTTATTCATCAGTCAGTTACAAAAATATTTGATATAATATTTGATGTTATAGAACATAGAAATATCAGTTACTTTGCTGAGTAACTAGTTACTTTTACAGTGAGGTAACTGAGTTACTAACTCAATTACTTTTTGGAAAAGGTAATTTGTAGCTATAACTAATTACGTTTTTAATGTAAGATGCCCAACACTGCTGGTCAGACACGCTACCAAGTGTGCCAAACACCGGTGCCTACTGCTGATATCCTCCCGCAGGCTTTTCTGCTGCTGAAGCATAGTTCATGGATCAGTTTTTTCAGAGTCTTTTAGATTTCTGATCTGTGTAATTGGATAAATGTGTCCTTATTTTAAAACTTTGAATGAAGCGGTGCTTTGTTCCAGTCTCCAATGCAGAAAAGTCATCTATCCGAGGCAAAAATCCAAAACCTCATGACAACCACCTCTCCAGCAAACCCACTGTTTGATTACACACAAATTGGCACGCATTACAGTTCCATGTGGAACAGGACCTGAAGGTGTATTCTACGTTCAATTGTTCAATTTCACTTTAATAAGTAATTCTCTCTTCCGCTTATTTGGAGTGAATATTGTATTTACTCTTGGGATGATCCCCCATGGATAGAATTTGTTGTGTGGGTGAATGGTGGTGGTGGTGTTATGGCATGGGCAGGCATGCAGTACAGACCAAAAGTTTGGACACACTTTCTCATTCAAAGAGTTTTCTTTATGTTCATGACTACATTGCAGATTCTCAATGAAGGGCATCAAAACTATGAATGTGTCATGATTCTACACTCAGCTCCTCTCACTCCCTCATCATCATCCGCACCTGTCTTCAATCTCCAGCCACTCACCTCATGTCTTTATAACCCGTCACCTCCCTGTAGTCAGTGTCGGATCATTATAGGAGTCAACTTTAGACGTCAACAGTGTGTGTGCCTGCCGTCTTCATCCCGAGTCTTGCTCCTGCCATCCAGATCACCACCATCATCACTCTTTACTTTAATAAACAGCATTGCACTTTGCTTCTGGGTTTGGGTCCATACCTTCCACTGTATGCCCTGACAGAATGATCCGGCCCAAACAAATGGACCCAGCGGAAGCTCCAGACTTTGACCTCCTGGAGTCTTTCTGGTGTGGGCTGGAAAAGATCTCTGGCTTCACCAGTCCCTCTGCTCACCTCACTGCTCTGGAGGAGTATATCCTGGACCTCCTTCCCCGGATCCGCTCTAGCCTTAACCCGCTCGATGCGGAAGAGTTGGAGGAGGCAGCCGATGACGCCCTCCTGGCAGCAGAGGATGAGCTGTCTCCTGCTGGGAGGAAGCCCACTTACACCAACATTGGCTCCGTCTTCGGACCGCAAGCTCCACCGATCCTCCCTCCTGCGGTCTTCACTCCTTTTTCGGCTGCTTCACCAAGGGCTCCTGTGACAACCAACCGCCCAGCTGCGGCTACAACACCGGCGTCTTCTGCCACCGCAGGACTGGGTCCCCTTAATATCAGCGAGGATGAACTGTTCGAGTTTGTCCATAGGGACAAGTTCGACTACCTCTGCTTCAGAGTGGATCCTGCTCCTCGCAACAATCGGCGTCACAGACGCCGCAGAGCAGCCTTCGAGGAGGAAAAGCGCCCCGCTCTCTCCCCCTCGATTCTCTCTACCGCAATCGTCATGGACTCAGATGAGGGAGATTTCTGAGAACAGTGAGCATCCTTTAAAGGGACTAGGTTAGCCTTCTGTCCTGCTGGCTCTGGTCCAAGAAAGTATGAAGCTCCTCCACCATCTCACCGCAGATGGCCGCGCCAACGAGGAAGAGCGGTTTCCGGGTCTGTGAAGTTGGCTTCTGCTTCAGACGGTTCGGCCCCGAGGTTGGCGTCTGCTTCAGTCTGTTCGGCCTCGAAGTTGGCCGAACTGACTGAATGACTTCGGCCTGTTCAACCTTTTCCTTCTTTCAGTCTCTGCTCCCAGAGCCAGCAAAGCCCCTTTAGTCCCTGTTTCCAGAGCCAGCAGAGCCCCTTAAGTCCCTGTTTCCAGAGCCAGCAGAGCCCCTTCTGTCTTTGTCTTCAGAGCTGCTGGATGTACCGCCGCCGCCAGAGCTGCTGGATTTGCTGCCGCCAGTGCCGGAGCTGCTGGATTTGCCACTTCCACATCCTGACATCCTCATTGCTGCAGTGTTCCTGACCTGCACAGCTGCAGCTCTTCAGCCTGGGGCAGGTCATCAGAGGACATCAGCACCACATCTCTGGCCCCCCAGGCCGGCACCTCGCCTGGATCTTGGGGACCCCATATTAGAGCTCCCGGAGGAGGTCAAAGAAGGCCTACCTCTGCCGTCGGTACAATTGCTGTCCTGATTCTACACTCAGCTCCTCTCACTCCCTCATCATCATCTGCACCTTTCTTCAATCTTCAGCCACTCACCTCATGACTTTATAACCCGTCACCTCCCTTCAGTCAGCACTGGATCATTATAGGAGTCAACTCCAGACGTCAACACTGTGCCGTCTTCATCCCGAGTCTTGTTCCTGCCATCCAGATCACCACCATCACTCTTTACCTTAATAAACAGCATTGTACTTTGCTTCTGCGTTTGGGTCCATACCTTCGACTGCACGCCCTGACAGAATGAACACATAATGTATGGAATTACTTTATGCACTTAAACAAAAAGGGTGAAATAACTGAATAAATGTTATATTTTAGAGTAGCCACCTCAAAGTAGCCACCATTTGCTCTGATTACTGCTTTGCATTCTCTTGAGCTCCAAGATGTAGTCACCCAAAATGGTTTTGAAGGAGTTCCCAGAGATGCTTAGTACTTGTTGGCCCTTTTGCCTTCACTCTGTGGTTCAGCTCACCCCAAATCATCCTGATTAGGGTTCAGGTCTGGTGACTTTGGAGGCCAGGCTATGTCACACCTTTTTGTACTACATAATTCCATATGTGTTAATTGTTTCAGTTTAATTGCATAAGATAAATGACTTTTTAAAGCTGTAAATCTTTTCGAAGTCTTTCCCTCATCCTGCTGTGAATTGAACTGTCCTACTGTCTCTCAGCACAACGTTGAGAGAGTTTTTTTTCTAGAACCAAGGTAAAGAAAGCCCCTGGTCCAGATGGTATTCATCCTCGGGTTCTAAGATTGTGTTCAGAGCAACTGGTACCTGTTCTAACACATCTGTTCAACATGTCACTGAGGAAATACACTGTGCCTCACAGTTTTAAGAAATCTGTGATTATACCAGTGCCCAAGAGGTCACATGCCTAAATGATTATCGGCCAGTGGCCCTACCCTATGTCCTAATGAAAAAATTTGAATGCCTGGTGTTGAATTATATCAAAGGACAGATCCCTGCAGACATGGACCCACTTCAATTTGCTTATGGACATTCAGGAGCATTGAAAATGCCATCTCCTTTGCTCTGAATGCTGTTTATGAAGATTTGGATTATGGAAAATGTCGGGCAAGAATGCTTTTTATAGACTATAGTTCAGCTTTTAACTCTCTTGTTCCTGTGAAGCTCATTTGTAAATTGAAAACCCTTGGACTGTCTGATGGCATTTGTAAATGGATTCTTAATTTTTTAACTTGCAGACCACAGAGTGTTAAAATAAATGATAGTTTATCTGATTAACTTTCTGTAAGCACTGGCTCCCCACAGGGCTGTATATTAAGTCCTTTACTTTTTACATTATATACCTATGCTTGTGCTTCTACTCACCCCAATAATGTGGTTGTCTAATACGCAGATGATATTACTGACATTGGTCTGATAACCTCAAATGATGAATAACATTACCGAGCAGTCGTAGTAAGAACACTGTGCCTATTGTTATTTATGACTCTGAGGTATAGATGGTTGATAAATGTAAGTTTCTGGGTGTGACTCTCTCCAATGATCTCAGCTGGCATTTAACACCAAATTTTTTGTTAAAAAGGCCCGCCAACGCCTGTTCTTTTTTACGTAAATTAAGAGAGTTCACTCCAAACAAAACTAACCCTTTAAATTTGTGTCTGTGCAGTATTGAAAGTGTTCTTACTAGCGGTATCACGGTGTGGTTTGGTAATCTTACCGTAAAAGAAAAGGAGAATTTAAACAGAGTGGTTAGCTCTGCTCATAGATCAAGTGGCTGTGACCTACCAGTCTTGGAGGCCATTTATAAAAGCAGACTCTTAAAAAGAGCTTTTCAGATTATCAAAGATCCCTCTGGTCACCCAGCTTAAAAGCTGTTTGTTCTTCTTCCTTCGGTAAGAAGATATCGTTCTATCAAATGCACCACATCTCGTCACGCAAAAACGTTTGTTCCACAGGCTGTTAGGGCATTGAATCAATCCATCTGATTACTCTCAAGATGCATTTTATTTGCTTTTATTGTTATTTATTACATAGTACCTTTATCACTTGTGTAAGCATCTGATGTGATCACAATCTAGCTGTGTTGATTATGGGTTGTGCTTCTTTTTGTGGTTGTCTGTTTATGTTTGTCTATACTGATAATGTTCCATGAGCTTCTTGCAATTTGCATTCCAACGTGGTTTTATCTCTAAACTACAAATGGCAAATTATCTATCTATCTATCTATCTATCTATCTATCTATCTATCTATCTATCTATCTATCTATCTATCAAAGTTTTAGAACCCTGGCATGCCCCATGATCTGGGACATGTATACTTTTAAGGGTTAGTGTACATTAGACCTACAGGAAGAAGATGGGGTATCAACTGCCACTTCTTGTAAATAGTTTTTTGTCTAATGCTCAAATACACATGTAGATTTTGTAAATATTTTTTTATTTAAGCTGCTCAGTTGCAAATTCTTTAGGTATGCTATTTTTAATAATTGCTTAGTATTTTGGTGTTGTACTTTTCCGATCACTGCACCTTACATTATTCTTAATTCAGCCGTGTGAATCTAGCACTTGGATGCTGTTATGCCTGAATTTCCCCATTATGGGACAATAAAGAGAATATCTCCTTCACTTTATGTAAAGGCAACAATTTCACTGACAGCTATGCGAAAGGGCCCTTAGGCCACAAGAGTTATCACTTGACCAAACATTAACTGGTGTTCTGTAATACTGGGTCGTCTTTTTAAAAGCAACATTTTTTAGACTCAGCCCAAAAATAAATGGCACCACTCATGAATACACAAGACCAGGGCTTTAAGTGGACCGGTACACAATGGTACTCAGGACCTCTGCTTCTAAAAATAGCTCTTTAGAGTTCCTCAACTTCTCCGTCCCGGTACACTCATTGGTGCATCTGTTGTGATCCTTTTGCAAGCTCCCCTCTCAAATTTTAGGAACACCCAATCCACCCTTCACAACGTGCAGACCAAGTGAGTAGTGACTTCCTTATCCATAATCCCTGTGTATTGTTTGAGACAAGAATGCATGCATTATTCTACTGTCATGGTTCTAGTCAACACAAAAATAGAGAGAATGATGCATTCAATATAACTGTAAAATAGAAATACAGTATATGGCCTAATATTTTTGCCACCAACTTGAGAGCACAGTGATCAATCCACACGAGCAGTGAGACTGATGTCAGAGCACACATGTGGGAACAAACAATAATGTCTGCTCTGTGCTCGCTCAACCCTGTGCTTGCTCGCAAGTGGCTCTCTCCCTGTTTCTCAATTCTGTCTGAGAGGTTCAATTCAATTCAACAATGGTTAATTGATGCACAGTGGGTAGCACTGTTGCCTTGCAGCAAGAAGGTTGTGGGTTTGTATCCCGGCCCAGGGTCTTTCTGCATGGAGTTTGCATGTTCTCCCAGTGCACCGGGTACTCCGGCTTCGTCCCACAGTCCAAAAACATGACTGTCAGGTTAATTGATCACTCTAAATTGTCCTTAGGTGTAAGTGTGTGCATGCATGGTTGTTTGTCCTGTCTGTCTCTATGTAAGCCCTGCGATGGACTGACGACCTGTCCAGGGTGTACCACGCCCCTCGCCCGTTGACAGCTGGAGATAGGCACCCGCGACCCCTTGAGGATTAAGCAGTTCAGAAAATGGATGGATGGATGATTCAAGAGATAAATGAAATGTTGAAAATGTTGTAGCTCATAGTATTAAATTATTTAAGGAGTTGTAGATCAGGCAGGAAGGATCTTCTGTAGCAGTCTGTGTTGCAGCAAAACTGAAGTAGCCTCTGTAGACACTCTGTTGTTATAAAATAGTCTCATGAAGAAGATGGTCAGGGTTGTCCAAAATTATTAAGAAAGGGTCATCTTTAAATTCAGAAAAGGTTTACCAGTTAGAAATCATCTTATGTACATTTAGATAGTAAAAATATGACTTAACTTGATTTATAGGAGATTTGACATTCGCATTATGATTCAAAAAGGGAGGGAGACCTCTTTTTACTATATTTAAATTCAGGAATCTCTGCAGTTTATGTTCCGAGTACTGGCACTTTCTGTTGTCCACTTGAAGCACTGTTTAAGATTGAATCGAAGTAAACATTTACCTTGTACTTGGCACTGCTGGTCAGAAGGCTGCCTTCTCGAAGCCAGCTGACAGAGGGTTTTGGATTGCCGAATGCGGTGCAGCTCAACAAGACGCTTCCCCCTTCCTTTGCCTCGACATACTGAGGTGGTGTGTCTGTGAATGTGGGGGGTGCTAAGGAGACACAGCGAAGAAAAACATTAGACTGAATAAAACTCCATTTTGAGATTAATCATGAATTTAGGTAAGGCAAATCAACAAAGGTTTTCTGGAATCTAGTTCTTTTGGCTTAAACTGACTGAAACTTACTTTTAGCACTGAAAAAGCATGAACCAGTACCAGTCTGGATAATTTTTAAATCACTAACATAATGCAGGTTCAATTCTTCTTCTGTGCTATGTTGGTTTACAGTTATCTTTGGAACAGCAGCAGTCATTAATAAAATCCCAATCCTTCAGAAAAACTTGGTAAGACCTCTGATGTGTACAGTATATTACAAAAGTATTAACACCTCATTTAGGTTTTCATATTTCTTCCATAGACTTCAATATATTATATATGTGTAGCACATAACAGTGGTAGAAGGAAAATGATATGAAAATAATTATATTTTCAAAAAAAATGTATTGCAGTAGATCTGCACGCCAAAAAGAAGAGCCGTGTGACTTTTAGGTGTGTGGATCCACTTCAAAGATTTTTACATTTTTATTTTTGTGGTTTCAAATACATATCTGTGGATATCTGGATCAAGCATAAGGTTGTTCATGTGTGCACTTAGCACCAGGACACCCTTGGCCGCAGCTCGATGATCGACTTCGTTGTCCTTTCATCTGATCTGCGGCCGCATGTTTTGGACACTCCGGTTATGAGAGGGGCAGAGCTAACCACCGACCACTACCTGTTGGTGAGTCGGCTCCGGTGGTGGGGGAGGATGCCGGACAGACCTAGCAGGCCCTAACGCGTTTTGAGGTTCTGTTGGGGACGTCTGGCAAAGTCTTCTGTCAGAAGGAGTTTCAACTTTCACCTCTGGCAGAACTTCGAACATGTCCCGGGGGAGGCGGGAGACATTGAGTCCGATTGGGCCATGTTCTGTGCCTCAACTGTCGAAGTGGTTTACTGTAGTTGTGGCCGCAAGGTGGTCGGTTCCTGTCGTGGCGGCAACCCTCGAACCCGCTGGTGGATACCGGTGGTGAGGGATGCTGTCAAGCTGAAGAAGGAGTCCTATCAGGCCTTTCTGGTCCGTGGGACCCCGGAAGCAGCTGATAGGTACCGACAGGCTAAGCGGAGTGCAGCTCGGCTGGTCGCTGAGGCAAAAACTGCTTGGAGTTTGTTTGGAGAGACCATGGAGAACGACTTCCGTGGTATCGAATTGGTTCTGGTCCAAAATCCATTATCTGGTCCAAAATCCATAATCTGGAGCCTTGCCACCAAGGAGCTTAAAAAGCTCCTTGGTGGCAAGGCTCCGGGGGTGGATGAGATTCGCCCGGAGTTCCTCAAGACTTTGGATGTTGTAGGGCTGTAATGGTTAACGCAGCTCTGCCTTATTGCGTGGACATCGGAGGCAGTTCCCTTGGACTGGCAGACTGGGGTGGTGGTCCCCCTCTTTAAAAAGGGGGACCACAGAGTGTGTTCCAACTATAGAGGGATCACACTTCTGAGCTTCCCTGGTAAGGCCTATTCAGGGGTTCTGGAGAGGAGGGTCCGACGCATAGTCGTACCTCGGATTCAGGAGGAACATTGTGGTTTTCGTCCTGGCAGAGGAACACTGGACCAGTTCTACACCCTCAGCAGGGTCCTGGAAGGTGCATGGGGGTTCGCCCAACCGGTCTACATGTGTTTTGAGAGAGTTTGGTTCGCATTGCCGGCAGTAAATCGGACTCTTTTCAGGTGAGAGTTGGACCTTTGTCACCGATCCTGTTCATAACATTTATGGACAGGCTTTCTTTTTTTTTTTTTTCTTTTTTTTTCTTTTTTTTTGGACAGCCTTTCTAACATTTATCCCATTAACATTTCATAATATTTTATGGACAGCCAAAGGGTTGAGGGGATCCGTTTTGGTGACCTCAGGATCACGTCTCAGCTTTTCACAGTTCTTCTTAACGTTATCTACGGCTTTCGTTGGAGTGGTTCGCAGCCAAGTGTGAAGCGGCTAGGATGAGGATCAGCATCTCCAAATCCGAAACCATGGTCTTGAGCCGGAAAAGGATAGGGTCCCTTCTTCGGGTTGGGGATGGGGTCCTTCCTCAAGTGGAGGAATTCAGGTATCTTGTGGTCTTGTTCACGAATGAGGGAAAATTGGAGCAGGAGATCAATAGATGGATTGGTAAGGCGTCTGCAGTTATGCTGGCGCTGTACCGGTCTGTCATGATGAAAAGAGAGCTGAGCCGAAAAGCAAGGCTCTCGATTTACCGGTCGATCTACGTTCAGGCGGCTGAAATGAGTTTCTTCGGCAGGGTGGCTGGGTTCTCCCTTAGAGATAGGGTGAGAATCTCGGTCATCCAGAGGGGGCTCAGAGTAGAGCCGCTGCTCCTCCACATCGAGAGGAGCCAGTTGAGGGGCTCGGGCATCTGGTCAGGATGCCTCCTGGACGCGTCCCTGGTGAGGTGTTCCGTGCACTGCCCACCGGGAGGAGGCCCGGAGGAAGACCAAGGACTTGCTTGAGGGACGATCTCTCCCGGCTGGCCTTGGAACGCCTCGGGATTCCTCCCAAGGAGCTGGCTCAAGTGGCTGGGGATAGGGAAGTCTGGGTATCTCTACTTAAGCTTCTGCCCCCGCGACCTAACCCCGGATAAGCGGAAAAAGACGGATGGATGGATCTTGATGTGTGCATGTTTTCCATATCGACTTTTAAAATTATCAGGGGTCGGGTTTTGATATTTCCACTGAATGTATTTTAAACAATTGATCTTGTTGGAGTAATGTAATTTCACACATAATTTTTACAGAAAAATGTAGCCTTTAAATTAGGTGCATTTGTTCTGTTGGAAAACATCCCTCATGTCAAGACCTTGTATGGCCAACATTTCCCAATAGAACAGCCCAGAGTATTCTCCAATGTATTTTAGAGATATAGATATGTTTTTTTAACCAGTTCCTTTTGTCTGTTGAGATCACGGCGTCAAATCACAGTCCCCGAGGGTCAATGTCCTACAGCTTTTAAATGTGTCTTTGCTTCAACACTCCTGAATCCAATGATATGGTCATATAAATTCAGTAAAACTCAGTCAGACGCTGAGAAGACAATGCAACCATATGTCAAATTTGGCTGTGTTTCTAATTCACCCACGTTTTACTCTTCTGCATCTGGACTTATATGATGATATCATCAGATTCAACTGTAATTCAAACCAACATTCTAATCTCAGTCTAATCAATTTAGGACTGAAGCTGATCTTCTTACAAGTATAAGAATCAGAAAGGGTTTTATTGCCAAATATTGGGCAGATTTATGACATTAGGAAATTACTGTGGTACTTTGTGAAAACATACAAAAAAGACAAACAAATAAGAATTGTGATCGAAAAATGTATTATGATTAAGCTTTTAGTATTATTAACACTGAGAGCAGAGGAGCCAGACAACAGGTGTTGAGTTTGAGGTTAGAGAAGACACCACTGCCTGAGAAAATATTGATTCTTCTTACAAACTTAGTTTTGAGAGTTTCTCTTATTGTGTTACATATAACCCAAGCTATTGCCTTTGTTTTGTATATGTCAAAAGTCACTTATTCACAGCTAAAGAGCCAGATGTCTTCATCCGGAGATATCCCCACCCTGAGATTAATAGTTTTGTCTTCAAAGTTATAGAGGCAAGGTTGCTGAACTTTATAAATACTTATTTTCATTTGAGCTTGTGAGGGTAGTAGGTAGTTGGGTAGCAGGGGGGTAGAGAGGAGGTGGGAGTTAGGAGGGAGGCAGCATTCAGCATTCACTGTGATCTGTGCTGTTCTCCTGTATGATCAATTCAACTTTTATTAAAACCTCCAAACGCTTAAAGGAATCTCTCTCATCTTTATTAAGAGTCTTAAATGCCATTACATTCTTGGCGCCCAAACGTTTTTCGGCTTCCAACAGCGGATCGGATTCCAAGGGAGAACCAAGTTGTCTGGACGACCCGGGATCAGCGACCGGCCCGTGAACTCCCATCTTCGGAGAAGCGGGGATCTGGTCCTCCTTGGGCTTCCGTGCGCTGTCTGGAAGGACGCACGCCCGGGTGAGAGAGATTTCTTCTTATCCTAATTTTTCGTTGATCTTAATTTTTAAAAGAAAAAATGTTTGTACATTGTTGCGATGCTTTGCGAACGCAGTACTGTGCGTCGTTTAGAAATAGTTTCGCTTTGTGAGATTTAATTGAGGGTTTTGCTGACCTCTTCTCAAACTTTGAGAAGATGGGCTCAGCAAAAACTAAGCTTCCTCCTCCGAACAGCCCTGAGTGCCGCTTCATGGGCACCAAGTTTGGCTCGGAAGGTGTACAGTATGTCATTTTCTGGGTTAATAACTGGGGTTTTCCTATCGGCGGTAGTTTGGAGCTCTCAGATGTGGAGAAACTTGAGCAGAAATTAATTTCTGAAGAAAAGAAATTGGCGAAGACCATTTTTCATAAAGGTTTAAAGAAAAACATTGGACATCAGAGAAGGGTGTTTCTGTTGTGGCAGGCTGAAGCTGTGTTTCGCGACAGAAAGGCGAATCACACGGGGGTGAAGAGAAGGTTTGATGGTTCTGGTGTGATGACAAGACGGTGTGGAAATACGTTACTTTCACCCGAACGTAATAAACAGGAAAATCACTGTGTTAGTTGTTCTGCTGTTTCTGCTTCTTTCCCATCTTTCCCTACCGCACCTGACATACAGACTGGCGTCAGACCTTCATTTCCTGAGTTGGCGAATCAAAGATCGTTTGACGGGAGCTTAAGGTATGACCCTGTAAGTCTCAACCAATGGGAGACGGTCACACCGGAGCAGACGGGAAGAGCAGCCAATCCTGACCAGGCACCAGAGGCGGAACTCAGTGACGACGGCTGTGTTCAACCAATGGCACCCGTAGTTGAACCGGAAAAACCACGGGACGAACCGCTCACAGTAAGCGTTAATTTTGGACAGTTTGATCAATCTTCACAGAATGCTATTGAAGTATTGGAGGACTTAAAGCACTGGGGAACTCCAGTCCCCGTTGGGACTCAGCGACGGCTGGATTCGGCCGGACGCTTTCCTCACGTTGAGCCCCCAAGACCCGCACCAAGGAAGTTGCTCAAGATGATACCCATCCCAGCGCTTCAGAAGTCGTTTCAACCGACCAGGAAGGCCCCACCGCCTCCGGTGAAGAAGAGGGCTTATGCTGACATGGACAAACAAAGAGAGGTCAGTCTTCCTCTAACCTCTGTTGAAAATGTGCATGATTTCGGGCGATGCAAGGAGCGGGACTACATCACTGACGAATGCAACAGCGAGCAGAGGCGTGGTTCGTGGACTAAGCGAGCTGATTGACATAGGGGTCAGACTTCAGGTTCCAAACAGACAGGAGATTTCTCCGTTTCACCAGCTTTTGGATTTAGAGGTCTGACGCACACACAAACACACACAGACACACATGTTCACTTTGAAAGTGATGAAATATCTGAATGTGATGATGAAACACATTCTGAAAGTGACAATCAATCATATTTTAGTGATGATGTTATAGATGAAAATGTTGTTTGTAATGAACAACCTGTTGATGATGGAGAGTTTGTTTTTTGTGATGTAAATCATGATGGCAGCAATGAAAATGCTGGAATTTAAATGAGATTGCCAGCAATGAAGAACTTTCTTCCTGCACTAACCATTTAGATCAAAGTTCTAACCCTCACACTTTGATTACAGAAGCCATTGCACATTTAGAACAACAACAAATGCCACTGTCAGGTACGTACGCACAACTGACTTCTGATGCGTACAAAGCCTTACCTGTCCTGTCTCTCACGGTCTCAGGTGCACCTATAGAATGCATGGTCGATTCTGGCGTAACTCATTCTGTGTTGAAGCACACAGCTCTATGTACATCGCCAAAACTCAGTGGGAACCATGTCTTCTCAATTTCAGCATCTGGTCAGGTTGTGAAAGAACGATTCAGTTACCCACTCCGTTGTCAATTGGGAAATGGGCCAGCTTTTAAACATGGTTTCTTAATCTCTGAACAATGTCCTGTGAACTTATTAGGCAGAGATTTAATGTGCAAGCTTAACTTGTCTCTTTTTTCGTCACCCCAAGGCATTGAAGTTGTTCCTGCACAGGACACACCAATCCTGACAGCAGTGAAACACATGCCTCATGATCTCAGACATTAATATCAGTGGAAGCTGTTAACAGGTACCACGACCAAAACTTTCCTCCAGACTGCTCAGAACCTGGTAAGTCCAGCTTCTGTTTTTATGCCAGAGGAGGAACTACATTGCACAACACGTTTTTGCAGGACCAGACATAGAATATGTGCAGGCATGGTTCACCTCAGACACAGACACTTTGAACATAACGTCTATTTTGTGGGACACACATACATCACCAGTGACCATCTGTCTCACACCTGAACAGAAAACGCTCTACCGATTCCAGAAATGGGATCCATACATTTCCCTAAACCTGAGGGTGAAGAGTGGGATATGGTATCTGACCTTGTTCATCGCGCTCAGTCAGCTTCTGATTGGGAGCGAACTGAGAGTGACCGTTCCATCCTCTACTCCAGATCTGCTAAACTTTACAAGCGTTCGCTGATCTCCATCGTGCATGTCACCAGGGTGATTCATTTAACTGAAGACCCTGATGAGATGGTTTGTCATATTTTTCTACATGATGAAGTTGCGACCGACGGCTCAGAAATGCACCCTTTGCTCAAGGGGTTCCGAATGATTTGTGGGCAAAAAATTCACATGATGTGGGATTAATTAAGGGTTGTACACCCATTAAAATAACACCAAAATCTTCTTTTCGACCCGTACAACGCCCGTACCCGTTGAAACCAGAAGTCGAGCGTGAGATCAAACCAGTGTTCGATTCGCTGTTAAAAGCAGGAATCATTGTTGAATGTACTGATTCACCTGTTCGTAGTCCGATTTTTTTCACTGAAGGAAATCAGTGAAAAAGGGGAGGAATGGAGTTTTGTGCAGGATTTGAAACGTGTAAATGCTGCTGTGATGCCGAGGGCATCAGGTTTCCCAAATCCGTGCACTGTGCAAGCGCAAGTGCCCCCTTCAGCTACTTATTTCTCAGTGGTGGACCTCAGTAATGCTTTCTTCAGTGTTCCTGTGGACCCTGACAGCCAGTTTTGGTTTGCTTTTGAGTTTCAATGGAAAATGTTCACCTTTACTAGACTTCCACAAAGCTACGTTGAAGCTCCCACCATTTTTAACACGGCATTAAAGGAGAGCTTGGAAGGGCTTGAGGTGTCACTTGGCTCCGCCCTGATACAGTTTGTTGATGGTGTGATGATTTCTTGTCCGTCTAAGGAACAGTGTGAGAGAGAGACTGTTAAGTTGTTGAAACATTTGCATGCTTGTGGGCACAAAGCCAGCTTATCGAAGCTGCAGTTTGCAAAATCAGAGGTCCTTTTTAGGGGTCATGTGGTTTCCAAGGGTTCGAAATTTCTTTTTTCCGAAGGAGTTGCTGCTATTCAGCGGTTGCAGAGACCAGTAACCAAGAAACAGATGGTGTCTTTCTTGGGTTTGATGTCGTATTGCCGGAATTTCATTCTGGACTACGCAGTGTTGGAAAAACCACTCTCTGATTTGATTCATGGCAGAAATATGACAGCCTCTGATGCTGTCCAGTGGACCCCTGAGGCTTTGAGGTCATTTGAGGAGCTTAAGGAAGCTCTGCAAAGCCCCCTCGTTCTGGCTTGGCCAGACACAGGTAAACCATTTATTCAAATGGTTGATGAGGTGAGATGTGATGTTCTCAATCCTGCCAGGTTGCTACCCACAGGGGATGACGGAGACCCCCGAGACTGCCAAAGGGAATTTGAGGTACTGTGTAAACCTCGTCTTGATTTGTCAGACACCCCACTGGAGAATCCAGACATGATTCTCTACGTTGAAGGCACAGCTTTCAGAGATGCCAGGGGTAAAAGCAGAGTGGGTTATTCTGTTTGTTCTGATCATTGTACTTTGTCTGCAGAAAGCCTTCCCTCTCATTTTTCTGCACAGACAGCAGAACTGGTTGCATTGACGAAGGCCAGTGAGCTGGCTAAAGATAAAGCCGTTACCATATACAGTGACAGCAGCTATGCGGTGGGTGTGGTCCACCATTTTGGAGCTTCATTACAAGAATGAAAATAAAATGTGCTAAACAGATTGATATACACATGAGTGCAGGTAATGATTGTTGCAAATCAGACAGGTGCAGAAAAACTCAATATGGGTCATGTGACTGATACAGAGCAGGTGGTGGGAACGGTCTTAGGGTTAGTGTTCATGAGTCCGAAAGCAGAGGGGAAGGAATTGTTCTTATTATAAGAGGTTCTGCTCTGAATGGACTGGAACCTCCTTCCTGTGGGGAGCAGGTTAATCAGTCTGTGTCCAGGGTGAGAAGAGTCAGCTGTGATCCGACCTGTACGCCCCCTAGTGTCCTGGAGGTGTACAGATCCTGTAGAGATGGGAGTCTGCAGCCAATCACCTTCACAGCAGAGACCACAACACGCTGCAGTCTCTGTTTGTCCCTTATTGTGGCGCCAGCTTACCACATGGTGATGGAGGTGGTCAGGATGGACTCAATGATTGCAGTGTAGAATTGCATCATCATCCGTATTGGCAGGTTGAATCTTTTCAGCTGCCTCAGGAAGTAAAGGAGAGGGAGAGCAGTGCTGAGCAATCACTGTCGCATCTGTGCACCAGCCATTATTGATGTAGAAGCAGACACCTCCACCTGTAGTCTTACCGAAGAGAGTGGCCTGCCGGTCCACACGGAGCAGATGAAAGCCCTCCAGCTGGACTGCGCAGTCCAGGATTTCCTTACAGAGCCACGACTCCGTAAAACATAAGACACAAGATGAGGCAAAGTCTCTGTTCATGCTTTTCCTTAGAGCCAGCTCGTCCATTTTATTCTGGAATGAGCGTACGTTGGAGAGGAAGATCCCAGGTAGAGCAGTCCAAAGTCGACAGCTCCTTAGACGCATGAGAGCACCGGCCCATTTTCCTCCATAATCCCATAGTTTCTCATGTACTAACATGACATTCCATTGGCTGCCATGAGCCAGGGCATATGCCTAATTCAAGGCCTCACATTCTGTCACACCAAACTGCATATGATACTGCAACATCTAACAGGAACTAGATCAAAACCGCATGAAGTCTTTAAAAGCAGTGGGGAAACAACTGCCAGTCAAAAATATTACCAGTGACATAAAATACTGCAAATTCCAAGAGCTGTAGATTAAAAAGTAAAGAAACAAACTTTATTAAGATTACTATGTGGCATTTGTTTATCATCTATCAACGGTAATGTCAAGATAGCTCTGTCTCTTTGGCTGCAGTGTGGCCTTTGACACAGGGGGAACAGAACATTTCAGCAGAAAAGAATTTCTCACTGGCTGAAGCTTACTCAGCAAAACATTGTTAATGTATCACTAACTTCATAATAATGTTCTGAGCCTTTTTTCCCCTAAAGGATTCATCACTGACTTCCCACTTAGCTAAGCTACAAATAATTTGTTTGGCAAGATCATCGTCACCTCTGCCATATCCGACAATCCCTTTCCTTGAAGAGATTTCTTTGTTTAGTTTCAAGGCTTGACTTTTTAATGTATTTTTAAAATGTAATTTGTTTTTGAATATGTAAATTTGAATTTTAAAATATATGTTATGTAGTTGCAAATTTGTTGTTTTTGAATTTGTAAATGTTTTTTAAATGTTATTTTGTTTTTGAATGTCTAAATTTTGTTTTGTTGAAATGTAATTGTGGTTTTTATTTTACAAAAATTGTTTAACATTGTGTTTTAGAATTTGTAAAGTTTTTTTAACAGAATTTTTTGCTTTTCTGTATAAATTAGCTTTTTGAAAGGTACTTCTCTTTTTCAAATTGTTACTGTGTTTATCAAAATGCAGTTGTTTTAGGATTTTTTATGTAGTTTTTTTTAAATGTGCTTTTGTTTAACATTTTGGTTTTTTTATGAGATTTAGTTTCTGTATTTTGACATGTTTGTATTTTCTAATTTTTTTTATTCTGTTAATGTCAATGTGTTTTGCACTTCTCATACTCTTCAAATGTGGGACCAGAGTGAAAGAAGTTTTCAGGAAAGAGAAAAAAGATGTCAATTTGACATGGAAAAGCATGATCTTAAATCTATTTTCATCTAAACAGAAATATACACTACCGTTCAAAAGTTTGGGGTCACATTGAAATGTCCTTATTTTTGAAGGAATAGCACTGTACTTTTCAATGAAGATAACTTTAAACTAGTCTTAACTTTAAAGAAACACACGCTATACATTGCTAATGTGGTAAATGACTATTCTTGCTGCAAATGTCTGGTTTTTGGTGCAATATCTACATAGGTGTATAGAGGCCCATTTCCAGCAACTATCACTCCAGTGTTCTAATGGTACAATGTGTTTGCTCATTGGCTCAGAAGGCTAATTGATGATTAGAAAACCCTTGTGCAATCATGTTCACACATCTGAAAACAGTTTAGCTCGGTACAGAAGCTACAAAACTGACCTTCCTTTGAGCAGATTGAGTTTCTGGAGCATCACATTTGTGGGGTCAATTAAACGCTCAAAATGGCCAGAAAAAGAGAACTTTCATCTGAAACTCGACAGTCTATTCTTGTTCTTAGAAATGAAGGCTATTCCATGCGAGAAATTGCTAAGAAATTGAAGATTTCCTACAACGGTGTGTACTACTCCCTTCAGAGGACAGCACAAACAGGCTCTAACCAGAGTAGAAAAAGAAGTGGGAGGCCGCGTTGCACAACTGAGCAAGAAGATAAGTACATTAGAGTCTCTAGTTTGAGAAACAGACGCCTCACAGGTCCCCAACTGGCATCTTCATTAAATAGTACCCGCAAAACACCAGTGTCAACATCTACAGTGAAGAGGCGGCTGCGGGATTCTGGGCTTCAGGGCAGAGTGGCAAAGAAAAAGCCATATCTGAGACTGGCCAATAAAAGAAAAAGATTAAGATGGGCAAAAGAACACAGACATTGGACAGAGGAAGACTGGAAAAAAGTGCTGTGGACGGATGAATCCAAGTTTGAGGTGTTTGGATCACAAAGAAGAACGTTTGTGAGACGCAGAACAACTGAAAAGATGCTGGAAGAATGCCTGACGCCATCTGTTAAGCATGGTGGAGGTAATGTGATGGTCTGGGGTTGCTTTGGTGCTGGTAAGGTGGGAGATTTGTACAGGGTAAAAGGGATTCTGAATAAGGAAGGCTATCACTCCATTTTGCAACGCCATGCCATACCCAGTGGACAGCGCTTGATTGGAGCCAATTTCATCCTACAACAGGACAATGACCCAAAACACACCTCGAAATTGTGCAAGAACTATTTAGAGAAGAAGCAGGCAGCTGGTATTCTATCGGTAATGGAGTGGCCAGCGCAGTCACCAGATTTGAACCCCGTTGAGCTGTTGTGGGAGCAGCTTGACTGTATGGTACGCAAGAAGTGCCCATCCAACCAATCCAAATTGTGGGAGCTGCTTCTAGAAGCGTGGGGTGCAATTTCTCCAGATTACCTCAACAAATTAACAGCTAGAATGCCAAAGGTCTGCAATGCTGTAATTGCTGCAAATGGAGGATTCTTTGATGAAAGCAAAGTTTGATGTAAAAACAATCTTATTTCAAATAAAAATCATTATTTCTAACCTTGTCAATGTCTTGACTCTATTTTTTATTCATTTCACAACGTATGGTGGTGAATAAGTGTGACTTTTCATGGAAAACACAAAATTGTTTGGGTGACCCCAAACTTTTGAACGGTAGTGTATATGCAGCACTTACACTGTGACAAAGAGGCAGACAGATTAAGTGCTGGGTGTAATCATGGACAAGCTCTGATATTTGACAGTGATGGGGAAATTTGGATTGCAGATTAGTAATTATAAATAGAACTGCTGCAGAACCCGATAAATTTTAGAATTTATCAGCAAAACTAAAAAAAAAAATGTTTCCATGCTTTGTGACGTTGGGACAGGAGTACTGGTTAAACAAACCTGTGATCCTGTTTCCCGGGTGATGCAGACTGTTTTTTTTTAGCAGAGCTTTAAGGAGAGTTACCACTGAAGGGCGACATGTGCTGAGATGTTCTGACTCTTTTCATTGATTATGTTATATTGACATTCTTTAAACACTTAATTATTCAACATATTGACAGAAACTGACATGCAGAAATTGACTTGCATTGAATTGTGCTTTCAAAGCTAAAATTAATATGAAATATCAAACAAAGAAGATGTTTTTATGCAATTTTGATCTTTTTTAAACATGCTTAAGGAGCCTTTGCTTGTAAAAGCGGATATAATGCTGGGAAAATCAGTAGCTATACAGCTATAAACTAAAAAAATCAACAACCAAATCTACAACCAGGAAGATCGGGTTTATTTTATTTTATTTTTTTGCTTACTACTTATACATATTAAAACTATGGATTCTCAACAACAACAAAAAAAAATATTATATAAAGGTCAGGGACATTTGCATTAATACATAAATGGAGACAACTTTGTTGTTCTTCTATTTTCTATTTGAAAATGACTCCTAAGTCTATGAAATAACCTTTAATGTTTTTATGTGTCACACTCCTAAAACATATCTGAGTTGGGGGAATTTGGAATCAGCAGGTCAAAGAAAACCTGTAACCTGTCGCTGAGACGCAGGATTTCAGGTGTAATTTGGGCCAGTTTAAGTTACCTTTAGGAATGTATTAGGGGTCATTGTACAAATTCATAATAGCCTTTACATTTTTCAATTGTTCACATATTCTAAATCAGCAACAGGTCAGGACTGCAAGAAGATTATTTCAGTATTTTTATTTTAATTAATTAATGAATTTGCTTTCATTTGTTTAGATTTTCTTGCCACTAGTGCCCTTTATCTGATCGTGGATCAACAGGAAATGGAAGGGAAAAGAGGGTAAGACATACAGCGCGGGTTCTGAGGTCGTGAATTAAACCCAGTACATTAATTTCAAAGACTGTAACCTCTGCAACTAATCTAGAGTTTTTCCCTAAGTCATTCGTCATCAGTGTCTCAAGAATGCAATTTTTCTTCTTAAAAAATGCATAGAAAGCACTTTCTTGACTCACTCTTGACACAGGAGCTAACGTTGCTCTTTAATCTTAAGGGACTTTCCACATTAGTCTTCCCATCACATAAGTGTGGTCAAAATACGTTGGCATGTCGCTCCAGATTCAATAAAGTACTTTTATTCCACAGAGTGCCTCCTTCTTCTTCTTGTCAACATGCAAACAGCGTTTCAAAAATATTACCCACAACTATACTCAATACCATGTGACAAGGATGAAAAACAAATTCTAAAACTATTAGAACCTTTAAATTTACCCTCCATATCCGAAGACCAAAATGAGCTACTCACAGAGGATATCACAAAGAAAGAGATCAAGCATGAAATAACTCAATGAAAAGCAAACAAATCACCTTGCCCTGACAGCTATTCATCAGAGTGGTACAAAATATTCAGAAATGAATTGTTAACAGTTCTCTGACAAATATTAATTGCTGCTTTAAAATAAATAAAAATAGCACCACCGTGGAGGGAGGCCACAATCTATGTCATTCCTAAAAAAGGAAAGGTCAGAAGGGAATCTGTTTCATTTAGACCAATTTCAGGCCTAAATAATGATTACTTACACACATTAATCTTAGCAGACAGAATTGATGATAATCTCTCATAGTTTATTCACACTGACTAACTCTACTTATCTTTTTCATGAGACTAATTTAATCAAGAAGTAGGCTACTACCATTATTATCAAAATCTTACAGAGAATTAAAGGTTAACTTCAGTTTAATATTTCAGACAAAAAAAATAATTTACGGCATGCTATACGCTGGTATGCACAATGCTGCCCTCCACTCTCATGGGATCGCATTCACTCTATATTTTGAGTATAGGCATTAGAAAGGTCACATTGTTCTAATTTTGTAAGTTGCAGTATTATTATTGTTGTTTTCACTATAAGCTGATTTATTCTATTCTTCTGAACTCAGCATTGATTTCCAACTTGAATAGAATGCAGAACAAGCCTGGCTTTTTTCTTCGTCCTTGCTGCGGGACGTTAAAGGAGTTTTTCTCTGTTTATTTCATTTTATTTTTGCGTGCAAATGCCAGAAGGTAAATTTCTATGCCTTTTTTATATAGTTTAAAGTAGGGTTAAGCATATTTGTTGAAGCTTACCCATATTAAAATGTGTTTAATCATCTATGCTGATTTGTGTTAATTGAGAGTCCTTGTTTGCACAGCCTTGGAGGTTTGAATTATTGCAAAATCACCTTTAAATGTAACTAGGAAGTACTATCATAAAAATTTGTGCGACTCATCAGCAAATGTAGCCGATCTCCGATCACTGAAAAATTTGAAAATATCAGCCTGATCTGATCTTGAGATCGTGACATCCCTAGTATCAGTGCACTGTACACGAATCCTACAAATTGAATTAAAATATCCATGGTGGCAGACCACCAGAAAGCTCCACTCACACCCAGACAACAGGATGTTAGGATTTGAAAAATATGTGTTTTTGAGTGCTTTATATATGTTTGTGTTCTGGCTGACTTGTTGAGTCTGATCAGCAGAGATTAAATGGACTCAGTCTCCCAACATCCCTTGCACCGGGTCAGCCACCATCTTGTAGCCTTCCTCTAAGCTAATTGTTCAGGCCAGCTGCCATCTGGTCAATCCCAAGACAAGCTCATTGGCTACGGGGAGCCTAAGTCACGCCCTTCTACTTCCGGTCTATTGGTCCTCTACTGCCCCCAAAAAATGAATCAGGGTCAATGGAGCAATAAAAGTTATTTTCTGATCCAGTTAGAAATGCGCCGTGGATCGAACATATGATGTCCGTTAATTTTAACGACTACTTTTGATGCAGAGGAAACGCTGATTTTCGACCGGTAGCAAATGGTACTTTAGGTTTTGTGTAAAAAAGTTTAACTGCAGAAGAAGAAGGAGAGCGATGGTTGTATAAAGGACGAAGAAAGGAGCATTAAACACAGAGAAAGCCACTATAAATTTGACCATGTGGAAAGTAGCAGCTATGTTGGGGTTAAAGCAGTCGGTGGAGCGAGAGCCAGCATGGAGGTGAAGCTCTACAAGCTCTAGGTGAAGGTTTTAAGTGCTATAGCTACTGCTAGCTCGCGCTAGCTGCCTTACGTCATATATACGACTTCTGACTTCTGATTTGTAGGCAATTTTAACTGCAAAGTTTTACAGTCAAATGAATCCCAAATAACTTAACAAACACAGTCAAAATGTACATAATTAGATATAATTTAAGCCAAAGTACAACATATGTGTGATTCTGGACGTAAGACAAAAATGGACCAGAAAATAACTTTTATCGCTCCATTGACTTCCATTCATTTTTTTCCGGCCAGATGACGCTACAACACGGAGCAGCTACAAAAAAAGGCGCTCACTATGGGGATGCTCTCTTTAGCTGTCGTGGAAAACTTGTAATTTAAGTAACAATGTAAAAATCTTTTCCACATTTTTCAATCTGTAACAATCAGTTTACATCCCTTTATAAGGTGTGCAACTCAAAACAGCACACCATTTTATTTTCCATCTAAACATCAATTGATCTAACTGACGTTTAGAGCAATCATCCAAATTTTCCAATTTTTGCTTCCTTTGTTTACTAATTGTCGATCTGAATATGGTGGTGCTTAAATAAGCACTCTGGTTTAAATCATGGTTTAAGAGTATTTTGAAATAATCATTTCTAAACCGGAATTGACCTTTGGCCGGCCCTGCCCCTAAACAGCCATTGTCCAATCACACATCGAATAGCAACCTTTAGTATGTGAGCAGGTCCGTCAAACATCGACTCCAAGCCAGATGGTAAAGGACTGTGCCCACGGCGTTTGTAAATTGGAGTCTAGATACCCCCGAGAGATTGTCTGGAGAAGTTGTGTTTTTTCCTTGTGTTTTTCCATTTCCAAAGCCGAAAACACAAAGTGAGCGATGCCTACAATGGATAAAAAGTGTGGACAGCCCCACTCCCTATCTTAGTTTATAGTAACATTTTAATAAGAAATCTCGGTTTCAAGTTCCTCGGGTGTTGAGCAACTATTAATATTTTTGGGTTAATTTGTTGGTAGATCTCACGTATTTTCTGGGATGTATGGAGATTTATTGAAAACCAAACCCACCGCCTTCAGGATCCGCTTTATTAAAGCCGCTTTAATGAAACGAATCTCCGCCTAATATCCAACTTAAAACTAAGTTCACAACTAAGTTTCTTACAGCATGCAGACAAAAAGAGCACTCAGTATCTGCCCACACACCAAATCATCATATTTGCAGCGGCAGCATCATCACAGACACCTGCGCTCTCTCTGCAGCAGCAGTGTGACTGTCACAAAGCCTGACACCGCTGCACTGCGCTGCACTTCATTTAGCAACATTCAATTAACTCCACTTTACATCCCCAGTTACTGTAACAGTGTTGTAACGCTAGTCATGTTTGACCATTTGTTTGTTGGACGTAGCAACAGTAACTAAAGGGGGCCGGGATTGGCGAAAGGTCAATTAAATGCTTTCAGCTTGCTTTTGTGAACTTTAAGCCACATTGTAGCTATCTGCCTTTGTAAACACCTGTGGTTAGCCTTTAACATGGAACTAGTCATTTTCTGTCATGCTTCTGAAAGATTTTTGCAAATAAGCTGATATTTGATAATGGTGTGTGTGTGTTAATGTGCGTTTTGCTTGATGTCAACCACTGCTAACTACTTCTAACACTAGTTAGTCTCTGCTTGTTTTTTGCTCAGATTTTCCTCTCAGTGAAAGAAGGAAGAAGCTATTTATAGCCTTAACATTTTTAATACACTGTACAAAACAGTGTATGTGTGTAAGCCAATACCGATTCTCCTCTAGTAAAGAGTAACTGAACACATTTTTTATATACTGTAAAACAGTATTGTAGACACGAGTTGTTATTACCTTTGTAAAAGAAACAACACTTTAAATGCTGTAGGAAAGATCATTTGTGTAGTAAGACACGTGTTATTTTCCTCATCCACAAAAACAAAAGAAGCCATTTTAAAGACTTTACAGAAGAGTTGTGGCTTTAAGTCACAAGCTGATTTCTCACTTAATTGACAATGAAGGCATCTTGGCTGTTTGTTTTTGCTTTTTTTTATCAATTCCTCTTTTCCTTCTCTGTGCATTAAATATGGACAATTTATTTCAGGGAGCTAATGCTGTTATCCAGGCTGACTCCATAAATCCTCAGCTGGAGAACCTTGCTAAGGAGTTGATTAGCATGCCCTCACAGCAACCTGCTGATCTGGGCCAATATGACTTTGCTTCATGTGACCAACAAATTCAGAGTTTGATTGAATTCATGCTGAACCCAAATGAGTGAAGAACGGTTTCCAGTGTTCTAGGTGAGCTGACTTTGTTATTCCAGAAACTGCTTCAGCTTGAAACGCAGAAAACAGCTCAGAGTTAGAGAGAGACTCAATTAGGGCCAAGCTCTGAGAAACCCAAGAAGAATTAGAGCAATGTACTGTAGACTGTCCAGTATACATTAGAAGAGATTCCTGGACACAATATGCAAATTGAATCAGAGTGGCCAAATTCTGATGAGCCTCCTTCCACAGGAGTAATTAGTTTAAGATATGAAACCCTCAGGTTCCCCTGAGGATCCCATTCCTCTTAAATTGTTAGTTGAGGTTTTCCTGGAAATTAGTCCAGTTATTCACATCAGTAATATTATTATTTTCTCAGGTATGTTCCATCAGTTTTCAGATTAGCTTTTGTCCAGCCGCTGTTGGAGAAGCTAGGTTTTGACAGAAACAACCTCTCAGATTTTTGTCCAATTTTCAAGTTACCATTTTCATCAAAAGTCATGAAGAAATGCAGCACCTGGATGAACATGGTTTATTAGACTTTTTCCAGTCTGCCTTCAGAGCTTTGTATAGTACATAATCAGCATACGTTCATGTACTAAAGTACATTATAGCTGCTCACAATTTGGGCTTTCCTGTTCTTCTACTTTTTGACCTCTCAGCAGCATTTGATACTGTAGATCCTGATCGAGCGTCTGGACTCCTGAGTTGGTCTTAAAGGCGTAGTGCTGGACTGCTTTTGTTCATACCTGGCTCACAGAAACTTCAGTGAGCATATGCATAATTACTCCTCTTCAACAGTCCCTCTCACCTGGGGGGCTCCCGAAGGTTAAATACTATTTATTAATTAATCTCACCTAGACTTTATTACAGAAATTCTGTCCTATTTGTCTTAACATGTCTTCACTTCACTTTCTGCAGAAAGCTCTGAATTCAGAAGCAGATCCCATCCATCAATCCATGAAACTATCCATCTATTAATAATCTCCTGCTTATCCGGGGTCGGGTCGCAGGGCAGCAGAACCCATATCACTCTAATTTTGGGCAAATTATACTGGCTTCCTGTTCCTTAGCGAATTCAGTTTAAAATTTGCTCTTTGTTTAAAAAGCTCTGCACAATATGGCTCCCTCCTAGATCTCAGGGTTCACTAACTAGATATATTGTACTTTGGTATTTAAATTGTACTTGTACCAATTTTATTCCATGTTTTGTTAGATTTTTGTTATTGTTGTATTTTATAATTTGTATTTTTCTTGATTTTTCTGTGCAGCACTATGTAGTGGCGTGTTCAGACTTTTTTTTTTTTCAGGGATGGCACCTGTAAATCAAGAATCCGCAGTAAAAAAGAAGAAATGTTTTAAAATAACACAGACTTTTTCCCTCTTGTGAAACAATTGCTCAAACTAAATGCATTCCAAAGCATTGAGCTACGACATTAGACAATCAGGGGGTTGCACCTAGGGTGGCCTATCAGATTCTAGGGGTGGCAAGTGCAACCCCAGCCCACCCTCTAGACACACCACTGGCACTTTGCTCAGCTGTCATGCTGTTTGTTAAAGCACTTTATAAATAAAACTGACTTGACTTTTTAAATGTTTTATGTATTAAGTTGCAAAAGAATTTAACTATATAAAATATATATTTTAAATTGTAAATAAGTAGGCAGACCTAATAAATTACTTTAATCCACAATGCATTGTGTTTAAGAACCCACCTAATATTAGATCTGTTTAATTGGCCATGAAGTTTAACATGTTGCTCGTGAAGAATGTGGAAAAATGTCAACAAACATAGCTGATCTCAATGTTATTTGATGTAGTAATACCAAAGACTGCTTTTTTATGTGATCAAAGTGCTACAGGTCATGTTTGCCTTGGTGACAGAATGCTGAAGCGCAGGGCAAAAATGACAGAAAGTAGAAAGCGGTGGAGGAAACCTCAGGGTTCACACAGATCAGAGAACAGCAGAGGTAAAACAAAGAGATGCAGAGTGAGAGCAACTCTAGCGATACAGTGTTAGGGTGCATTTACGCCATACGTGTTTAATTCGCTTGAAACAAACTCTAGTTTGTTTGCCCGGAAAGCCTGGTTCGTTTGGGCAGGTGTGAATGGACACTCGAACGTTGATTTGGACTAAGCCAACTAACTCTAGTCCTCCTAAAAATTGTGTACTCGCTTCAATTGAAACAAACTCTGATTCGGTTCGATTGCATGTGTGAATGGTAAACGGATGGGGGCCGCACCAAAAGCAGGAAGCAAACTATTGTACAGGGCATCCTGGGTAAATAAAATCTAAACAAGCACTAATGCTGGAAAAAAAATGCTGGATCTTGTACATTACTTGCTTAACGTCTGTATAAGGAGGCCATCTGTGCTGAAAGTTGTATTCAACCAGTGCTAATCATAGCAAAATGATTTCCACCATAATTCCAAAGGAGAAGCACAGTGGTGTTATCCCAGAAAAGCAAACTTTAACCTGGGTAAATGGTTTCACTTTCTCCTTAATAGCCTGTGTCCCTTTAGATATTTTTTTTAATGAAACTTAAATCCATCTGTCTCAAATTAACCTAGGATCGGGACACTTAATGGGATTAAAGTCCCATTTCAAAATATGTAACCCAAAAGGTAACTTTATGATCCTGGGAGCAGTGGCCTCCAGCTTGGGCAAATGTTGTCAAAAATGTCCTTCCATTACACATTACAGAGTTCAAAAGGGGAACATAGTGGTGTTACCATAGTGGTGTTTCCCCAGAAAGGCGAACTCCACACTGGGTAACAGGTGGAAATCCTTACCCTTAATTGGACAAGAGTTCCACAGTTGTCCTACCCCAAAAAGGCGGTCTGAAGCCGATTGGATTAGAGTTCCAGAAGTGAGCTATAGTGATCCCAATCCAGAAAGATGGTATGCCTAGGTAAATGGTAGCACACATAACCCCCTATTCGGTAATTGAGGAGCTATACTGATTGCTACTTAGAAAGGTGGTCTGAAGCCTGGGTAAATGATGTCAACAATCCCCATTCTTTGTGCTAGACTTACACAAGGGAACCACAGTGGTGTTTCACAATAAAATAGGCCTGCAGCCTGGCTGAATAGTAAGAAATGACCATCCACATCCAGGGGACCAGGCTAGTTTTACCCCAGAAGGAAGGCCTGGAGACTGATGAAATAGATTTAGAAACTACCCTCCATATCCAGGGGACCAGACAGGTTTTACCCCAGAAATGAGGCCTGAAGCCTTGGTCAGTGTAGTCAGAAATGACCCTCCACATCCTGGGAAACCAGACATGGTTGACCCCAGAATAAATAAAACTCTGACTTACCAGAGATACTAAACTCTGGAGGTGGTGGGAGGTGTATAGTCACTGACCCAGGGAAAACACTTTGTCTCTCACCTATGACTTTAAAGGAGACATTTGGCAACATGTACCCAGGCCAGGGGCCAATTTTCTAGTGATAAACCCCAAACCAATGAGTAAACTGTATATTTCCACAGTGTAGTGATGAAAATACTTTGTCTCCCACTGACTTTCAGGGGGACTTTTGACAACATGTACTCAGAGCCACCAAGCCCTGTCTTCCTCTCCATTGCTCACTGGACATGGGTCCCAAAGATGAGGAGCGGGCAGCCAGTCGACCATCATCCCAGACCAAGGCTTCTTGGCAGTGAGCTGAAGAGGAAGCTGAAGGAAATTATTCAGAAGGTCACATCTAAGGCAATCCCGGCTCAGGGGTTACGGGTTTGTCTGGTAATCATAGGGGTTTCGTTTCGAGCCCCACCTCTGACTGTCCCGGTCGTTGTGTCTTTGGGTAAGACACTTCACTCGTTGCCTACTGGTGGTTATCAGAGGGCCCGGTGACAACAGTGCGCCCCAGGGCAGCTGTGGCTACAGTGTAACTGTGTGAATGTGTTCATAACGGAGGTCTGTAGGGATTAACCCTCTAGGCGCCAAAGTCGCAATATTGCGACAAGCAACATTGCTGACTTTAACGAGCCACAGCTGGAGATAGGGCCACTAATTTAATTACTACTTTACACCAGGAAATGGCGGACATGTGTACCTTTAATCTTGGACACCTTTTTGGGTGTGTTACCATGGAAACTTTTGGAGTAAATCAGCCTTTAAGTCAGCGACGCGAGCGGGGGAAGCGAGGTGCAGCTGCTGCGGTCACAGTATATAGAAAGCGACTTTTAGAACGATAAAACTTATGAGGCCGAGATGTCGGTGTTCACTGCCGTGAAGTATTGGCTTATTCAGATTCTGAAGAGAAATATTTACCTCTGATCTGTTCAGTTGTCCCGGGAGAAAGTGAAACTAAAATGTACCACACCAACAGCCAGTCCCGTTTCGCCATGATGCTACAAAAGCAGCAACATTCCAGCTCTGCATCACGTTCTCCCGGTGAGATAAAGGTATGTGGTAGGGTAGCAAGGTGGTCATCACAACGCTAATTGTGACCGAGGTGGGAGAGATGTAAAAATCAGTGGAAATAATAGCAGATGGGATCAAAAACAGGAGAGAAAAAAGACCGCTTATAAGCGAGTAAACAGCAGTAAAGTTCTCTGCCCCGCTGCAAGTGAGGATGATGATGATGATGATTTTGGTGAGGTTTGCTTGACAGATGACGAAGTGTAGAATAACCAGTGGATCAGACAATTTGATGAGCCTGTTAGTTAATTTTGGGACGGATCTGTAAAATTCTGTGACAATATGTTCTTTCTGTTGATTTTTTATAGTGAATAGAGTAACAGAGCCAAATAAGAAAGGACATAAATATATATATACACCTGTTCTTGAAAAAAAGCCCAAAAAATGAAACATATAGATGAAAATTATCTAGGGATAAACCCCAAACCAATCCCGTCCACTGCCCAAAACTAATGAATTAAAAGTTAATGCTACTAGAGCAAAGTATAAAAATTTCACAAAGATAATTACAATTCCGACTGAACAGAAAAACAAATCAATTAAATGTGGTTTACTAAACATAAGATCTCTCCCCTCAAAAACACTCTTAGTAAATGACTTAATTTGTGAAAATAACATTGATTTGTTTTGTCTTGCAGAGACATGGTTGCAGGAAGAGGACCATGTCACAATAAATGAGTAAAACTCCCCCTAGCTACTTAAACTTTAGTGTCCCTCGAAGTACTGGTCGAGGAGGTGGTGTAGCCACCATCTTTCATTCAGATTTACTAATTAATCTCCAAAAAAATAATAATCGCAGTTCATTTGAGAATTTAATCTTTAGCCTTCCTCATACACATAACAAAGCAGTAAAGTTATTCGTGGTCTTATATTGTCCACCAGGCCCTTATTCTCAATTTTTAGATCAGATAGCAGATTTTCTATCTGACTTAGTTTTAAACACTGATAAAGTCATTATAGTCGGAGACTTCAATATTCATGTTGATAGTGAAAGTGATAGTCTAAAAACAGCTTTTAACATTATCTTAGACTCAATAGGCTTTACTCAAAATGTGCAGGGACCAACCAATCGCGGTCACCACACCTTAGATCTTGTGCTGACTTATGGCATTGACTGTGAAGAAATAACAGTCTTTCCACATAACCCTATCCTGTCTGATCATTTCCTCATCACTTTTAAACTTACTCTAACAGATCATATCAAACCTGAAAGAAAACATCATTATACCAGAACGTTATCAGACAATGCTGTAGCAAGTTTTAAAGAAGCTCTTCCAACTTTAATTTCCTCAGTACATAAAAGTAAAATAGAAAACAGTGATTTAACTCGTAACCCCTCACAACTTGACGTTCTAGTTCATAGCGTTAATTCATCCCTGCGTCTGGCAATAGACAAAGTTGCCCCAATGAAAAAAAAGGTGACCAGCCTTAGAAGATTAGCTCCCTGGTTTAATTCAGAGCTACGTACCCTGAAGAAGAACGTTAGAAAACTAGAGAGAAAATGGCGCTCCCCGCATTTACAGGATTCCTATTTAGTGTGGAAAAATAGTCTATTGCTATATAAAAAGAGCATTCGAACAGCTAGAACAGCATATTATTCATCTTTAATCGAGGAGAATAAAAATAATCCTAGGTTTCTTTTTAATACAGTTGCCAAACTCACACAGGATCATAGCTCTATCGAGCCAACCATTCCCCAAGCTCTTAGTAGTGATGACTTCATGCAATTCTTTATAAATAAAATAGACTCTATAAAAAATAAGATAATTGGGAACCTTCCCAATATGCTTGCTTCCTCCCTAGTTAATGAGGCAACATCAAAAATGGTTGAACCTAATATACGCTTAAACTGCTTTAATGCAGCCGAACCTTCTGATGTACTAAAATTATTAGCTTCATCTAAACCTTCAACTTGCGTTTTAGACCCAATCCCAACTAAACTCTTAAAATAAGTTTTCCCTCTGATCGCTGCTCCAATTTTAGATATAATGAATCTATCCTTAGTCAATGGATATGTACCACAGGAGTTTAAGATTGCTGTAATTAAACCTCTACTTAAGAAACCATCTCTTGATCAAAACGACTTAACTATAGACCGATATCTAATCTTCCCTTCTTATCTGAAATTCTTGAGAAAAGAGTTGCACATCAGATGTGTGAACATTTAAACAATAATGAGCTTTTTGAGAAGTTTCAGTCAGGCTTTAGAGCTCATCATAGCACTGAAACAGCTCTGGTGAAGGTTACTAATGATATTCTCATAGCCTCAGACAATGGATTGGTGACCATTCTGGTCCTGTTATATCTCAGTGCTGCCTTTGACACTGTTGATCACACTATTCTCATAGAAAGGCTTCAAAGTGTCGGTATAATAGGAACAGCACTAGGTTGGTTTAAATCTTATTTGTGTAACAGATTTCAGTTTGTTCAGGTAAACAATAGATCTTCCTCAGCCTCAATGGTTACTTGCGGAGTACCACAGGGTTCAGTGCTTGGGCCAATTCGTTTTACTATATATATGCTTCCTATTGGTAAAATCATTAGGCAGCATAGGATAAATTTCCATAGTTACGCAGATGATACAAAGCTATATCTATCCATAAATCCTGATGAATCCAATCAGTTAGGTAGACTACAGGCATGTCTGGAAGACATAAAAACTTGGATGACTCTAAACTTCTTGCTTCTGAATTCTGATAAAACAGAAGTTGTCGTCTTTGGACCAGAAGCTCTGGAAAATAAACGACTTAGTCAACCCCTTCATCTAGACGGCATTAAATTAGCCTCCAGTAATAAAACAAAGAACCTCTCTGTTATTTTTGACCAAGATATGTCATTTAGATCTCACATTAAAGAAGTCTCTAGGATTTCCTTTTTTCACCTTAGGAATATTGCAAAAATTAGAACAATCCTGTCCAGGAATGATGCTGAAAAACTAGCCCATGCCTTTATTACTTCAAGACTGGATTACTGTAACTCTTTATTATCAGGTAGTCCACAGAAAACAATTAAAAGTCTTCAGTTAGTCCAATATGCTGCTGCTAGGATTCTAATGAATATTAAAAGAAGGGATCACATTTCCCCTGTTTTAGCTTCTCTTCACTGGCTTCCAGTAAAATCTAGAATAGAATTCAAGATCGTCCTTCTGACATATAAAGCTCTTAATAATCTAGCTCCATCATACATAAGAGACCTGATTGTTCCATATGTTCCTAACAGGGCCCTTCGCTCTCAGACTGCAGGTTTACTGGTAGTTCCTAGGATTTCTAAAAGTAGAATGGGTGGCAGATCTTTCAGCTATCAGGCTCCCCTCCTATGGAACCGGCTCCCAGGGTTGGTTCGTGAAGCAGACAATTTGTATATCTTTAAAACTAGGCTTAAAACTTTCCTCTTTGACAAAGCTTACAGTTAGAGATATGTTAATAGGCAGTTAGAGACAGGTTAGACAGGTAGCTAGGAAGAGATAGGTTAATGTTAGTAGCCAGGTAGAGTGTCAAAAGCTAGGAAGGGATATGAAGAGGTAGAGTAGCTACGTAGAGATAGATTAATGTAAGCCAAGTAGAGAGTGTTAGTAGCTAGGTCTCCTAGTAGCTAGGAGACAGGTTAATGTTAGTAGTCAGGTAGAGTGTCAAAAGCTAGGAAGAGATAGGAAGAGGTAGAGTAGCTAGGTAGAGATAGGTTAATGTAAGCCAGGTAGAAAGTGTTAGTAGCTAGGTCTCCTAGTAGCTAGGAGACAGGTTAATGTTAGTAGCTATGCTGCTTTAGGCTAGGCTGTTGGAGGACATTATTAGGGTCTGTTCCTTCTTTCTCTCCTACTTCTCCGAAACTGCATGATGTGCTGTCAATTCAAGTGCTAACCTGTTTTCTCTTAGTCTCTTCCTACAGTAGGTGCTCCTGACCCGCCCTGCTTGACGACCCTGACTAAGATGGCATTGCAGTGACGGAAAGTTCTCCACGTCCTGCAACAAACTTCTGCATCAGTTCTGTTGCTCTTTCTGTGTCTCTGTTCTGTGTCTCTGTTCTGTATTCTCCAAACCACAGACGGTCTCGGCAGATGACCGCTTGTGCTGAGCCTGGTTCTGCCGGAGGTTTCTTCCTGTTAAAAGGGAGTTTTTCCTTTCCACTGTCGCTTCGTGCTTGCTCAGTGTGAGGGATTGCTGAGAATTACACGACGCAATCTTCTGTGGTTCTCTAATTTCTACATTAAACATTGTATTGTAATAACTCTTCTTGTAAAGTGCCTTGAGATGACATCTGTTGTGAAACGGCGCTATATAAATAAACTGAATTGAATTGAAAATACATATATAGAAAAATCAAAATAAAAAAATACAATTATTGATGAAAAAATTTTTTAAAGAATATAAAAAAAGGAAAAATTGTAAAATTCATGCAATCCAATAGTGCCAATGCCTGATGACGTCATAATATGCAAATTACATGTACGATTTAGCTCGTGTCACAAAATTTGGATCATAATGAGTTTTTTTTCTAATTTCAAGTGTACCTTTATCTATAACCATATTAAAGCTACAACATTTTGAACTAGTGATATCAAAATGGAATATTTTATAGAAAAACCCCCGGCGCCTAGAGGGAAAAGTAAAGCCCTACACAAGTAAAGGCTATTTTCCATTTAAAAAGATTACATGTCATTCTCTCTTTCAGGTAGCTGAACACAAGACAAATAGAGCCTTTGGCTTTCCAAAACTTTTTCTGGATGTGGACGAGTTTGCCTGGTTTAAAAGGTGGCTTGACCTGGGGGCTAAGCTTTAGCCATCCACCAACCTCCTCTTGTTCAGAGGTGGGAGACCTGGGCAAAAAAAAAAAGTAAACAACATGCGGTTGGCATAGATGGAGATGGGTCTGCATGGGCATGCCAACCTTCACTGATTTTCACATCACCAAGGTCTGGGTGAAGCTATATTCCACACTACCACCAAAGACAAGTTCTGTGTCCAGGTCTGCTGCATGGAGCCAGTGGGCGAAAAAGGTCCCCAGACCTCCAGGACCCCATAAGAAATTGTTGAAAAATGTGGTCACTGGTCCGTAATCTTTGAACTGTGAGCAGTGCAACTGTCCTAAAGGTCCCTAGGGGTGAGCAGGGACTTATCTAAAACATGCAGGACACTGGGCCCAGAGAACCACGTTTTGGTACTATTGGTTTATAAAGACCAACTAACATAAGAGCCATGTTTTTTGACTGCAGGAGGAAGCCACAGTACCCCATACAAACACAGGGAGAACATGAAAATGGCATACAGAAAGACCAGAGGTCAGGATTTGGACCCAGGACCAATAATAAAGCTACAGTGCTACCAAATGCGAAACTGTTCTCTGGGTACTGTTTCAAGCATAATCTTTTCTAAGGCACGTTACCATGACTGCAAAGAAAGGAGATTCACATCTCAATGTCTGATTTGAACTAATTGGTATGAGAATAGAGGTCATAATGATTTAAGCTAACAAGACTGAATAAACTAATGAATTACTTTTTTCTCTTCAAAGAGTTTTATTTAAAATGTTTTACACTTCGAGAAATGATGTCCATTTCAGAGACAAAACATTTCCACAGTTATTTTTTTAAACACACAAGAAACGACATATTTACCCACCATGGCTACCAAGGTACCAGGTTTCTTAAATATCAACCTTTCCCAAATCTTTAGACTGAAAAGTTTGAATAATGCATAATGACTGATGTTCCTTACCATTGACAGTTAGATGCACCCAGCTGCCATTGTGGAAGGTGTCATACTGCTGCTCCAGCATCAGCACTTTACACTCATACCATCCTTGGTCGTCTGAACGAACGTTCTCTATCTGCAGGGACGACTTGCCGTGCAAATTGGCCCGACCTGGTTGGAACAGGAGATCAGGCATCAGGAGCAAAGGAAACAGTGAATTAAGAACTGGTGTGATAAAGTTATAAAAGATAGGGAAGTGATGCACAGATGAATGAAATAGGTCAATTTATAAAGAAGTAACAGAAAAAGTACCAGACTAAAGCAGAATGTTTAAGTGTTGGATATAAGTATGCAGAAATCACAAAGAAAATTGGACTGTGTTTAGCCTCAGAATCTTTTTGAAATATCACAATAGAGAAAGCCTGTTTCTAGAAACACAGTAGAGTGTAAACATCAGACATCAAAGCTGCGGCTGGACACAGAGCAGAGTCTTACATTTAAGTATCCCTGAGATGCCCTGTTTTCCATGAGTGTGCTGCTCTATTTGAAAAGACATACTCAGGCAAGGACAGGTCGCTACTCCCTTAGAGGGATGGGAAGTAGCCAACATGACAACATGCGTAAAATGGATGGTAACCCTTAGGGTTTGTCACAATCCATCGGAGCAGATATCATTTTTGGGGTTGGTTAGCAGAGTCAGGAGTAGCTGTATTTGATTTTATAGATTACAGATCAAAAGCTCAAACTGGGGTTATGATGTTGCACCAGGCAATCAGGGAACTGGATAGAAAGATATAAAAACCTACGGTTTCAGAGTGATCACAACAAGCCCAAAACATGAACCTTATCAGAGTTGGCTCTTCTCATCCATCCTGTCAGAACCAGAAAGAGAATTAGAATCTGAAATACTTTATTAATTCCCAGAAGGAAATTTACTTTCAGTACAACCCATAGGAGAGTAAACAAACATAAGCATAAGCAGACAGGCTCAGGTAAACAGTAGTGCTGTCAATCTTTACAACTCTCATGATTCGATTCAATTACAATTGTATCTCAACGATTCAATGCAATTCAATATCTTGATGCATCATAATTAAAACAAACTAATAAAATCTTTAACAGTAGGAACTTTCTGAAAAGCTATGATGATGATTACATAAAATTCTGAAAGTTGGACGGTTTTGTGCAAGTACACCAGTTGATCTACATGCTCTGGTGTGATGGTTTGATAGTATAAAATCCATGTCTGTGTTGTAAAACAAAAATATAATAGATTATGGTTGGCTAATTCATTCATTATAAGTATTATTCTATCAGCTCTAGTAGACTGTTGAGCTGCAGGCATGAGCTGCTGATTAGAGGGGTGAAAATGGGTCAGAGTGGATGAGGAGAAAAAAGTGGGATCTCAGCCCTGCCTCCAACAGTAGAAATGGCAGAGGTACGAAAAAACCCCAAGTCAGTACACTTGCAGCACATATTTCAGACAATCACAACAAGAGAACACAGGGAGGGTGGTCTCCTCTGCAGCAGGCGAGGACGCAGCTGCTCAGCCGGTCCTCAAGACCACTGCAGAAGAAGTAGGAGGGAGGATCAGGAGTTTCTGTAAGGACGTTGAAATCAAGAAGTGTGTGTTTGTCCGTGATTGGGCCTGGTGGCGCTTGTGTCTGGCAGCCTCGCATCTTTCAGTGCCCCAGAGCAGGTGTGGAGTAGCTTGCCATTATCAGAATGTGAATGTGTGCGTGATTGGGTGAAGAACTAAATGTATTGTAAAGCACTTTGTGGTCCTCTGACTGAAAATGCGCTAGGGCTGGGCAAAATGATTATTTGTGTAATCGATTAATCTAGCGATTATTTTTGCGATGCATCAATTAATCTAATGATTAATTTTTCTATTGATTCGATTTTGATTCGATTTGATTATCGATTATTTACCCATTATTTGATTTATTATTGATTTATTATTTATTAATTTATGTATTTCCATGAAATAAACACATTTCTTCATTTAAACGTATTTTAATTGTTAAAAAAAAATCCCAAAAAATAAAGTTGTAATATTTTTCTGCATTTTCTCTTGTTTCTGACATAAGATTTGCAAGAGAGAGAGGCACTGTTTCTTACGATAAAATTCGGCACATTTTTCTAGTTTTTAGATGGCAACTTTGAATCCGATAAACTGGAGAAGCATTAAGTAAAAAAATAGTACTCCAACAGAATGAGGTGTTATTAAACGTGACAATCAAGATTTCGTTGTCGGTTTGCTTTTGCTAGGCACTTAAACAATGTTGTATTAATACTCACGACGGCTACGTTAGCGGGTAGGTATTGCATTACCTTTGTTAAACAAGTTTACCGCAACCGAATAACACTCTCACATTTTCGGCTTTTGCTCATAATCAGTCTGTGCGCAGTCCGACTCATTCTGCCAACACGGGTCACAAATAAAAACCAACAAAACAGATAGCAGTAACATACATAATATATAGTATATTCCCTCTAAGTGGGGGTGTTTGGGTGATTTATAGGGTAAAATACATAGCGTTAGTAAAAAAGTTGAAAACTTACGGTGTTTAATCATTTGCTGGAACTGCTCCTGGATGGCGCTGTTTGAGTTGCTGGTGCATAGCCGTCGTGCTTTTATAAGCCATTTCCATTTTGCAAAGCCGGCAGACGACAAAATAGTTCCATACCTTTGAATTGCGAGTTCGGATGCAGGTATTTAAGTGAACTGACTCCCTCATTCTGACACTACTTTGTACCGCCGTGTTTGTTTTGAAAGTCATGACGCATCGACGCGCATTTTCTGCGTTGACGCATCGTCCCAGCCCTAAAAAGCGCTATACAAATGTGGGCCATGTACCATTGACATTGTCGCGTAAACGTGCGTGTGTGTGTGTGCATCAGTAGTGAGTACATGTGAGGGATCGAGGAGGGTGTGGGACAAAGCTTCTGTTCACATCAGGGAAGCTAACCTATGTTAGTTGGTAGTGTTGGGTCTGACCCCTGAATATATGAAACGATATAGAGGGGGGGGGGGGGCGTTCTACACAATAACCAGGTATTCCCTATTGGGCTGGTTCACCTGCTGTTTCATCAGAAGCGGAACAATATTCTACCAGAGACTCTTCCCCCCGGCCGAATCACATTGGCACACCGTCTCTCTCTCTCTCTCACTCCCTATAATTGGGCAATCAAAAGACCCCGCTCCCTCCCAAGAGGGCTGGACTCTGACAAGCCGCCATCTCGACTGGGTAAAAAAAAAATAACTCAATCAACTCACTGCATCTCTCTTACAGCCTGACTAGACGCCTGAAGAAACATTAGGAGCCACGCACCGAAGCGGGGTTTCTGAAATACCTCAGCAGAGACCACGAGGTATCTCGCCCAGGTAATAAAATAATACAACTCCCCCTGCTCGGTTTCTGGCTGCCTGCAGGCATACATCGCCTCTACGCGTACGTGCATGAGGCCTCTGCGACGTCCCTTATGTCCACCATTTTTGTTTAAGTAGCAGGTAGTTTTAGACCTTAGCTTAGGGGTTAGCAGAAAAGATTAGGTTGAGTTTTCAAGTTATTGTTTGCTGTGGTAATTAGTTAATAAATTGGTTAAACTGTATCAAACCTCTGTTTCTTTTATTTTGAGTGTTTGTTTGAATCATTGGAAAAGAGCTTACCCTTCAAAAGGTCTCTGGTAAATCATTGATTATTAATGTATAAATTGCTATTTGATAGTAGGGCTGCACCATTTATTGGATTTTCATCGTGATCTCGATTTTGTTGGACACAATTAAATGGACATGATTGTCAACTATATTTACATTCAAAATGCGAGCTTCACTGTGTGCCTCTAAATCATACACTGCCTCAACCAATAGTCTGCCAACCACCAGGGGGCAAACGCATGGCTAAAGCTTCATTAAGCTGCCCAAATAAAAACCACAACTATGCCACTCAGCAGCCACAACGGCTGCATCTGAATATGTCGACAATATAGTAGGTGTAAAGCAGTACGCGAATGATGTATTAAATCCGAATCTCCAGTATGGATCTGACTAGTAGGCATAAAGTTCCTGGATGTGTAGTACTGTCACAGTAAGCAGCCGGTTGACGCTACTCTATCCCACAAAGCAGCAGAAGCCCCGAAATCGTAGAAGAGCGACCTAGCTAAAATTGGCTACAGACGAACTATCAACCATTGACACTGCCTCAATTTTGCCACATAAATTTACATGTAGCGATGTTATTGACTAATGACTGTGATTGTTTTTGACAGCTGATTAAACATTTAAGTTAAGTTATACCAGACAAAATAACCGCTAGTGGATGGCGGGACCACAGGTGAATGTAACATAAACATCCCGGTCAACAGACACGCAAAATGGTGGAGCAATACGTCTGATTTCTTTTTTTTTCTTTTTTTTTTACTTTAATATAATACGTCTGATTTCATACCTACTACTCGCTCGTTTGCTACGCAGTGTTTCCTACATCAACGGGCGAGTAGTGTTTGCTACGTAGCATGTAGTAGCCTCCATACTAAGGATTCGGATGAAGGGAATATCCTAGGCCTTTTCTGTATAAGCTGTAATTGTTTCCATTAAGTTGCACTTTGAGATTGCACTCTGACATAACATATTTAATTTGTACTTAGAAAAGTCTTGGAGGTTGTTTTCAGGTTGGGTTTCCTTTTTTGCATTATTTTACAAGACTGGATGAATAATTGTGATTAATAATCATGATTATTTTGGTCATAATCGTGCAGCCCTATTTTGATAGATATAAAAACTTGTTTCCAGTTTGAAGCTGGATGGTTCCCCATTTAAATGATTTGAAGGAATAATTAAATTAATAATTTATTTATTATTTATTTAATATTATTAATATAACCAGATAGACCATAACTCATTTTTCTTGGTATCATTACTCAACAGTAGCATTGTTGCATTTTTTTGTCTCATCAAGCAACCTTAATGGGACCTTAATAAATTTAATAACAAACGGGACCTTAAGTTTCACACTTATGAATAAAATGTTTGCAAACTGTAGTGTGGAAACTAGACGGTTCCGCTCATCAGTGAAGAAGGTTTTTACTTTTTCCTTGCGTACTGATGGCAACAAAAGCGATGTCTCCAATTTATGAATGGCCACATGCCTATCAAATGTGATGATCTGTGCACCTCTAGTAGAAGATCTGGCCCAGGTTTATGTTGATGGAAGTTTTATTGTATTCAGTTTTATATCAATCACTTTTTCCTTTATTTCCGACAGTAACCTCTCCACTGTCCCAAGCTAATTTACTGCGTCTGTCACTTTCTCCTAGGCAGTGTACTCTTTTTATTGGTTACTGCTGAGCTGACAGAACCAGATAGCAATATTCAGGAGGAATTTAACTGAATTAATTTGTTCAAAGAAGTTAAATATTTCCACAGAAGTCAATAACATTAAATTACATGATTCCTTGCCACATTTTGTGGATGGAGCTCTGCAGCATAATTATAAACGGAAGCATGACTATAAACTGAAGCAAGGTGCTGAAATGACTTTGAGTTAACTATCACCATTGTTATAAAAGTCTACTTTTATTTAAAAAAGTAAAGAGAGGATGTGGTGTTACCAAATATGGTTAATTGATTAGTTTCTGTATGTTAATGACTGTGAACAGGTACAAGCACCTGGGATTTGTCAACAGATAATTGCAGATGGAGGTGAGCAGGGGCGAAATGGGACAATAATTCAGGACAGGAATTTGATACCATCCCAGGCCACCACTCAATTAACGCAAAACCCCTAGAGTGTGTCAGGTTCAATGAAAGTTTTATTGTTTTTTTGTTGTTGTTTTTGTTTTGTTTATTTCCTTAACAAAATTATATTTATTTTCTGCTGCAAAACTGCCTGAAACTGAAATGCAGCCTCACCATGTTTACTGTTGACTCTGGGAACCACCAGGAGACCCCTCCCTGAAGTTCTCAGGGCCCGAGATGGTTCATATGTGTCTAACATGTCAAAGATGTGCTTTGGTGCCAAACCATGAAAAGACTTGTACACAAGCAGAGCTGTTTTAAATTCTATTCTCCGAGCGACAGGAAACCGGTGCAGAGACCGGAGCACTGGACTAATATGGTCGTATTTCCTGGTTCTTGTCAGGACGTGAGCAGCAGCATTCTGGATGTACTTCAGCTGTCTAACAGCTCGTTTAGAGAGGCCAGTGAGCAGGCCGTTACAGTAGTCTAACCTTCTGGAGACAAATGCATGGATAAGTCTCTCTAAGTCTGGTTTCGACACTATTCCTCTGATCTTAGCAATGTTTTTCAGATGGTAAAAAGCTGTTGATGTTATTGCTTTGATGTGGCTGTTTAAGTTCAGGTCCGAGTCCATGATTGCCCCTAGTTTTCTAACCTGATTTTTTGTTTGAAGAAAGAGAGACGCAAGATGACTGATAACACTTTCTCTGTGTGTCTGTGGGCCAAAAACAATGATCTCAGTTTTGTCTGAGTTTAACTGCAGAAAGTTGTTTTGCATCCACACACTGATCTGTTCAATGCATTGACAGAGTGTATCTATAGGCCCATGTTCACGTGCCGTCAGTGACATGTAGATCTGAGTGTCATCTGCGTTGGTAAGACACTTTATTGCTGTTAATTAGCTGACTCAATGGAAGCATATTCAAGTTGAATAAAAGTGGTCCCAAGATTGACCCCTGGGGGACTTCACAGGTCATGGAAATTTTGTCTGAGACACAGTTGCCAATTTCGACAAAGTACGTCCGGTCCTTGAGATAGGACTTGAACCAGTTTAGAGCAGTACCAGACATTCCCACCCAATCTTCTAACCTGTGAAGTAAGATCCCATGGTCCACTGTGTCATAGGCAGCGCTCAGGTCTAGCAGAACTAAAACTGAGACTTTGCCTGTGTTGTTGTTCTCACCTTGATCAGAGATGTCTCAGTGCTGTGGTGGGGCCTAAAGCCTGACTGGAAAGTATCAAACACATTGTTAGACAGGAGAAAGTAAGTGAGCTGTTGATATACTACTTTCTCTAGGACTTTTCCTAAGAATTGTGGGTTTGATATGGGCCGGTAGTTGCTCAGTACTCTGGCATCAAGGCTGCTCTTCTTTTGATGACAGCAGTTTTTAAGGCATTTAGGAATGTTCCAGTCTCAAGTGAGATGTTAACTAACTGACCAAGTTGTGGTAACAAGCTTCTCAGCACAGACTTTAGAAATTGAGTGGGTAATTCATCAAGGCAGCATGTACATGAACTCAGACCGGAGATAACCTCTTCGATTGTTTTGTCACTGACAGGTGTAAAATGTGTCAGCTCAAGGTGTTCATTAATATGTATGATTTTAAATATAGTCAAATATGTGGACAGCAATAGTGAGCACAAGTTCTACACTTGAATGAAAGAGGGTTTAATGAGTCTCGTCATCAATCCCTATTTACTCCCTCTCAACATCATCCTCACGTGTGTCTCCATTTACACCCTGATCCTCCACACCTGATCTCCTCACCTCATGCCTTTAAAACCCATCAGTTCAATTCACCGGATCATTACTCATGTCTCCATGGTGTGTTGCGATGACGACTGATGTCCTGTATCTCTTTTCCTGCCGTAACATTATTTCGATCTTCATCATCATCATCTCCATCAGTAGCAGTAATAATAATTGTCTCCGCACTTTACCTGCTTCTGCATTTGGGACCATGCATCGCACCACACCGCATCTCCTGACAGAACGGCCCGGACATAAAGATGGACCCAGCGGAAGCTTTTCACCTAGCACTTGCCCAAGAGATCGTCGCCCTGTGCAAGGATGTCTGGGCTAACCTGTCCAGGATCTCTGCCTCTCCTCACACTCCTCTAAGTATGTCTAAGGCTGAGGAGATTCTGAGAGTGCTCCCTGATTTTCCGCAAATGTTCTCTGCCCAGGATCTCATCACGCTGCAGAATGAGGCAGAGAGGGTTTACCAGGAATTGTGGGATGAGATCATCTTTCCACCTAGGTGCAGGCAGAGGCCCCGCCGTACCAGGACTGTTTCCCGGAGCAGGGAGCAGAGCGCTCCTCCTGAATCAACTGCCAGTGTGGGCGCTGCAGCTGCAAGCAATCCTCCACCGACAAACGCAGCACCCCCACCATCTCACCGCAGACAGCGGCACCAGTAGGCAATAGTCGTTACTGGGGTGGAAGTGCAAGTTGTCTGCTCACCTCTGGTAGATTCCCATGGGTCACGAGTTTCCTGCAGCATTTCCGCTGCATTGTGTGATAGCATAGCATACAGCGGATTTCACTGTGGCGGTATTGCACATCTGGGAACTTTATGCCTACTTGGATAGTTCATACTAGAGATTCGGATGTACTACATCGCTCGCTTACTTATTTTCGCCTACTAATAGTAGGCATGGTAGAGGTATTTGGATGCAGGGAATGTCCATCCCTTTATGACCACAGTATACGCATCTTCTGATGGCTACTTCTAGCAGGATAATGCACCATGTCATAAATCTCTAATAATCTTAGACTGGTTTTTTGAACATGACAATGAGTTCACTGTACTCAAATGGCCTCCACAGTCACCTTGGGGAGCATACTTTCAAAATGGATATGATACATATTTAGGCTATTACAACTGAAGCAGATGTGATAGTTCTGTCTGAGACCTGGTTGAAAAATTTGGTAAGTGATTCTGACATATACATACAAGGTTACAATGTCTTTAGGGCTGACCGAGCAAAGAGGGGTGTTGGGGTATCCATATATGTAAAAACCAAGTAAGAGTTGTTCATTCCCAACCTATAATAAAGACTTTAGAATTTTTAGTCTTGGACTTAAAGATATCAGATTCTCTACATATTACTGTTGTTGGTTGCTACAGGGAACCCTTTGCTGATCGTTGTGCTCTTTCTTCATTTAAGGACCTTTCGGCTTCCTTAAACTACAAAGAAGTAATAATTGGGGATCTAAATTGGAATTGGTTGGATCCTATTTCTGATTACCTTAATTCTTACTGTGATTCATTAAATCTCATTAAATTAGTAAATGCTCCAACAAGACCAAACCTTAGTGCCACAGAAAAGTCAAGTCTGATAGATTTGATCTTAACAACACCCCAACCAATTACTCCCCAGCAACAGTATTTGCAAACGATATTAGTGATCTCTGTGTCATTGCCATTTCAAGAAGCACAAAAACAAAGGCTCAAATAATTATAAGGCATGACACTAAACATTTTTCTGAGCAAGCTTTTTGTCACACTCTATATCAATTTGATTGGCTTGGATTAATTAAATTAATTATGTTGAAACTGCCTGGAGCTATTTTTATTGTGGATTCACAAAAAATTTAAATAAGCATGCTCCCTTAAGAAATTATAAAATGAAAAGTTTCAGCAATATAGTTTACTCTTTTCTTGAGTAGCCTGCTAAATGAGAGATACAGCGTGGGCAAAAGCCGGAAATTCGAAAAATGCTACTGATTGGTTATCTGTCAGGAAATTGTGAAATGCATGTACAGTTAAAAAATAAAATAATAAATCAAATCACTTTGTTAAACAGACAACTGAAAACCTAACCCCCCAACAAAATTCTGGAAAATAATTCCTTATGTGATAAAAAGTCATATTACGGGTCCCCCAGGGCTCTATTTTAGGACCTCTGCTTTTTAACCTTTATATTCTCACTTTGGCAGCCATTTTTAGACAATACAGCCAGTTTGATCACTTGTATGCTGACAACTACAAATTTGATGTTTCTTTTAAACCACAAGAGTCAGTGCAATCCGCTGTGGATTGCCTGAACGACGTGAAGGGCTTGCTTTCTAACAATTTTTTACATCTCAACTCGTCCAAGTTGGAGCCGATTTTATTTGTTCCTCCCTCTTCCACTGCAGGTATTCCTGTTCTGCCGCCCTGTTTTCTAATTTATTGAAGCCGACTGTTACAAACCTTGGGGTTATTTTGAACCCTGAATTGCAGATGGACTCCCACATCAATCAGGTGGTTTGTTCTTGCTATTTTCAGCTTCGCCGGCTGTCTAAATTGAAGTCCATCCTGACTAGGCGCGACTTCCATACAGTGATCCACGCATTTGTAATCTCGTGTTTGGACTACGCAAACTCCCTCTTTTATGGATCTACCTCTGCTACAGTGGCATGCCTTCAGCTGGTGCAAAATGCGGCCGCCCGCCTCTTAACTAGGACTAGACGGAGGGACCATATAACTCGCATCTTGGCCCGCCTGCATACAGTTTAACATTTTACTTTTGTTTTAAATCACTTTACTTGTATGTGCCCCCTTACTTGTCTCAGATGGTTCAGCCCTACATATCGGGTCCGACCCTTCAGTCAGCAGACCACCGCCTCTTGTAGGTCCCAGCGGTTCGGGAGGAGACGTGGAGAATGTGCATTCTTGCTCTGTGTGCCTCATCTTTGGAACCAGCTTCCTCTGGCAGAGAGGATGGCCCCCTCTCTTTCTGTTTTTTAAATCACGCCTGAAGGCTCACTTTTATTCCTTGGCTTTTAATTTGGCCTAGTCTGCTATGTCCCTGTTTATTTTATTGTGTTACTTTATGGTATTCACTGTGCTATTTTAATATTTCTTTTGAGTGTTTGGTTGTATATGTTTTTAATACTGTACAGCACTTTGGTCGGCCTCGGCTGTGTAGAAATGTGTTTTATAAATAAATTGGTATGGTATGGTATGGTATATGTTTAGCTACTGCCATGTATAGTGAAAATGTTTGGTTGTGTGACTGCTTTAGATAATATGTTTTCATATTTCAATCATAATTTTACTGATTCTGGGACGCTTTTTGATTCCACAAGGTTCTCTTCTAAATTAAATTCTCCCTCATCCTTTTTGTTATTGTCATGGTTTGGTTGAATGAGGACCCAGATGCAGACCATGAATAAAGACGAGACGAGGTCAGGGACAGCAACGACAACAATCCGACAAAGACAGACAGACAGACACAGGAGTGTATATTTACTGAGGGAAGGGTAATTAGGAAATGGAGAACACCTAGGAGCAAGGGGAGGAGAAACACAAGGAGGATAACAGGACAACAGGTGAAACAAACTAGGACTGATTAACACAGACAGACGGGGAAGAAATAAACAGGGAGAAAAGAATGACACAGACAGAGACGAATCATAACGGTTACAATTTCAGAAATATCAAAATCCCTTAAACGCTTATAGTCAAATAAATTAGCTGGTCCTGATGACCTAGAAACATATTTTTTAAAACTTGCTGCAGATTTTATTTCCCCACTTTAAATGTATCTATTTAGTTTGTCCATGTCCAGAAACATTATTCCACAAATTTGGAAATCTGCTTACGTATTGCCGCTGTAAAAAGGAGGTGAACCCTCAAATCTAATTAATTATCGACCTCATTCAAAGCTTTCCATCTTGGCTAAAGTTCTGGAATCATTAGTTAGTTAGTGCTCAACTAAAAGAGTACCTCAATGTATCAAATATTTTAAATCCCTTGCAAAGAAAAAGAAACACTGTGCTGCACTCTTTGTTGACCTCTCGAAGGCATTCGATACTCTGGATCACACTTTACTAATAGAGATCCACACTGTTGGATGCTTCGGAAATTATCTTATAGATCATACATAAAATGTTAATGTCCACAAACATAAATCTATTTTTTTATCAGTATCTTTTGGTGTGCATCAGTTCATCGGTTCAATTCTTGGCCCACTTCTTTGAATCATTTATATAAATAATTTGGAAGAAATAATTAAAAAAATTCAAATATGCACTTGTGTGCAGATGACACAGTATTATACACATCAGTACCATCAGCGGAACTTGTGTTCTTAAAGCTTCAGAAAGGTTTCATTAAACTCCAGGCTGCTTTTTACAATTTAAAATAGGTTTTAAATGCAGACGAGAAAAAAATCTATGTTGTTCTCAAATGGTAAACACGTTTTACAGCACTGGCCTCCCATTATTTGAAATGAGGCACATCCGATCCAACTAGTGACAGAATATAAGTATCTTGCAATCTTAATAGATGACTCCTTATCGTTCAGGACCCAAATTTAAAATATAACACATAGATTGAAACTAAAACTTGGTTTTTATTATCAAAATCATGCTTAGCCTTTGAAGCTTATAAAAAAATTGTCTCAACCACCTTTATGCCTGTTCTGGATTACTGTGACGTATATACGGATGCATCTTCATGGAGCATTGCATTTTGTCACAAACATAAGGTCAATGGCTCATCATTGTGTCCTGAATGTAAACATTGTTATCTTATAATTTACAAATGTATTGCTGGATTTGTCCCTTCATATCTGGAGCAGCTCATTGAGCTGAGGAGTAGCAGTGTGATATTGAACTGTTTTGAATGTATGAAATAGATGTTTGTAATTTGGCCCTGCCTCTGGCCCAGGACCCTATTGAAAAATAGATTTTTCATCTCAATGAGTTTTATTCTGGTTAAATAAAGGTTTAATAAATAAAAAAGTGACCATGTATGTGCCCCTTTTTAAACTTTGAGAAACTGCCCCTCTAAAAGTCTCTGCATGGCCCTGCCCAGAACGCTGCTGCTGGCATTTTTACTAGAACCAGGAAAGTAGAGCACATCACCCCAGTTCTAAAGTCTTTACACTGGCTCCCTGTAGCTCAGAGAATAGAATACGAAATACTTTTACTAGTTTATAAATCATTGAGTGGCTTAGTGCCAAAGTATGTTGAAGACTTGTCGGTCCTGGATTACTGGATCTGAACTATTGGTGTGGTTCTGTTCAGTTCGTTGTTTTTGTTTGTTTTGTTTTACGGCTTCTCTGCCGTTCGGCAGAGGCGGAGGACTGGGACGTTTTCTTGTATTCTTTGTTTGCCTCCCTGTCTTGTGTCGTCGGTTCGCGCCTCTGCTGGTCCTGTTTCTTTTCTTCACCTTCTTCCTTTCTTCCTTCTTGTCTCGGTTTCGTGTCCTTGACTTCAGGAAATTGAACCCTCAGTAATCACTAATAAAGATTTTTCATATATATACATCAAGTGGAGTATTACAGCTTTGCTGGGAAAGTAAATCTGTTGGGCTTGTACTTGGTACTCAGACACCAATTCTGAGTAGCAAACTGCTAGACAGGACACGTTAAAAGAAAAAAAAAGAAGACTTGTTGCTACTATACCAACCCCCCAGACAACTCAGGTTTCCTACTCTAGTCTACTTATCATTCTTAGAATTATTGCTACTTTTATTTAAACCCTTATAGGTTGAATATAAGATAAGATATTCTTAAAAATATCTCTTTAAAAAAGTAATTCTGTTGTTCTTTGTTTCCATACTTAACTAATTGCCAAAAAAAAAAGACACAAAAAACAAAAGTAAATAGAAAATTAAATTTTCAAATGATTGCTTCATTTTTTGAGGGGAGAAAAATCATTGATTAATCCCATGTTTTTTGCTGAGTGTCACCATAGTCTGAGTACTGCCAAAACTTTGTGGAGGAAAGAAATCCCTTAAATAGAACCTTTCAGTCATTTGAAGCATGCGAAAAGACCTCTAAAAGCAACACCTAATGCTGTCATCCAAACAAATCCAAGAAAAGATAAAAAGTAAAATCAAAGAAATCTATCAGTCTACAAAGGTTTACTTAACTAAAGGTTAACTTAAGTTTAAGAGTACATTAAAATACAATGTGAAAGGTTCCAAAGAGTGGCTGATTTATAGAGGTTACTTCAAAAGAGCTCCAACAGCTCATCGAGGAGTCACAAAAGAACCTGTAACAATGTTTAAACCTCTGTAGGCTAAACGCTCTCATTAAGGTCATAGTATCAGTAACAAGAAAGAGATTGGCATGGCATGCACAGCTCTCCTGCTCATAAACAACACAGAGGCTGATCTCACATGAAACCTTCCCTCTGCACACTTATGTTATGCAGCAGGAAAATGACCTAAAGCTAAATAGCTTGAAAAACAAAACTTTGAAGTGACCTAATCAAAATTTATATTTTGAATCCAACTGAAATAATGTGAAACTCAATTAAAACCATTCTGCAAAGAAATAAAAATGGGCCAAGATTATTTCAAAGCAATACAAAATATTCTCTTGCAGTTATCACGTCACTGATGGTAGTTGTTATCCTTGCCATCTGTTTTAGGTTGGTTATTAGCTTTATCTTTTAATACGTATTTTTTAAACTGCATTTTGTATTTACTTCATTATAATTAGTTTTAAGATTTGAAACATTGAAGCGTCATTTCTAAAATAGTAAAACAAAATGAAAAAAAGCAGAAATCCATAAAGGGTCAAATATATTCTATAACATTATACGTTTCCACCAGTGAATTCTTTACCCATTTTATTACAGAAAGGTCACATTTACTCAGGATGAAGTAACGTCACCTTATGAGTAAGATTTTTAAACCCATTATCTAAAATGATACAAAAATTTGTATCGAAATTTTATGTTCAGCTGGTTATTTTTTATAAAGAAATATGCAGACATTGGTAGGTTGTCAAAAGTAAAAACAATAAATGTTTTTATTTCTGGGGTCTGATAGTATAGCTCTTTAAGAGACACCAGAATATATGGATTTAAATTAGTGTGAAATACTGGCAGATCTGTGGCATATTTACTGACAATGGCATACCTGCAGAAAAAAATCTATTTAACTGTGTGGCCTGAGAATAAAAGCTATAACTACCTGGGGACTCAGCAAAACCCTGAACAAGGATCCTTGATCCCTGAAAGCTCAAGGGGGCTGATAAAGAGACCTTGGGAGACATCACAGCTCTATAAGCTGCCTGATGTGTTTTTATGTCAGTAATAAATAAATAATGTGTTAATAGTTAAACCTTAGCTTCCCAGAAGGCCAATACGAAATATTACAAAGAAGGAATGACATGTTTTAACAAGACAATAGACTGCAATAAAAAATTGCATCCATAAAATTATGATCATTTAGAGTGCGGATCGGGTCGCATTTTTCTGTCCAAGCCCAGCCCCCATCCGACAGAGCAGTAACTGAATCCGACCCGAGCATTAAGATATTTCTCTCCAAGGAAGACACAGGTGTGCACGGTATAATAAACTAAGGGTATGGATTCTTACACCTGAAAATACTTTCAGCACCTGACCCTGAATGGGCTCCTCTGGTCCAGAGGTGTACAAAACAATACTAAATGAATGTACTAAAAAGAAACCTAGGATTGTTTTCATTTACCTCTGTTAACGACAAAAAATATGCAGGTCTAGCTTGTCAAATGATCTTTTTATAAAGATGTAGACTATTTTTCCAGGTTAAATAGGAATTCTCAAAGTGTGTAGAGCACCATTTTCTCTCCAGTTTCCTATTATTCTGCTTTAAAGTTCTCCTTCACTGGCAAGGCAAGGCAAGGCAATTTTATTTGTATAGCACACTTTCAACACAAGGCAATTCAAGGTGCTTTACATGATTCAGTGATAATGAAACCACATGATTACAAACAAAACATATAAGTTTAACAGTAATCAATCAGTAAAAAAAGATAATGTAAGGAACAAATTTATGTAATTAATATACATTCACTTAAAAAAGAAATAAAAAAGTAAGAATAGAAATTAAACTACAACAATAAAAAATAATTTAAGGAACAAATTAGTGCAATTAAAACAGATTAAAACAGATAAAGCACAATTGGGTAAACAAAACAAAAAGTGATCAGAAAGCACAATTTAAGATTCAAATGCAGCTCCGAATAGAAGAGATTTTATCTTTGATTTAAAAGAGCCGAGGGATTCAGCGTTTTGCATTCGTCTGGAAGTTTATTCCACATTTTTGGAGCATAGAAGCTGAAAGCTGCCTCTTCCTTTTTAGTTCTGATTCTAGGGATGATTAGTAGGCTAGAGTTGGAGGACCTGAGTGGTCTGCTGGGTTGATATAGTGACAGCATATCTTCAATGTACTTTGGTTCTAAACCGTTCAATGATTTATAAACAAGTAGGAGTATTTTAAAGTCTATTCTCTGAGCTACAGGGAGCCAGTGTAACGACTTTAGAACTGGGGTGATGTGTTCTACTTTCCTGGATCTAGTGAGAACACGAGCAGCAGTGTTCTGGATCAGCTGCAGCAGTCTGATATATTTTTTATGTAGACCTGTGAGGACGCTGTTGCAGTAATCAATCCGAATAAGATAAACGCACGGATTAGTTTTTCACAGTCCTTCTGTGACATCAGTCCTTTAATCCTAAAAATGTTCCTCAGGTGATAGAAAGCTGACCTTGTTATTGCCTTTATGTGACCCTGGAGGTTCAGGTCTGAGTCCATTATTACACCTAGATTACAAGCCTGATGAGTAGTTTTTAGGTTTATTAGCTGAAGTTGTGTGCTGACTTTGGATCGTTCCTCCTTAGGTCCAAAAATAATTACTTCTGTTTTGTTTCTGTTTAGCTGGAGAAAGTTATGGGACATCCAGTCGTTGATTTGTTCAATGCATTTATTTAAGGTCTGGATAGAATCGAAGTCACCTGGTGATAATGTAATGTATAGCTGTGTATCGTCTGCATAGTTATGGTAGCTGATCTGATTGGCTGCTATAATCTTGGTTAGTGGGAGCATATAAATATTGAACAGGAGGGGGCCCAGGATGGAGCCCTGGGGGACTCCACATGTGATTTCTGTTTGTTATGAGAAGTTTCCGATGGACACAAAGAACTTCCTATTTTTGAGGTAAGATTCGAACCATTGAAGAGCTGTACCAGTGAGTCCAACCCAGCTCTCTAATCGTTCCAGTAATATTGTATGATCAACGGTGTCAAACGCTGCACTGAGGTCCAACAGAACCAACACTGTAGTTTTACCGCTGTCTTATTTATGCGGATGTCATTGAAAACTTTGACGAGGGCAGTCTTAGTGCTGTGATGAGCACGGAAACCAGATTGAAAATGATCTAAGGAGTTGTTCGTTGTCAGGAATGTGTTCAACTGTTGAGATACAGCTTTTTCAATAATCTTACTGATGAATGGGAGATTAGAGATTGGCCTATAATTCTGCATCAAGGTATTGTCTGGGTTGTTCTTCTGTAATAGGGGTTTGATAACTGCTGTTTTGAGGGCCTGGGGGAAGACACCTGACTGGAGGGATGTGTTAACTATTCGCATCAGATCCGACTTAATGACAGGGATAACTTTCTTTAAAAAAGCTGTGGGAACGATATCAAGGCAGCAAGAGGAGGAGTTCAGTTGTTTAATAATTTCATCAAGATGTGATTGATTCAGTTTTTTTGAAATCAGACATCTTATCTGCATTATTTTTAAGTGGGAATGATAATGTTGGTGGGTTGGTTGCTGCTTTACAGATTGAACTTCTAATTTCTAGAATCTTTTCAGTGAAGAAGTTGGCAAATTCAGTACTAGTGGAGTGTAGCTCAGGAGCTGCTGTCACTGGAGGATTGGTTAGTCTTTCAACTGTTGCGAATAAGGTATGAGCGTTATTAATGTTTTTGTTAATGATTTCAGAGAAGAATGATTCCCTTGCAGTTTTCAAGGTTAAGTTATATTTGTTCAACCTGTTTTTGTAGATCTCATAGTGAACCTGGAGTTGGGTTTTCCTCCATTTTCTTTCGGCCTGACGGCACTCCCTTTTTCCGCTGCGTACTAGAGGATTGCTGGTCCATGGAGACTTGTATCTACCTGAGACTACTTTTACTTTAATTGGAACAATGGTATTAATGATGTCTGAGACTTTAGAGAAAAAGTTATCTACCAGGTTGTTAACAGAGTGTGTGTTGGGTAGTGGGGGTGGTGGATCTTGGGGGGGGTGACGTAGAGCAGTAAATTTCTTAAAAGATTTCAGCAGAGCCGTCAACAAGAGGTCGTTTTCGTACTATGGTGTCATTTTGATTAGATAGTTTAGCCGGGATAATGCTTTCAAAGAAGATGCAGAAGTGGTCAGATAATGCAACATCCAGTACGGAGATGTTAGAGATTTTTAATCCTTTGCTAATGATTAAGTCTAAGGTGTGACCTTGTTTGTGTGTTGGCAGTTTGACATGCTGGGTTAGACCAAAGCTTAGGAGAGTATTACTTAGTATTTTAGGTCACGTCCACACTAAGCTGGGTAATGCCTTAAACGTATATAAATTTAGTCTACACCCCCCTATCATCCACACTAACCTGGCGTCGTTTAAGGTCTGTGGTCGGATAACTATTAGCCGGGTAAGAGAGCCGCGTAAATATTAATTCAACGGCTAAACGAGCTAGTGTGGACAGCTTCCCCGGATAATGAAAGGAAGTGGCGTCAATGAATGCTGCGTCAATAACAATACGACACTACAGACAAAGACAACAGCGAAGAGTAATAAATCGATCTCGTCGTCTGTCCACACCAAAAACTCTCTTCTTCTGAGCAGCCATTGTTCTCTACGGTTAACGGGACAAGCAGATATGTACTGTGCTGTAGAGCTTTTTGTATATATTATGTAGGTTTTTCGCGCGTCTTTTCACGCATGCCCAGTATTTGCACAGGTCAGTATGGGATTGCGCAATCATGGGACCTTAAACGGGGCGTAAATGCTCATGTTGAGTGGATAACATTAGGCGTCTAACTCCCCGTATAACCTTATCGGCTTAGTGTGGACGTAGCCGTAGTCTGTCTATCCTGGGGGTTGTCAGAATGAATGTTCAGATCCCCCACAATAATTAGTTTGTCATATTCAATACATATTAAAGAAAGGTCATTGAGATCATTAAGAAAGTTTGAGCTCGCTTTAGGTGGTTTGTACATATTTATGACTAAGACCTTGTTTGGTTCTTTTATCTCTGTAGCAAGGTATTCGAAGGAGAGAAATGTACCCAGAAGTATATTTTTAAAGTTCAGTGTATTTTAAAAAAATAGTTCCCAGACCCCCCCCCCCTTCTTTGTTGCCTGTTTTCATTTAGAAAGCTGTAGTTAGGTGGTGTGGTTTCTAGCATTAAGGTTCTTTCATTATTTGCATCCAACCAAGTTTCAGACAAAAACATAGCTTTACATTGTGATTGGTAATAAGGTCATTAATTAAAAAAGATTTATTTGATAGGGAACGGACATTGAGTAATGCCAATTTAAGAGATTCATTGGTAGTTTTTAAGTTATTCTGACGGGCAATATTTATGAGATTTGATATGATGCGGGGGGGGGTGGCCTTTTATTGTGGGCAGTATAAGGTACACCTGTGCACTAATCATGATGTCAGATCAGCATCTTGATGTGGCACACCTGTGAGGTGGGATGGATTATCTCAGCAAAGCAGAAGTGCTCACTATCACACATTTAGACTGATTTGTGAACAATGTTTGAGAGAAATTGTAATATTGTGTATCTGGAGTGAATTTTAGATCTTTAAGTCTATCTCCTGAAAAATGGGAGCAGAAATAAAGGTGTTGCGTTTATATTTTTGTTGAGTGTAAATATTTAAATCATGTTAGTAAGTTAAATTAAAGGCTTATTTTTATGGTTTTTAATCTTTTAAACATTTTATGACACTTTATAATATCAATGGCTGAAACCCTTGGTTTAGTTTGTCAATAAAGCTTACTCAAATTCACTTCAGCTCTTCAGCTGTAGGCTAAAGCTAACAAGCTACTCACCAGTTTTGATGGGCTCCAACACTGCAGCTCAGTCCTGAGCCGAAGCCGGCAGGTCAGTCCAACCCCTGTTGTGGTTTTTAAAGCGTTTTTTCGCTTCTGAGGACTGGGAGCAGAATCGAGGAGAGATTTTAAAAGCCACAGTTGTTAGCGATGCGACCCGACCTGGGTAAGTTTCCCGTGTCTCTCTGTAAGAGATTCGTAGCGAGCTGGAGAAGGGAGTCCTGCTTAAAACAGCTGATCGTAGTTTTATATTTCGTTCATTATTGCTACGTTAAGTGTTTTAAGGTGTCGAGGATCGGTTCAAAACGGGACTTAAATTTACCTGAGCCTCTGAAAGATTATCCGGAACAACGTCCTCCGCTGCTGCCTTGCTGTGACAGCTGAGCGCACTGAATATACGGCAATGGTTCGCTTAAGGACTATCAAAAAAATTCTGTTTCAGCTCAAATTATATAATCCTTTTTGTGGTTTGAAAAGAGAGAGGGTGGCTTACAGAGCTGCGTGGGTCATTGCTAATGATTCGTTTGGAGTAAATAATGATTGTTGAATGAAGCTGCCTTTTAGGGTATATTGAAAAAATGAGGGGAAACTTTTTTTTCTATCGAACTTTTTTATCGACCCCTTTTTTTATATCGCACCACACGTCTGTCGATCGATATATCTTGCTATCGAATTATCGTCCAGCCCTATGACATACCAGCTCAAACAGCTGAGTTACTACGTCACGCCTCAACAACAGCGATGACAGAGACTCCAGCTGATCACACAGATTCAGCTCTGTGCAGAAACATACCAGCTGACAAAGAAACCAACAACAGATCCAACAAACCTTCATCCTCATCATCAATCTCACCATTTAAGTCCTTCCCTGATGTCCTTCAGAATTAGATTAGAAAATTAGAAAATTGAACAAAACCCAGCCACTAGTTATAAGCAATGTGGCTGTATTGGATATCTGATATCAACCGGACACTGTCTCCAGACACACTACCCACCAAGATGTATCCAGTCATTCTGAAAGTAAAATCCTGGTGATGATAAACAATAGATCCTTAAATACTAAAATTACAAATAACCGAACGGTACAACATTTAAGTATAATACCTTAAAATAAAAAAAATAAAATCTAAAAACAAAAAAAATAATCTCTCAATAACTGAAAGAAATATTAAAGTTGCTACATTACACATTAGGTCTATCTTTATAATTTTTTTCATCATTACACTGTACATGCTCTGTTTCTTTCTGAAACTTGGCCAGATAAGTATACATAATAAGTACTAATAGAGACTTGTCCAGCAGATCATTACTTCATCAACGAAAGCAGAAAAAAACAGAAGAGGTGGAGGCATCGCTGCAATCATCCATTGCTCCCTAAACCTGAAAAAGGTTAGTCCTTCGAATAACGGGGTACTGAGACAAAAGAGCCACCAAAACCTAACACAAACATGTTTAATGACTTTAACGACCTTTGCTCTGCAATTTGTATAAACTATGACCAGTTATTAACAGTGGGAGATTTCAACATCCATACTGACAACCCACAAGACAGAGGGATAAAAGCATTAAACGACAACCTCTATAATTTCAACCTAACCCAGAATATTAATGAACCAATACACAATCATGGAAACACTCTGGACCTACTTATTAGCAAAGACTTAAATATTTCTAATATAGCAGTAACTGATATTGCATTATCTGACCATTTCTGAATCTCATTCGAAAGTACCATCTTAGCTAAAATTTCTCATCACAGTAAGACCATTGTTAAAAACCTTTCCTCAAAGAAAACTCAGCTGAAAACTGTGAACTGATGTACACCCAAACTCTATCCGAATGCCCAACACGGCGAGAGAAAATGGCAGAAAACTCGAACCCGAACTAAGCTCCACCAGGGCCTGCATTGAATTTACCAGCTTCTCTACTGATACAATCTTGAACATCAGAAAGTCAGTGCATCAGTTTCAACCCCAATACCAACACTGAGCCCAGTTAACACCCAATGCGGAAAAAATGACTGATTCCCGAACAATAAATCAATCGAGCTTTGATGAAATTATTGAGAAACTAAGCTCTTTCACCTGCTGCTTGGATATTTTACCAACAGGTTTTCTTAAAAAAGTCCTCCCAGTCATCAAAGCTGATCTGAATATCTGAATAGTTAACTCATCCCTCCTATCAGTTGTTATCCCAGAAGCTCTAAAAATAGCAGTTATCAAGCCAATACTAAAAAAGAAGAACCTACACAGCAGGTTCATGCAAACCTACAGACCAATCTCTAATCTCCTATTCATCAGAAAAATCATTGAAAAAGCTGTGTTCCAACAGTTAAACAGTTTCTTAACAATTAACAACCACTTTGATATTTATCAGTCTGGTTTTTGTAAGCACCACAGCACCGAGACAGCCCTCATCAAAGTCTTCAATGACCTCCGTATAAATACTGACTGTGGTAAAACCACAGTATTACTATTAAACCTCAGTGCAGCGTTTGACACTATTGATCATGATATTTTATTGGAACGTCTAGAGAGCTGGGATCAGACTCTCTGGTACGGCACTCAACTGGTTCAAATCCTACCTCAAGAACAGGATTTTCATTGTATCAATTGGCCGATTCTCATAACAAAATGCTGAAATCACATGTGGGGTCCCCCAGGGTTCCATCCTAGGGCCCCTCTTATATAATATTTACATGCTACCATTAATCCAGATTGTATTGTACACAATGTATGATTCTCTATGAATGTATTTGAATAATAGTGCAGAAATTAAGAATTTGGCCACTACAACCAAGCAAGAATTCTGGCCCACAAAGACCTGTTACTTTTTTTAAAATGGAGTTTACAAAAGTTTATTCAAAAATAAAAATATAAAGATTTAAATACATGCTCCATGTATTTGCCTGATCAGTAGAATGAGTCCTTGCCTTTTCAGTTAGGTTCCCTCTGTATGCCTGTAAATTCACTTAAAGGGAAAGTTCGTTTTTCTTTTCAACCTGGACCTCTTTTTAGTAAATATTACATTAATTTACTCATCCAGACAAGTTTGGAGCTACTCTGGGTCGTTCAGCATGAGTTTATATTGTTGTCTCAATCAGCGTATATCCATATAATGGGAGACAAGTAGGGCAGAAATGTGCCGCCTGTAATAAGGTATAATCTTCCCCAAAAGGCCTTCAATCAATCACGGTTTGTTATGTTAAACCAGAAAGGTATCAGAAGGGTTTTAACGGATATTTAAGGATTACTCTCATTCCCTCCCAAAAATATGTTTTGTCTTAATCTCAACAGGTAACCCACCAGGATCAACCATTCTGACCCTTTTGTTCATAATTTGGTAGAACTTTTGGCCATCTCCCTTCATACCAGATATCTTGTAGATACTAAATCTAGCAAAGTAGATTATAGTGTTTATTCTGGAAATTCGACTGATATCACCTGTAAAAAACACACGAAAATAAACAAAAAAAGAAAACTTGTTTTCTGAAGAGGTGAGTGGTCATCATTATGTTGATTTGCTCGAGCCAGAGCGTAAATTCGAACCTTTATTCCTTAACCTGTTAAATCTTTGTAGATTGACACCAACAGTCAATTTAGACTGACATCTGACCTAAATTTTGTTGTTTCTGCTGAGCAGGTGGCAGCTTCTTGCTATTAATTTTCTTGATAGTAATAGTGATTGTTAATAACTGTCTTTTAACCACTATTAATACTGATAATAACTAAGCCAGCTCAATCCTTGTGCAGCAGGAATTTAAATTATTCTTCAGCCACAGAAGAAAGGTGCAACTGAAAATGAGATGATGTCTAATCCCCCAGAACTTTTGACTGTCCTAACGCTCTTGACGCAGCACGGCAATCAATCAGAGCGACTCACTGTAGTGATGTTGCTCGACGTCGACACTGCCTAGCCAACCACGATCCGCGAATGTTTAAAACATCAAGCAGAGAAAGGCCTACAAGCTTTGCGAGCTTAAAAATGTATCTTCTGTGTATATGCGTAGAACTAGTGGCTTTATGAGCGTTGCTTGATGCTGACAAAGCTTGCAGTCTGAACGCACAATTACATTTAAAATTAAAATGATTTTAGCAAGTCATTAGATGAGTGGTGACACTGGGGAGGGGTAGTGGCCGACAGCCTAAACTGGTTATGGAGAATGTCACCCAGACAGACTATTTGGTAACACTTTATGATAATGATGTGTTAACTATTTGCATCAGATCTGACTTAATGACAGGGAGAACCTTCTTTAAAAAAGGTGTTGGTAAGATATCAAGACTTTTGTTATTAAACATTTATAAGTGCTTAGTATGTCATTAACAGATAATTTACAATGTATTATATATGATGTACCATTTATTTATAAAGATTTGCAATGACATTTACAAATACAGTCATAACTGTTTAGTATGTCATTACCTGATCATATGTAAGGTATTAGATAATGAGCTACTGTTAGATCAGTTATCGGTCCTACATAAGATTATGAGACACCACTGATTTATAATTTATTTATTAATGATTAACAAAATATTTTAAAATTATCTGGAACACATGTTTTAATGGTTTATAGAGTTCGAACATGTCATCATATTGGTAAAGTATAAAAAAGTCACCTTTTGGAGTTCATTTGTTCATTTCTTGCGCATCTTATTAAATTGATTTCTTTAAGCCATTAAAAAGATTAATATTTTTTTCCTAAATGCTTGTAATACAAAATTATTATTTCTTAATCATGATAATCATCCATCCATCCATCCATTTTCTTTACCGCTTAATCCTTAATGGGTCACAGGGGTGCTGGTGCCTATCTCCAGCTGTCAACGGGCGAGAGGCGGGGTACACCCTGGACAGGTTGCCAGTCCATCACAGGGCATCATGATAATCAATGCATTATTATTTTTTTAAACATTATACAGAGAATTAGTTTATTTATTTATATAGTTTAAATTTTAGCATTTCAGCGTCTTCAACGCATGCGTCAGCAGAAGGAACGTCAAGCAGAAATAGCGGCTGGTACCTGCTAATGAGTTATTAGCATTTAGCTTGATTAAAAAAACGTCTTGCCGAGAGAACTTATATTTCAATTTATTTATTGTTCATGACAGTTTCCTACGACATAGTCACAGCAAATACATTTTTTTTTCATGAACAAAGGGAACAGGAAGAAGATTAATCTTATGAAACCTGCCCTTTTTCTTGACACAAAAAAAGAAAAACAAATGTCAAATAATTTCAACCCTTAACCCTACCAATCACCTTAATTTAACATAAATATACTCTAATAAAAACATGTCTTACATTTTTTTAACTAATTCAAATGATTGTTTTTTTCATAGCATGCAATTATTTTGTCTTTATACCTTCTTTTAAATAATCTAATATTTGTACAGCATTTGGTTTCCATGTCTAATGTATTCCATAATGTGACTCCATAGACAGAGACACACTTCTGTTTTAAAGTAGTGCTAGCATATGCAGTTTTGAAATGATGCTGCCGTCGATGTCCTTCTTCAACTGCAACCTGAGTAAATAAATTTTGTAGTGCTTCCGGTAAAACTCTTTGTTTAGCTTTCCATATTATCAGTAAAATCTTTAAGTCAACTAAATCCTTAAATTTAAGCTGTCGGGACTTGATAAACAATTTGTTGGAGGGATCTCTGATTTCTTTCTTATTGATGATTCTTATTGCCAATTTCTGTAACAAAAACAAAGGCTTTGTGTTACTGGGATAAGTGTTACCCCAGACTTCTGTGCAGTATCCAAAGTATGGAAGAATAAATGAGCAATACAGCATATATAATGAATAATAATCAAACAGATCTTTTACTTTATATAAAATACCTATACTTTTGCTCACTTTACTCTTAATATAATTTATGTGGGCTTTCCAATTTAACTTTTCGTCCAAAATAACACCCAAGAATTTAACTTCCCTGACTCTTTCTATATCAATTCCATCTATAGATAATCTCACATACTCATTCTTTTTCCGATTACCAAAAATCATATATTTTGTTTTTTCCCAATTCAAGGATAACTTATTTTCAATAAACCACTCCCTCACTTTAATCATTTCCTCTCCTATACATCCCATTATGTCTTTTAAATTTCTCCCAGAGAGAAAAATGGTAGTATCATCAGCGAATAACAGTAATTGTAAAACATTAGATACTTCACAGATGTCATTGATAAATAAGATAAACAGCAATGGACCTAAAACTGACCCCTGTGGAACTCCACATGTGACTTCTAAATATTCTGAGTTTTTTCCATTAAAATATACAAACTGTTGTCTGTTTGTTAAATAGCTTGTGAGCCATTGATGTGCTGGACCCCTGATTCCATAATTCAGCAGTTTTGATAATAAAAGTTCATGATTTAGGGTGTCGAATGCTTTTCGTAAATCTATAAACACTCCCACTGTATATTGTTTACTTTCTGTTGCTGCTATAATTTTTTCCATTAACTCAATCAATACTAAACTTGTAGATCTCTTTGCTCTAAATCCATATTGTTTTTCACTGATTAATTTGTATTTCTCTAAAAACTTTTGTAATTTCTGAACAAACCATTTTTCGAGAATTTTCGAAAATTGTGAAAGCATAGACATAGTCTATAGTTATTAAATTGATGTTTGTCCCCGTTTTTAAATAATGGGATTATTTTTGCCACTTTCATTCTATCAGGAAAAATGCCTGACTGTATAGACAAGTTAAAAATAAAAGTCATTGGTTTAATAATACAGTCAATAGTGCTTTTCACAATTGACATATCAAGTCCGTCACAGTCCAAAGATGTTTTGTTCTCACTTTTCCTGACAATAGACATCATTTCATATTCCTTGACCACTCCAAGGAACATGGACTGCATTATTTTGTTTCCCATTTTTTGTTTTTGACTTGATGTGCCCATAACTTTTGCAATATTTTCCCCTACCTTAATAAAAAACGAATTAAACTCATTTGCAATATCTTTCCTACTGTCAATCACAACTTCGTTTTCTATAAAGTAGCCTGGCAGCTTTGTATGTTCTGAATTTGGTCTCATTGCTTTATTTAATATCTTCCAAGTTGCTTTCATGTTCCCTCTTTTTTCTTTTATTTTTTTTATCATAATAGTTATTTTTAGCATTTCTTAAAATGGTCGTTAGTTTATTTTTGTATGTTTTGTATTTTACCTCACTATTGAGTGTCTTGCCGAGAGAACTCAAGTATCATATGTCGAAGGAAAAGACACCAATCTGCAAAAATAACTTGTAAGAGGCTCTGATGGTTTATGTTCCCTGTATGGATAGTTTAATTACAGTACCCTTCTTGTGCTAGCTATACGAGCTAACTGCTAACAGCAGCTTTGGTTGCCACATGTACCTACAAATACTAAATTGCCAAAAATTTGATTAAATGTTAATCTCTTATGCACTGAGTTCAGAAGTGAATTTCTCAGGATTATTAAGATCCCTGGAACGCCACATCAATTAGTGCTTTTTTATGTGGATTTTTCTCTAAATATTGCCATTTTTTTGTTACATAGGCATTTGTAAAAAAAAATAAATAAATAAATAAAAAAAATTGACCATAGTAAAAGATAGCATTTCCATAGTAACACTGACAAAAGGTTTTTAGTTTAAAGGTAATGACTAAGTAATGTCTAGTAAAAGTGTAGACCATAGTTGTTGGTTTTTTTTTTTTTTTTTGATTACATATTTTAGAAGTAGGTGCAATTTAAGTTTTGTATTTGAGTTCAGTACTCATAACCTAGGTACTCTATAAGACAGTATAAAACTGCAAGCTATGTATTTTTTATTACTTTATTGCAAGTTTCACGATTTCAAAAAATGCAATTGTTATGTTGAATTTACTTTCAAATGGTGGCTTAAAAGGTTGATATCTGTAAACAAAGTATTGATTAATTTCATTAATATTGCTGTCTTTTTTATTTTTTTAACTCTTTAGCTCCACCCACAGAAGGTTGTGACTAGATACTGCAAGGTCATGGGGCAGTATAGAAGTGGGAAGAACCTGAGATCTTCAGAGTCGATAAGAACACCGTGGTCGACTGTGATATCATCACTGAACTCCTAAAAGGGTTTTCATAAAAGCTGAGAGTGAACAATTTTCATTGACCTGTTTTCTTGTGTCACACATGCTGACCCTGATATAATTTCAGACATAGAATGTTTAAAAGAAAGGAGGAAAGATACTTCCCATAAGTGAATGGAAATATATTATCCTTGTTGAAGATGAATATTTAAAACTTTAATGTAGGTTTTTGGGGGGGACCGAATCACATATCACATTTATTGTTATTTATGATTGCTCATGATAATGAGGTGTTCACAATTTACATTAGGGGATGCATAGAGTTTAACAGATAATGTGTAAATGAATAAATATTATGTATTAATGTTTTTGTGGAGCTACAAATGATTCTTAAAATATTTACAGGTAACGAGGTGTTTACACTTTACATTAGGGGAACCATAAAGTCTAATAGATCATTTGTAGATGCAGAAATATCATTTTTTAAACATTTTTAAAGACTACGAGTGATTCCTAAAACATTCGCAAGTAATGAGATGTAGCCAAACTTTTAACAATATGTGATTTGGGACGGGTGAAAATTAGGAGGTTTAAGGTGAAGTGCTGTAGATGCTCACCAGTTCTTGTGTCTGATCATAGGATAGATATCTTAACACGTGATGGAATGACCCGTCCATCTGTGAGATGTTTCCTGGTAAGTCTTACATGTCTGAAGGGTTCCCATTTACATCAGATCATGGATTTCCTACAAAGGTTCCAAACCTTCATATATTCACTTTCTATGACACACTGATAGTTTAAATATAGTTTTAGTCCCTCTTGTATTCCAAACAACATGTAAAAAAAGTGCAGCAGCTTCAGCAGAGAGACCCAGACTTCCCTCTGCCCAGCCAACCAGTTCAGATCCTCTGGAGGAATCCCAAGGTGTTCCCAGACCAGCTGAGAGACAGTCCCTCCAGTGTGTCTTGAGTCCTCCTCTAGGTGCCCTACTGTTGGGATTTGGAACACCTCACCAGGTAGGGGTGCATCCTGACCAGATGCCCAAGCCACCTCACCTCCTCTCAATGTGGAGGAGCAGAGGCTCTTCTCACCCTATCTCTAAGGGACTGCCCAGATGTCCTGTGGAGGAAATTCATTAGAGCCGCCTATATATTAATGAAAATAAATGACCTGAAAAGGGTTTATAAATGTAGGGACATTTTTTTAATTCACCAATATTGAGCTATGCTAAAAGTCCATGATCTTTAATAAAAGTTTAGTTAATCATTTATAAATGTTTAATTTATAATTTATAAATCGCCATTGCATCAAATTCTTGTATATAATCAATGTCTGTGACTGGGAAAGTTATACATAATCTATAAACAATTACCACATCTTTTGATAATTTGTAAAGGTTTAGTTGATCATTATTCAATCAGTTGTAAACATCTTTACAAGTCTTTATAAATTAATAGTGTATCATTATCTCATACCTTGCAAATTATTTGTTAATGACCTCCTAATGAAACATTATTATAAAGTGTTACCGACTATTTTCTCTGGCTCTGCATCGCTCTTATCTCATGTACTCCTACATTATTTCTTCTGTTTCTTTTTGTGTCTCTGCTCTGTCTTCTCGAATCCCCAGTTGGTCCTGGTTGATTGGCACTCTTACTGAGCCAGCTTCTGGCAAGGCAATTTTATTTATATAGCACACTTTCAACACTGAGGCAATTCAAGGTGCTTTACATTATTCAGGGGTAGAGAAACCAAATACATGACAAAAATAAGAAAATTAAAACAGATCATTACTAAAAGAAATGCATTTAGTAACTTTTTGGTCCTGCTGGAGGTTTCTTCCTGTTACATAGGACTTTTTCCTTTCTACTGCTGTTACAAGCTTGCTCAGTATGAGGGACTGTTGTGAAATCAATGACACAGTGCAGGTGACAGTCTATTGTTGCTATATGTTGGTCCAGGAAGAGTGAAGACTGCAAGTCAATGACACAGATAGATATATTTTAGATATAAAATATTTCAGTATGCATGACTGAATTAAAATGACTTTTCTTATAAACTGGTGCTATATAAATAAATTGAATTCAAGTAAATAGAAGCATTATTCAGATTTTATGCTGCTCTAATATGGAACAAATGTCCAGAAAACTGTTAAGCTGCTAAAACACAGAGTTTCTTTAAAAAACGCTAAAAGCAAATTTGTTTAGAATTGCTGCTGATTAATGACATGTAGAACATTGAATAATTGTAGTTTGGATTGCAACGTTACATAACTCCTTCTTATTTTGACACTCCAAAGTAATATTTAGTTTTCTATTGGGTTATGTTTTTATCATGTTAAGCTCTTTAAATTGCCTTGTTGCTGATATGTGCAGTACAGTCACATGACTTTTTAACGCAGTTTAACTTTGCTCTTTTGTCTGTGAGTGTGTTAAGCTGGGATCACACTGTGTCTTCCTCGGCTGTCTCAAAAGACTGCTTCATGCCACATTGTGCGAGCTCCACAGAGTTCTAGAGGTGTGTCACACGGCACAGCCACACATTTCAGTTGGTCAATCTACAAGACATCTTGCTGTAGCAGGATGTGCCAAAAGCCAATGTCACCAGTTACGCAGCATACATCACTGTAAGCTGACAGATGGACAAAGCCAAGATAGCGACAAGGAAAGGTAAACAAGTGCTAGCTGCAAGGGCTAACTGGTCAACAGGAGACTGGAGTCGTAGAATTTCTGACTATGCCTGAAGGCTCCTAAGGGCTGGTCTTGGTCGTAGCTGCAATAAATATGCAGTTGGGCCGCACTGCCACGAAAGACGAACCGGCACACGTTCACCGTTTTTTTATCACGCTGAAATTAAAAGTCTAGGACAGCCGTAATGACAGAGTGATCCTGGCTGTAGAAAGGACTGTGCTACTGTGTGACGTGACTTTGTGCTGTGTGACGTCCGTCGCTCTGCAGAGCGAGTTGGAGTTGGAATAGTGAGCGAGCGTTTTACATCGATTTTCAGGTTAGCAAGTTATTATTAGCATAGTATTTAGGTAGTTCTTTAGCGTAGTGTTTCTAGTGTAGTTACTTCAGTCAGGTAGTTTAGTAGCGTGGTTAGTTTAATTTAATTTAGTCATTGTGTGTTACTTTAGATTAACAGAGTGCTTTTAGTATAGACTAGGTGTTAGCATTACTTGTTGTTCGTGTTATTGTGTGTACTATTAGCGTGTAGTGTTGCTCCAGTCTTGTTTGTTAGGATGGGGAGAAAGTGTACTGTTGTTAGGGTGACCAGATCCCAACTCACCAAATGTGGGACAAAGACTACGTGAGTGTGGGACAATTAGAGATTTCAATGCATCGACTTGCAATGCATGCAAGTCTAAACTAAGTTGTTTTTTTGTTTGTTTTAAAAACACTTTTCTAATCTGCCCTTTAGTTCTAACATTGCTATTTAAGCATAATATAAATTACATAAATTTAACTTTCTCATGTTGTTTGACAAAAGCAAACTGAATAAGCATTCAAGACTTAAACTGTTCTTTCAACTGCTCTTTAATGTGTTTCTACAGTGTTGCATGTATTTCCAACAACACGAGCCCAGCACAACTCCAAAACACCACAACAATCAAGTGTTTGTTCTGGTAGAACAACAAACTGAACCCACAAATTCAAGTAGAACAAGTACTAACTTAATGTAGCACATAAGCTCATACATGACATCTTCTTAGCTATCTCAGAGTCTGGTAACATGACTGATAATACCTTATTTCCACAGTCCTCTGCTCTGTATGACTGGGAGTGTTGCACAGTGTGGTAAACACTTGTTATTTCAGCAGCAGTTACCTTGTCTGTGTTAGAATCTTGTTTGGGTTTAGCAGGAACCTGTCCATTGAATGGGAAGCCTCCTTTTGAGCAACACGTCTTTTGTGACTCTCCGATTTGCTGTGCCGTTTCACGTCGTATTCCCCGGCGTGTGATACAGAAAAATTACAGTGACAAACATCGCAGAAGACTCTGTCTGAGTCACCCTGAACTGGTTTAGCCCACGAGTATCTGGTTTCCCAGTCTCTGTTGTACGAACATTTTCTTTTTTTCACCGCTGTCACTTCCTTGTCCTCCATGCTCACTCTGTCGTTTTTTGTTTTGTTTTGTTTTAATGTAGTTTGTGGTTGGAAGACGCAGCCTGGATCTGCATTAAAGTCCCGCCTCCTACCTTGTGTCAATCAAATCAGCCGGCGGGCTGTGTCTGTTACTATGACAACCCTCACTGCTTTCGCTTAGCTACACAATCGCTTTATAAACTGGAGCCTATTAATAAAAATGCGGGACAGCGTTCCAGTAAGCGGGACGCGTGAAAAATCATGGAAAAGCGGGACTGTCCCGCACAAAGCGGGACATCTGGCCACCCTAACTGTTGTGGGCTGTCATAGTGCTGCAGGGTTACATTTCTTTCCACAGAAATTAGACTTTAGGTGCCAGTGGTTATGCGTAATTGGCCTGGGGGAAAGCTGAGAGCTCCCGCCTTACGCTGGAGTTTGAGTTTGTGATTCCTTCGCAAATTGATGGAGTTTGAGCTTGGTTTCGCAAAGAAGCTCCTTTTGAAGAGCGAGGCTGTCCACCACCCTTGGTCTTCCACAACTAAGGAAGGAGTTACTGGCACTGCTGCCCAGCCAACGCGGAGATTTCAGGCGCAAATCTGAGGTGAGTCCCTCCCCGTTTGCATGTGCGCAACCTGTAAACAAGTATGGCGTTGCCGCGACTGAGAGCCTAAATGAAGAGAGTTGCAGGGAATTTTTTGGATGGATGGAAGAATAATTAGAACTGCTTACACTGCAGTCTACCTTCATTATTTTATGTAGCAGCTGCACTTTGTATACCGTTGTGTTTTTACACTGCATTATCACTTACGTTATTAGGCAGCTTTATGTGTGCCTGTTTATAATATCAGCATTCTGCAAAACAACATTTGAACAGTTAAAGCTGCATTTACCCCGTTGTATTAGGATTATTAATTGCCGTATTATAGATTGCACAATACATCTTGCACATATTTTAAACTGCATATTAGTCTTTTATTTTAAAAGATAGATTTTATTCTATTTTCTGAATATCATATATTTAAATTAAAGTAAGTTCATGTTTGCTTCCTGTTTTAGTAGAAAAGTCAAAATAAAAATTTTATATAATACATTTAAACATGTTTATGATTTAGATGTATTTTTCGTTGGTTATATGAAAAATGGAATATATATATATAGTTTTATACAGAACTTTCTGTGCATTTCTAGGATCTTTGGTGTGGCAAAGACATATCAGTATTTTAGCCCTGTGTTGGTTATCCCTAATTTGAATGAATTTATTTATTTAATGTTTCTCCTCTTTAATGTGTAATTTAAGATTTTTTTGGTGACAACTTAAAAAAATCGTGATAAAAAATCGAAATCATGCTAATATAATTGAAAAATCCTGATATTATATTTTTGCCATATCGCCCACCCCTACAGTAGGCTAAAGTACCATCTCCTGAAGCTATGTAGCTAAATTTTCAACATATTAAAAGTAAAAAAACTAAAACCACTATACAAATAAAAGTAGTTCCTTCATTAAAATGATTTGTTATTATTACGTATGTTTTCAGCCTAAAGCAACCAGAGAAATGGCCTGTCAGACTGATCCAATAATCAGCAAGCATGCGTGTGTCCAGGCCAATGTGAAACCTAGCATGCGGAGCAAAGGTGATTTGCCTTTTATAATATTATCTGTATAATACACTATTTGAATTGTACAAGAGTTTCATTTTGCTCTGGACTTGCTGTTAGATGTTACTGTAACTATTTCTTAGTGCTATTACTATGATGTGTTATGATTGTGTTTTTTCTTTATTCTTTTAAACAGGCTTGCAGGTGCAGACTCCACATAAGAGTGTCAGCGTTTCATGTGATACCGGGACCTTAATGGAAATCCCGCTTCCTGAAAGTCCCCGGGCGGCCTCCATACCTCTGAAAAGGAAAAGGGGTGAGGTGTCTGCGTCTGACCCTAGCTTCTATCTGAATGACAGTTCTCTGAACTGTTCAAGGTAAAAAATTATGGGGGAAAATAATCATTTTGTAATATTTACAAATACAGGTTGAATTTATTGTTTTCTCTTCAGTGGTTACATTTGCCTCTTTCTGCAACATAGCGCTCCAACTTAAGTCCCTCCCCACAAAGCCAAAAAGTACATTGTTCACGAGGACTAACTGCTGCCGCTTTTCCAGAAATGTCCAGGCTGCACTCGTCGTTGTTTAGTTGAAACAACTACATTGGGCACACTACTCCTGGTGAAACAGCGGTGTCCAGCAACGAGTGGTCCAGGCAGCCGATGGTGAAGGATATCCCTGCTGGAAATCTTCAGCTTTGTGCTGCTGTCCTCTTCACTGGCTTGTGTTTTGGTCAGATTTCCAAGGTAGAGCAAAATTCTTTACTGATTTGACTATGTTTCTATATCGGTCAGTTGGTAATATTACTTGTTCCTGGCGGCTTTCAACATTCAAGGGGCTGTCGGAGCAAACCTTTCACAAGCATCAGAGCAAGCTCCTCATCCCGATGGTCAGCTGGCAGTGGAAGCTTGAGCAGGATGAATGTATCAGGGAGGCAGCAGCTGGTGGAGCTTTGACACTGGGCGGGGATATGCGCACTGACTCTCCAGGTAAGTCATTTATTAATTAATGAATATAATTCTTATGTTTCAATAAAAGTTTGCCAAAGTGTAATGTGCATTTCTGCAGGACATTCAGCCAAATATGGTAGCTACACAATGATAAATCTGCAAAGCAACAGCGTAATTGACATCCAAATTGTCCAGGTAAAACACCACCGTGATTACATTTGAACATTTAATTAGGGATCATTGTGCGCCTTTCTGAAGAGCATTCTGTTCTTTTTCAGAGCAATGAAGTTGGGAACAGTGTAAGGATGGAGAAGGAGGGATTTAAACGCAGTCTGATCATGCTGGAAGAGAGGGGTATCAAAGTACAGACCATTGTGACAGACACACAGGAGTATAGAAGTTTCTAAGGGAGGAAAAAAAGGACATTACTCACTATTTTGAACCTTGGCACATGGGAAAGGGTATGTATTGAGGGGAATATTAGCATGCCATATATATATATATATATATATATATATGTATATCTAATCTATGTATAAACAATTTTTTTCATAGGAATTGAGAAGAAGATTGATGAGCTGGCGAGAAAAAAGAGCACTCAGGATGTGGGCCAATGGAGAAAGAGCGCGGTGAATCACCTGTACTGGTCAGCCTCGACCTCCTCCTCAGGAGAAGAAGCTGTGGCTAAGTGGACTTCTGTGGCCAACAACATACAGGATGTTCAGACTCATGACAATGCTGTTACCTGTTCCCATGCTGTCAACACAAGCCTCTGGTTGGAGAAAGAGCAAGGCAGTGGCTCAAACCAAGTATGTAATGACTATGCTTTTATCTGATTATATTTCATATTATTTTGGACATTTTGCATTATCTTTGTAAACCAAATACAATTTCCATTGATCATTTTGTGTGCAGGCACAGTGCCTTGTGAAAGACTCTCAGCCATTTTATTGGCTCCACGATTTTGAAAGGACGTGGAGAAAATCAACCCACTGTACAACACGTCCTACATTGAGGCATTTCACAGCCTGATCATCAGGTTTGCGCCGAAAAATGTGGGCTTTTCCTTTAAAGGAATGATGGCCAGGTAATGAATACCGAAACCTTCTCAATGTATTTCTTTTATTGCCTCATTATATATTTCTTTGAAACTGAAATGTCAATGTTGTCTTCTGTTTGTTTTGATTGCTGTAGGTTACAAATCTCAGCAATGCACTACAATGAGAACGCGAGACGTACACATGCCAGAACTGCTACCGGTGAGCTGAGGTACTCCATAGTGTACCCAAAGTACAAACATGGCGACTACACAGTGAGAGCTCTGAAGACCAAATCCACCACATGTGTTAAAACAAGCTTGACATATATCAATCAATAAATCAATTTTTATTAGTAAAGCTCTTTACAACAACCAAAGTTGATCAAAGCGCTGTATATATATATATATATATATATATATATATATATATATATATATATATGTATATTATGGATGAGTATTGTAATAATACTTGTATTTTTTCCCCCAGTCTACATTGACAAGCTGATGGCTCTGCTGTTTGAGTGTGTGGTGCAGGATGCAGTGCCATATCAAGAGCACTCAGACAAAATACCTGTGCCTGAACCACTCTGTGCCCAGTACGAAAGGCCAGACAAAAAGGAGGCAGTGAGCAGGCACAGGTCACGATTTTTCAAGAGCACATAAGGTGAACTACACACACCAGAAGATAATATACAACAATACCATCCAGAATATAATTATGTGGTCACCAACTTATTTTGCTTGACTAATAGTGTTATAATGTAGCACATTCTATTGCTCATATGTTTATTCACTGAGCACTATGCAAGATAATCATTGTCATATCATAGCTTTGTTTCTGACATGCCTGCATGCCAATAAGAACTAAAATCTTTTCACAAAGCAGACATGAGTCAACAAACGTGGCTAACAATAAACAAGTGTGAGCAAGATGGGATGGACCACTTACAGTATTCGAGTCGCCAATTCTTCGATCACCAGACGACCCGCTCTACTCTGCACCACCGTCGCCGCAGAATGTATACAAGTGTACATTGTGAATATAAATTGGTAAGTAATGTCTAAATAAAACGATTTGTCAGGAATTGGTTGTTTTCAGGATCTAGAGTGTGATGATGTCACAGGATCCAGTGGGTCAGGAGACAGTTTTTCCTATTAACTGCATTACACTTTCACAAGTCTTATCTAAAAAGAACGTTTATGAATACAAAAATGATGTTTGATATCAGTCACTGAGTCCATGATCTCTCTGTACAAGACCAAACATTTCCTCAAAATAATTTCACCTCTATATAATATTATAGGCATATTAATTTGCTCCCAGAATTCAAATCCACATTGTCCTGTTTTATTTGTATCTGTGTCATGTTTTATTTATATTTTATTTATTTGCTTGTTTGTTTTTATATATTCTATTCTATAGCAACCTTGAGTGTCCAGAAAGGCACTTTTAAATAAAACGTATTATTATTATTATTATTATAGGCCTTCAGCATGCTGTGATGTCACCTGAAACTTTTTTTAAGACATTATATGCATTAGCCTATTGATGGGCAGAATTAATATAAATGCCAGTTATTTCTAGACTGTGCTCCTAACTCACTAGCTTCAGCTATCTAGCTATACAAGGTTGGAATAAGAATTTGTGGTGTGTAAACTATTGCTTTAAACTGGGAATGACAGGTGTCTGGATTATTATGATAAGACAAGCAATAAAAATGTTCAGAATGGCAATTGTGTTTATATTGTATTTTGGCCATGACAATCCAGGGCAGGAAGGAACCCTGTGTAGGCCACATCCTCAGGGAACTCCTGCCTGATGCTGACATCTGTGCATTACCTACCACAAATGGGGAAATTAATGCTAGCTCAAATTGCGGAGGAAAACAATACATTTGTATTATGTCGTGTTCTTTTATTTTATTCAATTATACCTTTGGGGTCTCCCTACAGCACACTTTCTCCACTGGGGATAACGATGTGCAGTTCCCACATAAACACCTGTTTATACAGAGTCATGGCTGCTTATGTCTGTATGATACCACAATATCCATCTATGAACATATCTTCAATTTAATGTAAATATGAACCTTTCTTTTGCGTTAAATTAAAGAAACCTATTAGCCATAATGCTAACACCAATGTACCATTCAGTAATGGTACCCACTCAGCGCTGAACTGATGCTTCGGCAGGCTCATCAGTGCCGACCGCACCGGTGGCCTCGGGCAACGCGCAAGCTATCAGCTCAAACATGTACGGCTGAGGGCCATTAACCTCCTCAATCTCCACCTCTGGTGATGACTGTGGAGAGAAATCCTCCACTTCAAAAGAGCGCTTGGTTGCGAAGCTGCTGTCACTGTCACTCTACATAATTACAAGCTAGCTGTCACGGCGCTAATGTGTCAATCACAGCCCAGACCATGCCCAACTGTAAGCCCCCCTGCTTGTCCCCAATGACAGTTGGTCCGCCGAGCAACGCCCCTTTTACATATCGTTTTCAAATTTTATTGTGGGCGGAGTAAGGCTGGGCACTGGTGTTTAGTTGCTCTTTAAATGTTTTTAGAATTTGCAGTTTTCCGGTTTGTGTTTCAGCAAAATGTAAATAGACTGATACACTGCCCTGACACGGCACACATTAGGAAGGAAACCCCCTATTAAGTAGTTCTAAAGGAAGAGCATTGATTTGAAAAATGTCATCTTTGTGCTGCTCATTTAAGACCTAAAATATTCATCATTTCTTTTCATAACAGAAACACTAGTAAATCGAAGGCCTCCATGTCTCAGAGATCCCAATGATATGCAAAACATACAAAAGACTGCTTCATTCTTCAAAAGTGGCAATGGGTTCTGCATAATGCCTTAATCTGATTTGACAGCAGCATTAAAACGAAAGACACCAGTAAAAAGAGAGAACACCTATTTAGATTGCAAGCATTGATACCACTGACTCTGGTTAAAAGTCACTGTGGGGTTTTGGTGTCAATTAAAAAGAACATTCTAAAATCTCACTGGCCTTATTTTGTATCCATTGAATACACAAAGTCACAATTATGTCATTATCACATAGAAAATCTAATGTGTGCAAATTTAAAAGCCTTTTCTTTCAGTAATGAACTCTGCAGCGTGTAATCCCACCCCAGTAATTATTCAGCATCCAGTTATTTCCACTAGCAAGGAACATTTACCAAAAAAAATAAGAGAAGATAGATGTGTGCTTGTGAGTGTGACTGAAGTCAGAGTCTCTTCTACACATGCAACGTAGAGGGCGGTACTCATTGACAGGCAACACAAGCAAACATCTCAAACACCTTGGTAAGATTATTTTAAGCAGGAGCAGCAGGGTTTAGTGGTCTCAAAATACCTATGTTGAGAATAATAGGACACTAGCTCAATTTAGAACCCAGGTAAACTTAATAAATCCACACAAACGTATTTGTGTTCACTGGAGTTTGTTCAGACATGCGAATGAGGGTGCGCACAATCTCATTGTATAGAAGGGGGCAATACTTCTCTGTTGGTGAAAGAAGGGAATCTCTTAGTATAAAAGGTTGGAAACCATGGCTTGAGACTCCATTGGTTTAGGTTTTTTACAGCAAGAGCAAATCGTGGATCGTAGAAAATTTCCTGGAAGCAAACCACTCAGTGGGCTTCGTTACAGAAGTACAGCAGATTGGGAAGCCTATGATCCTGTATGAAATGGTAAAACAGGAACAGCATACAACTCTATGAGAGCATAGAACTCTTTGTTGTTTGCACATACAGTACAGGCGAGAAGTTTGGACAAACCTTCTCATTCAGTGTGTTTTCTTTATTTCCATGACTATTTACATTGTAGATTCTCACTGAAGGCATCAAAACTATGAATGGACACTTATGGAATTATGTAGTACTTTTACAAAAATGTGTGAAAGTCACCGGACCTGAACTCAATCGAGATGTTTTGGGCTGAGCTGAACCGCCGAGTGAAGGCAAAAGGGACAACAAGTATTAAGCATCTCTGGGAACTCCTTCAAGACTGTTCGAAAACCATTTCAGGTGACTACCCCTGGAAGCTCAGGAGAATGCAAATCAGTAATCAGAGCAAAGGGTGGCTACTTTGAGGAATCTAAAATATAACACACGTACTCAGTTATTTCAGTAGGTCATTGTGCACAGCAAGGTGGATTCCCTTTAAAGTAACGAGTAATCTAACGTGTTACTATTTCCATACGGGTAATCGGATTAATGCTACTTGTTCAAGCCACCCTGCGTTACTATTTTTGTATATTTTATATTTTATATTATATTTTTATTTTTTCTCAAGCAAAAATATATATTTGGTACATGCAAAAGCATTAGGAAAACTAACAACAATAGTGGTAAATATGGCATAACATACCTTCAACAACACTGCTGCCGTCTTTTTTTGTCGTAATCCGGAACAGATAATTATCTCCTTTATGGTCACAACGTTTGTTTTGGCCTGAGTCTGAGAGTTCTGTAATATGTACTCTGAGTCTGGCCCCTAGTGGTACTCTCCAGTAACATGTCCAGGGAGTAAGGAAGTTTGTTGCTTCATAGTTGCTGGTGTCAACGTGAGGTTAAAAAGCAAGTATTGGCAAACTGGTTATTGGTTCTAAATTCAGGCAGTGAGGAGTGTTATGGCAGCTCCTGAAAGTAACTAATAAAGTAACTTGTAATCTAACATAGTTGTTTTTGAAATAAAGTAATCAGTAAACTAACTAAGCTAGTGTTGGAAGGAGTAATCAGTAATCAGAATATTTTTTTCAAAGTAACTATGGCAACACTGGTCACTCCATACATGCTTTAAATACAAAGAATCAAAGCTGTTCCGTATAGCTAAAATTAGGGAATCAAAGTGCAAGGACTAGACCAGTAATGTAAAGGTAATGCAAAATGTATATAAATAATACATTACTCACATGTCTACATTTATTTATAAATATACAAATAAAAAGTCTTTCACTATCTGAAAATGAAGAAACATATACAGTAATATCTTCCACCAGATGGACAGTGATCCGGAACACCCTTTCAAGTTCCTTTCAAGTTGGTCCAACATGAAAGTTGCAAAGTCCAAAAGTACAAAATGGTAAAGGAGTAAAATGACTAGGACTCGATAAAGCTTCATACATCTCTGTGTTCTCTTTTAACCACTCAGAGGCATCAGGAAAAATCTATGAGGACTTCCCTGGAGTTCAGCATTTCTACATAAGTATGACATGTCCAGGTCAAAAATACACAAGTATTGAAAAAACGCATCTGGTGCTTTTTTACAAGTGAGTAAGGCTTTAGTATTTCTAACAAGTAAATTTTTTTAAGTCGCCTGTCCTCACTGAAAACATCTTGTTCTTGTGCTTCAAAGTATGTCATGATATTCCAAGACAATGCAAATCATCTTTATTTTCAACTATGATCTAATCTGCAACGCTCTGCTGCAGGAAGCAGGTGAGACTGTAAGTGTTAGACATCTCTATCTGATGTAGACAGTGAAGAATCAATCAGTGTGCTTTCAAACAGATCTGCAGATTAGAATCAACTATGTTGAATGTAATAATATCTAATTAGAGATAAGTGGTTTCAAAGCAGATGGACTGGCGACCTGTCCAAGGTGTACCCCGCCTCTCGCCCGTTGACAGCTGGAGATAGGCACCAGCCCCCCCGTCATCCCTGGACTAAGCGGTTCAGAAAATGTAACTTTAAAATCTTAACACTGCCGGTCATGTGATTCAGACAGCACAACTGTGCCATAGTATGAGCGAAAGAAAAGATACTAGCAGATCTGTGGTTGAAAAAAACCCAACCTTTTGTTGCTTTTTTTTATGTACACATAAAAAAGAGAGAAAGATACTTGTAATTTCTTTGAAGTATTTTTTGGGAAGTGGAATCAGTGCATAGGGGCTGGGGGATATGACCCTAGAAAGTGATCCAAAGTGATCAAAGAGCCTAAAAAAGGGGGGTTGAAGTGAGGTCTTCGAAACCACGATTCCGTCTGCGAGCAACGTCAAGTGAGTTGAGGTCAGAAGAGGGTGCAGACCTTCTTCAGAACTGCCTTGGAGCAGTTTGGATGTCAGCAAAGCTTTCCTGAACTCACAAACAGGAGCCTTGATGCTGTTCAGCTTGTCCTTCAAAGGTTTAAGAAGCGGTCAAGAGCTTCTACAAAGTATCATCCGAAATAATTACTCAAGCAAGGCCAGGAATACACTTGCTATTAACTGCTGATCACGTAGCTTACGTTTGTTTGAAGCATCATTTGTGCGTGTCCTCTGAAATTAACACAACACATCTACATGCTGCAACATGTGAGTAACTGATAGGGGGAGTGTAGATTACTATTGGACCGACTGTAGGTACATAGGGTAAATGGCAGCAAAAGCAGTAGGAAAACAAGCAACAATGGCAGTAATTAGAGTCTTTATACTCAAGTTAGGATTTTGCTGCCGTCTTATTCTGTCGTAATCTGAAAATTAACCAGATGATTAGTTCCTCTATAGTCACCATGTTTGTTTCGCTTCTACCCTACAAATCTGGCACTCAATCTGGCCTGAGTTCTGTACTCTGTCTCCTAGTGGGACTCTCAAGTAACACGTGCAGTGTGCAAGCGAGTAAGTGCCCAAGACGCAGCCTGCTGCTTGTGTCACTCGAGGTTAAACAGAATATTCCCAGCCTAAGAGTGAAAAAGTATTTGGTAAAAAGGCTACTTGTGTATTGAATACTTTTTTTGAGAACACGGCAAATTGATTGCAGGCCCCAGTGGAGTTTAGTTCAGGAGCTAGTGTCATTGGAGGATTAGTTACTCTTTCAACTGTTGTGAATAAACTCTGCGCGTTATTAATGTTTCTGTTAAAGAATTCAGAAAAGAACGATTCCCTCGCATCATTCAATGTTAAATGGTATATATTCAGCCTGTTTTTGTACATCTCAAACCTGGAGTTTAGTTTTTTGCCATTTTCTTTTGGCTGGTTGACAATACCTTTTTACACTATGTACCAGTGGATCCCTAGTCCAAGGAGATTTCTTTTTACCCAAAACAATTTTAACTTTAGTTGGAGCAATTGTATCAATAATGTTGGAGGTTTTTGCAAGGAAGTTATCCACCAGCTTGTTACAGAGGTGGAACGGGAGATGAGTGCGGTGTGGTGGGAGAGAAGATTTGTTTGAAAGTTTTAATTGAACTGTCCTCTAGAAAACGCTGTTTTACAGTGGTCTCATTTTGACTCAAACATTTGGTAATAATTAAGTACAGAGTGTGTCCTCAATTGTGTGTTCGCTGTTTGACATGCTGGGTCAGGCCAAGGTTATGAAGAGTGTAACTTAATGTTTTTGCTTGTCTATCTTGTTGGTTGTCAGTACGGATATTTAAGTCACCCAGAATGATTATGCGGTCATACTCAATAGATATTACAGACAGAAGGTCATTAAAATCATTGAAGAAATTTTCAATGCCATTTGCTGAACCATGTTGAATAATCAAAACTTTTGCTAGGGGTTTTCTCACTTTCTTTTGTAGTTTATTGTGGCTGGATTCCTCGTTGTAACCTTAGCTGGCTGCCAAAGCTCCATCGTAACTCAGGGAGATGAGAAGTGCAATTTGTTATTCAGGGGAATTCGAAAGGAGTAATGGAATTTGTTATGTTTATTCCTTATCGGAGCAGGTGCCAAGGAAAGTCTTTTTTAGAGCTGGCCAGTGTTCATCATAATTGGAGTGTGGTGTCTTTCCCGTTCCGCACCTCAGTGATGGAATAGTGTTTTTCTGAGGCTTCTGAGTGAGACTGACCCGAGTGAGCACAGGGCTGCCAGGTTTTTGTTTTTTTCCATGTCACCGGTGACTTTGTCTTATATCTATATCCTATGGAGTCCGGCAGGGGTCAGGTGCGGAAATAATTTTTGAAGGGTAAGAATCCGTACCCTCAGTTTAATAAACCGTGCACACGGATTACGGATCCGTATCCTCGGTTTACTAAAACATGCGCACAGATTCCTGAATTATTTGTGACAGTGTCAGGGATACTGTCCAACTGATAATGGGCCCTGGCTATTTGATATTTGTGTTGTTCCTTTGGCAGAGGGGTTAACACTCATGCTTGGCATCTGGGAATCGAATCCCGTCCACGGAGCGTGCTATAATCATAAAGACATTATTGATCTCAGAGGGAATTTATGTATATTGCTTTGGGTCCCTGCAAGAAAGAAGGCTATAATTAACAGCCATATTTATAAATAACACTTTTTTAGCCAACTATACAGCCTGGCAGGGTAAATGCACATGTATTGCATGGCTGAAAAATGGCCTAGAAATGGGCCATAAATCATAAAGTGTATGCCCACCTTGCCCACTGGAATACAGGCATGGTCCTGCGCATAGATGCGTGAAGCAGGTGGCACAGCATAAACACCTTACATTAAAGCGATATGAGTTAACCAGTTACTTGTTGATACTATGCCCACTTTGAATGTAAGTCTTTATTGGACATAACGTGAATCTCTGCAAAGAACACTACAACATTCGCACATAAAGAAACTGTTTAAGATAGTGGAATATCAGTTTGTATACTGATTACATGAAAATAACAATGGGAGCATAAGTGAATGTTAAAAAATGTAAGTGGTGGGGACAAAACTTTAATTCATAAATAATTTCGGAGAAATGTCCCCAGTTTTAACAACGGTTATGTTCATAGCCTACTTTCCTGCAGGCACCCCAGAAAATGATTGTGTGATAAAACGCAGACTGAAGACTTGACCTGGATTCATACCACAATGTACTAGGTGCCAGTCATCTTTGTTAACCCCTCTGCCAAAGCAGCACTTTGCCTCCTAATAACAACCAGGCAGTATTATCAAGCTGACTGAACAAAGACAATACTGACATGGGCAAATTGACGCTGGTTAAAATCATACATTTTGGAAAGTGTAAATTTTTTGTTTTATTGCCCAACATTATTAGTGCTCCTCACAAATTAATCTTTTCAAAGCATATCTAATTTAAAATAGTCTGCCCTTGTACACACCTCTACATGGGCTGCCACCTCATCATGGTGGAGGGGTTTAAGTGTCCCAGAGATCCTAAGAGCTAAGTTGACAGGGGCAAGGGGCCACCCATGGCAAACAGGTCCTAGGTGCGGTATCAGTCAAAGCGCAATCCAAGAATCCCGATGTTGAATGTTAGCAATAGACGCAGTGTTGCCTCGCCCAGACAAAGGTCACTGGTCCCCCCCACCCACACTCCCCGACCCCATCTGGTGGCCAGGCCTTTACCTTTAGTTTTCAAAAGACTCCATGTCGGCATATTAGCATATTATGGCTGCCACAATTTGTCTTTAGAATGTGACGTGGTGGAATAGCAAGGGGCAAATATTGCACCATTTGTGGCAGGTTGCTTGATAATAATATTGCTACAATATTCCAACAACACTGGACTTATACCATAGCATGCCATTCCATACGATATAAGCTTTATTTGTAAAGCACACGTAACAATAGCATAGAACCTGACCAAGGTGCTTAACACAGCAGATAAAAATTATACAAAACTAAAGATCATTTAGCTAACTACAGATCTATATCTAACCTTCCTTTCTTATCCAAAATTCTTAAAAATATTTGCCAATCAAGTATGTGAGCATCTAAACAGCAACAACCTGTTTGAAGAATTTCAGTCAGGTTTTAGAGCTCATCATAGCTCTGAAACAGCACTGGTGAAAGTTACCAATGATATTCTAATGGCCTCAGATAATGGATTTGTGACTGTTCTGGTCTTGTTAGATCTCGGTGCTGCTTTTGACACAGTCGATCATAATATTCTCTTACAATGGCTTGAACATGTTGTAGGGATCAAGGGAACATCACTTGGCTGGTTTAAATCATATCTGTCCGACAGATTCCAGTTTGTTCATGTCAATGATAAATCTTCTTCACACTCAAGGGTTACTTGTGGATTAGCACAGGGCTCTGTGCTAGGATAGATTCTTTTTACTATATATAGACAAACCAGTCGCAAAATGTGTTGCGTGGCTGACAAATGTCACAGAAATGGGCCATAAATCATAAAGCGTATGCCCACCATGCCAACTGGAATACAGGAAATGTCCCCGGTTTAAACAAATCTTATGTTCATAGCCTACTTTCCTGCAGGCACCCCAAAAAATAGATTTGTGATAAAGTGCACAATGATGACTTGACCAAGTTTCAAACCACTATAAGCCTGGTGACGGTCGTGTATGTTAATCACTCTGCCAAAGCGGCACTTTCATCCCTAAAAACAACCAGAGAATATTATCAAGCGGACAGGAACCCTCCAAGATGGTCACACACTTTGATAAACCGATGGAAATGATTACAAATCCGTGCACACAGTTTAATAAACCAAGGGTACAGATTCTTACCCCTCAAAAATAATTTTTGCACCGGACCCTTGCCGGGCTCGGACAGTACCTAGCAAAAAAAATAAGAAGTTCCGTGTAACGCACAACCCAGCAATTAAATATTAAAGCAGATTCTGTTATGCGGACCCTTTTTCATTTTTGTATTTTGATCCAAAACAACATTTTAAAATATGAAAAACAAGACCATTTTCATTTTTTGTTTCTGATTCAAAATCAAAATCAAATGACAAAACAAAAAAAACAATCAGATTTTGATTTTTTGATTTTTGTTTATTAATTGAAAATGGAAAGGACGAATTATACACGGATTTTGAAGTAACAAATTCATGGACTAGTTTCTCTGCATCACTCCTGGACAGGATTTTTCTAATTTTAGCAATATTCCGGTAGTGAAAGAAAGAAATATTAAAAACCTGTTTAATATGGGATTTAAATGTCATGTCTTGGTTAAATATTACACCAAGGTTCTTTACATTATTACCAGAGGCCAAATTAATGCCATCCAGATGAAGTAATTGATTTAGCAGTTTTATATTTAAATGTTCTGGTCCGAAGACAACAACTTCTGTCTTGTCCAAATTTAAAAGTAGAACATTCAGTCATCTAGGTTTTTAATTCTTCCAGACATGCTTGTAATCTACCTAACTGATTGGTTTCATAAGGTTTTATGGATAAATATAATTGTGTATTATCAGAATCACTACAGAAATTTAATCCATGTTGTCTAACTATTCTACCAATTGGAAGCATATATATAGTAAAAAGAAAGTAATTACAATGCAAACAAACAGGAGGAATTTATTTAGCATTAGTAAACTGCATCAGCTGAAATGTCACCTGGAGTGATGCAGACGTCCGAGAGCTTCTGGCCTTCAGAGCTGAAGACCATATCACCAGACATCCACCTTTTGGATCAGCTCACAAAAAAGACTTAAAGAGTAGGGCTTTAATCGGTATAAAAACAAGTAATATTCAAGCTATTTTGTTTACCACAGACTCCTCCCTCAATGGTTATATTCAATCCTGCACGTCAAAAGTCCAGAGACCATCCCCACATCCCCCTTTGTCCCGCATAATGTCATGAAGCTTAATGTCCCTTCCTGAAAAGGTCTGTCATAAATATATAGCTATAGATTTTAGATCTCATTCTGAACCTCAGTAGACATTCATGCATTTTAGATCTATTTGATGGGCATCAAGTTATTTCATGTAATGAATGCAGTGGAAAAAAAAAAGTTAAAAAAAAATAAGAAAACATCTCAAATTCAAACACCAAGAATGTTTCTAGTCCCACCTTCTCAACAAACTATTATGGTGGTCAAAGACTTAAGTTACTTGGTTTTCCTTGTCTGTGCAAATCATTGACTGGCATTAATTTATTTTGGACATTTACCGGCATACTCTGGGTCCACATGAGGAGGGTAGAAGCGAAAGTTGATGAAGAAAGGGATAGGCATTCCATACTTGAACCACTCTACCACATAGGGCTTTCCATTCAGTGGGTGAGGCACATCGCATCCCAGGATTACGCTCTCTCCTGCGTGCGCCGTCACAAACTGGGGCTCCTCTTGCACTCCGTGGGCACCTGGGAAACAAAATATGTACGAGTCAGCCTAAAATGACCAAGATGTGTAAATAATCTCTTAATAGTTCTGCACACTCTTCCATCTGAGCGGCTACACAGACTCATTGCACCCATGTAGTGTTTCATAATTAATATAGTGCACATATTAAAATTAGAAGACAATTACTGTTTGATAGAAACTACAGCTTGTAGTTCAGGCTAAGAAAGAGAAGAACAATGTTCCACCCATGAAGAGAGTGTTATTTTGAGAAAGCACACTTCACAAGTTCAGCATTCTGAGCAGCATGTAATGAAGTGAGAAATATGCTGCAGAGACAAGGATGTAACAAGATCAGTAGGAGTAATTTAAACTACTTAAAATACCTCAACAGAAGACTTATCATACTATGTGTCTCAGTGAGCATGGAAAGGCCAAAACAAATAAGGAATATGGCATAAATGTATCTGGATATTCAGAAATACCTTGAGTTTTAACCTTTTCCTAACACAATTCTTAGATCAGTAGTAGATCCCTGAACCCCCTCTATGAGGGCAGAAAGCTGAATCCTTTTAATCTTTCCTAGCCAGTTCTAATGTGGCTCAGGTTAAATAGAAAAAAGACAAGTGGTAACCTCTTTCAACTCAATGCATCTTACAAAATGCCTTATCAACTGTTCTTTTCCAGTCGATGTGCCCCTGGGCAAGGCACTTAACCCCACAAATTCTACATTGTCCTACTGAGCCACGTTGGCTATCGGAATGTGAGTGTGAATGGGTGAATGTGGCTTCAATGTAAAGCGCTTTGAGTGGTCAATATGACTAGAAAAGCGCTATGTAAGTTCAGTCCATTTACCATTTCAGAACCTTTACTAATACTCAACTTACAACCCCATTGCCCCCATTTTTCCATGGTTACTAAGTTGATACATACTACCCCTCGCTCCCTTTCTATCTCCTCACACTCAAACCCATTCATATAAACATGAACACACAAACTGGACACTGTTCTATCCTAAATTTTGCCTTACTTTCCCCTTAAGATGTAGGTTTAGACTTTTGGTTTTTTTGGCAGTTTTCCTCTTAACTTATGTCCGTGCCTCGGGAACTACACTATTAAACAAAACTTTTGGAAACTCTGGAAATACCTCGACACCACTCCCCAGGAGACGCAACAGGCAGAGGAGGAATCTCCAGGCATCACTCTCTCTCCCTGGAATTCCCTTAAAGAACAGATTTACAGCCTTAGACTGTCTGCAGGACACGAGCTCTCCGACCGGTCAAGGCCAGCAGGAGAAATTGACGAACACCGCTATGGATGGAAAAAAGGCAAAAAGAAACAAAGAACAAGACCGTACACACTTTGAAGTAACCACCCGAGCTAAGGTTCTGATTATTCATGACGGCTCCATAAGTGGGATTCGTCATTTCCTTAGTAATCACATCGGCTTTCACTGCTTTCCAAAGAACACTATAATACAGATTATGGAAAATAATTCCCTCAATTCTTGCTCTTCACCCTGCAATTCACTCACTGATCATACATGCTGGATCTTATGACATCACGCTGCGTCAGAGTGAATTATTAAGAGCTGATGTGTCACAACTGCTGGTAATGTTGAGCCAACTCAATATCTCGAACACCTGGCTTTCTGGCCCAGTTCCAGAAGGTAAGAAGAATGTTTCTCTAGAATCAGATCTCTTCACAAATGGATGAAAACCAAATCTTTGGAAACTTCTGTCGGATATGTAAACAACTTGAAGATCTTTAGGTCGGCGAATCACTTATTCAAAGACAATCAACGCTATCTCAATAGGGCTGGAATTAAACTGCTGGCTGCTAACATATTTGCACATTTGAACAGCAATGCTCAAAACTCACCCAAGGTCAGCACCTCAAGTCCAACAGATAAGCTGCCAGACGCCGGCGCCTCCAGCTTCACACAGACTCCTACAATCTCTCACAGTTCCCCGAAGGTCAGCGCCTCAGCTCAGTGTGCTGATAATATTAAAACTATTAGACGGGGCATTCAGCCTATCATAGACCTCTGACAACGATAATGATGACTCATTCTTACTGACAACCCCCAGGATAGATCGACTAAAATACTAAGTGATACTCTCCTAAGCTTTGGTCTAACCCAGCATGTCAAACGGCCAACACACAAACAAAATCACACCTTAGACTTAAACATTAGCAAAGGACTAAAAATCTCTAATATCTCCGTACTGGATGTTGCATTATCTGACTACTTCTGCATCTTCTTTGAAAGCATTATCCCGGTAAAACTATCTAATCAATATGACACCATAGTACGAAAACGACCTCTTGTTGACGGCTCTGCTGAAATCTTTTAACAAATTTAATGCTCTACGTCACCCCCCCCAAGATCCACCACCCCCACTACCCAACACACACTCTGTTAACAACCTGGTAGATAACTTTTTCTCTAAAGTCTCAGACATCATTAATACCATTGTTCCAATTAAAGTAAAAGTAGTCTCAGGTAGATACAAGTCTCCATGGACCAGCAATCCTCTAGTACGCAGCGGAAAAAGGGAGTGCCGTCAGGCCGAAAGAAAATGGAGGAAAACCCAACTCCAGGTTCACTATGAGATCTACAAAAACAGGTTGAACAAATATAACTTAACCTTGAAAACTGCAAGGGAATCATTCTTCTCTGAAATCATTAACAAAAACATTAATAACGCTCATATCTTATTCGCAACAGTTGAAAGACTAACCAATCCTCCAGTGACAGCAGCTCCTGAGCCACACTCCACTAGTACTGAATTTGCCAACTTCTTCACTGAAAAGATTCTAGAAATTAGAAGTTCAATCTGTAAAGCAGCAACCAACCCACCAACATTATCATTCCCACTTAAAAATAATGCAGATAAGATTTCTGATTTAAAAAAACTGAATCAATCACATCTTGATGAAATTATTAAACAACTGAACTCCTCCTCTTGCTGTCTTGATATCTTACCAACACCTTTTTTAAAGAAGGTTCTCCCTGTCATTAAGTCAGATCTGATGCAAATAGTTAACACATCCCTCCAGTCAGGTCCCCAAGGCCCTCAAAACAGCAGTTATCAAACCCCTATTAAAGAAAAACAACATAGACAATACCATGATGCAGAATTATAGGCCAATGTCTACTCTCCCATTCATCAGTAAGATTATTGAAAAAGCTGTATCTCAACAGTTGAAAACTGACAACGAACAACTCCTTAGATCATTTTCAGCGTGGTTTCCGTGCTCATCACAGCACTGAGACTGCCCTCGTCAAAGTTTTCAATAACATCCGCATAAATACAGACAGCGGTAAAACTGTTGGACCTCAGTGCAGTGTTTGACACCGTTGATCATACAATATTACTGGAACGATTAGAGAGCTGGGTCGGACTCACTGGTACAACTTCAATGGTTCGACTCTTACCTTAAAAATAGGAAGTTCTTTGTGTCCATCGGAAATTTCTCATCAGAACAAACAGAAATCAAATGTGGGGTCCCCCAGGGCTCCATCCTGGGCCCCCTCCTGTTCAATATGTATATGCTCCCACTAACCAAGATTATAGCAGCCAATCAGATTAGTTACCATAACTATGCAGACGATACACAGCTATAAATTACATTATCACCAGGTGACTTTGATTCTATCCAGACCTTAAATGAATGCATTGAACGAATCAACGACTGGATGTCCCATAACGTTCTCCAGCTAAACAGAAACAAAACAGAAGTAATTATTTTTGGATCTAAGGAGGAACGATCCAAAGTCAGCACACAGATTCAGCTAAAACAACTAAAAACAACTCATCAGGCGTAATAATGGACTCAGACCTGAACTTCCAGGGTCACATAAAGGCAATAACAAGGTCAGCTTTCTATCACCTGAGGAACATTTTTAGGATTAAAGGACTGATGTCACAGAAGGACCTTGAAAAACTGAGCCGTACTGAGGTCTGGTGGAAAAATTGTGAAAAGAGCCGTAACTCCCCTCTTCCCAGACTTCTTTTCTTATTCTAGGTGTGACCAGGCTGGGTAGAGTTGAGTCTTTTGTTACTGAAAGTTTTGGGGGGTGACCATTCTGTATAAAACTGGTTTAAGACTTTTCTGGCAGACACAGCCCAGGAAACCAATGAAACCAAGTCTTTGTTTAAAGTAGCTGTTCTTATACTGTAGCTGCCATTTCAGTTGAAAAGAATATATAACAACAACAAAAACTTAACAAGTCATTCAGCTTGGTTCCAGTCTAATCAAACTATCTCATAGTTGCAATAGCACCCTTTTTTAATATGGAACCAGACAGTTAAACTACTCTATTAATTAATAATCATCTGTTGAAGCTGTGATCATGTGACCATGGCCATGTATTTCATACTGTGTCCCAGAGTATGAAATGCATCCTGTAGCACTGTTAGACAAATCTGAAAAGCCACGGTAAAAGCTTTCATTAATGAAAGAAAATTGCAAATTTATGCACTGAGGAAATTTTTTATTTTTTTACCTTGACCTTTAATGTAAAACAAGTCCTTCTTCTGAATGACCTCCACACCCCTAAAACACTGGAGTAGGTTATATATATAAAAAAAGCATTATCCTCATTACATTGGAGAGAGCATATCAAAAGAAGGTGGAAGATTTGGTTTTGATATGATTTTGCTTCGCTACGACTGCTTGAAGCAGCAGATAGTGGATACGTGAGCTGTTATTTCTTACCCTCACTACCCACCATCACCCCCAATGTCACCTCACCCCTTTCCCCATGCTCGCTCACACAATAACACACTCTGACGCTTCTTCAGGCTATACTGAATGTTGATTGGCTGCTGGTGACATCATCACACATGGCACAAAAACAAGCCCCATGGAAGGTATGACTTCACTGTTAGGACTTGAGCTGATGAGGAAGCCCAGGAGAGTAGAGGACTACAAGATTAGAGGTAGGGCCCCCACCCTTCCCTGCTGCCACCACCGCATAGCAAACAGTAAGGTTTAGCTCATTTACAATCAAAGACTCTGGGGAAGACAGTGAAACCACGGAGGTGCACTTACTCACGACACAGCGCTTGGAGTGTGTGCGTTGGTGGCGGGGAAAAATAATGTCAGCGACTTCCTGATCCACATCCAGCACTTCTTCAACTCTACATTCTCTCATTATCCTTATTCATCAGCTCTTCAAAGTACTCTTTCCATCTTCCCATCACACACTTGGCACCTGTCAGCACATTTCCATCCACATCCTTAATCCTCCTAACCTGTTGCGTACCTATTACTCTGCCTCGCCAGCCTATACAAACAGGATTATAGACAACATTAACTGCAGGATACAAGTTAAATTTCAGGACAAATTAATATTATATAACACCAACGGTAACATTTTATCATATATATATGTCTATCTCAGAAGTGGAAAGCATGATATAGTCCCTTTATTGTTAAAACTGGAAAAGTTTATAAGTCCTAATAAATACAGTACTGCTAAGTTCCTAAAACCAAGACATTTTAAAGAAGAACTGAAAATCCATCCATTTTCTGAACCGCTTAGTCCTCCAGGGGTCGCGGGGGCTGGTGCCTATTTCCAGCTGTCAACGGGCAAGAGTATCACAGGGCCACATAGAGACAGACAGGACAAACAACCATGCACACACACACCCACACCTAAGGATAATTTAGTGATCAATTAACCTGACAGACATTTGGACTGTGGCAGGAGGCCGGAGTACCCGGAGGGAACCCACACATGCACGCAGAGAATATGCAAACTCCACGCTGGGATACGAACCCACAACCTTCTTGCTGCAAGGCAACGGTGCTAACCACTGCGCAAGCCCAAGAACTGAGAATATCAACATTAAATTATTAATTATTATTGAATCTGAATAATCAGTTTTAAATTAAAGCAATACTCCTTAGTAGAGATGCATAGAGTTACTAGATTTTTTCATTTTAATCAACCCTGCTTTTCCATTCCATTGTGACTTAAAAATGTTTCTTTCGTTTCAAGTGCAAACAAATGTAAAGTAATATGTGCTAAATTGTTGCAGACTTGTCTGTAATATGCTTTGAGATCATTTCCACATTGTCCAGATGGTTATTGCCGAAGAAATGGCAACAAGCAACTCATTTGATCATGCTACCTATTTATTTCAGGTCCAGTTGCTGTTTTGGCCTGGTTCCCAGTTTGATTCTTGAACTGTCAAAGAGTCACAGATCAGCTCACTCTGCATAGTGCAAATAAGGCTGAAATATAAATAACACGCTAACCCTCCACAGCAGCAATTATTCATGACTACAGCAAGGTCAGCACATTATCATACCATTTATTATTCTTTCAGCTACTCTGTGTCTCCTGATTTCTGATTTAAAAGTTAAACCTATGCTATGGCACTAACAAAATGAAAACTTTGTAAAATTAATGGAGCCATTAATAATGTTGAGATTTAGCCTGCAAAGATAGGGGAAGAATGAGTTTGGTTGTAATTAGGGATGTCCAATATTATCAACCTAAAGTCATTATCGGCCGATATTGGCATTAAAATGTAATATCGGAAAATATCGGTATTGGTTTTTATTTTTTTCATAAAATGAGTTCTTCAAACCATACACATGTTATATATCAAACTCTTCAGCTACTTCTTTTCTCTCTCAGAATGTAAAAATATGACAGATTTGAGGTTTAGTTTTTGAGATATTATTTGATTGAGACAACTTTCAATATATCAAAAGGTAGGTTAATTATAGGCCCTGCTTAAATGTTTGCTGTTTTTTTATTTTTTATTCTTGTTTCAGTTGTTTCCACTTTACCTCACTGCTCTAAAAGTATAATGTTGTTTACATTTTCTAAAAATTTTAGAAATTTGTCCTGAGTGGTGGGCCTTTGTCAGTATTCTCTGTGTGAGAAAATGTTCCAGCTACTTTTGAAGACAAAATAAAAATGGCACCTTTTTCAATTGCCTAACTAAAATTCTAGTACATTTTCTAAATTTTTAAAGCTCAAGTATGCATGATACATGATATTGTAGTTTTTGTTTTTTATGAGGGAGGGTCTCCACATATCGGTATCGGTATCAGAAATTATTATATATAATATAGACTATATCAGTATATCGGATATCGGTAAAAAAGCCAATATCGAACATCCCTAGTTCTAATAGATATTCAGTGAATAGATTACAGCATTCTGAAACATATTTGAAATGTCACTGTTTCAGAAATCAGCATAAAATGTCCAAAACTGAACAGGTAAAGGCTACATTTGATAGCAACCAAAGTTGATTAAAATCTGTTTTGAGGAAAGCCATGCAATATATCAATAAATGAGAAATAAATATAGAGTGGTACTAGGGTTGTCCCGATCAGGATTTTTTGCCCTGGAATCTGAGTCCGAGTTATTTGATTTTGATTATCCGTCCATATGTGATGAGTTGGGAGTGAGGATGTGTTGTTCCTACCACAGAGTTTTCTGCAGTTGAAGCATAGTTTACGGTTCTGGAAACTGTTTGTTCAGAGTCTTGTACACTTCTGATCGGTTAAATTGGAGAACTGTTTCCTCACTTTAAAATTTTGGCTGAAGCAACGCGTAATTACAGTCTCCAGTGCGGCAGCGCGTAGATACAGATTCCAAAAATACACCTAAACCCCCATGAGAAGTAATCTGTCCCAGGCAAAAAACATAAACCTGATGACAAAAACGTCTGCAGCAATCCTGTCGTGTGTAAACAGACACTGTTTGATTACACATGGACATGCATTATGGTTCCATGTGGAGCAGGAACCACAGCAGGTGGAGTCTAACTGCAACTGTTAAATCTCACCTTCTTAAGTAGCTCTCTGTTTTGCTTATTTAAGTTGCACATTATTTAAAGTGAATAAAAGATAAAGACAATAGCCCCACCCATGAGGAATTAAAAAACTGATAGTTACATATGTATGAGTCCTGATCGGGAGGCAACACCCGATTTCGATCAAGTCGGAAACTACGTGATCGTGGCCGATTTCCGTTCACATGATCGGATCGGGGACATCCCTAAGTTGTACACAACAAAGCCCAAAAGAGACATACACTGCTCATTAAAATATATTTCTTTAAATTAATAAAGAACAACTAAGCAGTTATTGAACAGAGTACTTTAGGACACCAGTGACATTGGGAGGTGGAATTTAAAGAACAATAACTGAATTTAATCTTCAAATCTTCAAAATAAAAATATTTAACGTTGCTCTCAAGGATTCAACTGTGAAAAAACTGAAAAAGTCAAAATGTTGTTATTTCAAACCACAAGACTGGTTTATTTTACCAAAATGGAGGGACTACAAAGACTAAGGGCCTGATATATCAAAAGTTTGCGCTTTTTAAAATGTGCAAAAACCGCACGGTAAGCACAAAAACATGCAACAGGTTATTTACTAAGCAGGTGCACAGCGCCTGTTAAATCTGCACCAAGATAAGTACAATCCATTTACCGCTTTTGCCATTGATGAATATGCAATGTGGATGTTTCTGTCAGAAGGCACAAAATACTGAGAACAGCCAAATAAGTAGGTGTTTCCCATGCAGAGTGATTTATCAGATAAAGATGTTATTTTTTTGCAAATATATTTACTGCTTTTGAAATGCATGTCTTAACTTTGCACCAACACAGTTTGACATAAGTTTATTGACAAATGAAAAAAGAACATTCACTGACAATGTAGCGCAGTAGAAATTAACAACCTGACGGTAATGAATTTGCAAGTTATGTCGTTTATTTCCTCTTTATTGTGAAAGATGTATCATACCTCCACTGTAAACTCATCTCCAGTACGTCTATCTCTCTGGCTACCAGGTGATGCAAAGGGCAGGGAGGCTGATGCACACAACAGAGCATGCAAAGTCCTCATTTAAATACTGCTCTTTGTGGCTGTCATTAATTGCTAATTCATTCTTAGTAGATCACCCACAAATTAAGAACCCACTGGCACAATTTCTTTGCAGTGCATGCAATTTTTGTACTCTTTATTTGAAATATTGATGAATCAGGTCCTAACAGCATAATTTTTAAACAGCATCAAAAAAAATCTTTATACACCAGAAACAGAACAGGCCATGAAGAGCTTCTTTTACATCATGTCAGATAAACATGAGCTAAAATGACAACTCATAGAAGTCAAACATAAGCATCAAATTAAGTCATAAAAGGAAATGCAGTGACGAGAAGGTTCAGCATTTACTGTGAAGGTTCCAGATTGTCATTTCTCAATCTTTAACCCCTCAGATTCTTCAGAGTGGCTTAACACCCTGATGCTACAACAGGGTGGGAGAGTTGACCTAATTCTGGGTCTCTTACTCTCATGCAAGTGGTGCTCATTACTTGGATTTCAAAGGGTATCTTTCCAAGTTGCAGTAGCATCTGATCATCTGCCTGTACATGGAGTATAGCAGAGGAACAATGTGCTGTAGGTGCAAGAATATATTACTGTCAGACAAAGTGAAAAATTAAGTATTTTTCAGTTCTAGTTCCAGCACAAATTTCATATAATCAGTGCCCAAACTGACCCTTATTCCATTATCTTATACAGTTTCATTATGTGTGATTCTTGCAGCCTTCTTTGCAGAGATTGATGTTATGTTCAATAAAGACTTGCATTCAAAAGTGAGTACAATATCAACAGGTAATTAATTAAGTCATATGTCTTTAATGCAAGGTGCTTCATGCATCTATGCACAGATAGAGCAGGCCTGTGCCTTTATCCCAGGGGGCAAGGAGGGCAAACACTGCAATATTTGCCCTTTTCTACATATTTTTTAATCGGGTTGTCTTCAAAGCCACATAAAAATAAATATCAGATTTGTTGTGCATGCTCTTTTTCCTTGATATGAAACCAACCTGGTCACTAGTGATTTTAAGTTTAGCTTAGATGTCTTATTTACCAGTTAAAGGAATAAGGCTTTTTATTCAGTGTAAAGCTCTGGGAAAGGTCCAGCACCCTGACCTAATCCATATGCATGGATAATTAAACAAAGGGAACTAATTCTTACACCTCAAATTATTTCTGCACTTAACCCCTGCCGGGCTTTGTAAAGAGATGAAGGGCAGATTGTTGAGGGTCATCATTCTATTCCTCTCTTCTGTCAAAACTGCATTGATTGTGCTAAATCCCCCCTCGCACTCTGCTGTGGAGACCTATGCTGTCTTGGTACTTGTACTGTTTAAAGTCCTTCACAGGGTTCCTACAAGTTTCTTCAAGTTAAATTCAAGTCTTTTTAAGACCATTTATATACAAATTTTATACTTATTTCCCGGCCCCATTAGGCAAAGAAAACCTTGAACTTGTAATGAAAAAAATTGCTTTGAAAAAAAAAAAGCTGAGCAGAAGTGCTTGTCGACCACTGAAGAGAATAACAGTCTGGTTGAATAGGTGGAGCAGAGGATGGAGCATGGTTTTCCTGAATTCACCAGTCCCGTGGCGGGTTAGAACCAGGCATAAGTGGCTAGGCTAATTGGTTCTGTAACATTGGATTTACAGAAGTGTATATGCACACAAGTTGAGTCTATCAATATACGTTGTCAATTATCAAAGTGAAAAATGGTTATCCTTACTTTGACATGCAACAGCAAGTCCTTTTTAAGTGGAATGTCCCATAAACTGATGTCCCTCATCCCAGAAGCGGACGTGCACATCCAACTGTTTGTTTTTAGTACACTCGTTGAGACTCTCATCAAACTTCAGAACGGACGGCGATTTGTTGACTTTGGACACCAATTACTCTTTAATGTGAATTAGGGCTTTGACTTTTGCCAGAAAATCATATTCGAAGTTTGTTTATTTATTACTATCAAAATTTGAATATTTATTAATTATATTTACATCATTAAATGTCTTCAGTAAGACTAATATTGGCATGAAACTTAAGTTATATATGTTCAGTCCACCAGAGGGCAGTGTGGACGGTGGACGCTACCCCACAATGCAGCGGAAGGAAGCCCCAAAATCGTAAAGGAAGTGTGACCTCGGCTCCAGAGGAACTGTAAACAATTGCCACAATTTCGCCGTATAAATGTAAAAGTGTAGCGATGTTACTGATTTAACATTTAAGTGAATAAATTAATGTCTAACAGACCACAGGCAACCTTGCGTAACGTAAACATCTAGCAAACTAGTGGCGCATTACGTCTTATTTCATGCCTACTCGCTTCTTTGCTTGGAATCTGAATTGAAAGCAATGTTTTCAAGCAAACACATTTGAAAAAATTATTCCTATACAGATTCGAATATTAAGAGATCCCTAAAATTTGTTGGAATATCTTTTATTTTTAAAATATTAGAAATATATTCAAATAACGAAGTTCTGAGTCAAAGCCCTAATGTGAATAGCTAAACCAAACTTAGCTATGTAAGCCATTTTGTCAGAACCGGAGTCAGGGAACATGCACTTGAAAAGCTCTGAGATACTGTCATTTCCATTGTAGGACTGCTGTTTAGTAATTGTGTTAAGAGTCCACAACACCTCAGCTTTCAGTGTTGGCGTGGACCCAAAAGCTATGCGCAGATCCACCCTGGTTACTGGTTACATGCAGCGCTAGCAGCAAACTAGCTAAGTCACATGAATGTACATAGTCACGTGACTCCACCTCTTCCAGCAACAACTAGTCAACATCGTAAAGCGACATGAGCATTGCTAAACTAAAACACATCTTTTCATTAAAAGAAGAAATTACTGAATATACAGACATGGGCAAAATAACGTCGGTAACAGTCACGTCTGGACTCCATCCAACGTTTCCCTACTGTGAGTAAAGTTATAATTCATGCTGGAACCAATGACATCCGTAAACAGCAGTCTGAGCTTTTAAAGCAGGATTTTATTCATCTTTTTAATCTTTTAAAAGACAAGCCCCTATCTGTTTTTATTTCTGGCCCCACTCCCACCATAAGCAGAGGAATAAATCGCTTCAGCAGGTTACTCTCTCTCAACACTTGGCTTTCCTCTGTTACCGTGATGCACAACATTGGTTTTATAGACAATTTTAACATTTTCTGGGGTAGGAGTCAATTATTGGGGGCAGATGGACTACATTTAAACAGACAAGGTACCCGCATGCTGGCATTAAGCCTGGCATACCCTCGCCCACCCCTGTCCCCTGCACCGGCTCCAGCTGCTCCTGTCCTCTCTGCCCCATCCACAACATCCTGATGTGCAGCTGGTCCTTGTTCCTATGAACCCAATCCTGATTTTAACAGTAACTCACATATCGGACTTGGACCTTACCCTACTTCATTCATACCTGTTATTGTCAGCAGAGAGCGAAGAAATAATCATAAACTAAGAAAATGCAACCCAAATAATCATAAACAGTTACTAAAAATCCCACCTACAGTAAGTCATACAGTCAGTCCATCACCAACCACTATTAATATGGCTCTTTTAAATGTTCGCTCTCTGCTGAATAAAACTTTTATAATAAATGACTTGATTTTAGATAATAACCTTCAGTGTTTATTTTTAACAGAGACATGGCTGAGTGCAGATGCCCCTGCTGTTCTCACAGAGGCCTCTCCACCTAATTATAACTTTTCTTATTCAACGAGGAGTAGCCAGAGGGGAGGCGGAACTGCTTTTATTAGTTCATCTGACTTAGTTTTAAACACTGATAAAGTCATTATAGTTGGAGACTTCAATATTCATGTTGATAATGAAAGTGATAGTCTAAATACAGCTTTTAACACTATCCTAGACTCAATAGGCTTTACTCAAAATGTGCAGGGACCAACACATTCTTGTCACCACACTTTAGATCTTGTGCTGACTTATGGCATTGACTGTGAAGAAATAACAGTCTTTCCACATAACCCTATCCTGTCTGATCATTTCCTTATCACTTTTAAACTTACTCTAATGGATCATATCAAACCTGAAAGAAAACTTCATTATACCAGAACGTTATCAGACAACGCTGTAGCAAATTTTAAAGAAGCTCTTCCAACTTTAATTTCCTCAGTTTATAAATGCAGAACAGAAAACAGTGATTTAACTCGTGACCCCTCACAACTTGACATTTTAGTTCATAGCGTTAATTCCTCCCTGCGTCGGGCAATAGACAAAGTTGCCCCCTTGAAAAGGAAGGTGGCTAGCCATAGAAGATTAACTCCCTGGTTTAATTTAGAGCTACGTACCCTAAAGCAGAATGTTAGAAAACTAGAGAGAAAATGGCGCTCCACGCATTTACATGATTCCTTTTTAATATGGAAAAATAGTTTATTGCTATATAAAAAGAGCCTTCACACAGCTAGAACAGCATATTATTCATCTTTAATCGAGGAGAATAAAAATAATCCTAGGTTTCTTTTTAATACAGTTGCCAAACTCACACAGGATCATAGCTCTATCGAGCCAACCATTCCCCAAGCTCTAAGCAGTGACGACTTCATGCAATTCTTTATAAATAAAATAGACTCCATAAAGAATAAGATAATTGGGAACCTTCCCAATATGCTTGCTTCCTCCTTAGTTAATGAGGCAGCCTCAAAAATGGTGGAACCTAATATATGCTTAAACTGCTTTAATGCAGCCGAACTTTGTGATGTACTAAAATTATTAGCTTCATCTAAACCTTCAACTTGCGTTTTAGACCCAATCCCAACTAAACTCTTAAAAGAAGTTTTCCCTCTGATCGCTGCTCCAATTTTAAATATAATGAATCTATCCTTAGTCAATGGATATGTACCACAGGAGTTTAAGATTGCTGTAATTAAACCTCTACTTAAGAAACCCTCTCTTGATCAAAACGACTTAATTAACTATAGACCGATATCTAATCTTCCCTTCTTATCTAAAATTCTTGAGAAAATAGTTGCACACCAGATATGTGAGCATTTAAACAATAATGAGCTGTTTGAGAAGTTTCAGTCAGGCTTTAGAGCTCATCACAGCACTGAAACAGCTCTGGTGAAGGTTACTAATGATATTCTCATAGCCTCAGACAATGGACTGGTGACCATTCTGGTCCTGTTAGATCTCAGTGCTGCCTTTGACACTGTTGACCACAATATTCTCATAGAAAGGCTTCAAAGTGTCGGTATAATAGGAACAGCACTAGGTTGGTTTAAATCTTATTTGTCTAACAGATTTCAGTTTGTTCAGGTAAACAATAGATCTTCCTCAACCTCAATAGTTACTTGCGGAGTACCACAGGGTTCAGTGCTTGGGCCGATTCTCTTTACTATATATATGCTTCCTATTGGTAAAATAATTAGGCAGCATGGGATAAAATTCCATAGTTACGCAGATGATACACAGCTATATCTATCCATAAATCCTGATGAATCCAATCAGTTAGGTAGACTACAGGCATGTCTGGAAGACATAAAAACTTGGATGACTCTAAACTTCTTGCTTCTAAATTCTGATAAAACAGAAGTTGTCGTCTTTGGACCAGAAGCTCTGAAAAAGAAACTACTTAGTCAGCCCCTTCACCTGGACGGCATTAAATTAGCCTCCAGTAATAAAGCAAAAAACCTCGGTGTCATTTTTGACCAAGATATGTCATTTAGAACTCACATTAAAGAAGTCTGTAGGATTTCCTTTTTTCACCTTAGGAATATTGCAAAAATTAGAACCATCCTGTCCAGGAATGATGCTGAAAAACTAGTCCATGCCTTTGTTACTTCAAGGCTGGATTACTGTAACTGTCTATTATCAGGTAGTCCACAGAATACAATTAAAAGTCTTCAGTTAGTTCAAAATGCTGCTGCTAGGATTCTGATGAATATTAAAAGAAGAGATCACATTTCCCCTGTTTTAGCTTCTCTTCACTGGCTCCCAGTAAAATCTAGAATAGAATTCAAGATCCTCCTTCTGACATATAAAGCCCTTAATAATCTAGCTCCATCATACATAAGAGACCTGATTGTTCCATATGTTCCTAACAGAGACCTTCGCTCTCAGACTGCAGGTTTACTGGTAGTTCCTAGGATTTCTAAAAGTAGAATGGGTGGCAGATCTTTCAGCTATCAGGCTCCCCTCCTATGGAACCGGCTCCCAGGGTTGGTTCGTGAAGCAGACAATTTGTCTATCTTTAAAACTAGGCTAAAAACTTTCCTCTTTGACAAAGCTTACAGTTAGAGATATGTTTATAGGTAGTTAGAGTCAGGTCAGACAGGTAGATAGGAAGAGACAGGTTAATGTTAGTAGTCAGGCAGAGTGTCAAAAGTTAGGAAGAGATAGGAAGAGGTAGAGTAGCTAGGTAGAGATAGATTAATGTAAGCCAGGTAAAGATCCGGAGCCGGTCGCGGCTTACCGCCGCGGAAGAAATGTGCCCCACGGGGGCCAGCCAGCGCCGGAGAGAGGTCCCTCAAGGGGATCCTCCCGCACAGTGCGGCCGCCCATTACCTGCCGGGTTGAATCCCCCGGGCAGACTGTGCGGACCCCACCCGTTTATCTCTTAAACGTTTCTCGCCCTCTTCAACTCTGTCCTCTCAGTTCTGTCTATTTTTCCTTAAGATAGTTGTCGACTATCGGTCTCGTGCCGGTATTTAGCCTTAGATGGAGTTTACCACCCACTTTGGGCTGCATTCTCAAACAACCCGACTCCGAGAAGACCCCGGCATGACGGGGGCCGTTACCGGCCCTACACCGTCCACGGGTCAGGAGGACTCAGACAGAGTGTTGGTAGCCAGGTCTCCTAGTAGCTAGGAGACAGGTTAATGTTAGTAGCTATGCTGCTTTAGGCTAGGCTGTTGGAGGACATTATTAGGGTCTGTTCCTACTTTCTCTCCTACTTCTCCCCAACTGCATGATGTGCTGTCAATTCAAGCACTAACCTGTTTTCTATTATAGTAGGTGCTCCGGATTAGCCCTGCTTGACGACCCTGACTAAGATGGCATTGCAGTGACGGAAAATTCTCCACGTCCTGCAACAAACTTGTGCATCGGTTCTGTTGCTCTTTCTGTGTCTCTGTTGTGTATTCTCCAAGCCACAGACGGTCGCGGCAGATAACCGCTTGTGCTGAGCCTGGTTCTGCCGGAGGTTTCTTCCTGTTAAAAGGGAGTTTTTCCTTCCCACTGTCGCTGCATGCTTGCTCAGTATGAGGGATTGCTGAGAATTCCACGACGCAATCTTCTGTGGTTCTGTAATTTCTACACTAAACATTGTATTGTAATAACTCTTTTTGTAAAGTGCCTTGAGATGACATCTGTTGTGAAATGGCGCTATATAAATAAACTGAATTGAATTGAATTGAATTCATCAACTCTTTCCGCCAAACCTGTTTTATTTAATAATTTTACCACGTTTGAATACACTGCCTCTGTTTTTAGCACTCCTCAGATTTTATGTGTCACAGTTTATAGGCCTCCGAAAAGGAATGCACTTTTTATTCCAGAATTTTCAGAGTTTTTATCAATTTTACACAACTCTTATGAGAAGATAATTTTAGCTGGTGATAATCTACATATAGATAACCTTTTAGATCCTTTATCAACAGATTTTTTAAATATATTAAATTATATGGATTTTAGCCAACATGTCATGCAGCCGACTCACAACAGAGGACACAACCTGGACCTGGTCATCACGTATGGCCTGTCCACCAGTGTGTCCTCTGTTGTTGACTTGGCTGTCTCTGACCACTACTGTGTGTTTTTTAATATCACCAGTTTTATCCAATCAGGGACCTATGTGAGAACTGTCAGGAAGCGTCATCTAACCCCTGAAGTGGCTGCAGGTTTTCTTGAAGTTTTTAAAAAATGTCCTCCTATACCTTTACCTACCCCCTGTGATTTTATCGTTAATGATTTTAACAGTAGGCTTAAATCTGCTCTCAACCTGCTGGCTCCAATTAAAGTTATAAACCCTCATTCAAAACGTACAGTACCGTGGAGAAATGCAGCTATTAGAAAATTAAAGAGGAGCTGCAGGGTGGCAGAAAGGAAATGGAGGAAAAATAAAATCACCATAAATCATCAGATATACATAGAACATCTCAGATTATATAATAACGCTTTAAGAAATTCCAGAAATACATACTTTTCCAGAATCATCTCAGAACATAAAAATAATCCCAAAATTCTGTTTTCCACCATTGACAACATTTTAAATCATAATTCTAATACTTTTCAGAAAACCCCCTCAAACAGTCTCTGTGAGGAGTATGCAGACCACTTCAGAGGGAAGGTAGACACCATCAGATGTAATATTTTATCCTCTCAAACAAACATGGTTTTAGACAAATCAGAGTGTCTGCCTTCACCAGAGGAAACACTGGACAGTTTTGTCCTGGTAGAAGCTGGGACCCTTGATAAAGTTTTCTCCTCAGTGAGGCCCACCTCAAGCGCTTTGGACCCGATTCCCACCAGGTTTTTTAAGCAATTTTATGGTTCTTTTAAAGATGAGATTTTAAACTTTATGAATTGCTCCCTTCAGACGGGGGTTTTTCCTGCTGCCTTTAAAGCGGCGGTAGTTAGGCCCCTGTTGAAGAAGAGCAATTTAGATTTTAATGATTTAAACAACTACCGACCAGTATCTAACTTACCATTTTTAAGCAAAGTTTTAGAAAAACTTGTTTTTATTCAACTTAATGATTGTATTAACGCTCATAATGTCCTAGAGAAATTTCAGTCTGGTTTTAGGATGAACCACAGCACAGAGACGGCGCTTTTAAAGATTTTAAATGATTTTAGATTAAACTATGATGCTAAAAAGGTGACAGTGTTGGTTCTTCTGGATCTAAGCGCTGCCTTTGATACAGTAGACCGCACTATTCTTTTAACTCGTTTAAAACAGATCGGCCTCTCTGGTGCTGTTCACAACTGGTTCACATCCTACCTCACAGACAGGACTTTTATGGTAAGTTTAGATACCTGTTCCTCTAAGGTCCATAAGATCACTCGTGGTGTTCCCCAGGGTTCAGTTTTAGGCCCAGTGCTTTTTAACCTGTATATGCTCCCTCTTGGCAGTGTTATCAGGAGACATGGAGTTAACTTTCACAGTTATGCTGATGATACACAGTTGTACATCTCCATGTCTCCTGATGACACACTGCCAATGGATGCACTTTTTAACTGCATTTTAGACATTAAATCCTGGATGGCAGAAAACTTTCTCCAGCTCAACCAGGACAAAACTGAGGTTTTAGTTATCGGTCCTGAGGCTCAGAGAGAAAAACTTTTACCAAAACTACAATCATTGTCTTTTAATTATTCTTTACAAGTGAAGAACCTGGGTGTGATTTTTGACTCTGAGCTGACTTTTATCCCTCACATTAAAAACATAACCAAAATAGGTTTTTATCACCTAAAGAACATCGCCAGAGTCCGCCCCATTCTCTCTCGGGCCAATACGGAGACGCTAATGCATGCTTTTATCAACAGTAGAATTGATTATTGTAATGCCCTGCTTTCTGGTCTTCCCAAAAAGACTACCTCATGTTTACAGCTTCTACAGAATTCAGCAGCTCGTGTCCTGATGAAGACTAGGAGGCGGGAGCACATTACACCGGTCTTAGAATCACTGCATTGGCTCCCCGTATGTTTTAGGATCGATTTTAAGGTTCTTTTAATGGTCTTTAAGTGTCTTAATGGTCTTGGGTCTTCGTATCTGTCAGAAATGCTTTTACCGTATGAACCCTCGCGGTCTCTGCGCTCCTCTGGCAGCCGTCTCCTTATCATCCCCAAAGTCAGGACACAGACTCATGGTGAGGCGTCTTTCCATTATTATGGCCCTCATCTCTGGAACAGGCTGCCAGAGGACCTCAGGGCCGCAGAGAACATTAATGTTTTTAAGAGCAGACTCAAGACTCACCTTTTTAGCTTAGCCTTTAACTAATTATTATTTATTAATATATTTTTAATCGCTCAGCATGTTTTACCTGACTTAATTTTTAGTTCAGCTTTTAACTGTTTATTTATTAATCTGCTTTGCATTTTTATTATTTGTTTTACACTTATTGTTTTATACTTTATATACTTTATATTTTATTAACTTTATATTTTAATGTATTTTAATCTTTCTTGCTAGTGTTTCCTCTCTGGGGAGCTCCCTGCATCGAGGGCGGTGGTCAGCTGTGGCTGCCTGGGTGCCCCCCAGGTAGCGCTTGGGTGGAGGTGGGGGTACCAGCCCTCCCTCCTCTGGGCGCCCTGGGTGGGAGCCTTGGCTGCTGATGTTGATCTGCTGCTGCTGATGCAGATGGCTCCATGATGGCATTTCCTGGCTCATCTGTACTCAGCCCGCTTTTTGTAGCTTCTAAGTGTGTGTGTGAGTGAGTATGGCTGATGGGTTGGGTTGGGAGGGGGTTGTATTTGCACTGATGATTTTATTTTTTGAAGGGGGGGGGGGGTTGTGGGGTTATTTTAAATCTGTAAAGCACTTTGAGTAACTTTCTTTGTTTGAAAAGCGCTTTATAAATAAAGTTTGATTTGATTTGCTGAATTTCAGTATCTGTAAATTTTAAGTATATCACCCAGCACTAGTATTGCACTAATTCAGAATATCTAATTGTTATCATCCTGTTATTGATTAGATTTAAATTATTTGATAAACTTCATATTTTGAATATTAGTAGATTATATTATTACATTTTTCTGGTTTTACATTTTAAAATAATTTCTAAAATAGTATTGTTGAGTCTGACCCCTGAATATATGAAACGATGTATAAAAAGGGGGTTTCTACACAATAACCCAGCATTCCTCATTGTGATGGTTTACCCTGCCGTTCATTCAGAAGCGGAACATTGTTCTAAAAAAGAGGAGACCCACAGCCAATTTACAGTGCTACACGCCTCTATCTCTCACTTCTTGCACCTGGATGATAACAGAAGCCGTCGCCTTCCCAGTGGGCCGATCTCTGATAAAACCTGTCGCGCTGGTTGGCCGGACCACCAATCAATTAAACTGTTTGCAGCTTTCTTACAGCTTGACTGGATGCCTTAACAAACAGGAGAAGCCGCGCACCGAAGCGCGCTGGTTTTAATATCCAAGCAGAATGAGAGCCCATTCTCTCTCTGGCTCAATCCGTTTTGAACTAAAGGAGACTTTTCCCTTTGCCCAAAGTCCTGATACAGTCTGGGACATGTACGCAACCTTTCTTCATGTAGAAAACCATCCTTAAGCTGAAACTGACCATCGAAGCTGCCCTTTTTCTCTTCCCCTTCTTGCTCATCCGGCGAGCCAAAATTGTCCTCCCTTTTTTCGCGTTTTTCCATCGCAATAAAAGGATTTACTTTTGCTGAAGCTGACCATCAACGCCACAAAGTAAGAACCTTCCGATCTCTTTTAGCCTGGGAGGAGCAAATTAAGATTCCTTAATTTATTTTATTTTTATGTATGCATGTCCTCTCAATGTTCATGAATCAGATCTGTGTTTGAAATGTACTCTGTTTCTTTTTAATGAGTAAGCTGAGTTTGAGTATACGATTGTGTTGAAGTATTTTGTTTTAATTAATAGACAAGCAGTGTTTGATTAATCGCGTGTTATTTTTGCTTTGATCTCGGTCCTGAACCACTGATCGGAGAGTTTCCTCAGTGGCCGGCAAAGCCGAATATAGTCTCTGTTCACACTCATCCAATTTAGGTTTTCTTTGTTACTCGAAGGATAGTTCATTTGATAAGCCCCACATGGTCTCTTCGTTTAAAGAGACCAACAAGGTATCTCACCCAGGAAATAAAATAATAAAATCCCCCTGTTCTGCGTTCTGCCTCCCAGTGGCAGTATGTTGCCTCTACACGTGCCTGCGTGATTCGACGTATTTACGTTAGGAAACTCCCCATGACATGGCCTCTGTGACGTCCCCCTTTGATCCTTTAGGATCATATGCTACTGATGGTGAAAGTGGTGAGAAAGATATGCATGGCCAAAAAAAAGTCCCCACCTGGATTAAACAAAGCAAATAGGTATGAGCCACCTGTTGGATAATTACTATTTGGGTGATTATGTTTTAGCTGGCAACAAGTTACTTGACCCCAACTGATGCAATGAGTTCCTTCTCATTTCATAAACAAACAAGTCAAAAGACACATCTTGTCATCCTGGAAAAAGTGTTTATGGGAAAATAAACATTGGAAAATGTGTTTGGGAAGGGTCAAATCATTGGCAAGCATCAAGCATAGAAAACATCTAAGGAAATTGCAGAAACTACTAAAATTGGGCTAAGAACTGTCCAACATATTAAAAAGTGGAAGGATATTGGGGACCCATCGTCTTCTAGGAAGAAATGTAATAATAAAATCCTGAATGATCGTGATCAGGAATTTATTAAATGTTTGGTGAAATCAAATCGAATAAGAACAACAGTAGAATTCAGGGCTATGGTTAATAGTGAAGGTAAGGGCATTTACACAGTCACAATGGTAATGGAACTTAAGGGATTGGGACTGAACAGCTGTGTAACCATAAGAAAACCACTAATCAGTGAGGCAAATCTGGGAGAAAATGTTTCAATTTCGCTCTCCTTGATGTTTTAAACACTAGTGAATCGTGGTTGGCTAGGCAGTGTCGATGACAGGCAACGTCACTACAGTGAGACGCTCTAAATCGTTGCCGTGCTGCATCAAGAGCGTTAACACCGTCAAAAGTTCAACTAGTTGAAGCTTGAAGCTTTGAAGCTTGAAACGCAGGAAAAGCTCCAAAAGTTGATGGAGCCAACGATCCCAAAGTGCTGCAGAGACTGCAACGCTCCTCTGAAGACCTAGATAATAGATTTAACATGTTATCTTGCCGCTGCTGACGCTGCTGTTTGAGGTGTTGTGAACATTCCATAAGAATAAGGGCCGCTGACTACCTGAATATAGTGATTGATCAGTTTATTCTATCAATTGATTTTTTTCTTCCTTGATGTCACAGACATGTTCCAAGATGACAATGCCCAGCATTTTGAGTCCAATATTCATTAAGCTCAAAATGTGAAAGAGTGGTTTTGGAAGCATGAAACATCATTTTCACACATGGATTGACCAACACAGAGTCCAGGCCTTTCCCCTATATAGAATCTTTGGAATGTGCTGGAGAAGGTTTCGAGCAGCGGTCAGACTCTAACACAGTGTTTCCCAACATTAGACGAACCTGTAGCGGTGTGCCACAGATTAAACTCTAACCGCCACAGATTCAACACCGACCCCAAAAAAATTCAACACCGACCGTCACATATTGTGTTTTGTTTTTCTTTTTTACGCTATTTAACTCACACCTCCAATAACACCCAACTGCAGCTGCAACACCTCTGCCTCTTCCTCTCTCTTTCTCAGACCGTTTGGTATGTGACAGCAGGGGGATATCTCTGCAGGCGGAGCCTTTGTGCGACGTTTCTGATTCCTCTCAAATAAAGAAGGACGCCGCAGGAAAGGAGAGTAGCGCTGTCTGGATTTACTCCCCAGCCAAGCGCAAGTAGGGTGGCATTCTTTATCTGTTTTTCCGGGTTAGGAGGAGGAAAGCGGGGGAAACCATAAGACACTGCATAAATGGGCATACTTGCCAACCCTCACAATTTTCCTGGGAGAGTCCCGATTTTTACTGCCCTTCCCAAAAATCTCCCGGAGCCACCATTCTCCTGAATTTCTCCCAACATCTGACGACGTTGCATATCATTCACACTCCCTGTTTCTTACGGATACATTTTCCTTATTCATGACATGAAAATCCTTAACCTGTTGGTGAAATTCACCGTTTTGAATCCAAAATAGGTCACCTACATGATTCGTATATGTCCGATGACAACGCCAATCAGCTGTAGGCTAATTAGTGATACAGGCCACAGCAGCCATCCACGCGTTTTCAGAGCAGTCTTTATGTGACTGACCAATACATCCTCACTCCCAACTTGTCACATATAGACGCATGGTCAGGCTCCCTCCACGTCAAATAATGTCATTAAGTGACGCGCTGGAAGCTCCAGTTGAATATTATAGAGATCCCTAGATGTTGGTAACTTACAACATGGGGAGGACAACGAATCCATTTACTTGCGTGCTTGTTTAAAACAATGTACTTTTGTCCTTCTGTGACCTTAAGGTTGGAACATAAAACTTGTGGGTTGGTTAAAATTGTTTAGATAACTCAATGTATGGTATGTTCTGCTAGATCGACCAGCTCTGAAACAAAATAAACTTTAGATGTTTACAATAAAAGACCACAACCATACAGCCTGCTCTGAGCGCGTTATTATGTGACGTGGAGGAAGCCTGACCATGAGTCCATATGTGATGAGTTGGGAGTGAGGAATGGTTGGACTGACAGAAGCTGTAGTTTCAATTACTTTTTAAATCTACCAAGTTATTTAGGATTAAAAACAGTTTTAACTGATCTCAAGTCACGTTTGCTTTCATTTCAGCTGTGTGATGGTAACTTCGGCAGCAGATCAAGAATCTTTTTCCAGCGCTCAGAGCGCAGCTGGTGATACCTTTTAATAAGTTACAGTGTCAGAACCAACAGACTCAATACTGCCCTGAGATCAAAGTAAGGAAAAATACTATCTCACTCTCTTCTGACTCAGAGACTACTGTGAGTTCTTAGAATGATTAATAAGTGCCTATTCCTGAATGTTCAGTGCGGCTGATTAACGGCATATCAAGGAGGTAATAAAGAGGGGCTAAAAGGGGCCAAGGTGGGTCTTGGAATCTAGCACTAAAACAAAACCAGACATGTTCTTCTAGTAGGGACCCAATCTGAGCTGTTCACATTTTAGAGTTTTCATCTGTTAAAATGACATATATAGTAGTTTTACTTTACCAAGGTTTATTTGACAATGTAGCCCCTGACCTTGCTTGCGTTACATTTTAATTGATTGGCAAAAAATAAAATATGCTCACAAATAAAAACGTTGCAACTTTTCACAAAAAGTCCCCCCCTCAATCGGTCAGAAATGGGGCAGTACTCCTGCACATACCCTAACCCCCCTCCCCGCCCCACCACGTATTGATTTCAAATCTGTGGGAAACACTGCTACCATCATCATTGCAAGATCTTGGTGAAAGATGAATGTGAAACTAGATGGAAATAAATCTTAAGATTGCAGAAGCTTATCAAAACAATATCACAGACAATGGTGCCATAATCTAAGCTAAAGGCAGTATAACAAAATAATAGCATGTGTAACCTTTTTTTTGTAGCAACTTTTTTTTTTGACTAGGCAGTGTATCTACTGTTGTACTATCAGAGCAACAGAATTCCGGGTAAATACCTGATCCTTAAGATGTATTGATGATTTTTTTCTGAAACACTTTCCAGTAAAGATATACCAAGACATCAGGGGGGTATTCCACAAAGCGAGCTCAACAAATCGAGGCTCATATGAAATATCTTTGCTAGAATTAGCGTAACAGTTCACTCCAGGCTTATTCGGTTCCACCAAAAAAGCTCAGTTGAATTTAATCTACGCTCATTCAAACGAGACTTAAAGTGATAGTCTGGACTTTGTAAGAAAAAAGAGAGAGAGGGACATCATTTGAAAAAAAACGACCCAAGCTCCCTCCCCCTCCTTTTCTGATTGGTCTTGAAGCCACGCCTACTTTTCCATGCACACGCCAGGTCAATGGACCAAGTCGTGTGGAGGAGAGAGAGAAAACAACCAGAGTGTCAACAATGGAGTTATCGGAGGTAAGGATGCTTTTTTGGTTTGAAATCGGTATCTTCTGGTCTTGAACTGAGTGTTGATCCATCGCTGCGCTTGGGACTAATGGTGGAGGCTTGATTCAGAGGCTCCGTGTAAACAGAGAACTGAGCATGCGCACAGTTACGAGCACGAGCACACAGCGCTCGTGATCATTGACAGCCCTTTGCATCACTTCATTGGTTCAAGTGGACGGCACCGTGGCTTTTGAGCCATAGCTGAGATACGGGAAGGCGGGACTCACCCGTAATGTTATAATTCATAAAATTACTTCTTTTATATCAACATTTAAGGCCAGGAGGTCAATTTAATAGAATTCTTAAAATTTGTAATTCATTTAGAGATCCAGACTATCACTTTAACAAGTGAGGCTCATGTCTGTCAGCAGGCAGCCCCCAGTCAATCAATGCTAGACATGTGAGAATAGAAGGAAAGGAAAAAGCTGTGTTCGACTCCCAGTCCGAGAAAGACTTATTAATGTGGCCTACAAGCTTGACAATTACATCATAACCAAAAAGGGGAACACCAGCTGCATATAAAAGCTGCATTGCGTTATAATGTAAATAAGGTGATGTTGCGTACGGATGGTTTAGAGTCTGGCACTGAGTGCTGTGAAGCGCTTCTAACTGAAAATTTCTTAACTCACCTTAATAAATCATTTTATTTTCATGGGTAGGCAAAATAATCTGCTGTCTGTTATGAATTATTAAAATCAGAATATAACATGACAAAATAGGTGACACGTTGAATGTCTTAGAACATGATTTAAGAAAGGATGTAAAATATGTACACTTTAAAGACTTGAAACAATTCTTATTTAGTGCATAAAGTTACATTAGTACAGTATTTTAATTTACATGTCTATTTTTTTCACTAGTTTCTACTATTCTATAAGGTACTTAAAGACTATTTCACACATTTAAACAGAGCAGTATACTGACTTATGGCTCCATCTTAGACAAAAGTTATGTATTTGTAATTATTAATAGTTTGGTGTCAGGTGCAACATTGGTAGAACAAAAAGCTTCTGGTAGCAAGTACATATTAAATGCACTAATGTTCTTCAAAATGGTAAAAGTAATATCATTAGATTAAATAAATCATTAAATAATTATAACTACATTTAAAGATAAAACCTGCATTCTGTTGAATGATTTAACCACCAAAAATAAAACTGCGGCTGCTGCAAACAATTTAATAACTTTATATTGGAGAGTGAGTGTGGTGAGGGAGAGAAAGGCAGCAGAATTCCAGCCCCGCAGTGTGACATCACATTGTCCAATCATGTCATCAAGCTAAAATAAGCTTCAGTTAGCCTGCCATGGACCCTGAAAACACTGTAGTGTTTGATGTAATATTAGAGATTTATACAGACTTGTTCATTATTTGGTGGTTTATGTTGTTTAAACTTTACCCCATACCAATTACACCTTTTCATTAAGGATGTGGCATGAAATTTGCATTTTTTTAGGTTTTTGGTCATATCTTTTAGTTCCCACAGCCTGCCTATAGCACCTAAGGGGTTAAACTTACTGATTAGTCTTTCCTTTGTTCCGGGGTATGTCTGCCTACATAGTGAAATTAGCACTCAGAAACGGGCTGTTTGGCAGTTCGGCATATGACGACACGTTTCGGCATATTACGTGTTAAGTTCCAGGCAAATCCCCTTCTTCCCCGAACTACACCCTGCAAGTCCCTCCCTCCGCGTCTTGGAGAGCTACAGTAACAGGCAAACAACAAACCAACTGCATGCAGTCCAGACCGCATCCAAACTGCACTGTACCTGGGTGTCCAAAAGAGAACATAAATCTTTTTGTCCTCCCCACTTCTGAGCCACTGAAAAGCTTGTGGATAGATTTTATGTATGCAGGGAATGTGCCCGGCCGACTGCCAAAGCGTGTGGTAGTGTGTGGCAAACATTTCTAGGACGACTGTTTTTCCAAATTGGGAAAGTACAACAGTGGATTCGCCGAACGTCTTAAACTTCTACCAGGATTAATACCAACTCTCTGTGAACCAGCAAATATCCCTGTACAAGTAAGAATATTTCCTCAATAATGTCCTTCAGCTGTTAGTAGACAACGTGGCATTGTTTGAGTTGTTCGCTTTTCAATTAGCTTCATAGCTAACAATCAGAATTAGCTTCACAGCTAATACCCCAGTTTGTATATGTAGCATTGGTGCTACTATGCTTTTATTTTGGGGAAAAAAGATTATATTTTATAGTTGAACATTCGAAATATCGTTAGAGACTCATTGACCACAGAAGCGCATAGCATAGGCCCCGCCCTCCGAAGCCCAGTTGTTCTCTGCTAATGCTCACAGAAGGGCCACCTTGTCACACCTGCCATTCTACAACACGGCTGAATTACGGCAAGCGATCCTTTGATATAGTATTAAGGTACTTAGAGTGTGGCTAAAAAAGGGCCCAAACAGTGCGGGGCATTTCATGCCAGTTCTACTTCAAAGCAACATTGTTTGGAATAGTTTATTAACATAATTCTGGTAAAACATGCTTATTTTCTTTACAAGTGACCTTTAAAAACTTATCTTCAATTTCATAGGGACTAAACAGTAGTGCTGTATCTTCTGGATTTGAAGCACAATTGTGTGAAGATCGGACCCTGATGCAGAGATCTGTTTTGATTGGTTGTTTCTTATTTTATTTTGTGAACAGTCCAACAATCAGGGTAGACAGGATGAGAGGGAGGAATCAAGGAGAAACCAACAATAGACAAAAAGAGGGTGGGGTAAAAAAGGCTGGAAGAACGATGGGAAGCCAATCAGGGAAAGACAGGAAACAGCTGACACTAATTAAAAGGCAAACACAGGGAGACAGAGAGTGACAGACAGGGACGAAGTCACACGGTGACAGTAAACCCCCCTCTAAGGTAAGTCACCTGGCACACAAACTAGAAACATCAGACCAGGGCGGGAGGAGGGGTCCAGGGAAGGACAGGAAGAAACAAAAAAAAAAACAAGTCCAGAAAGTCTTAGGGTCCCAACAGGGAACCGGTGGTGAAGAAAAAACTGACAAGGAGGCCGACGACAAGGGAGCAGGTGACGAGGAGGTGGGCGTTGAGGACGCAGGTAATAAGGAGGCTGGTGTCTGAGAAACTTAAAGCTTGGAAGACAGCATCTGAAGAACTTGTGACTTGGAGGACAGTATCTCAAGAAGTGGTGATTTACAGATCTGCATTTGAAGAACTTGTGACTTGGAAGCTGGCGTCTGTAGAACTTGTGTCTTGGTTGTCTGGCTGCAGATAATCTTGAGACTTGAAGGCAGCTGGTGATGAATCCTTGATCTTCAAGGCCGGTGGCGATGACCTTTAATATTGGAGGCCAGGGGTGATGAGGCTGGCTGCAGAGAACCTTGTGTCTTGAAAACCGGCAGAGCAGAGCCTTTAAGATTGAAATCCAGTATTGCAGAAACTTGTTGTCCAACTAAGTTGGCCTACGATGGAGAACTTTTTGATGTGATTATGGGCATTGCAGAGCCTTGTGTCTTGGAGGCCTGGTGGGGCAGCCTAAAGTAGAGGTTATGTTGATGTCATGGTGGCTGGCAATGCAGAGCATTGTGTCTCGAAGATGAACGTTGGTGGAGCTGATGATGTGGATGCTGGTCAAGAATATCTTGATGAAATGGAAGGTTATAATGCTGAGGCCAGTTGCGTAGCAGGACCTTGTGTCTTAAAGGCCGGCTGCAGAGCAGGATCTTGTGTCTTGGGGGCTGGCTGCAAAGAAGGACCTTATGTCTTGGAGGCTTGCTGCGTGAAATTTTGAGTCTTGGAGGCAGGCTATATAGAACCTTGAGTTGAGGATGTATTATGATTAAGAGGCGTGGTGGTGATTGGCGAAGCCGAGGCTCTTATCTCTGAACTTGGCAAAGCTAAAGCTTGTGCTGAGGTGGACACCGGCAAAGCTGAAGCTTGTGCTAAGGTGGAGGCTGGCAAAGCTGAAGCTTGTGCTAAGGTGGAGGCCAGCAAATCTGAGACTTGTGCTAAGGCGGAGGCTGGAAAATCTGAAGTTTCTGCTGAGGCTTGTGCTGAGGGAGAGGCCGGCGAAGCTGAAGCTTGTAATGTGACGGAGAAAGGCAGAGCTGAAGCTTTTAATGTGGCGGAGGCCAGTGGAGCTGAAGCTTTTCTGATGCAAAGGCAGACGAAGCTGAACCTCACGGTGAGGCAGAGGCTGGCAGGGCCGAACCTCGTGGTGAGGTGGAGGCTGACAGGGCTAAACCACGCGGTGAGGTTTAGCCCTTCGGGGGCGGCAGAGAAACATGTTGAGACCTGCAGACTGGTTCTGTTTACAATGACTTGGAGGCCAGCAGGCCTGAATCTTGACGCTTGGTGACTGGTTTAGGAGGAACTTTAAGTCGGACAGCAGCCGGTGACAAAGGTTGGACCCATGACCTGGCGTTGAGAACTCTTGAAGAGCAACTAAGGACCCACAGCATGGTGTAGAGGACCCACGACATGGTGTAGAGGACCCTCATAAAGTCTTGTCTTCCCAAAAACCTTGGAGGTGTGTCCCCTTGATCAACCTCTGAGACGACAGGAGCAGGAGGTTTATCTGTCTCCATGGTTCAGTATGAGTGGCGGCAGCCTCCAAGAAGCTCCTTTCACAAATTCCTCCCTAACGGCTGAATCAAACGTCAGGGAGACAAGCTGATGGACAGGCTCAGAGGCTGAAGAGTTCCTGAGAGGAGACGGAACCTGGTTGAGCCAGCTGGAAACAGGGAGCAGACCCCAGAAATGCTGGTGGCTAGAAGAAGAGGTAACAATCTCACTCGGGATATCGCTGCTAACCCCGGAACTAACCTCAGAGAGGTGTACTGTCAGGGTAGGGAGGTCGGACTCAGATGCAGAGAGTTGTTTTGACTGGTTGTTTCCCATTTTATTTTGTGAACGACCAAAAACAAGGGTAGACATTACAAGAGGTCACAAGAGGGAGGAATAGATCAGAAGCAAACAGCACACAAAGGGAGGCTTAGGTAAGAAAGGCTGGGAGAATGGGAAGCTAATCAGGGAAGACAGGAAACGGCTCACACTAATTACAAGCAAACACAGGGAGATGGGAAGTGGCACAGACAGGGAGAAAGTCCCAGCATGACAATAAGTGACAGTAATATGTTGCACCCTCTTTGCAGTCAGATTAGGTAACTATATTCATGTTACAGCTATCAAAACCCAACAAACACTAATACTGCTTAAAAAATACTCTCACGTCTAAGTAAGCTGCTTTGGAAAACCAGTTAAATAAAGAAGAGGGATTTCTATCACTAAACTACACACAGAAACTTGATTCAATTATATTTTTGAATCCATTCACATTTGTTGCTGCTCTCACTGATCCAAAACTGAAGAAGATAGCCAAAACTGACAATTCTAATAAATGCATTTCACCCAGCTGCACCCAGGTGATCAAGACATAAGCGGGAATAGCAATTACAAAACTGAATGGGTAGTATGCAGGAAAGGAATGTAATTAGATGTTAAATATCATAAACTCACCATCCACTCCTAAAACTACAAAAAATGAATATCCATGCTTTCTCCCTTTTCATGCTGTACATGTAAAAATGATCACTGGTATTAAAAAATTGGGTAATATTCCATTTCAAGAATTAACTTCTCGTCATCCACGATGAAAAACAACAAAGGTCATCCAATGGTTGAAAAAAAAACCCATTAAAGGTTGGATATAGAACACGAGCATGAAAGCGACATCTAGTTTACCTAGTCTGTAGTTACAAGACTAAAAGCGTCATCCTAGCTGTTGGGTTGCCTGGTTCACTACCGATACACCCAGTGACCAACGTGAACTGTGTCCCTGAAGTGTGTCCAGAGAGGAATACATTTTAGAGAAGTTTAACTGGCGACTGTAGCTCAGGAGTTGGCCGTTTGCCTTGTAGTCAGAAGGTTGCTGGTTCAACCCCCGGTCTGACGGTCTTAGTCGTTGGGCATGACACTTCACCCGTTGCCTACTGATGGTGGTTAGAGGGCCCAGTGGTGCTAGTGTCAGTGCGCCTCAGGGCAGCTGTGGCTACAACGTAGCTTGCCATCATCAGTGTGTGAATGTGTGCGTGAATGGGTGGATGACTGAATGTACTGTAAACCACTAGACAAATACAGGCCATTTACCATTTAACTGACAGCTAAAGTACGAAGTGAGCTTACCGATCCAGGAGGAAAGCCGCCGTTTCCGCCTGTGTTTGATGCCATGGAAATATTTTATGGAGGTCCATCTTGTGTATACTTCACCTAAAACTATTCTAGTTTCTGTTCTTCTGTGGTCACGCCTCTCCTGAGATGGATAATATATCCGGGGCTCTAAAGCACCTGCTTGACTTGGTCACGCAACCATTCTTCCTAGTGCAAGCTGAGCTGTTCAGACTATATAGGTGGAACGTGGAGACCATATCTGTCAACCCACAACCTGTGGCCGCTACTGGCTGGTAGATGTAAACATAAGGTTATTGTTGTGCTTGCTGTAAATGTAAATGTTATTATATTTTAATTCAAATATAATTTCTTTAAGGAAATGTTTTACTTTCATTCTGAATCCCTCTAAAAGCCCTGTGGATGTCCATATACAACCTTTAATTGTAACAGTGGCTATTTGCATATTAGGCTTCACAGACGTTAAGCGCCGCTCATGTGTCCGATGTTTAGCAGATTTCAGACTAAACCAGGTATTCATCTAACTTTTATTTTTATTACCAGTCATTGCAATTTTATTTAACTTTACCCACTATATAAATAATGTAGGTTATGCACTGAATGTTAGAGGCTTTGTCATCCGTAAACTCTGTGTGCATTACTGAGTGCAGTCACGGGATGGAGATATAGTAATTGCACATCCAAAACCTGAGACATAAATAAACTTGTATTGGAGAGAGAACAAGAGCCAGGTTCCTGTTCACAAAGGAGGGGAAAATGGTGGAGATTAACAGGCGAATTGGAAGGGCGGCAGCAGTGATTCAGGCGCTGTTGTGGTCAAGAGAGAGCTGAACCAAAAAGTGAAGCTCTTGATTTACCGGTTGGTCTACATTCCTACCCTTATCTATGGTCAGAAACGTTGGGTAGTGACCGAAAGAACAAGATTATGGATACTTTAGCGGCTGAAATGAGTTAGCTCCGCAGAGTAGCTAGGTTCTCCCTTAGAGATAGGGTGAGATTGCAGTCATCTGGGAGGGACTTAGAGTACAACCGCTGCTCCTCCACATTGAGAAAAGCCAAGTGAGGTGGCTCAGGCATCTGGGCAGGATGCCTCCTGGACGGCTCCTTGGTGAGGTATTCTGGGCACACCCCACTTAGGAGACCTAGAGAAGACCAAGGACACGCTGGAGGGACTATGTCTCTCGGCTTACCTGGGAATGCTTTGGGACTATTCCCGAGGAGCTGGCCCAAGTGGCTGGAGAGAGGGAAGTCAGGGTCTCTATGCTTTAACTGCTGCCCCTGCAACCTGACCCCAGATAAGTGGAAGATGATGGATGGATGGATGGATTGATGGAAAAGAGAAGCAAGTTAAACTCAGCAGAGCACATAAAGGTAACTGCACATACTCTAGTTATTTTTCCCTGACATCCCTGGGACGGACTTTCCCCTTTTTTTCTCCATTTTCCCTGTGGACTACTTCATAAAGAACCAAGGTTCAAAATGGGTCTCTGCTCTGATGACACTCTCCAGGACCTACTGCAAAGGATGCAGGACATGGAAATAAAAATCTGATGCCTTGAGGAAACCGCCAGAAACAATACTACTGTCCCTATGGCATGTGATTTTCAACAGCGTGACAGGTCAATGCCAACAACACAGATTACCCCTCCGAACAGACGGCATCTATCAGGAAGAACCCTCCACTCATCAGGAGAGTGGCCAGCACTCAGACAAGAAACACCCAAGATGAAAAATAAGGAACGTCAAAAGAAACCCCGACAACTAACAACTTCGATTCTCCTGTTAAAGAAGAGATTCACAGCACTAACCTCTCCCAGCTCCCTGAGTCTGGCAGACTCACAGCAATGCCAGCGAAATGCAAACAGCTCCCTGGGACTGACAGACTCACAGCAAGGCCAACAAAACGCAAATAAAGATAATGACAACAAGCCAAAGAGAACAGAGAACAGCAAGAAAGAGAAAACGTTTTCTATTATTTATGACGGAACAATCAAAGGTATTGAACAGCTATGCATCAATACAAGTGCCTTTAATTGTCCACAGATGACAGTAAAAGTGCTAAAGCTGTCTGTTCGGAAAGGTCTATTCGATTTTAAATAATTTTAAGATTTTCTGTGAAAGGAGACATCTATTCACAAAAGATGAACGGCATATTAATAAGAAAGGTCAGAAGCTTTATCTCTAGAATTTGCTATCTCATGTGAACTCACCGCCCTGTTCTGGAACCGAGACACACAGTGGACGCCAACCAGCTGAAACACACAGAGACCGTGACGTCCTCGCACTCTCCAGTGATAAGCCTGCCAGGGACTTATCAGCTGACTGTAAAACAACGGCGTCTGATGACCTATGCAGAAATACATCAGCTCAAACAGCTGAGTTACGTCACCCCCCGGTAACTACAACAACTCCAGCTGACCATGCAGATTCAACTCTATAGAAAATGCTCCCTGAGACAGCAGATCCAGCTAACACACCAGGTGTCAGAAAGACCATCAACAGATCGTCAGCTTCCACAAACTCTATAACAGGCTCACCATTTCGGGACTTTTCTGATGCCCTTCAGACTCAGGTGAACAAGGGAATCCTGCTTTTAACACCATGCCCAAACAGGAGTTATAAACAATGTGGCTCCTCAATTCAACTCAACATATCAGACATCTGATATCGACCAGAAACTGTCACCGGACACACTACCCGCCAGGAGGATGTGTTCTGTCATTCTCACTTTCATTCTCACCTTGAAAGTAAAATTCTGCTTATTAGAAAAAAAGAGATGTTCACACACAAATTGCAAATAACCGAGCAGTACATAATTTAAAAATAATACCTTTTAAAAAGATCTCTCATTCACTGAAAGAAATCTGAATATAATACCATGCAAACAAAATCTCTCAATCACAGAAAGAAATATTAACGCAGCTGTACAAAACACAAGATATCTATTAGGGAAGTCCCTCCTAATCAATGATTAAATAATTACACACGATATACATGCTCTATTTCTCTCAGAAACTTGACTGGATGAAAATACCGAACAAACTGTATTAATAGAGACTTGTCCAACTGATTATTACTTCATTAGTAAGACCAGGAAAAATAAAAGGGGTGGTGGCCTTGCTACAATCTTTAATGATTCACTAAACCTCAAAAAGGTATCGCTAGGCAACTTCAGCACCTTTGAATATTTAGCTACTGAAACAAATGAACCAAACAAAGTCATATTTGTAAACATATACAGAACACCAAAACTTAACACAAACTTTTATAACGACTTCAATGACCTTTGTTCTGCAATATACCTAGATTATGACCACATGGCAATTGTGTGGGACTTCAACATTCATACTGACAAACCCCAAGACAGTGGAACATAAGCACTAAATGTGCTTATGTATAAGCACATTTAGTCATAACTTTGACCTAATCCAACAAATTAATGAGCCAATGCACAACCGAGGACACACTCTGGACCTACTTATTAGCAAAGACTTAAATATCTCTAGCATCGCCGTAACTGATATTGCATTATCTGACCATTTCTGCATCTCATTCGAATGCACCATCCAAACCAACATACCTAATCAGAGTAAAACCACTGTTAAAAAAATGGTTCCTTAAAAGAAAACTCAGCAAAAAAAAACTTTAAACCGATGTACACTCCAACTTTATCTAAATCACCAACATCCACCAACACACATTCAGTAAACAAACTGACAGATGATTTTCTATGCAAAATCTCGGACATGATGGATAAGATTGCGCCACTTAAGGTTGAACTGTCTCTAGTAAAAAAAAGTTGCTGTGGACTAGCAATCCACTGGTATGTAATGGAAAAAGGGAGTGCCGGCCTGCCGACAGAAAATGGCGGAAAACTCCACTCCAGGTTCATTATGAGATATATAAAGAGAGACTGAACAAGTATCAAGTAATCTTAAAGAGTGCAAGGGAATCATTCCTTTCTGAGATTATTCATAGAAACAACAATAATGCTAGGACATTATTTGCTACAGTGGAAAAACTAACTGCTCCTCCAGTGACGGTACCCCCACAACTAAACTCCACCAGTGCCTGTAATGAATTTCCCAGCTTCTTTACTGAAAAGATCTTGAACATAAGAAGGTAAATCAGTACATCAGCTCTAACCCCAATACCAACTATGAGCCCAATTAACGCCCATAAAGAGAAAATGACTCATTTCCAAATAATAAATCAATTGAGCTTTGATGAAATCATCGACAAACTAAGCTCTGCCACCTGCTGTTTGGATGTCTTACCAACAAGTTTTCTAAAAAAGGTCCTCCCAGCCATCAGGGCAGATATGATCAAAATAATTAAATCATCCATCCTATCAGGTGTCTTCCCCAAATCCTTAAAAACAGCAGTTATTAAACCAATACTAATGAAGAAGAAACTAGAAAGCACGTTAATGCAAAACTACAGACCAATCTCTAATCTCCCATTTATCGGTAAAATTTTTGAAAAAGCTGTGTTCCAACAGTTAAACAGCTTCCTCAAAATGAATAACCGCTTTGATATTTATCAGTCTGGTTTTCGTAGGCACCACAACACAGAGACAGCCCTCGTCAAAGTTTTCAATGACATCCGTACAAATACTGACCGTGGCAAAACCACAGTACTGGTACTATTAGACCTCAGTGCAGCGTTTGACACTGTTGATCATGATATATTACTGGAACATCTAGAGATATGGGTTGGACTCTCTGGTACAGTACTCCATGGGTTCAAATCTTACCTCAAGAACAGGAACTTCTTTGTGTCAATAAGCATATTCTCATTACAAAAATGAGGGCTTCATCCTGGTCCCCTGCTATTTGGCATTTACATGCTCCCACTAAGCCAGATAATTAAAACAAATAATAACTACCACAACTATGCTGATGACACTCAACTTTATATCTCAATGTCACCAGGTGACGCTGAACCCGTCCAAATTTTTAATAAATGCATTGAGAGAATTAACTACTGCATGTCCTATAATTTCCTCCAACTGAAAAAAAACAAAAGTGAAGTACTTATCTTTGGACCCAAAAAGATCGATTAAATATCACAACACAGCTTCAGTTGGTCCAACTAAAAATTACCGATAAGGCCAGAAATCTAGGTGTAATAATTGACTCAGACCTGAAACTCCAGAGTCACATAAAGGCAATAAGAAGGTCAGCTTTTTATCAACTGAGAAACATTTCCAGGATGAAAGGACTAATGACGCAAGGAGACCTAGAAAAAATTCATCCATGCATTTATCTCTAGCCACCTTGATTACCTTAACAGTATCTTCACAGGCCTTCCTAAAAAAATCAATCAGACAACTGCAACTTATCCAGAACCCCGCTGCTTATGTTCTCACTAGAACCAAGAAAGTAGAACACGTCACCCCAGTTCTAAAGTCCATACACTGGCTCCCTGTAGCTTAGAGTCTATAGTCTATATTAGTGTATAAAATATTGAATAGGTTAGCACTAGAGTACATCACCCACCTGTAATCGTGGTATAAACCATCAACACCATTCAAGTCCTCCAGCTCTAGTCTACTGATCGTCCCTTGAACCAGAACCAAATATTGAAAAGAATCTTTCAGTTTCTATGCTTCCCACATCTGGAACAAATTGCCGGTTGAATGCAAAGCTGCAGAGACACTGATCTGTTTTAAATCTAAAATAAACACGTATCTATTTAGACTTGCTTGTTAGTAACTGATATGATTTTGCTTTTTATTCTTTGTAATTACTTTTATTGCTTTCAATCAATTGCTAAATGTTTTCATTAATTGATTCTCATGTTTATCTGCTTTTAATTTTCATAGTTTTACATACATTTTTTTATGCTTCAAAGATTTTCTATTAAACATTAAACATTTTCTTTGACTGATACTCTTTTTTATGTTTCACACTTTATCATGTATTATGTTTCTTTAACACTGTATCATGTAAAGCACCTTGATTGCCTTGTGTTGAATGTGTGCTATATAAATAAAACTGACTTGCCTACTTTTTCATAATGGAGCTGATCCACAGGAAGGTGAAGCTGCAATCAATATTCATCAATAAGAATATTATTTAATGAATGCTGTTTTTTCTCATATTTATTGTACAGGACATCATAAAAAGTATCAATGTTTCACATTAGTTGACTGTTAAATAATGTAAATGTAACTACAGGCATACTATAACCATACTACAGGACCTACCTTAGATTCTAACACTCTCAGATGATCATTTATTTTTTTGGGGAAAGAGTGACGTGTAGGTTTTTTCCAAAACAACAAACACTTAAGGAGAAAATGTCTCTTTGCTGGTTAGGAACAACTTTTTAAGATATTCAGCAATATAAATTCATTGGATTCATTCAGGATTTTTTTTTTTTCAAATAGTTTTTTAATAGAACCTTTAACTCCCCTGTAAGCACAGGGAGTTCTTTTACCAACTGCCCCCCCAACCCATTCCTGTTGAACAAAAACAATACTTTTACATCCGTAAAGGTGTGATTAAACTTCTCCTCTACTAAAACTAAAATAAAAAAGTAAAATTAAAATACAGCTAAAATGCACTTCTGAAATATGTATTACATAATTGTAGTCCTTTACCTTTACATTTCCACTACATCTTAAATAGACGTGACTGCAAAGTAGTGGTGGGTCACAGAGGACTGAGGGGAACAGACAGGAGTCCAGGTAGATATAGCGCATGGTGAAGGTAGAGGTGGCACAGGCCAAAAGACGTGCATATGATGACTTCATGCTAGGTTGGATAGTAAGAAGGGAGAGAATTATTTGAATAGATTGGCGAGACAGAGAGAAAGAGATGGAAAGGATGTGCAACAGGTAAGGGTGATCAAGGAAGGGAATGGAAATGTACTGACATGTGGCAAGAGTGTGCTTGGGAGATGGAAAGAGTACTTTGAAGAGTTGATGAATGAGCAAAATGAGAAAGAGCATAGAATAGAAGTGTCTTTTGTGAGAAGATGCATGAGGATTGGAGGAAGAATTTTCTCGTGCGAATCTTTAAGAACAAGGGGGATGTACAGAACTTTGGCAAAACAAAGGAATCAAATTAATGAGCCGTGGGAAATAGTGGTGGAAGCTAAGCTTCTGTCAGAAGTGAGCATTTGTGAGCAGCAGTACGGCTTTATGTCGAAAAAGAGTACTACAGATGCAATTTTTGCTTTAAGGATGCTGAAGGAGAAGTGAAGAGAGGGTCAGAGGGAGCTGCATTTTGTCTTTGTAGATTTAAAGAAAGCATATGATAAGAGTGCCAAGAGAAGAGCTGTGATTTTGCATGAGGCAGTCTTGAGTGGCAGAAAAGTGTGTTAGAGTGGTGCAAGATTTGTATGAGAGCTGTGAGACAGCAGTGAGGTGTGCAGTAGGAGTGGCAGAGGAGTTCAAGGTGGAGGTGGGACTGCATCAAGGATCGGGTCTGGGTTCCTTCTGGTTTGCTTTGGTGATGGATAGGCTGACGGATGATGTTAGACAGGAGTCTACATGGACTATGATGCTTGTAGAAGACACTGTAATATTCAGTGACAGCAGGGCGGAGGTGAAGGAAAAGCTAAAGAGATGGAGGTATGCACTGGAAAAGGGAGGAATGCAGATTAGTCACAGCAAGACAGAATACATGTGTAAATGAGAAAGACACAATGGAACCGTGAAAATACAGGGAGTGGAAGTGCAGAAAGTTGAGGACTTTAAGTACTAAGGGTCAAAAGTATAAAGCAATGGACAGTATGGAAAAAAGTTGAAGAAGCAATTGCAAGCTGGGTGGCATGGGGGGAGAAAAGTGTCAGGTGGGATGTGTGATAAAAGGGTTTCAGCTAGATTGAAGCGAAAGATGTACAAAACAGTAGTGAGACCAGCGATGTTGTATGGTCTAAAGACGATGCCAATGACGAAAAGACAGGAAGCATAACTGGAGATTGCAGAACTCAAGATGTTGATATTCTCTTTGGGACTGACAAGAATGATAGGATCAGGGACGAGTACATCAGAGGGATAGCCCGTGTTAGATATTTTAGGGATAAAGCCAGGGAGGCCAGACTGAGATGGTTTGGACATTTTTAGAGGAGAGATGACAATTTCATTGGTAGAAGGATGTTGAGGAGGGAGCTACCAGGCAGGAGGCAGAGAGGAAGACCAAAATGAGATTTATGGATGTGGTAAAAGAGGACATGAAGTTGAGGGCACAGGACGCAGAGGATAGGACTAACTGGAGACAGATGATTCACTGTGGCGACCACAGAAGAGAAAAGTCAAAAGAGAAGAAAGGACCTTTAGATTTCCACATCCGATGACATCAGGAAATGGTGCATGTGGCTCACTTTTGGCCACCTTTGATCCATACAAAAACATATTATAAATATAAATTTTTGATATATTGCTGTAAACTTTTGGTATGATAAAGGAAATATTTTAGGCTTTAGACCTACAGTGTGTTTTAGGTCACCACTTCATTCTGAAGCCACTTCAAGAGAATTAATAGGCAGACATAACTTTTTTTTTTCAGTGTATCAAAATATATATTGCTTGATAACAATGCACTCAGAAATATCACAGTTCTGGGAGAAATTTTAGTGTTTGCATTCCAAAGAGACCCCAGCCTAGTCTTTACTCAAAATGGTTCAAGAACAGCTTCAATTTTATATTGAATTCAATTTTATATTGAAGCTGGGCGGATATTGCAGGAATCCATCCTTGTAAAAACTAAGAAATTAGGTCTACTGAAAGAAAGGTATAAACCTTATTGCAGGATTAACTAAAATGCATTTTAGAGATTACAAAGTAGAACTCTTACCAGATGCAGAAAATAAATGTTCTTCTCTGTAGCAAGTTTTCGCTAGTGGCATATATGAACATAGTTACTTTGATTTGTTTTTTATTTAAATATGACAATTCTATCCTGCATCACACACACACACACACACACAATTCCTATTCTCAAAAAGCTCTCATATTTCTGTTAATCTCTGCAATCTCTCTACATTAATCACATACTAAGCCATAATATGCTTTCTTTACAGATTTCTTAATAATTTGCAACAGTTTCAGGGAATTTCTCAAGCCCTCCACTGAGAGCCTATGTCTGTAAAACCTTAAGGCTGGAAAACATTGATATGACCTTCCGAACAGAAGATTAAGAACACTTCATGTCAGCCAAACGCAAGGTAAGTTGTTACCTGACACCATGAAACCATCCATAGAGGCCACCCTGTTTATCAGTCAGCATGATCCTTAAGTGATGAACAAGCATTTATGGATACCACCATGTGAAAATACTGTATAGCAAGTGTAAAACAATAAATGTAAATGTAATTTTGCAACTGTTTTACATACTCCAAATGCATCTGTTCAGAAGTTAAAACCTAAACCATCTCTTAACCTCTAAAGCTACTCAATTTAAATCTTGTCTTAAAGGTGCAACATATAGGACCGTTAGAGTGAATTAACCATACGACAGTATAATGTCCCAACCATGGTAGAGGGAAGGTTACATTGAAAGAGATTTCGATCCAAGCCGGCTGGGTGGTTAAGTTCCTGTAATTTTAAAAACGCTACTACGGGACATGGTCATTGTTAACAATATCTGTCCCGCTACCATTCTTCCTTGTTCCAGGGCAAACTCCATGTGAGCCCGCAAGGTTGCCAAGTCTTCAACACTAAACAGTGCGCCACAATTTGTAACATCTGGACTTAACTCGACGGGAACTCAAAAATTCCTCACTGGTGATTTGAGAGTAGAAGGGACGGCTTTAGCTCTGGTCCCGCTGCTTCATCTATCCTGGCAGTGGTCAAGCGTTAGCTTAGCCAATAGCTATTTTCTAACGTCAGCTAATGTACTATGTAGAAGCGTTGGGGATGTGAAACAGGCAACTAATATGCTGACAGGTGTTGTTGGGAGTTGTATGCGAACTAGTGAGAGTTGTTAGGGAAAATGCAATCTGTGTTTCTTTGTGATGAGGAAATCTGAATAAATAGACGGTCACCTGCTAACTGTTGCTATGGAAACCCTGAGTGGGACGCCCAGTAAACACAGAAGGAGGAGGTGATCGCAGTCCTCTTTTGGATTTTGATGCGCAAGTTCGTAGAGTAATTTTGATCGATTTCAATACAAAATCGAGATGGTAACACCCCTATCTACTACCACTTTTGGGTTTTCAGGTTAAAACCATATCACCAAGCAATTTACAAGCTAGTTGGGCTTAGTGGAAAAAAACTGTGGAAAACATATTCACCCCTTCTGAGTAAAATGTAGTGATTTGCAGAAGTATTAAAAATGCTTCACATATTTCACATCCTGTCGAGTAACCACAAGAAATATTGATGTAATTGATATGGAAATCAGGTCTGAAGGACAATTTTTGTAACTACATGAGTGGCTGTATGCTGCTATTGCTGTTGAACAAACATGATAAAATTGATGTGCCAGGTCTTTAGTTGACGGACATCAGAACAACAGGATATCTGCAGGACACTCTCACCCAATGAGCCTGTTACACTTTACTATGAGAGTAATGCGTTGCAGTCTTGCTGGACTCAGACACTGGGTCTCAATGGGATATCCTGAAGAGGATCATTTTGATTACCAAATACTATATTGTAAGCAGGGTTTGTGGAGCAGATTAGCTTATGCAATGTGTTGTTCTCCTTCTTGATCAACAAACTGGATTAAAGACTACTCTTGAACCATAGACTTGGACACTTGTGCCAGACCAACTGCTTCCTGGGATTTGAGAACCCTTTCAAAAGGGCAGCCCATTGAGATTGATTCCTTCATTAAATTTCCTGCCACTCTCACGTAGTGAAAAATTGCTAAGGCTTCGTGTTTTCTTAGTTACACAAGTCTAAAACAGAGGTTACACAGGTCTAAAACATAGTATGCTCCAAGCATGCTAAGCAAGGAGAGCATTGTGGTTTTGGTACTACATGACATGGTAAAATTAGGAACTAGCCAATAGATTTTAAGTTGGTTTTTTTCCACTATAGAGGGAAAAAAGGCAGGCTTCCAGACTATATGAACGGACCGATATCTGAAGAGGAGCAGGAAAAGAAAAGGAGGTGGAGTAGCAGTGTGTGTTGTCTCTGCGGCCGACATATCAAACTCTTGGCAGTGAGCTTTAGTTTTATCCACATGTAAAGGCAAGACCTCCTCTGGGACAATCATATCACATCTTGTTTTACTCTGCTGAGAATATAAAACCCTAATTCAGAGGCAACCTGTGACTAAGACAAATGTGAGGAAACAGTCACACTGACGAAGCCATGAATAGCTGGATGAATCCTTGCCAAGCACATGGAGACAGCATCAATGCCATGACTGAGTGTGTGACTGTCTATATAAACTTTGGTGTGGACCACATCATGTCCATGAGAGCAGTGGGTTGCTTCCCTAATAACAAACCCTGGATCACCAGTGACCCAAAGGAACTATTAAACAAGAAAAAAGATCCATCAGGGAGGGAGACAGGGAATTACTAAAGATTATACAGAAGCAACTCAAAGATAAGATCAGAGACAGCAAGGAGGGATAAAGGAAGACGTTGAAGAGCAAACCACAGAGGAAAAATGTCAGAGATGTCTGGTCAGGAATGAAAAAGATCACAGGCTTTAAGCACAGGAAGGACTGGATAGATGGAAGCCTGGACAAAGCCAAGGAACTGAACACATTCTTCAATAGGTTCAGTTCTTCAACTTGCTCAGCATCCACCTGTCCTTTACCCAGCAACATAGATACCCCACCCTACTCTCACCCACAATTTGCCTGTTACACCTTGGATGTTTTAATCATCACCTCAGTCATGGACTCTACTGTTTCCACAAGTTTGTCTTTGACCAAGTCAGGAGATACTGCTACTTACTTTGTCTCCCTCTCTGACGTGCCTGTCTCTAAAAGTCAGGAGAGGACGCAGCTGGAGAGACTGAACCGGAACAAGGCTGTAGGTCCAGATGGCCTAAGCCCCAGAGTCCTAAAAGCATGTGAAGAGCAGCTTCTCAGGATTCTGCAGCACCTCTTCAACCTTAGCCTGACCCCGGAGAAGGTTCCAGTTTTGTGGACATCCTGCCATGTACCAGTACTAAAGAAAAGCTCAGTCATCAGTAACTATACACTCTTTTTGGCCCACCTGAGTAAGATGTAATTATCTACCTAGTGGACTGCCTTGTGGCATGGGGTGGCAACAACTGTCTTACATTGAATTTGAACAAAACAAGGGAGATGATTAGAGAGAGAAATGTGGTTAGGCCACTCTTTTCAACATGGGAGAAGTGGAGGTGGTTGAGGAGTATAAATAACTCTGAGTTCAGCTGGACGACAGACTGGAAACTGATCAGTGAAGCAATCTACAAGGAGGGATAGAGCAGACCAAGTTTCTTGAGGAAGCTTAGGTTTGCATAAAGATGTTGTAAATCATCTACACATTTGTTGTGGAGACTCTAATCCCTTCAGCCATCATGTGTTGGGGTACTAGTAGCAGTACTGCCAGGAACTTAAAAAAGTCTCAATGATCAGATGAAGAAGGCTGGTTCTGTTCTGGAGAGAGTGTGGAAGAACTAGAGATTATGATGCAAAGGAGTCTTCTTAAAAATCGGAAAAAAAATTATGGACAACCCTAAACATCATCTTCACCAGACTGTACAACAATAAAGTTCCTCAGTTGGAGGCTTATTCAGCTTTGCTGTAACACAGACCCCTACGGGAAATCCTTCCTGTCCAGAGCCATTATGATCTACAGCAGTGTTTCTTAACCCTATTCCTATTCTTCAGGACTCACTGTCTGTCATGTTTACCTCCATCTCTACTCCTGCACACCTGATCCAAATGATAGCATTAGCTCTTGCATGTCATCAAGTCCCGCAGAAGCCTGTTAATCACCCTGTTATTCAGGTCAGGTGTGTGGCAGAAGGGAAACACCTAAAACAAGCAGGACAGTGGGCCCAGAGTTAAGAAACCCTGAGCTACAGCAACTCCTTAGGTATGAGCTAGTTTTACGGTATTTTTTTTCCCCCATACAAGACCTTTCTTATCCACATTATCTTATAAGAAAATAATTAATGCCAAAGCTTTTTTTCTTTTCCTAAACTGATCATTTTATTCACTTGCTGTTTGTTTCTCTACTACCAAATCATGTAAAGCAGCTTAATATTTTTCCTTTTATTGATTCTAATGTTTTATGTTTAATTGGTGCCTTTAATTTTCATACTTTTACGCTGTTTTTGTCTTACCACTAACTGCTGGGGTTTTTTACTACTATGATTTTATCATATGTTTTTGCTGTTTTCACTTTCTATGCTTTTATCGTACGTTTCATTTCTTTACCACAGAATCATGCAAAGTACAGTGAATTACCTTGTGTTGAAAGTGTGCTATACAAATAAAATTTCCTTGCCTAGCTTAACTTTAAATAGCCCATTTTACCAGTGGCAGGCCATCCGTATTACCCAGAAGCCTTCAGTGACAACCTCCTTAGTCCAACAGAAATTATTACACCTCATAATACCATCAATACGACACCACACAGGGTTCCCACTCTTTTCTTGAAATTATTTTCCAAGAATTTTCAAGATTTTCAAGACATTTCAACTGCTGAATCTATTCTCTACTTTAGTTCATACACAGCTATTTTACGTGCTGATATCAGTTTGAAATTAAATCACTCATTTTAATTGCATCTGCTCACTCCAAGGCACATTACGCATCTGTAGCATAAATTGATGAGTTATTTGTTTTTGACTCTAAATTATTTTTGATTGATCAAATCTTTGTTTCTGTTTTTTGTTAATTATGTAGCTGAAATGGATATACCTTTTGTAAAGCTGAATGTGTTAAAATGAAAAATCCATTTAGCCAATTGATGTATGAAATGGATCATAAGTAAAATATTCTGACAAACTAGGGTGAAATACCAGTGTGTTTATATATATATATATATATATATATATATATATATATATATATAATGTATTGTATATACCAAGCTTTGGAGAACTGCTATTACTGAATCGAACATGGCCCGGTAAGTCTACCTGTTACCCGTCACTATCTCGAAGCTGTCATCTATTCACTACGGCTCCACTAAAACCAGAAGTTATTATGTATGTGTATGCACAAGGCATTAGTGATGACACGCCCACACCTCTCCGCTGCTCCTCTGTCACTCAACAGAGAGAGGGAGAAATAACCTCTGACTCAATAAACTGTGTTAGAGCAACATTCTTGAACTGAAAAGTTCAAGAATGTTTTGGTCCTTCTTTGGAGAAGTAAATCCGTAATTTTTAAATCTAGCAACAAAGACAGATTGAAATACTGGGAAGAAAAAAATGCAATGATGCAGAAAGGCAGAAATGAAAGCAGACAAGTGCTTGAGTCTGATATTGGATATTGAAGGCAGTTGAAAACAAACATTCATGCATAAAATGTTTAATCCATGTGTCTTTTTCTGTTTTTTTTTTTTCATTTTCCATGTTTCTTCCATGACTGGAAAATTAGTCTATCATTTGCCAGGTTTTCCAGGATGCGTTGGAATTCTGACGGCCTGAGAATTCATTTAGAATCAAACATACAGTGGGGAGAACAAGTATTTGATGCATTGCTGATTTTTGAAGTTTTCCCACTTACAAAGCATGTAGTGGTCTGTAATTTGTATCAAAGCTACTCTTCAACTGTGGAAGACAGAATCTAAAACAAAATGAGGAAAATCACAGTGGATGATTTTTTAATATAATTACTTTCCATTTTATTGCATGACATACGTATTTAATTGCCTATCAACCAGGAAAAATTTAGGCTCCCACAGACCTGTTAGTTTTCTTTAAGAAGCCCTCATGTTCCCCACTCCCTCCGTTTGAACTCATTACCTATATAAAAGACACCTGTCCACACACTCAAACAAACTCCAACCTCTCCACAATGGCAAAGACCAGAGAGCTGTGCAAGGACATCAGGAATAAAACTGTAGACCTGTACAAGTCTGTGATGGGCTACAGGACAATAAGCAACTTGGTGAGAAGGCAACGGAAGTTACGTTGTAACTGTGGTTCTGTGAATTCCTGGATGACTGCCAGTGGCAGTATAAACAGAGTGAATATGTCACCTCGCGCTCCGCGCAGTTCGCGTTAAGATGTAAACAAAGTTGCATAGCGACCCGTAGCCCATGTGGGCGTGAGTCTATAAATAGCACACAGGGCTACATCCGGCCTCCCAGGATCTTCTCGCGGGGAAAAGTTCCGAGTGACCGGCATGACTGGCAGTCATCCAGGAAATCACAGAACCACAGTTACAAGGTAACTTCCGTTCTGTGTCATTCCCTTCTGACTGCCAGTGGCAGTATAAACACAGTGGATGACTTATACCAGCAGTGTCAAGAGGAAAGTGGTACTCACCCACCTCTCAGGAGGTAGAAGCGAGGGGCAGGACCGCTGATGCCAGAGGCGATTCCTGGCCCACATCCAGGCGGTAGTAGCGTGCAAACGTGCACGGTGCTGCCATGGATGCCGCCGTACAGATGTCCCCCAGAGGGACGCCCCCATTGCCGCCCAGGACGTAGCGACGCCACTGGTGGAATGGAATACAACACCTTGGGGAGTAACCTCACCCATAGATTCATATGCCAGCGCGATAGCATCCACCACCGGGTGCGACAGTCTCTGTTTAGAGAGGGGGCGCCCCCTGTTCCGTCCCCCGTAGCACACAAACAACTGGTCCAATTGCCGGAGAGCAGCTGTAGCCAGCATGTAAAACTGCAACGCTCGAACTGGGCACAGCAGGTTCGCGGATCTCTGTTCCTCTGAGCGGAACGGAGGAGGACAGAATGCCCCGAGCCTAATGGGCGTGTTCAAATAGCCTGAGGGTAGAACTTTGGGGAGGAAGGCCACGTTGGGCCACAGAGTCACCCCAGACCCGCCTGCCTCTCAACGCAGGCACGCAGGGCTGACTGCAAGTGCGTGAAACTACCCGACACGCTTCGCTGTGGCCACTGCCAACAGGAAGACTGTCTTAACGGACACAAACCGTAAGGGGGCCATGCACATTGGGGGGGACGCAGCCGCCGAGCACCCTGGAGAAACTTAGTCACCAGGTAGTGTGCTCCCCCCCACCTGCCATCGACGTGATCATGCCCAGACGATATAGCTGCTACGTGCACCTTCAAGGTCGATGCTGCATGTCCAGCATCGAACAGGGCTTGGAGGTACCTGAGGATGTTAAGCACCGAGCAGGACCTCGGTAGCATACCCCGGTCCCCGCACCATGCTGCAAAGCCACACCAACAACGAGCATAGGTCACCAATGTGGAAGGAGCCCTAGCACTCTGTAGCGTTCGCCGGATCGAAGGCTCTAGATCTACAGGGAGCTGTGAGTCCCCCTCAGTGGCCACACAGTGAGCCGAAGGCGGCCTGGGGACAGGTGCCAGACCCTCCCCTCCATCTGACTCAAAAGGTCCCTCCTCACAGGAAGCCGCCATGGCTCCCCGTTCAACAGGCGGTGGAGAAGTGGGAATCAGACTCTCATAGGCCACTCGGGAGCCACCAGAGGAACCTGATGGGTTGACGAGTTCACCCTGTGGAGAGTGGGCAGAATCAGTGGCCACGGTGGAAAAGCATACAGCCGTTCGTCTGGCCAGGCGTTGGCAAGAATTGCCTGCAACGGGCCCCGGTTCCTGCCCTGGGTCAGAGCTCACCGAACCCCGGCGTGAGGACTCGGAACCCTCGTTGCCCCCCACACTCTGGGGCTCTGACGGCTGCCCCAGGTGACCTGGAGAGGGGTCCGGGTCTGCTGTGAGGGACTGGAACTCTGAATTGGAGGCCCTCATGAAGATCACGTCCTCCGAATCCCCCCCTGACTCCCAGGCCCCGCCCTGGAAGGCTGGCATAGGAGCTGGGTGACCCAGTAACACCTTCAGCAGCTCCACTTCGGCTCTTAGAGACTCCAACTCATGCCGAGAGGGATGCTGCTGCCGTCCACTCTTCACCTTTGGGCCACCGTGATCCCCCGCTGGCGCGGCACGCCTCTTGGAACATGGTTGGGGTATACCCTACGGTGGCAGATCGGCTGCGAAAACCAGGCTTTCCACCTGGTGCAGCCTGTCCTCCCTCACTTACAGCGGTAGAATCCCACAGTTCATACACGGGTCAGTGAGGGCTTCTCTGAGGTGACCCACGCCCAGACACCTGGGACAGAGGTCATGGCCATCCTCCACCTGGAGATCGGCCCCACACGACATGCACGCCAACATTCCTGCAGATGAGGGCAAGCACAACATCGGGGCGTCCAAGCAAGAACTCCAATAAAACTGATGAGCGCGAATCGGACCCCCGCACAGACTATAGGGCGCTGTGCGCCGGGGCCAGGCAATCCGAGCGAGAGCTGTCGTACAATGCAGAACACGGTCGGAACCTCCGGCCACTTACCTGTTAGCATCAGCTATCAGCTCTCCTCCGTCCGAAGAGATGCGCAAGCTAATCACCAGCTATGGAAGAGGGCGAGCCCTCTCTGTCGACCCGCTCACCTGTTCGCTACAAACACAAAGAGAACACACGTCAACCACAGCCGTAGAGGGCTACACGAGCATTCCGACTGTAAGTCACCGGCAGGATGACGCCGTTACACACAATAGGTGCTTACATCTTTGAGGACCTGCAAATCAACAAGTGCCGAAACACGGTACTTACGGAGCGAGCTACCAGCGAGAAAAGCCAAGTAACCCGCGAGAAGATGCAAGAGGCCGGATGTAGCCCTGCGTGCTATTTATAGACTCACGCCCACATGGGCTACGGGTCGCTACGCGACTTTGTTTACATTTTAACTCGACCTGCATGGAGCGCGAGGGGACATATTCACTCTGTTTATACTGCCACTGGCAGTCAGAAAGGAATGACACAGAACAACTGTTGGTGTGATAATTAGAAAATGGAAGAAGTTCAAGACAGCGGTCAATCTCTCTCGGTCTGGAGCATCATGCAAGAGCTCTCCTTTGTAGGGCATCAATGATCATGAGGACAGTGATATTGAAGGAGGTAATCTAGTTAGATGAGACAAAAACCACATTTAATCAACACACACACAATCTCCATGGCAGAGATGGAAAAGCCAGTCATAGCTGATGATAAGAGAATTGCATTACATGCCAAATCTAGAGGACCACCGTGGGAGGACTGTTAACTCAGTCCTCCCACGAAACAATAGTGGACTGCTTTGGGATTGACCAACATAGAATCCCCCCAACATACATCAGAGTTTCTAATTGTAATGTGATAAAATTTGAAAGCTAAAGGGGGCATAATGTTGACGATTTATTTTTTACCATGCAAAGACACTTTTGGTAATAAAATTGTATTTTTTTATTTTATTTATCTTATTTTAAGATTTAAAAACTCTATTAACAAACAGAGCACTTATGTGATGTAGCTTGAGCAACCAATAATTTTTTTTTACTTTTGGACTTTGGTGCAACAGTAAACATTAAAAAAAGTCTAATAAAAAAAGCAACTTAACTTAAATAAACTTAATAATAATATTAATGAGATGAATAATGAGTCCTATATCTGAGTCCTGATCAGGAGGCAATGTCCAATTCCGATTAAGTCTGAAACCACTTTATGGGTCCCAATTTCCAGTCGTGATCTGATCTGGACATCCCTAAAAATGTTTTAAACATTGTAAGTGCCAATTTTAACAGATGTGTGTCTTAGAATGTTAGCCTGTGTTGTACCTTGGGCAATAAAAGTTCTTAATTATGGGCATTACATTTCCTTTAATCTCTCAGCTTTGTTAACATATTGCCATGGTTACAGATGTTAGGTTCTTAAACTTAAAACTTGAGTTTAATCTAAAACAACACAGATGAGGCTATGATCTGATATATTAAGGCTCAATCCAATCAATAATTAATGGGTTTGGAAAGTCTGCATGTAGGAAGCTGACTGTGCATCATCACTAGGCCAGGCTGTAAAATGAGACTGGAGAGAAAAGAAAACCAGCCTGGGGTGGTGGGTTGAGGAGAGAGGTAAGGAGTAGGCGTTTAGAGTACAGTAGTGAGAGATGGTATATAAACCCCCACAGGGTAAGCAAGATGTATGTTAGCAGGAAGAAAGTATCAAAACCAAACTGCTGCACTAAAAACTCTGAAAAAAATGGAAGACCTTAGTTTTTAGATACCCTACATTTGAAACTACCACTAAGAACAACCAGAACAGTGAGCATTGAAAACATTCAGAAATCTAAGCTATGTCATTTAGGGAACAGAGCAAATTAGGGAAACTAACTAATTACAATAGAGACTTTGGAGCAGACTGGGTGAATTTGACTGCAGGAACAATCTGGAGACAGAATTCCTTAGTATTATCCATTAACAGCATCTGGATTATTGGACTGCTATAGTAACAATGGACGGACAAATAAAATAGGCTTGTGAAAGACGAAAAGCCAGACTCTAAACAGTTAAGTGGCCTTAATATTTTAGTAATTCAGAAAAAACTCAACCACGTGATAAACAGAACATTTTAGTTCAAACATGGAGCTAGTAGCCTCATTAGGACCGGGCAGCTAAGCGCTGCAAAAGCCTATTGTATCTGTATCGTTTCTTTTTCTTCCTTCAAATGAATTGGCTTTCTGGAGACCTAAACATGTACAAAATAGGGATGCACCGATCCGACTTTTTCAGTCCAGATACCGATACGGATGGCTGGATTTTGTGTATCTGTCGATACCCAATACCGATCCGATACTATTTGTGACAGTGCGGAGGTCCTGTCAACATGGCTCCGATAGATCATATGCCATGGCTGCTTGGCCACAGGGATATCCCTTTGGCTGACTGGTTAGCGCACATGACCTTCACCTGGGAGTATTGGGATCAAATCCCTCCTGCGCCCTCGTTGTGTACCTTTCCACATATTGTTGAATTAATAAACTGTGTAACTTCTGGTGCCTTTCTTGAAGTGACTAATGGCACCAGACTTTACAATAGGGCTGAACGATTAATTGCATATGCAATTATATCGCGATTTGGTAAAATGCGATCTCCTAATCGCGAAGGCTGCGTTTTGACTTGATGTAAACATATCTGCTAAAGTCAAGTGACTTGCAAACAATGCAGGGAGAGAAGGAAACGCTGCACTTTAACCAGTTATAAAATGACCAAAAGCTTAACAGAATCCAACACTACACAATATTTGGTACCAAAGAGGAACAGTACATCAGTTGTGAGAAATTATATCTGCTATGAAAACGTTGATGCTGCGCAACGCCAGGTATAATGCAGAACCCGCCTTGGTATTGTTGCTGCCTCACGAGGTAGGCTACAGTACTAACCTTTATCAACACCTAAAAACATCACACCACCATATATGAGAGTTGCATGGCTAAACTAACCGCCACCAGCATTTAAATTTCCAGTAAACAAACTTCGAGGCGACAGGGATCGCTGACCGAGCTGTTTGAAAGAATCACTCCTTACGAACATAAAAAAACGGAACACTGAAATAATTCGTGCTATAACGGGTTTTATAGCCAAAAGTATGCTTTGTTAACCATGATGAATAGGCTAGGATTCAATCTCACACACACATTTTAGCCACATTTTTACCTGCGCTCTATAAAAAATGCCGGCAGAAAGTTAAAGCCGCACCGAAAACAGCGGAGTATTTTGCAACAACTGACCTGAGATCAAACCGCTCTACGGAGCCATACCAGAGTCTGAAAATGCATTAGATCGATGGAGAATAAAAAAATCAGAGCTTTTTCCTTCAAGCATCCTACTTCCTGGATAACATACGGAGGAAAACATTGCAGCTGGAGGGAATTATTAGCTGGGATCAAAAAGAAGAAAACCTTGATCGTAGAACGACACCGATGACCATCGAGTGTGATGATTAAAAGTAGATAAAGTTGTTAATATTTTGTCTTAAAAAAAGTAAATAATCTTATGGAATACAATTAATTATGTATAAAAATCTGTTTATAATACACAATATTTATTTAAAAAATGCATGACAAAAGCCCCACAAAAATAATTGCACATTAAATCGCAATCGCAATATTGAAGAAAAAAAATCGCAATTAGATTATTTTCCAAAATCGTTCAGCCCTACTTTACAAACTAAGCATAACTGAGACAAAATAACAGATGTAAAATATAAAATTACCACAAAGATAAAATTTCAATTGAAAAATGTATCTTTTTTGGTGAATTTGTTGCTGATTTTCCCCATTTTGAGTATCGGTTCATGGTATCAGTACATTAGGCAGTATCGGGGCGAAACCCGATACCAGTATCGGTATCGGTGCAGCCCTAGTACAAAACCTCAAGATTTTTGCATGGGCATCAGGCATGCATGAAATTTACATATTAAAAAGGTTTTGAAACTTTTGAAGCTTTGGCCTTGGTACATCATAGAAACATGCCATTCAGTACAGTACAAGAAATGCCCAAGACTTACCAAAAAGCTTCAAAACTTTGTGGTCCTAAATGTACAGGAAGTCAGCCATCTTGGTTTGAACATGCAATTTTGACCCTGTTTTTTATTTTTACCGCCTCTGCATTTGATCAAACTCCTCCTAGAGACCTTGACTTATTGGCTTGTAAATTGGTCAAAATGGCCTTCAGGCATGGGGGATCTAAAGTTATTACAAGTTTATGTTTTCATGCCTGGTCTCAAATTGTGACCAAATTCTAAAAAGTTGATATACAGTATCTCCTATTCAGAAAGGCAAGGCATGGCAATACAATTTTATTAGTATAGCACACTTTCAACACAAGGCAATTCAAGGTCCTTAGACACAGAGGTATGAATCCTTCAGTGGTGGATGTTCATCACAAATCCTGATGGTCAAATGCTGACATCACTTAAACCAGGAAGTGAAATGTTTTGTAACTCTGTCTCCAGAACTGATGTACTGAGGGTGGGGCATTAGCGGCTTGGCAAGGTTTGGGGTCACGCCATGGCCATACGTTTTGCTCTAATTTCCAGAAATGTATCCGATTTGGACCATTTTCAACATGATGCATAGTAGTCCTGCCCCGGAGAGATATTTAAGCTAATATATGGGGGGTATGGCCTCATTAATCCACAGCGCCACCAAGAATCATTGGTTCAAACCCTACAGGAAGTCGGCCATTTTGAATCTAACATGCCATTTTGTGAAATGTATACATGTATTTGAACAAAGTCCTCCTAGAGCTTGTGAATTACAGACTTCAAAATGAGCAAAAAGAGACTTGAGGCATTGGGGATCAAAAGCTATCAAAGTAATTTTGCTGCATCTAAACAGGTGGACATGGCCAGGCCTCAAAATAAAGCTTCTCGCCATAAATGTACAATGTCTATCAACTTCAACATTAAAAGTCACAGCTGTATGAAACTTCATGGATGTCATCACATACTAACTCCTAAGACATTCATAGGCACATTTAGTTGTCACTTAAGCCCCAACCACTTAGAACAGGAACTGCAATTTTTACCTTGAAAGATCCAGATTTGTCTCCTTTTACCTTATCAAAAGTTGGCTGTGGTCAGTGATTGAAAACAAGTTGGGGTTAGGTCTTATCCAGCGCTGAGAGTTTTCAAAAGAGGGTGCAACTGTGCTGGCATGGCAAAGCATGGCGTCACGCCATGGCTCTAATGCATTGTACTGTTCTGTGTGGGTGTGGCTTATTTCCTGCACAGTGCCCCCTAGGAGCATTCAAAAAATCTGCAATAAGCATTGCTATCATACAGGAATGTGACATTCAGTAGATATCTGTAATTTGTGACCTTTAACAAAAACACTTTTGAACCCAGGTCCAAACATAAAAGGAAGTCAGCCATTTTGGATCCAAACTGCCATTTTGTGCTATTTTTAGATCTCATATATCACAACAAACCCCTCATTACTCATTGCTTAAATTGCTCACGCAATCTTAGTAGATCACCCACAAATGAAGGACAACCGTCAGGCGCAAAATGTTTGCAGCGCACGCAATATTGCGGTCATTATGCGTCTCTAGAGCCGCAATAAATATTGTTTGCTTTCTGCGACCCAACCACTCGCGCATGAGCCCAAAGATGTCAACAAAGATCCTCCTAAAATTAGCACGGGGAGTAACTGATACATCAATCTGATTGATTGAAAACCCAAGACCAGCCCCTGCCCTATAACCTATGCCTATAACCGATAGGTTTAAGTAGGCCTAAGGTGGTATGGTTTGGAGTGAAAGCGCTTCTCAGATCTTGGGAATTTTCAGATCACGCTAACCTGATTTTTTTTCTTTTTCTCAAACACTTCAGTACGCCGGAAATACGGCACAGCGCCGGAGCGCTAACAGGCCTGTGAATTACTTACATGTGTTTGCACGGAATTTGATTGTTTAGTAATATCAGGTGATTTTAATGTGCATGTGGATGTAACCAATGATAGGCATGCCAAAGAACTTAGTGCTGTCCTTGAAATGTTTGGTTTAACTCAACACGTGAGTGATGCAACTCACAACAAGGGCCACACTCTAGATCTAGTCATTACAAAAGGTGTTAATATATCAAATGTAAATGTTGTTGATGTTGCTTTATCTGATCATTTTTGTGTCTTCTTTGACCTATCTGTTGCACCCCAACCAGTAGCTGGGCCTGGGGCTATTCAAACAAGACACATAAATGGTACAACAAGGACACATTTTATGGAATTGATCAGATTTGAAAGTCCCCCATGTTCAAATGTTGATAATATATTGGACTCTTACACTTCAAAGGTTGTAAATGTTTTGGATACTATTGCTCCTGTCAAGGTTAAAATGATTAACACTAAGCAAAAGGCACCTTGGATAAATGAAGTTTCGGTCAGGGCACAAAAAAGGGAGTGCTGGAAAGCCGAACGGAAATGGCTCAAGTCAAAGCTCCAGGTTCATTATGAGGTTTACAAAGAAGTGCTTTGTGTGTTTAAACAGATTTTATGTGGAGCAAGATAGAGGTATTTCTCTGAAATAATAACAAACTGCAGAAACAATTCTCATTTTCTGTTTGGCACAGTGAACAGAATTTCTGCATCTAAGTACAATGAGTTTGCAATATTTTTTAATGACAAAGTCCATGGCATTAAAAATGCCATAATTACCACTAACAAATGGCAAGACTGTTTTCAGGTAAACACCTTGAGTTGACACATTTTACACCTGTCAGTGAAAAAACAATCTTAGAGGTTATCTCTGGTCTGATTTCATGTACATGCTGTCTTGATGAATTACTCACTCAATTTCTAAAGTCTGTGCTGAGCAGCTTGTTACCACAACTTGGTCAGTTAGTTAACATCTCACTTGAGACTGGAACATTCCCAAATGCCTTAAAAACTGTGGTGATTAAGCCTCCTCTAAAGAAGAGCTGCCTTGATGCCACAGTACTGAGCAACTACTGGCCCATATTAACCCTACCATTCTTAGGAAATTCCTAGAGAAAGTATATCAACAGTACAATGTGTTTGATACTTTCCAGTCAGGCTTTAGACCCCAGCACAGCACTAAGACAGCTCTGATCAAGGTGACAAATGATATCCGCATGAAAACCAACGCAGGCAAAGCCTCAGTTTTAGTTCTGCAGGACATAAGCGCTGCCTTTGACACAGTGGACCATGGGATCTTACTTCACAGGTTAGAAAACTGGGTGGGAATCTCTGGTACTGCTCTAAACTGGTTCAAGTCCTATCTCGAGCACAGGACGTACTTTGTCAAAATTGGCAACTATATCTCAGACAAAATTCCCATGACCTGTGGAGTCCCCCAGGGGTCAATATTGGGACCACTTTTATTCAACTTGTACATGCTTCCATTGGGTCATCTAATTAACAGCAATAACGTGTCTTACCATAACTACGCAGATGACATTCAGATCTACGTGTCACTGACGGCTGGTGAACATGGGCCTATAGATACACTCTGTCACTGTATTGAAGAGATCAGCATGTGGATGCAAAATAACTTTCTGCAGTTAAACTCAGACAAAACTGAGATCATTGCTTTTGGCCCACAGACACACAGAGAAAGTGTTATCAGTCATTTTGCGTCTCTCTGTCTTCAACCCAAAAAATCGGGTTAGAAATCTAGGGGTAATCATGGACTCGGACCTGAACTTAAATTGCCACATCAAAATGGGGCTGGGCAATTAATCGGATTTTGATTGTGCTCATGATTTTGGTGGCCACAATTAAATGAACCTGATCGTCAACGATATTTACATTCAAAATACGAGCTCTTATGCTTTCTTCTTTATCACAAACCGACTCATCAATAGTTTACGAGCCACCCGGGGCCTCTACCATGAAGCCGGATTAGGTGGCTAGCCAGCTATGTTTCAGCTTAGTTTCCGCCAACCCTGGGTTTTAGGTACTATGAAAATACCTCGGCTTTAATCAGTGTTCATTGCCGTGGTATCTTACGCTGCGCGGCTAACCTGCTCCGGGGCAGGTTATGTTCTGGATTCGAGATCTCAGACTGAAGTTTGACCAATCAGCGGTGACCAAAGAATGATTAGCTGCGTCATGGTACCAATAAAGCCGGATTGCATCGGTTTGGTTTTGTCGACTCAAAACCAATCCTGTAACCCATAGTTTGTTCAGCTACATTCATGGTACAGGCCCCAGGGGGCAAACGCATGGCTAAAGCTTCATTAAGCTGCCCAAATGAAAACCTTGCACGCGCCACTCGCACTCATAATGGCTGCACTACGCTTTATTGCCGATTGTTTTTGTTTGCATTATTTATCATCTATTCTAATCTAAAGTTTTATTTTTTACGAAAAAATGTTGCAACATTGTATGTTTATAATTGGTGAAATAAAAATAAATATTTTACATGACTGGATGAATGATCGTGATTAATAATTGTGATTACAATATTGATCAAAATAATCGTGATTATTATTTTGATCATTATCGTGCTGCCCTACATCAAAGCAATAAGCTTTTTACCATCTGAAAAACAATGCTAAGATCAGAGGAATGGTGTGGAAACCAGAGAGACCAGTGAGACTTATCCATGCATTTGTCTCCAGCAGGTTAGACTACTGTAACGGCCTGCTCACTGGCCTCTCTAAACGAGCTGTTAGACAGCTGCAGTACATCCAGAATGCTGCTGCTAGAGTCCTGACAAGAACCAGGAAATACGACCATATTAGTCCAGTGCTCCGGTCTCTGCACTGGCTTCCTGTCGCTAAGATAATAGAATTTAAAACAGCTCTGCTTGTGTACAAGTGTTTTCACCAAATTTGGCACCAAATTACATCTGTGACATGTTAGAGACATATGAACCATCTTGGGCCCAGAGAACTTCAGGGAGGGGTCACCTGCTGGTTCCCAGAGTCCACAATAAACACGGTGAGGCTGCATTTCAGTTTCAGGCAGCTAAAATCTGGAACAGTCTTCATGAGGATGTGAGACAAGCCTCAACTCTAACCATGTTTAAATCCAGGCTGAAAACAGTTCTTTTTACCTGTGCTTATGACAATTGAAAGTATTTTATCTGCATTCTTGCTTTTTATTGTAATCAATTATTTTTTAAGTTGATGGTTTTTTTCTGTGTATCTGTTTTCTTAATTTATGCAACTTTGAATTGCCTTGTGTATGAATTGGGCTCTACAAATAAACTTGCCTTGCCTAAACATTACATTATGAGAAAATAAGAATTTTATTTTTAATGCAATTTTGAAAATAATAAGCAGCAGTCTGGTGCAGCAGTTTGGTGCAACACCTGCGCAATAATGTCCTGTAAAGAGCAGCAGCACTAGCTGGCTGTTCCGTCTATAAACAGATCAGGACCAGCTTCAAGACAGCAGCTCGGTCTGTAGAGGATGTCACATGGGAGAATCTCAACATTTCAGCAACCTACGAATGCTCCCAGATGCCCTGGAGAGAATGTAAAACGCAGACATGTTGGGTGAAAAGTGGATATCGCTCCACTGATGATGCTAATATAAGAAGCTAACAAGCTAATAAGCTTACTGATGTGTCCCTCCCTCTTCATTGTCAGCCACAACGGGCTTCCTTTTAAAATTCTCCACTGAAAATCTTGAAAAACTGAGTTTTCTTTCATTAAAATCAGTCACTGTGTTCTGAAAGCATGCTGCATAAACCGAAGCCCCAGGCAGCCAACCAAACAGGCTGACATCCACCCCCAAACCACTGCCGTCCGATGACTCAGCAAGCAACCAAACCCAGCGCCCCCACCTAGCAGTTCCGCACATTCACTACCCCGCCAGTCCGACATTGGCCAAATGTCTGACCCAGTCTGATGCCCGACCCCAGCACCCCACGGAGCACAAAGACCAAGACCCTGGAGCTATATCCAGTGCTAAAAAGACTGAACGGGAGAAGACTGCTTTTCTTAATATTTAATAAAACTCTCCAGAGCTTTAGGGCTATGTTATTGGCTCACCATGATACTGCTGTTTGGCCTTTCTAGTGATCCTGTGGCTAACCCCAATTGTCACAACTGTGCATGTACGTCAGAGATGTAAAGGCAGACAAAGCAGTCAACAGCTGCTACCAGCAAAAGCTTTAAGAGAAAAACAAAGCTTAAGAAATAAACTATAATGTCATTTATTTTTGACAATTTTGCCCGTCAACGTCATCATGACAAATTAACTAAGCGTGGCAGCCATATGCAGAAATCCCGAGTGGGACGGGGGGGACATGTACAGGGACGTGTCCCCCCCAAAATTCATTTAACACATAGGCATATTTTTAATGATACAGCATTGTCCAAAACACTACAACACAAACAATACAAATTACAAATGTGAAACAATGAGTTTTTATTTGTTGAAAGTTTATTATCTTCCCCCCTCCCCACCCCTCAAATTTGTAGTCCACAAAAGCTCTTTCAAATGGCTGGCCTACTAGCTGTGCTGCTGCTGCAATATATGACAGTAACAAGTAAATAAAGTCACTATGAGAGGGGAACCAAGCAATGTGGGAAACCAGTAACTCATTCCATCTCCCCACTTGTGCTATAAACTCAAATATGTCTGTTAGATGATGTGATAATGGTAGAAAATTGCCACCTTGACATAGTCTTGAGATTTGAAAAAACATCTATATAATAAAAAAATAGATATTATATTGATTATGGTTAATAACCTAAAAGCAAACAGTCACAAAGTACTAAAGGCAGATTCTTTCTGTAGGCTATATTTATTCTCATCAACTGCAGAGGGTGATCACTTGGCTCCTCCGCAGGAGAGCTCACCTTATCCGTTTTGTATTTAAAGTTTCAGATGAGCAGCAGAATGAAGTTAACTGCCAAGTATAATTTAAAAGAACAAGCACAACATAGTTTTTTCTTAAAACATCAACCTGAATTGTTTATATATGTCTCTGGAAAAAAATTGAAGGGCGGGTGGCATGTAAAATCCACTATTTAAAGCTTTTCATCACATTCTTATGTCAATCCCTCCTTAAAAACATGCCTAAAGTGTTTCTTAGGGTAATTTATGTATGTTTGAGTAATATTTTGAAACTCTCGCAGTCGCCATTTTGAGTGCTGAATGCTAGATTCCTCCTAGGCACGCCCTCACCTCCCAGCAACACCCCTACATTTTGAAAATCGCCCATGTCTCCGCAGCCCTTCGTCCCACGCTCCCCGAGCACAAAAGCAGAACGTCGTCAGCAGCAATCAGCTATTACCTGTGGAAATTAGTATATAACTTGGGATATAAATTGGGAAAAATGACTATTCCAATTTTGCAATGCCTTCTTGGAAAACAAAACAAAAATCAGGCGCATCGACGATGCTACAGTACTGTAATAAAGAGTATAACACTGTATACAGAGACAGGAATAAGAAAAATACAGTTGTTCTGCTAATAAAAGTGGCTAAGTTATTTCAGGACATGTTTGATGTTGAATTATTCTTGTATTCTAGTATTTCATTAATAGCTTTGTGATATTATTTTTACCTTAAGTCTGAGTTTAAGTAACTTTGATGGACTGCAGTGGAAATTAGAGAAGGATGCAAAGAAATGTTAGATATGGTCATAAAGGTGCATCAATGTCAGCTTACACCAAATACCTTCATTAGTCTTACTGGTTAAACACAGAAAAACCTGTATACAGGTAGAATATGGACTAATACAGAACAATGCTATAGATACTATAGTGTAAGATTCCATAACATTTAACATGTTGAAGTCCGACACGCTAGGCAGGTTACAAAAAGCAAAGAAGCAGGAGTGCAATTTTTTTCACGTCCCCCCAAAACTCACTCTCTAAACTTTTACTGTTTATTGCCCTCCCCAAAATGTAAATGGGATTTCTATCCCTGGTGGCAACCCCAGTCTGGATCTGTGGCTGGTGTATGAGGCTGTGGGATGGAAACCACTGAAGAGAACTGTGGGGTGAGACCCACTCAAATGGCTTGTTTGGGAGGAACCCTCTGGAGCTGGAGGTGCTGGTGGATTGGCTGGCAAAATTTCTGATGGGGAAGACGGAAGAATGTCCAACTTGACAGCGGAAGCCTCAATGATCTGACGTGGAATGGAGCACCATTTTCTTTTTCGTTCACCATTTTATTTAAAATATTTTTTAAATCCTTTTACAAATAAATTGTTTACCTTTTTATTGCCATCTTAGTTTTCCTTTTAAAGCCAATTAAATTGTGAACACTGCAGCCTAACGGAATAGAGTCTGCCTCAGAACATAACCCTGCCACATTAGTAAAAATTAAACCAATGAGTTGCAGAGTGTGTTCCATTACATTTAAATTGTACTCTTGTAAATGCTTGTACAATCTGTAACAAATTATACATATTAGCAAATAAAAGCGATTTGGTACTTAATGGACAGTTTTTCCCATAAAAAAAAAAATTTCATTCCCTGTGTCGTAAACCATATCAAACGTTTCTCCTATTTGGTCAAGGTACATTATAGCAGCATTCGGTGGTCTGTAATAACATCCAATAATTGTCTTCAGGTGGGGAAAGTGAAGCTGTAACCAAAGTGCTTCGACTCCTGTGATGGTGAGATCTAGCCTAAAGCCAAGTGTATACTTCTCAGTCAACAAGTTTGCACCCAGACGCAGACATATTGATGGATACATTTTCTGTTTATAGTTAACCGTTGGTGTGTCAAAGAAATTCCCCACCAGGAAATTAGAGGGTGCTGATTTTATGGCAGGTCTGCCTACCATTGCAGTTTAAGTTTCTTGTAACTCACGACCTACCAGATTGAAAAAATGCCCCCATTTTTAGTTTAGTTTTAGGCATTGCCTGGCGCAACACGGACGGGTAGGGCTGGACGTGGTCTGCGCTGTGAGCTGGAATGACTGCCTGCAGCTTGTGCAGCCGGACAGAGACACACAGACAGCCGGGAAGATGCAACGGAATAGCGATGTAAGCTAAATTGCCTCAAAAGGGAGCAGTTGTGAAGTTGAATATTTCTCTCCTTCAAAGGGAATAGACTAAAGGGTGGAACACTGTGCAGCAGCCGAGCTGCTCTGAGTCATATCATTTTTAGCTTGTCATTTGCAAACTCGGTGTGGACGTGTGGCCGAGACCGAACGTCTATTTATACTCCACAGAAGTAGAACGCTGTCCACAGAAATGCATGCGAACATCAGTTACCCAGGCTGAGCCGGGTAAGCTTGATTCAAATTCAAGTGCAGCGCAGTTTAAAATAATACCCAGAAGATGGCACTCCACTAACGGTTTTAAGTACAAAATGAATATTTTTACTAAAATGTACTAAAATACCAAAAATAATGACCAGACATGTACACAGCACTATTAAACACTCATTTATAGTTTATCAGAAAAAAACTGAGTTTGGGGGTGAGTTATACTTTAACTAGAGATTATTTTCTTCAGCTTGTAAACGCATTTCTCCACAATGAGCAATGGATGACACAAAATAGGTTTTGAATGAGCTGGAAAGCTTTTTACAAGAAGTGCAGCTCACAGAACACTCTAAATACACATGCAAACTAAAACAGCAGTGTGTTTTGTTACCCTTTACACCTCCTTGTGTTCAAATTTTCCAAAACACCATATCAGATAAACTGTCCTTTCATTATAAAGCATATCTTGCCCTAATACACTAAAGACCACTGTTCTGGTGAAATGATCTGCTGATGTTTGGCTGACCACTCACAGGCTCTCCACTGACGGAGAGGAATAGTTAGAAAATGGGGGTCTACTCCGTCCATCATTCCATAAGAGACGGAGAGACCTCGAGTCAACGGATAATGACGTTGCGTCTATTCGTTTCAACGTAGATGAAGAAGGATAAACTAGGCTTTACTTTGACTACGATGTTATTTTGAACATTACAAGCCACACCTCTACCATACATACAGTGGGGCAAAAAAGTATTTAGTCAGCCACCGATTTTGCAAGTTCTCCCACTTAAAATAATGACAGAGGTCAGTAATTTTCATCATAGGTACACTTCAACTGTGAGAGACAGAATTTGGAAAAAAAATCCAGGAATTCACATTGTAGGATTTTTAAAGAATTTATTTGTAAATTATGGTGGAAAATAAGTATTTGGTCACTTCAAACAAGGAAGATCTCTGGCTCTCACAGACCTGTAATTTCTTCTTTAAGAAGCTCTTCTGTCCTCCACTCGTTAACTGTATTAATGGCACCTGTTTGAACTCGTTATCTGTATAAAAGACAGATGACTCAAACAGTCAGACTCCAAACTCCACTATGGCCAAGACCAAAGAGCTTTAGAAGGACACCAGGAAAAGAATTGTAGACCTGCACCTGACTGGGAAGAGTGAATCTACAATAGGCAAGCAGCTTGGTGTGGAAAAAGCAACTGTGGGAGCAATTATCAGAAAATGGAAGACATACAAGACCACTGATAATCTCCCTCGATCTGGGGCTCCACGCAAGATCTCATCCCGTGGGGTCAAAATGATCATGAGAACGGTGAGGAAAAATCCCAGAACCACACGGGGGGACCTGGTGAATGACCTGCAGAGAGCTGGGACCAAAGTAACAAAGGTTACCATCAGTAACACACTACAACGACAGGGAATCAAATCCTGCAGTGCCAGACGTGTCCCCCTGCTTAAGCCAGTGCATTTCCAGGCCCGACTGAAATTTGCCAGAGAGCACATGGATGATACAGCAGAGGATTGGGAGAATGTCATGTGGTCAGATGAAACCATAGTAAAACTTTTCAGTATAAACTCAACTCGTCGTGTTTGGAGGAGGAAGAATACTGAGTTGCATCCCAAGAACACCATACCTACTGTGAAGCATGGGGGTGGAAACATTATGCTTTGGGTCTGTTTTTCATCTAAGGGGACAGGACGACTGATCCGTGTTAAGGAAAGAATGAATGGGGCCATGTATCAGTCATGTAGCCAAAACCTCCTTCCATCTGTGAGAGCTTTGAAGATGAAACGTGGCTGGGTCTTCCAACATGACAATGATCCCAAACACACCGCCCGGGCAACGAAGGAGTGGCTCCGTAAGAAGCATTTGAAAGTCCTGGAGTGGCCTAGCCAGTCTCCAGACCTGAACCCCATAGAAAATCAGTGGAGGGAGTTGAAAGTCCGTGTTGCTCGACAACAGCCCCAAAACATCACTGCTCTCGAGAAGATCTGCATGGAGGAATGGGCCAAAATACCAGCTACTGTGTGTGCAAACCTGGTAAAGACCTATAGTAATCGTTTGACCTCTGTTATTGCCAACAAAGGTTATATTACAAAGTATTGAGTTGAATTTTTGTTTTTGACCAAATACTTATTTTCCACCATAATTTACAAATAAATTCTTTAAAAATCCTACAATATGAATTCCTGGATTTTTGTTTCAAATTCTGTCTCTCACACCTGAAGTGTACCTATGATGAAAATTACTGACCTCTATAATTATTTTAAGTGCGAGAACTTGCACAATCGGTGGCTGACTAAATTATTTTTTGCCCCACTGTATTTCCATCTAATCTATAAATATTATATCCATTTATTTTTAATACATGGCAATTTTTAATTGAATCCAGATTTTTTTTGTTATTGGAATACCTATAAATGAGAATCTTGAAAATTTCTTGAATATAATCTCTTTTATACTACACACATTCAAATGAGCTATTTTAAACTCCCCTTGTTGCAACAATATATCAATCATCTGAAATTTCTTCTTATGTTTTTCTGCTTACAATTTGATATTGAGCTTCCTCTAAAAAGCCCTTTATATCACCAAACACATTCATACAAACATTCACAATCACAAAATCTTCTAAATTGTCATGAAATAAGGTATCTGATTAGCTAGGTCAGCTCTAAACACATGATTATCTAAATAGAATAATAATCCTAGTTCCAGTTCTGAGAGGATGGTAGGCTAAATCTCTAGCTCCCCAAAGGTTTTATAAATTAACCCCAAAATACTTGATCTTGTCAATCCTGGTGGGTATTTATATAAAAGAATGAGAAAAGGTGTTACTACTAGAAGTGGATTAAGCATGGCTCTGACAGAAGATGACCCAGACTCGAGAAGTAGTCAAAGTAGCTCACCGGAGCTAAACCCACGTGAGGAAGATAGCCCCGAAGCTAGCCTGAATAGTATCCTCAACGAAATCTGTGAATTCAGAAGAGACAAGGCGCAACTATCCGACATCAAACAGGAGTTAAAGAGGGCAAATGACAGACTGGATGAGGTAGACGTGAGGGTGGATGAAACTGAGTCCGTGCTTCAAGTAACATCAACGTAAATCAAGTGACTATCACAACGCCAGGCTAACTTGGAAGCGAGGCTGATTCACCAGGAAGCCCGAGCGCGGAGAGAAAACTTGCGGATTTATGGAATACCTGAAGACAGAGAGGGCACCGACATGGCTGGCTTTCTGGATAACTTACTGAAAACTTCACTTGACCTGCCGCGTAACAGAGATCTTATGTTCTGTTTCAGACTGTTCTATACTGTTTTTTGTCTGTGTTCGTCGGGAAAGATAGGATGGGTTTTGTATATGTACTTCCAGGGACTCCAGGAGAGATTTATGGGTGTGTGACAATAAATCTAGACCACAGTAATAGACAATGAATAGGCACTTAAAGTGATCTCTTTTAATGTGAATGGGATTTTAAATCCAGCTAAGAGGAAGCAGATACTAACAAAAATGAAAAGGGATAATGCACAGATTGTGCTTTTACAGGAGACGCACCTTACCCAATCGGAACACGAAAAACTTAAAAGAAAGGGGTTTTCAAGGGTATACTACTCCTCTTATAAATCAGGCCACAGGAGCGGTGTAGCAACTTTGATTTCACAACAAATACAATTTGAACAGATCTCAGATATATCTGACAAGGAAGCGAGATATATAGTAGTCTCTGGGAAAATACATGATGTACTTATAACAATTTGTAATGTCTATGCTCCCCCCGGAAGTAATTTTGCTTTCTATAGAAATATATTTGATTTGATGATAAAGGGCACAGGGGACATCATATGTGGAGATGATTTTAATATCCGCCTTAATCCAAATCAGGATTCATCCAAGAACACAGCCACTATGCTGCTACATAGAAAAATGAATGCCTTGATGACAGAGCTTGGTATACTGGATTTATGGAGGGACTTCTACCCATCCGGCCGTGACTATACTTTCTATTCACACCCACATAATGTTTATTCTAGGATAGATTTTTTTTTTTTTATTAAAGAGAGATCATGCCACTCAGCTACCGAAATAAGATGCAGAGATGACAGGTACAAAAACGTACTGGTGCCTTCGACTCATATTTTGTTATAATTATTTTTCATTTAGTATTTTAAACTTATTAGTACAAAATAGGCCTTACCCTGTAAGACTCGTCACTGGACATGATGCTGGCTGGTTACGGTGACAGAACTGGCATCCAAACAGCATTTTGTTATTGCAACTACAACCTCGACACACTAGATGTCGCTTTGGTGCCCATGTTCCATATTCAACCTTTAAATTATTCTCAGCCTCACTTCATTCTAGTAACTTTAGTCTCACCTTTGAAAGTTAGGATAGGCATGACTGGATAAATAAGGCCATGTCTCACCTCAGCACTTTTCAGTTTAGCTCATATACTGTAAAAAACAATGGACTAACACCCGTTGACGTCACCCATAGGTTTCTGAAGAGTGAAAATAAAGCCAACTGGGCAGTAAGCAACGGCGCCATCTTGACTGCGTCAATCGCCTTGTCACTCCCAGAAACTCAAAAAATGGGCAAAGAGGTGGACCTGAGAGTGGCGCTGTGAGGCTGGGGGCAGAGGGTTGACACTCCAAGCTGACATAGCTACAAGCTAGTCGGGAGTTAGTCCAGAGCTAACTAAAGCTAACGTAGGCTGCAGCCGGTTTCAGCCAGAAGACCGCAGTTGAGAGACTTTTGCGCAGTTTTTCAACTAGGATCAATTTAGAACCAGAAACATATCGATTTGGGAACCCATATCGATATAACAAGACCCAAATGGGTCGGGTCACAATGGCCTAAAATGGTTGTATTTCCATTACCATTGGTGGAGGGTGAGAACATGGGCAGACTTAGCTTAACAACACATCCAGCAAAAACCAGTCACAAAGTCATCATGACAACTCAGATCCTCTAAAAAAAAAGGCTTTTAACTCACTTCACATCTCAGACATCCATTAGTTCATGCCTCCAGCTATGTTTCTCACACCAGTACTTATCTAACCAGCGATCATCCTGTCTGTCTAGAGTCATACTCTGTAGTCTTCCAGACTGATCAGTTAGAAAAAATGTCACCCCCCTCAGAGTTGTCATGATGGTAAACCTGAACTATAAAACCTAAAATGATTTTTTGAACCAGGATGTAAACATGTTTATTTTTGCAGTAAAGTTGGCCTTTTTAAAATTGAAGTCAATGGGAATTTGCTCCTTTTTGGAGCTAGCCCCCAGTGGATGAGGGAGGAACTGCAATTTTTGCGACTTCCTGGTTGGCTTCACATTCTGCGGGCGGAGTAATTTTCCAGAAGCTGGGAAATTTCTTCAACATTTCCCTGGTCAGATTAAGAGAATCTTCATCTTCATTTCACGTATACGGAAAACTCCTTTTCCACCATGTTTATGATCTCCTCTTTTAATGTAAACTTTATAAAGTATACCATCATAACTGAAGATGGATGCAAAAATGTTGTCTGGAGGTATTTTGCTATAAGGGAGACGGACAGGAAATTGCCAAAGGATGCCAAAGGTTGACAGTTGCTAGCTATTCTAACAGGTCAGTTGTGATAACACATTTTGCTGGACAATAAATTGCCCCAGAAATGATTGTGATAAACAATAATATTGTGGTTCTGAGACCATATGTAAACAGTTGATACACTTTAATTTACATTTATTTATTTGACTTTTTTTGCGAAATAATCAAATTAAATTTCTAAAGAATGCTGCAACTGCTAGTGCAATCTATTGCTTTTTTATATTAGTGATGAACAAAGCCCAATTGAGATGTAGTTCTTCTCGGCTTAGCTGCTGAAATGTGTTTCCTGAGTTCACACCACACAATGCTCTGTCCTGCTGTAGGTACCCATTAACTAAGAAAAGAACTTAAAAGACCATGTTCAGAAAAGAAAGCAGTGAGAGTGTCGATTGTCTGATGGACCAATGCAGATGCTGGGATTCTACTGGCAGTCCAGCAAAAACAAAGAATAATCCATGAACAGCTGATATACTGCCATGACATCAGATCAATGGAAAAGGGCACAATGAGGCACTCCTAATGATAAGCTGAAAATATCCCAACTCCCTATGTGGGAAAACGCTTACAAGACTTCAACTAAGAGCCTGCCCTTTCTTGGTCAGCGGCTTTGTTTTTGCTATCAACCACCCACTTCACTTTGACTGCTTATTAGTGATAAGACTGGGAATCATCAAGAATCCAGAACACAAGTAAAGTTTGTGGGAATAAAATTATTAGGTAGCAGGGCTACATGCCTCTGGAGTTTTCTGCACTCAGGTTATCAATGAATACATATGCTAGAAGTTGGTAGACAGGACAACCACAAAGGCAAGTTCAACTCTTGAAAAAAGCTGATGAAGGATCGGACTAACCACTCAGGATGAAAAAATGATTTCATACTAAAACTAATGAATACAAGTATTTATTTGCAGTACGGGTTGCTGCCTCTCCTCTAAGTGGTCTCTATATTGACTAATTTATCATTCTTTGGGTACCTTGTTGAAAAAGTGTGAAACACTGTGAAATATTATGTGTTTATATACCCAAGGTCTGACTGAGCCGTTTTGCAACTAAAGTTTAGTCATCTTCTTCTATCCACCATCTGAAATTTTAGGTGATCTGTCAAATATACAGGCCAAAGAAACAAGACGTAATCCTTATCCCTAACCCCAATCGCTACTGTTAATGTAACAGCTATCAACTAACACAATACCATCTTCATTCAGAAACTTCAAAAGCCACCGTAATGATAAACGGTAAATGTCCTGTACTTGTATGATGCTTTATTTAGTCCCTACGAGCATCAAAGTGTTTCACACTCAGTACACATTCAGTACACATTATACAACAGATAGATCTGACCCAGTAATTTGTTTGCATAAGAGACATTCTATGAGTGCTTATATTACAGTACAACAGCACTGATACTTTTTACAGATAATATCACACCGCTGTACAGACATTAATGGTGCGTTCTAGGGATATATCGGGCCGATATTACGTTTTTTGATGTGTATCGGCCGATAAGCAGTTGCTGTTTTCGCCGATAGTTTTTTTCCCAGCATCATTGCACACTGTGCACTTTCTTATGCTGCTTGCTTGTTTCTACTGTGTGCAATAGTGTAATTGTTTTAGCTATGCTTAAATATTTATTTTCCTAATTTTAATTACGCCGTTTTTCAACCCTAAATTCTTTTTTTACTTGTTCTATGTCAAATGTTTTCATATTTGTTAAATATTGTTTATCTACTTGTTTTTAATTGTTCGACCTCACCTATGTTTTGTTAAACATTGTTTTAAATACTGTTTTAAAGTTCAATAAATGTTAAATTGGGACTTCTAACCTTTGTTGTCATCATTGTTCTTACTATGTAAATTGAGGCAGCAGAATCAGTATTGGCTCCAAATAACGGCTTAAATGGTAAATGGTAAATAGACTCAACTTATATAGCGCTTTTCTAGTCTTACTGACCACTCAAAGCGCTTTACATTGAAGCCACATTCACCCATTCACACTCGCATTCATACACTGACACCCAACATGGCTTGGTAGGACAATGTAGAAATTGGGGGTTAAGTGCCTTGCCCAGGGGCACATCAACATGTGACTGGAGGAAGCTGGAATCAAACCTACGACCCGCTGATTGCAAGCCAACTACTCTACCACTGAGCCACAGTCGCCCCGCTTAAGAAAATCGGCAGCCTGTATTGGTCATCGACTAAGGCTGATGAAAAAAAATCGGTATTGGCACAAAACAATTCCATATTGGTCAATCCCAAGAGCGTTCACACCACCCAAAACATCAAAGCCCAAAATGGCAAAATTACAAGTTAAGCCTATGGTTGAGGCCATTAAGAGTCTCCGCGAACCTTTGAGTGCTTTGGCTGCGGCAATTTCTGAAACTTTTGCTGCTTTCCAACATTTAAAGTGGCAAAAGCTATCAACGCAGAAGCTGAACTTCCGCCTCCGTCCCCTGTGCATCAACCAATCAGAGCGTCTCACTGTAGTGACGTCACCTGACGTTGCCATTGTCTAGCCAGCCAAGATCCACATTGATTAAAACATCCGGCAGAGAAAGGCAATCTGCAAGCTACAGCCTTAAGAATGTATAGGCTTCAAACCATAGACATTATTATGTATATGGTTTCATCCTATTAAGTTTGTGAGCATTTTTTGACGGCGACAAAGTGTGCAGTGTAAATGTATCATAATGATTGCGCTCGAAATCTTTGTGAATAGCTAGTGTTGCCTGATTAAATAAAAAAACACCACCACCAGTAGGAAACAGGTGAATTGTCTTGCCAAGGACACACCGACCAAGACAGTCTGAGCTGAGGCTTAAACCAGCAATCTTCCAATTACAAGACAAAGTCCTAACTCCTGAGCCACGGATGTCCCAGTAATACAGAAGGGTGAAAATATAATAAACGGGTCTGTAAGCTTTGTGCATAAAGTAAGCTTTGTGATGTGTCTTTTTTTCGATCATCTGTAAAAACATGTTTATGGTTTTACTTTGTTAGTCTAATTGTTCAACAACGACGACGATGGCTTTGAATAGCAGGTGTAGAAACTCTTCTTTGACCTGCAGTGTTGTACACAAGCGCAGAATTACTCTGATGAAAACAATGACGTTTAATGTTTCTATAACAAATAATTATATTTTGGTCTCGTCTGACCACGTGACATTTTCTCAATCCTCCTCTGGATCACCCAGATTATCCCTGACAAAGTTTAGATGGGCCTGGAGATGAGCTGGCTTAAGCAGGGGGCCAGCAGGATTTTAATCAATGATAATGTAAGGTGGCGCAGCTGGTAGCGCAGCTCACCTCACAGCTAGAAGGTCCTGGGTTCAATTCCTGCCAGGGACGCTGTGGGTGCTGAGGGTGTGTTTGTTCCTCCATATCATCAGCACCCACACCCTGGGTTGGCAAAAGGGCCTCTCTGTGTGGAGTTTGCGTGTTCTCTTGAGTAGTTAATGTGAGCTACTCCCACAAAAACATGCATCAGTTCTGGGCTATATACTGCCTCCTCCTGGCTGACCGAGGCACCTGAGGGGTTGGAGAGGATCTGGCTGGAATAGTGTGATCCTTTCACACGCTACATCCAGCTGGGGGAACCCCACCCCCTCGGGTGACAAAATGGGCCTGCTCACTCCTCAAGCAGGAAGGAGGCTTGAGCTTGCGGGAAGGCAATGCCCAGGACTGACCCAGGACTGTCTTAAGGTCATTGATAGTTGCACAGAAATTCCACTTCCACAGTGGTAACCGCAGTTCAGTTTGATTTTAGGTGGGCAAATGTGTACACATTCATTTCAAAAGTCAGATTGTAGTCATACTAAGCCAATAATTCGACTTTGGACTTGGACAGCTCTCGTGGTGGAGACTGGAATCTGACTGAAGTTGTGGACAGGTGTCTTTTTTACAGATATTGAGTAGAAGATAGAGGAGCTTATTAAAAAAGTAACAGGTCTGTGAGAGACAGAATTCTTGCTTATTTGTAAGTGCTCAATATTTTTTTCTGCACGATTTTACAGTAAAATCTTAAAAAGTCATACAATGTGATTTCCTAGATATTTTTTATATACTGTATCTTACAGTCGAAGTAAAGCTATGATAAAGATTACAGACTTTTCTCATCGTTTTAAATCAGACAATAACACCAAATATTTGATGGATGCCAAATACTTTTTTGCCCCACTGTATAAGTTTTAGGATCTTTTGACTAATTTTCATTCAAGATTCTGTTGATCTTGAACTTGCTTTGTAGGAAAGCCCTAGGTGCAGATGTTTTGGGGGTGACTGTGGTAGAGTAGTTGGCTTGCAATCGGAGGGTCGTAGGTTCGATTCCAGCTTCCTCCAGTCACATGCAAGGCACCTAACCCCCAAATTCTACATTGTCCTACCGAGCCATGTTGGGTGTCAGTGTATGAATGCGAGTGTGAATGGGTGAATGTGGCGTCAATGTAAAGCGCTTTGAGTGGTCAGTATTTACCATTTGTAAATTGTGTCTGACTGTGTCTATTATCACTCATATGTCCATTGGTTAGAGAAATTGGGCGCGGGGCTTGTTGAGTGGGGGCTACTGCCCGCTCACAGCTTGCCCATTCCACTCCATGTTTTTTAATGCACTGCACTGGCTAATATACGTTATAATGATAAAATTAAAGGTTAACATTGATGCAGAAATGGAAATGACAACACGATCATAAAATTACACTGCTTTATTATGTCTTTAAAACATGACTATTTATGGTAAAAAGCATCAACTCTAAGTGAGACTAACTTAAAATTGTATGGTGTGACTGAAAATTTGAAATACCGTGAGAAGAAATTGTAAGAAAGAAACTGTAAAAAGGGGTAGGAAACATAAGTTTTACTTCTACCTACTCCTTTTCGAATTTTTTATTTTATCATTTTATCTCTTTTTATTTTTACTGTACTGTACAATGAATTTGAAATAAAGACTACAAACAAATGCTGAACATAAACATAATGCACTGTAACAGTTTAAGAGGTCAGAGTAAATGTTCAAACTGCCTTGCTGAAATGCTGATGTGTTGCCATGGATACAAGATGATTTATCCTAACACTGCTCAGACCCTGAAATCACAGCTCCTCTATTACAGGCACAATGGTCGATCTGTTAGCCTTTAAATCACAAGCCAACTGTACAAGAGTCAGCAAAACCAGGAAAATTATCTGCACTTAATCAGTCAGTTTCAGTACGGGCAAGAGTCGGTTGTCCCATTTAAACACAAAAACTGAACTAAAAGTGATGGTTAAGAGAAAAAACACTTCTTGTCATTTTTGCTTTTAAATGTGGAAATGTATTATTCCTTTCTAGTCTCAAGTGCATAAAACCAAAGCACAGTTTCTACCGCATAAGTATTCACAGAGATGAAGCAAAAGTAGAAAATGATATGTTCAGTTAAGAAAATTTAAAAAGATTTAGATAAAAACAGAATCCTAGAATTAAAGGTTGTGTACTTTCCTTTTGTCACAAATGTAGTTAAGCCTACGGTGGCACTGAAGGGTAGAACCACACAACTTAAGAAAACACATGCAAAAAGACAAAACACAAGCAAATTTAGAAACACACACGTAAAAAAGGCACTGCAAATAAACCACCACACAACACATAAAAAAAATGCTGCAAATAAACTTCAACACAACACATAAAAAAATGCTGCAAAAAAACCACAACACAACATATAAAAAAATGCTGCAGATAATTAACCACAACACAACACATAAGAAATGCTGCAAATAAACCACAACACAACACATTAAAAAATGCTGCAAATAATAAACCACAACACATAAAAAAAATGCTGCAAATAAACCGCAACACAACACATTAAAAAATGCTGCAAATAAACCACAACACAACACATAAAAAATGCTCAAATAAACCACAACACCACACATAAAAAAATGCTGCAGATAATAAACCACAACACAACACATAAAAATATGCTGCAAAAAAACCACAACACGACATATAACAACATGCTGCAGATAATTAACCACAACACAACACATAAGAAATGCTGCAAATAAACCACAACACAACACATAAAAAAATGCTGCAGATAAGAAACCACAACACAACACATTAAAAAATGCTGCAAATAAACCACAACACAACACATAAAAAATGCTCAAATAAACCACAACACCACACATAAAAAAATGCTGCAGATAATAAACCACAACACAATACATAAAAAACGCTGCAAATAAACCACAACACAACATATAAAAAATGTGCTGCAAACAAACCACAACACATTAAAAAATGCTGCAAATAAACTACAACACAACACATAAAAAAATGCTGCAGATAATAAACCACAACACAACACATAAAAAAACGCTGCAAATAAACCACAACACAACATATAAAAAATGTGCTGCAAACAAACCACAACACAACACATAAAAAAATGCTGCAGATAATAAACCACAACACAACACATAAAAAAACGCTGCAAATAAACCACAACACAACATATAAAAAATGTGCTGCAAACAAACCACAACACAACACATAAAAAAACTGCTGCAAATAAACCACAACACAACACATAAAAAAATGCTGCAGATAATAAACCACAACACAACATATAAAAAAATGCTGCAAATAAACCACAACACAACACATTAAAAAAATGCTGGAAATAATAAACCACAACACAACACATAAAAAATGCTGCAAATAAACCACAACACCACACATAAAAAAATGCTGCAAATAAACCACAACACAACACATAAAAAAACGCTGCAAATAAACCACAACACAACATATAAAAAATGTGCTGCAAACAAACCACAACACAACACATAAAAAAATGCTGCAGATAATAAACCACAACACAACACATAAAAAATGCTGCAAATAAACCACAACACAACACATTAAAAAAATGCTGGAAATAATAAACCACAACACAACACATAAAAATGCTGCAAATAAACCACAACACCACACATAAAAAAATGCTGCAAATAAACCACAACACAACACATAAAGCAACGCTGCAAATAAACCACAACACAACATATAAAAAATGTGCTGCAAACAAACCACAACACAACACATAAAAAAATGCTGCAGATAATAAACCACAACACAACACATAAAAAATGCTGCAAATAAACCACAACACAACACATAAAAAAATGCTGCAGATAATAAACCACAACACATAAAAAAATGCTGCAAATAATAAACCACAACACAACACATAAGAAATACAACACAACACATAAAAAAATGTGCTGCAAATAAACCACCACACAATGCATAACAAAATGCTGCAAATAATAACCCACAACACAACACATAAGAAATACAACACAACACATATAAAAAGGCGCTGCAAATAAACCACAACACAACACATAAAAAAAATTGGAAGTTACCGCACTACTTCCGTAGTCCAACTGAAGTCAGACTTTTGAAATGCATATATACAACTTATTATAGCTTTAGTCGAACCGAACTGAGGTATTAATCGAGCTAACGCCCTTAGATAATGCGGTTAAAAAATGCATTTTTCTGCGTGTAAAGCCAACACAGCTTAGTCAAGCTAAAAGAAACATGGGCACTGCCTCTTCGCAAAGTGAGGAGATCAGGGAACTAGGAATATACCAGAACGAGCAACAACAATGAGTGTAACACGATGAAACTGTTCAGTTCTTAGAAAAAGTACTGTGCTGTAGCGTTGTTGTCGTAAATTTCTTCGCTGATTGTGCATATCCTGCTTCCACTCCATCTGCTTCACTGCTGGAAACAATTGCTTACTACTTGACGCGCTAGGCCAACTGGAAGAATGCGGATGTGAAAGAGCATGTTACCACCTAGCATTGCACTTCATTCAATAATTCAGCTTTCTTAGTGACATGTAAACTGGGATAAACGCTCCCATTCTTGTTGAGCTATTGACTCACATTTTGCCAAAAGCTCGATTTAGATGTGCATTTTAACGTACTGACTGATGTCAAGATTACTAAGTCCAGCCTAGGTTTGTTGTTTGCTTCACAAAAGCATGCTTCACCTTATATATTGAGGGATTAGTGAAAGATGGTACCTAATGAGAGGACAATCTGAGAAAACCCCGGAAAATGCCTTAAGTTTTGGATATTATACAAACAAGAATCCAACAGTAACCCAGTTATCTTAGCACAAAGTAAAAAACAGGGTAAACAAAGGTCTTGCAGCTAAAACTTCACATCTTAATAAGATTTTACTTAGGGTCACAAAGACTCATTGCAAGGCTGCAGATGCCACCCAGGGCGCACTTTGGCCATTCCTGCACTAGATGGTGGTCTATTTCTAAATGCAAAAATATCGAAAGATATTTATTCAGACTAAAATTAGGGATTATACAATCTACAAACATTTAAGAAACAAAATTAAATTACTGTATATACTTTAGTTGTTTGGCACAAATTATTAAAGTTATACACTACAGGTCAATAAAATATGATTTACAGCATAGTAATTTTTATAGATAACTAACAAGGTAAAGATTATTTTCTTAAAAGAATGCAGAATGACGCCACTGGTCAAACAAACCAAATTACAAATATTATTTAAAAAAGCATACAAGAATAGGAAAGGAAACAAAATAATTTCATCAATATATAAAGCATCCCAAGCTAATTAGAAAAATAATACTAATTACATAAAATACAAGTGGGAACATGAGTTAAGGGACAAGATTCACCAGAAGGAGTAATAGAATATATGTATTGCCCAAAAGACATCCACAAGATCCAGAATCTGGAGAGAATTTGCTTGGAAGAATATAATCAGGTATTTCATTACCCCACAATTAAAAATTAAGTACTTAAAATCATCAAAGATATACTGGAGAGGATGTGGAACACAAAGGGCCTGATTTATCAAGATTCCTGGTAATGACCGCAAATTTGCGTGCGGTGCTAAAAAATTGTACGAGTCAGTTGTTCTGAATTTGCGGGGGATTTACTAAGATTCCGTGAGCAATTCTTAACCGGCGCAAGTAGCACTATTCAAATGAGGAGTTTGCGGCTGGAGAGAGAAGGAATAATGTGCATAGATTCTTCGTTGTGCGTCTTTGGCACAAAAAGGGGTGGGGGGGGGTGACAAACAACATATGTATCAGTTATTTGATTAGAAAATTAATTACTGTTAGGCTAGAATGTTGTGAATTCTGGTTTTCGTTTGTTTCGTTTTATAATGGTATATAATGGCAAATATCATAGTGGTATTGGATATGATTACTACGTTTTATTAATTGGACTCCAGGAAGGTTATCCACTACAGGGAAAACTAATGAGGATTTATAACTCACTGTGAACTCATCATGTCTTCACCAGGTGGAGAAGTGATGACAGCGCAGTGAGTTTGGGGGAAAAGCAGGTAAATATTTACATAACTATAAGGTTTATGACCATTAGAGTGTTAATTACTCTTAGGTTATATTGTGCGTGAATTACTTTTTCGTTTCTCAATTATAAGCTTATGTTGAATGTGGCAGCGCAAAAATAAGACATGCTCAAAAGTGCTAAAAATAGACTAAAATAGCCAGCTCAAACATTTTTATACTTAGTAAATCAGACTACGTCTGGAACGCCTACTTATTTGCCTGTTCCCCTGCCAATATTTTGCATCTTCTTACAAAAAACACCCAGATTTCATATTCATCAAGGGCAAAAGTGCAAAATGGATTGTGTGCGTCTTACTGCGGGTTTAACAGGCACAATGCGCTCTGCGCAGTGTTAATAGATCAGCCTCAGCCTGCGAGGCTGTGCGGTTTGTGTGGGTTTTAGCAAGCGCAAAACATTGATAATTTAGGCCCCAACTGTTGACTACTTGCACATATTCTGCAATTGTCCCAGAATAAGAAGGTTTTGGGAGAGATTGTATTTGTGTACATTAATTGATGAAATTCCAAGTAGAGATTAGTATTTAACAAAGATAATGCTTACAGCATCTAAAACAGCAATTTACACGGAACTAAGGGAAAGAATGATGGTCAAACAAAGGAACAATTTATGGAAATTGTCAAAGAAATATACAAAATTGAAAAAGTGACAAGCAAGTTGAGACTACAAAAATATCAAATAGAATAAAAATGGACAAAATGGACTCAATATAAAATACGTACTGCCGACATATGAATGCTTTGAAATGTAATCTATGCTCAAAAACATTACCCCAAGCACCTTGTTTTCTGTTTGTTTTTGGCTTTTGGTTATTGTTTTTTTTTTTTGAACTGTCATTTAAAGGTCATGTGGCAAAATATTTTTAAATTTAGTTTAAAAAAAATAAAATTACCTTTTTGAGTCAGATTCATGGTCAGTTCTCAACATCATTGAAGCCCACTGAGGAGTCAATTTTTAAGCAATGGACAATAAAAAGACATTTTTTGTATTTCCCTCTGAGAACAAGCTTTATGGACATCCTGATTTTGTCTTCTGGCAGAATTTAGTTCTGGTCAACAATGTCAAAGGTACCTAAAGCTAGTTCAGTGACCATGATAAGTAATAAGTTTGAATGGAAAACAAAATGACCTGACCTGAACTCCACAGAGTATCTATTGGGTAATGTTAACAGGAACATGAGAGACACTAGACCCAACAATGGAGATGAACTGAAGGTCGGTATTAAAGCAACCTAGGCTTCCCAAACACCTCCGCAAAAACACAGGCTGATCGCCTCCATGCCACACTGCACTGATGTAGTAAGTTGTGTAAAAGGAGTCCCAACCAGGTATTAAGTACATAAAAGTTAACATACTTTTCAGAAAGCCTGATATTTCTGTTCAGGATATGTTTTTTTTACTAATCTTATGTAATATTCTAATTTTCTGAGACATTAAGTCATAGGCTAATTGTCAAAATTAAAAGAAATAAAAGTTTTAAATATTTTTTACTATGTGTAATGAATCTATATGATGTAGGACTTTTACTTTCTGACATTAGTGACAAAAGTTTTATATTTTTCAGAATTTTTTATTTTTGAGATGTGCCCTCAGTTTTTCTTTTGACAGCTGTAGCAGTGACTAAAAAGATAATTGTGGGAATAATTTTTGAGGTCAAAGAATTTGGTAATTTACGATCTAATGTGTTTCAAACAAAATACATTGCATGACTATGTAGCTAATCATCAACTATATTTATATATAGTTATATATATAATAATATTTACACCCCTATTTACACCCCTAGAACTTTTGCACATTTTTACAATTACAATTACAAACTTCAGTTTATTTTGGGAGATTTTTGTGACAGACCAAGACCAAGTTTCACATAGTAGTGAACAGGAATAAATTATTATCACATTGTCAGTTGGTTGAACAAGAATTTATTTAGCATTCAGAGTAAAAACTTCTGAATGCCACATCCGTAAAAATAAAGTGAACTTCACAATCCAGTTGTTATTTGCGTTGGTCTGTTACATAAAATCCCAAGAAAATGCTGAAGTTTGTGTAGGTAACATGGTATGAATACTTGTATTGGGTAAGCTACCATTTTTGTATACAACAAAAATAAAAGTGACTTTTTTGCTTTAATGTTCCACATTTTTATATTCATAGCTTACGCTTCTGATTAAAAAAACATTCAAAAAAGATATTCTGCAGTCAACAGGAATGGCTTAAACCCCTCTCTCTGTTTAAAAGCACTTTGGTTTCAAGAGTTTTGATGGGAGACCTACTTTTTCCCCAGTTTTTACTTTTCAATCATATAATTCTCATGACTAAAAAGGGTTGAGAGTTTGACATTTACCATTATCCAGCATCCCAATCGTCTTCCCTCTCTCCGGGCTTGCTGTGGCATATGTGTTTATCTGGTGAATGCACTGCATTTATCACACTGGTTACTCATAATTAGTGCAACTTAGGCTGGGGCACAGAGCCGGTTAGTCGGCATATGTTCAGATCTGGTTAAAGACACACTGTTCCCTGAGGGGATGGCAGAATGTGGACATATGTGCCTGTGAAGCTCTCTGTAAAGCACCCCCTAAGCTTTCATTAACATAACCCACTTGTTACCTTCTCTGAGTCGCTCTCCCATGCTGACTAAGGCCACTCAAAACCTTGAGAAGAGGGAGTTCACTCAAGTGTGTGCAGTAGAAGGGTTGGAGAGGAGGTGGTGCAGACAGGAAGGAGCAAAAAGAGTGAGTGAGTGAGGGATATCATAGGCCAAGAGAGAGAGAACGTACGTCTCTGGTGTGGGTTTTAACAGACAAGCCAAGTGTCAGCTCCCAGCGTGAGAGAACGGTTGGCCTGCAAACGTATCTGTGTACACATGAATGCAAAAATATTTAATGAAGCACAACATGCTGACCAAATGCACAAACTCAATAAGGGTGGGGCCACAGTTTTGCCAGGCTTGAGCAAATTTGCTGCTTAAGATGTTAAAACTAGCTTAACACAGGAAATTACATGATTTCTGTGTTGACTGGCACATCCCCAAATGAGTGGCAGAAAAAAGAAATCTACCTGTGAGATTCAGCGTCAAGTGATTCGAAGGGTGTGATGAAATGACCACTGTCATTATCAGTAGGGCTTGGTCGATATGGATTTTTGAGGTCCAATACATCGATCCATCCATCTTCTACGGCTTATCCGGGGTCGGGTCGCGGGGGCAATAGCTTAACCAAAGAGACCTAGACTTCCCTCTCCCTGGCCACTTGGGTCAGCTCCTCCTCAGCACCAGAGATCTGAGAGCCCGTCCAAAAGTCTCCAGACCCCACTTCCAAACAGGAAGCCGTGTCGGTGGGATTGAGGAGGTCTTCGAAGTATTTCACCCACCAACCCAAGATGTCCTGTGTTGAGGTCAGCAGCACACCACCCCCACTACAAACAGTGTTGGTGGCAGACAGATTCAGATCGGGGGGGGGCCATTCCGCCCAACCAGGCCTCTCCAGGCCTCACTGTCATTGTCAACGTGAGCCTTGAAGTTCCACAGCAGACTAGAGGGTGACAATTTTTCGGGATTCCCACGGGTCACGAGATTCCTGCAGGATTCCGGCGGGACGGGAGTCAATTTCACTGTTGGTAACGTGATCGGGACGGGACAGGAAATAATCCACGGGATCGGACGGGAAACCGGTGTTGTGCGAGAATCTGTTCCCCTGAAATATTCCGTTCCCCCCGGTTTTACGTGGGTACGTTTTCCCTAACCTTTTGTCGTTTCTGATTGGCTGACCGGTTGATTTCTTACTAATCATAACATTCGGGAACAATGACCTAACCCTAAGTCATTTTCTGATCCTAACATTGGATGACCATTATCTAAACTGACCATTTTCCCAACCCGACTCTTCGGGAACCAGTGCCTTAACCTAACGGGGGAACAGAATATTTCAAGGGAACAGATTTTTGCACTACACCTGAAATTATATAAATATATTTATTTTTTTTACATTTATCTTGTCAGATATTAGGGAATTAGCTTTAAAAAATGACGCTGTGATGTGGTGCCAATGTGTGTGGTTATTAACTCCCCTGCAAAATGAAATTCCATCGGGTCTACTACACTGCACGCACCAAAACTGAAACTGCTACGTTGTTGCTACACCACCTGGATAAACTGGTAAGCATATGATATCCGACTGAAAATGCGTGTATCTTAATAGTTTGGTAGTCAGACAAATCGAGTCCATTCATGACGTGGTAAGGTGGCCAAACAACAAGAATGCAGAATATGGTTAAAGATGGCGGATAAAGCTAAATAGATGATCTTTGATACTGTGCTACGCTATGGTTTAAAGGGGGGCGGGGGTGCGAGATTTATTTGGGGGGCTTTCACGTGATCGGGACGTGACCGGAGTATTTTTTTGGGATCGGGACGGGAGTGACAATTGATTTCCGTGTCACCCTCTACAACACACTGAGGGGGTCCCAGAAGGAGCACTCTCCAGCACTCCGTCCAAGGACTCCAAGAAGGGTGGGTAATCTGATCTACTATTTGGTGCATGAACAAAACAATAGTCAGGACCTGTCCCCCCACCCGTAGGCAGAGGGAAGCTACCCTCTCATTCACTATGGTAAACCCTGACGTACAGATGCCGAGATGGGGGGCAACAAGTATGCCCACTCCAGCTCGGCGCCTTTCAACGGGAGCCACTCCAGAGTGGAAGAGAGTCCAACCCCTCTCGAGGAGACGGGTTCTAGAGCCACAGCCTTGCGTCGAGGCAAAGTCGACGATGTCCAGTCGGAACCTCTCAACCTCGCACACCAACTCCAGCTCCTTTCCCACCAGAGAGGTGACGTTCCACATGCCAAGAGCAAGCTTCTGCAGCCGAGGATCGGAACGCCAAGGTCCCCGCCTTCGGCCACCGCCCATCTTGCATTGCACCCGACCTCTATGGCCCCTCCCACAGGTGGTGAGCTCATGGGAAGAGAGGTCCATGTTGTCTCTTCAGGCGAAGCCCGGCCGGGCCCCATGGGTAAAGGCCCGGCCACCAGGCGCTCGCCAACGTGTCCCACCTCAAGGCCTGGCTCCTCTTAATTATTTAATTACTTAAAATTCTTTATTTAAATTAATTATTTTAAGTTCTTTAAATATCCTGCTCTGTTGCCACTTTATCCTTTTTTTATCTTAATAACTGGATAGTACTCTGTTTTTGTAACTATGTCCATAAATATTTTTTTTCTGCTGTTGTTACAAACAAATTTTCCCTTGTGGGACAATAAAGGGTTGTTCTATTCTTTTCTACATACCAAGGAACAGTCTCAATTACTCACTGTGGATGCCAAATAATGCATCACCCCCCCCCCCAAAAAAAAAAAAATTTCTGCACTTTTTTTTCAGGCCCTGTGATCAATGCTCAAATCTACACAGAATTCATGGTAAAGATGATGCCATATATAACTATGGCTAACATAGTTGCCGAAGTGACTGTTGCAGTGATTATATGGTTTGCAGGTAGTTTTTACTATTTTGTTTTAACACCATGCCTGTCTTGGAAACCTACTACGGCGACACCTGAAAACCATTCATTGCCATATATTTTAATCTCACTGCATTTCTGCCAGCTTCTTTAGACAAATATGCAACAATACCAGACAAAGAAGAGTTCCACAGAAAGAGGTATAGTCAGAGGTTTACATGCACTAGTCATGGTGATTACTGTCATAATGGTTGAGGAATTTGAATAATTCTTTTTGAGATTGGAATGATTATACACTATACCACCAAGATTAGTTTAAAGACACGAATGGGCGCTGCAGTTGAAATGTAATTATATATTCTCTAATCAAGAGTTAACATTATACCTAGAGGCCAGAATACTTTTGAATTGTTATAAGTCAGGACTATAGTTCTAGTATAGCTTTATACTGGTCAACAGGTGAATTTGATCCCATCCAGACCCTAAATTAATGCATTGAAATAATTAATAGCAGGATGTCCCATCATTTTCTCCATCTGAACAAAAACAAAACTGAAGTAGTTATTTTTGGAACTAAAGAGGAAGAATCAAAAGTCAGCACACAGCTTCAGTTATTAGAGCTAAATACCACTGATCAGACGTGTAATCTAGGTGTAATAATGGACTCAGACCTGAACCCCTAGGGTCACATAAAGGCAATAACAAGGCCAGCCTTCTATGATCTGAAGAACATTTCTGGGATTACAAGCATAATGTCACAACAGGGCATTGAGAAACTCCTCCATACATTTATATTTAGCTGGATTTAATACTGCAACAGCATCCTCACATGTCTTCCTAAAAAGTCAATCAGACAGCTGCAGCTGATACAGAATGTTGCTAGTGGCGTCCTAACTAGAACCAGGAAAGTAGAGCACATAACCCCAGTTCTAAAGTCCTTACACTGGCTCAGAGAATAGATCTAAGAATACTCCTACTATACGGCTGGGACAACGCGCGACGTAATCGATTACATCGACATGTAAAATACGTTGACGTAAAAAATGTGCGCCGGTGCGTCATGACTTTCAAAACAAACATGGCGGGAGCCAGTAGTTGCAGCATTAGTGAGTCAGTTGACTTAAAAATACCTCCACCCAAACTCGCAGTTCAAAGGTATGGAACTATTTTAAAATAAAGGGAGCGATTTTGTCGTCCGTCGGCTTTGCAAAATGGAAATGGCTTATACTGTAAAAGCACGACGGCTATGCACCAGCACCTCAAACAGCGGCATCCAGGAGCAGTTTCAGCAAATTATTTAACACCGTAAGTTTTCAACTTTTTTACTAAGTATTTATATATTATATTATATTTATATGTATTTTACCCTATAAATCATATACACGAGCACACAAACACATTCATATACAGAAATTAACACTCAACCTCTTTAAAAGCAAAACTTATTTAAGCGTAGCTGCTTCTGGTGTATGTTACTGCTATCTGTTTTGTTGGTTTTCATTTGTGACCTGTGTTGGCAGAATGAGTCGGAATGCGCACAGACTGATTATGAGCAAAAAACGTGAGAGAGTGTTATTTGGTCACGGTAAACATGTACGCCAAAATTGCGGCGTTGGCAATGGTTGACAGTTCCTCTGTAGCCGAGGTCACTCTTCTTCTACGATTTTGGGGCTTCCGCTGCATTGTAGGATAGCATAGTGTCCACTGACTGCTTACTATGGCGGTAGTACACATTTGGGAACTTTATGCCTACGACTCCAATCCATACTGGAGATTTGGATCTACTAAATCGCTCACTTACTCCTTTTCGCCTGCTATGTAGCAAGCGTAGTAGGGGTATTCGGATGCAGTCAGCCTTTTGTGCACCTTTCTAGTCTATTTAAATTGACTGATGCACTGCCCTCTGGTGGACAGAACATATAGAACTTGAGTTTGATACCAATATCGGTCTTACTGAAGACATTTAATAGTCAAAATATAATTAATAAATATTCAAATATATTAGAATTTTAATATTAATAAACAAACGAACTTGGAATAGGATTTTTGGGCAAAAGTCAGAGTCCTATCTTTTATTGATTCTCATGTTGTATGCTTAATTGCTGTTTAAAATGCTCCTACTTTCACACTATTTTTTTGTCTTTTTCCTAATTGCTGTTTTTACTTTTTTGATTTATCATATGTTTTTGCTTTTTTTATTCTCTATGCTTTTATCATATGTCTGGTTTCTTTACCACTGAATCATGTAAAGCACCTTTAATTACCGTGTGCTGAAAGTGTGCTGTACAAATAAAATTGCCTTGCCTTGATATAAAATTATAGAACGCTGAATCTAGAATAGTTGAGCTACTCTGGTTAAACATCAAAATTGGAAAATTAATCCTAAAAAGCTTTATTACCTTTAGCTCAATCAACTAACATGGGATGCAGAGGGAGGCATGTTGGGGCAAACCCCAGCATGAAACAAGCCCAGGTAAAACCGTGAAAATTAAAGCCTAGTTTATGCTTCTCTGTTTTGATGGAGACGGATTGCCATTATCCATCGTCGCAAGGACTCTCCGTCACCTACGTGAGGATGCACGGAGTAGAGGCCCGTCGACGGATAGCGTATGCATCTGATTGGTCAGCAACAGCCAGAGATCCCTTCACCAAAAGGGGGCTTTATAGTCGCTGTAATAAGTAGGCCTAGTTAATGCAGTGTTTCACCACTATACGCTTTATATTCAAAGGATAATTTATCTTATCTGTTCTTTCTGTGATTTTGAACACAAGGAGGTGCAGGAAAACAACAAAGGCTGCTGTGTTTGTTTCCATGCATTTCTAGGGGATTCTGAGCTTCACTTCTAGTAAAAAGCATTACAGCTTGATCAAAACTTACTTTCTGTCATGCATTGCTCCTTGAGGAACAAATGTGTTCACAAGCCTAGAAAAAAACAGAAGAGGTGCTGTGGGATAGTAGGCAGAGACACCATGAAAACTTAGCACCACATGCTGTCCTGGTCGATCAACGCTGAAAACAACAATAGAGAATGGAGTGGAAGAGCGGAGTACTATAAATTAAAACGTCTCTGTCAATACGTCTGCGTCTGAGTACAACTTTGCGGTCGGAGAAGCATAAACTAGGCTTAAGCCAACTGTTGGGCCAAGTTCTATTGGCAGGGAGGGGATAAATGTATCCCGTAGGGGGCACTATCATGCAATAGAGTGTAACACTGAACATTGACCACTGGGTGGGCGGTATTCAGGTAATAGAGTGTAACACATTAGAGGGCTAAAAAAGTGGAATTTGCGTATGTCCCCTTTAAAGCGCATCCACAGGTGTGCCTCCAATTAACCCAAATGTGTCAGTTAGCCTTGTTGTGTTTTTTTTTTTTTTTCATGAAAACTTCTATTTTTGTTTGACTGCAACAATATGCAGCAAAATTAAATGAAGCTTCATCTGAAATATTCTCAATCATACATGTCTTTAAAGGAGCTACTCTTTTCATGATGATGGAGCCTGCCTACACGTTCCAGTTTACTAAATACAGAAAAGATCATTACATTGTGGTGACCCATGCATCCATGGAAGGAATCTGCCAGTTTGACAACTTGATATTTAAATATCACAATAATCTCAAAAATATCAACTGATGAAAACAGCCAATAAACCTTTTTCCGCATTGTGATGAAACCCCACAACTCTCCCTGAGCTTTGAGAGCTTGGTCAATAAGAAACATAGAAGCTGTGAACATACAGCACTATCTGAGTTAATCTGAGTAGTCAAATATATAACTGAAAAGGAGAGTTTTAAAACATGGCACCTGAAGCATAAAAGTCCACCAAAATTCCCATATTTCCAATCCTGTGAAATTCTAAACTGTTCTCAATATTAAAGAAGAGTTGAAGATGTCAGCCTTTGAACTGAGTTTTAACAGAGAGTTTAAAAGCATTCTGATGGGATCTAAGGATGTAACAGCGGCAATAACAGATAATAACTTCAAGCTTGCTCTGATTATACAATTATGCAATTGACATTAAATACTGTATTAACAGCAATGGCATCAGGTTTATTTTCCATTCCCTGTAAAGTTATATAAATGATCTACAAAGTGTATTTAAACAATTCAAGTCAAATTGAGTTTTATTTTTATTTTCTTCAACCTCCTTAACCACAACAAGCAGGACAGGATTGGCTGCAGGGTTTTTTTTTTTCTCTCTTATGAAGCCATCAGGGCAAACCCAACACGGCTGTCAAATCTCTTCAGCCTCACATCCAGCCATTGCAAATTACAGGGGAGCAGAGTCAGCTGCTCACAGTCACCTCAGTTACCACGCGCTCCCTCTGGCGGACAGAACAACTCATGACTCTCTTTCACAGTTTTCCATGAAGAGGTTAATCCACTCACAGCATTTTAACTACATCCACACCGGCACACCATTCTAATCCCGTTCCTGCTAATATTTGACGAAATGATGCTGCAGTCCCCAAACTGATCGGCAAAATGCACCAGAGCTAAAATGAATTCCAACTAAAACATCTGGGGAGGATTAGGATTTTTTTTAAACTGACTGCTAAATATTTCCATCTAAAGATAAAAACGTGACATGTCCAGCAGACCCATAAATAAATGAAACGCAACTCTCCACGGCATTTAAGTAAGAAGAAGCTGGTTTGTCATAGCTTAAAACTGAACGTGTTCTTCCTCATTATGTCGCCCGGTTCCAGGTGATGAACACATCAACTTAAACACATGTTTAATAGGCATACGACTTCAAAAAAAAAGTTGATAAACAAGCAGAGAGAAATGCCATTTTAAAGGGTAAAAAAAATGCTGAGTTCGAACTTGAGCACAGGGCACCGGTGGATAAAGACACATCACTTCGACTCACCTTGAGCGGCCGTTCCTCGGGTGCTGAATACACTTGCTATCAAAGTGGCCACATACCAAATCATAGTACTATAACCAACCAGAAAAAAGCCTCATCATATCTCAAAGTGCCCCGTTCGGTAAATCTGTCATTGTCCAGGTGCCCAGGACAAACGGAGATGGGCCGGTATCCTTGTTTCCCCGTTAACCGAGCCCTGGACCCTTCACTATTGGCAGTTTCCCCTCTCTCCTCCGCTCTCCTCGAGCATCCTGAGACAGATCACCTGCGCCAATGGGACGAGGGCAGGCGGGGCCGCGAGACCGAACGCAACCCTTCTGGCATCCGCGGTCCCGCCTCAGCGCTTGTTTCATTGACGCGCGTGAGAGAAAATTGCGTTTGCTGATTGGTTACCTGTGCTGTCGTTTGCGCAGTCGGAGTGCTGCGTTCACTTGCTAAAAAATAAAAATAGATCAGATGATGACAGCGTCCGTTCAAGCTGATGTTTTGAAAATGTAGTGCTTGTTTCTTCAAATCCATATCACTAACGATCAAATATTTTTTATTGGTTTCACATTTTCACTATGACCCGAATCACAAAGCAAAATCTTTATTCCCATTTTAAAGTGTTAATTTACAGATATCTGATCATTGTTCGAATACCACCATATCCAGAAACCGTTTATGATATGTTTTTATCCTCAGGTGTAGAGCTGTACGGCCTTTATTGTGATTTTATTATCTGGAATGCTCATAGAAAGACATTTTTATAACGGAATAAAACGTAAGAGCATGACATTTTTAGTAACAGGGCCTGAATGTAGCAGTGAAAGGGGAGCCGTTTCAAGTTGGGTTGGAGTGTGAAGCCGTGGCGGAGCTGCAGTATCATCCTGCGCAATAAGATGAGAGGAATCCTTCAGCCTGTGCTCATCACGTCACCGACTGTAATCAGATCCTGAAAACTGGGACTGTCAAAATATGTACCAGCTTATATGTGATTTAAAAAAAGCAAGGGTAACTAAGAAAATCTGTGAATTCAGCATGATTCAACTCTATTGAGTCTAATTCAGTCAATAACAGGTTAATATTGAACTGAGTCAGCCTGCCTTGCTCATAGACCATTCCTCCTCCCCAACCTCCAGGTCTATCCTACCTCCAGGAAGCAGCAGACTCTGCTGATGGCATCCAGTATTATGACAAATCCATTCAATATGATTTCAAATACAACTTTGTTACAATTAAGTTCACTTCAATTTATTTTATTTATATAGTGTCAATTCACAGTACATCATCTTAAGACACTTTACAAGAAAAGTAATTCCAATTGTACATTGTGATTAATCCTTTAGTTCATCCCTCAATCAGTTTAAAAGTTTTTGATCTAAGAAAACCCAGCAGATTGCATTGAGTCATTGATTTGCAGCATTCCGTATTCCTGAATGAACGAGTAGCTACAGTAGACAATCACCTGCATTGTGTTGTGGCCTTCACAGCAATCCCTCAAAGTGAGTAAGCATACAGCGACAGTGGAGAGGAAACCTCCAGCAATACTAGAACCTGCGTCACTACGAGCGGCCATCTGCCCTGACTGACTAGGAAGTTTGAGAAGACAGCAGAGACACAAAATAACAAAAGAACTGTTGTAGGAGACAAGTTAGAAGTTAAGTCTAGAAACATTTAGTTAATACACCTTCATGTTCAGTTCTGTTCCTGAAATAAAAAACTTTGTAACACCTCTATAGGCAGTCTTGCACTGTTTGGTGCCATGATTGGAATTTGATTAGGGTCTTTCCACCTACTATGTATCACATCTTTTATAAACTGTCGATATATGATTGTTGATGTCAGGGTTCATGCTCCGGCAGGACCAAAATGCAGACAGAAATGCATAAGGTTAATAGTGAGTATATGTTAAGCCTAAATACATTAATGAATCAACTTACAAAAAACAAGAGTTAGAGTCAAGAGCATTATACCAAAGCAAATTTGAAGACGAGATCTAATTTCCATCACATTTCCATCTCCTAGATATAAATGAGTACTAATTATGACTAAAGTGATTTTCTCATTCTTCTCAAATGTCTCTCCTGAGAAATGAGTCTCACAGTAAGCACAGTGTCAAAATGAACTCACAACTATCTCCTGTCCTGATCTCATTTATGAAAAAAATGAGACATATTGTGCCACTCTCAAGTATGTCTTAATTTTATTTTCTTACTTCAAATTCCTGTCTCAGCTATGCCTTGAAATTTTACTCAAATAGTTATCTTCACTCAACCTCATTTGTCTTAGGGATGTTTGCTCTAAAAAATCAAGAGATCTCTTTGTAAACGTAAACTATTCTCATTTTCGGCTATCATCATATATTGCGAATTTCTGAACTACACGTATAGTGTTACATTCATATACAAACACACACACACAGTCACACACATGTGACAAAACTCCCCTTAAATCTAACATAACACAAATAAAATTATGTAAAGTGTGAACAAACACAAGACAAGTTGAAAGAGTTTGCTTTTGTTTATTTTAATTTTAAGTCAATGAGAGTGCTTGTAGTCACCTGTTATGAAAAACTACATGAAAGATGTGTTTCTTGTGCCTTGATTTGTTCAAATAGTTGCTTGATTTTGTTTATTAGAAATACGGACGTTTGCTCACTGCTCCTATTTTTCTTAAACAAAACAAAAAAAGTCTCTGTAATTTTGAAAATATGTTTATATTCATCTTGTTGTTTTTTTAAATCCATTATTAAGAGTGTTTATTTTCCTAAATTATATGGGTTTAAAGTATAAATATTGAGTAAAATTATAGCTCTATCCACTTTTGCACATGTTATATCATGTAGGGTTCACTGTAGCTCAATCGGTAGCACTGTTACCTATCACCCGGATGAACTTGGTTCAATTCCCAGCCCAGAAGAATTCTAAATGTGTATTTGTAGGTTGTCTGTATATATATATATATGTGTATGTCATGTGTGTCTCTCAACAGTTTCTGAGTAATGTCTCAAGAAAGACTCCAAATCAATTGTTGCAATTATTGCTCCTAGGTAGAGGAAAATCAGAGAGAATGTAGAGTAGAAGAGGTGGCCATTGTGGATCCTGAGATTAGTAAGGATGAAGTGAGGAAAGCTTTGAAGAGGATGTAGATGGGGAAGGTAGTTGGTCCTGATCACATACCTATGGAAGTATTTAGGAGATGATGCAGTAGAGTTTTTGACTAGGTTTTTCAACAAGACCTTGAAGACTGAGAAGATGCCTGAGGAATGGAGGAAAAGTGTTCGAGTGCCAATCTTTAAGAACAAGGGAGATGTGCAGAATTGTGGCAACTAGAGGAATAAAGTTAATGAAGCTGTGGGAAAGAGTGGTGGAAGCTAGGCTTCGGTCAGAAGTTAGCATTTGTGAGCAACAGTACAGTTTCATGCCAAGAAAGAGTACTACATATGCTATTTTGCTTTAAGGATGCTGATGGGGAAGTACTGAATGGGTCAGAGGGAGCTGCATTGTGTCTTTGTGATTTAGAGAAAGTGTATGACAGGGTGCCAAGAGAAGAGCTGTGGTTTTGCATAAAGGAGTCTGGAGTGGCAGAGAAGTATGTTAGAGTAGAGTAGAGTAGTATGAGAGCTGTGAGACAGCAGAGAGATGTGCTGTAGGAGTGACAAAGGATTTCAAGGTGGAGGTGGGACTACATCAAGGATCGGCTGTGAGACCCTTCTTGTTTGCTTCGGTGATGGACAGGCTGACGGATGATGTTAGACAGGAGTCTCCATGGACTATGATGTTTGCAGATGACATTGTGGTCTGCAGAGAGAACAGGACGGAGGTGGAGGAAAAGCTTAAGAGATGGAGGTATGTATTAGAAAAGAGAGGAATGAAGATTAGTTATAGAAAGACAGAATACATGTGTGTAAATGAGAAAGACAGAAATGGAACAGTGAAGTTACAGGGAGTGGAAATTAAGAAAGTAGAGGACTTTAAGTACTTAGGGTCAATGGTACAAAACAATGGAGAGTGTGGAAAAGAGGTGAAGAAGCTGGTTGGAATGGGTGGAGAAAAGTGTCAGGTGTAATGTGTGATAAAAGGGTTTCACCTAGAATGAAGGGAAAGGTGTACAAGACTGTAGTGAGAGCATTGATGTTGTATGGTCTAGAGACAGTACCAATGGGGAAAAGACAGGAAGCAGAACTGGAGGTTGCAGACTCAAGAAGTTGAGATTTTCTTTGGGAGTGACAAGATGGATAGGATCAGGAACGAGTACATCAGAGGAACAGCTCATGTTAGATGTTTTGGGGATTAAGTATAGGAGTCCAGACTGAGATGGTTTGGACATGTTCAGAGGAAAACAATGATTATATTGGTAGAAGGATGCCGAGGATGGAGCCCCCCAGGAAGGATGCAGAGAGGAAGACCAAAAATCAGATTTTAGGATGTGGTGAAGGAGGACATGAAATCAGTTGGTGAGCGCAGAGGATAGGACTAAATGGAGACAGATCATTCGCTGTGGCCGAAAGAAAAAGAAGAAGATTACTCCTGGTGAATTTTAGGAGAAACACACTAGAAAGAAATCAAACAAAACTAACCAGATTGAGACTCAAATGAGAATCACATTTTTCTTTCCTGTGGTTCTAAAGTGATACATTTGAGCAACAAATGTTGGGTTTTCTCTTTTGAGTTTATCTCTTTTTCCTAAGGGACCCTTAGGAGAAATCATTTCGAAATAAATGATCACTGAATGATACAAATATGAGATGCTCAAACTGATCTCACGAGACGAGATTGAACAACAGATGAGCAACACATTTTTCCTATGGGAAAGATTACGGACACGAGGAACTAATGAGAAAAAAAATAAAAATAATTAAAGCTGCAAGCGCCCATGAACAGCCCTCGCAGCTTAGTTCCGCTTTGGCCTGTGCCATGACCGCAGGATTTATTCACCACCACCTCAACGCCATCTCAACACTTCCACCGAAGCTGATGATAAAATCTGCTTGAAAAAGTGTTCAAAAGGCAAGAATGACAGCTTTCAACCAAAATGGCTGACCTCATGTTTAAGGAGTCTTTAGATATATATATTTATATATCTATATATTCACAATCCTATTTGGAAGCATTGCGTGATGAGATTTTTTTTTTATGATTCTAGGGGGATGCTTTGCAGGTATTAGGACATGACCACCAAATGTATGCATACATATGTTTAGGGCCAGATCCAGATTTGCCATGCTGCTACAGCCACACCCTCTTTCTAAACCCCTAAGTGCTTGACACTAAATTATACCAGCTTCTTTTCAATCATTCTCCACAGTGAGATGTCGATTAGGTAAAAGGAGTCAAAAACGGACCTTTCTTACTGAAACATTGCACTTCCTGTTCTCAGGGGGCAGGGCTTAGATTACATGAGCAAATGACTTCAATATGATGTTCCATGCTGGTATGTGATGACAGCCATGAAGCTGTGAAGTATGATCAAATATGTGAAAAGGCAATGCCTTAGCTGGCAGGAGATTTAAAGAATGTGAAGTATGCTTTAATTTTATCTTCATTTATGAACGATTGCTAGTTATATATTACTATTCCGGTTGTTTTTGTCTTCATCCCATTGCATTGTATTGATTTTGTTTCTGTCAAGTTGTTATGATGATGTTGCCCCCTTGAAATGACCAGGGCAATCAAATGTCGTTTTTTGAAGTTTATTTTGAGTTCAAACATTTAGAGGGAAACATAGGTCCCCTGTGAACAAACAGTAAAAAGGTCTGTAGGATGTTTTAGGATTACAAATATACAGAAACAGATAAAACGAAACTTACACGCCCCACAGGTATACCGAGGCTTAGGTCCATCCCCGACTACTGCGCCACAGCTCCTACTATGAGAGAAGCTATGGGCCTAGCTTTTAACTAATTCGGGTAGGTCACGTGACATAGCGCTTTCGGTTCAACACATTAAAAAAGCAGTGTATTACATTTGCAAAAGATAAATGAATATTGTAATGTACAGTGAACCATTACCAAACATGAATAATAAAAAGCGCTCGAACACTTGTGCAAAAAGCAGAGTTCCAAGAAATGGGATGGCAACACCCTCCCCCACTAAAAATAAAATGTAAACCAACATTTTCTTAATACAATCGGGAGTCTTACTTGACTTGAATGAGTAGCAAATAAAATAACATGAACCAATCGCAATATTTCCAAACAGAGTCCAGACTCATTAATGGTATCAGTTACTCAAGAGTCCTTTGGCATGGCGGTACACACAGGCGGTCCACTTGAGTATCTGGGAGGATAGTCCATTGAAGCATTCCCCCCCCCCCATCTTCAGAACTGACTCAAGGAAAATACCCTTTATCCATAATAAAACCACATTTAACAGGACTAAACCAATAATTAAAACTACATGAACTACTATTGCACCTAAGCTGGATACCTTAAGGTGCTACGTGTAAAGTGCTTTAACCGTTACCCGGTTAGCAGGTATGTAAAGTGCATGTTACTACTGCATTATGACTGGTCAAAAGGATAAAGGTTGGCAGCGGTGTTGAAGAAACCATCTCGGACCCTCGCTGGTTTGGACACATTGACCAGTGTCTGCACTTCTCGGACCGTGGGCTCACCAAGCTCGTCATAGCTGTAGACGCGCCTGGGCTGTCTGGCTCTGACAGGTCTTGCATGGCGGGGCTCAGAGGCTTCCTCCGAGGAGCCAGACGTGGCTGCTTCTTGCTCGGATGACTCCGCTTCCTGTACTGGCTCAGGGTCAACCTCTGGGATCAGGATCATCACTTCAGCTCTCTCTTCCGGCCGTCTTGAAATGGGGGCTCTCGGTTGGAACTCTCTGGCAGTTGGGTTGAGTGGCTGAAGAATGGGTTGAGTGGCATGAGGAGATGGTAGTCTTCATTACTAGAGCTCTCTGTATCTGAAGGCTGGATGTTGTTCTAAGCACTTGTCCCTCTTTCTGGCGACGTTCCGGCTCTTCTGCTTCTCCTCTTAGGGTTGGGGATGACAGGAGAAGGTTCAACCAGGTAAGGACAGGGTGAGAGTAAGTTTCTGTGAAGCACACATCTTCTTCCCGCAGCATTCAGAGGCTCAACCACGTAGACGGGGTTTCCAGGGCCTTTGCTCTCCCTCACCACATGGACGGTGTTCTCCCAGTGACTGCGGAGCTTCCCCGGACCACCTCGAGGCGTGAGGTTTCTTACCAAGACATGGTCACCTGGCTTCAGCGTGGAGCTCCCGGCACGCTTATTGTAATAGTTTTGCCATTTTTTTGCAGATTTCCTCATGTTTTTCAGGGCAATGGCATATGCTTCCTGCATTGCCTCTCTCCAACTCTCCGCATAGCCAGTCGGGGTCTGTTTCTCCGCGTCACCAAGCTTCTTCGGAACGAGGAGGTCGACCGGGAGGGTCGGTTCACATCCAAGGGGCAAGAAGAAAGGAGATTACCCTGTTGCCTCATGGATGGTGGAGTTGTAGGCATGAACTACTTTGTTGAGGTGCTCCTTCCATCTGGCCTTTTGTGTCTCCTCCAGCATCCGCAACATACTTAACAGAGTCCTGTTAAAATGTTCGGCAGGGTTAGCTTGGGGGTGGTAAGGTGTAGTGTGAGAGTGATGAATACCACCATATTCCTGGAGCTTCCAAAACAGCTGGTTCTCAAACTCTCTTCCTTGGTCATGGTGGATCCTGGATGGCAAACCATCCAGGATCCACGTGGGATGACTGCGTGGGATACAGTCATCAAACAGCTTTTTAGCAGCCGTCTTCCCTGCCTTGTCTTTGGTTGCGTAGGCTTAAGCATATTTAGTGAAATGGTCCACTAACACCAGGATGTACTCTTCACCTCCACTGCATTTCTCCAGATGTAAAAAGTCTATTGAGATCATCTCAAAAGGTGCAGAGGTTTCAATGCTTTGGAGTGGTGTTCTTGTGACTCAGTTGGGTCTTTTGTTTTTGATGCAGCTGCAGACACGTGTGACATAGTGCTCCATCTCCGGTCTCATTTTTGGCCAAAAGAAGCACTCTCCGGCCAGGGCAACTATCCGGTCCGCACCTAAGTGTCCCATCTCCTCATGGAGGTACTTTTACACCAAGTGCTTCATGGGGTCTGGCACCACCAGTTGCAGCCGGTTGTTGGTCTTCTGCCACAGAACTCCATCTTTATCAAGCAGCAATTTTGGCCATTCCCTCAGGAGAACTCGGACTTGTTCACTCTCTGCTGCTTTGTCTCTGTATTTCAGGTAAGTGTTTTCCCTTTTCAGGTTGGAGACCCTCCGTATGGCTGGATCAGCATTCTGCTGGACCTGGATGTCTTGGATGGAGAAGGGCCGAAGGGGTGGTACAGCACTGCCATCTGATAGAACATCCACATTACAGGTGACCGCAGAAATCCAGTTTATCTCACCCGCTTGGCTGCTTTTGATTGCTTTACAGATGCTGTCCATGACCTCCGGCTCTGACTCTTCCGTGCACTCCTGCATGATGGTTTCGATGGGCTTTGGTCTGCGAGAGAAAAGTCAGTGTTTATGTTAGCTGTTCCAGGTCTGTACTTGAGTGTAAATCTATAGTCTACCAGCTCTGCCACCCAGCAGTGACCAGTGGCGTTTTGCCGACTTGGTGACGTAGGTGAGTGGGTTATTGTCGCTGTAGACTGTAAAGTGTGGTGCATGGAACAGGTAGTCACGGAAACGCTCTGTGATGGCCCATTTTAGTGCGAGGAATTCAAGTTTACCTGAGTGCAGCTTATAGTTCTTCTCTGCAGGCGTCAGGGTTCCGGACGCGTAGCCGATCACTCTTACGATGCCACCTTGACGATGTTACAGCATAGCACCAAGACCTTCCTCCAAGGCGTCAACGTGGAGAAAGAAAGGCCGCTCGAGGTCTGGATATGGCATAACAGGTGGATTTGTGAGGTGGTTCACAAAAGTCTCTAAAATTGCTCTATGAATTTCTGTCCACTGAACTGGAGCGGACGGTGGGAGCTGAGCACTTTAATGTTTTGTCCCCTTTTTGTGGCAGTGTTTGGGGTCCCCTTTGGGCTTGGCCAGCAGCTCATACAGTGGCTTTGCAGTCCTTGAGAAGTCTTGAATGTAAGCTCTGTAGTAGCTCAAGAATCCAAGGAGCTTCCTCACCTCCCTCACTGTAGCTGGGGTCTGGTATGTGAGCGCCTTTACTGCTTCCACCTGCCTCAGGTTCATCCTGTATTCTTCTGCAGCGATAACACGACCAACATACGTTACTTGTGGCTTGAAAAACTCACATTTTTCAGCCCTCAGTTTCATCCCATAGGCTCTCGGTCTCTGCAGGACTTGTCTGACGTTGTCCACATGTTGGTCGAATGTGCGGCTGAAAACATCAGCATCCCTCAGATCTCCAAGACATCCCTCCATGAGGCGTAGAAAAGCAACCGGGGCATTTGAGAGACCAAATGGGATTATGGTCCACTCATAGAGTCCCCACGGTGTAATAAAGGCTGTGTAAGGTCTACTCTTCTCGCTCATGAAGCCTTGGTGGTAGGCTTTGCCCTGGTCCAGAACAGTGAACCAGGAATTTCCCCCCAAGTTTTCCAGGATTTCTTGGATTCTGGGGATGGGATGACGGTCTGGCAGGGTCTTCTCATTCAGCAGCCTGTAATCGATGCATAAACGGAGAGTTGTGTCCTTTTTCCTGACACAAACCACAGGTGAAGAGTAAGAGGAATATGACTTTGGAATCCATACTCGGTTTAGCAGGTCCTGAATGTGAGCCTTAAATTCTTGATACAGGTGTCGGGGTATGGCATTGTATGTTCTCTGGAAAGGAACAGAGTCTTTCAGATTAATGTCCATCCACAGGCGGGACCCAGGGCTCTCTCTCTGGTGCTTGACTGGGCTGTTCCAGTGATGTGGCACTGCCCTCTAGTGGTTGACACTCTGTAGACTTTGGCTATAGTGGATAAACAGAATCAACACAATGTAACCAGCCAAGCGTCGTGCGGCCACATTGTGTAATGTCACAACTTGTTGCATTTTCAACAGTTACCTTAATTCTTGTGTTCGCTTGAACTTGAATGAGCTGTTCCCTTACTTGAAGTCCTGTTGGCCACGGTGTCTCCAGGTTAGGCTCCAACACGATGTGAGTGCCAAATAGCAAACCTTGCTGTACAAAGTTGCATTGCACTTAGATAGTGTTCCTCTTTGGGACAGTAATTGGCATTCTTCCCAGACGAGCAATGTGGGGGTTGTTCAGGTGGCTGCTTCTGTGAAACAGTTAGAATAGCCCTAGCAGTTTTCTGACCAACATCAAGTGCTGAACAGAATTTCCTTACCATGTGACCAGAAGGAAAACAACTTCCAGAACCCTCATTTGTCAAAGCCAGCTTTTCAATTACATTAAGACCAATAATGGGACGTTCAAGATCTGTAGAGGCGACTGCAATAGGGACAACTACCGGTTGATCACTAGGGATGGGTATCGTTTAGGTTTTATCTGATACCGGTGCCAAACCGGTACTTTTGAAACTATGCCGGTGCTTAAACAGTGCTTGAAACGGTGCTTGAAATGGTGCTTGAAACGATGCTTGAAACGGTGCCTAAAGAATGTTAAACATACAAACATGGTCCAAATACCCTCTTATTTTTTATTTTTAGTAGGTCTGTCAAACAATAAAAATCTTTAATCTAATTAATCACAGTAGCTGTGAATCAATCACCATTGCTAAATATGACCCTCCAAAAAATAACTAGAACTTTCTATGTAATTAAAGGGACACATCTAGATGCAGTTGCTCTTTTAAAAAAATAAATATAGGAGAAATCAGTTAACTTTTTTTTTTACTCCAGTCACATTCATAATTTTTTTGCGGTCCCATATGAATAATAACAAATAGAGGCAGAACTAAGCCAAACATATGAATAAACATAACATTTGGATATCAGCAGTCTGTGATAAATATCACATAAATAAAATTTAATATAGACTTAGTAATCATATGTCACATTTGATCATTTTCCAAAAGTAAACAGCAGATTCTACAGTTCAACACAAGAAATAAAGCTCCTATTGTGAAGATGATCACAGCTACTTCCGCTAATATTTTAGAACTAATTTAAGTCCGAAAACATCTACTTAACTGAATAATTTCGTATTATTAATGCAGCGGTATCTCACTATGAAATGTACTGAAACTATACAGTGAGCCAACATGCATAAATATACAAAAATACGAAGCATTTAAACTTTAACTGCACTGCACGCACAGCAAACACTGAAACGCACACACCGAAGCAGACATCCGAAGTGGACGGATAACTCTCACAGACAACTTAATAACTTATATCACCACAAAGCCAATACGGCAATAATAATATACTCCCATGTCATTTAGGACCACAAAAACATCCTGCTGCACAACAATCCACAACAATCCGTAGTTTGGCTGGTTAGGAGGGAGAGCTGATGTGATGCGGGCTGAATTATAAACAGGGCGCTGTTCTTTGTATGCGTAAAACGAACCCACACACACAAAAAAGTTAATTCTAGGAATTAATCCACCCGAGTTGGTACGTTAATTTCCACAGCCCTTATTTTTAGCAATTCTTTTTGCACAGTGATAGCCATGTTTACCGTATTGCTCTTGACTGAGCGCACGCCCAGAATCCACAGTGTTTTACATCTCGGGGGGGGGGGGGTGAGGAAGGACCGAAATAAGGCACCAAAATGTGCGTTGCTCTTCGGTCTGGTTACTACTGTTCATGTCGGAACCGGTGCTGTAATGGCACCGGATATTGGTACCCATCCCTATTGATCACAGACTTCACTTCAATCCAGCCCTGGTATGGGATCTTCATCCCATTTGCTGCAGACAGATCCAACCCTCCTTCCTCCAGTAACTCTTCCACAGATCTCACAGTAACATCAGGTAAGTGTCTCTGCTTCCACTCAGCTCCAATGATGGATACTTGAAGAGCCAGTGTCCCACAGAACTTTGGTGTCAACATTGTTCATTATGGGACGAAAAAGGCACCTTCTCCCCACTAGTTTAGCTGTTTGATGTTGTTTACCAGTGAGGGGTGCTGTAGTGCAGAATAGGTCTGTGTTCTTACCAAGATTTACACTAGTTTTGATCTTGTTTGTGGAGGCTGTAGTGTTCCTGGGTGCTCTGCGGCAAACAACAGCCCAGTGGTCCGTGCTCCCACACTTGTGACAGTGATTGCATTTCCCTCCTGGATTGGTCCGCTGGCACTGGTGACACTGCCGGGTGGGACGTGTCTTTGGTGTTGATCTGTTGTAGCTGTGGCTGGCTTGTCCCCATGGCGGTGGTTGGCCGGCTGGTGCAGGCTTGACAGCTGAGTGGTGAGACTCTGAATGGCTTCACAAATGGCTTTATTCCCTTGGTCTACCTTTTCCATCAATGTGTCACATTTTTCAAACTTTTCTTTTTGCTTACTTTCCTTTTTGCTAGAGTTACTGTCATAACTGCAGCTCTCTGAATCAGTGAGATGGGAAACATGACTCACCGCCGACACCTTGGCTCTGGATTTGCTTGACAGCTTGCTCTTCCTCTCCATTTCCAGGTTGTAGGCAGCAGTCATTTTCTCTTTTGGATTTTGCAAATATGGCCAGTACGGATGGTGTCATCTTGGAGTCCGGTGAGTATGGTTTGCAAAAACTGATTTTGGATGAGTTCTGGGCTGTATTTTAGTCCAGTGGCTGCCCTCTCTGAGGCAAAGTTGTTGCCTCAAGAAACTATTCAAATCAAATCAAGGCTTTAAACATAAACAAATGTGGTCAAAATTGTATGTTCAAACTAAGATGGCCGACTTCCTGTGTGTTTGGGTCCATGACGTTTTTATGCTTTTTGTTAGGTCTCAGAAAGTTCATGTGTGTCAAATGTCATGTTTCTATGGTAATGGTAATGGTCTGCATTTGTATAGCGCTTTACTCAGTCCCTACAGACCCCAAAGCGCTTTACACTACATTCAGTCATCCACCCATTCACGCACACATGCACACACTGATGATGGCAAGATACGTTGTAGCCACAGCTGCCCTGGGGCACACTGACAGAGGCAAGGCTGCCGGACAATGGCGCTACCGGGCCCTCTGACCACCACCAGTAGGCAACGGGTGAAGTGTCTTGCCCAAGGACACAACGACTGAGACCGTCAGAGCCGGGGCTTGAGCCTGCAGCCTTCCAATTACAAGGCAAACACCCAACTCCTGAGCCACAGTTGCCCCATTTCTATGATGAACTAAGATTAATGCGGAGGGTGTTTTGAAATTTTCCAGGGACCGCTACTGAGCAATTTCTTGTAGGACCTTTTCCGAACCTTTAAAATATGTAAATTTCACATACGCTTGACGCCCCCGCCAAATACGGTGAGTTTTGGCCTCCCAAAAGTCTGTTCAAAAGTCATAAGAGTAATAAAAAACAAATGACACAGTTACAATGGACCTTTGCAGTGATTTTGCTGCTCGGGCCTAAAAAGAAGAATGGCACAGAAACCTGAGGATTAATCAGTGACAAGCAGATGCAGATGAGACTGAGCAGGGAGATTGGAGATGCATTGCAGCTGGACAGGGAAGCAGAATGGCGGGGAAGAAATGGAAGAAGAAGAAAAAACAAAGGTATAGACTAAATTCAGAGGAAATATCTAAACAGAAAATAATCTTAACGGCATAAAGCAAAACTAAATAAAGTAAATAAACTAGAATATAAAAACTTTGGAGAAACTCAAAGTGCACTAAATACTAATGGATACAACAGGAAAGGAGGACAACAAGTTTTTCTTTTCTATAAGATGCTTCAAACAAAAGGCTAAAAAGAAGATTTGGTCTTTGGTCTTTGGTCCTTTTGTGTTGCATGTCTAAAAAAGCAAATATATTATTGGCAAGGTTGAAGAATAGAGAAGAATCTTTGACAATTCTCCTTGGCACCATTCTCTAGAAACCTCTGTGTCCTGGTTCCTTTCTTCTGTGCTACTCTCATCAGCTAACCCCACAGGTTTTTAGGTTCTATACAGAAAAAGAAGAGGTTTAATTTTATGTCTGCCTTTTGAAAAGAAACAAGCTTACAGCTTCACAGATCTTTAACCATATTTAAAAGTAGACATGGTGTTGTCAGGAGTCTTGGGTTTTGGTTTGTGTAGTGGCTTGTGTATGTTTTGCTGTTCCATAGGTTTCAGACCAGAAGGCCCAGCTTTGGTGGGTAGAGGCCTGCAGGTGTGTTCATGCACACCTGCAAATCAATTGGACTGCACAGGGGTGGTTCAACATTGAATTACTCCCTGGGGAGGACCTATTTAGTGTTTGTATACTTTTCCTTCCACTATATTTTCTTCTCTTTTCCTTTTTTTTCTCTCCGTCTTCATTCACAAACTTTTTGATACTTCCATTTATTCTCATGTAATCATTCTAGCCTTGTAAGTTCTTATTTGACTTTTATTAAATCAATCAAGTCTAAAACAGTTTCCTGCATTTAGGTCCTCCTTCCTACATCCAAACATGACCACAAAAGACACGATATAATGTGGCAAAAATATATATATTTAGATATATAAAAACAAACAATATAAAATATTGATGATATACAAATAGAATATAAAGTTAACATTCTAAATACCAAAAATCCTGTATAACACAAATAACACACTACAGAAAATATAATCACTATGTTATTTCACTAAGAGCAGAAAACGATTTAACTAAAACCTAAACCTTTCTGGCCTTCCTTGATGCAAAATACAGAATAAGCAGGGCACTATAGAACCTCCAGCAGTACATGCAGTGTGCTTAAATCATGATAGGCTTCAGCTGGGTATGCAGCCTTGGCACCCTGCACTATTTCATCTCCCAATGCGAGGTGTGGCCAGGTCGGCCCTCTACAACTGATGGGGACACATTGTGTTCTGCACTTATATTACTAGGATCACAAGACCAGGATTTTCCTTGTCTCTGTGGCCGTGCATTTGGTTTCTGCTACTGGTTCATCTGAGGAACTATCTGGAGGCACCTGAAGTGGAGGACCCAGGGGAAGACCACGGTTGCGGTGGTTAAGGAAAACAGCGATCTTGGGCAGAAGCTCATCGAGCACCTTTTCCACCATCTCCCAAGCCAAATTACACACGGTCAAGATGACGTTCTTGATTATACTGGGCTTTTTTTTTTCACCGTGCAGATGTGGTTTGTGTGGGACAGGACCTTCTCCCGTGCAGGATGTTATATGGAAGAGCATCAAGGTGTGATGGACTTTACCCATTTTATACAGTGAATTCCGTCCAGTCTGTTTAATTTTGGGAGAGATCCCTTGGTGAACACTACTTTGGCACCTTCTCAACCAGCAGGAGCACATGCAGCTGCAAGGGGAGCCAACACAGTGAAATGACTAATAAAAGAAAGTCATGTAGCAGCGCAGAATTTTTTTTCCCCAAGCGCTTGTGCGCCCTCCTTGTGTGAAGAAAAACTGGCCACCCCGAGCAGTTGCACAGTCTGCCCATCCCAAAAACCACTAATAAGACTGGAGGAATAAAAAAAGAGGGGGCAGTCAGCCATTCCTCACCTAAGTGTTAACATGCATGGTAACCATAGCCATCCGAATTCCCTGAGATTCTTTCCCAAGCATAATGTCATATGTAAATTCTTAGATCTATTTATCTGACTCATTCTTAAAAAGTCGCATTTTCCATGTTTTTTTTCGAAGTTCAGTTATTCTTCATTATAATCTAAGTGAAATTATCCTCACCTTCCAGTTCACATCCAGCCTCCAGATCACTATTGATAACCTCCCTCGGATCAGCATCCACTGGCCATTTCTCACTCCATTACCCCATCAGCTGTAAGCAGATTTATCATTAAGTATTCTATGTATAAAGATTCCCACTCATATCCAACTCCCAGTTCCCAGCGGGCCCCTCCAGTTTCCCCTGAAGCCCCACACTTTTTTAAAGTTTAAAAAGTTATTTTCTGATCCTGTTTGAAATGTTTAAAACTTGATATCTGTGAATTTTAAAGACACATTTTGATGCAGACAAAGCACTATTTGTTGACAGGTGGCAAAAGTTACTTTAGGTTTTATGTGAAAACACATAGTGGACTATACCTGCTTGACTCAAAAAATTACATTTCCAAACCACCGAAGGAGAAGAAAAATGGCTATAATTTTTGTCAGCTTTGCAGCCATCTAGGATGAAAGAAGAAGTGATAAAGATGAAGAAAACTACTATAAATCTGCCCATGTGGAAAGTGGCAGTTATGCTGGGAGAGATTCTGATCACTGCCTTTACCTAACTCTGTTCTGTTTATTATTCCCTTCATGTGTTTAAGCCCTTTACGTCCTCTCACTCGCGGTCTGTTTATACAGTTTCTGTCCTGCTTATGTCTGCTAATTTGAGTAATATTTCTGGACACTCTGCCCACTATGAATAAATTCACTGAATGAGGGGGAAACTTATTTTAACCTAAAATAATACACACAGACACATACCTACAGTTTATTAAAGGAGACCACCAGTTTCTACACAAGATTAGGTATTCTAATGTAATCTGTCGGTGAAGCTTGTTGCATTTTGAGGTTAAGTAAATATATAGTAAACCCTGTAAATTATCACTGGAAGTACATTTTACTTTGTTCTTAGATATATTCATTACCTACTGTAAGTAGCCACTTTGTTGCTAATTCTGACAACTTTTCACAGCCCTTAATGCAGTACAGGCTGTCGAACTGTACAGGCTGTACAGGCTGTACAGTTCGACATATATATCATACATGCCATGAAAAAAAACGTCTGTACGATAAACTTTTTTCATACGTAGCACTTGTGCGGCAGCTTTGCAAGCTGTATGTTTTTTTTAACTGTAATGGGCTTGACACTTAGGACTATACCACCGTGACAGATGAAGAAACAATATTGCAATGCTACATAGTGGCTGTAGTCACTACCTGGTCACTACGTACAGTCCTGTAACTCGACCCTCTATGGGAACGGTGTTGACAAGGTAGCAACTGTTCAGACCCCTCTAGCAACTCTTTAGAAAAAAGCAACTAGCAACAAATCTAGCGACCTATCATGATTTTATTGGACAACTTTGGAAACATTTATGTAAAGCATGCTAAACACCCTACCCTGTTACTGTTCTTACTGAGCAGTGCTGCTGCGGTTGGCCCAGAGTGCTTATAGAATGCAGCTCCGTTCGGCTGCACGCCGAGACTCTGCTTAGGTGCAGAATGCTGATAAATTGCTGTGCTTGAAGCTGCCGTTGGCTGGTCTTACCCACGCTAGATGTGAATGCAAAATAGTTTCAAACTAAAATAAACGCCCAAGTCACATACATATATGTTACCACAAACATGGCATTAAATGTGACTTTATAGGCATTAAAACATTATTAAAAAGATATTAAATTTCACTACTTCAAACCTGGAGCTACCCTTTTACTGACATTTATCCAACAATCCCTGACATGCATGGACTCCTTGTTTTTCTACATCCTTGCCCCCTCCCCATATCCTCCTTCCCATTCCTGCCAGCGAGCTGGTTGGCTGCGCTGATCAGCTGTGTGGGGTCCCCACACCACACTCTTTGTCTCTTATGTTGTGACTGTTTGAAATATGTGCTTTTGTACTACGCTGTGTTTTTTTTTTTTTTTTTTTTACCTCTGCCTTGTCCATTGTCAATCAAATCAGGATCCCCGTTCCACTGTTTCTAGAAGTCAGGTGAAGAGACAGGTGGAGAGACTGAACCAGAACAAGGCTGCAGGTCTAGATGGTGTCTGCCCCAGATTCCTGAATGCTTGTGAAGAGCAATTCTGTGAGATTCTGCAGCACGTCTTCAGTCTTAACTTGACCCCAGAGAAGGTTCTAGTGTTGTGGAAGACATCCTGTCCTCATCCATCAGTCAACAACTATAGACCTGTTCCCCTGACATCCCACATCATGAAGGTCCTGGGTAGACTCATGTTGGCCCACCTCAGTATGCAAACTAGAACATATCAGGACCTGCTGCATTTTGCTTATTGCCAGGGATTTGTAGTTGAAGATACCATCATTCACCTGCGTCAAACCGCTGTCCTCTGGAAAAAGAAGGCAGCACTGTGAGGATAATATTCTTTGATTTCTCCAGTGCGTTTAACACCATTCGGCCTGGTTTGGTTTGTTTGAAACTCCTAAAGACACAGGTGAAGTCCTGAACAATCACCTCCGTTATTGACTGCCTGTCAAGCTGACCGCAGTTTGTGAGACTGAGGGACCGTGTAAAACTAGGTGGCCAGCACCACAGGAGTACTACAGGGCATTGTACTCTCACCATTCTTTTTCCTCTGTACCATACCTCTCAAGTTTTGAATTTGAAAATAAGGGAAAATTCCATCAGCCACGAGCCAAACCGCCACCACAACCAACCTATAGTATCTCGTACATTTTAGGATGGATGTACAAAAAAGTCTATAATCACTTTTTAACCAATTAACTACAATTAGGTGTTCAGAATCTGATAGGCATACCTTTGTTGACACTGAACTGCTGTGAACATCATGTTATGTCACAGCCTAAATGAAAACACAAAAGGGTAAATCAAGCACATTTATTGATTTAACATTTTTCAGTTCATATGCTATTTAACACATTACATACTTAAAGTTTATTTCCCAATGCTGGTCTTTAAGTCAAACATTTCCATTTCATTTTCATTTCACATTTTCTTTTACTATATCATATTCACTCCTGTGGCTCTCTGACATTCATTAGTGACTTATTATACAAGTTTGTTGCAGATTTTGCATTCTTTAACACTTTTTTGGAAGGAGTGTATTTGTGTGCTGGGCCAGAGTGGTTGATTTTACATGACAGTAAAGCACAAACAGTACTATTGTCCAATGACATCCTGTTCTCTGTAACAATTCTTCTTACCATACTAAACACACTTTCAGAACTGGCATTGATGTGGGGAATGCAGAGTAAAGCCTTAATTAATCTTGGAAGCTCACTGAACCTCACATCCTTCCCTACCATGCCCCAGAATCTGTCAACGTTGTCTTGGGGTAGCTTGCTATCTGTCACCTGGTAGTCAATGAGTTCCTCTCTCAGCCTATCTTCACTTAAGCTCAACTGAGGGAAAATGGCCGCTAGCCTTTCCACTGTAAAATAAAGCAAGTGTTGAACTGAACATTGCAGATCTAAAATCATGCAAGTTTATTTCATCAATGCAAACATTCTATCAATGGGGAACTGCCCCTGACATCTACCTGTCCCTGGAGTAATGTCGAGGCGAGCAGCAGGGTCCAGAATTTTCAGGTCCCTCAGGAGTGGATGGTCCTGAGGAAGAGAACATCTTCTGAAGCCCTGCTTCATAGAATCTTCTCATAGATCTACAACAGCATAAGAGTAAAAAAAAACTGCATTGGAAGAAGCATTTTAGTTACACTTCAGCCTATTATCTCACAATGTCAACAGATAACAATTATATAAATGCTGGTTTATACTCACTGAAAGATTTTCTTCTCAGCGGAAAGAGGAAGCTCTGCGCTTTTCATGAAGGCCTTTGTGTCTGCTCCGATAAAGAGCTCTTCATCAGCCAGCTGATGTCCTTCTCCATACTCCACCTCCCTGAGAGGTTTACCCACCATGGCCCTAGCTGGTATGAGGAAGCCCAGGATCCTCCTAATCAGCCTACACATTTCTTCGTCAAGTCTGTGAATTTGTACTCCCTCTGACTGCAGAAAATATCATGGGCAAAATAGCAATGAAGCAAGAATGTTACAATTAGCAAAATCACGTTTTTATACTTTATTACGTAACATATTTATTTAACATTGACACCCACCTGGAAGGCAATATTAAATTCAGATAAAGGTTTAAGCATCACACTCAGGAACATGAAGTAGATTTTCATGACTGGATCACGCAGATGGCTGGCTAGATCATGTACTTTGGCACTCTTCTCCACCTCCTCATGACTGTTAAAGTAGGCCTAGAGTACATAGGGACACAAGGTGGCAATTAATAATTAAACGGAAAACATAGCATAGTAAACAGTGTATGTATCTGGTGGAGTTACCATCCTTACCTGTAGTGCTTCCCACTGGTTCAACACTCTCTGGATACAGGTTAACAGACTCAGCTATCGGGTGCTGCAGTACCAGAGGAGCTTCAGGTGGTCTGAATCAGTAAAATCTACAAACCCTTTATAGATTTCACATCTTTCTGCACTGTAATATAGAAAATTATTCAGTTAGTGTTTGAAAATTTATTTTTATGTTTAAAAAATATCAACTGTAGGCTATTTAATTACATTAATTTACCTTTTGTCAAAGTGGGTGTATATCCCAACCAAGATGTCTTCCACAGGTACCTGTGCTGCTCTGATGGCACAGCCAGTGGCCAGTTGTGTTAGGTGGCAGATGCAGCCAAGGTCCTGGATGTTGGGTTGGCTGGTCCTCAGTCTGCTAATAACAGAGTTGTGCCTGCCTTTCATGACACTCGCATTATCAGAGTTAAAGGCTATCAGGTTCTCCCAAGGAATGCCTCTTTTTCTATTGGAATCAGAAAAAAAAAGTTTGGGGACAAAACGTAAGTTTGTAATTAAATGCAAACTAATACACACATCACGAAAACAGTGCAGTTCCCCTACCTTAATGCTTCACTCAGCTTTTCATACAGATTTTCTGCATTTCCCACGTTGCATATAGGCACCTCCATGAATTTTGTGGCGACCTGCAGAGTGTCCTCATCATAGAATCTGGTCAGAATGACAAATTCTTTGTCTGCTTTTCTGTTGTTCGATTCATCACACATTAACCAAAAGGGCTGAGATCGGCATATTTTGGCCACTTCATCGTCTAGCTCTGCTGCAATGGCACCTGTTGAGTGAGCGCCCAGTAACGTTAGCTAACAATTATTAGCCAACAATATGCCCGCTGGACATTGTCAAATATACATGCATAGATAGATGATATTTATACTTAATTTGAATAAACTTACCTTTGATGATTTGTGTGGCCTTGGTTTTCCCCGCTGAATATTTTAGTGCAATAGCAGAGTCCGGGAACATCTCAGCTACGCATTTGTTGAAGTCATCACAGAAGGCCAAATAAATGTTGTTTTTGGCACACAGCATCGCCATTTTAACCTCCGCGTTTAAGACCTGGTCAGCCTCTGTGATATTCCTAGTCACAAATGCCGACATTGTCTGAGCATGTTTTTGTGCTTCGAGACACCGCTTGTGCTTGGCCGTTTTCTCATGCTGAGTGACATCATTCCTTCCCCCGTGGGCGACACTAAATTCGCAATTGCAAATCTTACATAAAAGCGTGACTTTGCCCAGTCCTGCTTTTCTTTAGGAAAGCGAATTCGCTGTCCCATTTTTCCAGATATTTACAAACCTTAGATTTTTTGGCAGGAATTACTTCTTCATTTTCATCCATCTCTCTCGTTTATTGTTTATGTTCCAGCTATCTCCACAAATCTCGCAACAACTGCAACAGGGGCAATTGAATGTTGCGGTTCTCACGAGGCTTCCTTTTCTTCTTCATTCTTTTTGTTTAACGGCGGTTGGCTACCAGCTTGAAGGAGCATTATCCCCTCCTACTGTTCCAGAGATCAGTTTGGAGAGGCAGAGGCAGAAATTTAAATATATATATAATAAGGGAGATTTACGGGAAAATAATAATACGGGAGAACGGCGGGAAATTGGGGTAAAATACGGTATTTTCCCGGCCAAAACGGGATACTTGACAGCTATGCTCTGTACACTTCACACTTCCAGTTTATGTCAGAGACCTGTCACCTTCAGAAATACTCAGATAACTCTGCAGTTGTCGGATGTATCACAAGATGCTGGATGTGGAAACAATCATCTTATTTTCAATATAAATGAAACAAAGGAGATGATTCTAGATTTTAGAAGATTTTAGTTTATATTTCTCCATCAGCAAGGACATTAGGGGTGCCTACCATTGCAGTGTAATTTCCGGTTAACTAGTGCCCCTTTTCCACCACCCAGACAGCACGATCGGTCTTTTCGACGTTGGCAATTGGGGGGCACCAGTGGCAAAGGATCTTAAAGGGTTTTTTCATTTTTTATCAAAAGTGCTGCTGGTTGCCTTGAGATGACCCCACCTTCTGTGTGACCAGTAGTGTGCGAGGTGCATTGTGGGTAACCATGTTTTTGGTTGTTTTGTTCTGGTTTGGGTGTTAACAGCATTTTGATTGTTTAGGTTTGTTTTGGTCTGTGTTATTTCTTTGCTCAGTGTTTTAAATATAATGTTTGGTTGTGCCGTGGTTAGTACCATGAGTGAGGTCATTCAGGGAAATGTGGTCTAGTGGAATTGCGGCGTATAGCCTATTATTATCTCAGGTTTATGTTGGTTCACAGTCAGTGATAATGTGGTTTACGTTGACTCACGGTCGGCAATAATTCTAATGGTGACATCTTCCCGATGTCTTGCCTATTAGCCACTGATCTCAAAAAGATGTCTCACCGAGGTAGTTTATGTCACGAGGCACATGCGCCCTGATGTCGGCAAGACCTAATTTGTTGTCTGGGTAGGGTCGCTTCAGACCTGAACAGTGGGGAACGATACGGTCTAGAACGGGTAGGTGGCTGAGGACATGGGCGGGCTTAGCTTACCAACACCTTCAGCAAAAATCAGTCACAAAGTCATCATGACAACACTGACAAAGCTTAAAAGACTTTTGACTCACCTCACATCTCTCAGGCCTCGATCTCTTCATGCCTCCAACTCCTTATCTGTTTTCATCACCTCAGTACTGATCTAACCAGCAATCATTCTGTCTGTGGAAACTCCATCATCTGATCACCGCAGAGACATTCTGCCTCTCTGCTGCTGTACTGGCTTCTCCTTCCCCGACACTGCGGGCTTACTGCTGTCTTCTCTGTCTATCAGATATCGACTTCACTTGCTACCGCTACCTGATGGAAGTCTGCTTCAACCCGCGTGTGAAAACAGATAACAGCGCCATTGTTGTTCCAGCTCTCTGATCACCGCAGAGACCTCCTTCTCTGCTGCTACCACCGGCTACCAGTCTTCTTCCTCCCCTCACTACAGGCTGACGGTGGTTTCTCTGGCCTTTCACACACTGACTTCACTGCTCCAACCCGCGTGTGGAAGGCTATTGAGCCCCGACAGCTCAACTCCTCTTGGCGACCTGATAAAAATCTGCCATCACTCACAGTTTTCTGATGTCCTAGATGCCGAAGATGCCGCAGATATCAAGCCATTTTCTCCCCTGCTACAAGCAAAGCTGCAGCGTGTTTCAATGTAGATTCTCTTGATTCTCTTTATCAAAACCACAACCCTCTCTAAATGCTATAAAACAGTTTCAAACGCACTCCATGGTTTTGGTAGAAGCAAAGAAAAATAAAATCTCTGACACTTTGAGTATTTCCAATTTTATGGAGAACATTTCTGATCTTGGTGCTGTTACTGTTACTACATTCTGAGACATCCCTTCAAACAAACAACTCCAGGACAATCAGCAGCTACCGCTGCTAGGTAGGAGTGAGAGGGATTTCATATTACTGGACCACTCAGTCTATAGGTGGACGTGTCGGGTCACTTCGGCTTGCTTCGTACCAAGGCAGAGGTAGTCCAAAATGAAGGGGTCGGCTGGGTTCGACTCGGAACGGACACAGGTAATGGAAACGCGCCAGAACTGTTCCAAAGCGACCCATTCCATACCGTACTAGCTGGAAACGGGGCATAGTTTATTTTCTTCAGCTTGTGAACGCATCCCCCCACATGGAGAAATGGATGACAGAAAGTAAGTTTTGATTAAGTTGGAAACCTTTTTACTAGAAGTGCAGCTCAATTAATACTCCAAAACGCATGTAAGCAAAACAAAAAGAAAAAATGTAATAATACATTTAATTTAAATAATTGAATTGAATTTAGTGTCTAATGGTTGATAGCTTTTAGCCAAAGGTCATTATGCAGAAGTAAAAGTTGTTTAATTAAGGTAGTTTACTTGAAGGATTGTTGACATGTATGTAAAGATACAAACTAAAGGAAGTTGTAGAAATTAAAGAAGAAACAAGGAGTATGACTCAATAATATGGTCTTATTAATGCTGATGAGCACTATGGCATCATCAAACTGGATTTAGTTTCCAGATAATTCTGTGCACATCCAGCTTTAATAAATAGAGTTAACTTATATAGTGCTTTTCAAGTCATATTGACCACTCATTACACTTTTCCCTGTAGCCTCATTCACCCATTTGCGCTGATTAATACTCACACATTCATACACTTATACAAAGCTCGTTAGGCAACTTGGGGTCAAGTACCTTGTGGGGGGGCCATCAACATGTGACAGTTGGGGCGTTGGTTTTCAGCCTGCTTTATACTCAAGATGCAGAATATGTGATTCAAAAGTTATTCCTATGTTCAACCCCAAATGTGTCAGAGGGGAAAAGAGCTCATCTGTCATGCAGCTTTCAAACCTAATCCTCCAGTCACATGAAGCGTGGCATTCTGTGCTGCATGCTTCTACTTCGTAAAAGTAGTTCTCAACTTTGTGAATTTTATATAGCCTTTTCATTTTTTTATGAAGCTTATGTATTTATAAAGGAATAGTTTTTTTTTACAACCTCCATATTTCCTCTGAAAGCCTCACATGTTGAAAGGAACCATCCATTTAACATTTGTCCGTATGAGGGCAGTATCTAATATAGTGGATGCATTATTTAAAGACTGGCAAAGATCATCTCAATCTTGGTGAAGATAATTCTGAAAAGCATCATTTCATAAAAAGAAAAGAAAAAACGGTAGACTAATTTGGTACTTACTTTGCATTAGCTGATAGAACATTCAGTCCAATCTTTTTTTTTTTATTTGACCATGTGAGACGTTTAGTAAAAAACACAAACTTTGACAACTTTGCAAACCTTGGAGGACACTCTGTCTTTAAAGATTCCATATCATGCAAAATCAGCTTTTTGTAGCTTTCAACCATGTTCAAATACATTTTTGTTATAAAAAAGCCCGCCAGGTTTTTTTGGCTTGATTCATGAATTTCTCAGTAATCCCCCTGAATCCTGCACTATAAGCAGTTGCACTGCCCTCTTCTGGAACATGACTATGTCACTATGTTACCACTAGGAAGTGCTAGAGGTGTCCACACTGCCCCTGCAAAATAAACGCACATGCCCCTTTTCTCAAAACTGCCAGCTTCTTTGGACTATCACTGCTTGCCCAAGTGTCTTTCTAGTATTTTACTTTCTAAAAATGCCCGTTTGGCTGCGAGGATTACCGGACTTTATCCAACATTCCTAAAGAACAACCCAATTTGCAGAAATGGCTGGAATTTCTCTCCAGAATCACACATTGAATGAACTACAACAGGTATTTATGTGAACATCAATTCACCAAACCTTGGCCAAAACCAAAGCAGACTGACTATTGAAGCGGAATCAATTCCAATTATAAAGACGCCTGATGGAGTGGCCGGTAAGTAAACTTTAGCTACATGCTAATGTGTGTTAGCCATTTATGAAGCTGCGTTTGTGAATTCATAACAGCATGGTGAAGGTACTTAATTGATCTGTAAACGGGTGCAAACAAAAATAGTGCTGGGAAGATCTGCTTGCATCAGCACTAGCTTCCTGAAATCAACTTTATTTACTGTTTACACAAATAAATTAACCAAAGCTCTGAGCTAATAATGTAATAAAGTTTAAGAAAATCATAAATGTGTACAGTACATCACAATAAGAATTTAATATAAATAACTGAAATATTTTTTAAGTATTGCTATAATGTGACTTATAACATCATTTGTTGCCCATGCTCCATAACTCCAGGATATAAGGTATATGTTAGGACAAATTAATACTATATAACACCAAGGGTAATATTTGATCATATATGTTACTATCTCAGAGGTTTAAAGCTGTAAATAACAAAATTTAGAACCTTTAAAGAAAATCAGTTTAAAATGTCTCTTTGTTGAGGAGGAATTTTGAACTACTCTTCAAAGAGTTCATGCCCTGCTTTCTGAATTATTTTAATATCAGTGCAAAGTCTGTAAAATACAGGACTACAATGCCTGTGGATTTATTTCCAGTTTTTGTCGCATCTGCGACCGATTTAATACAGACTTTGATCAGGAAAGTGAGACATCGAAAGAGAGGAAAGTAAGCTGGTGTGCTTGTGTGTGTGAGGAGACATGGATTATGAACTGCACTGATGAGAACCTTGAACAGAGACTTTTCTTATTTTGTGTCTTATGTTTGATAGGTTACGTTGATAGTAGCTTCCAGATGGTGCAGCGCCTGACTTACCGCCGCAGGTTGTCCTACACCACTGCTTCCTACAAGACCAGACTGTTCCGGACACCTGGTAACTGCATAGTGTACCTGTACACCAAGAAGGTCGGTAAAACCCCCAAATCAGCATGTGGCATGTTCGACCTCAGGTTCTGATGAGGCTTTCCAAGAACAAGAAGCACATTAGCAGGGCTTACGGTGGATCCATGTGCGCAAATTGCGTTTGTGACAGGATCAAGCGTGCATTCTTGATTAAGGAGCAGAAGATCACTGTCAAGGTGCTTAAGGCACAAGCACAGAGTAGGAAATCAAAGTAAAATCATTATTTGTATTGCCACAATAATAAAATTACCAACAAAAAAAACCAGACAAGTATGCCAGCAGGCGCTCACTGCTCTGAAAGTGGAAAAAAAAAGAAGAAAAAAGACTGTAACAAGGACACAGAAGCTGATAAGCTTCCTAAGAACTAACCTGATACTGCTTGTACTTAGGGATGTGTACCGATATCCAGACCGAAAAGCCGCGCAGATTTCGGTGCCTTCTTTTTGGTCCTTCCTCCCCCCTGAGATGTCAAACACTGTGGATTCTGGGCGTGCCATCAGTCAAGAGCAATAAGGTAAACATGGCTATCTCTGTGCAAAAAAACGGCTAAAAACAAGGGCTGTGGAAATTAACGTACCAACGCTGGTGGATTACTTCCTAGACTTAACTTTTGTGTGTGTGTGTGTGTGTGTGTGTGTGTGTGTGTGTGTGTGTGTTTGTTTTACACATTGAACGCATACAAAGAACAGCGCCCTGTTTATAATTCAGCCCACATCACATCAGCTCTCCCTCCTAACCAGCCAAACTACGGATTGTTGTGGATTGTTGTGCAGCAGCATGTTTTTGTGGTCCTAAATGACATGGGAGTATATTATTATTGCCGTATTGGCCTTTGTGGTGATATAAGTTTATAAGTTGTCTGTGAGAGTTATCCGTCCGCTTCGGATGTCTGCTTCGGTGTGTGCGTTTCAGTGTTTGCTGTGCATGCAGTGCAGTTAAAGCTTAAATGCTTCGTATTTTTGTATATTTATGCATGTTGGCTCACTGTATAGTTTCAGTACATTTCATAGTGAGATACCGCTGCGTTAATAATACGAAATTATTCAGTTAAGGTGATTTATTCAGACTTAAATTAGTGCTAAAATATTAGCGGAAGTAGCTGTATCCATCTTCACAATAGGAGCTTTATTTCTTGTGTTGAACTAGAGAATCTGCTATTTACTTATGGAAAATGATCAAATGTGACATTTGATTACTAAGTCTATATTATATTTTATTTATGTGATATTTATCACAGACTGCTGATATCCAAATGTTATGTTTCTTCATATATTTGGCTTAGTTCTGCCTCTATTTGTTATAATTCACATGGGACCGCAAATAAATTATGAATGTGACTGGAGTAAAAAAAAAAAGTTAACTGATTTCTCCTATATTTTTTTTTTAAAAGAGCAACTGCATCTAGATTGTTTGACAGACCTACTAAAAATAAAAATTAAAAATAAGAGGGTATTTGGACCATGTTTGTATGTTTAACATTCTTTAGGCACCGTTTCAAGCACTGTTTCAAGCACCGTTTAAGCACCGGCACCGTTTCAAAAGTACCGGTTTGGCACCGGTATCCTAAATGATACCCATCCCTACTTGTACTCTTTATCCCTCTTTGCAGAACGCTTGGGAAGCTGCCGTTGAGCTGACCCTGGACTCCACCCCTCCACCTGCATATCAATCCCCCCATGGACAACCTCCCGCACCAGCGCCCTAACATCAATCAACAAGTCCCTCCGCCCCTCTAGCTGAATTGCCTCCTACTCTACAAAATCCCCAACAGCAGGAACCAGAGACTGAACTGACTCCTGTTTCTATTGCGGCGGGACCGGACAATACCTTTCCAGTTAAGGTCTTTCAGCGCCAAGGCAGAGGAAGAGGGTGTGGCAAAGAACCTTACAACTGCGGAAGTGGGCAACACTCCTCCCACAACCCCCATTTGGACTGAGGTGGAGTTCCCCTGGAGTTCCCGTGGAGTTCCGGCGGAAAGGAAAACTGCAAACCTCACTGCACCTGCAAATGAAGCTATGTGCACACACTACACAAGCTGTTACACACACACACAAAGACTTTTTCACTTCCCCACTGAAGAGACAATTCAGAGACTGCCGCTCTTTGAAATTAAAGTTAAAGATAGATAGTTAAAGAAGGCTGCTGTACTCCCTGTTTTAGAGCCCTTATTGTTCGTTTAATTGACACTGCACTCAGCAACAAACTTCCCCAACTTCTGTATGGCAGGTTGCCTACCGCTCCCACTCCTTAAGAAGAGAAAGGCAAGCAGATTTGTGTTTCTTGTTCTGATGCTTCAGTTTCCTCTGATTCTGATATTGGTGATGCCAATGCTGTCTTTTCCCCTTTAAAACCTTTTTTCCTGATCAAAATGTAACACTTTATGAGGAGTTGTCTTAAACCTTAAACTATGTGCCATCTCTGATGTTGTTGGTTTGCAATGTACTACATACATATTAATCTCATTATTAAATGCATTACTTATTTTGTGATGATATGATGATCAAAAGGAGGGAATATTAAGGATATATTATCGCATTTATAAGTTTTATTCATTACTCAGTGCCTTGATAAAACATTGCTTAGTTATGATGAGTTGTTGCTGATTTATGCTTAGTTATGCTGAGTTATTGCTGAGTTATGCCAAGTTATGTTGTCCTGTGACACATCTTGTTTGACTGCTAAAACAGAGTCTTCTTTCTCTGATTTCATATCTACAACCATGTATGAAGTTTTTTGTTCTCTCAGAGCTGATCAATGAACTGGTCAGAAGCTGATCCTATAGGGTGTGGTTGATCACTATATATACTCATGTATCTGTGCTGAAGCTTCAGAGCTAAGAGCCGGAGAGCTCTTAGGAGCTCTCTGGAAGAAGAGCAGAGCTCCCTGTGAGGGAGAGCTAAGAGCCCCAGAGTGAAAAGAAGGAGCTCTCTGGAATCTCTCCATGGTGCCTTTAATAAACCTGGATGAAGACGGCTGAACCATGGCTTCTCAGATACACTTTTTTTCCACAACAGTCATGGTTCCAGCTGTAGCAGTCAGTGTGCTCCAGCTGGAGGGATTTAATCTTCTCCATGCAGACCAACAAGCCACTCTCTCTGCCAGGACTACAGGTGGAGGCAGTTTCTACATCAATAGTGGCTGGTGATTGCTCAGCAATGCTCTCTCTCTCTCTGGAAAATCTTTTAATTCATTGCAAACTATTTTATTATCTGCAGTAGTTTGTTTCATTCATTCTGGCTGCTTTTTACATCCTGCCAGACATGGACATGCACAGGGCTCATTGCACCCTTGTGGAAAAGATTCTGTGCATGGAGTGGTCATACCTGGACTCTCTCATCATTACCCTTGGGGACTTTAACAAAGCCAATATGAGCCGATAACTTCCCAAATACAAACAGTATATGAAATGCCCGACCAGAGAGGAGAGAACCAGTGATGGGCGGTAACACATTAAAATTAATGAGTTACTGTAATCCAGTTACTTTTTTTTGAGTAACGGGTAAAGTAAGGGATTACAGTGGCAAAAAAGTAATTAAACTGCCGTTACTTCTGCGCTGCTATGCCAGCTGCGTTACTGCGTTAGTTAGTTGAGCAAAGCGCATCTCATGACAGTGACATTTTTACATACTTGCCAACCCTCCAGATTTTCCATGGAAAGTCTCGAATTTTATTACCCCTCCCGAAAATCTACCAGAGCCACAATTCTCCCGAATTTCTCGTGACGTGTGATGGTGTTGCTTATCATGTTCACTTGTGTGAGAAGGATGGAGAATGAATTTTGCCAAGGAAGGTGCTGTGGGGTAGACTACAGTTTCCTCATTCATAACATTAATGTTGGCAAAATTGGCCTATTTAAAAATAGGTCACCTACGTGATTTGTAGCCTATATGTTCTATGAGAAAAGCAATCAGCTGTACTAATTAGTGATGAACGCTGCATTCAGCGAGCCACAAGTTTTCAGAAAAATCTCTATGTGACTGACAGAAGCATTAGTTTCAATTACTTTTTAAATCCACCTAGCTAAGGGTTCCCTCCCACCTCAATACATTCGCGGCCCTCCTACTGGACCCCCTGCAGTTTGCATACAGGGCCAAAAGTAGGGTGATGGTGACTCAGGAGTCCGTAGAGCTGGCCCTCTCTCTGTAGAGGATCCTGTAGCATCTTGACTCCCCAGCATTCTACAACAGGATCCTGTTTGGCAAGCTGTCTCAGATGAACATACCTGATCCCATCTGCAGGTGGATCACTGACTTACTGTTGACAATGCAAACCAAGCTCTGACACTGGTTGACGTACATAATGATTAACCTTCATTAGCAGCATTCTTTCTTTGCAGTTGATTGCTTTGTTTAGTTATCAGAGAAACTCTAGTCAAAAACATTGTCTGACTTTTTGAATTTATAATTAGTGTAACAGGAAGGTGACTTAGTTGTGACCATTTGTGGTTGTGTAGAATATATTAGAAGTGTTAAATAGGAACAGAAATTGCAGTTTTAAGAAAAGCTAACTTTTCTAACTAAAAGCAAGGAGAGACAGACCAAGCATGCCATCCTGGTCGGTGTCTGAAGCTTCATATAAGATGGTCACTCTCCGTAACATTCCATTAAACCAAACAGTGTTTTATTGTCCCTATTATTGGTCAGCGAAAGCAGATCTACAATTACTTGTTCCACATCATAAACCAGTGTTTGCTGATATCAACTCAAGTCAAAAATACCCAATTCTTTATGCTGGCTTTAAGTTGACCTGTGACCTGACCTGTGAGTGTTTCTGTGAATCAAAGTTAACACCCCAAGATCAAATCTTCTTTGAAGGAGCAGCCTGACCAATGGGAAGATCGTACGAACAAGGAGGAGTCAAGAATGTTATTTATACAACTATGTGCATTAAAAATGTGTTGTGCAGTGTAAGATAATCAGTCTGACTTAATGAGATGATTGCACTTGTCAAGGAAGCTGTCTGACTCAGAGCGCTTTGTTTTGCATATTCAGCCTGTAAAATAAAACTGTTCAATTCCTCTCCTGGTCATCTCTATAAACAAACAAACAAGGAAACAGCCTTTACACATAGCAGGGGAGCTTTAAAGTGAAGGAGTAGAATAGGCTGAGTGTTCAACACCGAACATGGACTCAACAGCCCGTATTAAGAGACCTAGTACCCGATTAATCAGTAGGCCGATAATAACGGTCTCATTAGTAGTAACAACTAATTAGTTACTCTTTGCCTCAAAACGAACGGCCCAACATTTCTATAGTGGGAAGAGCAAGTGCCGCAGATCCAGAAAACACAATTTTTTCATATCTAGCACTTGTACCACAGTTTTGCAAGGTGCTTGTGTGGAGGGATGAAAGGACGACATGGCTAGATCCAATCAGCTCGTTTATTCCACTCCAACTGAGCATCAGAAAAACCGTAAGTGAGAGCAGTTGCAACATTCGCGCCACAACCCACTTGAACATTTTCAAATCAAAACATAAACATTTTTAAATATAAACATCCCGTTGTCTGGGTGTGAGTGGAGCCCCCTGGTGGTCCACCACACTTGTTTCTTTTTTTGTTTTTACTGTAAAAGCCGGTTCAACTGTGCAGGTTTCAGCTTTCTCAAAGGACTTCTCCACCAATCTCTGGCGGTGTGTCACACTCATACAGAACAGCCAAAGGTTTCAGTAGATCAAACAGTACCACGTCTCGTTCTAGTAGGATGCACCAAAAGCCAACATCACAAGCAGAAAGTAAAAAAGAAATCTGCAAGTTTATACGACCAATGTTTCTGTTATAAGCCTCACATGAAAATCAGGCAGAAGCTTCTCCTGCATTCCACACCTGTGGTGCATTCAAAGAAAGTTTGAAATATATTGTGAGTTCAACAACGTGGTACTTTTAAAACGTCTAACAAAATAACCCGAAAATAATATCATAAACCATAAAATTCTGTTTATTGACAGTTGGCAAGCAATGTTTGGTGCAAATTAAATATGCCATACTTATTTTTCAAAGTACTAACAAACCAACATAACTATATTCTATCATTTTTTTCTTCTTAACATATCTCAGCAAATGAAGAACTAGTAATTTTGCTTACAAGGTCTTGGATGTCCATTTGTAATTTCATATCTTGTAAATTTTGTACAAGCTCCCTTCTTTCAACAGTATACTTCAGGCAAAATAATATTACATGGTTCACAGTCTCTTCTGGAAGACCTGAAGACCAGTTTTTTAGAGATGTGTTAATTGTGGCAGATGGCAGCTTGTGCTGAGCCAGGGTCTGCTGGAGGTTTCTTCCTGTTAAAGGGGAGTTTTTCCTCTCCACTGAATAAAGTTGAATTGAATTAATGCTACAAGTTTTTGTCTGTGCTACAAAACCAGCAACTTATTTTGGACCAGGTATTATGATTTGACTCCGTCTTTGTCTGTTTGTCTCTCTCCTCCCCTGTGTTAGTTACAGTCCCATTGTTTGTTTAATTGAAGTCACCTTTCATCCATTGTCTAATTAGTCTTTCCTGTGTTATCCTGCCCTTTAAATACCTTGTTTTCTCTCACTCCATTCGCCAGTTCCTCGACAGTTCTACCCCCATGTAGTTCCTTCATTCTGTTAACCTGAGTTCTGCATATTCTTTTATTACAACATGGGAAATAATCAATCGAAGCTTTTCTCCGCATCTGAGCCAATCTTTCTGATACTGACAGTAGGAACTGGCTGCCAAAAGGACTCAGCAGAAAAGGTAAAAAGTAGACACTTCTGGAGTTATGGAGACATGCCGCTCTGTTGCCTCTGCACAAGGGTATAAATGACCAATCCCTGGCGTACTTCCTTGCTCGACGAACAAGAATAATTGTCTGATGCCTCAGGAGCTGGAAGAAATGCTACAGGACTTCTCTATTCCTACTCCAGGAGAGCTCAGTGTCCTTCCTCGCTTTCCCAAACGCAGAGTCCGTACAGGATCAGTCCTATCTTCAAGGCAGGTGCAGGTCCCCAGCTTCTTCAGGCCGCGGGTCATTCTGGGGCTGTTCCTCCAGACGCTTTCTGTGAGATTGTTGCATGATTCGTCCGACATTCTCCTTCGGCCGAGTTTAGATCTCATGGGAAAGCTTGTTGAGCAGCTCCAGAACGTCTTGAAAGGAGCCGCCATCCTCCCTGAGAGATGGATAGGCGTGGTGGAGGACCTGCAGAGCCTCCTCCAGGGACAGGAACTCTTTTTGTCCTCTCTTGGTCTGGATTGGGTATGGGAAGAAGCAGATTGGATTAAAAAGGCTGCTGTGGCCAAATTGTTCAGCGGTCTGCCTCCTCCTCAACCTCAATCCAGCAGTTTTTGCCTGCAGTTTCGGATCTTCGCCTCCTGTGGGATTTCTGAACAGAAGCCAGGATCCAAAAATTCAAGACATGTTTTGGAGTCTGGGATTTTGGAGCGCACTTTGGGATTCACACCCTCAGGGTACCCTCCAGAACCTGGATTTCCGGAATATGTTCCAGAATGTGTTCCAGAATCTGGTTCTCCAGTGGAGATTCCTGGGCTAGAGTTTTCAGTCTGTGTTCCCGCGCCACGGGTCCACGGAGTGTGTTTCAGACCCTGGGACTCCTGTTACTGTTCCAGAACTCGGGACTCTGGAGTGAAATCCAGAACCCGGTACTCCGGAGCGCAGGCCAGAACCCGGTACTCCGAAGAGCAGTCCAGAACCCGGAAATCCAGAGCGCAGTCCAGAACCCATGACTCCAGACCGCAGTTCAGAACCTGGGACTCCAGACCGCAGTCCAGAACCTTGGACTCCAAAGCGCCGCCCAGAACCCAAGGTTCCAGCGACAGTTCCTGTGACTGTTCCAGAGATTCCTGTGACTGTTCCTGTGATTGTTCCAGAGGTTCCAGTGACTGTGTCAGAGGTTCCATTGACTGGTCCTGAACCCAGGACTCCAGAGTTGGGTTTTTTTTATTCTTTTTACGTTGTCTATTCCACAGCTCCTTCCAGCGACTGCCAGCAGATGGGTGCAACTCCCTCCAGTGGCTGCCAGCAGCAGGTCGCTATTTTCCCAGGTGGGTTTCAACTAGGGCTGAACGATTTTGGAAAATAATCTAATTGCGATTTTTTTCTTCAATATTGCGATAGCGATTTAATGTGCAATTATTTTTGTGGGGCTTTTGTCATGCATTTTTTAATTAATGCAATCAAAAATATTGTGTATTATAAACAGATTTTTATAGATAATTTAATCTATTCCATAAGATTATTTACTTATTTTAAGACAAAGGCAAATATTAACAACTTTATCTACTTTTAATCATCACACTCGATGGTCATCGGTGTCATTCTGCAATTAAGGTTTTCTTCCTTTTGATCCCAGCTAATAATTCCCTCCTGCTGCAAAATTTTCCTCCGCGTGGTTATCCAGGAAGTAGGATGCTTGAAGGAACAAGCTCTGATTTTTAATACTCCATCGATCTAACGCACTTTCAGACTCTGGTATGGCTCCGTAGAGCGGTTTGATCTCAGGTCAGTTGTTGCAAAATACTCCGCTGTTTTCGGTGCGGCTTTACCTTTCTGTCGGCATTTTTTATACAGCGCAGGTAAAATGTGGCTAAAATGTGTGTTTGAGATTGAATCCTAGCTTATTCATCATGGTTAACAAAGCATACTTTTGGCTATAAAACCCGTTATAGCACGAATTATTTCAGTGTGCCGTTTTTTTATGTATGTAAGGAGCGATTCTTTCAAACAGCTCGGTCAGCGATCCCTGTCGCCTCGAAGTTTGTTTACTGGAAGTTTAAACACTGGTGGCGGTCAGTTTAGCCGTGCAACTCTCATATATGGTGGTGTGATGTTTTTAGGTGTTAATAAAGGTTCGTACTGTAGCCTACCTCATGAACCAGCAACAATACCAAGGCGGGTTCTGCATAATACCTGGCGTTGCGCAGCATCAACGTTTTCATAGCAGATACAATTTCTCACAACTGATGTATTGTTCCTCTTTGGTACCAAATATTGTGTAGTGTTGGATTCTTTTAAGCTTTTGGTCATTTTATAACTGGTTAAAGATCAGCGTTTCCTTCTCTCCCTGCATTGTTTGCAAGTCACGTGACTTTAGCAGATATGTTTACATCAAGTCAAATCGCAGCCTTCGCGATTAGGAAATCGCATTTTACCAAATCGCGATTTCGAACGAATCGTTCAGCCCTAGTTTCAACCCACAGACTTATCCAGTGGGCCTCTGCCCGCCGATGTCTTTTACATCCCTTCAACTCCTGTCGCTGTTCCCAAGGTTGTCACTGATGATACGCCTCCTCCCAGAGGCTCTGCTACCTCTCCTTCCAGAAGGTCCTTTAGGCATCTGTCCAGGGGTCTCCTGCATCGCCTCGTCATGGGTTCTCTGCAGCGTCTCCCCAAGGGTCCATTTTGTCCTCCTTCCAGTGGGTCCTTGGCTCAGACTCTCCAGCGGTCATCGACGCCAGCTCTCCAAGGATCCTCCACAACTCGTTGTGGATCCCTCTCTCGTCGCCAGCTAACAAGGCTCAAGGTAAAGGCCTGTCGGCCTTCAAGGCTCATGTTTAGGACTGCCGGCCTTAGCACCAGCTTCAGTCAGCCAGCCTTACCGTCACCTTCAGCCTAGCCGGCCTCACCGTTAGCTTCAGCCAAGACATCAGCTTCAGCTCTGCCAGTCTCAGCTTCAGTTCTGCATGCCTCAGCAAAGGCTTCATGCCACCTGGCTTCACCATGAGTTCCACTCCAGCCAACCCCATCACAATGTTAATCTTTACCGACCTCAAAGCCACAAGGTATTCTCCGCCGAACTCCAGTCTACAAGGTTCAGCTCTGCCGGACTCCAGACTACAAGGTTCAGCTCTGCCGAACTCCAGTCTACAAGGTTCCGCTCCATCGCTTCACAGGCAACAAGGTTCAGCTCCGTCGCTTCAAAAGCCAGAAGGTTCAGCTCCGTCGTTTCACAAGCCACAAGGTTCAGCTCCCTCTAGTGCCTCTGCCTTAACACTAGGGTCCATTGACCTGGTCTCCAAGTCACAAGGTTGAACTCTGCTTCCGGCCATCACACCACCGACTCAACCAACATTTCTTTAAAGATAGTACAACACCAAAACAAGGTTCTAAATGGCCGGTCTTCGGAACACAAGGTTTTTTCTATCGCCTCCAAGGCTCAAGCTTCTGCATCGCCACTGGCCTCCAAGACACAAGGCTCTGCATCACTGCCAGACTCCAGACGCAAGGCTCTGCTCCACCGCCGTCGACCCAAACATAAGGTTCTGCTCCGCAGCTAGCCATCATAGACTGTATATATAACTAGACAAACCCTCGTTCACGTCACCCATAGGTTTCTGAAGAGCAAGAATGAAGCCAACTGGGCGGTCCCCACTGCCGCCATCTTGTTCGCGTTTCTCTCGCCTCGTCACTCTCAGTAACTCCAAAAAATGGGCAAAGAGGTGGAGCTGAGAGTGGTGCTGTGAGGCTGGGGGCGGAGGGTTGACGCTTCGGGCCGACATAGCTACAATCTATTCAGAAGGTAGTTGGGAGCTAACTGAAGCTAACATAAGCTCTAGCGAGTTTCAGCCAAAAGACCGCGGTTAAGAGACGTTATTCAACAATGATCACTTTAGACCCAGAAAAATCTCGAGTAGAGAAAACCTATTGATATAATAAGACCCAAATGGGTTGGGTCAATACGGCCTAATATGGTGTTATTTCCATTTGCATCTGTGGAGGGTGAGGACATAGACGACCTCCTCTTAACAACACATCCAGCAAGAAGCAGTCAAAAAGTCATCACGAAAACTCAGATAGTCTCAAAAATAAAAGGCTATTGAATGACCTCACATCTCAGACATCCATTTATTCATGCCTCCAGCTGTGTTCCTCACACCAGTGCTTATCTAACCAGCGGTCATCCAGTCTGTCTAGAGTCCAAGTCTGTAGTCTTCCAGCCTGATCTAGCCGTCTCCCGCTCTGGATGCCGCAGCATCTCGGTCCTGCCGACTTTGCTGCTCTGCTGCTACCCCAACGGTAAGGCAACGGTAAGTTATTTGACGGTCTGTTCCTGTAATCAACACCACAGCAAGCCGTCTTTGCCCAATAATTGCAGATTAACATCCAAAACCGAATAAAAACTGCAGGGGCAACTCATAGTGGAGTTCAGAAACACCAAATGACTGAAGTCTCTACCTTATTCCCAGGCTGTCAAGAGCTCCGCAAGCAGACTACGGAGCAAGCTATTAGCTACAGTTAGCCACCATTAGCCACCAGCGTTAGCCTAGACAGACCTGTCAATCAAAAGGACACGCCCCTAATTAAATTAAATTACAAATAAACGGAGGAGTTAGAAAAAAATTCACCCCCCTCAGAGTTGTCATGATGGTAAACCTGAACTATCTAACCTAAAATGTTTTTTTGAACCAGGCTGTAAACATGTTTATTTTTGCTGTAAAGTTGGCCTTTTTAACATGGGAGTCAATGGGAATTTGCTCCTTTTTGGAGCCAGCCCCCAGCGGATGAGGGCTGAACTGCAATTTTTGACACTTCCGGGTTGGCTTCACTTTTTGCAAGCGGAGTTTGCCCCTTGCTGGCCACCCAAACACAAGATTCTGCTCTGCCGCCTGCCACTCAAACATAAGTTTCTGCTCGTCCGCCAGCCACCCAAACACAAGGTCCTGCTCCGCCACCAGCCACCCAAACACAAGGTTCTGTTGCTGGCCTCTGAGACTCAGGCTCTTCAAGCGCCGTACTCCTAATCACAAGCTCTTCAGGCGCAGGCCTCCGAGACTCAAGTACCCTCATTGCTGACATCCAAGACTCAAGTACCCTCATCACTGGCCTCCGAGACACCTGTTTCCACGTCGCCGGCTTCCGAGACACCTGTTTCGAAGTCGCCGCCCTCCACGTCACCTGTTTTCCACGTCGCTGGTTCCCATGATTTTGGACTCCTTGCTTTTTTGTGTTTTGTTTCTGACACCAGGGCTTAAGCTAAAAAAGTTAATGTTTAAAATATGTGCAAACTATGAAACATGTTTTATATAATTAATTATTTTATTTGATATTAACCTTTGATTTAAAATATATAAATATTCTACAGCAAGTTCTGAAAATAAACTTTTCATATTTACCTTCCAATCCAGTTTCTTACGGTGCATACACACAGAACGCGACCAGAGAGTCAGGTTTACATTACTAATAGAGGAGCCCGATGAAGTGAGACAGGGGGTCCTGCGACAAATCAGAAGCAGATTTGCATTGCGAAAAAGGTTTGATTTGCGCAAGTGAGTACCGCAACTGGTGTGTTTGAAGCGCGAACCAAAATAAGCACTGAATTTCCTGTGGTGCATTTTGTGCATTGGCGCTTATCACGTCGTCTGCTTGAGTTGGAAAAATCTCCGATAAGAAATGAGCCATGAACAGCTTCCTCACGCAGACACCCAGGCCTGGTAATGTCTCCACCACAGCATGTCCCGCGCCGCTCATATATTTTATTATAAACTTTTACTAATGGCAGACAGATGGACAGCCGCTCAGCTTAGTAGTTGGTGTGTCGGCGGACATAGTTTGGACCTTCGCAGCACAAACCGGGTGAGGACCCAGGATGTTCATTGATCCCTCCACCACAGCTCGACTGGTAGCTCTCCAAACCACCCCTGCAGTGGTCCCAGCTCAGTCGGTGGCCAGGCCGAACACATAGTCAACACAGTCCTCAGTCAGCACTGAGACCATAGTCCACCTGGCAGCTGCTCTCACACATGCTGGGCTTGATAGAGATGGTGCTCCGCTCCCACGTTTTGGATCCTTCCGCTGCTGCTCGACTGGGTCTTCCCCCGCAGGAGCAGTCCCAGTTCCACCTGAGTCGAGGCCAAACACTTAACGCGGTCAGCTCAGTGACCAAAGTCCACTGGGAGCTCCCGGAGGGTAGGGAGAAGGAGGGAGGGAGTAGGAGGCCAGCTCAGTGGTCCCGGTCAGGGTCCTTCCACAAGTTTTCCGCTTCACACATGTTAAAATGGCATATTTTAAAGTTTGACTGCTTCACTTTGGATATGCTTCAAGGTGTGAATGTGGAAGCGACCAGCTAAGGGCATGTGGCGCTTTTTGGTTGCTTCTATCAAGTTTGGTGTATATGAACTGTTAGCCTACTCACTCTTTTACAGTATGATTATCAGCCAAGTAATCAACTATGAACTGTCAGGCCAAACCCACTATCGGTTTTTATCTTGCCCCTCTTTTTGACTACTGGCAAAGTAATCAACTATCAGCACATTAATCGGCTATCGACCTTTTTCAAAGTAACTACTATTATTAGTTTGCACTATGTACCAAAGCAATTTCCAAATATTGTAAAACTTTAACTAATATGCAAATAAAAGTTTTATGATTCTGATTCAGTTTTAAAGTCTGAATACAAAAATCAGATGAGACAGTGCCTGAATCTGTATTCTGAACAGTGCAACCTGACACAGTGGCATGGTAGCAATGCAGCAGCTAAGTTTTTACTGCATATCTTATGTTCTATTCTAAATTTCCTTATAAAGTCCTGTTTTTATTTTTTGTTTGGCTTTTCACAATTTCATTTGAATGTTACTCCCATCAGAGTTCATCAGCATAAGCACAAACTAATTATTGTCAGTGTTTACTGTGTACCCATTGATGGGTATTTGCATCTGCAAATTTGCTGATTAGGTCCTAAATTCAAATTTTTTGGCCAACTGACTTTCTACAGTGGATGGCAAGGGTGTTTAGTCTGTACTGGGACATTGTTGATCTTAAATAGTTCTTTAGAAGTTTAAGTTTGCTCACTGTAACTGCTTTCACCTGAAATATATGGCTTCAAATGGTTGCTAAAATATCCTTAATTGTCACAATACCTTTTTAAAGTATAGGATAAGTACATGAGCACAAGCTGTAATGGACTGGCGACCTATCCAGGGTTTACCCCGCCTCTAGCCCGTTGACAGCTGGAGATAGGCACCAGCCCCCCCGCGACCCCTGGAGGACTAAGCGGTTTAGAAAATGGATGGATGGATGGTAAGTACAAGTTAATTGATGTTTATATTTGATTAAAAATGATTATATGATTGATTATATGATTATAAATGCAGACTATAAAATCAGAGGGGGTCCACTAGCCATCAAACTAGACATAAAGTCTTTTTGACTTAGGTTTTTAAAAAAGTCATTTTCAATCATTAATATGGGCATTAAACTGAGAACAATCCTGTACCTAATGTAAGAGTGTGTGCAAGCTAATCTGCATAACAATGCAGTAAAATATGCGCTAATGATATGTGTTTTCACGGCTTTTGAGAACGGAGAGAGATATAGGTTGTTTTCATGTAAACTTCTGACAGGGGAGAACTGCAGCAGAAGAGGAGACAAGTGCAGCTCCATGGAGTGGCAGCTCTGCCTTCCTCTGCTTCTCACTCCATTATTTACCCAGAAACATTGTTTGCTCGCTACGTAGAATATGATACTATAAAATATTGCTATATTATTCAAATAAAGTACGAACATAAATGTATGCTATTCTACCTGGAGTAGGTATTTATGTTAACACAATGTCAATGCTTGAGGATGCATTTAGAGCTCCCCCTTCTTTTCACAAAAACTGATTGAGCGACTGCTTGCCCTCATTTGCCATTCTCTCTTTAATCTGCTTTTCTTTTCATTTTTTAGCCCCTGATTTTCCTTTATTAAGGAAACACATTACTGTCTCCCGTCTCCCTAGTTCCTTCCATGGCTCACTCCAGCTCTTGTCTCATCTACTGATTCACCATAGCAGAAGCACCTGCGGGTCGTACCATTTACACTGATTCGAAAGGGGTGATGGGGCCCTGCACAGCATTAAAATGAATTTTTTATATACCAAACCAGTGTCTAACTACAAGTTTAATTTTGCACAGGACTTCTTTTATTTGTAAATGCTATACAAATGTTAGTTCATGTATATGTATGTATAGAAAACTGACTTCGAACCCACCCCCTTACCCCAGCTTGTACCACTTGTAGAATCATTTGGTCAGCCTCCAGTAACAGTTCTCCTTTTATCCAGATCAGGGCCCGCATCCCTAAAGAATTTTTGTGCAAAAAGTGGCTCCTAGCGGCCAAATTCTAAGAAAATTCTCAGTCATGACGTTTTCTTAGAATTTCCCCTAAAAGTGACAAGAAAAACCCAGTTAATATAAAAGCTATTCCTCAAGATTCCTAGAGCTTAAAGGGGCTCCTAAGGCAAGATCTGCTAAGAGCAGGGAAGAGGACTTTTAGTGGCTCAGGAGTTCTCCTAAGCGGCTGCACAAAATGGCCAACAGAGGAGGCAGGAGAGATGTCCTGCAAACACTGGATGACAGGAAATTATTAAGATGCTACAGATTGGATCGTGCAGGAATCATGTTTGTGGTGGATCTCTTCACTAACTCGACGCCACAACGCTATTACATCGGAGAAGAAAGTAATCACAACCCTGAGGTATTTGGCAACAGGGAAAATGCAACAATGCAGCAATGATGACTTCGGTCTGTCCCAATCCTCCATCAACAGACTCATCACCCAAATACTGACAGCTTTGTCACAACATAATATTGTGACATAATTTGTTTCATTCCTGCTGGATTCCCGCACTTTACACAAACATAAAAGGCCATTTATGTGCATTGCAGGATTGCCTGGCGTTGTGGGTGTAATTGATGGAAAACGTAAGAGTAATTGCGCAATCAGAGGACGAGCTGTCTTTGTTAACTGGAAGAATTTCCATAGCATCAATGTGCAAATAGTGTTCAATGTGGCCTGTAAGATTTTGGACATTGTGGCTAAATTGCCAGGCTCCACACATGATGCAAGAATGCTGTCCGAGAGTGGCATCAGAAGCTTTTTGAGAGATGCTATGTGCCAGCTAATTGCCACTTGTTAGGGGACAGTCGCTACCCATGCAAACCATGGCTCCTTACACCTTATCTCCAGCCACGCCAAGGGCCCCAACTAAACTATAACAGATAAGCCAAACAATACAAAAATTATGGAAATGAAATGCAAGCAATATATTAGAGCATCCAAGTAGTGCAGTATTTCCATAAAATAATTAAAGGTCTGTATTCTATTGTAGGGCCCACAAGACAAGAGTGGTGGTGGAGCGTGGCATAGGCCAACTTAAGAGGCGCTTTCATGTTCTCCACGGAGAGGTGCGGCTGAGGCCTGAAAAAGTCAGCAAATTCATCATAACCTGTTCAATATTACGCAACATTTGCAAGGTTAGACAGCTTTCAGAACCTCTGAAGGATGGCGATGAGGATGAAGCTAGGGAAGCTGTAGCCCCATGTTATTTGAGAAGTTGTGATGGTATTAAGAACTACCACAGTTTTACTGCACATCACCTGCAATTGTTAAATGCATAACACAATCTCCAAATGGTTTATTTTTTAGGTGTTCAATTTTAAGGCGGTAGTACTCATCCTGAAGGGAAAGGACTTTTTTGATTTGTTCAGACACATCAATTTTTAGTTGCAATCTTCTCTCCTGCAGGGATGCTGACGGAGCAGTTGCTGCGGATGGGAATGGTGTTAGATCCGTCGGGCTATCCTGAGTAGCAGCTGCAGATGGTTCAGGCGGCAATCTTGTCGGCAAACTTGATGGGCCCGGTTCTTGTGATGGCTCCATGCTACAGAAATACATAGGCCTAGTTTAATTATTGTTTTGATTAAATTAATACAATGAGCATGGATAACACATGAAATGGCTTCTGCAATGAATAAACACTGTTGATATGAATAACCCTGTGTCCCACCTTTGCTGCATTTCAAGGGCCTGCATCATTGACGTGTCAATGCCTGTTGGCAGCCCGGTGACACTGATCTCAGAGTGTCCCAGGACTTGAAAGACAGTGTCGGCCATCTGGGGCAGCCGTTTTGCAGGTGGTCCACCCCCTAGAAAGAAACAGTCAATGAACACAGTACTTAGGCATGTAAAGTAACTTTGCCAGCAGGATCAAGTTGCCAGATTATGTGGTAGGCTATAGTATTTTGCACACCTGTGAGTGAGGATTCCCGCTTGTACGCTGCAATCTCATCTTTTGCCTTGGACTGCATCACATACCACCTTTTCTCACAATGGTCGCCTGTCCGCACCACCAGTGGAAAAGAGACATTGATTGTTTGGGATATTGTGTCCCAGGCGCGCCTGTTAACTTGGCTAGTGACAGTTGGGCCAAATTTTCCTCGCAACATACCTTTATGTTCGTTCACCAACTGGGTAAGCAACAAACCTTACTCCTCAGTCCAGTTTGGCTTGCAATTCTTTTTTTTTTCCCATTTTGTGTTTGTAGGATATTTGTTAACAAGCCTTCATAAATAGACCAACCAGCAATCACAGACATTGATAAAAGCTGAGCCGTGTTACCCTCGTTAAGACCACACAGAGTTGTAACGTTGCAATTTCATTAAGGACAGCCCCTTGAGATAGGCCATCTTGTTTTCAATGGGGTCCATATGGGAGTAAAAGTACAAAATATGCCAGCTAGGATATTAATATGAGCAAATAATACACAAATCATTATTTCAATAGGGTTTAATGAGCTTATGTTTTCACATATTTTAAATTAGAATGTTAGGCTATAAACCCCTACAGCAGGCATCCCCACCTCCAGGCCTCGAGGGCCGGTATCCTGCAGGTTTTAGTTCTTTCCCTGGTTCAACACACCAGAATCAAATAATAGCTTGTTAGCAGGCCTCTGCAGGCCTGCTACAGGCCTTTGCAATGCTCAGGAGGAAGTTAGAGAATTTGAATCAGCTGTGTTGGAGCAGAGACACCTCTAAAACTGGTAGGACATCGGCCCTTGAGGCCTGGACTTGAGGATCCCTCCCCTACAGCTTACTATTCTTTTTACAGATATTTTCTTGAAGGTGAAATATTATTTACAATTACTGTCTGCATTAGATTAAAGTGTATAATTATGTTTATTTATTTGAGGGTACATCCTTTGCTCATTATCACCAAAAGTTCATTTTCATAAAACTTTTAGGATCAACCTTGCTCAGAGTTCACTGAAAATGTTCTGGAATCACTTCTAAGCTAAAACACCTGGCAAGGAATTTTTAGGTTAAGTTAGGAGCTCTCTGAGAGGATTCTCAGAATCTTTAGGGATACGGGCCGAGGTAATGAGGCTTATTGGACACACCTGGTGGAGCAGCTGCAAGTTTCGTCCAGCACAGAAAGTTGAACAGAGAGAACACACCCAAACACACAGTCACTGAATCCTAACAGTAGTGTAAATATAGGAAAAGGCCGTGACACAACGCTTCTGATATGCGTCCAAGTCCTGCTGCTTCGCGTCTACTGGAATGGGACCCTTTGACTATAACAATGGGTTTCAGCTGTGTATTAAGCTTAGCAGACATTGCACGATGTGTCTAGTCAAAAGCAGGATTTAAAGATCCAAAGGGCGAAGAGGACAAAACAGAGAAAATGTCAGACGCTGTTTCTTATCAGAGCTACAAATGAAACAATTGAGTGTGTGTACAAGCATTCATTCACAGCAAGCTTTGTTGAAAATAACTTTAAAAGGCACAAATCTAAAACGCTTCTGTGATGCAATTTGTAGTGTTCATTTTTCAGGTGAAGACAAAAGGATTAAATCATATATTTGGGCATTTTACAGGTGAAAAACAAATGCAGTAAAATGCAGCTTTAACAAACCATTGATAAATCTAAGTTACAAACTGAAACTGACACAACAATGAGCCAATTTCTAAGTGGAATAAAGGCCAAGAAAACTTCAGATGATGTTTTAATGGTCGCAGTAGTATCAAGACGTGAGTTGTCCTTAAAACTAACAGCACTGAATCCATAACATTATATAATCCCCTTTTTATTAAACAAAATTTAATTAAAACAAATAAATTATAGTCCATACTGTCCATAGTCCATTCCCAGAGACTTGGTATCTGGGAAGTTATGAATTGCCTCTTCTAAATCACAAAAAGCCTGGTGCCCCGATTATATAATTAATAACGTAATCAATAATTATATAAATATTGATACATTAATCATTATTATCTGTTTCTTTGTTTGTTTATTAAGATCCCTATTAGCTACTGCGAAAACAGTAGCTAGTCTTCCTGGGGTCTACTCATCACCAATAATATTACATAATACATCAAGTCTTAGCAAACACATAACATAAAAATAACACACCATATGAAATAAATTACCTTTGTACTAAACAAAACCAAACTTATAACAATAGACATACGATGATCACATACCAAATCAAATGTTAAATAACATATGACACTTATACATACATTACATAAAATATACAATAAAACACTAACTTGTCATCTACTAGACCATTTTCATCATTACTTGTATATGCAGAATCAACACTTAAAGCACAGGATTACAAATAGTATGTACATGCCACCATAGACTCCAATTCTTACCTAACAACACCAAACATTTAAATATAGATGCAATGTAGACAATCAAATATTATACTTAGAATAGGACACAAATGGTAACATACTATATACCTTCACCTTCCCTCTGATGAAACAAAAAAATATAGTCTGGTCCTTTTACAAAAATCTTGCATATATTTCTGTAAAACCAACAATTGAGGTAGACCATTCCAGGCCACCATAGCCCTGTACAGCACCCTTTTTTTTTGTTTCAAGAGCATTCTACAGTCAGTGCTTTGCCTTGTAGAATAACTATGCATATCTCTACAAAATGTCAACCTATTGTTTAGAAACTCAGGAGTTTTTGATATTATAATTATTCTCATAAATTTTATCAATGAATACAATATTCTATTTTTTAAACTTAACCATTCCAATTATAGATGCATATTCTTACTGCTCGTCCTAATTGAGCAATTCAGTATTGCCCGAGCTGCTTTATTTTGAGCGACTTGCAGCTTCTGTAAGTTAGCCTCTGTCATAACAGACCAAACAGCACAACAGTATTCTAAATGACACATAACAAGTGATTCCACAATTAGCTTTCTTATTTGATATGATATTTATTTCTTGTAACTCCTGACCATCGCCATACCCTTCCCCATTTTATTTAATACCAGTCTCACTTGACTATCCCACCTCAGCGAACCATCACGGACAACACCAAGCAGCTTGGTCTCCATGACCTGCTCTCTTTGATTGTCAACAACCGACAGCTTTAATCCTGTAGGTTCTTGTACAAAATAAAAGTGAACATACATTTTGTCATCTCCACATTCACCAGCCTATTTTCTGTAATCCAGTCTTCTAATAACCTTAATTCCCTGGCTAGAATTACATTCAGTTCACCTATATCTTGTCCTGACGCATATATTATTAATTCATCTGCATATAATACCATCTTAGAATGTTCAAATGTATAAGGCAGGTCATTTACAAAGATAGAAAATAATAATGGTCCTAGACAACTTCACTGCGGTACCCCACAAGAAAGTAACTTATTCTAATAGTACCTTCCATTAAACAAAACTTAAAATAGTCTCTCAATCAGATAACTTTCAACCAATTTAACTGCATCATCAGAAAAACCATACAGTCTTAGCTTCTTTAATAACAAATCACGATCCACAACATCATACGCTGCACTCAAATCTAACAGAATAATCTCTTTTAATTTCTTCTCATCCATATTGCTATACCAGTCTTCAGTCAACTGGACCAGCGCAGTTAATGTGGAATGCCCCTTTTTGTATGCATGCTGATGTTGTGTATTCAACCTATGATGACTAAAATACTCATTAATTTGTTCATAAACAATTTTGTCCATCAATTTACTCAGAACTGGTAAAATGCTCACTGGCCTACTATTTTTTCCTGAAAAAGGTAATTTTTTTATTCTTCTGTAGAAGAACTATTATGTTTTTTTTTCCATTTCAAGGGACACTTGCTTTCATGTAAGCTGAAATTAATAATGTGACACACCGGAAATTAAATAACTTCAGCAACTAATTTTAATAGTTTCACATCAATACCGTCAACGCCAGATGGTCTAACTTTCATTCCTAGCAAGATCTTTCTAACAGTATTTACTTCATCTCTATTAAAATTAAATTTACATGCCTTACCCTTCATTAATCTATTCCTAATTATTGTGCCTGATATGTCACAATCAAACGCAGAATTCATTTCACTCCGTAATTATGATACTTTACTGTCAAAATATTCAGATAGATGGCTTCCTTTATCTATGGGTTTAGTCACTAAATATTTATAAGTATTTTTCCCTTTTATACCAGTAAATTTGTTTAAAGATAATTAGAGGAATTGCCTTTTAACGCTACAAATTTATTTTCATTATAAACCCTCTTTTTCTTCCTATGTAATTTTGTAACTAGATTCCTCATTTGCTTGTACAGTACCTGTTCCATAAAACACTATCACCCGAAAGAAATCGCCTGAAACTTTAGTCTATCTCTCTGCTTCATAAATTCTTTCAGCTCAGGATCAAGCCAAGGTGATACATTGTTTCGTATTGCCATACATCTTAATGGTGGATGTTTGTTCATAATCGGTATTATCAATTCATTAAAAACATTCATATCCTTATCCACAGCTTTCTCCCATAAAACTTGTTGCCAGTTTATTTTATCAACATCAGCACAAAAACTCACTTCGTTAAAGTGCCTAAAACTCAGTTTAACCATAATTGTCTGACCTGATTTAGGTATTTTAGTTTTTCTTTGAATTAATGTTAAATTGTGATCACTACAACCTATATTAATTGACAAAGCATTAGAGCACAATTTCCTGCATAAGTGAATAACAAATCTATACATGTGGCAGTATGTGTTACATCATTCTTATATACAACTCTGATTGATGTCTTCACCAATTGTACTAGGTCGCACATGTCTGCCGTTGCTTTTGACTTGTCTTTCAATGCATTTCTCTTAACACTACAGTCAATATTCAACTCAACTGGAAAATAAATTTCATTATTTAAATTGCATCCAACATTTCACAGATCTTATCCAAATATACTATAGTGCATTAGGAGGCCTATGACAACAGCAAAATAATATGAATTTAACACGCTGTAACTTCATTTCTAACCCCATTGTCTCCACCCTGGAACTGCTCAGAGCCAATGTTATTCTCACAGGTATCTGTTACTTGTAAACAGAAGAACTCATATAAATCAAATCCTGCCCTATTCAACCAAACCTCAAATTGATCGTCTGTCAGAAGAATTTGCCAACAGCCAACAAATCTCTTAAACTGGCATCATTATGTATCAGATCTTTGTCAGGAAAGTATTTTTCTAATCAATGATTTTATTACTGAATGTAATATACACACTGTTTTTATCTAAATCTTTATTAGACCTAAATACTGAAACATCTACAATAGTAGAAGCTAGTCATCCAAACTACAACTTGTTAAAGGGGCTATATACTATTTTACAGCTTTCAACTTCTGGAATAGACATATATATGATAAAATGTTACCGTTGGTGTTATATAGTATTTATTTGTCCTAAAATTTAACTTGTATCCTGGAAATATTGTTGGACCTCAAAGTAAAATGGCTTGTTTCTCTATAAATGGTAAATGGACTGAACTTATATAGCGCTTTTCTAGTCTTACTGACCACTCAAAGCGCTTTACATTGAAGCCACATTCACCCATTCACATTCATACACCAACACCCAACATGGCTCGGTAGGACAATGTAGAATTTGGGGGTTAAGTGCCTTGCCCAGGGGCACATCAACATGTGACTGGAGGAAGCTGGAATCGAACCTACGACCCTCCAATTGCAAGCCAACTCCTCTACCACTGAGCCACAGTCGCCCATAATCTTGCCTCCTTCACAGAGAAAGTGAAATTCCAACAAAAAATGGTTCCAGCTACTAAAACCGGAGCAGCTATGAACTTTGAGAAGGGGGGCAATTGTGTTTGAAATTCTACCATAGGTAGGCTGCTCTCTTTGCAGGGACAGTGCAGACACCTCTAGCACTTGGAAACATAGTGACATAAAATACGTCACTGTGTTACCACTCAGTCTTTTTCCAGGAGAGGGCGGTGCAGGTGCTCAGAGAGCAGGATTCAGGAGGATTGCTCAGACATTAATTAAGCCATTAATTAAGCCAAAAGCCACTCTGGGTTTTTTTTATTAGTAAATAGCACTACCAGACGGTTGAAAACTCCAAACAATTGATTTTGCATGATATAGGCCCTTTAAGCGAAAGCAGGAAGCAGAGGCAAGGAGGCGGGTTAGGCACAATCTCTCATAACCCACTAAACTTAAAAAAGGTTTTTCTGGACACATTTGTTTCTTTCGAAAACCTAGCTACAGAGATTAAAGAGCCAAACAACGTTTTATGTATATGTGACGGAAAATTTTATTAATAATGCTGGGACATTAAGAAAGGTTCAATTCTCTTACTCAGCTATTAGACAGCTGTTCTGATTCTAAGGTACAAACAAGAACCAATTGTATGTAAACATCTCATCTTGACTTATGACAACTGTTGTTATTATCTGGTGTTACACTTATGACAGCTCCTGTGAATGTCTTTCTCAGCATTATAAAAAACTATACACGAAAATAGCTGACACTCTTTTATTCTCTCATCCAAGGCCTCTCAGGCACTCAGATTTCTACCCCAGTATACATTTGTATACTGTGGTAGTGGTAGTCGCTGGAGTAAGAAAAACAACTGTGACTCCAGCGACTGTCGTTATAACACAATAGGGCACTAATGAAGCTGAAACCTAACCTCCACCAATAGGCGGCACGCCAACGACCGTCGCTAAGACGTGGAGCACAAAGGATCCAATGACATAATCAGTCTTGTAAAAGCCCTCCAAGAGGTTAAATAGCTGAGTCTGCACACCAGTTAGTTGGACCAGTCCCAGCCTGGTCAGCGGCGAGCATGAACTGATGAAGCCTCTTGGATAAGAGGTGAAACGTCTTCCAAGACAAATTACCAAGTCCAGTGGCGTTCGGTTGAAATTTCCTTGAGATACCCATGCTACAAGGATCGGACGTGTCACCCATTGAGCTTCTTTTGGATTCTCCGGATCGGTATATATGCAAGTGTCTTCCAGTTCCTGCCAATATTATAAAAAACTTCATACACAGCCATTGAAAAAGAGTGGACCAACATTCCACAGAAAACAGCCAATAACCTGATCATCTCTATTCTACAGAGGTGTGTTGCACTCCATGAGGCAAATGGTAGCCACACCAGATACTGATTGGCTTTCTGACACTTACCCCAACTTCCCCAAAAGCAAAACTGTACATTTTAGAGTAGCCTTTTATTGTGGCCAGACTAAGGCACCCCTGTGTGATATTCATGCTGTCTTAACAGCACAATGACAAGCCATGCCTGAGAGGCAGGCTTGTCATTGGCAAAGGAAAAGTGCTCAATAATATATTTAGACAGATTTGAAAATAATATTTGAGAGTAATGTTTTTTTTTTTTTTGTGTGAAGAAAATTTTTAAGATCTTTTGCTTCAACTCCTGAAAAACGGAAACGTTGCATCTATAATTTTTTTCAGCGTATAAATAGTGTTTCGAAGACAGTGTTCAGTTGGAACTGAAATTTTCTTTACAATTAGATTTTTTTTATTGCCTTCCATGAGTAAAATGACCTTTACCCTTGTCTTATTGACTGAATCAGTGTTAAAGACCGTACACTCATTTTTTGAGAACAGGCTCACATTTCCTCGAAGTGGTTTAACAAAGGCACATTTAGTCACATCATGATGACCCCGGATGACAAGAAACAAGGGTGAAATGTATCCAAACCCTTTCGGAGCAATGGAATGTCAATGAGATAATTGATTCCAGGGGGCTCATAAGTTTAGACCAATTGGGTGCATGATACAAGCACTTCTTATTATGGTTTTAGACAATGGCAGTAGGATGTTTCTCAAATAGGATGAACACCCCAAAAAATGAAAGTGAGAAGAGATTGTCCACCATTGCAGAATAAGTGGCTCTCTAAGTGATCAAATTACCTCTGCTGTGCAGCTATGCCAACTACTTCATCTTAATGACAAACTGTGCATAACATTGCACAGTCATCCAGACCCAGAATATGGAGTAAGGATGAATGAGGAACAGAGGAAATAAAGCAGAGTTCACATAGTAGAAAACAGATACAGTGTACCACCTGGGAATATTTAAAAAAAAGGGTTGGTTACCACACTGTTTTTGTGAGTTTTATTCCTTCAGTTCTTTTAATGAAATTGCACCTCTTTGGATTGCTGTGTGGTTAGTTCATATCAACAAAGTTTACCTGAGTTCAAAACCCACTATATGCTGAAGTTGTTTGCTGATACAAAATGATCTGCTAAATTAGTTTCAGCAGTGCTATATTATTAGTACAAGTGAGGGTTAACTACTTGACTGATAGCTAAAATAATAACTTTACTGGTGAACACTATAAACTGAATTTGACTGAACAGTGATATGAGGATGGAATCATATTTATTTAATTTTTCAGGATATGTCACTATAGAGTCATTCCAAAATCCAAAACCAGGCGGTGTGCCAAAGCAATAGGTCTCCAAGCCACAGGGTTCCAGGGAACTGAGCCTTTCAGTTAGGAAACACACTTTTAGATGTGAGCACTGCATTGGGTTACTAAAGTAAGAGGGATACAACGAATGAGAATGTGTGTGACATCATGCTGTCAAGTTGAATACAAAGCTTCAGGAATCAAAAACATATAAAGGGAAGTTTTTCATTTGTAAAGATTCTTGTCTTGCTTCACTACAAAAATGTGTAATGGGGCTGCCTGATTTACTGATTGATTAAATCTATAAACCTAAGAAATAAAACTTTAAAGGGAACCTAGAAATAGATTGAGAGTCAATGAAGGGACACCAAGGCCAAAGTTCTATGTTCATGTGTTTCATTTATTCTAGTGTGGCTCTTCTTGCACAAAGCAGTAAAGATCACCATGTAGCACATCACTTCAATGAATGTCCAGGAAACCTGTATGCATGCTGACTGGTAACCTGCGTGAAACTTGACATGACTCACTACATGATATTTCCAATCGTGGGCTACAACTGAGAATAATCATGACTAACGTTAATGACCTTTCTGCTCCAGCCAACGCCATGTACCATATGGCTGAAGTGTGACATCATCTACTCAGCAGCCACCCACAAACACCTGATGCAAGTAACCAGCCTGCCATTGCTGTCCTTGGAGCATTGTCACCAAAACACTCTTTGTCTTAAAGGCACTCACCTTAATCCTTAACGGTATTCTCTGTGTGTGCAGTAACCAGGGTGAGAAAAGGAATGAGTCAACCTCAGTTTACCCATAAGTATTTCACCTTTTTTTTGCAGCGTGCATAACCAGGACTCTCTGATGACTAAGGTTCAAATCCCTACTGGGATTCTGAGTAAGGAAGCGAACCGTAAGCAGTATTTATTGCAATCAAATGTTAATAGAAGGTTACCAAAGGTCCATATATTTTTTTTTTTAATGGTAAATGGACTGAACTTATATAGCGCTTTTCTAGTTTTACTTACCACTCTAAGCGCTTTACATTGAAGCCACATTCAATTCAATTCAATTCAATTCAGTTTATTTATATAGCGCCATTTCACAACAGATGTCATCTCAAGGCACTTTACAAAAAGAGTTATTACAATACAATGTTTACATTCACCCATTCACACTCGCATTCATACACCGACAGCCAACATGGCTCGGTAGGACGATGTAGAATTGGGGGGTTAAGTGGGCACATTGACATGTGACTGGAGGAAGCTGGAATTGAACCTACGACCCTCCGATTACAAGCCAACTACTCTACCACTGTCGCCCCCTCATATTAAAAAAGAAGTGGAGAAGAAGGTTTAGGTTATTCAGTTACATCAAAAAATACTCTTTGTTACAAATTGCAGGATAATAAACTCATATCATATATACTTATTACACAACCACTGTGGTCACTTCCTGAAAATTCTCTCAAAATCCGCCTCTACCATTTTGAGTTATGTTGCTAGGAGACAGACAAACAAACTCTGGTGAAGACATAAGCTCCATGGCAAAGGTATTAAAAACTACAAAAGCACTCAGAGAGCGCCAGCAGAAGGAAGTATGAATTTCCCCAGTAGATGGCTGCATCGTCTGTTTACTTTAGAAAACCTAGTGGACCAACACCAGTAGATAACATGGCTTCCCAAATCATTTTTTTTTCAAACTTTTATTTCAATTTACAGTATGTCATACCTTTATGTTTGAAATGAAAATCACATAGATTTTCCCTAAACCCTCAACTCTGGAAACTTCATAGTGTGTTTCAACAGACATCAATTATTTCCCTCTCTTCTCAGATGGTTGACTTCCCCACTCATGGGGGTCTCGCTTATTGGATTTAGTTTTTTCTTTTGGTGTTAATGTAACAGAGGTCCGTTCAGATGTTTTTTCTTTGTCTGATCATGTTCCTATTTTATTTTCTTTGGATGTGGCCCAGCCTGTCTCTCCTTGGCAGGGGAGGATTTGCCGTGCTCACCGCATTACTCCTTCCTCAAATATTGAGTTCTCAGTTTAATTTCTGATTTTTTGTTTTCTCATGAGGACTCCTCTGATCCTGAGATCCTCTTATCCGTCTTTTCTGCCTCTTGCACATCCGTGCTTGACCAGATTGCCCCTTTAAAATCCTGACGCTCTCGTTGTCTCTCTGACCCTTGGCTTAACCTTCCTACCCGTACTGCTAGACGGGAATGCAGGAGATGTGAGCGACGGTGGAAAAAGGTTAAATCCTAGGCTTCCTTCCAGCTTCTCCGTGAGGCCTGGAGGAGTTATCAGCCCGTCGCTCGGAAGGCCCGCTATGATTTTTTTAAATGGTTAATGGACTGAACTTACTGTATATAGCGCTTTTCTAGTCATACTGACCACTCACAGCGCTTTGCATTGAAGCCACATTCACACTCACATTCATACACCTATAGCCAACATGGCTCGGTAGGACGATGTTTTTGGGGTTAAGTGCCTTGCCCAGGAGCACATCAACATGTGACTGGAGGAAGCTGGAATTGAACCTATGACCCTACGATTGCAAGCCAACTACTCTACCACTGAGCCACAGTCGCCCACTTTACTGCTATTGTTACTCAATATCCAGGTAACCAGCGAGCCCTCTACTCCACTGTTAATGCAGTCCTGTCACCAAATGTCCCTTTGTCAAATACCTCCGAGGAAAGGTGCACCCGATTCTTGAATTTTTTTATCTCTAAAGTTGCCACAATTAGTGCTCAGATTCTACCTCCCGCTCATCCAATAGCGCCTCTAGAGTGGCACGTCTTCTTTGTGGGGTTCCCCAGGGGTCTATTTTAGGTCAGCTTCTTTTTTATCTATCTATTTTACCCTTGGCAGTCATTTTTAGAAATTTCTGGGTGAATTATCACCTCTATGCTGATGACTGTTAGCTTTATGTGGCCCTAAAAACTCTTGACCCTCTGCAAACACTGACTGACTGCCTGAGTGAAATCAGGTCCTGTCTCTCAGCCAACTTCCTTCATCTGAAAAAATTGGAGGCCATTTTCTTTGCCCCCTGCTCTCCCGCTGCTGTGGAGCCATCATTGCCCCCTTCATTGTCTGCATTATTGAAGCCTACAATTAAAGATTTGGGGGTCACCCTGGACGCCTTTTTTAAAAAGGACATGCAGATGAATCAGGTAGTCAGGTCATGTTTCTTTAATCTCCGACGGCTTGCCAAGCTTAAATCAGTCCTGAATAAAAAAGATATCCAGTCAGTTGTCCATGCTTTTGTAATGTCTCGTCTGGACTATGCCAACTCACTTTTATATGGTGATCTCTCCTCTTCAGTGGTGCGGCTCCAATGGGTACAAAATGCTGACGCTAGGTTTCTGACGGGCACAGACCGGCAGCACATCACCCCTGTCTTGGCTAATTTACACTGGCTTCCAGTGAGATTTCGCTTTAACTTTAAAATTCTCCTGTTAGTCTGTAAATCAATGCACAAAATGCCCCCCCCCCCCCCCCCACCACCTTATTTGGCACAGCTTCTAAGGCCTTACGTTTCGGCGCGAACCTTAAGGTCTTCTGAACAGCACCTTCTACTTGTTCCTCCTGCCCGCTACAAGGCTTGTGGGGAGCGGGCTTTTTCAGTTTGTGCTCCCAAGCTCTGGAACCAACTCCCCCTGACGGTCCGACTCGCCCCGTCCCTCCCCATTTTTAAAATTCGACATATTTTTATTCCCAAGCCTTCTCGGCTGAGTTGGTTTAACCCCTGTGAGATCTTGTCTTTTTGTTTTTACCGTTTTTACTTGTTTTAGCTATTTTATGCTGCTATACATTCTTTGGTGTTTTATTGTCTTGTACAGCACTTTGGTTGGCAATGTCGACATAGACAGACTGAAGACAGAAGAGACATCATAACAATACACGCCCCCGGCAACGTGTAAACAGGTGTTGCCGATGTAGAAACAGGTGTTGTGGAGGCTGGTGATGTGGAAACAGGTGTAGAGACTGGTGATGTGTAAACAGGTGTCATTGAGGCTGGTGAGTCAAATTCCTATTGACTCACATGTTAAAAAGGCCGACTTTACAGAAAAAATAAATATGTTTACAGCCTGGTTGAAAAAAAACATTTCAGGTTAGATACTTCAGGTTTACCATAATGATAACTTTGAGGGAGGTGAATTTTTTTATAACTCCTCCGTTTAGATGTAATTTCATCTTGAAATTATGAATAATTAGGGGCGTGTCCTTTTGCTTGACAGGTCCAGTTAAGCCAAGAGAATAATGGTGGCAAACGGTAGCTGATATCTTGCAACGTACTCTGCTCCCACCCCCGCTTGCTCAGGGAAGGCCTTCACAGCCTGGGACTAACATAAAGACTTTTGCCATTTTGTGTTTCTGAACTCCACTATCAGTTGCCTCTGCACTTTTTATTTGGTTTTGGATGTTAGTCTGGAATTATTGGACAAAGATAGCTTGTTGTGGTATTGATTATAGTTACAGAATGTCCAAGAAGTCTCTGCTTCGGGGAAGACTTCATATGGGCTGAGCTGTTATGTCTTTCCACATGCGGGTTGGAGCAGTCGGGTAGCGGCAGAGGAGCAAAGCAAAGGAACAAGAAGCCAGAGACAGAGGTTGTTGACGGAAATTAACTTTGTGGCTTGAGAAGCGGTGGCGCTTAACCATGTGGTTTGTGAAGAGACGGCGCTGAACCCTGTGGCTTTCTGAAGTGACATTGCTTGACCTTATGATTTGTGGAACGGTGGTGCTTGAACTTTTGACTTGTGGAGTGATGGAGCTTGGCCTTGTGACTTGTGGTACAACGGAGCTTGACATTGAAACATAGTGGTCGACATGGCCGAACCTTGTGGACGGGCCAGATTTTGCTGAGATTGAGACCAGTTGAGCTGAAGCCGACGGTGAGGCCGGCTGGCTGAAGCTGGTGCTGAGCCCCGCTGGGATGAAGCTAGTGCTGAGGCCGGCAGTGCTTAAACTTGAACCTTTTTAGCCAGTAATGGGAGAGGGATCGACGACGAGGCATGGAGGACCCTCAAACAGATGGCACAGAGTACCGTCAGAAAGGAGGTGCCGAGGACCCACTGGAAGGTGGTGCTGAGGTCCAATGGTGGAGTCAAGAGGACGCTAGTGCAGACGCTGCAGAGGGCCCACAACGTGTCGACGCAGAAGACCCCCCGGAAGGAGGCATAGAGGACCCTCTAGAACGAGGTGTAGAGGACCCTCTGGAAGCCAGCGTTTCACCACTGACACCCTCGGGAACGGCAACAGGAGATGGAGTCTTGATATTACTGACACCCTCCTGGACAACGACAGGAGTTGTGGCCTGCTGCTGGCATCCGCTGGTGAGAGCTGCGGCCTGTGGCTGGCACGCGCTGGAGGTAGCTGTAGATTGGGCCCTCTCAAGAGAGTCAAGAGACCACAACTCTGGAGTCTTGGGTTCTGGACCTGTCACTGGAATAGTCACTGGAACCTCTGGACCTGTCACTGGAACAGTCACTAGAACTTCTCTAACAGTCAGTGGAACATCTGGAACAGTCACTGGAACCTCTGGAACAGTCTCTGGAACCACTGGAACAGTCACTGCAACCTCTGGAACAGTCACTGGAACAATTGCTGGAACTGTCACAGGAACCGTCACAGGAAAAGTCGCTGGAGTCCCGGGGTCTGGGCAGCGCTGTGGAGTCCCGGGTTCTGGACAGTGCTCTGGATTCACAAGTTCTGGACAGCACCCTGGAGTTCCAGGTTTCAGAAATAGTCACTGGAGTCCCAAGGTCAAAAACATCCTCCGTGGACTCTGGCCTGGGGACACAGACTGAAGACTAGCCAAGGAGCCTTCGCTGGAGAACTGGATTCTGGAACACATTCCGGAACACATTCTGAAAATTTAAATTCCGGAGGGCACCCTGAGGGTGTGAATGCCAAAGTGCACTCTGAAATTCCAGACTCCAAAACATGTCCAGAACAGTCGGATCCTTGATTCAGTTCAGAAATTCCATGGAGGACGGGGATCCGGAACTGCAGGTGAGAACCATGACAGGAGGTTCAGAGATGGCCAGAGGGAGCTATATTGTGTCTTTGTAGATTTAAAGACAGCTTATGATGGGGTGCCATGAGAAGAGCTGTGGTTTGGCATGAGGCAGTCTGAAGTGGTAGAGAAGTGTGTTAGAGTGGTGCAGGACATGTATGAAAGCTGCAAGACAACAGTGAGGTGCTCAGTAGGAGTGATGGAGGAGTTTAAATTGGAGGTGGGAGTGCATAGAGGGAGCCTCTTCTTGTTTGTTTTGGTGATAGACAGGCTGACGGATGATGTTAGACAGGAGTCTCCATGGAATATGGGGTTTGCAGATGACATTGTGATCAGCAGTGAGAGCATGGCAGAGGTGGAGGAAAAGCTAGAGCGATGAAAGTATGTACTGGAAAAGAGAGGAATGAAGTTTAGTCACAGCAAGACAGAATACATGTGAGTAAATGAGAAAGACACAAGTGGAATTATGAAGTTGCAGGGAGTGGAAGTGAAGAAAGTAGAGGACTTTAAGTATTTAAGGTCAACAGTCCAAAGAAATGGAGTGTGGAAAAGAGGTGAAGAAGCGAAGGCAAGCTGGTTGGAATGGGTGGAGAAAAGTGCATGATAAAAACCTTGGACCCGTCATCTTGCCCTGGCTGGTAGTTTGTTTGTTGGTGCACCGTTTGTGGGGGCATAATGTCACAATGTGACTTTTTGTCCCTGTCTTAGTGTATCTCTGTGTTCAGATAACCCTCAGCTGTTTTGAGTTTCTCCTACTGCCCTGTGTACATGTTCCCCTCTGTCATCATGTCTCCACTGGTTTCTTGTTGTCTGCTGTCATCTAAGTACTTCGCTTCGCCATGTTTTGTCCGTGTCCTGAGCCTGTTTTTGGAAATTATTATCAAAGATGAGCCGTCAAAGCTTAAAGTAATTTGGGTGTTTATTTCAATGCTATATGACACTTTGCGCTATAAAGACAGCAGCAGATTTAAACTTGATAACCTTTTTAGAATAAAACTTAATTTTTAAATGCCTTGTCCTTCTGGGGATGGAAACATGTGAAGTTTGCTTCCTGCTGAACTGCGGAACTGTTGCAAACAACAGGAAACAGATGAACTACTTAAGTGACAAAGACAGCAATCCAGCAACGTTTGCTTTTTTATCCTCTGTTTTAAAGGGACTCTAAGGAAGTTGGAAATGTTTTGCTCACGATTGCCTCATCAGGCCAGATGCGTAACTGCAGCCATATTTTTAAGCTTGTGCATGAGGTGTGCATGTTGTACGTGCACTCGCAAGCGATCATAAACAACTGCTGAGTCAATACGGTACTCGACAGCATATAGCTTTGCAGGGGTGACTTCAACTGAGGTAAATTATGAATGTGATGTAAGATATTTAGACCAAATCAATTTGAGTGGATTTGTAGGATGTGATATGTGAGCAAATTTATAGCAAAGTGAATCGAGTGAAAAAGTTAAATAATAAAGAAAATGAATGACTCACATTAGAAGGATGAATAAAATAAATAAAAACACTCATACTAATCCCACTGGTAGGAAATAATCACTTTACTAGTTGCTACTTTACAAGTATAGGCCAGTTACTAGGATAAAAAATATCTTCCCTTACATTTCCTCTGACCGATGCAATTAGCGTTGTAGCTTATTGGAAAAGGTTGTCAAATTGTTTTAAACGACATAAGTCGTTAAGATTGATCGCTAAGCCTACATCATTAATATTTCTAGATGCTTTACATGCTGCCTGTAGCTTTACAGAATGAAAAACAAATTTTAACCCAAAACAAACCAGCTACATGCCTACACTTTATTAAAGGAAACCTCCTCGACATAAGATTTCAAATGTAATCTGTTTGACGATATTTTGGTCAAGAAAGTATACAGTAAACACCATGTTTTGGAATTACATTTTACCTTTTTCTAAGATCTATTCATGCATTACTTACTTTCTGGGTTTTATATTTCAATTAATGACTTAGAATAGGTTTCCTCTACTCCTAACTAGCTATTTTGTGTTGTTATTGATGTAATTTGTTTTTCACTCTATGAAATAACTGAATTTGCCAAGAAATCCATGTTTAGGTCTGTCTTATGACAATTTTAAAATCAGATGTTACTCAGTACTCAAGCAGCCTGTTTACCAAAACGATTTTCAGTCTTATTTGAATAGCATGTTGGATGGATACCTTTACTCAAGTAAAAATATGTTTAGATACTGTTACTATTACTTGAGTACAACTTTTATGTACTTTACCCAAATCTGTTCATATTTTTGATCTAGGTAAAAGAAATATTAGCAACATTGTTTATGTCAATGTAAATACAGCACCATCACAAAAGCATTTTATTTTTTTTCAGTGTTGTTAATGCATTCCACCACATTAACCTGTAAAACTTGTTACTTCTCCTTTGAGAAATCCAGTCCAAACGTTTATTCTGAAGTCTCTGAGGAGAGCAGTGACTCTGGATGGGTTAGAGGGAGAGCAGCTAGAGGAGCAGGGAGAAGAGCGAAGAGAGGAGCAGCAAGAGGGAGAAGCAGAAATGCAGGTTCAGCCATGGGCCGGGGGAGAAGCTAGGCAAGAAGAAGAAGAGCAGGACCTATCACTGAGGAGGAGAGAGAACGGGTTGATCAGCTGTCTGCTAATTTTTGCATTCCATTTTCAGGCACAGCTGCAACAACTAACTCCTGAGGAGAAAGATGAAGTCCTTCAGATGGTAGTAACACGTCTGCCAAGAGTGCTAATGGACATTATGGAGTATAGACAGGCCGCACCAGAACGTCCTCCATCACACCAAACTAAAACTAATGACCACCTTGGAAATACTTTTTACTTTTGTTATTTTTGTCAAACTTTTTTTCATATTTGTATTAATTAGATTCATAAAAATAAAATTTGCTGTGTTGATCTTTGAATCTTGTCAGTATCTGTTTATGGATCATATATCCAGTCCTGGTGGAGAGAAAAATACAGGAAAATTAGAATTATGTAATTTTCTTCCACCAAAATGGAGAAGGCATTTGGTTATCATCATTACCTGTCCTCTGAGTTGCTGTGTCTGCACCAACTCAGCTGCACGCAGTCATGTTTTGGGAAAATGGGAGTGGATGATTCAGACAGTTCTTCAGGATCGTCTTCTAATTCTGCCTCCACGCAGTCAGCGATGTCCAATACAGCTTCGTCCAGGCCAGTACAAGGAAGTTGGTCAACCACATCCTGTGATGCACCACTATTATAAAAGAAAAACAGCAGCAGAATATGACAATATGTACACATAGAGAATTTCAAAAAGAATAATTGGTTACTTACACACCGTTTTCAAAACTATTGGCTTGTTTCTCATCTAAAGCATCATCTTCTAGCTCCATTGCTTTGATGCTACACAGAACAAAAATATTAGAGCCTACATCAGTTACAAAACATGGGGTAACTATTCATCATAATATAAAAGCCATGCATGTTTACCTTGCTTCCAATTATTCTATTCCTTTATCTTCTTTTAGAGGTTGAACTCCTGCAACATGGAAGTCATCCCTGCAGATAAGTAAGAAAGAGTATTTATTTTTTGTATGTGGAGACAATAACCTGGAACAGGAGTTGCATTTTGTTTACCAGTCAAATTACCTATCGGACTCCCCCTCACTGACTGAACTGGGGGGATGGTCCCTTCAAAAACTGCTGGAGTTGTCCGATGGGTTGTTGTTTTGAGTGGTTCTTCAGATGCTGTGTGCTTCTCAAAACTAAAACAACACTGCCACTTTTACTGCTCCAATCATAATGTGCACACGTTTACAAATGACAACTAGTAACATACACACTTTATTTGATTAGCAACATAGTTGTAATAAGTTTAGATAGATACCTTAGTTCTTTCTCACAATTCCAACAATTTAGCCAATCAATGCTGTCAGCTGTGAGCACGCCAGACAAGCCAAATAAAAAAAGTGTTCGTACTAATTGCAATATACCGTAACCCCCGCTTTGAAAGCATCTACTACTCTTTTCCCCACACGTATTTAGTAAAGAATTCTTACCTCTCAAGTAAAAATGACACCAGCTGCAGGTCTCTTTTCATACCGAGTGATTCTCTCAGCATTTTCGACTTCTCAAACGCGGCGCCGATATTTACTCTTGTTTTTTGTGTACGTCGATCCGACTCCAGTGTTGCCCTCTTTGTCGCACTGGAATACACTCTGGTTTTCTTGGTTATCTTGGTTGGGGTCTGGGCTGGAGTGTTTTCCGGTGCTTGCAGCTGCTCTCTTCTTACTCTCGACAGAATCCATGCTTGCAACGCTAGCTCTGCTCTGCGACTCTAGCTAACAGTAAATGCTACGCCAGAGCGTGAACGCGCATGACATATTCACACACTAGTCTGCCTCCAGGAGACGCTGAGGGAGCGCTGCTTTTTCCACCCGAACAATAATTATTAATAGCTAATAAAGTGATTTTATAGGCATATAGAGTCAGCAACGGTGGAAAGGCCAGGGCTCTTTTTACTGACCAGGACGTTGCTGGATCATGTATAAAGAAGAAATTTGGAATTTTTATACATTTGTTTGCTGTTAAACTTCCTTAAAGTCCCTTTAAAGCAGAAGGTTGGTGAACTTAAGGTGACCTTTTGTTCATGTTATAACAGGAAATATAAGAGAGATATTAAAGTTGTAGAAAGCAATGCCTACCTTTCCAGGAATCTGCTGCCAGGTTTTTTCAAGTTAGCATGCACCCTTAGTATGGTTCCCATCCTGAAGTGAACACTTCCTATCAATTTAAGCCATACACATTGAATTTACAGAAAACAAAACAGGATGAGCTCCTTCCTGTGTGAAGGGAGGAGCTTAAAGTAGAATGTATATACTCAACTGTTTATCTGTAAAGTTACCTTTTTCTTGTACACAATACATTGTTTAAGACTAAGGTCCAGGGCTGTCATTGCAATATCTATTTGTTGAGCGATAATTAAACCTGGTTAAATTTATTCAAAAGTATTCAGAGTTTTTGTGTGTGAGACTGTTGGATGCTCCGAAGTGCCGGGTTAAATGACTGTCATCAATAATCACCATTTTGAGATACTAACCATCATTAGCCTCTGGTCCTCTTAATTTGGATTGATAAACGGAGCACTTCAGTTCTATAACAAATTTACGTTCCCCTCCGCCTATACGACAGGCCAGAGCAATTCAGCTGTTCCCTACTTTCACCTTTCGATATGCGCAAATACCCAAGGTAATCCGACTACTGGTCTTACCTGTCTCTCTGCTTTCATATAGAATAACGATCCCTGACTGATTGCTCGAGTTGCAAAGTACTTCGGCCTTTTTCACAGCTTACTCTCCTTTGACTTATTTCTTCAAGCGATCAGGCTCTCATATATATATATATATATATATATATATATATATATATATATATATATATATATACATACATACACATGCTGGGTCGTCTGAGAGGTGGACTTAATTTTTAAAATTGCTGTTCCATCTGAGTAGCTGCTCAAATATCAGAAATGATCTACTAACGGTCAGGAGGTGGCGTTCTGCTGTCAATGATGCTTGAGAGACAGGGCTAAGGTGGCCCTTCTGTCCACCTATCTCCTAGTTGGACGTTATCAATTTTCTTAAACACTATTACAAAGATAGTATTCTACTAAAGGATCCAGGTTCTCATGCTTGAGAGGTAAAGGCCCCACTCAGGCTGGCCTTTTGTTATTATCCTTCAATATAAATATATATATAAGGCCTGTTCAAATAAACGACTTTAACTCAAAAGAACAACATTTTATTATTTAATTTTAAGCTCAAAAATGATTACTAATTACAAACAGGTTGATAAAAGATCACGTGCCACAAAGTTACAAAAAACAACCCAAAACCTCTCAACCGTCTCCAAAAACAAAACAGCCCTAAAAGCCTGCCTTCTCAGGGTTTCAGCCCATAATATACGTGTGCAGAACAATAGAAGGTTGTGTCCTATTTTTGACACCGGCACCAAACTGACAGTTTCCACATAATCAGCAGATCATCATTCTTGCAGTTTCTTGTGATTGTTTGGCTCTTGATGCAGGTGGTAATTCAGAGTGAGGTTCGTTCAACATTTCCTGCTATTCAGAGATGGACAACCTTTGAGCTGGAACAGTAGAACCGTTTTCTGCACTTACAAATACATTTTGATAAGGTGAGTTAAAACCATATATTTATCACACATAATTTTCACAGTTCAGCATCTAAATCATTATAAAAGCCTTTTCCAAGGCACATTAGTTAACATATTTTATTATGCAAGCTCACTTAATTATGAGAGTATATACTTTTTTGTGATTAAACACACATTATAATGAAAATAGAAACATTAATAAAAGACACTTTAATAAAATAATTTAATAAAAAGACAAAGCATAAGTGGATACTGCTGGAGTTTAAATTTTATATTAAAGTGTTCCACTATTGTGGATTAACTCCAAAACTGTCAATTAGCTCTGTTCACGGTTTTAGGATCGAGCGGTCCTCAGCAGGGTCGAAATAGTGATATTCTATTCCAGCAGACAAGGAGAAAAGACACAACAACAACACATCTGTTGGTTATAAGACGACCCTGCAGGTCGGGCTCACGAATGTGCCCTGACTAAACAGGGCTAATCTCTTTTATTGAACAGAAAGAGAAAAAAGAATCACATGACATGGCCTCTGAAGGATTTTATTCTATATTCAATTTAAATCTTAACTCTATAAATCCCATGCGTGTTCATTTTTATCAGAGAGGAGAAGAGAGTAATTTAATTTTCTTTAGATTTTAATATAAGAAATCAAATACTGGTTCACAGGGTTGCTTAAAACAAATCAAATATTTAGCTTACAGAGTGGTATAAATTATTCACACTCTGGGTCACCCTACCTAGGAGGAATGACAACGTATATAACAGAAACATAAAGTTTTATATTTTAACACAAAGTTAGAGAACCTCCCCCCTAACGTTAAATATGGGACACAAAACATGATTGCTTCATTCAAACTTTTGCCAAGACCAGCCTCCTTATAACCATGCATGCATAATTAATTACCTTCCTGTTATTCTGACTGTCCAAATCAGCTCTAACTAGAGTTTTTGCCAACCGTTATCTCTTACATCCTTCCATTGTCAATTGTATGGTGATGTTATCTGCCTGTGCTTTTCTGCTCAATGTCCTGTTTTTCTGTGACCCACAAGAGCTGACTCTGCAAAATACCTCTAAAACAATCTTAAAAGTATAATTAAAAAGTATGGTCACTAAAACACCTTAATCAAACATTAATAAATGTTTAATATACTTCACCACCCCCAGTACATAAACATTCATTGTGTGCCAAAGTATCACATACTCCCCCAGCCTGGTTCTCCCCCAAAATGTTTTACAGACACCCGTTTTTATGGGGGTCCTGACCTAAACTTAGATTTTCTTTTCTTACTGATTGATTACTGCTAAACGTATATGTTTTGTTTGTAATCATGTGGTTTCATTATCACTGAATCATGTAAAGCACCTTGAATTGCCTTGTGTTGAAAGTGTGCTATACAAATAAAATTGGCTTGCCTTGCCTTGCCTAAACTATCTTTCTGCCTTCCTGTTTAAACACAGTCTGCTGCAATTTAACAATTCCTGATCTAAACAAAGCCTGGTATTTATGCCTGTTGTAACAGCCTAGTACAAATGTATGATTGTTTTTACTTCAAATCCCTCTTTTCATTCGTTCCAACATGAATGAAGACCCTCTTCGGACCTCCCCTGCTGGCTCTTGGACGTGAACCAACATGTATTGTCCCTGTATGTTATTACCCACTACCTGCTCAATACACTTTATAACTAAAGAATGAATGCAGGGGATGCAACAGCATCCACAAAGAACCATAACTGCTGCAAATAATGCCACATCATTATAGACATTACAAGAGTTTTCCATTTCCCAAACATATTATTCAGTAAATTATCCCACATTGAGGTGTCCACACCAGATTGTTCTTTTAATCTGTTTGAGAGAGTTCTAAGCCCTCCACAGCTTTAGTTAATTTTACTTCTAAGGCTGTATTATTTGGAATGAATGTGCAACATTGATCACAAAATATGGATCATATACCACCTTTTTCAGCTAATAGCATATCCACTGCGCTTCTGATTTTGGAACGCCATCAGGGACGTAGATTTGAGTTGCTCATGGACAGCTTCAAATCCATCTCTAGTGTTGTTTGCGAGTTTCTGAACATTGTAGTGGACATAAATTATTCTAGCAAAATTTTTATTGATGGTGCACCACCAGCAGAGACTACATTCCCAAACTGAGATTTGATTCACTAATTTATACTCATCCGGTACTCCTCTAGGAACTCCTATAGCATCTATATACGTGGGGTCATCCCGTTGGCCGACCTCCCTTTTGGATCTGCGGGGTCCTTGCGATAATGAATGCTGATCACCGGTGGGCACTAAGTAAAGACTACCAGTGGCATTTACTTTTAAACTCACTCTAACTGATCATTTCAAACCTGAAAGAAAACGTCATTATACCAGAACGTTATCAGACAATGCTGTACCAAGTTTTAAAGAAGCTTTTCCAACTTTAGTTTCCTCAGTACATAAAAGAACAATAGAAAATAGTGATTTAACTCCTGACCCCTCACAATTTGACATTTTAGTTCATTGCGTTAATTCCTCCCTGTGTCTGGCAATAGACAAAGTTGCCCCCTTGAACAGGAAGGTGGCTAGCCATAGAAGATTAGCTCCCTGGTTTTATTTAGAGCTACGTGCCCTAAAGCAGAATGAAAAACTAGAGAGAAAATGGCACTCCACGCATTTACAGGATTCTTATTTTAAAAAAATGTCTATTGCTTTATAAAAAGAGCCTTCGAACAGCCAGAACAGCATATTCTTTCTTTTTAATACAGTTGCCAAACTCACACGGGATCAAAGCTCTGTCGAGCCAACCATTCCCCCAGCTCTTAGTAGTGACGACTTCATGAAATTTTTTATAAATAAAATATACTCTATAAAAAAAAAAGATAAATGGGAACCTTCCCAATATTTTTGCCTCTTCCTTAGTTACTGAGGCAGCATCAAAAATGGTTGAACCTAATATATGCTTGAACTGCTTTAATGCAGCGGAACTTTCAGATCTACTAAAATTATTAGCTTCATCAAAACCTTCAACTTGCATGTTAGACCCAGTCCCAACTAAACTTTTAAAAGAGGTTTTCCCTTTGATTGCTGCTCCAATTTTAGATATAATGGGCCTCATTTATCAAACTTGCGCAGAAAACGGTGTATATTTTGGGTGTATACTACAAATACGCAAGACCCAAAATGGGATTTATGAACGTGTCGGATCGGCACAGATTTGTGCGTAAAGACCTGCAGCTGTTGATAAATGTCACGGGTGAAAACGATCGTATTTATGAAAGTCACGCCTATAAATATTCACCAACGGCCTCCTCCACGCCTTGTTTTTGCAACACGGCTCAACGAAAGACGACCAGGGTTCAGAAAAAGAAGAAATTCGCACCTCAGGAAATCGAAATAATGAATGAAGTGGAAAAAAATATACTAATTCCTTTTTGAAGCCTCAAAAGTGAGATCAAGGGGGCTCAAAAAAGTAAAATATGGAAGGAGATCACCGCATCTGTAAACAACGTTGAGCCTGTGACACGCAGTCCTGAAGAAATAAGTTGATATTTGTTGAAAAATATAGGCTATATTATAAGCAAAAGAGGTAGCACATTCCAAATCAACCAAAAAGGCAAAGGACAAAATACTATTTGTGAAAACACACAAAAACTGAGTCTTCTGTCCTCTACCTTTTCTTTTTGTTGTAGATTTGGAATGCGCCAACTTTTTTCTTTGCTTTGAATATAATCACTGGATTTTTGATTCGCACTCCACCAATGACTCCTGTTGAAGCGCAACCTCTATTTCTGAATTCATACGCTTTATTATATCAAACAGTTTACAGAATTATTGAGCCAATAGTTAGAACATGTATTTTTATTTACAGGTTAAAAAAAATGGAATGATTTGAAAATGGCAACAAAAAGTCGTGTAGCAGCCCTTAAAAAAAGTAACTGGCAGACCGGGGGAGAACCGCCAGACCAAATCCTCCGCCTGTCGGCAACTGAGGAGCAGGTGGCTGCCCTGATTGGTGGGGCCTCAATTGTGTGCATCTTGGGGGATGAAGGGGACAGAGATATGACCGAGGAGACGCTTCAAGGTAAATGTCATTAAATGCTAGATAAACCTGTCAAAATGAAAGCCGACACATCTTTATTTTTCTTATAAATGTTTTATTGTAGAAGCAACAACTCCAGGTCCCAGTGCACAGGCCAATGTATTGGCTGGGCCCAGCGAAGAGCCTGAAGATGCGCCTCAGGCAACGATCTCCCAAGCCACTGCTTCCCAACCCGTGTCCCGCACATCCCTGGCTCTACAATGGGCCTCGATCCTGACAGAGGAGGTCCTGGACAGACAGGCGGAGATTAATAAAAATCTTTTGTTAATCAATAATAAACTTAGCCAAATTAACGAAAATGTAAAAAAATACAATATTTTCAAATAATGGTGTGATTATTACTTTAAAATAGTTGAACGAGGGCCCATCTGAGCTGTGCAGGCAGAGGTGCAGGCAGTGCTGGCCAAGGTTCCACATCCATTGGCGGCTCCACCAGTCCATCAAATGGCACACCGTGATCCTGTGCTTTGTTGTGGAGGACCGAGCAGGCCAGGATCATGTGGCACACTTTCTCAGGGGAGTACAAGAGCGTACCCCATGCATGTCCCTGGCAGGGCCATCTCCCTTTGAGGAGACCTGCGCAGTGCTCCACAATGGCACGTGTCTTCGAGTGCGCTTGGTTAAAGCGCTGCTCCTGCTGTGTTTCTGGCTCGGCGAGGGGAGTTATTAGATGCTCCAATAACAGATAGCCTTTGTCACCTAAAGCATAACATGCAGTTATTCATTGTTAGATTACACAGCTGCCATTTGCTTTAACTCACTGAGAAGATAACCTTCTCCTCTTGGAGCTTCCTCCTGCAGTCTTCGGCCCACACTGCTGTGCTGAAAAATTAATGCGTCGTGGGTGCTCCCTGGCCACCGGGCGACAACATTAAGAAGCCGAAGTCTGGCATCACATAAGAGCTGTACATTTATAGAATGGAACTGTTTCCTATTTACATATGCATAATCATTAACCGACGGCGGTTTCAGACGCACATGAGTGCAGTCAACTGCCCCAATAACGTTAGGGAAGCCAGCAATCTCATAAAAGTCCCTCTTAATTATTGCTTGCTGGTCGTTGTCATATGGGAATTTTTTATGGCTTGGGACCAGACTCCGGAGAGCTGCCAGAACAGACGACAGGATGCGGCTCATAGTTGGCTGGGTTATTCCTGACCTGTCGGCTATTTCCCGTTGGAAAGACCCGGTGGCCAGGATGTGCCCAGTATTGACAGCACCTGTAGTGACACCGGAATGGCATGAGAACGTTGCGTCTCCCTTTCCAGCTGTTGCTCCAACTATGTGCACAGCTGGAGTAAAAAGTGCCTCAGCAAATGAAATCAACTTAGTAGCCAGTCATCAGGCTCACTTAAAAAGTCACTCCGATCACGGAAAATTCTCTCTCTTTTTAATGCAGCGACTGCATCTTCTAGAAGCGCGAGGTCTGCCATTGTCGAGAGTGGTTTGGTGAACTCATGCTTCAATTAATAGCGGTGGTGGACCCGCATGAACCAATTGCCATTGCACACTAATTATAGGTGATCAAAGTTAAAGTGCTATACATAACAATTCACACATTTATGGGAGACTTTTGAGTTTGACATTTGCACCTTAATTAACGACAGACTATCATAAAAAGGGGATCAGCACGCACATCCCTTCCAAAAATATTGGGCAGCCGAAAACATGGGTAATATTGAAAGGAAGAAAAAAGACGACTCGCACACTAACTGCAGCAATTAAGGCACTAACTGTCAGGAGGTCATCACACTGACCCTCCAGCCTTGTGTGATCAGCTTACGTCAATCATTGGAGAGAACATTATCTCTCCAATGATTGGTATTCTGTCCTCTGTCCTCTGTCCTCACCATTCGTTGCTCAGTCATCATCTCAACGTTGCTCCGAGCTCCTGATCATTCCTAGCCTCTGTCTAGACCAGATCAAGAAGATTCAGACCCGACCCGTCTGCCTCGCCACTCTCCCCAGCCGTGACTCACTGGGGTTCCCGCCAACAGCAGCCTGGGGGATAAAATCCACCAATGACTCTGATCCAGCTTCTCCCGGATCGCTTCCCCGGCTCTGAACGGAGTGGCTCACCACCAACACCATGCCACCTCACTCCAGCTCTCCCCCGCGTTTGGAGTGTCGAGGACCCTTTTCGGTGCTTGGGCAGATTCTTTTTACTATATATATGCTTCCTATTGGTAAAATCGTTCGGCAGCATGGGTTAAATTTCCATAGCTACACAGATGATACACAACTATTTCTATCCATAACTTCTGATGAATCCAATCAGTAAGGTAGACTACTGGCAAGTCTGGAAGACATAAAAATTTGGATGACTCTAAAATTCTTGCTTCTTAATTCTGATAAAACAGAAGTTGTCGTCTTTGGACCAGAAGCTCTGAAAAAGAAACTAGTCAACCCCTTCACCTGGCCGGCATTAAATTAGCCTCCAGTAATAAAGCAAAGAACTTCAGTGTTATTTTTGACCAAGATTTGTCATTTAGATCTCACATTAAAGAAGTCTTTAGGATTTCCTTTTTTCACCTTAGGAATATTGCAAAAATTAGAACCATCCTTTCCAGGAGTGATGCTGAAAAACTAGTCCATGCCTTTATTACTTCAAGGCTGGATTACTGTAACTCTTTATTATCAGGTACAATACAATTAAAAGTCTTCAATTAGTCCAAAATGCTGCTTCAAAGGTTCTAACAAATAAAAGAAGAAGAGATCACATTTCCCCTGTTTTAGCTTCTCTTCTCTGGCTCCCAGTCGCTGCAAAGTTATCTCATTTATTACTTTGGTTTTTAACCTGTAGTGGGAGGGTACTGATTTAGGTACCAGATTTAAAAAAAACACAATAGGAAAGTTGTCAGTAATGTCTGACATGATTACCCCAGATTCCAGTTTAGAATTTTGTATATTAGTGACAGTATTATCAATAATAGATTTAGATGAGAGAGTTACTCTAGTATAAGTATTTATTGTCAAGACAAATGAGGAGGAGGAAAAGTTATTAATAAAGTAATTTTTTATTGTGTCATCCTTAGAGATATCTATATTAAAATCTCCCATGAGGATACAGGTATTATTTTTACTATTTAGTTCATAGAGAGTTTCCTCTAGATTATTATTGAAAATTGCAGGATTTGAAATGGATAGTCGATAAATTACTCCAATGATTAGATTACTACCTATACCAGTGTTTATATTAACAAACAGTGTATCAAAGTGATCATCATCCCAAGACAAGTTATCACACACATTGACATGAAATCTAGAATTCACATATAAGCATACTCCTCCACCTGTCCGTCCCACTCTATTCTTATAATACAAGTCATAACCCTCAAGTTGAAGGATATTAATATATGACTTTTCACTTACCCAGGTTTCACTCCAAACAATAACGTCAAAACTGCAATCCATGACAGAGAGCAAGGTGACCAATTGATCATGGTGTTTGGTTAGACTTTTAATTTTGAAATGGATCACAGAGAAGTTTTTACTCTCATTTAAACACTTGGGATGTTAAGGAGTGTATCATTTACAGGTAAAATTATCACAGCAGTGTTGATCATCAAAGCCACCCAAGTCATCCAGACCCATCTGTCAGCTGTAGTCCTACGTTTAACAACAGAGAGAAAGCAAACGAACATAACCCAGGCATACATAAACTAATGCTATAAGTTGGGTAGCATAACTCGTGGGAGCAAGACAACCAGTCTACCTATATGTCAGCCATCTTCCTCACCTGCATCATATAAGTGCTTAGTATGTCATTAACAGATAATTTACGAGGTATTAGATAATAATGCACGATTCTATTATAAAGACTTGTAATAACATTTACAAATAGATTTATAACTGTTTAGTATGTCGTTACCTGATCATTTGTAAGGTATCAGATAATAAGCTACTGTTAGAACAGTTATTGGGTCTACATAAAATTATGATGCACCAGTGATTTATAGCTGATTTATTATTGATTAACAAAATATTTTCTAATTATCTTGGACATATTTGTCGGTTGGTTTATAGAATTCGAACATGATATCATGTTGATAAAGTATATAAAAGGTAACCTTTTGCAGGTCATTTGTTCATTTCTTGCCCATCTTATTAATCTGGGGCCGTATTCACAAAGACTCTTATCTTACCGCTAGGTGTTACTACTAACTCGAGCTAAAAGGTTATACGTAGGAGTTGTTGTTTAAAACCTATTCACAAACGCACTAAGAGCTATGTTTACGTAGGACAAATTCCTAACCATAAGATAAGAGTGACGTCCCGTTGCTATGGAAAACGTCATTTCCTATGTATGACTAAATAGACGCCCCTCCTTGGGCTGCCACCTTACCGCGGTGGAGGGGTTTGAGTGTCCCAATGATCCTAGGAGCTATGTTGTCTGGGGCTTTATAACCCTGGTAGGGTAAACCATGGCAAACTGGTCCTAGGTGAGGGATCAGACAAAGCGCAGCCCGAAGACCCCTATGATGAGGAAAACTATTGGACTCAGATTTCCCTCGCACGGACGCGGGTCACCGGGGCCGCATTCTGGAGCCAGGCCTGGAGGTGGGGCACGTTGGCGAGCGCCTGGTGGCCGGGCTTAGCCCGAAGAGGCAACATGGGCCCCCCTTCCCATGAGCTCACCACCTTTCGGAGGGGCCATAGGGGTCGAGTGCAGTACAAGATGGGCGGTGGCCAATGGCGGGGACGTTGGCGGTCCGATCCTCGGCTGCAGAAGCTGGCTCTTGGGACGTGGAATGTCACCTCTCTTGTGGGGAAGGAGCCGGAGCTGGTGTGCGAGGTTGAGAGGTTCCGACTGGACATCGTCGGTCTTGCCTCGACGCATGGCTCTGGCTCTGGAACCCATCTCCTCGAGAGGGGTTGGATTCTCTTCCAATCTGGAGTTGCTCCCGGTGAGAGGCGCCGAGCTGGGGTGGAAATACTTGTTGCCCCCCATCTCTGCGCCTGTATGTTGGGTTTTACCCCGGTGAATGAGAGGGAAGCCTCCCTCCGCCTACGGGTGGGGCGACAGGTTCTGACTATTGTTTGTGCTTATGCAACAAACAGAAGCTCAGCTTACCCACCCTTCTTGGAGTCTTTGGAGGGGGTGCTGGAGAGTGCCCCTTCTGGAGACTCCCTCATTCTGCTGGGGGACTTCAATGCTCACGTGAGCAATGACAGTGAGACCTGGAGAGGCGTGGTTGACCTCCCGATCTGAACCCGAGCTGTGTTTTGTTGTTTGACTTCTGTGCTCATCATGGATTGTCCATAACGAACACCATGTTCAAGCATAAGGGTGTTCATGTGTGCACTTGGCACCAGGACACCCTAGGCCGCAGCTCGATGATCAACCTGGTTGTCGTTTCATCTGACCTGCGGCCGTATGTTTTGGACACTCGGGTGAAGAGAAGGGCGGAGCTATCCACCGACCACCACCTGGTGTTGAGTCGGCTCCGGTGGTGGGGGAGGACGCCGGACAGACCTGGCAGGCCCAAACGTGTTGTGATTCTCTGCTGGGAACGTCTGGTGGAGTCTCCTGTCCGAAGGGGTTTCAATTCTCACCTGCGGCAGAACTTCAAACACGTCCCGGGGGAGGCGGGGGACATTGAGTCTGAATGGGCCATGTTCCGTGCCTCCATTGTCGAAGCGGCTGACCGTAGTTGTGGAGGAGTGGAGGAGTTTAGGTATCTGGGGGTCTTGTTCACGAATGAGGGAAAAATGGAGCGAGAGATCGATGGACGGATTGGTAAGGCATCTGCAGTTATGCGAATGCTGTACCGGTCTGTCGTGGTGAAGAGAGAGCTGAGCCGAAAGGCAAAGCTCTCGATTTACCGGTCGATCTACGTTCCTACCCTCATCTATGGTCACGAACGCTGGGTGGTGACCAAAAGAACGAGATCACGGATACAGGCGGCTGAAATGATTTTCCTCTGTAGGGTGGCTGGGCTCTCCCTTAGAGATAGACTGAGAAGCTCGGTCATCCGGAGGGGGCTCAGAGTAGAGCCGCTGCTCCTCCACATCGAGAGGAGCCAGTTGAGGTGGCTCGGGCATCTGGTCAGGATGCCTCCTGGACGCCTCCCTGGTGAGGTGTTCTGGGCGCGTCCCACCGGGAGGAGGCCCAGGGGATGACCCAGGACTCACTGGAGGGATTATGTCTCCCAGCTGGCCTGGGAACGCCTCGGGATTCCTCCTGAGGAGCTAGCCCAAGTGGCCGGGGAGAGGGAAGTCTGGGTCTCTTTGCTTAGGCTACTGCCCCTGCGACCCGACCCCGGATAAGCGGAAGATGATGGATGGATGGATAGACTAAATAGACGGACAGCAGTGTGATTGGTTGTTGAATGACACGTGTTAAACCAGGAAATGGAAAACTTCAATATCGATAAAAGCATGATTATCAACAGCGCAAATAGCAGAAATAATGCCCGATGACATCTTTGTGTCGGCCACGAGACTGACACTTCATACAACTTACACACAATAGCCTATTTACAGAGAGCGTGAAGTCTAAAAATGAAAAAAAGTGAAATGCATCATATTATGTGACAGATTGCCGTCCTAACTGGGATAAGCTCCAGCACCCCCCCCCTCCATGCGACCCTGAATTGGATGAAAGCGGTATAGATAATGGATGGATGGATGCATCATATTAAGGGAGTAATTTTAAGTAGGCTGTAAACAATTGTGAAGATTAGCACATAAGACACATCTTAAATAGACCCCCCCACTACTGTAAAAAGCACCTTGTGAACTGAAAGTGAGTGGCGAGATAAGAACAAGGAAAACTAACTGGTCGCAGGACCAATTATTACTACTGGCACAGTTGGTACTGGAGAGGAGGACGGTCCTCAAAGGGCGATTCGGAACCGGGATTACGAATAAGAAGAAAACGGAGGCATGGGTGGAAATTAGTATAAACATAAATGCATCTTATCCAGCGGTGTGTGGAATGGCAGAAGACTGTGAGAAGAGATGGTATTCTCTAGGTTCCCAGTGTCGGCTCAAGATCGCCACTTATAAAGAGGATGCTGCTGCAACAGGTAGGCAATGTCCGTCACATAGGCCTCCCTACTTATGTTGCATAAATTGGAAGACGTGCACGTTTTCTTCTTTGTGCAGGGGGAACAACACGTAGCCGGGTATCTCACAAAACGGAGATATTTTTCTATGGTTTAGCCAGTCACCCACACGTAACCGGAGATTTTCAGCACTAAAAACAAATCTTTTGACAAACTCCGGCCAAAGTGGAGATTTGCGTTTTCTCTGTTTTCAGTCTCTGCGTGTGGAGGGTTGAAAACATAGTTTTAAGTACCGTAACGTCACTATCCGCCAGGCCCGGACTGACAATTGGGAAAGGTGGGAATTTTCCCGGAGGCCTGCCTGCTGTACTGGCCCGCTCCGTGATTGGACCGATGGTCACATGGAGCTTGATTCTTAATTAAACTTCTGTGGCGCAGCTCATTCGGCACAGGGCGCACCTGCTGCGCCTATATTCACTCTCCCTCCTGTATTTCTGTGAGGCTGTCTGTCAAAGCGCTGCAGACACATCCTTCCCCTCCTCCCACACAGGTGCAGGTGCAGCACCCTCATCTTTTCATGTGAGGTCAGGATGTCTGTCAAAGTGCAGTAGACACGCCTCTTCCCCTCCCCTCCTGCACCTTTCGGTCTAGAGCAGATGTGAAATGGAACGAGAGCAAGAGCTCAAGACAATAGGAGGAACAGAGAGGGAGAGGATGAAAAAGAAGAAAGCACTAGACGCGGGGAAATGCTTAAAATTAACTGACAAGTGTGTCATTAAGGGAACAGGTCATTTAACAGTATTGGTAACAGCAGATTCACACACCATAATACAACAGAAAATAGTGATTTAACTCCTGACCCTTCACAACTTGACATTTGAGATCATAAAGTTAATTCCTCCTTGCGTCTGGCAATAGTCAAAGTTCCCCCCCTTGAAAAAGAAGGTGGCTAGCCCTGGTTTAATTTAAAGCTACGTACCCTAAAGCAGAATGTTCGAAAACTAGAGAGAAAATGGCACTCCACGCATTTACAGGATTCTTATTTAGAATTTAGAATTAGTCTGGAAGATATAAAAACTTGGATGAATCTAAACTTCTTGCTTCTGAATTCTGATAAAACAGAAGTTGTCGTCTTTGGACCAGAAGCTCTGAAAAAGAAACCTGGATGGCATTAAATTAGCTTCCAGTAATAAAGCAAAGAACCTTGGTGTTATTTTTGAACAAGATATGTCATTTAGATCTCGCATTAAAGAAGTCTTTAGGATTTCCTTTTTTCACCTTAGGAATATTGCAAAATTAGAACCATCCTGTCCAGGAGTGATGCTGAAAAACTAGTCCATGCCTTTGTTACTTCAGGGCTGGATTACTGTAACTCTTTATTATCAGGTAGTCCACAGAACAATTAAAAGTCTTCAGTTAGTCCAAAATGCTGCTGCAAGGTTTCTAATGAATATAAGAAGAAGAGATCACATTTCCCCTGTTTTAGCTTCTCTTCACTGGCTCCCAGGGAGATCTAGAATATAATTTGAGATCCTCCTTCTGACATATAAAGCCCTTAATAATCAGCTCCATCATACATAAGAGACCTGATTGTTCCATATGTTCCTAACGGAGGCCTTCGCTCTCAGACTGGAGGTTTACTGGTAGTTCCTAGGATTTCTAAAAGTAGAATGGGTGGCAGATCTTTCAGTTGTCAGGCTCCCCTCCTATGGAACCAGCTCCCAGGGTTGGTCCGTGAAGCAGACAACTTGTCTATCTTTAAAACTAGGCTTAAAACTTTCCTCTTTGACAAAGCTTACAGTTAGAGATATGTTGATAGGTAGTTAGAGACAGGTTAGACAGGTAGCTAGGAAGAGACAGGTTAATGTTAGTAGTCAGGTAGAGTGTCAAAAGCTAGGAAGAGATAGGAAGAGGCAGAGTAGCTAGATAGAGATAGATTAATGTAAGCGAGGTAGAGAGTGTTAGTAGCTAGGTCTCCTAGTAGCTAGGAGACAGGTTAATGTTAGTAGCTATGCTGCTTTAGGCTAGGCTGTTGGAGGACATTATTAGAGTCAGTTCCTACTTTCTCTCCTACTTCTCCCCAGCTGCATGATGAGCTGTCAATTCAAGCGCTACCCTGTTTTCTCTTAGTCTCTTCCTACAGTAGGTGCTTCTGACCCGCCCTGATTGACGACCCTGACTAAGATGGCATTCCAGTGGAGGAACGTTCTCCACGTTCTGCTACCAACTTCTGCATCAGTTCTGTTGCTATTTCTGTGTCTCTGCTGCCTTCTCCAAACCCCAGACTGTGAAGATCTGTGTGTGTGTGTGTGCGTGTGCCCCTGGCTCACCTTTTTCTTCCTTAGGCGTGTGCTCCTGGTGATCTGTCGCAGCTGATTTCCATCAGCTCATCTTGGGAGCGGAGCTAAAAGGAGAACGCGTACCTGGGACAGACGCCAGAGGGTCAATGTTGTTCAGAGTGGTAACAAGCCACGCTCTGCACTCGTTACGATTTAAACTAGATTATTCTAAGAAAAGAGAACTCACCGTGGTTTCTCTCCTCTGGCTCCGATTGCTCTCCTGGGCTTGTTGGCCGCCCTTCACTATCCTCCCCTGGATCATTCGATCGTGATTCCCAGCGTTAGTCTCCCTGGTGGCTCGGTCTCCTGTCTCCCGAGCTGGACTCTGTTTTCTGCCTGCCTGCCCACCCCGGTGCTCCCTTCTGCGGATTTCTCACTCCAGGATCGATCTGCTCCGAGCCATACCCACAGACGCACACACCCTCAAGTATTTCCCCCACTCAGCGATGCTCCAACGTTTCAAGTAAGAAAACCCACTCTGCAGTTGTCCTTCAGTGATTTGTGCGGCACTCACCTCTGTCTCCTCTCGCCCCCAGTGGCAGCCCCAAGCTCCTGGTCAGGCCCCTTGGATTTTTCCCCATTGAGCCTTCTATCCCTGAAGCCTCTGATTCTCTGGCGACAGAGGAAAAGGAAAAAATAAAATCATTATTTTGAAAATGCATCACTGAGTCCAGAGTGTACGTGTGTCAGCAATAGAGCCCCGCTACTGGAATCATGACATAGACGGTCTCGGCAGATGTCCACTTATGCTGAGCCTGGTTCATCTGGAGGTTTCTTCCTGTTAAAAGGGAGTTTTTCCTCTTCACTGTCGCTTCATGCTTGCTCATTGTGAGGGATTGCTGAGAAGTCCCAACGCAATCTTCTGTGGTTCTCTAATTCCTAGATTAAACATTGTATTGTAATAACTTTTCTTGTAAAGTGCCTTGAGATGACATTTGTTGTGAAATGGTGCTATATAAATAAACTGAATTGAATTTTCTGAACTATCATAACAACTATCAGACTTATCTCAAAGCACAAAAAGCAGAGTCATATGTGACAACCAGCCCCATGTAACTCGTTGACGAAAAAGTTAGTTGGCTAACGCATGGTTTTAGCTATGTTACCTTAAATAATGGGTCTTATTTTTGTTTTTTTAATTAATTTGTTTTTAAAGATGGCTGACAAATATTTAATATCAAAATAACATATAAAAGAAAAGTAAACACAAAATAAAACACAAAATAAAATATTCAGAATGTATCCTTATCGCTATGTTGCATGTTCATAGATAAATGATGTCAAATAAATAATAAGCAAAATGTTTAATATCAAAATTAAACCCCAGTGCCAGTGGCTGTAATAAATGTGACGACCAACCAATGTTGAGACTACCAGCCCTGGTCTCTCCTAACAGAATATTACAAATTTTAGAATGTGGTCAGATAGACACAAGAAAATACATTAAAAAAATAGAAATCATTGTATAATATTATTTTATTTAACCTGAATTTAACCAGGCAAAATCTCATTAAGAGTAAGGACATGTGATGTTATATGAACATACCTAATGCATAAAAAAATGCCTATTACTGATTCTAAAAAGCTGGGATATTATGAGTGGGTTTTGGATTTGTTTTTACAAAGATGGAGAAGTGAGCAGTATCAGCACTAGCAGCAGCCCAAGTGCAGCAAGAGTTCCTGTGGTCACAGCAGTTGTGGAGAGCAGCAGCAGTAGTGAAGAATCAGAACAGAATCTTTCAGGTACAACTGAAGTACTAACCAAACAGGAACGATGGTAAATGTGAAGGCTCCACAGTAAACACAGTGTAGTAGTAGATTAAGTAGTATTTCAGCTTATGCAAGCTGAGTACAGGTCAGTGATGTGCGAGTCGTGAACGAATCGTTCAAAACTCGAAAATCACTTTACTGACTCGTGAATCATGATTCACTACCACAAGTGACTAATTTACTGACTCTTTCCAGTTAATATTTCATTAGTAGTTTTTAATTAAATTCTCGGGAGAAAAAAACCAGCCAATTTAAAAAAAAAAAAAACCATTTCTGCTCTGAGCTGGAAGAAAAATCCCTGCGTACAAAGCTCACATCCAGAGAATAGCTCAGTAGTTCACAGCAGCATTGCTCTGTTAACATGCTAACAGCCCACTGAGTTACTCACCCCTTCCTTTCCAAGAGCAAACCAGAGCTAGCCTGCAATGTCCAGTGCTGAGTCAAAGCGTGAATTAATCGTTCCATCCCACCCAGCTCACAGCTCACGAGCTGAATAAAATGAAACAACTCACCCCCTCCGGCTCACAGTTTTTACTTCTTCTCCTTTATTTTGGTTGGCAACTAACTTTATTTTTTTTTATTTATATTTTGGATTTTTATTTTGTTGATTCATTTTTCATTTTCTATTTGTCAGAAATTGTATTAATATTCTACTGAAAGGAAAATAAATGTTCCCTTTAGAAATCGTATTTTTTTTTGCTCTTTTTTGCTCTATAAGATAATTCTTTTTTTTTATTCACTCATTTTAGCAGCAGGATTAACCTAAAACGAGAAACATATTAAGTGTGAGTGAAAATGTGAATTTTTTGCGCTCTCTGGGCAGCTGACTCAGTGACTCAAAATGACTCAAAAAAACTGATTCATTTTAGTGAGTGACTCATTCAGACTCGATTCAGTAAAAATAATCAAATTTACCATCACTAGTACAGGTTATTGCAGAACAGAAATATATATATATATATATATATATATATATATATATATATATATATATATATATATATATATATTGTGCAGAGGAGAGAAACAGAAAAAGATGTAAGTGGGCCCATGTGTAGCTTTTGTTTAATTTTTTTACACTTTTCCAGCACCTACCTAACAGTTTTGGCATTTTGTGTTAATTGGGTGGTGGTGGCCTGGTAATGTATACAAATTCCCGGCCTGAATTATTGTCCCAGTCCGGCCCTGCTATCCGCAACAAAAAATGCTCCAACATCACTTGTGCGAACTGTGTACTCTAAAAAAAAAAAAAAGCATTTATGCCCTCAGAGCTGTGTTGGTATCATCCATTGTTAAAGCACGTTTTGCTTGTTTGCTTTTATAAGTTTTATCACTGCTGCTTACTGAAGATAGAGGAAAGAAAGTTATTCTTAGTGGATAGGATTTGGGAGAACTATGCCCCGTACTGCTTTGTCACGTCTATGAATGTGCTGAAAAACGCATTTCTCCGGTTACGTGTGGATGGAAATTTTTTGTTTTCAACGAGCGGAGGAAAATCTTCGTTTAAAAAAAAAAAAAAAACAGGCTACTTGTGGACATTGTCAGTATTGTTTGGTCAATTCCCAATCATCCAGACTGTCCAACACATTGCTTCTGGCTGCAGAATATTTTGGGAGTCTTTGTGAATAGGTCTTAGGGAGTGTAGTGAACTTGTACCAAATGTCTGAAATTTAGCATGGGTTCCCAAGCAACATGTCGGTAACTGAACCCCAATGTCTACGAGTTTGACATTTAGCATAGGATGAATGCAGACATTTGGATTAAATCCCGGACATTTGGTTATGGGGTCGGTCGGATGGAACTTTGCTGAGGGTGGCGCAAGCGTTCTACCATGAGGCTTCCTTTAACTTTTGGCATCAGTTTCAGACACTTGGGACAAGTCCCTTACGGTGGTGGGCGACTCGACCGGGACCGGTTTCTCAGACATTTGGCGTAGGGTTTCCCTTGCTTCCCAGATAATCCGGATTAAATTCCCTTCTTACCGGGCGACTCGACCGGGACCGTTTGCTCAGACATTTGGCATAGGGTTTCCCCTGCTTCCCAGACATTCCGGATTAAGTTTAGGAGTCCTCTTGACTTCTTTTAAGGACTCTCAGACTTAGGAGCTACTTTTAGGCCCAAAAGTGGTTGTGAATTACTTTTATCATAAGAACCTAGGAGTTCTAAATTTAAGAGTGACACGCACCCATTTTTTAGGAGTTACTCCTAAATTAGGAGTAACTGCAGTTATGACTTACTTTTAGCCCTAAGATTCTTTGTGAATACGGCCCCAGATTTCCTAAGCCATTAAAACGATTTTTTTTCTCCCTAAATGCTTGTAATGCAGTTTTTTTTAATTATGTGAATAAAAGCATTGTTATTTTTCTAAACATTATATATAAAATTACTTTATAGTTTATTTATTTATATAGTTTAAATTGTATATTTTCTTTGACTACAATTGACTGGCACCAGATGGAGCAGCTCTTATGTCATCAACGTACGTATTAGCAGAAGGAACGCCAGGCAAAAATGGCGGCTGCTACTTGCTAATGAGATATTAGCATTGAGCGTGATTAAAAAAACGTCTCACCGAGAGAACTCATGTATTATCTGTTGAAGGACTAAAACACCGATCTGCAAACATAACTGGTAAGAGGCTCTGATGGTTTATGTTCACTGTTCAGATAGTTTAATTCCAGTAGCCTATTTGGGCTAGCTACACAAACTAACTGCTAACAGCAGCTTTGGTTGCCACATATACTCAGAAATACAAAATCACAGAAAATTACATAAAATGTTAATCTCTTATTTACTGGGTTCAGGAGTGAATTTCTCTGTATCATTAAGCTCTCTTGAATGCCGTGTGGTGGAAAGATTTAGTGTTATGATTTATCTGTACTTTGTAATCAACTGTGACGCATGTTTACTTAATGTTGTAGTATCAGTATTTTATTTTTTAAACCTTTATTTAACCAGGAAAATCCCATTGAGATTAAAAAACTCTTTTTCAAGGGATTCCTGACCAAGAGACAGTTACGCCTTTACCCAAGTCATAGTCAAAGAGTTTTGACAATGATAGTCCACATCCTGCGTTACCGTGGAGATGGCTCTTACTAATCAAAGAGAAAGACACCGTAAAGTCTGGGACTCACCCTGAGAGTAGTACTTTATCAAGTAGAATAGATAGACCAAGGTTACTAGAAATAATATAAGCTTGTTGTTGTAAAATTGACACAGGTCACTAGTCTGCATTTTACTGTAATGTGTTACTGTCCTCTTGTATGATCAATTCTAATCACATTAAAACCTCCAAAAAACTTAAAGGAATCTCTCTCATTTAATTAAGAGTCTAGAATCCAATCACAGTTACATGGGCATTTGTAAAAAAATATATATATCATAGTAAACCAAAACATTTTCATAGTAACACTGACTTAACGTTTTAAGTTTAAAGATACTGACTATGTAATGTCTAATAAAAGTGTAGATCATAGTTTTTTGAAGATTTTTTATGACACATTTTAGCAGTAGGTGCATTTTAAGTTGCATTTGAGTTCAGTACTCATAACCTAGGTAAGACTTCAAATTCTAAGCCATGTATTATTATCTTTTTACCTTATTGCAAGTTTCACCATTTTAAAAAATGGCATTGTTATGTTGAATTTATTTTCAAATAGTGGCTTAAATGGTTAATAGTATTATATAAAGTATAAAAAGTATTGGTTCATTTAATTAATGAATCTTCAGATTCATTTAGAGACTGACCGCTACTGAAGATCCTTCCTGCCCACAGCATTACCCTCCACACAGGGTCTTTGACTGTACTTGGATGATATGAGATGCGACAAGATTTAATTTCCCTCTGTAAGAAATAAAGTATTTTAGAATTCATTTGAACATAAAATAAAACATTGAGTTTGACTTACATAAAAAAAGCAGTATCTTGTATTTTCATAATAATCTGTTTTTAGAGAATCTCTTTTAAGTTCATCCCACCTGTGTGTGTGTCTCCACAGCCAACACGCCATTCTTCTCAGTGGCTTCAGATGCATCCAATCATGGGACTACCAAGCTCTTCCCATTGTCAGTGCGTTACTGGACGCCAGACTTCGGAGTACAGATGAAGGTCCTTGATTTCTATGATGACAGTGATAAAACATCTGCTGCGATCCACAACCAGATAGTAACCAAGCTGGAGGGAAATGGACTGGGACTAGACATGATATCTGCGTATTCCGCTGAGAATGCTAGTCTGAATTACGAGAGATACAACTCTGTCTTCCAGAAACTGAAAGAGAACAACAGTTGCATTTTGAAGGCAAACTGTGTGGCCCACATCATTCACAACAGTGAAAAATACGCAGGAGATCGTCTAAATATTGACATCGAAAATGTCGTCAACAAGACCTTTAGTCATCCATCCATCCATTTTCTGAACCGCTTAGTCCTCCAGGGGTCGCGGGGGGGGCTGGTGCCTATCTCCATCTGTCAACGGGCGAGAGGCGGGGTACACCCTGGACAAGTTGCCAGTCCATCACAGGACCTTTAGCGACTTCTCCTCATCTGCAACGCATTGAGGAACTTAAGTCAATTCACACCTTTGTGGAGATAGAGTACCAGTCCCTGCTTAGACATGTGCCCACAAGATGGCTGAGCTTGTGGCCTGCAGTGAAGAGGCTTCACGACAGCTGGGCTCCTATCAAGACCTACTTTCTTTGGGAGAGGACCAGTGCCCAAAGTCTCTATGGCGGCTGTTCAAGGATGACCAGGATGGTGAGGGCAACCCCCTTGATCTACAGGTAATTAATTTTATTTGCAATCAACTATTTTTTTCATCTAAATATTATTAAATGAAACAGGGATTAGACAAAATATGATAATGGAAACAGTGCCAGCATACAGGATCATACACTCTCCTTACTTCTTTTAGGTTTACCTGTACTTCCTCAGCAATGCGCTGAAGATTTTCCACGATACTGTGCTGGTGCTGGAGCGAGAAGATGGGACTGTCTGTGAGCTCCACGATATGTTATTCACCCTAAAAACCAAGCTACAGCAATGACAGAGGGATGGTTTCTTTGGGGCCTAGACGGGGGTACTCCTCCAGCAGTTTCCAGGCAGATGTGCTCAGAGAAGACATGTGCAACTTCTACCAGTCCTCTCTCATCTACCTGGAGCAGCGCTATGACTTCTCAGACTCCAACTACCAGAAGAAAGTTGCTAGCCTGGCATGAAAGAAGAGCCCATTCAACTTCTCTGATCTCTGTGAAGCTGTAGAGGTCCTGCAGCTAAGCAAGAAGTTGGACATGGATGCGCTGTATGATGAGTATTGTGTCATTCTGCCACACCAACAGGGCATCGTGCAGTCTGGAGCTCCAGTCGTGGAGAAGTGGGCAACCTTACTCAAACACACACACATACCAAACATGAATGCATTAGCTTCTTTCTTCGGGGGAGACTAAGTCACGCCTTTCTACTTCCGGTCCATGGGTCCCCAAATGCCAAAGAAAATGAATGAGAGTCAATGGAGCGATTAAAGTTATTTTCTGATCCAGTATGAAATGCGCCGTGGATCGAACATATGATGTCCGTGGATTTTAAAAACTAATTTTGATGCAGAGAAAACGCTGATTCTGAAGTTTGATTGATATCAAACATTGGTGGACTGTCTACAGGGGTGCAAATGTGTTACTTTTAGGAAACGGTAGCCTTTTAGATCAAAATATGTTTTGCATAGGATTGTATCTTGGAACCTTTTTGTATAGTTTTCGCCTTGTGATGGTGATGGGTTTGCAGTCCTCTGTCTATACTGGCAAAACCATTTGGAAGCTTATCATAAAAATGAATGTTGTTTAATTCTGTCACTTATCTTTCTTCCTTATTTGATTCAGATGCTGGTTTGAGTCCTAAAGGTGTCCCAGAAATCCTAAAGTTGCTCCCAGAACACTGAATAGTTTTTTTTCCCTGTGCCTGCCTTTACTAACATGCAAGTTCACCATCCTTCTCGTTCCGTGAACCTCTGGCGTCGTGAGTTAAGACTTTTAATTTTATTTTATTTTTTAAACTGTTCCTGTGGTGTTGAGCAACTACAGTTCCTGTTGATCCTATAATTTTATTATTATAATTTATTTAAAGTAAACAAACTGTAATGGAAAAATAAATAAACTTAAATAGCTAAAGTAAATCGTAAGTGGAAGTGCATCAGTCAGTTCACTGAATGTTAAAAATATTATGAATCTTTATTTTGGAAAAAAATACACATTGGTTGATCATTCATGAGCATACATCAGCAGTTACACATGTTTAGGGGGATAGGCCATTATTAATATACCATGTAAGGTTGTATGTGCTAAAAATGGGTAAACCACTATCAGTGAGTCTGCCCGTCGGGTGGGGGCACTGCCACGCCAGGCAGTGTCCCACATTGTCCCTCAGAAACATACCCCTTGTCCCCCCTTGGGCTTATTAGCAGGTGGTCACCCTACCTACCGCACTGTACTGTGGGAAATTTTTGACCAAGAGAGAAGGCATCAAGGCACCTATGATGTATCCTTGGTCAATTAGCTAAACTGCTAACAAATGAAGGACAGATGCCTCGGTAGCACATGAACATTGGAACATGCCTTGTCGGTCCCTGATTATGCATCTCCTAGGCAACCAGGGCGAGACCAAGGCATCAAGGTGAGGTTCCTGGGCATTGAGAAACACCCCATGTCTTCACCGCTCTCAACAAAACATGATTACATTCACACTCTAACTGCAGCCACCACAGCTGCTACAAACCACAACCACCCAGGTGACTCAGGCACAACTCAAGCAACATGGCTGGCTGGGTCTCTCCAAGCAGGAGATATGCATCATGGTAGCTTTTCACAGGGCTTTTCCTTCGGTGTCTACCCCTGGAATGATGGTAAGTTAAGCATGTTTCCTTATGTATTTAGTTGTATACTTTTGGAAATGCTAAAACATTATAATAAAGTTATTTAGGCTTACTAACATATGTATTGTAAAGGCTGCAAAATCAGATAGGAAGGGGTGCAGTAATAAGTTTGAGGTGAAGAATATGTATCCTCAGTTTAATAAAAGTTTTATGTGAGCTCAGATTTGGGCACTGAGCTGGTCCTTTTCAGATTTTTTAACTAAAAAAAGGACATTATTCTTTAACTTGTAAATAATACAACTAAGCTATAGCTACTACTCAAAATCACTAGTGACCAGGGGCCGTATTCACAAAGAATCTTAGGGCTAAAAGTAGGTCCTAACTGGCAAATTTAGGAGTAACTCTTAAAGAATGTGGGTGTGTCACTCCTAAATTTAGGACTCCTAGTTTCTTAAGATAAAAGTAATTCACAACCACTTTTAGGCCTAAAAGTAGCTCCTAAGTCTGGGAGTCCTTAAAAGAAGTCAAGAGGACTCCTAACTCCCTAAGACCTATTCACAAAGAGTCCCAAAATGGCTGCAGCAAGACGCAATGTGTTGGATACTCTGGATGATTCTGAATTGATCAAACGATACTGACTAAATCGTGTCCATTATATATTGTTCCCCCTGGACAAAGAAGAAAACGTGCACGTCTTCCAATTTATGCAACATATGTAGGGATGCCTATATGACGGACATTGCCTACCTGTTGCAGCAACATCCTTTTCATAAGCAGCGATCTCGAGCCGACACTGGGACTGTAGAGAATACCATCTCTTCTCACAGTCTTCTGCCGTTCAAGACACCGCTGGATAAGATGCATTTATGTTTCTGCTAATTTCCACCCATGCCACCGTTTTCTTCTTATTAGTAATCCCGGCTCCGAATCGCACTTTGAGGACCGTCCTCCTCTCCAGTACCAACTGTGCCAGTAGTAATAATTGGTCCTGCGACCAGTTAGGTTTCCTTGCTCTTTTCTCGCCACTCATTTTCAGTTCACAAGGTGCTTTTCACGGTAGTGGGGGGGTCTATTTAAGATGTGGCTGATGTGCTCATTAGTGAAGTAGTAAGAACATATACTTATGTAAGGGTCATATATACAATTACAATTATGTGAATCTGTGATCGTGGGAAAACTCAGTGTTTATGGCAGGTGGTTATTTGGGAGGACAGAGCTGAGTCTAAGCAGAAAACAAGGAGTGAAAAAGGGAGTTACGAGCGCTGTGCTGGGATAACAAACATAACTCATACATGAACTATTCAAGGTCTCGGGGAAGCGAAAGGTATGGGAAAACTATGATTCGTCTGCTGACCATTCATGTGTATGTGGAACGACAGGTCACTGAGTTGTAAAACTGTTAGTGGAAAAGTACTGAACTTTGAAACTGTAGAGCTCTTTTTTTGTACGTAAGTAGGAGGGTCGTACTGCTGTGTGTTTTTCAAAAAACCAGCCTGTTGCGGTAAGAGCAACAGAACACATACTGACAGCTGCTGAAGAGCTGTGGTGTTCTCCGCTTTGCAAAGGTGAATTGAAGCTGAGTCTCTGAGTATTTTTGTTGATCAACTCTTTTTATCTACAAGAAATGTCTCCAAGAATCCTGAACCTAGGGGTGGTAGAATTATACCACAACAAATTGGAGGCACCGCTGGGATTTTTGTCCTAAAAAAGATTTTTTGGAGCTGATTTGAACCTGACCAAGGCGAAAGGAGACTGACACAAGGCGTGCCCACAAACTTAAGGTAAGCAGACCTTTTCTTCTGCTCATTGGCTTTGTCCAAAATCTTCTTGTGTCTAGACTCCAAGTAACTGAGGTTGATAAATTTTCTAAAAGTGGATAACAGGAGTTGATATTGATTAAAAGTGATTAAGGGTTGGAGTCCCAGGAATGAAAGATTTCCTAAATTCCGTGTTCAAGTCCCTGGGTTGAATTCCCAAAATTTTGTAGTAAGGATTTTGTAATAAGAAATTTAACAGGAGTTGATATTGATTAAAAGTGATTAAGGGTTGGAGTCCCAGGAATGAAAGATTTCCTAAATTCCGGGTTCAAGTCCCTGGGTTGAATTCCCAAAATTTTGTAGTAAGGATTTTGTAATAAGAAATTAAGAAGTAAGCATCTTTCTAGGAGTGGCGTCCTAACATTTTTCTGACGAGAAAAATACTATAACTGGGTTATAGCGCTGGGTTTGAGTCCCTGGACCTGAAAACTCATGAAAACTAAATACACATGATATGAATGTTGGGACCGGAGCAGATCTGAACAAGCGCTGATCTCCTTTTGGGACATCTGCGAAGTAAGACTGTAAAGGCAACCCAAATTACACAATAAGGAAGCAAATAAAACTCAGAGAGTTAATGATTGCTTCTATTTGACAGGAACATTTGTGTCTGTTGAGGGTCTGTGGGAGCCTGTCTCAGCCGTGACTGTGCTCCGTAACGGGCGTCTCTCCAGCACACAGTTGTAAACTCACATAAAACACAGTAGATAGCCATAAAAGTGGAAGACAAGACCGACAATTTCATGAGCGTGAGTCCCACTTAGAAGATAAAGAGATTTAACTGCAGAATATATAGTTGACGAGTGATTGTGAGACTGTGTGGGGGAATAGAATCACAGAGAGGAAAGAAAAATAGCGGAGAAAGTGTGTGTGAGAGAGATCTCAGCGCTGGGTATGTGTGTGTGTGTGTGTGAGATTTCAACTTTATGTGAAAGCAGGAAGTTGAGAGGTGAGCTGAACTTTTGGGTTCGTGTTAAAACAGGAGTATCCTTAGTAAAAACTCGAGTATAAACTATTATCTAAGAACATATGAATGGATAAGTGAAATTAAACACTCTAAAATATATAGATATAAACATTTTAGAACAGGCCATCAAAATGGAAGCTTTTTATCCCGTGAGGAGAACGGGGGTGTTTACATTTTTGACCCAGCTCGGTGGGGAGAACGTCGGTACTCGGAGCAAGGTTTTCATGATTTTGAGCTTAAAAGCATGGGTGAAATAAACAGGCTTTAAGTATATGCTTTAATAAATAAATTAATGGGTATAGAGGGTTTGTGGCGTCTGTCCGAGTCTGCGGAGTTGTTTTCCGGAAGCCGGCACTGGGAAATCACTCAAGCCAGACTACGGGATTTGTGGCAGATTGGTCTAAACCTCAGCGGTAAAATAATTTAATACAATCTAAAAGTTAGTGCTTTGTGTTCTGTCTGGGACAGTCATAATAGAATATACGTTGTTCCAAATGCGGAACTGATGTTGGGTACGCGTTTCAGTCCGTGCTGAATTTGTGACGGATACGTCTAATTTTGTGCCAAATTAAAATCTGGAAAAAGTGGTGTGAACTACGCTGATAAAAATTGAAATTGAGGTGTGGAGTTCTCTATTTACCGAAGGGTATGTTGCTATTTTGTTGAGTAGTTTCGCGGTAGAGTTTAACTGTTTTAAGCGACGTTGGCCGAAAAGGGCTAACGTTAGCACCAGGCTGTAGGCTACGGTGAATCGCTGGGACAGTTAGCAACGAGCGGATTCTGTTCAAGACTCTTGGTTTTTTGATAAATCTCTGAATAAAAATAACTTGATGAGAAGCTAAACATCAGTTTATAAACCATTTTAACTTTACTAAGCTTCGGCTTGGGGCATTCACTCGTAAGATCAATGGTGAATGAACAAATAGATAGAAAAAAAAAAAAAAACAGCTCGGAGGAGCGATTTAAGGTTGGACCTCTTGAAAACAATCAGGAGCTACCTCATAAAAACGACATTAAATAATTACGCTTGTTTAATTCGGATCTAATATTTTATAGAAACAAATACAAGCTTGGTAAAGGGGGGATTAAGAAATACTATTAAGATAAATACTTGATAACATTTAAATTAGTCTTAATTAAAAAGAAGGCGCGCCAGGGCAGTTTTGCTTGTATAGCACACTTTCAACACAGTGCAATTCAGGGTGCTTTACTTATGATTAGAATACAAATGAGCATTTACAGTGATTAAGACAATAATTCGTGTGACAATTAAAAACAAACAAGTAAAAACAGTTACTCATAAGCGATACTAAATAGGTAAGTTTTAGTTTTAGATTAAAAAATAATTTTAAATTAAAAAGAAGAGAAGCTCGAGAGAATACTTAATACATAAATCTAGATGGTGTCAAAAATGTAGTGGGTTTCTAAATAGGATTAAATTGGCTAACTAAGAATAAAAATACAAGCTGTATTGATAAAGGACAGATTGAAAAGCAAGCCAATTTTTAATTGAAATAAATATAAAATGGTTAAATTACTAAAAAGAACTAAGTGTGTTGATAAAAGATTGCGATGGTCAATCTTTATAAATATTTAATTTACACATGAGATGAAAGAGACATTTATCAAATTGACAAAATAGAGAAAGGCATTGTATTGATAAAGTATAAAATATAAATTGGATGAAAAATGCAGGAAACATTAATTAAAATAAGCAGGGGAAGAATTAGAACAACAGTTTAATTAGATATATAAGGATTAATGACCATCCCTGTTGGAGAGAGCAAACCTATAAATTAGTATATTTTTACCATAACTAATACTGAAGAAATTATTGCTAATATAACTGATTAAAATAAAAGTTAAATAGAGCCCACATAGGCAGTCTGAGTGGAAAAGATATTTGAATTCAGCATTCGAGGAAGGAGATTAAGGAATATGAAAATAAAAAGTTTAAATAAAAGTTGATTTGAATAGGCTGAGAGGATCGACTCTCTGTCTGTCTTTTTCTTCCTCTATATTTTTTCTCTCTTTTTCTCTTTCCCATCCCAACAGAGAACCCCTCAGATAACATTCTTGAGATGTAATTTATGTTCCTGGGGAGATGAGATGGGAGGGGGTGAGTGGGCTGATGACGGATAGTGCCAGGTGCCTGCCATAACTGCCAAAGAAAGAAAAATCGATACAACCAGCGCAGAAGTTCTTCTGTCTTGTGCTCTGCTCCCAAAACAGGGGGGCACCAGTGACTTAATATTTTCAGGGGTGAAGCAGGGGGCACCCTCAAAAAAGAGCACATTTCCTCATGCTGAACTGAACTTTCAAGGACAATATGTGTGAATCCACTTGGCTGGTGTAATATGGACAATTTCTGCTGAAGAAGTGACGATCAAAGGCTGCTGATTCAATGTCACTGTTGCTGAACTAACCACAAGAGTTTCTGTTTTTCTGATCGAAGGTGGCCCTGGTTGCTTGAACTCTGAAACCCCGTGCCTTCCCCTGAATTATCTCCAGGTAAAACACCACCATTTACCAGGAACAATTTGAAAGTTGGGTGGAAGGTAGAACTGGGCCTATAGCATGGGGTTGCTGGCTGGTGAGTTGAGAAAATGTTTTATTTACATAGCAAATTCAACACCTAAGGAATACAAAGGATACATTCCTTATTAATACACAACTGTAACGGTTACTTAAATGATATCCTTATTTTTACGTTTCATCCACAGGAATGTACTAAATTTAAGATAGGATAATTTGTAATGGAACAGCTAAATCAAAAGTAAGTCAGAATTTTATTTGATTTCTAGCAGAAAGAATGAATCAAAGTGCTTAACGGATTAAGATGATTAAAACGCTGAAATGGATAATAGAATAATTGATAACATTTAAAAAGAGACATGGTAAAACAGACATATAAGTATGTCTTAAACTTGATAAATAAAATAAGTAAATAAAAGAATCAATTTAGTTGAACAAGCAAATGGATAGTAATCAGTTGAACTGTAGACAAAAAGTAAACTCTTGAGCCTGCTTTTGCTTTTAAATCCATCAATGAGGGAGGTGTTTTTGTTTAGTTTTTAGGAATAACAACGGTGTTGCACCAAAATAACATGGATTTGCTCTTTCCCCAGGGATTATTTTTTAATTAGATGGGTGAAATAATTTCTCAGCACAATACAGTTGGATTAGATTCGAAAAGGAGTGGATGTCCAATAAAAGAACACGGAATCGGGAAGGAACTTTTACCTTATATTTCAATGTTAGATAATAGTTTAGTTTTTGCATTTTAGAGGGTGCATTTGTATTGTTATGTTATTAAAATGACATACTTGGTAATGTTGGTATATACTCCTCCTATCAACATGGATACTAAATAAGGCTGAGGTAACTGGCAGAAACTAATCTCTAATTGGACGACACATTCTGCAGGGGTACTCAGGACTCAGAAAAGAGAAAAACAAACATTATATTATGAGACCAAAGTATTATTAATGAGGGAATATGATATAGCAAAGATTTAATACAGTTACCAACATTCTAGGCTAATTCTTTTTCATTTGACTCATTATGACTCTTTTTAACTTAATGATCCACCGGATATAAAGCAAAATCTTTTAATCAAAAATAAATGTAATTTAAATAGGGGATGACTATGACAGGCAAACCAAGTCTGTGTAGCAGATTGGTTCAGGGCAATACACAATTTAGGACTTAATTTTTTGCAAATTAATAATGTATGGTTGCAGGATTTAAACATATTTGGGATTCAACGGGATTATGCAAAATAATAAGTAGGTTTAACAATTTTTAATAAATTGCAGTTCGAATTAAATTTTATAAGGCCAGGTTTGGGGACAATCTTTACCTACTGTCAGTACTGTGATGGGAACTTTTTTAAGGTCTGTCTGGGTTAAATGGATAGGTGATGATTGATTACATACGTGATGACTTCGGTCAGGGTTGCGGATTTCTTTTGGTATTCACTTGTACGTCTGCATCTTAATCTAAGATCAAAATTGGCTAACATGACTGCGCAGTTGGGGCTTATCGGCGAAAGGCCCTCTAAATTGTTTTGATGATCATCAAGAGTGATTACAAGACCGGATCAAAAATCATTTTTTAGATGTTTACAAGTTTATGTTCCCAGGATTCAACAACAGGTGTCATTTTTAGGGAGAATGGTGTCCCAAAAGGGGGTCTCCCTCTCCCCTGAACATAGATCTTCTATTTTACATCATCCACTACCACACACAGTGAAAGAAATGTTTTCTTTCCTGGGCTTAACGGGATACAGCAGAAACTTTGTGGCAGACTATGTAGGACTTACACAACCATTAAGGGAACTGGTAAGGGAATTGGGCATGATAAATCTGTCTGCTCCTCTGAAATGGACTCAAGCTGCAGAGGAGGCTTTCATTACGCTCAAACGTCTGTAATTAGGGGTGGCCAGTTCAGTTGCTGTGGACAGTCTGCCGTTTCATCTGGATGTTTCTGGAACAAAGGAAAGGATGAATGGCGTTTTGTTCCAGAAAAAAGGGGGAGAAAGAGTAGTGTTAATGTATGCTAGTGTAATGCTAGACACCCACAGTGTACACAACATGCAGCTGGACTGGCAAAATTGCTGCAGAAAACAGCACACATAGTCATGGGTTACCCTCTTAAAGTGTTAACTACACACAGTGTGGTGGCATACGTTAACTCACAGGTTTTTACAATGACATCATTGAGACAAAGAAGGTTGTGCAATGTGCTGGAAGCCCCAAACATCACTTACACACACGAAGGAATCAACATGGCAGACCAAATAGGTGATGGAGAAGTGCATCAATGTGAAGAGAGAGCCTCAATATAGGAAAGAGTCAGAGAAGGATTACATGCACAACCATTAGCTGATGCCACAAAGAACTGGTTCACAGATGGATGCTGCTATAGAGATGAAACAGAAGGCCTCAAAGCAGCATGGGCAGTTGTAGAAAACAAAGATGAAGTGTGGCATACCATCTCATCAGGAAAACTGGAAGGAACCCAATCAGCCCAAAAAGCAGAGGTGAAAGCAATTATTGAAGCCCTGAAACTAGGAGAAGGACAAAGAATAAACATCTACAGTGACTCTGCATATGCTACAGGAGCAGTACATGTAGAACTAAAACAATGGCTGAGAGCAGGGTTTGTAACAGCAGGAAACAAGCCCATCAAACATATGAAAGAAATGCAGGAATTGGCTGCAGCCCTGCTGTTACCGGAAGAAGTTGCAGTAATAAAGTACAAAGGCCACAGCCAGGGGTCAGATTTTGTCTCCTTGGGAAACCAAGCTGCAGACGCCGCAGCTAAGTGAGAAGCAGGGTATCAAATCAAACACATCATGGTAAGTACAACACTCCCTGAAAAACCAGAAGAGGAGATGAGAACAAAGATAAGCGAGGAAACCATAGTAGACTTACAAGGTACAGTCTATCATCCTCAGTCTCAGGGAAAGGTGGAAAGAATGAATCAATCTCTAAAAAACAAATTGGCAAAAATCTGTGCACAGACCAAAATTAATTGGGTTGAAGCGTTACCACTAGCCCTTATGTCTATCAGAAGCTCTGTTAACACAGCAACAGGGTTTACTCCACATGAGTTGCAAACAGGGAGACCATTTCCTGGGCCCAGCAGTAAACTCCCTTTGCTTGACTCTAACTGTGAAAAACTAAGCAAAAGAGCATACTATAACATATTGCAAAGTGTGGTGTCTCAGTTTTCCAAACAGGTACAGCAGCAGAGTGGGACCAACCAGTCCCTAAGCACCCCAGGCGTGGAGTGGGTGCTGTTAAAAGTGACAAAGAGAAAGTGGTCTGAACCAAGGTGGACGGGTCCATACCAGGTGGTTGAAAGAATATCCCATGCTGTTCGCCTGAGCGGGAGAGGAGACACCTGGTACCACTGGAGCCAGTGTGCCCCCACGGAGGGACCTCAGAGATCCCTCTTTGAGATAAGGAAAGATCGCCAATTAAGTGAGGAGGCCAAATAGTGGGGCAGAATAATCCCCGGCCAAGTCACAGGGTTCAGGGTAGTCTACCCCTGAACTCACAAAGAAGAAGAGGACCAGGACGAGAAGTAGACGATCAGGACTAGAAGAAACGAGAAAGACCATTTAACTACCAAGAGCCTAACTCCCCAGCTGCCAAGGAGCCAGTGGAGGACTGCAAGGGAGCACCAGGCTGAAGAGATATGTAACATTAGACCATACTAAAAAAAAATAAAAAAATAAACTCATACTGCTTACTCATCACACCACCGCCACAGGAACCAGTAAACATGATGATTGCACTGCTAGGGGACAATCAAGAGGAAGATGAAGAAGATGATTATGTGTAAAAATGTTAATGCATCTGCCAACAATCTGTTTATAAAATATCTGGTAATTTCTTTGTTTATATATCATGGCTTGGGTTGAACTCCACTAACTCTTTTTATCTACAAGAAACGTCTCCAAGAATCCTGAACCTAGGGGTGGTAGAATTATACCACAACATTAGACAGCCTAAATGTTTACAGCCTACTTGCAATCACTCCCTTAATATGATGCATCCATCCAATGACAGAAGGGAGAACCAGTGAATACTGATGGAGGCACAGACTTTCCCCATGGGCGGAAAAAGGGGTGGCAGTCTGTGCACAATGACTGATTGGACACTATCTCCCCTTTTCTGGTGAATATAAAGGGGGGACCTTAAAAGAACACCTCCTCATGCTGAACTTTCAAGAGGAAAAGTGTATGAACTCACTTGTGTTGTGAACAACATGGACAATTTCTGCTGAGAGATGACGGGTCAAAAGCTGCTGATACAATCTGGGGACCACTTCTGCTGGACTACCAGAAAGGGCTTCTGCTTTTCTGATCGCATGGCGGCCCTGCTTGCTTGAATTCTGACCCCTTTGTGCCCCCCCACACACACACACAGATCCTCTCCACGTAACACCCCACCCTCTACCAGGAACAATTTGAAAGTTGGGTGAATGGAAGAACTTGGCCTATAACATCAGGTCCCTGTTTGGTGGGTTGGGAAAGCATTGTTTTGCTAGCAAATTCAACACCTAAGAAATCCAAATGATGGGTGAGGGAGCGGTTCCTCACATTTCCTTAGTAATACAGAACTGTAACAGACGGGACAGGAACTTAAATAATATCCTTATTTTACTCTTCATCCACAGGGATGTACTAAGTTTAGGCTAAGCTAAATTGTAATGGAACATTTAAATCAAATCAAAATCAAGTCAAAACTGTTTTTATATAGCACGTTTCATGCAGAAAGAGCAATTCAAAGTGCTTAACAGATTAAGATGACAAAAGCTAGAATGGATAATAAAATTATTAATACAATTTTAGAATGGATGTGTATTAAAATATTAATTTAAGTAAAATAAGTAAATAAAACAATCAATTTAGGTAAACAAGCTGAATAAATAGAAATCAGTTAAAAGCTAGACCAAAAAAGGTACATTTATACCTGTCCAGCATAATTGAATAAAAGAAAACAGGAAAATATAGATGATTCCCCATGCACTGTGATCCTCTGATCTGATGCAAATTGAGCCTATTACATTTGAACTGAAACATCCTGACCCCATCTAGCACCTTCAGGGTTACATGAATCTGAGGCTGAAGCATTAATAGCTGACATACTTAAAGGCTTAAAACAAAGGGCGTTTAGAACCCTCAAATTCTAGTTATAACACTACTATTCTATCTAGAGAAACAAGGTACGGGGAAAATGAATAATAATACATTATCTTAAAGCGATAAATGGGGCTCTTAAACCTGCATTAAGCGCTACACCCAACCCTTACAAAGCATTGGCTAGTTTGACTCCTAATTCAAACTGACTTACAGATATTGGCATGGCAAATATTTTTTTAACTTACTTTTACATTCTTCAATTAGGGATGTGCTTTTGTTTACTTATCAGGAACAACAACTGTGATGCAACAAAATAACGCAAAAATACTAAGTAGGTTTTACATTTTTCGATAAATTACATTTTGGATCAATTTTATGAAGGCTGGGTTTGGGGACACTTTTACATCGAACCTACTGTCAAACCTGTGATGGGGACTTTTTAGGACCTGTCTGGGTTAAGTGGTTAGGTGGTGATTGATTACATACAACATGGTAACTCCGGTCAGGTGTTACAGATTCCTTCTGGTATTTACTTATTCGCTCACACATTGGTGTGATGCATACGGATCAAGACCTGAGGTAAAAAATTGGCTACCATAACTGGCAGGGCTGATTGGCAACAGGCCCTCCAAATTACTTTAATGGCCATCAAGAATCATTAGTATACCGGACCAAAACGTGTTACTTTTATGAGATATTTACTGGCAGGGTCTTCCCTGGTCCCTGGGCTGGCAGAGAACCTCAAGTCTCTCCGCATCCTGCTCTTGACCCCTGTGGAGAACATCAACAGCTGAAATCTTTGGTGACCTCCTTCATACCAGCTCCATACATCTCTCACGGCCCGGCTCACACACCTTCAGAGGCTGAGTGGTTCTGGCTAAAGGTGTTTAAAAGAAAGTGGCAGGAACCACGCTGGTCTGGCCCTTTCCTGGTGTCTGCACATACCACCCAAGCGGTCCTGCTGAAAGGCAAAGGTTCCACCAAGTTCCACTGGTCACAGTGTGCTCCTGATCCTGATCCTTCTCGCACACTGCAGCAAATTTCCAGGGATATACAGGAATCTACATAAAGGGGGTGATAGCAGGTACAGGTACTGCGCCAGTTGTGTTTTTTCATAATGGTGTGGCTAATAATGTGCATTGTTTTTCTCTGGGGCCTCCTCCACGGTGGTAGAATATAATAGAACCTAGACACACCCCTTCTTATCAATGACCACCAAAAATAACAAAAAAGTCAGACATTTGGTGGTATTGTGGGGGAAATATTCTTCGTTCAACACTTCCCAGAAATTGGACAGGATTGTGTGCTCCGGTTACATTGATTATGACAGTAGGAGTATTTACTTATGACCCCACTGATGATCAGTTTTCATTATCACAAGGAACCCGCAGATCCAAAGAGGAGGCCAGCCAACACGATGACTGGGAGTTCCTAGAGTAGTACTGGATGAGTATAAATTAGTGAATCAAATCTCAGCAGGTTGGGAATCTAGTCTCTGCTGGTGGTGCACCATCAATAAAAATGTTGATAGAATAAATTATGACCACTACAATGTTCAGAAATTCATAAACAGCACTAGAGATGGATTTGAAGCTGTTCATGAGCAACTCAAATCTACTTCCCTGATGGCTTCCCAAAGCAGAATTGCAGTAGATATGCTATTAGCTGAAAAAGGTGATGTATGTTCCATATTTGGTTACCAATGTTGCACATTCATTCCAAATAATACAGCCTTAGACGGAAAATTAACTAGAGCAGAGGAGGTCCGAAGAGGGTAATTAATTCGTGTTGGAATGAAAGAAAAGAGGGATTTGAAGTGGAAACAATCTTACATTTGTACCAGGCTTTTACAACAGTCGTAAATACCAGGCTGTGTTAAGAGGAGGAACTGATAGGGCAAGGGTAAAGAGTCAAGACCCCTATAAAAGCGGGGTGTCTGTAAATCATGTGAGTGAGAAGCAGACTGGGGGAAGTATGTGATTCTTTGGCAGACAATGAATGTGTATGTACTGGGAGTGACCATGTCATGTGATTATTATTTTTTTCTTTGTGTTCAATAAAAGAGATGAGCCCTGTTTTAGTCAGGGCGCACCTTCGGTGAGCCCATCCTGCAGGTGCGTCTCATAACAACACAGATCTGGTTGTTTTTTTGTCTTTTCTGCTTGGTTTCTGGAACAGATACTGTAATGTTATGTGAATTAATACACACGGAGATCTGGTCTCGGTCTCAACTCGTGTTCCTTTATTCTCTTCGTCGTCTCTCCTCTATACCAGACTCAGCTCAACACAGGAGTCAACTCCACCTACTGGTCATAGTATGCATATCACATTCATCATACATCACATCTTTCCCCTTAAGTTGTGCTCCATAACCAAATCTTTAACCATTTACTTATTGACTTAGCAGTTCACCGTTTAACTAGTTAACTCTTCTTCAAAATAAAGCATTTGGAAATGCTAGTGTTACTATTGAACTTACTATAAAAAATCATATAAATCAGACCCATGCGGCATCAGATTTAAACTGAAAATCACTTACCATTAGAGGTACCTTGGAAAATAACTTAACATAAACGTAAATACCATTACTCTGACTTTAAATTTACCACTTAAATGATCTTAAGTGACATTATGAACATCACATTTACTTCCTTAAACTTAAATCCTTTTTCTTTTCAATTGTTCAGTCTCTACATACTGAAGTAAAAAAAAACTTCTTTTCACTGACACAAAGAGTAACGTTTTGGTAGAATAATTGGCCTGCCACACCTTGATCTCTTAACAGATTCATCACAGTCCACAATTGGTGTCACAGTCCCTTTGTTTGGTGATGCCACAGGTGATTGCATCAGCCTGCTAGCCTTTGTGGGTGTGCTGGTGTCTGACTGAAACTCCTCCACATCTTCTGAGCGTTGTGGAAAAGTCATTTCTCTGGTTTTCAGCAGGTGTCGGCGATTTCTCCTGAAAGTGTTCCCATCTTCAGTTTGGATTATTACAGATCTGGGTTTGTTATGTCTTCTCACAACTACTGCTGGCTGCCAGTTATCTTTGGTTCTTACCCTCACCTTCTCTCCTTCCACCAGAAGTGGAAGCGGTTTTGCTCCTCGGTCGAAATACTGTTTTTGTTTCATCTGCCTGTCCCTGATGCTGTGGTGAACTCCATCATACAGCTGGGGCTTCAGTAACTGTGCTGATGTTGGCAGTCTGGTTTTGAGTCTTCGACCCATGAGGAGTTGGGCAGGAGACAGCTTGACTCCATCCAAAGGAGAGTTCCTGTACTCTAACAAAGCAATGTATGGATCACTCTTGCTCTCCTGTGCTTTCTTCAGTAAGTTTTTTACAGTCTGAATTGCTCGCTCGCTTTGTCCATTTGATTGGGGGTATCCAGGACTAGATGTAGTGTGCACAAATTCCCAACTTTCTGAAAATGCCCTGAACTCAGCACTTCCAAATTGTGGACCATTATCTGAGACGACCTCATCTGGAATTCCATGTCTTGCGAACATTGATTTTAGGGCTGTTATCACATGTTGGCTGGACGTCCCAGTGAGTTTGGCAATTTCTGGATACTTTGAGTAGTAGTCCACACACAGCACATAATTACCCTGCTCATAGTGAAATAGATCCACTCCAACTTTTGCCCAGGCTCTCTCTGGTATCTCATGGCAGATAAGTGGTTCCCTTGTGTTGCAGCGCCTGAAAGTGTTACAAACAGCACACTTTAACACCACATCTTCAATCTCTTTAGCCATATTCGGCCAGAACATGACATCTCTTGCTCTCTCCTTACACTTCACTACTCCGAGATGAGATTCATGGACTCTTGTTAACATCTCAGCTCTGAGGCTACGTGGAACAACAAGTCGTGTGTTCTTAAACAGTAAACCATCAGAACATGACAGTTCCTCTCTGAATGTCCAATATTTCCTCACATCTGCTGGTACTTGTCGTATTTCTGCTGGCCATCCTGCTTGGACCATGTCCATAACTAACTGCAGTTCCTCATCAGCTGCTGTTTGTGCTCTGAACACGTTCAGTTTTCCTTCCGTAACTGGTAGCTGAGCTGTTAGCAGATGGATCTGTAGCTCATCTTCCAGAAGTTTCTCTGGCTCCTCTTTCAGAAAAGCTTGACTCAGCGTGTCTGCTATGTAGAGTTCCTTACCAGGTTTGTAGCTGACCCTCAGATCATATGGTTGGAGGTTCATCAGCATCCTCTGGAGTCTTGGTGGAGCCTTCTGGAGTGATTTTTTAAACACAGTCTCTAAGGGCTTGTGGTCTGTTTCAACATGCACAGTCTTTCCAAACACATATTGTTTGAATTTCTCACATCCATACACTATAGCCAAAAGTTCTTTTTCTATCTGTGCATACCTCTTTTGACAGTCTGTCAATGCTCTTGATCCATAGGCGACTGGGTGTCCCTCCTGGATTAACACGGCTCCCAGACCTTCAGAGCTTGCGTCAACAGACAGTGTTAGATCTTTTTTAACATCGAAGTACTTGAGCACCGGAGCTTTGCTCACCAGCATCTTCAGCCTCCCGAAGCTCTTCTGCTGCTCAGCTTCCCAATGCCAAGCCACGTCACCCTCCAAGAGTTTCCGGAGTGGCGCACTTACATCTGAAAGACTTGGGACAAACTTGGCAAGATACTGCAGCATCCCTAAAAATCTCAACAGACCTGCTTTGTCTTGTGGCTCGGGCATCTCCTGTATAGCTCTGACTTTTTCCTGGTCTGGTTTAACACCTTCTGCTGACAGAATGTGGCCAACATATCTAACCTCACTCTTTCTAATCTTGCATTTGTCCTTATTTAGCTTCAGGTTGATGTTCCTGATTCTGTCCATCAGTGCTCTCAGTCTCCTGTCATGTTGTTCCTCATTTTCACCCCACACCAAGATATCATCCACTATGTTCACAACTCCCTCCAAGCCTTCTAGTCTCTGTGCAATGCACTTTTGAAACACTTCTGGAGCTGAGGAAACTCCAAATGGAAGTCGTAAAAAGCGATATCGTCCAAATGGGGTGTTAAATGTACATAACTTGGAACTTTCCTCATCAAGTTTTACCTGCCAGAACCCGTGGTTAGCATCCACTACAGAAAACACCTTTGCATTTGGCATCTCCGCGATGATCTCCTCAACTGTGCGTAGTGGATAATGCTCCCTTTTTATAGCTTTATTGAGGTCTTGGGGATCGATGCAAATTCTCAGTTTGTTGGGCTTTACTACCGTGACCATGCTGTTAACCCAATCTGTAGGCTCTGTCTCTTTCTCAATAACTTCAAGACCCTCCATCCTATCCAGTTCTGCTTTTATTCTTTCTTTTAAAGCTATTGGCACTTTCCGTGGTGGGTGAATGACTGGAGTGACGCCTGGGTTGAGCTGGATGTGGTGTAGTCCAGGCACGCATCCTAGACCAGTGAACACATCTTCATATTCACTGTAAATGTCAATATTGTCATTCTTATCCACGCTGTACACTCTTCTGATGAGTCCTAGTTTTGTGCAGGATTCTCTTCCAAGGATAGCAGGTGAATTTCTCTCTATGACCTGGAATTCCAGCTCATATTCCTTGTCTTTGTACTCACATTTTAGCTTGATTTTGCCTGTTGTCTCTATCATGTGACCAGAGTAAGTAACCAGCTTGCATCCTGATTTACTGAGCACTGCATTATTATTTGTGATTTTCTCAAAGTCTATCTTTGATAGCACATTGCACTCTGCTCCTGTATCCAGCTTTACAGTCAGCACACTGTTGTTTATTTTGAGTTCTTGAGCCCACATCTTACTTTCATCCATTTTTGTGACTGTATCTAGCTGAAACTCTGCACTAGTTTGCTCACTTGGGCTGATCTCTAAGCATCCCAAAAAGAGGACATTATCATCGTCTTCTTGTTCTAGAACATGTACTCTTCTCTCCGCTTTCTTCTGTTTGAGCGGTTGTTTATGTGACCTACACATGCGACTGAAGTGGTTCTTCAATTTGCACTGATTGCATATTTTCCCATATGCTGGACACTTCATTGGCTCGTGAACGTAGCCACACCTCTTACATTCTGTTTTTTCTCCAACTTTATCATATTGCTTGCTAGTTGACTGCTTCATTTTAGTAACTTTTATTTTGTTCACAGCTACGTCTGCCTCCTCCTGTAGAGCTTTCATGTGACTTTGCGTTACCTCACTTGCTCGACATATATCCAGAGCCTTCGCTAGGTCCAAATCCGTCTCCCTGAGTAGCCTAGCTCTCACAGCGTCATTAGTTATGCCACAGACTACACGGTCTTTTATCAGCTCATTTGTCAGCTGTGCAAACTCACAGTCATTTGCTTTATTCTTCAGATCCGTTACATAAGCATCAATCCTCTCATTCGGTCCTTGCACTCGGGTAAAGAACACGTGTCTCAGATAAGTGATATTCTTCCGGGGCTCACAGTAGTTTCTAAACTTTTCTTTCAGCCCGTCGAAACCATCCACATCGTCATCAAAGATCATAGTGTTGAATACCTTTATTGCTTCACCTCCAGCAACATGAAGGAACGTCGCACATTTCACTTTGTCGCTTTTCTCTCCGATGCCTGTTGCTATGAGTTCAAACTGCTGAATCCACGTTCGCCAGTTTTCCGCCAGATTTCCTTCGAAGCTCAGACCACCCGGAGGCTTCAACTGCTCCATTCTGTTTTTCTTTTTTCTTTTTTTTTCTTTTTTCTTCTGACACCATGTAATGTTATGTGAATTAATACACACGGAGATCTGGTCTCGGTCTCAACTCGTGTTCCTTTATTCTCTTCGTCGTCTCTCCTCTATACCAGACTCAGCTCAACACAGGAGTCAACTCCACCTACTGGTCATAGTATGCATATCACATTCATCATACATCACAGATACCACTCTTTCAAGCCTGCTGAGAACAGCTGGATCCTCAACCGTGAATAGAGCTAATTGACAGTTTTGGAGTTAATCCACAATCCACTTTAATATTTAATTTACACTCCAGAATCTGCTAATGTTGAAACATGCAGACACCCATTACACAACATCCATATTTTGCCCTGTTGTGTTTTAGAAACTAAAATCAACTAAACATAGATAGAACCATGCCCAAACCAACAACTTCTTTCAATTTAATCTTCAAAAGTATAGACTTTTAACTGTGTTTCAATTCATATTTCATGAATCATACTGCTATTGGCTGAACTTTATGTAATCAGAAACAGAAATGGAATAACTGCTTTTAAAAACAGAATCTAAATATATATAATTGGAAAACACTTAAAAGCTTAAAGCTTGTTATTGGGCTTTTGTCATTTGCATAGAAATGTATTTTAATCTTGAAAACCATCTCTCACAAGCAAGCTCATCTGGCAATCCCATGATGTTTTATGTATTAACACCTAATTGAAGCTAAATTTGATTTTTGCTAATTAAACTTTTTTGTCACATATTTTAGCGGCCAAAGAGAAGACGGCTTCTTCTAGAAGTAATTCTTACCTCCTCACTGCGGCAAAGAATTTGCTCACTAGCATGGAGGTAGAATAAATCCAGTTATTCACTTTGTGGTTATAGTACAGTTTTAACCTTCAAATAACACATAACCTGTGATCTCAGTATACTGTAGTTCCTCTTGTGTTCTGTCGTAAAAAGGTTAACAGTTGCCTGTTTGCCCTCTTCGCTTGTTTTCTGTCCCTGTTTTGAGTAAAATTTCTGAGAATATAATCCTGCAGGGAAAGGTCACCTTCTTGCAGGCTAAAACCAAAAGACCTGATTTAAAAAAAAAATATTCCATGCACATATACAATATTTAACTGCTCAAGTTAATGTACATTTACTGAAACATTTTGTGCTGCTTTTTGTAGTCTGTGCTTCTTGATTTCTTCTGTTTCAGACATGAGGTTCGCTTTCAGCGGTACTTCAGTCTGTCCCGCGGCCAATTTTACGACCTCCTGGGCCCCATCGGAGCTCAAATCTCCTACCAGGACACAACTACAGACGCTCTATTCCTCCCGAAGAGCGCCTGTCCATCTGTCTTCGGTAAGTGTTATTTAAGTTTTTTAAATCTGCGTTTTCTAGACTTAAAATGTAGGTTTTTCCTACTCCCGCTACAGTGACATCGCTACAATTATAAGCTCTGATTGGTTAACGTGCCACTTCAGGGCCGTCAGCACCGTCAAAAGTTCAACTAGCTGAACTTCTGCATTAACGGCTTTATGAGCTTTGAAGCATGAAAAGCAGGAAAAGCTTGAAAAGTTGACGGAGCCAAAGCTCGCAAAGTGCCACAGAGACCGTGACGCTCCTCCAACGGCCTCCGCCACAGACTTAACATGTAATCTTGACGTTGCTGACGCTGACAAAGCCTGTGGTCTGAATGCAGCATGAGTAACCTGGGGGCGTCGTTTGTAGCAGCTGTGGTGGCTGCACTTAAACCCTGTCCCAATCCCCACACTCCACACTGAGGTCCTCCACGAAGTGCACTTGGCAGAAGTACAGACAAGGCTTCAAGTGCGAAGTGAACAAGTGTGCGAATAACTGCATGATTGGGACAGCGAGTCCGTCTGTGTCACGGCTTCGAATGTGCTTGACAACCAAAATGGGGGTGTCGCTCACAGCTTTGGGATATTTTTGTGCTTGATATAATAAAACTGAAACAAAACCATCGAAGTTTAATCATTGTAAAATTATATCTACAGTAGTAGCAGTTTAAAAGTTCTCATGTTTCCATGATTGGTCCTGGACTGGCCCTTGACTGGTACGTGCCTGATCCGTCAAAGGTCCCTGACAGGTCCGTGGTGGTAATGTAATCCCCCGCTATGACGTCTTCAGTGAGGCCTCGCCCCCAAGGAGCCTGAGTGAAAACCAGCTGCAATGCCTCTTTTGTCCACGGGGAGGAGCAGTGATTTTAAACACACCGCTGCTGGAGCGTACATGGCGTCTGAGGGGATCAACTGGGTGAAAACTCCGCCAGAGTCACCAGACTTTAATCCCATTGAGCTTGTTTGGCACTCAATGAAAGATTTTATTCGGAAGGAGGCTAAGCCAGGTACCAAGCAGGAGCTTGTTGACGCCATACATAGGTTTTGGGACACAAGAGTCAATGTGAACTTTTGCAACAGACTTATCACAGGACTGTCAAAAGTTGTGAGGTGTGTTATTGAAAACGAAGGGGGGCACAGTGGAAAATAAAAGTTCTGGTGGTCATGTATAGTAAAAAAAAAAAAAAAATAGGCCTACCGCACTTCTTTTCCATTTCCTGTTATGTTGTTTAAATAATAAATGTTCACCAAGCGGCAAATAATGGTTTGTGTCTTTTGTTTTTGCCTCAATGTCACGGAATGAAATAAACGGAATGAAAATAAATAAAAATTAAAAATCGTGTGTGCAGTAGGGATTCTCATCCGCAGAACATCTGCTAAGATGGTGACACCAAGTTATCGTAACAGTAACAAGGCTACTTTTAGTAAGAAGTTTGTGGAGTGCTTTTTAACAGAGAACAAGAGTACATACTGCACATAGGATGTCAGGGACTCATTGCCACTATAAGTTAATACAAGTCAAATGTTTCTATAGAGTAAAGCTGGCTAACCTATTGTACTCGCTGATGATCATCCTGAATGCAACCCCCAACTTAACAACACACCATAGACTCCAGATCATTCACACCTCCTAAAGAACATTACCATCTCCAAGCATCCCCCCACCAAGCTTTCGTGACCATCCCTACAGTATGTAACCATGTCTATTCTGTTGTTATTGTAAACATTTCACAACTAATCTGCTGCAATTATCCAGGCACATTTAGCTTTGTCACCATTCAAACCAATGTGTCTAACCCATTACAGTGGATATCAACCTTTTTGTCAACCAGATGTGGCTAAAACAACAACGCACATGTTTTTAATTTTTTTTTCTTTGTCCCCACCCTGCATACGCACACACACACACACACACACACACACACACACTACTACCACCACAAATTCTCCGAGTGCTTCACTGACCAGAATCTGACCCGCACAGATCAGAGTCGCATACAAACGCAGTGTTGATACAATGCATTTTGGAGAAAACAATGAAGCAGAAAACAACTCTCTGTTTGAAATTATTTAATTTAATATGAATTTCACAACGCTTTATTTTAGAATGTTTAAGTAAACTAATGTTTAAGTTTACAATTAATATATAATATACACAACAACTTAATTAAGAATTTATTATAAAATATATAAATTGATAAATATGATAAATACGCTATTACGCTGTTTTTGCGTTGTGTATCTCATTACCATCTTCAAGCATCCCCCCACCAAGCTTTGCTCCCCATCGCTACAGCATGTAACCAGGTCTATTCTGGTGTTGCAAACATTCCGTGGTGAGCCGAATAGTCATGTGATTGCATAAATATTATAAATAGGCTATTACGTTGTTTTGCGTTGTGGAACTCTGTCATTTTCATCCAACAACAATAACATAAAAAACCACGAGTTTATCACAAAATTAAAGGAAAGTACATTAGGTTTAAAAAAAGTTATACTTTAGGTTCATAGAAATAAATCAAATTGTTTACAGATATAACGTTTAAGGCTACTTGTTATAATGTTTTACAGAACTCATTTGGTGAAGTTTGGCCCGTGTTAGGAGAACTTAAGTTTATGGAGCCTATGATAAACTTTGACAATAGAAGAAGCAGGTTAATTACAAAAAAGTGAGCAGTTTGTGTTGTTACATCCAAAATGGTTTTTCTTCAGTGGACGTGATAATAACATCAAGTCGATGAGAATTCTGTGAGAGAAGCGCCATCTCCTGGTCATACTCTGTATTTCAATTAATGGGTGGAGTTGCAGTAAAACTTTGACACTCCCACGAGAAAGACGGGAGGCCACTCCGGCCACTGGGATTTGGAGGGAACTCTGCCGTTAATGGGCTGGAAAGGGCACGCCATTCGTCCGGCGTTTACTCTGAATGAGAACTTTTAAACTGCTACTACTGTAGCTAATTCTATAGCATAAAGTCTAAAGTTATAGAACCTATTGGATTTTAATCAAAGGCACCAACTGTATATATTTATTTGATTTATTTACAGAAAATACTGGCTATAAAGAAAGACTTTTGAATTTTTAAAATCATTTTTTTATTGTATTATTTATATTTGTTAAAACTGCTGTGTTAAATAAACAGACACTGGAATGCCTGTGTTCGAAGGGAGATGCTCTTTTCACCATAATTAAGAACCGAAACACCATTTTATTTCAAATGTAGAGAAATAGGTTCTTTAATTATTTCAAGTGTTTAAGTTTTTTGTGACTTGCTAAAATACACTGAATATTATTTTTGGCCTATCATATCTGAATATAAGTATAACGTTGTTAGTAAAAAATAATTTTAAACAGCTCATTACTGTAATTAATTACTAATGTACACAATGATACATTTTTCAATATTTTGACGCGTCTATAGCCGGGGTCGACATGTCCACATCAATATTTACAGATTATAGTTTTGAAACGCTGGAAGCGCTGCTATAGGAACATCTTTAAGTAATACATATAAATTTAGGCTGAATCTTTTCACCCGCAAAATGGCCACGTTAATGACACTTTAGGAAGAACCTGTGAAATTTAGCTAATCCATGCATTTTTTTTTCAAGCCATCCAACCATCCATCTTTTTTACCGCTTATCTTCAAAGGGAAGTGGGGGAGGACTGATGCATATCTCCAGCTGTCAACGGGCAACAGGCGAGGTACACCCTGGAGGGATTGCCAGTCCATCGTTGTTTGTGCATCAATTTTGGTTTTAATTATTCTCCCATGCCAGCAGCCTGATGGCATAGGAGAGTCATTTGAAAAACAATGCAAAGCCTGTAGTTTACCGTTTTCAACTTTTAGTAATTGAAAGAGGATACGATTTTTAAAATCTGTTAATGCATTGTTGTGGATGTTGTAATGAAACATCAATCAGATTAATATATTAATGAATATATTATCATTAGCAATCTTCAAACCAGACTCCAGTTCATGGTTATTGTCTCAGCCACTTTTAAGAACAAATTGACGCCCTTACACTTAAAAATAAATTTGCTGGAGAAGGAGCACCATTTGTTTGCCGTTTGTCGCGCAGCAATGGATTGTGGGTAATACCCTTCGCTGAAGCCCGCATCGGTGCAGACTGTGTTGAGTGAGCGTGCAGAAGAGGCAGGGCCAGGGGCCGGATTCTCCGCTCTGGAGAGTCGGGACACCCTAAACACTTGCGCCCCTCAAAAGGAACGCGGAATTGAAGTACACAAGGGTGCAAGTGTGGATAGTGGGAAAGAGACTTAGAGTGTGAATGTAATCATGTTTGGTTGTGAGCGGTGCAGAGCTTTACCTTCCTCTGGCCATGACTGGATAGAAATTAGAGAAACATGATTTGTTGGTCAAAATCAGCTAGCCACTAATTGGTTTCTTCTAGGAAAGCCAAATATGGTAAAAAATGATCTGTAACTTGTAACTTGTATTTTTAAAATGCGTGCAAGTTACAAAACCTAAGTTACAAGTACAAAACGTAAGCTACAAGTACAAAATGTAAGTTAAAAGTACAAATAATAAGTTACAGGTACAAAACTAAAAGTTAAAGGTGTAAAACTAAAGTCCCAATTCTAGCTCCATAGAAGTTGAACTCAAAAGTATTACTTTATAAAGTGTGTTCAAGTGGAACTATTTTGTCTTTTTTCAAAAGGTTACTAAAGTGAATGTAACTAGTTTCTACTATCCACCCCTGTGATGGGATGAAAATGAGTGTTTATTGAAAAAACTGTGAATAACTAAGCAACAGCTTGATGAATCATCTCAGGTTGGAGAGGCAGGTGAATGGAGCAGATGTAGAGTTAACGATAGAAGTTATCAGGAGGGTTGATGGAGGAGCAGCGGAGAGTGGCATCCAAGTAGATGTTCTCAACACAGACAGCAGGAACCAAGAAATGGATCCCTGGAGTCCGAAACCCAGACATCAATGGAAGAATCTAGTTTCTGTCACGGGGACAAGCAAGGTTAGTGTCAGAGATTCTAGGAGCGATAAACACAAAGCGATTACCACTAATGTGAACAAAACACTCTGGCGCCTAATTCGGGAAACCAGCTCCTCTTCACAGAAAGAGAAAAAACAGGTGAGGAGAAAAAACAAATCAAACTGCAACAGCTCTGTGGATATGACATCTTCCTCTATTGGGGACACAGTCTGACTAACAAGTAACCATTATGCTATATGGGAATTTATTTTTCTCTCAAGTCATTTAGATTTTTTTTAATTACCAAAGGTTAGATACTAAGTACTTATGAATAATTCACAGTACGTACTTAAAAAATATGGGATATATTATTTAATACTGTTCTTAATACTGTTTAAATAAACTTCTGTGGATACGCAATTTACAAAGTTCAAGAAACAGTTGGTGTTTACTTTAACCTAAGGACTCTGCTGTTGGTCAGATAAGAAACCAACTTTGGGCTTTTTATGTACTTTTAATCCATTAAAAATCTCATTAAGATATTATTTGATGGTACATGTCAAGTTTAAATAAACTGCCACATAACCAGAGAGTTCACTAATCACTGATCTATGTCTATTTACTTATTTACTGAATGAAATTATATCATATCTTTATAGGCTCCCTCCAGGGCTGGGGGGCCTCCAGTGACAGAATAAGCAGGGGTGTGAATTTCATGCAGGGTTGGCAGCAGGATGGCTAAGCAGGTCCTCTGGGGGGTGGTCAGGTGGAAGAGAGCCCACAACCCTTAAGGGAATCACGAAGAAGGCATCCTGCCAAGATATTACAAATAGAAGTGACTTGTTATATAGAAGGACATTTGAGGCACTAGCGGGATGACACCACTGGATAACATGCAAATAAACATACAGGACAGTCAGTAGAAGGACACCAAGGCCAGAGTTCCATGTTCAGATGTTCATTTGTTCTTGTGTGGCTCTTCTTGCACAAAGCAGTAAAGATCACAATGTAGCACATCACTTCAGGAAATGTCCGGGAAACCTCTATGCATGCTGACTAGTAATCTGAGTGAAACTTGACATGACTCACTCCATGATATTTCCATTTGTGGGCTACAACTGTGAATAATCATGAATAACGTTAATGACCTTTCTGCCCCAGCCAACGCCATGTACCATATGACTGAAGAGTGACATCATCTGCTCAGCAGCCACCCACCAACACCTGATGCAAGCAAACAGCCTGCCATTGCTGTCCTTGGAGCATTGTCACCAAGACACTCTTTGTCTTTCAGGCCCTCACCTGGAGCCTTAGCAGTGTCCTCTGTGTGTGCAGTAACCACGGTGAGAAAAGAATGAGTCAACCTTACTTTAACTCATTTTACCTTTTTGTAGCATTGTGAGTGAGGGGGAGTCTCTGATGACTCACCGCTTCAGTTTAAAATCCCTACTGGGATTCTGAGTGAGAGAGATCAGTGAGAAGCATTTATGGAGATCAAATGTTAATATAAGGTTACCAGAGGTCGATGTTGCAACAGATGTAATCCCAATTCACTTTAAAGGAAATGTATTCATCTACATCTTAATAATTTAAAACACTGTTCAAGTGACAATGTGTGGTTTCTTGGCAATAGGGGGTAATACAGTACAGACCAAAAGTTTGGACACACCTTCTCATTCAGTGCGTTTTCTTTATTTTCATGACTATTTACATTGTAGATTCTCACTGAAGTCATCAAAACTATGGATGAACACATATGGAATTATGTAGTACTTTTCCAAAAATTGTGAAATAACCTAGCCTTCAAATTCACCAGACCTGAACCCAATCGAGATGATTTGGGGTGAGCTGAACCACAGAGTGAAGGCAAAAGGGCCAATAAGTACTAATCATCTCTGGGAACTCCTTCAAGACTGTTGGAAAACCATTTCTGGTGACTACCTCTGGAAGCTCAAGAGAATGCAAAGCAGTAATCAGAGCAAAGAGTGGCTACTTTGAGGAATCTAAAATATAACACATGAATTCAATTATTTCACCCTTTTTGTTTAAGTACATACAGTAAATCCATTAATCATGTGTTCATTCATATTGTTGATGCCCTTAATTGAGAATCTACAATGTAGTAATGAAAATGAAATGAAAACGCATTGAATGAGAAGGTGTGTCCAAACTTTAAGTCTGTACATACCCAAATGATTTCAAGCAAGCGGTATTTTTGTTTTGGAGTGACAACCTTACCAACGGATGGCCACACAGGCTAAAAATCTCAATTGCAAAAATTTCTACTACAACGCAGACATTTCAATCTCCAGCTAAATCATATATGCAGCAAAATGACAAGCACATCAGACTCTCTTTCATCACAGGCAGTGAGTGAAGAGGTAAACGGTGTAAAATAACCTTTGTGAATGGCACAAAACGTTGTTGTTCTTTCAAATTAATAAACTATAATGTTACACAGAAGGATCTCAATGGAAAAAGAATACTTATTTCAAGGTAGTTTCACTGTGACTAGCGCTGGTTAAAAAAAACATCAACATTACAATGAATGATGTTACCTGTCCAGTGGAAAGCATGTGACCTCGGCGTGTTCCCTTAGACGTTGCTTGTCCTTCAGTTATTTCAATTAAGAGATTGCAATGCCAATGTTCACTCTTGTTTTCTGGCGGTGTTGATCGTCTCTGTGGGCTTCCACTTCTGATGCGGAGCTATGGGCCTGGTCTGTGTCACAGGAAGGCTCAGACACAACAGCTGAGGGAATGCCTGTCCCCTCGCAGGGAGCCAGGGGCTTCTAAACTGCTCAAGCGCCCTTGGTTTGTGTGGGTCTCAGATCGGGTTGGTTGGTCAGTCCGGGTTGGAGAAAGTTTTTTTTTAAAGTCTGTTAATAGAGTTTTTCATTTAAAATTCTATAGAGCCCTACGGGATAGTGAAGTAACCACGTATTTAAAAATCAGTTAATGCGTTCTGTCCACATAGGCTCACGTAGAAGGAAACAGGCCGTCCAATATGTCAGCCCCCATACACTAGGACCTGCACCAATGTTTTTTAGACCTCACTTTTTATGGCTATATGTAGTGAAGCTGTCAATACTTTTCAATAACTGGGCATCATTTTATTCATTTTCAACAATATTTTTATGGATGTTTCCAGAGATTAATGGTCAAAACTACACACTATCACTTTAAATAATTCAGTATTTTTGTCACTCATTTCAGAAAGTGAAACTCGTCCACTCAATTATTCCATCACGCATTTACGTATGTGAGTATCTAAACAGCAACAACCTGTTTGAAGAATTTCAATCAGACTTTAGAGCTCATCATAGCACTGAAACAGCACAGGTGAAAGTTACTAATGATATTCTAATGGCCTCAGATAATGGAAAATGAAACCGTATCTGTCCAACAGATTCCAGTTTTTCCATGTAAATTATAAATCTTCACACTCAAGGGTTACTTGTGGGGTACCACAGGGTCCTGTGCTTGGACCAATTCTTTTTATCTATCTATCTATCTATCTATCTATCTATCTATCTATATATATATATATATATATATATATATATATATATATATATATATATACGTGGAGTGCCTTAGGTTATCCTGAGTTATCTCTGTGGTTATGCTGCTATATGCTTAGACCGTTGGAGGACAGACAGACTCTTCACTCTTCTACTTTTCTCTTCTACTTCTCATCAAATATATATATATATATTTATTTACTGTTATTGCGATTGTTAACCTCGTTATCTCTATGTTTTTTTCTCTCCATAGAAGCTACACCTGGTATGGTGTCCTGCTCAACTACAACACCCTGTTGGATTGGGAGCATAAATTCGGATGTTGTTTCCGGTGACCGAACATTCTCCATGTCCTTTTGTCAATTTTTCAGTTTTGTTAATATATGAAGTACTCCTACATCAGTTCCTTTATTCTTTTTGTGTCTCTTCTCTGTCTTCTCAAATGCCCAGATGGTCTTGTACTGAGCCAGATTCTGCTGGAGGTTTCTTACTCTTAAAGGGGAGTTTTTCCTCTCTACTGTCGCTACAGTACGTGCTTGCTCAGTATGAGAGATTACTGAGGGATTGCTATGGTTGGAGTCTGCATATTCCGGGCACAACCTCATATCAGTGACTCAATGCAAAACTTTTAACTAAGTGGAATGTTTGTATAATTGTATTGAAATTACTTTTCTTGTAAAGTTGCTTGATATGAGATCTGTTGTGAACTGGTGCTATATAAATAAACAGAAATGAATTGAAGTTAATTGATTTAAATAAACCTTGCAGGGTAACAGGTCCAGGAAGTAAACTCAAATGTTTCTCTCTTTAGAAAACCTCTCCATCGTGAAATGATATATAGTTCCCACCACCAAGTTATGAGTCTAAGTCATGGTTAGACATTTTCTTTCAGGATTTTCTGCTAGAAAGCAGAGGTCATGGCTTCAGATGAAGATATATTAATTGACAGGCTATGGGACAGATTAAAAAAAAACATCAAAGAAATATACTTTTTTTAATTATTGTAGTTTAAAGCAGATGCTTACTGCAACAGTTCAACTGGGGAGATCAGCAGTGAGACCAGTTCAACACTCCAGTGCAAATCAATTACCGGTAGTTAATTGCATGTGGTTCGGTCCAATTTTCTATCGCATTTAATCGACTGATTTTCTAATTCCTTTTCTCAGATAATTTTGTCCATAAGAGTGCTAAGCAGTAGTTAGCTAACTGTAGTGGTTTATTTATTGTGAACCAAGCCACTTAAGCTTTATTGACTCTCATGTTCATTCATTAGTTTGCACAGGCTTTCTTGTCTCCTGTAGTTCTGCAAGCTTGGATGACTACTGGAGACAAGGCCAGAACACAAATCATTGAGCAGTGATGGTATATTTTAGTGAAGTATCTATGCAATTAGCAGGTGGTTGCTGTAACTCTTTTCACTCCAGGGTTAAGGTTGAGCCAGAGGGCTCATATGTTCGCAGTTTCAGTACCGACACACAGACACACACTGGGGCTCTTGTTTGGTGAGAAATGATGGATAGAGAACTCACTCTATCACACAGAGTGTCAGGGCTAATTGGTCTAATGTTCTTAGATATGAGTCACTGTGAAAACACTGGTCAGACACCAGCTCTGATGATTTGGTCTGGACGAAGATAACATAAAAATTCGAGTACAGAAAAAATGTTCAGTTACCAAAGCAATAACAGAAAGTTATGGTGTGCTGTAAAGTTTTTACACCTGTTGTAAACTAGCTCACATTTTGACATATTACAGCCTCAAACTTACTGCATTTTATTGTGATTTTAAAGGAGCACATGACAAGATGTATTGTGGGTAGCACATGGCATAACACATCTTGAGCTACATCACCAAAAGAAGACCCTTAACAGAAAATATGTCTGGATTCACCTAACGGATCAACTTAAGGTGAAGAACTTCAATTTTTTTATATTTTGTTTTAAACAGCTCTTGGCACGTTTGTTTGTTTTACTTAACATTAATTTTATTAAAATCATCTGGATTTATATTCCTGAAGTTGCATGATGCTGTTTGCCCGGTAATTCCAGAGAGGGTCTGTTACATGGTGTGTGAGGATACCACTCGGAACACCGAGTGAGACTGAGGGCCTCATAGAGAGGAAGGACAGGACTGGACAGATTCCTTTAGTGAACATAATAACTAGATACACGATGATTCATATTGCAGTGATAAGTTTTATCTGATATTACACAGTGGGAAATATCTATCCTCCTCCAGCTTTTTCAAATACTGTAACATTACATCCATAGTTCAAGTTAAAAAAAAGCATGAACAAGCTGTTTCAGGATGGGGGATGGTATGTTCAGTGCAATGTTGTGTTAGTTTTCTAACAGTCCACAGATGGACCCTTAAATAGGTTACTTTTTAAAGGCATTTGCACTGAATTTTATCTTGGCATTGTCAGAGTAAAGGGGGTTGAGAATAAACAAGCTCTGCACTGCTGGTGACACGGATCTGTGGCGTACTCCTCAGAAGTAGACACTTCCGTTTTTCAATAGAATCACTTGGACATTCTGTTAGCTGATAATTGGTGGCTGGACAAAAATAGTGCAAATAATTTAGAATATTTAATATATTTTAGACTAATAAAGCTGTTGGTATATGAATATGCATCCAATCACTTTGCAGAGTAATACTTAAGTAATACAATTCTATTTGTATAGCACACTTTCAACCACAGAGTAATTCAAGGTGCTTGACATGATTAGATGGTAAAGAAATATTTCCACAGCAGCTGATTATGTTGATGCCTCCTGTTAGGAGGTGATGAGCCACCAGTTCTCTTCCCATGTTGAAAATGTTTAGTAATTGTGTTTGTAACAGTAACAATCACTACTATAAAGTGTAAAAATCAACTCAATAGCGTATGAATAAACCCTGATTTTTAAGATGCTACAAGCTGACTTAGGTTAGGGCTGCTCTCTGACTTATTTAAAAAATACTTATCCATCCCTTTTAATGTCAATTGCCCTATCTCTTGCTTAGTGCTATATGAAATTCAACCACAAGAGAGCAGCACCTTATCATTAGCTGAACTCAGTCCACTTCTATGCATACTGTATTATACCAATAAATACAACTTATGTCTTTGCAAATAATAATAATAAAGATTTTGGGTTTAAATTTGTATTTTAGATCAAATCTGGAGGGTTTTGCTGAGATAAATAGGGTTGAGTGTAAAGTCGGATGTCCACACATAAACCAGAAGCTGCTTTGTCTTCATGAAAATATTGCATGCTCTCACAGAGTGAGTGTGAGGGGAAAAAAGCAATTATAATTATTCATATAGTTCACTTGCACATTGGCCATCTCGTCTGACTAGGGTCAATAATATTAAAGAGGTAAAAGGACAGAGAGCAGCAGTAAATCTGGAGGGACATTACCCTGTGTCAAACACTTGCTGCCAGTAATCCCCAGCCTGGATTTTTCTTCCACAGTTCCTCCTGCTGTCAGGGCCGTTTTACAAAGACCCCTCTGCCTCAAGGCACCTTCTGAGACCACCCCTGTTCCATACCACAGGGAACTGACCTGGCTCTGCGCAGGTGGGTTCAACTTCCCGGTAGCCTGTGAGCAGCCACTGACCTAACTGAGCCATGAAATCACTGAACGAGTTTATTTTTTGCGCCTGTCAGCACAGACTGTCATTTGAGCATTTAGCAAAATGATTGTGTGTATTGTGTGCTCACAGAGGAGAGAGTGAAGGCACAGCTTGCTTTCTGGTGCTCCGGCTGCGAGTGGCTGACAACAGTGGATTAAGAGAGGGGTCACGGCATTGCTGATGGGATTTTTCTGAAAATATAGCTTTGCCCTGGATCTCTGTTTTTCTTTCAAATGTATAAATAATTTTCAGCGTCACATGTGCATTGTTAAGCATGGAAAAGGAGCCTGTTTAAAGCAGAAGGGCCGTCTGTTTCTACATACTCCCAAATGAATGTAGGTTTCAGAATATATTTAGAATATTTACAGCAGTTTATTAAGCTTGAAAACATACCATATGAACTGCATTCACTTGACAAAATATCCCTTTGCATTCACTATAAAGTACTAGTCCAACATCATCATGCACAACACAAGTCAGTGGATTTTATTTCAGCTTGTAAAAGGTGTGTATGCTTTACTGTGTAAACAAAAATGAGGGTAGAATGAGCTTATGCAGCCTCTAACATCCATTCACCTTTTGACCCTCAGTTTATATTTAATACCGCTGTTAGCTGCAAAGCAGCAGCTATGTGACAGCTGATAATCTACGGATTCTACTGATACAGGAGGATGTGTTGACATTGAACATAAAATCAAAACCAGCTTCTTTTGATTAAACCAGATATGACCTGAACATTTTAGAAGTATCAGTTGTGTGGGCAGACAGTTTTTAAACTTATCTGATAAAATTGTAGTTTTATAGTTCATCAATTTACATAAATTTTATGAGAGGAGTGGCTGAAACACTACACAACACAGATCATCATGAACCAACAGTTTTACAGTTTTCTCTGTGTTCCAGTAGCTTATGGCCCGATTACCATCTCTACTTTCTTTGTATTATAAATTTATATGTTTTGCCAAGATGTAATAGCTATCCCTATTATTTTTTAAAGTAAGACAACAGATACTTTCTTAACTTTTAGGGAGCTGAATTTGTCTGTTTCAGCTAAAATTCTATCCCAATTACAATGAACTAATATGAGGAAAAAACTTTTATTTTTTTCTTACCAATTCCTTTAGCATGAAGAACAGAAGACATTAGTAACATACTTTAGTTTGATGTAATACATTGAAATTAAATATGTAGGCTGAATTCAGTCTACAGCCTTGGAATGGCTATATTTTCCTTTATTTCATTTATTCTTTGTTTTGACTTGAAATTTTTAAAACTACATTCATGTATTTTGCTGTGAATAGTTCCTTTTCTGCCAGGTGCAGAAAAACTAACAGCACCAGGAAAATTATTATTTCACCTAAATTGAAGCAGAGTGAAGCTGATTTTAACTGATTTTCTAACTACACACTCATCTTTAATTATTTAGATTATTGAAAATATCATTCATTTATTTCAGAAAATTTCTTTCACAATATAAAATAATTCCACACAGACTGATGTTTTCAAGTCTGTATTTTTGATAATTATGATGACTTTCTGCTTACAGCTGATAAAAATATGATATTTAAGATAATGATAATACATCACACCCCCCAATAAAATACAGAAATGTAGGCTTATGGAAAATTATTTTTATAGCTGCTGAAAAGTTGCTATTTTAAAAGGTACTGTAAAGTGAGATAAAAGCCTCATTTGGACTTATGTTCAAACTTATTGAATGTAACTAATTTATCTGCATAAAAATTATAAAAATCTATTTGAATTACATTAGAGTAGGTATTTACTCTTTCTGCCTCTCACCCAATGAACACTGGAGATAGGCACCAGCCTTGTGACCCTGCATGAATAAGATGAATGAATAGTTATTTTCTCTTTTAGTATAACACAACGCCATTTATTAGGATTGTCATCAGGATACTGTGATTTTTTTTTAAGCATAAAAAATGGGATAGAAATGATTGACTTGAAAATGTATCTAAGTGATGAGATTTGAAATTGTTGCTCTAAGATGTTTGTACTGTCAATATTCTGTTCTTCTTTATACTTTTGACCTAGTAAAGAAGAAAATAAATGTAAAGCTCCCATAAAATAAAAATATATGTGCATATATAAAGTTTAGCTCAAAATGATTTATACTCCTGACAGATTGCAAGTTATATAGATGTTTAGGAGAATCTGAAAAATAAAAGTCTGAAGGGAGCAGAAGTTTAGTTTAATGGCAAGAGTCCTTCCACTATCAAAGACAGAGTTCATTGCTAAAAATAAATTATCTGAATACCAGTAGGTATGATTGCTGTAAGGCTAATAGAGTTTTTTCAATTTATTTTTAGAAGATACAGTACATAGTTTTTGTTGAAAAGTATATAAAAACAAAATACTTATGTTACTTTTAGAAAATACGTCACTTCTTAATTATGGTAGAATTAATTTAAAAAAATCTAAACTCATATCTTTCAGATTAATGATTAGTCTAGAGCCTAGTAGTAGTTTTTGTTTCTTTTTTTATATCACAAGATTAGAAATATATAAAATTTTTAGGTAGGCCTATGGTTTAAATCATTTTATGGGACTGTCCATATTTGTCTTTGTCAGTAAACCTGAATCAGTTTTGATAAATGTGATGGATCATAACTGTGTTTAAATGTTGTGTAGGTATGTACATGTAAATATGAAACTACTGTGAAAACAGATCATATCTGTGATCACTCCTGCTCATAGCAAACAGTGAGACGATAAATCGAGAGTTACCTTGTAGCCAGAGAATGACACAGGAGATGGAGCTACATGTTCATCATAGAGCCTCGCTTCCAATTCTCCAGTGCTAAAAATTGATTGGGAAATCCTCTGTAGATCCACAATGGAGACTGGCTTGGACTACTGACATTCTTCCATAATCTCAAATCCACACACACCCTTAACACATGTTCACTTCCACGCTAGCTTTCGTCTCTCATCGCATATCTCTAACCTCTCCATGCATTCCTTCGATTATTGGTCATTAACAACAGGCTGTTTGTTTGCTGGTTGTGTTTTAGAGGTTACCGCCCTTTTTTAAGAGAGCTCATTTGTTGAGATAAATTTCCAAACTCATTTTTGTTTTTTGCTGATGTGGTGGAAGGGGGCAGATATTTGTGGACAGGAATAGAACGTAATGGGGAAGGTTGGTGTTAAAAGGAAAAAGCCCCCAGGAATGTTCAACCTTTCACAAGGAAGATCAAATTCTCAATCACATAGACCTGTAACCAATATGTCATATTTTTACAGTCCCTTATAGAGCTTTTCAATTTGCATTTTATAATTAGTGTCATAGCACAGGGAGGAATTGAAGTCCAGTGTAAGGATCCTGGTGTTTTTGTTATAAAAATGTCAGATCGTTGTCTGTAATTTATTTGGCTTGTGCCATAAACTCATGACTACAGTAGATTTTAATAATAATGGCTCTTTATTGGTGAATGTAATTTTACCACTCTGGGGATATTCGGAAGTTGGTTTTAAATTGTGAGGATTGGAAACTTACATCAGTGTCTTCCAACCTCCTGATGTATCCTTTCTTTGTTCAGGTTGGTCGGAATCTCCCCCTGACGACACGAGGCGTGTGTGTGTTTGTGTGTGTGTGTGTGTGTGCGCACAAGATAAACTTTTGGCTTTCCTTGTCTTCAGAGCAATAAGCATGCAGCTTCCAAGCTGGAATCAGCTGGTGCTGTTTGTCGAGTGTGAAGTCATACCAGTCCCTCCCCTACAGACCAGACTTCTACTTACTTAAATAGAAATAGTGGGTATCTATGCTTTACTGAATTATCTATGTGCCAGCGTTTTACATTTATTCCTTACATTTTAACACAATAATCTGTACTTTCTACTTCTTTAATGTTAAAAATAGCCTCATTACTCCTATTTCATTCGTAGGGTATCCCAGATTTTTCAGGATAAACGTTTGTATATAACATTTACAACATATATATTATGGCATTTGGTAACATGTTTTTGGGGGGAGGTGTGGTGCTGCTCTGGTGCAGCTTAAGCTTTTGTTCCTAATAGGATTTGTAGGACAATCAATAGGATTTTTACTCTAATATTCAATGATTTAAGTTCTCAAGAGTTTGCAAAACCATTTTAATGTAATTAAATAATTGGCTTTTTAAATTGGCTTTTGAGTCAAATGCCGTTGGGTACACACAGCCATCAGGTGGCGCTAACCTGCCCTATAAATACAGCACGCTTCCTGTTACTCGGCCTTCTGAATCTATCTCTGGCCAGGAAGCAATAACAGAAGGTATTTCCATCCATCCTCCTTCACTGGTGACGGAAGGCCCAAGTTTATTGCAGAAACTTTCTCCAAAGGAACCCAAAGACCACTCCAGGTGAATCTTAAACATTGACAAAGACATTTGTCCCAGAGCCCGATGCTACCTCTTTGAGTTTCAGGCCGCCGACAGGCTGCAAGACTGAACGGGTGGAAGCCACATGTGCCAGGTCAGAACCAGCAGAAGCTGCATTCATCCCCTGCCACAGAGCCGATAAGAATTGCCGCGCTGGAAAGCTGCCAAAAGGTACTGTAAAAGGTGGATATCGGGGGCCGATTGCCAAGCAGCTAGAGCCAGACGCAGATGGACGGAGCCGCAAGCCAGGAGCTTTACTACTGCAGATCGGAGCCATTGTTAGCCGCTTGGCTAACGTCGCCTCACCCCCTTCCCTCATCAACACACAGCAACTCGGATACTTAATCGTTCAAAGGTCTGTTTGGACAGAGGCAAATTAGTTAGGATAACTAATTTTAAAGGTTTTTTCCACTTTTGTGGTGGTGTATTGTTTTCATCTGCTATCTTTGGGTACTAGAGGCCTGTTGGGCTAAAACTTTAATCAGTGTTTTTAAAATACTTATTCCCGATAAAGAGACGCTTTTAAATCCTACAACTTGAAACCTTTTTGTTTAATGTTTAATAAATGTATCTGAGCCACTCTAAATGCCCCACGGGTGTCACACAGAGCTAAAGCTTAACAAGCCCACATGATAGTTTAAGCCGGCGTCACTTTATTACATTATTCATCGTTTGTGTTCCTTTATTTTAACCATATATTTATTTTTAATCAGTAGTGAGTTCTTTTATTACTTTTGAGTGTTTGAATATCTTATTTCTTTTTTTAAATAAATGTTGTGTTTGGAAAGTAACAGTTATCATTTCTTGTTCAACACACACACATTGCAAGGTGTATGACCACTAGATGCTTAATAATTCATTCCTTCAGAATTATGAGAATGATATAGAAATGTGGCTATTACAATAGTTTATGAAAGAATCAGGTGGTTCCCCCGAATAATAATTTTCCACAAATTATTAATTTTGACTGCCATAAGCAGTCCTTTGACTATTCATAGCTAAATAGTTATATTTTTATTTAAAATCCGCAAGAAATGCTATGCATGTTACTTGGATAAGGAGACCAATAAAGGTAGATTTTGTTCTCATTTAATTACATTCAAATGGTTTAGCAAACTCTTGAACATAAATCGTTTAATATTAGGGAAAAACACCGAAAACAGCTTTTAAACAGGAGACTATACTATACTCCTAGTGAAGTTACCATTAAAGATTTGTGGTCAACTGTGGTATGATGGGTAGAAGAGTTGGCTTGTATTCAGAGTGTCATATGTTTAAATCCACCTTCTGCCTGTCTGCTATGCACTTAACCTCATAAAAGTGTTTTGAGTTGTCAGTATGAAGAATGAGTAGTTGAGCAAACTTAAATAAATAGGGGCAACCAGCTGCATAGCATTTTTGAGTAAATTCAACAGCAGGATTGTGTTGAGTCAATTTTTAGACTTAATTACAAAGTTAAGTTGAACCAATTTGTAAAAACAAGTTGACTCATCTTTATTAAATATATAATTTCAATATAACATAAGTTGTGTTGCTCAAAAACATGAGTACAGCAGGAGGAGAGAAGAGTCCTATTGTCTGACAGCAAAATGTCGAGAGTCTTGTACAGAACCATGGTGAAGAAAGCCCCTGGTCCAAATGGCATTCCTCCTTGGGGTCTAAGGGTGTATTCAAACCTGCACTGTTTAGTCCACTTTAAACGGACCAGAGTTCGTTTGGAACGCTGGTACGGACCTTTTATGCAGGTGTCAATACACACAAACGAATCCTGCTACGGATCAGAGAACTGGACCGAGACCAGCTTTTTCAGGTGGTCTTGGTCCGGTTCCAAACGGACAGAGGTTTGCTTCGCTTCGCTTCAGGTCTGAATACAAACAGTCTCGATCCGGACCAACTCCACAATACATGTGCCTTTTTGTCAAATTATTCATATTATTTAACCCATGCGTTTGACTCACAGCACCAATAATCAATATCCCGTATGCTGTAGTGAATGTTGTTAATTCCTTATCTTCTGTCTTCCGTTTAACGCATCGTTTCCTTCTTTTTACTGAAGGAATTCGCTGTTCTAAATTTTCAAATAGAGCATCGCAAAACTTGCATTAAATGAGCTGGTCTGACACCCAAGTGACACGGAGACCGTCTGACACGGAGATCATGACACCGACAGGACAGTTTTGTCAGAATAAACAGCTGAGCAATAGATAGGACAGGACATTAGCTTCAGTCTGAAGACTCCTACACTTACCTCTCATCACTCAGTCATTGTCCCAACCTTGCCTCTGATCATAATCAAACATCATTTCAACAAACCGCGTCACCACACATCTTGAAAACCCCGATCCAGGCCGCCTGCTCTGTTTCTCCGACTTCATTCTGCCGCAGCTCTTGCTGCCGGCTATTAGGCCCGGGGCTAACTCCTCCAGCAGCAATTCATCATTTTTCACTGTGTTCAGGTGCGTGAGAATTATGTTTTTGACTTTTCCAGCTCCTTCAAAACAATCCATCCATCCTTTTTGGGGTAAATGTTGCTACGTGGTGGGGTCCCCCTGTCCTATGTATCCTGAATCCAGGATTATCTATCGGCAGACCTCAGTTCGTCCGGATGGGGAGTGCCGTGTCAGATGGGGTCAATGACATGGGTGCTCCCCAAGGGACAGTTTTATCACCATTTATCACCATTTCTCTTCACCGTGTACACATCTGATGTTCAAACTTGTGCCATCTACAGAAATATTCAGACGACTCAGCTGTGGTTGGATGTATTGGTGGGTATGGGGAGGAGGGGGGGTACAGAGACCTGGTGGGTGGCTTTGTTGGTTGGTAAAGAGAGAATCACTTCCTCCTGAATGTGAATAAAACCAAGGAGATGGTTGTGGACTTCAAAAGGAGGGGTTCTGTTCACCTTCCTATCAGGTTGGCTGGGGAGGAGGTGGAGATGTTGGAGACCTATAAATACTTGGGAGTGCATCTTGACTCCCAGTTAAACTGAGGGGTAAATTCTGTGGCTGTGGTGTCCAGTACCATTATGTATACGGTTGTGTGCTGGGGGGGGCAGTATCATATGCAGGGATGCCAGCAGGATTCATAAACTGATACACAAGGCTGTTAAGATTATTGGACAGAACCTGGAAACCTTGGAGACCATAAGAGACAGAAGGTCCATTAGTAAACGAGTGGCCATCATGGACGATACCTCTCACCCCTTGCACTCCATTTTGGAGGGGCAGAGCAGTTCCTTCTCTAACAGACTGCGAGAACTTTGTTGCCATAGAGAATGGTTTGGAAATCGGTCCTCCCCTTTGCTAGATGGTCCATTGTACTTCCTCATCTCCTTGGTCTTTGATACATTTAAAATGAGTCCATTGTTTAAACAACCACCTTTGGCCGGCATGACTAGGCACATAAACTGGAGTGCTGGACATTTCCACAGGCACTCTATCGTGTCACCTGTCACCAAAGTGGTTAGCTTGCACTCTCTAGTGGCTAATATTCATAGGAGAAAAACACACAGAAGCCATCTTCTCTTTTAGCCCGGGAAGAACTCAGTAACAGGCTGTTAATAGTGCATGCTCAGAATAGCACTCAAGTGAACGCAACTATACTCATTTTTACAGATTAGTATTCACACCTCTGACCACTTGGCTCAACTGCCCAGATACTTTCAACTTTACACATGCAGTCCAGGTAAATAAATCAATTAAAGAAAATATTCCCAGATATCTCGCTGACCAGGAGCTGACTGCACGTTGAAAAGCTCTTGAGCCTTTGGAGCGTGACTGACTGCTGCAGTTGGTTAGACCAGCTCTGTTCAGCTTTGTTTTGATTGACTATCATTCAAAATTAATAAAAAATAAACACTATTAAGCAGACGATAGTATGAGATAACCCCCCCCCACACACACACACACACACAGATTTAAAAATTGACGAGTAAAAAAGATTATGACCAGATTATTTTTAACCTGTCATTCAAAATGACGGACAAAAAACATGTCTAGCGCGACCTCTGGTGACACAGCAAATGCAAAAAAGTTTTTCTTTTTAACTCTTTTACCTCCAAAAATCTCAAATAACATCAATAACATTCCACCAGATGTTCCCAGTTTGGGCTTACTACTTGTATGGGTTGACTAGATCAGTCTCCCACAGTCTTGGGTCCAAGTCACTATTATGTATCACTATTCTATGATACTATGTATTAGTTAATAGTTCTGTCCCTCTCATCCTTTAAGATTTAAGACATAACATCATGGGTCTGGTGATAGAATTCCAAAATAAACCTTTAGCCCAAAGTAGCTTTTAGCAAGTACAAAATATGAAGCAATTTGTTCTGAAACATGGACACCTCTTAGGACAACTCAAACATCAAAGCGGTGGATAATTTTCTTACACACACCAGACCCCATAGGAGAAAGTCCAGTCCTTCTTCAAGAATTGGGTTCTAGAGTTAAAGCCCTTTTTGGAGCTGTGTTCAACTCAATTTGATCTAACCACCAGGTGCTTCACCTCAGGCCTGGCTCCTACAATAACTCTTGTCTGGAAGAGGTTTGTGCATAGCTTTGGTCTGTCATTAATCAAGAATTTGTATTAGCTATCTCATTAGGTTGATTTGTATTGGGAGACACCCCAAGGAGCTGAACCATCTGAGAATTAAAGAATCTGTTCCATTCTTGCTTCCCTATCCGTCTCAGAATACCACAGTGGACGGCAGTAATTTCAACACTAACCCTTCAGAAATTGATGGTCTGGTTCAAAGCATTACTTCCTCACTGCATTTGGTGCTAGACAGTGTAGCCCCCTTAAAAAAGAAGGTAATCAGCCATAGGAGGTTGGCTGCCTGGTTTAGTGCAGAGTTTCATACTTTAAAGCAGAATACTAGGGAACTGGAGAGAAAATGGTGCTCTACACAATTAATTGATTCCTTTCTAACCTGGAAAAAAAGGCTACTACCTCATAAAAACGCCCTTCGACAAGCTAGATCAGTATATTTCTCATCATTAATAGAGGTATATAAAAACAGTCCTAGGTTTCTTTTTAGTACAGTTGCCAAACTTACACAGAGTCATAGCTCTGTTGAGCCAACTATTCCCCCTTCTCTCAATAGTGATGACTTTATGGGATTCTTCATTAATAAAATAAATTATATTAAAAATAAAATCATTGGCATTCTCCCAAACATGATTAACTCTCTTTCATTAAATGAGGCAGTATCAGAGAGAACTGTAGAACCATGTCTATGTCTGTACTGTTTTGATTCTGTCGAACTTTTGGAATTATCACAAATATTAGCTTAATCTAAACCCTCAACTTGTATGTTAGACCCAATACAAACTAAATTATTTAAGGAACTGTTCCCTCTGGTTACTGGCCCTATTCAAGACATGATGAATCTATCTTTAATACGTGGATATGTGCCTCAGGAATTTAAGGTTTCTGTAATTAAACCTTTAGTTAAGAACCCCTCCCTAGATCAAGATGAATTAGCTAAATACAGACCTATATCTAACCTTCCTTTCTTATTCAAAATTCTTGAGAAAACAGTTGCTAATCAAGTATGTGAGCATCTAAACAGCAACAACCTGTTTGAAGAACTTCAGTCAGGTTTTAGAACTCATCATAGCACTGAAACAGCACTGGTGAAAGTTACTAATGATATTCTAATCGCCTCAGATAATGGATTTTTGATTATTCTGGTCTTGTTAGATCTCAGTGGTGCTTTTGACACAGTTAATCATAATATTCTCTTAGAAAGGATTGAACATGTTATAGGGATCAAGGGAACATCACTTGGCTGGTTTAAATCATATCTGTCCGACAGATTCCAGTTTGTTCATATCAATGATAAATCTTCTTCACACTCAAGGGTTACTAGTAGAGTACCACAGGGTCCTGTGCTTGGACCGATTCTCTTTACTATATGTATTCTTCCAATTGGTAAAATAATTAGACAACTTCAAATGAATTTACTCAGTTATGCAGATGATACACAATTATATCTATCCATAAAACCAGATTAAACCAATCAGTTAGGTAGATTACAAGCATGTCTGGAAGACACAAAAACTTGGATGACTCTAATTTTTTTCTATATAATTTCAGAAAAGACAAAAAAGACAAAAGTTGTTGTCTTTGGACCTGAAACGTTAAATAGACAACTGGTAAATCAATAACTTCATCTGGATGGCATTCATTTGGCCTCTGGTAATAATGTAAAGAACCGCTGTGTAATTTTTTGACCAAGACATGACATTTAAATCCCATATTAAACAGGTTTCTAAGATTTCTTTCTTTCGCCTCCGGAATATTGCTAAAATTATTAACATCCTGTCCAGGAGTGATGCAGAGAAATTAGGTGATGCATTTGTTACTTCAAGGCTGGACTACTGTAATTCCTTATTATCAGGAAATCCACAAAATGCAATTTAAAGCCTTCAGTTGATCCAAAATGCTAGAGCAAGAGTTCTGACGAATATTAAAAAGAGAGATCACATTTCCCCTGTTTTGGCTTCTCTCCAATGGCTCCCTGTTAAATGCAGAATAGAGTTTAAGATCCTTCTCCTTACTTATAAAGCCCTTAATAATCAAGCTCAATCAAACATCAGAGATCTGATTGTTCCATATGTACCTAACAGAGCACTTTGTTTTCAGTATGCAGGTCTACTGGTAGTTCCTAGGGTTTCTAAAAGTAGAATGGGAGGCAGATCTTTTACTTACCAGGCTCCTCTCCTGTGGAACCAGCTCCCAGTTTTAGTCTGTGAGGCAGATACTATGTCTGTTTTTAAGACTAGGCTTAAAACCTTCCTTTTTGATAAAGCTTATAGTTAGAGTGGCTTAGGTTATCCTGAGCTATGTTTTTTTAGTTATGCTGTTATAGGTTTAGAGTGTTTTGGATGACAGACTGACCACTTTTCTTCTCTGTTCTAGTTTTCTCTTCTACCACTCTCCAGATATATTTTTTCTGCTGTTGTTGCGATTGTTAACCCAGTTTTCTCTGTTTGTTTCTCCCCATAGAAGCCTCACATGGTCTGGTACCCTGCTCAACTACAATGCCCCCTGCTGGATGGGGAACATCGGTCCAGATGCTGCTCAAAGTGACCAAGCATCCTCCATGCTTTCTGTTCGCTGTCTTCTCAGAGCCCCAGACGGTCGTGGCAAATGACCGCTTGTAGTGAACCAGGTTCTGCCGGAGGTTTCTTCCTGTTAAAGGGAAGTTTTTCCTCTCCACTGTTACTACATGCTTGGTCCGTATGAGGGATTGCTGAGGAATAGCTGTGGTTGGAGTCTGCATGATCTGGGCACAACCTCATGTCGATGACTCATCGCAATCTGTTGGGATTCCTTACATAGAAAACTTTTAACTTATTGGAATGTTTGTATAATTGTATTGAAATTACTCTTGTTGTAAAGTGCCTTGAGATTACATTTGTTGTGAATTGGCGCTTTACAAATAAAAGTGAATTGAATTGAATAGAAAAAGCTCCTCAAAAGTACCCAAACCCCTACTGGATGTTAAAATGGCAATTTAACATCATTAAGATTATAAGTATGGGATGAGATCTGTAGCTGCAAATCCCATCTCAGACAAAATGTTCTAGGAATCTTTTACACAGTGTCACCTTAAAGTGTTTTTGCAGTACATCTTTGAAAATAGCCATTAAAATATTATGTAATAATAATTACGTAAAGCACATTAATTGCGAAATATTGCTGATATTGTAAAATATGACTTTAAAAATCAGTTTTAAAATAGATAGGCGCGGGTCCTCTTTTCAGGGGAAAGCCATATTAGCTGATGTCTTTACTTCTACAAGAGCCTGGAAGGGCAAAGCGCACGGAACACGCCCGCTATTAAAACATTGATTTCCCCTTAAAAAAATGCAACAAAGTTTCGCCATAAATACATTTTTACCTCTTCGCTAGTTCCAAGCGATGAAAGACAGACTGATGTGCTCGTCATGTTGCTGCAAATAGATAATTCTGAGGGAATTGAGCGTTTGAAAACAGCACTAGTTAGACCTGCGTTGTTGAGTTTCGTACTCTAAGACACAGATACCACATGCTTGTGATAATTTAGGTATGCACTGCCCCCTAATTGCCGAAAATTACACACTGTGCGTTTAAAGAGTGACCCAGTTAAAGAAGTAAAACGTTCTTTTTTTTCTTTGAAAAAAGCACCACATGTTTAGTAATCTACAATGGACTGGCGAACTTGTCGAGTGTGTATCCCGCCTCTCGTCCAATGAATGCTGGAGATAGGCACCAGCCCTTTCGCGACCCTTCAAGGATAAGCAGCATTGATAATGGATGGATATCTTAATGAAAACATTTACGTTAGCGATTCCATGTACAGAGCAGTGAGCATTCCTACAAATATCAGTGTCCAAAAATCTATCATGATAGCACCCCATATCATACCTTATCTGTATGTCTGTCTGTCTGTGCAACATATACTTCATAAGATTCCTACTAAAACATTTAAGTAGTTCATTAGGGGATGAAACAGTATCCTACTGTGTGACAAGAATATAGTTCTATAATAATGTATAAGAAGTGATGAAAGTATATGAAAAGGGTCAAAAATGGTACTATTTACTTAATTTATATTGATTTTCTTTTCTTAACCTTTCCTGTTTCAATGTAAGAATCATAATTTATATGCAACAATAAAGATTTTTAAGTCACGAACTTCAGAATTGTCTTGTGCTTCTATTTACTGATTTAAAATGTACTCTGCCTTCCTGATGGTTCATTACTAAGAGACTGAAAATGGAATTCCGGCCATCTAGGCCTTAAGAATTAATCACATTGGAATACATACATGCAATACAGTCAGACTGGCAAGATTTTCCTTATGAAATACTGAAATATCAATGTATGGCCTTGTTTTCATTTATCTGTGGAAAATAAGGTGACTTACTTGCATCTCCTCATCTCAAAAGGCGACAGTCTCACATTTTTGTACAGCATTTCGTATGTAATTTAATTTGTTGTGGATTTTTGAACCATCTCCAGACCATGACGCTTCCACTTCTATGTCTGATAGCTAGTATGAGGTTCTTGTCCTGGAATACTGTATTTGGTTTGTGTCAAACTTCTTTTCTGTTCTGGTGACTCATTGGTCCAAGGAACTTAAGGAGCATTTCCACCATCGGAAATTCAAGGTATTTTTACCAGGGGCCGTATTCACAAAGAATCTTAGGGCTAAAATAGCCGAATTTAGGAGTAACGCCTAAAAAATGTGGGCGTGTCACTCTTAATTTAAGGACTCCTAGTTTGATAAAATAAAAGTAATTCACAACCACTTTTAGGCCTAAAAGTAACTCCTAAGTCTGGGAGTCCTTAAAAGAAGTCAAGAGGACTCCTAACTCCCTAAGACCTATTCACAAAGACTCCCAAAATGGCTGCAGCCAGACGCAATGTGTTGGACACTCTGGATGATTCGGAATTAACCAAACGATACCGACTAAATCGTTTATTGCAGATGTGGTGCGGGATGCAATCACGTCTCCAACTAAACGTAACAACCCGATCAGTCCAGAAATTAAATGTTTAGCGAAACTAAGATATTTAGCCACAGGGAAAATGCAACGCGGACGATTTGGGTATATCACAACCCTCTATCAGCCGATCAATCCACCCAACTCTTAAAGCGCTCTGTCGAACACACATTATCCAACAATTCATCCGTTTCCCAGTAGACATCCAGCAACTGCATCGAATTAAAGCCAATTTCATGGCGATTGCAGGTATGCCGGGTTTGCACAAACAAGAAAACGTGCATGCCTTCCAATTTATGCAACATATGTATGGATGCCCATATGACGGACGTTGCCTACCTGTTGCAGCAGAATCCTTTTTATAACCGCCGATCTCGAGCCGACACTGGGACTGTAGAGAATATCATCTCTTCTCACAGTCTTCTGCAGTTTGAGACACCGCTGGATAAGATGCATTTATGTTTCTGCTAATTTCCACCCATGCATCCCTTTTCTTCTTATTCGTACTCCCGGCTCCGAATCGCCCTTTCAGGACCGTCCTCCTCTCCAGTACCAACTGTGCCAGTAGTAATAATTGGTCCTGCGACCATTTAGGTTTCCTTGTTCTTTTCTCGCCAATCATTTTCAGTTCACAAGGTGCTTTTCACGGTAGTGGGGGGGGGGTTATATATTTAAGATGTGAATGATGTACTCAATAGACAGACTAATTGTTTACAGCCTACTTGCAATCACTCCCTTAATATGATGCATCCATCCATCCATTATCTATACCGCTCTCATCCAATTCAGGGTCGCATGGAGGGGGTGCTGGAGCTTATCCCAGCAATTAGCTGGCGTTAGCACCCTGGAAAGGACGGCAGTCTGTCGCATAATATGATGCATTTCATGTTTTTTCGTTTTTAAACTTCATCCTCTCTGTAAGTAGGCTATTGTGTGTAAATTGTATGAAGTGTGAGTCTCGTGGCCGACACAAAGATGTCAGCATGCATTATTTCTGCTATTTGCGCTGTTCACAATTACGCTTTTATCGACATAGAAGTTTTCCATTTCATGGTTTCACACGTGTCATTCAACAACCAATCACACTGCGGTCCGTCTATTTACTCATGCATAGGAAATTACGTTTCTTCATGATATGCACGTGTGTCCACGTGCTTATGCTGGGTCGGTCCTACAGGGCCACTCTTGGGGTTATTGAAGGGCCATTTCAAGAACCAACCAAGTACCAGTCTTGGAATATGTACTGAGAAATGGCCTGATGGTGTCATTTGGCAGGAAATGCATAGATGGAAGAGTCCAGATCTAAACCAATTTGATGATGGTTTGCTTGGGATCATTGAGAATAAGTAAATGAATTTGGGCAAAACCATAATTTTTATTGATGCAATCCTTCCCATAAGTGATAAGGGCAGGGATTTCCATCTAGCAAGATCCTCTTCAAATTTCCTTAAAAGTCAGATATGGTTTAGCTTTATTAAACCTACCAGTCTTGGACAGACACTGATACTTAAATATGTAATATTTCCGGATTGCAGTTGTTTAGTAATGGAATTTTGGAAAGCACAATTAATTGGAAGAAATGTATATCCTTACCAATTTATAGAATAATCTTTAACTCTTCATTACAGTCTTGCCAATTTAGTGACTTTGTCGTTATTTCTAATGAATTTTCATACACCGTTAAAAACATTTTTTCCAAAAAGTGCCTAGCAACTAATCTAGCGACATTTCTGGCCACTCTTTTCTACTTTCTGTGAAACTTTGTCATTAATATTCCCTACAGATTAGACACTTGCTCTGATCTGAACGTTCTTTCAGCAAGGGAATGATCTACGCAAGTGCAGACAGCATGATCACACGTCAAACTTCTCTTGGTTCATTTCATCCAGCGTCATACTGAGAGATGGTGGTAATTTCACTCCGTAATAAAATAAGTTGTTTTATGAACATCATACTCAATTCATCCATCTATCTGGGAGCTCACAGCAGGTTGAAGAGTTACTGAGGCTTTGAGGCATAGCTGTGGCCCCTGCAGCTGATCTCATACACTCCAAGGAGCCATTAGGGCCAGAATCAGTGGTTTTTGTCACTGTGGACAAAAAAGAGACATGTATTTTCTTTTAGATGTGTGATGGCACAATGTAGATTATTCACCTCATTAAGACTCAGTATCAAAATTAATAAAAACTGAATAGCTAGTATGGGTAAAAATTTGTGCAGGATAAAAACTGGTTATGATATTTTAATCCCTTAGGCCATACTGATGAAAAATCAAAAATATAGGCTGTTACATTTATATTTCATACTCTCAATGTTTAACTACCTGTATTTATTTAGTTACTGTAATATAATTTTACTCTTCTTTTGTTGTTTCTCAGTCATCTTCCTCTGTGATATTTAATCATTTATCCAAGTATTTGTACATTCTTCCCATGTCAATTTATAGGTAACGTTGTCTTACCATTCATTTTCTCTACCAAAACCAATAGCAAACAGACATTTAATAAGCCAGCACTTTTAAAATAAAATTCACAGACATTAGTCATGATATATTTTATCACGCTGCTGTTGTCTGCTGTAGTGTTTGTCTAAAAACATTCCCTATATGCATTTCAGCAACACTCCTGCAGCGGTATCCCCAGCAGGCAGACTGCTGTGGCTGCTGATGCATTTCTTCTCTCTGCTGCCTCTCTGGTGAACTGCGGTACTGCATCTTATTTCAGAGAGGCTAAATTCCCCCTTTCAAAATGTACGTTAATATGTTAACCTAAGTTCGTGAGCTGGACCACGCCCCATATTCAGTATCCTCTCAGTAATCAACTCGGATTCGACTCACCTGGCATCTCACACCTGAATTTCATCCCTAATTACTCCATGATCTATTTAAACCCTGAGCACTTAGCCATCAGCGTTGCTCAGACTCTGATCTTGTAAACCAGCGCTGTTTTGCAAGAAAATCTCTACTATAATGGATGTGCTTATCCTTGATCCTTCCGAATCTGATGAGGAGCTCTTCTCCAGTGAGACTTCCATCATCGGACCATTCTGTGGTCCATCAAGTCTCTCGCCGTGTCAGGCTTCCATCGGCTCATTGGGATTGACACCAGTCTTCTCAGTCAGCCAGAGCTCTTCCATCTCGCTCTGCTCGGTTGGATCCCTCTTCCGCGACTGGAGGCCGTACACTTGTCCGCTTAGATCGGCGCCCTTCTCCATCTCCTCCCCGCATATCTAACTCCCTTCGTTCTCATCTCGAGGCTTCGCCTCCCCTTTTTCCTTCCCTTGCCACGGGCCACTCGGTCCAAGTTTCCTCCCATTCCCGCAGAGCGTCTTTATCGTGCCCCGGGACTTCTTCCGGAGTCCAGCGGTCCTCAGTAGGCGCTGCAGGCCGATCGGCTCCAAGCCTCACTTCTTCCCGATCTTTTCAGGCTCCCTGTTCGTCACGAGCTCAGCACTTTCCGCCCGTTCTCTCTGGCAGTCCATCTCGGAGGGCTTCTCCTCCCTGTTCCCGTCCGGCTTCATTCGGGCCGAGGAACTCACCCAGAGTTCGTCGTTCTTCCATCTCCAACCGTCCGGACATGTCTGCTTGGACAGTAGCCCGCTTGCAATCAGCACTCAGGTAAAGAGGCATCTCCTTCAGCCGTTCCGCTAATAAATCTACCCTCTTCAAGCTCCTTTTTCCCTGTTCTTCACCGTTAACCAAAACTTCCTCCTCCCATAATCTACTTCCTACTTCAGCCTCAGTCCCCACTTCCTCTCAGGGCAGATCCCAGCCCTCATTTGCCAGGCCAACACCCACAGCTCCCCCTGCTGGCGGGGAAGCTTCTTCCGTCTCATTTCCCTCAAATTTTGCCTCATTCATAACAATTTTTTTCTCTTCTCTTCCTTAGCAATTCAGGCTGGATTTTCATTTAATCAATCAACTCCTTTTCCCCACCTTCCCCCTTCTATGTTTCCTACAGGTTCAACTCAGGCTTCCATCCATGCCCCAGGAACCCCTTCTAACCCTTCAATATTACCAACAGGCTCAAATGTCCAACAACCTCTTGCTGCATTACCTCAAAATTCTACTGGTCCGCCGTCTCAGTTGCCATCTTCATCTATTCACACTCCAGCCTCTAACCACTACACTCTTTCCACAGCAGTATCCCCCATTCAGCCACCCTCTTCCATCAATCGCCCTTCCCCAGTTTCACCCGCTCTCCGTCAACAAATTTTGAACGGTAATTACATCGATTTAGCTCTCCTTCTCAAACCCTCTCTAGGTCTCTCAGGTCAGCCCCGGGAGGTGCAGACCGGAATTGGGCTGATGCAGCTAGGTTCAGCTCTTAGCTCCAGTTCCAAAGATCTGACCCCCACAGAGTTCGCTTTCACATTCTCCCTTAATAGGGACATCATTTGCTAAGGTATTTCCTGACCGGCAGACCGAATTAGATGATTATTTATCTATTGTCCTTGACATGGCCCTTAGATTTGGAGGAACAGGGTTTTACCGATATCATGTCCTTTTCTCATCCCAGGCACCGGGTCGTCTTGCCCAATTCAACCAAGGTACACACTGGGGTTGTCTAGACTCAGAGATATATTGCCGCATCTTTGCAGCTCGGGCATCCCCATCTTGCAGCCTCTGCGGCGCTCCCTCCACCCTGCTACTACATGTACACTTGTCACTCCTCTCCGACCTCGGCTGTCATCGGCACGCAGCTCATCAGTCCCCAACCGTTTGTCCTCAGTAGCCCCTCCCCCTCCAGTGATTCCTAAGTCTCTGCCACAACAGTCTAAACCAAATGCACCAGTCTCCGGAGGTATGGATAACCGCGGCCGTCAAATCCTTTACCAGGGTGGTAGGATGGTGAGCAACAATTTCAATGACCTCAGTTGCTCAGCCTCTAGCTGTAGGCTCTTGCATACCTGCTCTTTCTGCGGAGGGGCACATGCTCGGAACACCTGCCCCCATAACCCCACTTCCAAAGCAGATTGACTAATACAGCACCTCGCCACTCCCATCGAGGTGAGCGCTCTGATCTCTGCTTTGGCCAGCCACCCCGATAGGGAATTTGTCGATTTCTTGGTTAAGGGTTTCACACACGGGTTCCACCCAGGCATTGAAGTTCGTAGATTTCAGAAGAAACAGAGACAAGTCAAAGACTGTCTCCATCATGGTAGAAGAAGTGGAGGTGGTTGAGGAGTACCTGGTGGTGAGTCGGCTCCGGTGGTGGGAGAGGACGCCGGACAGACCTGACAGGCCCAAGCGAGTTGTGAGGGTCTGCTGGAAACGTCTGGCAGAGTCCCCTGTTAGAAGAAGTTTCAACTTCCACCTCCGGTAGAACTTCGAACACGTCCCGAGGGAGGCAGGGGACATTGAGTCCGAGTGGGCCATGTTCTGTGCATCCATTGTCGAGGCGGCTGACCGTAGTTGTGGCCGCAAGGTGGTCGGTGCCTGTCATGGCGGCAATCCTCGAACCCGCTGGTGGAAACCGCCGGTGAGGTATGCTGTCAAGCTGAAGAAGGAGTCCTATTGGGCCTTTTTGGGCTGTGTGGGGTACTCCGGGAGTATGGGGTTCAGGGCCCTTTGATAAGGGCTGTTACTGTAGTAGCCACATAGAAGTTCCCATCCCATTCAGCTGCCAGCAGCTTCCCAGCACAGTTCCAGCAGACTTCCAGCAGACTTCCAGCGACTGGAGTGACCCCCACCATCTCCTGGGCATGATTAGTTTTTACTGTAACTCCTCCCACTCATTGAGATATAGAACATGACCAGGAGATGGCACTTCTCTCACAGAAATTAGTACACACCACCAGAGGTGGCATTTCACTAGCCTGGACCACGTTACAGATTAAGTTAACGATTCGCAAGCAAGAATAAGACTATAAATTAAGAATTTAAACAATTTATTGAAAGCATGGAGGAACGACGGTCTGGGAGAGGTGTCGTCGGAGACCCGGGAGGGAGACTGAGTGTGGGGGCGTAGTCTTCAGGAAACTCATATGTCCGAGCCTACTCAGGACCCCCCCAGACGGAACCTAGAAGAGAGAAATTTTAGGAGCAGTGGCACTGGAGTGAACAAAAGCATAAAACCGTGATACTGCAAACAGTGGATGCTGTAAGAGAAAGGGGGAGGGTTAAGAGGGGTGGATCAGCGGGACCCCGAGAGAAAAGCGGGTCAGCGGGACCCCGAGAGAAAAGCGGGTCGACGGGACCCCGAGAAAAAATCGGGTCGACGGGACCCCGAGAAAAAAGCGGGTCAGCGGGACCTCGAGAGAAAAGCTGGTTAGTGGGACCTCGAGAGAAAGCGGGTCGACGGGACCCCGAGAGAAAAGCGGGTCGACGGGACCTCGAGAGAAAGGCGGGTCAGCGGGACCCCGAGAGAAAGGCGGGTCAGCGGGACCCTGGAAGAAGGCGAATCAGTAGGACCTGGACCAGGCAACCTAGAGGGATGGGAAGGGAGGGACAATACGAACGAGACAGACAAGAAATGAGAGCCAGACGGAGATTTAAATGTGTATCACGGTGGGATTGGGAATGTGTGAGCGGTCATAAGTGCCAGGTGAGGCGAGTTTAGGGCTGATTAGGATGTGCGAGTCGGATATAGGGCGTGTTCCTTACTCCTCAACTTAAGTTAACTTTGTTAACTCCATTTCACTAGCCTGGATCACGATACAGATTAAGTTAACGATTCGCAAGCGAGAATAAGACTATAAATTAAGAATTTAAACAATTTATTGAAAGCATGGAGGAACGACGATCTGGGAGAGGTGTCGTCGGAGACCCGGGAGGGACACTCAGTGTGGGGGCACAGTCTTTAGGAAACTCATATTTCAGAGCCTGCTCAGGACCCCCAAAAAGGTCTTGATAAATTGATTAAATGAGAAGCGATGCACATGGCGTAGATCATATTATTTTGGATCGATATGCTGGAGAGTGCCAGCGGGCTAGACTCTGGATTAACATTGTCAGAGATCGCTGAACGGGCGACTGCGGTAGCTGTACCTATGTGAATGGAATCAACAGAGGAGAATTAGGGGGAGATGCCGGACCGGCGGAGAACCTGATGACGGGGATTAAGAACAAGAACCGGGTAGCTGGGATTTCGATTCGGTGATTAACCGTGGCTTAAATTGTGGGGCGTTAGCGGATAACCAGGACTGAACATAACGGGATGGCTTATAGGGACTGAGGTCAGAACCCCAAAAAGGTCTGGAGAGATTAGCCCAGAACTGAATGGATGTGACATGGATAGTCTAGATAAATGCACGGAAGGGGACATATGGCCTAGAATTGGATGATGAGCAAGCATGAAGCAACAGTGGAGAGGAAACACTCTCCTTTAACGGGAAGAAACCTCTTGCAGAACCCGGCTCAGTACAAGCAGTCATCTGCCGCGACCGTCTGGGGGTCTGAGATGCTCAGTTGCTTTGAGCATCATCTGAGCAGATGCTAACAAACGTCTTTGTTGGATGATTAGCATAGGAGCGAGGTGATGGGTTCGTAAGGACTTAGGAAGGAATTGAGGCGGAAGAGGTGGATTTGCACTGAAGTACCGAGCTGATCGGTTTTACTCCTGCGTAGGGTGTGGATGAGGGTATCGTGATTGAGGACGGAGATGTCAGAGAGACACGGATGCACTGAGGGATCGTGTCTGGCGGAGGAAGGGGCGAACTCTGAACATCGTAGGAACCCGAAAAAAGCGAGCAGCAGCATGGACTGGAGTGTTAAGTCTACAAATGCGGACGAGTAGCCGGAACGAGGTCTGTGAATGCAGCGGGCGAGAAGGTCTGCGGTTAGCGGAAGGCGGTGGCCGGCTGAGGATGGCTCCAGTTTTCTGAGGCCTTTGAGTAACATCGGAATATGGCAATGGTTGAGTGCTGGGCAGGGACTGCCTGAAGCCAGCTTGATGTAGAAATGGATTCCTGATAGGTACGATTTTATGGTAGACGCGCGGATCTTTTGGACAGAATGGGAGTGAGTGATGAACTGGCAGATTGACGAGCAAGTAAGAGAAGGAAAGGAGAGACCATACGTTACATGAAATGCCTTAACTGCTTTTCAGCTGGAGAGGTAGACAGAGAGGGTACCGGGTGAGAGGCTGTCGATTATGGAGTGTTGAGCAATGGAAGTGAGATTGTGGAGTTGCGGCGTCAGTTGTAAATGGTGGCAGAAAATGGAGGGATCGGAGTCGGGTTGAGGTCTGCTTCTGAAGCCAAGGATCTGAATTTCTGAAAAGAGAAACGAGAAAGAGAGTCAGCAATGCAGTTTAAGTATCCGGGGATGTGAGCGGCGCGGAGGATGAAATGGTGTTGGGCGGATATGAGGGTGAGCCGACGAATGAATTGCATAATGATAAGGGAGCGGGATCGACCTTTATTGATGATATCTACAATGGCTGTGTTATCGGAGTGAATGAGGATCGACTTCTGAGCCCATTCATGCCCCCATTATGATGGGGTAGAGCTCATGGAGAGCGGAGGAAGGGATGGGGAGCTGGGTCTGGAAGGAGTCAAAAAGGGGGGGCCAACGAGAAGCAAACCATCTTCCTTGGTAGTAGCCTCCGAAGCCGATGGATGGGGCAGCGTCCGTGTAAAGATGGATGTCATCAGGAAGGGAGACAGAATCATTATAAAAGAACGAAATACCGTTCCAGGAAGAGAGGAATTCGCGCCAGAGTCGCAGCTCTGAGCAGCAGGACTCGGAGAGAGTAAGGCGGTCGTAAAGGCGTGGCACGCTGGCGGCTGTAACCAGGAGGTGGGATACAAAGGACCGGCCCTGGGGAATGATTCGGACTGCATAATTAAGATGGCCGAGAAGTGACAGCAGCTGCTGCTTGGAGCAGGAGTCAGTCAGAAGAAAGTTATAGAGGATCAAGGAGATCCGGTGGACTTTCTCTAGCGGCAGAGAAGCCTGAAAAGAGATGGAGTCGAGGGTAATGCCCAGGAACTCCAGAGAAGTGAGAGGCCCGACTGTCTTCTCTTCGGAGAGGGGGACACCCAGGACCGAGAAGGCTTCCATGAGAGCGCACAACCCCGAACAGGGTGGAGAAGAGGGGGGGGGGGGGGTGACAACTAGAAAATCGTCCAAAAGATAAAGGACGAATGGCAGGTGGTAAGTACTCAGAAGTACCCATTAGAGGGCCTCGGAAAGGGAATCAAAGATTTTGGGGCTACTCCGGCAGCCGAAGGTGAGCCTGACCGCGAAATAGTAAACCCCCTTCCAACAGACGCCGATAAAACGCCAGAAATCTGGGTGAAGGGAGAGGACCATAAAGGCGCTGGTGATGTCTGCCTTAGCGAGCCAGGAGCCCCGTCCCGCCTGACGGACAAGGCCGATGGCGTGGTCGATAGTCGCGTACTGTATTGAAAAATCGGGGAAGGGGATTAGGCTGTTCATACTGGGAACTGAGGAACTGTGTGGTGAAGATAAATCGATGATAAGGCGCTTTTTACCAGAGTATTTACGGGTGGCGACGCCTAAAGGGCTCACCCGGTAGACTGGAAAAGGGGGATGGCTGAAGGGGCCAGTCATGAACCCCTCCTCGACCTCCTTGTGTAGCAAGGAATCGACTATGTTGGGCTCCGAGAGGGCAGAGCGCAAATTAGCGCAACAGGCTGAACTATTAGGGAGTATTTCTATGCCGGGGTGAAAGCCGTGAGTGAATCCCTGGACTAAAAAAATCTACGAACTCTCGGTCTGGGTGGTGGGTCAGGGCAGAGATGAGGGCCCTCACCTTAATGGGTGTGGCCAGGTGTCGGACTAGTCAGTTGGGCAGAGGGGTGTGATTGTGGGGGCAGGAGCTCCTGGAGTGAGCCCCGCCACAGAAGGAGCAGGAGTGTAGGAACCTGCAGTGTGATGAGGAGCAGTTTTGATCATTAAAGTTATGCAGACCATTCTGCCTCCTTGGTAGAGAATGATGCGGCCGTGTTTATCGACACCGCCTGAAGCTGGCGCGCTGGGTTTGATCCTGGTGGGGAGGGGTTTGGGGATAAGCGGGGGTGGGGGGGCAGCAAGGGACATGCGGTCGGGGACCCCGGTGCTGCGGGCTGCGGACCGGGACCGGAGAGGGGCGACGATAGTGCAGGCGGAGGCGGGGTGGGAGGGGGCGCCACAAACAGTGCAGGGGAACTGTGCAAGTGTTGTTCTAGATTCAAATCAATTCTTCATTGATTTTCAAATGGAATCCTTCCTTCCGTAGATATATCTCAAAATCCAGCGGATGAACCTAGACAGCCAAACTTGAAGATATTTCCTCGAACAGTACATGGTGGAAAGAAGAGGGCCTTTAACCAGACATGGTATTCACAACAAAAATGGCTTGAATATTCTCAAAGTCAGGACTCTGTCTATTGTTTTGCATGTAGACACTTTTCCCTTCCAAATACTTCTGAAACTCCTTTTACATCACATGAAGGGTACTCAAACTGGAAGAAGGCAATGAATAAAGATGGAGGTTTTAAGGGACACGCGAAATCTGAAGGTCATGTAAATGTATGCTTGGAGTGAATATAAGAAGGACATTTTGACAGATTCATCTGTGGGCGATGGTTTGGACAATTAAAAGTAGAGGAAAATTGCATGTATATTAAAACTGTTGCTGAAGTACTTCTACTTACAGCTATGCAAAACCTCCCCCAAAGGGGACATCTTGAGACAGATGCATCACAAAACAAAGGGAACTTTTTGAAGATGATGGAACTGATTTCTAAGCATAATCCACTGATTGCAAAAACATGAAAGCAACAGGAAATGCAAAATATACCAGTAACACCATTCCGAATGAAGTAATGGAATGTTTGTCAGAGATGGTACGTGAAGACATTATCAGAGAAGTGAAGGAAAGCGAGTGCTTCTCTGTGATTGCAGAAGACACAAAAGACCTAAAAAAACAGAGCAACTGTCATTAGTACTAAGGTATTACTACAATGGTGCTGTTCAAGAGAGTTTTGTAGAGTTCCAGAGAGTAAGTCAGCTAGATCCGGCATGGCTCACCCAAAAAAATCATACAGTGTCTGGAAAAGTATGGCTTTGAATACCTATCCAATCTTGTAGGCCAAGGATATGATGGGGCATCAGTAATGTCAGGGAAATGCAGTGGGGTTGCAGCCAGGATCAAAGCAGAGGCAAAACGTGCGTTTTATGTACACTGCAATGCACATTGCCTTAACCTTGTTATTGTTGATGCTGTGAAAGCAGTCCCTGAAGCTGACTGCTTTTTTTCATTGTTGCAGAAATTGTATGTTTATATGTCTGGTTCATATGTTCACCAGAAATGGATCACAGTTCAAAAAGACATGTATTCAGAGGCTCCTAGAGAGCTTCAGAGACTCGGTGATTGTTGTCTGAGGCAACATTACACTGTTTTGCAATATCCATTGTGTCTTGCCACAGCTCATCAAAACAGGATTCACTTCTGTACTGGTACAAGGTGTCTTGAAGTGCATGGACTAGGTCTACAGCCCTTGCTAGATCAAGAGATGGAGATTGAAGTATATCAGAAAGCAACTTCATTTCACCAACAATTTTTCTAAATGTGGCTAAATTGCCAATAAACGTGAGGTCAATTTGTGCCAACAGACCCTGTGCCTCCACTGATCTGTCACCACTGTCCTCTATATCTATCTCATGAAGTACTCTTAATATAGCTGGTAATCTAGCCATGACATTTTTGCATGCACTGAAACGACATGCCCACCTGGTATCACTGAGTCTCTGAAGCTCTCTAGGAGCCTCTGAATACTTGTCTTTTTGAACTGTGATCCATTTCTGGTGAACATATGAACCAGACATATAAACATACAATTCTAATGGGACAGCATAGGTGTAAGGATGATGAAAAGGACAAGTTTAGGAGGGAAGTATTTTACCCCATTCGTGACCATGTACATGCAGAGATGGAGAAACGCTTCAACAAGACAAACTGCGATATTATGAGGGGTATACAGTTAATAAACCCCAAGAGTGAGAGCTTTTTGTCAGAGGAAATAGTTTTAAGTTTGGGTGGTCTGTATGACTGTGATATTGAAGACTTCAAACATGAGCTGTATCAAGCTAAGAAGGTTGTTCAGACGAGAGCACATTGTGGGAATGAACTCTCCAGTGTTCTGGAGTTTACCACCTTTCTAGAGTCTTACAAAGAGGTGTTTCATCAGCTTTTCCGTTTATGCCGAATAGCTTTAGCCTTACCTGTCAGCAGTGCTACTTGTGAACGTAGCTTCTCAGTGCTAAAGCTTATAAAAAATCATCTGCGAACAACTATTACTGATGAGAGGCGAGTTTTGAGTATTGAGAGGAAACGAGCATGATCATTAAGCCTAGACGACCTTGTAACACGTTTTGCCACCTGTCACCGTAACAGGCGTATCCCCCTATTCTAAGTCACTGATAGTAGTTAGTGAAGCATAGAGTACGATACTTGAGTAAATGTTCATTTTATACAAATAAATCTTGTACAACTGCAATTGCTGCTGATTAAAAATGTTCTTGTACTCTCTGTCTTTCTAGTTGCAAGATACTTTTTAAAAGTTCAAGAAGTTAATTTTTGCACAGTTTATATTGAAATCATTATCAAAAGAAGGTATGCATTCTATTATGTCCATCCATAGATAAAGTATTTACTTGTTTTCAGTTTTGATTCAAATGTCAAAGTCTGTGTTCATTTTATTTTTTTAAAGTCAAAATCTTCATTGGCCAGTTTGTGAGAAGATTATCCGCTTTTTTTCTTTTAAAGATGCAGATAAAGTTTTACATAGTCATTGACAAATTAGCCAATCATATGTAAATTTTTTTCATATTTTAATATTTAAAAATGTTTTTGCCCAAAACATGTTTGCACTATATGTCAGTGAAAATACTATGCAAAAATATCTTTCTTTGAATGTTGAATAAACACTGACAACGCTTCTGATTGTACTTCTTGTACTTTATCAATCCACTATCAAAAAAACCTTGCACTTTAGTGGTGAAAACCAAGCGCATCCAGCTGTACACTCAAACTTTTTTCATTACTCGTAGATGATGATTAATTAGAGTGTACCAATGACATTGTGCTTTGACAGACTTTGATTTATTTTGGTTTTTAGGGTTATTGAATTATGATCAGCGGTTAATAGTTTCTTTTTCAAGGTTATGGTTCCATTTACATGTGCCACCTTTTTTCAAATCTGTGCCCCAACCTGGCCCCCCCGAAAAAAAAATTCTGGACACGCTGCTGACAGGGGGCTTTCCATCGCCTGGACATACCCCTAAGACCAGAACCAGTCTCCGGGTCGGGCAGCTCAGCAGAGCTGGCTGGCTGTATGTGGAGATTGAGATCAGCGGAACCCGCCTCCGTTCACTGGTGGACACGGGCTCTACCATTTCCCTGGTCAGGGCCGGGGCTCTGCCAGACACCGGGCAGCTCAGATTCGGCGGGTGGATGCCGACTAAAAGATGTGTCGTCACCGCCACAGGAGAGTGGTCCTGGTTGAAAGGCCGCCAGGTGCTCCAAGTCAAAGGAGCCGGGCAGAAGAGGAACCATGTGTTCTGGCTGGCCGATAGTCAAGAACCGTGCGTAGTTGACCTGGACCTGCTGAAAGCTTGGGGGGGCACAATTGATGTGGCCGCCGCTACTCTTCAAGTAGAGCAGCACACCACTCACCTTGACCAGCAAGAGCAGGACGAGGGGCGACAGAGGGCATGGAGCCCCGGCCGGCCGAAGTAACCAAAGAAATGGCGACCCCACCACCACTAACCGAGGACGAGCAAGCAGTACAGGAGTTGTACCGAAGCAGCTGCTGTGGCCTGAGTGAGGAGCAAAGTGACCAGTTACGCCACCTGCTGGACACATATCTCGACATCTTCGCAGCCAAAGACAAAGAGTGCACCCGGGCCAGGCTGGTTCAACATGACATCGACACCGGCCAAGCCAGGCCAATCCGGAGGCGGCGGAGAAGAAAATTCAAGAAATGTTAGACGCTGACATTATCGAGCCCTCACACAGCCCATGGGCGGCTCCGGTGGTGCTGGTGAAAAAGAAGGACAGTGGCTGGCGGTTCTGTACGGACTAACGACGACTGTGTGAGGCCATACGGAAGGACTCATACCCCCTGCTGCGCATCGACGACAGCCTGGATGACGTGGCCGGGTCCAGCTGGTCCAGCACTCTGGACCTCCGCAGCGGCTACTGGCAGGTGGAGCTGGCCCCGGAAGCCCGGGCCAAGACGGCGTTCACTATCGGCCAGGGGGTATGGCAGTTCAAGGTGATGCCATTCGGTCTATGCAACGCCCCAGCCACCTTTGAACGCCTCATGGAGAGGGTCCTGGCCCAGGTCCCCGGGAGCCGCTGCATTGTCTACCTTGATGACATCCTGGTCCACGCGGCGGCATTCGAGGCAGCCCTAGCCAATCTCCAGGAGGTCTTCCAGGCCATCCGTCAAGCTGGCCTCCGGCTGCACCCCCAGAAATGCCATCTGTTCCGGCAGGAGATCAGCTTCCTGGGGCACGTCGTCGGCGCAGCAGGAATCGCTACCGACCCGGACAAAGTGCAAGCAGTGAAGGACTGGCCAATACCACAGAACGTCGGAGAGCTGCAGAGCTTCTTGGGGCTGGCCTCCTACTACCGGCGGTTCGTGCAGGACTTCGCCATGCTGGCCGACCCGCTCCACAAGCTGACATACAAAGGGCAGACGTTCCTCTGGGACAGTGACTGTGCCGCTGCCTTCACAGCACTACGGGTGGTGCTCACCCAGGCCCCGGTCCTGCAGTGCCCCGATCCGAAGCTGCCCTTCATCCTGGATACTAATGCCAGTGACAGGGGGATTGGAGCGGTCCTCTCACAGGCAGGGGAGGACAGAGAGAGTCGTCGCTTACTACAGCCGGACACTGAGCCAACCGGAGCGGACCATGCCTCCTTGACGTAGCCACTGAACTTCAAGGAATCAGAGGGGCAGGTCGCTCGATGGCTGGAAGTACTGCAGGGCTACCACTTCCAAATCGCCCACCCAATTCCACGCCCTGTCCCGACGGCCCTGCATGGAGGAGCCTGACTGTCGGCAGTGTCAGGGGACCGAGGATGATTTGGCGGCGACACTCCACGTGGCGACTCTGGCGAGCCCCAACACGGCCCCCGAGGAGCAGTAGAGGTAGAGGCGCTGGACCGGCGACAGCTGCAGGAAGAACAGCATCGAGACCCAACCCTCTCCCACGTCTGGCGGTGGGTGGAGGCGGACCAGCGAACCCCCAGGGAGGCAGTGGCAGCGCTCGACCAGGAGACTAAGGCACTGTATTCCCAGTGGCCAAGCATATGCTGCCAAGGGGGGGGGGGGGGGGGGGGGGATTGCTCTATCGGCGGTGGCAGGCATCTGAGTCGGGACAGGAGAGTCTGCAGCTGCTTATACCCCGGCAGCTACGGACCAAGGTGCTCCAGATGGTGCATGAAGCAGTTGGAGCAGGCCACTTTGGGGTGGCCAAAATACTGCGGCGGCTCCGGGCCAGGTTTTACTGGCCTGGCTGCCACCAGGACGTGGAGGTCTATGTGCAATGCTGCAACCCCTGCACGGCCAAGAAAGGACCGCATTGGCATGCGAAGGCCCCCCTACAGCAGTGCCAGATGGGGGCGCCCATGGAGCGAGTGGGGGTGGACGTACTGGGCCCATTCCCGGTGACAGAGAGGGGCAGCCGCTACATCCTAGTGGCCATGGATTACTTCACCAAGTGGCCGGAGGCCTATGCGGTCCCCGACCAGAGGGCTGTGACCACAGCGGAGAAGTTAGTCACTGAAATGTTCTGCCGGTTCGGGGCTCCGGAGGAGCTGCACAGTGACCAAGGGCAGAACTTAGAGGCAGAAGTGTCCGCGGAGGTCTGTAGCCGGCTGGGCATCCGGAAGACACGTACCACCCCCCTCCACCCGCAGAGTGACGGCCTGGTTTAGCGGTTTAGCCAGAAAGACTTGGACCTGCACCTCCCTATGGTGCTGTTCTCATACCGGACAGCCGTGCAGGAGTCCACCCGCAGCACCCCGGCGCTCCTGATGTTCGGCCACGAGCTCCGGACACCGGTGGACTTGGTGTTTGGGCCTCCTCCAGAACGTACAACCTCGGTTGGGGAAGGACTTGACTATTTTGGCCAGCTGAAAGAGCGGCTGCGGGTGGCTCACGAGCTGGCCCGAGGGGCTCTGCAGGCTGCTGGACTCAAGCAGTAGAGGGCCTACGACTCCCGCTGCTTTGGGGGAGGGCTTTGGGACAGGGTTTGGGTGTTCTGCCCAGAGCGCCAGAAAGGACGCTCACCAAAACTGTCCAGTCAGTGGGCTGGTCCATGTGTGGTGCTACAGAGGGTCTCTGATGTAGTGTATCGGGTGCAGCTATGGAAGAGAAGCCGAGAGGTGGTGCTGCACTGGGACCGCTTGGCACCGTACCGGGCCAGGGAGGCCACAGAGACGGACTCGGGGGGCCCTCCTCTGCCCCCTTCCTCTTCACCACCACCGATAACTCCCCTGGCCACTGGGGGCGAGCCGGCACGCTTGGGTTGGCGACGGCAGCAGCTGCCCCCAGGTTCCAGGACTTTTTTATGGGATGATGAACAGTCTTGGATATTCCCGGTTGCGGAGGACAGCTAACCGTCTAGGGGGGGCAGTGTAGCAAGGCAGGGGGAGGAGCTTCCAAGGTGCTTCGCGGCACGGCCTGTTCTGACACCGTGACCCAGATTTGAATGTGAATAGTTGACGTGTCTGGTGTTTGTTGATCAAAGTTGTATTGTTCCGCAAACTTGTTGTCGTTCCTGCACGTTAACCCATGATCGGTTACATACGTTTAAATAATTAGGAGGAAAACATGAGTGTAGATGTTTGATATGGGAACCAACAGTTTTTTTATGGGTAACGTAATGATTCCGCATTTCATTTTTTGGTTTTTATTTATCTGTAACCTAGTTGATTGTGCTTCTAGCCAGAAACTTGTAAAACATTTAATTGATAAAAACTATATTTAAATCAAACTTTATCGGTTAAATACATATTAAGGGGTAAAGAAAACATCACAAATAACATTAGTAAAATATATTTAAATCATAGCCTATTATATGAATAGATATAAAGCTCTCATCCAGTGACAGACTGACCACTTGGCAGTGTAGGCAGATGCCACTGCGGCCGCTTGGTATAAACCGCCCACCACCAGCTGCTTGGACTTACTGCTCATCATTGCTTGTGGTCGCATCACAAATAAATAAAAACATCATCATAACGAAATAAAAAGTCTGAATAAATAAATTAAGCAGAGCGGAGTGGCTTTATTTGCATTTAGCTTTATTTCAGTGTAGATTATTTAAAAATGTTCATTTCTTTGTTATTTTGTGTAGTAACTACACTGATAAAAACAACCTGTTGGATTTACCTGAAATAAAATCATTGTAAGTATATGCACTTAATTTTTATAAGTGGTTTGTACTGTTGTGACATCAAGTATAACTTACTTTTCAGTATCAACTAAAATGTATTTCACTCTTAATGTAGCATTTCTGAAGAAATTAAGTAAATGTTACCTAATTATATTTAATTCAGTAGGTTGTATCTATTAAAAATTAAGTAAATTGAATTGACCAAAACTAGGGATGCACCGATCCGACTTTTTCAGTCCCAATACTGATGGCTGGATTTTGTCTATCTGTCGATACCCGATACCGATCCGGTACTATTTGTGAAAGTGTGGAGGTCCTGTCACTATAGCTCCAATAGATCATGTGCCCTGGCTGCTTGGCCACAGGTATATCCCTTTGGCTGACTGGTTAGCGCACATGACCTTCACCTGGGAGTTGTGAAATCGAATCCCGCCTGGGCCCTCATTGTGTACCTTGCCACATATTGTTGAATTAATTACCTGTATAACTTCTGGTGCCTTTCTTGAAGAGACTAAAGACACCAGACTTTACAAACTAAACATAACTGAGACAAAATAACAGATGTAAAAAAAAAAATACAAAATTACCACAAAAATAAAAATTTAAGTGAAAAATTGATCTTTTTTGGTGAATTTGTTTCAGATTTTCCCCATTTTGAGTATCGGTTAAGTTTAACCGATACCGATACCAGTACATAATGCAGTATTGGGGTTGATACCCGATACCAGTATCGGTGCATCCCTAATCAAAACACAACAATGTGGCAGGTGGAAGTTGGAATCAAACCCTTAATTTCTAGACTATAAGCTGATCCTTCACCACCAACTACAGGCACCCTAAGGAAGCCATTAAGTATTTTAAAATACTTAGTACCCCCTGCTATTAGATACACCCGTTGGAATCTCACTGAAACAAGGCAATAACATTATTCAAAATCTCACAGTTTAAATGCTCTTTAAACCGTAACACATTAAAACATTTCAAAAGTTAAGCCTAGTTTATACCTCTCCAACAGCAAATTTGCATGCAGACGTATTGACAGTGAAGTTTTTCATTTATTGTTCTCTGTTTCTTTATGTGTGTCAGGATCCGTCCTTGTTTCCCCTGTTTGAGTTTAATTGTTCCCCAGTGTATCTCGTCATCTTAGTTACTCCCCAGTGTATTTATGTTCCCAGCTTCCCTAGTGTCTTTGCATTGTAGTCTTCATGGTTCTTCATGGGTCTTCATGGTTTCTAGGTCCGTTTGTAGTCAGTTCCTGGTCAGTCTCTCATCTGATCCATTCTCTGTGTTTTCCTGAGTCTTGCCAGAATAAAGTGGATCTTAATTCATTCTGCTGCCTGCTGAGTCAACTTTCAACACAACGCAAACATGACAGAACGACAACGCCAAAAGTACTCTGTGACAGGGGAAAAGATAACTTTGCTGGAATGGCTGGCTAGAGAGGCAGCTAAAAATGCCTCTCCGCCTAAGGACTCACCCTTCTGGGGTACCGGGCTGGTGCTCTGCCCGGGGAGTCTGAGGCCTCATTGTCTGAATGCTGATCCCCGTCCATTTCATCGAAGTCGGCGTGAACCTCGTCGCCGGGGGCCGTGCTAGCACGTCCAAAAGGGTCCTGTTTCTCTCCTCATAAACATAGACAAGAAGGAGGATTCTCTTAATGACTCCTTGATCACTGTGGGTACAAGCCAGCCGCAGTTTTTTCATGGCACTTCAGTTCCTGTGCCAGCTCCGAGACGTTCCGATTGTTCCTGTGCCAGCTCTGTGATGTACTTCAGTCCCTGTGCCTGCTCCGAGACGTTTCAGCATTCCTGTCCCTAATCCGAGATGTTTCAGCGTTCCTGTCCCTGCTCCGAGACGTTTCAATGTTTCTGTTTCTGCCCTGAGACGCCACGAGGATGCTTTGTTGGGTCCCCAGTGCTTTCGGGTTCCAGTTGCCGCTCCCCACTGTCTGGGGACTCTGGCAGTTCCGCCTGCTTCACCTGAGGGGATTTGAAACATTCCTCATGGCTTCGACGCTTCTGCTGCTGCGGCCCTGGCTGTGGTCCTCCTTGCTATCACCGCTGCAGATCTGGGACCTTCTCCTTCCGTCGAGGTGATGAAGATTGACCTACCCCAGCTTCCACGCTCTCTATTCGACATGAAGGCGAAAGCAGATCTTCCCCAGCTTCAACACTCAGTGTTCCCTATGAGGTTCAGGTCTCATGCGCTCACCGTTCCCTAATAACTTCTCCCCCAAGGCTCCTCTAGCTGCTACAGTCTTCTCCCATCGACCTCTGGCTGCTCCCGCTGTTGGTCCTCCACGAACTCCTGTTTGGGGATTTCTTAGGGGGAATCTACCGGCTTCTCTCCTTCGTCGGCTCCGACTTCTCAAGGCTACAGCGCCATTGAGCGGGAAAAGACACTCACAACCATTCCAAGCGCTGTGATGGACTCTGTCCCTCAGGGAAATTCTCTGGCGATGTCTCCCAAGCCATCCCTGGGTCACCTTCAAAAGAAGGGGTTAGCCTCTGAACTTCCTTTTTTAGGCAGACTTAGGCAGCGTAGACATCCAACTGATCGGCCGAGGAGATGCATACGGATGAATGAAAAGTGGTCGTCTCCTGATTTTTGTTTTGGACCCTCTAAAGGCCCAGAGTGGAATTTGTGTTCCTGGAGTTTGACAACTTTTTGATAATGTTTTTGGACTCCTTAAAGGGCCCCTGAGCTTCTTTGTGTTTTGGACTTTTTTTTAACTCTTTTAAGGTTTCTGAGTGTAACTCATATTTTGATTTTCAGGGTTTAAGCGTTAGATTTTTGAGACTTGTCTGGGTACGTCCTGCCATCCTCGTCCCGCAATGCTCGACCAGGACAGCAGGGGGGGGCTAACTTTTCATTGCCTCTATGCTTACTATCTCTCTAGTATCGCAGTGTCGTTTTGTTGTTTTTCTTCAGTCTGTGAACGTATTTCCCCCTCAAGGAGCAATGGACAACAGAAAGTACGTTTTGATTAAGCTGTAAAGCTTTCTACTAGAAGTGCAGCTCATTGAATACTCTAAAAACGCATGGAAACAAACACAGTAGCCTTTTTTTTTTTTACGCCTCCTTGTGTTCATAATCGCCAAAAGATGAGATTAGGCAAGGCAAAGCAATTTTATTTATATAGCACACTTTCAATACAAGGCAAATCAAGGTGCTTTACATGATTAAGTGCTAATGCAACCAAATACATGATAAAAATATGAAAATGAAAACAGAGAGAAGCATAAAAAATGAAAATTATGTGAGAGTATGAAATTTAAAAACAAATTAAACCATCAAGAAACCATCAATAAAAAGAGAAAGTGTAAAGAACAAATGTATTCAAAAGAATATAGATTAAAAACAGATAAAACACAATCGGTTAAAATATAAGAATAAAAATCAAACAATGAGATTCAAAGAGTGATCAAAAAATGGAATTTAGGACTCAAAGACAGCTCTGAATAGTATAGTTTTAATCTTTGATTTAAAAGAGCCAACAATTCAGCATTTTTGCATTCTTCTGTAAGTTTTTTCCAGATTTATGGAGTATAGAAGCTGAAAGCTGCCTCTCCCTGTTAGGTTCTAAGTCTAGGAATGTTTAGTAAGCTTGAGTTGGAGGACCTGAGTGGTCTGCTGGGTTGGTATAGTGCAGCAGATCTCCAACACACTTTGTTACTAAACCGTTCAATGGTTTATAAACTAGTACGAGTATTTTAAGTCTATTCTCTGAGCTACAGGAAGTCAGTGTAAAAACTAGGGTGATGTATTCTACTTTCCTGGTTCTAGTGAGGACCCGGGCAGGAACATTCTGGATCAGCAGCAGTTGTCTGATTGATTTTTAGGTAGAACTGTGAGGACGCTTTTGCAGAAATCAATCCGACAACAGATGAATGTGTTGTTGCCTTTATGTGACCCAGGAGGTTCAGGTCTGACTCCATTATTACACCTAGATTACGGCCCTGATTATGAGTTTTTAGTTGTATTAGGTGAAGCTGTGTGCTCGCTCTTGATCGTTCCTCCTTAGGTCCAAAAATAATTACTTCCTTTTTGTTTCTGTTTAGCTGGAGAAAGTTGTGGGACATCCAGTCGTTGATTTGTTCAATGCATTCATTGAAGGTCTGGACAGAATCAAAGTCACCTGGTTGTCTGTCTGGAGTGTTGTCTGCATAGTTATGGTAACTAATCTTATTTGCTGCTATAATCTTGGTTAGTGGGAGCACATAAATATTGAACAGGAGGGGTCCCAGGAGGGGTCCCAGGATGGAGCCCTGGCGGACCCCACATGTGATTTCTGTTTTTTTCTGATGAGAAATTTCCTATGGACACAAAGAACTTCCTATTCTTGAGGTGAGACTCAAATCATTGAAGTGCTGTACCAGTAAGTCCGACCCAGCTCCCCAGTCATTTCAGTAATATTTTATGATAAACAGTGTCAAACGCTGCACTAAAGTCCAACAGAACCAGAACTGTGGTATTTATGCTCAGGGGCTGCTGTCACTGGAGGATTGGTTAGTCTTTCAACTGTTGTTAGAGTCCGAGTGTTATTAATGTTTCTGTTAATGATTTCAGAGAATAATGATTCCCTTGCAATTTTAAAACTTGAGTTGAGCAGTAAATTTGTTTAAAGATTTCAGCTGAGCTGTCAACGAGGAAGCGTTTTTTTTACTATGGTCTCAATTTGATTTGATAGTTTAGCCGGGATCAGGATTTCAAAGAAGATGTAGAAATGGTCAGATAATACAACATCCGCAATGGAGATGTTAGAGATTTTCAGTACTTTGCTAATGATTAAGTCTAAAGTGCGTTCTTTTTTGTGTGTTGGTTGATTGATATGTTGGGTTACACCAAAGATATGGAGAGTATCAGTTAGTGTTTTAGTTCGTCTATCCTGAGAGTTCTCAATATGAATGTTCAAATCTCCCACAATAACTAGATGGTTATATTCAATAAATATTACAGATAGAAGGTCATTGAGGTCATTAATGAAGTTTGAGCTAGCTTTGAGGGGTTTGTATATATTTATGACTAAGAGCTTATTTGGCTCTTTTATCTCTGTGGCAAGGTATTCGAAGGATTGAAATGTGCCCAGAAATATCTTTTTAAAGTTCAGTGTTTTTTTGTTAGTTTTTCATTATGCCAAGTCCACCCCCGTTCTTTGTTTTCCTGTTTTCAGTTAAAAAGCTATAGTCTGGAGGAGTAGCTTCTAGCATTGAGGATGTTTCATTATTTGCATATAACAAAGTTTCATATAAAAACAAAGCCTGTAAATTATGATTAGTAATTAAGTAATTGATTAGGAAAGATTTCCCTGATAAGGATCCAAGTAGAGTTATGTCTGGTGACCTAATAAATCATACATCAGTCATTACCTTTGGTGGGAGGGGAGAATCACCATGTCCAATAGTTAGTGAGAATCTTAGAGTAAGTTGAGTACCTTTAAAGATTTGCTCCTGTAATTTCTATGAAATTCGATTGGTGAACCTATGGTTCCTGATTCATCTCTTCACTTTCTGTCCTTGGAGCTTATGGATAATGCAGTCTCATTATCAGAGGGCTGCGAACAGCTGGAGGCGCCATCTGATTGTCCATTATCTGCAGGCTGAGTTGAGTCACTGACCTTCGGGGAACTTTGTTTTCAAAGTCTCGGAGCACTGTTATTCAAGTGGGCAAAAATAATAGCAGCCAGCAGTCTAATCCCAGCTCTGTTGAGATGGCGCTGATTTTCTTTTAATAGATGAGTCGCCGAACCAAAACGCTTAAAGTTGCCAGCATAGCCAAGTGAGTTTTCAAAGCATTCTGTTTTCATCCATTTATGAAGGGATCTTGCTCTGACTATCGTTCAACCTTACCTTCTGGAACTGGGCCAGACATCCAAGTGTTTGAGATATTAAGCAGATTTAGAGCCATGAGCAGTTGTGACACATAATCTCTGAGGATTTCGCTCTGGCGTAGGCTGATATCTTAAGAGCCAGCATTTATAATGAGTGTGTGTATTCCTGGATGAAAAGAAAGGATAGAGTTAATCTTCTTCATAATTTGTCTGATAGTGCTCTTTGGGCATCCGTGAACACTAGTGTTTTTGTTGCAAAGTTTTCAATCCCATTTACAGAGCCATAATGAATTATCAGAACCTTAGCTGGGGAGGTTCTTGTTTTATGATGTGGCCGATTTACACTCCTTGATTTTTGCCTTTGTTCTTTGCTGCTTCGTGCTATCTTTTCATTCATAGGGGGTGTGGCAAGGTACACAACGAGGGCCTGGGTGGGACTTGATCCCACGACTCCCAGAGAGTCATGCGCGCTAATCATTCAGCCAAAGGGATATCCCCTGTAGATATTCCAGAACTGTTCCTCCAAGGCGTTCTGTCTTTGGAGTCTTGCTTCCATTTTCCGGAGCTGTTCCTCCAGGGCATTTTCGTCTTTGGAGTAGCTTATCAAAGTTCTCTGCTGAGCAGTGTGCCATATTGTTAATCCACAGTTTTTCACAGTCTTTCAAAGGTGTCCGAAGGTTATCTGGTCTAGCAGGTAGCTGGGGACAAGTCTTCAGCTGAGTAAAATGCTGTCTTATAGTGAGTAAAATCCTGTCTAATAGTGTACTTCTAGAGGCTCGGCACATAAATTGAGAGTAAAACTGAAAAAAACAGAATCTATACCTAAATCTTAAAGGGGACAATAGGGTGAAAATAAGGCAAAAATCAGACAGATCAGGAGAGCTCAGAGAGAGCTGCTCCTCCTCTGGTAGTCAGATCTCTATTTTTAGATAGATTAGATATATTATACTTTCAATATAAAGCATGTAGTGTCCAAACGCTGCATTAACTACTGATTACATCAACTATAGAGCCCCATTCTGGTGAAACGATCTATGGCTGTTGCTTAACTGACCAATCACAGGCATACACTCTCCGTTGACAGAGACGGATACTTAGAAAATGAACCTCTACTCTGTCCATCGTTGCATAGGTGACGGAGAGCTCTTGCGTCAATGGATAATGGCGCTGCATCCATCAAAACGGAGTAGTATAAATTAGGTTTTAAAAGCAGTCAACAGTTCTTGACAGTTCTTCCTTTGGCCTTTTCCTCGAATGAACATCAGCAGAAAAATCTGATGAATTCTTGACTTCTTGACACAATAGTGTGAGCAAGACAACATGACTAAAGTCGAATAATTTTCCTTTTTAATTTAGTAACTTGCTTATTAATGTGGTCAAGTGTTTTGGATATTTATATTCACACTGAAACAATTCTTATTCCATAGTGCCCTTTTTTATATCATGCACCAGCAAAATACTTCCCAAACCAACAGTCTTTGCCTAACAAAGCTCTTGTTGTGGATTCTGTTGCACTTTGCTTTTCAGATTAAAAATTACTTAGTAGTTATAGATTAATTTGTTGTCACTAAAAAACATTAAATAGCACTTAAGAAAGCATTTGATTAAATTTACTCTTTCTTCTCAGTTAGGTTATTACATTAATATATTGTGTAAATTTTACTCAACCTATTTTAGTTCCAACTTAAACTTGATTTTACAATGTATAAATTTCATGAAATAATGTACTAGATTTTAATAAACCACTAGCTCATCAATTTTAGTGTAGTCAAGTTCCTTTATTATTGATTATTTCATTTCAAAAAATAAATTAAAATTCTATTTTTATTTTAATAAATTTTTTTGAATGTTGCAAAAATATTTAAATCAAATACAGTTTTGTCCTGGTAGAAGCTGGGCCTCTTGATAAAGTATTCTCCTCAGTGAGGCCCCCCACTTGACCTGATCCCCATTTTGTTTTTTAAGCAGTTTTACAGATTTTTTAAAGATGAGATTTTATCAATGATGAATTCCTCCCTTCAGACAGGGGTTTTTCCTGCCACCTTTACAGGTGTAGTAGTGAGCCCCCAGCTGAAGAAGAGCCAGTTAGAGTATAATGATTTTAACAACTTCAGAGTGGTATCTAACTTACCATTTTTAAGTAACGTTTAAGAAAAGCTTGTTTTAATTCAACTTAATGATTTTATTTATTCTCTGGATTAAAGAACACAGTCTGAAACCATTTCTGTAAAAAAAAGATAATTCCCAGTCTGTCTCAGTTTATGCCAGTTCAGTGTGTGAGTGGGCATGGGGACTCAACAAGATGTGGGGGAATTGCTCATTAAGCTTAATGACATGCAAGTTTCTCTCCTCTGATTAGTTAACTGCAACACTATTCTTACACTATCTCTGTTTACTAAAATCAGTAACATGAAACAAAAATGGTGCCGGTATTTATGTTTAGATGAGTTTACCACCCAGTTTAGGCAGTATTACCAAACAAGACCGAAATTCGACATGCTACTGGTCACAGCAGGTCTCCACACCACAACTACCACAGTTACAGTCTTCAGGACACCACACGCCACTGGCAGACAGGTATTCAGCACCACGGTCTCCCTCTTTGCTATGCGTTACCCCTTGATAATCTATTGTCCTCCGCTTAGTAGTATGCTTAAATCCAATGAGTTGTCTCATGTGATTTGAGCTAAAATACTCTTCAGAACGAGCACCACCATCGCCCCTGCAACAACCCCACACACCATGCTGATGAGCAGAGACCGCTCACGGCAGCTACGTAGAACCGGGAGATTTAACCAGCGGTGGATTCAGCTGCTATTATAATTCATGGTTTAAAGCATATGTTACGTTTGAGGAAAGTTTGTTGGAGGACATTATTAGAGTCAGTTCCTACTTTCTCTCCTACTTCTCCCCAACTGCATGATGTGCTGTCAATTCAAGCGCTAACCTGTTTTCTCTTAGTCTCTTCCTACAGTAGGTGCTCCTGACCTGCCCTGCTTGATGACCCTGACTAAGATGGCATTCCAGTGGAGGAATGTTCTCCACGTCCTGCTACCAACTTCTGCTTCTGCATCAGTTCTGTTGCTCTTTCTGTGTCCCTGCTGCCTTCTCCAAACCCAGACGGTCTCGGCAGATGACCGCTTATGCTGAGCCTGGTTCTGCTGGAGGTTTCTTCCTGTTAAAAGGGAGTTTTTCCTCTCCACTGTCGCTTCATGCTTGCTCAGTGTGAGGGATTGCTGAGAAGTCATGATGCAATCTTCTGTGGTTCTCTAATTCCTAAATTAAACATTGTATTGTAATAACTCTTCTTGTAGAGTGCCTTTAGATGACATCTGTTGTGAAATGGCACTATATAAATAAACTGAATTGAATCGAATTGAAATAGTTTTAAAAAAACATCTCTGGGTGGATGTGGTCACAGATATGAGCTGTAGTACATTTCCTTGTCATGGCACGTTTTAACACAATACTTGAAAAGTAAAACACTTGGTGAAAAGTCATACACTACTTACAGCCTGGGAGCTGGAGTTTCACTATTGTGACAGTAGAGATCCTTCTTTTAAAAGGGACTATATCATGCTATTTCATAGCTTTCAACTACTGGGATAAACATATATATGATAAAATGTTACTGTTGGTGTTATACAGTATTAATGTCACTCAAGATTTAACTTGTATCCTGTAGTTAATTTTGGACCATGTAGTAAAATGGCTCGTTTTTCTATTATCTCGCCTCCTGCTAAATGTCCAGGATTTAGACAGAGCCGAAACCAACATAGCTGAGTCCGGTAAGCAAATCGTTCCAGCCTAGTATATAAAAAAAGCTGTGGGTGTTGTTTGCACCCATTTACTGAACATTCTGAAATGCTACAGATAAATTAATTAACCACACAATGCTGTTATAAGATTACATAAGCACCGTGATAAATGGCTAACATGCATTAGCATTAAGCTACTTCTCTGTCCATCAGGCACCTTTGTTCTTTGATCCAGCTGCTGTTCATTAGGAATATAGAATAAAATCCTGTAATCCATGCAACCAAATGGGCGTTATCACAGAGAAAGTAAAATAAAATAAAAAAAGTGTTTTAAGCTATCAAAAACCAAAGCAGCAATGAGCTGTGAGAAGGATGAGGGTGTGTTTGGAACTTCCAATTAGTGTTGTCACTAGTTGAACACTCAGTCATTTTCTAGAAGAGGGAGGGGCAGCTGCACAGAGAGCACGATTAAGGAGGATTACTCAAACATGCACGAATTAAGCCAAAAACCACTCTGGTGGGTTTTTTTTTATGGAAAATTGCATTACCAGATGATTGAAACTCCAAAAACTTGATTTTGATTGATATAGGCCCTTTAAGTTCAACCTCGAGGCAAAGCCAGTACTGTAAGGTCCCTACCCTCTAGGAGCTGCAAGAGGCTTGGCTTTCACCTTGCCAAAAACAACATTCTCGTGGGTGGTCCAAAGCTAGGTAGGTGAGGCCATAAATGCTAAGTTAGCATTATGGCATGTGGTATCTGGGCTTTTTTAAACTCAGGCGTTTTCGAGTCTCTTTTCTTTATGTAACTGATTCAGGGATTGGAGTTTGTATAAAATGTGCATATGCAGCATGCTTTTAGAACACAGAGTGACTGATTTTAATGAAAGATACAAATTTTTTCTAGTATTCCCGGGAAGGACAACTTTAACACTCATAATATCCTAGAGAAACTTCAGTGTGATTTCAGAGTTAACCACAGCACTAAGAAAACCCTTCTGAAGATTTCAAATGATCTTGGATTAAATTATGATGCTCAGAAGGTGACAGTGTTGGTTCTACTGGATCTAAGTACTGCCTTTGATATAGTATACCACACCACTATTTTAAACTGTTTTGAAACAGATGGGCCCCTGTTGTGCTGTTTATAAATGGTTTACATCATATCTCACAGACAGGAATTTTATGGTAAATTTACATACCTGCTAGTGTAAGGTTCACAACATCACATGTAGAGGTTCCCAGGGTTCAATTTTAGACCTAGTGCTTTTTAATATGTATATTCGCCCTCTTGGCAGTGTCATCAGAAGACATGGAATTAGCTTCCAAAGCTATACTAAAGATTCACAGTTGTACATTTCCATGTCTCCTTATGACACACGGCCAATTGATGCACTTTTTCACTGCATTTTTGACATCAAACCCTGCACGGCAGAAAAGGTTTTCCAGTTTAACCAGGACAAAACTGAAGTTTTAGCCATCAGTCCTGTGGCTCTGAGAGAGAACATTTTACCAAAACTACGATCATTGTGTTTTAATCCATCTTTAGAAGTGAAGAACCTGGGGTTGATTTTTGTGTCAGAGCTGGCTTTAATCCCTCACATTAAAAACATTACTAAAATAGGTTTTTATTATCTAAAGAACATTGTCAGGGTCTGCCCCATTCTCTCTCTGTCCAACAGATATTGATCCATGCTTTTATCACCAATAGAATTGATTATTTTAATGACAATTACAGTAATCAATTGATTATGAATTGATAATGTAATGTAAAATTCAGCATCACTTGTCCTGACAAAGACCAGGAGGTGGGAGCACAATACACCGGTCTTAAAATCACTGCACTGGCTCCCAGTACATTTTAAGATTGATTTAAAGGTTCGTTTAATGGTCTTTAAGGGTCTTAATGGTCTTGGGCCTTCTAATTTTTCTGAACTGCTTTTATCATTTGAGCCCCTGTGGTCTCTGTGCTCATTTGGCAGCCATCTCCTTGTCATCCCTAAAGTCAGGACTCATGATGAGGTGTCTTTCCATTATGTACCTCACCTGCTTTTAAAAATGTTCCCATTTTTAAGAGCAGGTTCGAGACCTTTTTAGCCTAGTTTTTAACTGATTATTACTCATTATAGTTTTGTTTAAGTTGCTTTGCATATTTTACTTGAATAAAAAAAATGAATTAAATTGAAATAAAATAATAGTAGCAAATAACAATTACCTCTTTTTTATTTTTAGGATCAGCCAAATACACTCAAGCCTTTGATTGAAACTCTGTTAATGGGGGTAGTGGTCTTAATAGAATACGGCCCCCTGAATCAAAATCTGCTAAGGCCCCATAAGACTTTGGGCCAGTCCTGAATCTTATACTATGTGGTACCCATTTCGGCTGAAAACAGATATTTACATATTTTTTTTGCCTCACAGTTGGACATTAAATAAGATAAAATCTGTCCTGTTTTAGTCAAGCTGGGATTACCTAAATTATTTCTGTATACTAAACAGCAGAATAAATATGGAGATTCATTTTATTTCTTGCTTCAAATTCAGAAGTGTATTTTAATTAAGATTAACTGTGCCTGTAAAAAATCTGGTAAAGCCCAGATGATGATGTCATGGCCTTGTAAGCTCCTGATTAAAATAAATAATTATTGTAGATGTATTTTAGCTGAACACCTCAAACCATAGGCAGACTTGCAATTATTCCATTCTAAAAGTGTCCAGAACAGGTGTGCAGTCCAGAGTTGACTGCTGGCTTAGAGCGTGATCCTGTCCAATGTATTTTTATGTGTGTAGACTGGCACAATTTGGTGCATAGTGATATGAGCGAGGCTGAAAGAATTGGCACAAAAAAGTTTTATTCTGGCAGCAATATGGAATGATACATACAGAGGTCATTTTCACACCTGATATTCCAGTGGACTCTGCTTGATTGGGGATTGATTTATTGCTGTATTGGGTTGTTTTGAAGATGTTTTTGCTTTTACAGTGCACTATGTCTAAGGAACCAATCATTATGAGGAACATATTTACGCCTTCCCCTGTGGTGAACAAAGAAGTTCTGTACACAGACATCATTTTAGTTTACATTTAAATTAACAGGAAATGTCTCTGAGTTGAGATCTGTTAGAGAGATATCAGATTTTAACGGCTTTAGAATCTCTGTTTTCTTTGGCAAATGTGCCAGACAAATATGTTGCAGCAATGGGCTCAGCTTATACAGATGCCCAGCAAAAATATTTTGGTTGTTTTAGACCCAGAATGTCCTGTGCTACAGTCTGTTTTCAGCTTTTGGAGTGTTTCCACTACACTTGGCATTCACATATGCAATCCAACCATATCAGAGTTTATTTTAAATGCAAATTGACACCTAAACAGACTTTTTGGACAGGCACATTATAGTTCAAATAAAGTGAAGTAAACGGGGCTGGTGTGCATGGACACATTTTACAATGCTGCAAACTGTCTACTACAGTTAAAACAAGGAGCATGTTTGGTACGAGATGGAAAATAGACCAACTGTGAAGATGGTGAATAGTATGTGTATAGATATATGAATTAATTTCCTAAATCTTCAGTTTATTGATACCCTATTTTTCAGAAGACCTTCTATATCAACAGATTTCAGTGCTTATTCAAGATTGAATCAGTAAAACCAACCATGATTACCCAGAGCAGCTCTTAGTGACCTCCTACTGTTAGATAGATGGTTATATTGCAATCACATAACCACTTATTCTTCTTCTTTTATTCTGTTCTCAATTAAATGTCTCCAAAGCAGAAACTGATAGAGACAGAGTTAGTAACAAATCATCCCATGGAAAATAGCCCCTATTTCTTCATGAGAACATTTGTTTAGTTTCCACCTAAGTTTCTCAAAAGGAGAAGTGATAAAATGACCCAGGAGAGAACATATATAACTGTCAGCACAGCAGAGCTAATAGCAATTCAAGCAACATCAGCATAACAATTCTGTTTTATCAGAGCATCAACAAAATGAAAATGCTGGAGGAATCGACAAACACCTCAAAGTACAAACAGTTTTGATGAAACCAAGATCAGCAGCACAGGCCAGATGCTATTAGATCCCAATCCTTCTAAATTAGCATTAACCTACTGAGCATCTCTCATTGGGGCTAAACAGAGGGTGGCAGAGCAGGAGCAGCAGAGCACATCAAGATGATATTGAGCCGAGTTTGTTCTGGGAAAGCATCTGGACGGATGGCACTAGTCCAGCTAGTCCTTTTTGCTCTTCTGCCTGGGTTTAAGATGACTAACATTTCTGTATGGATGCTGGGACATTAAAAACACACAAGTGAGGACTTTAGGCAGAAGCAGATGGATTAAATAGCTCTTTGGTCTTTAGCATACAAAGTGCTGATGGAAGTCTCTCTTACTGGGATGAGCTTTCTCCTATCCAGCAAACCAGACAGCTTGTTGGCCCAAGCATCCCTTTAACCAGTGTACCATTCATACCAGGCATGCTGGGGCCTTTGACAGCTGCGGACAGGGAGGAGACATTCGGTCAGTTTTGGCAACTAGGAAAGGAACAGGTGGAACAGACATGATCCGCTTGGGGCTCACATGCATGAGGGGGTTGAGTCAGCCAAAGCCACTTTTTATCATCACCATGCAAAAATCCAGGACATGACCCCTTATCAGCTTGTTATTTGCATAATAATGCCTGAGATGTGTAAACCGGCAACAAAATCCTGGACTTAACGGAACTCATGAATACATTCTTTCAATTAGTTAAGTAATGCAGGATAAGAAGTGAAAATATCTTAAGGAGTCATCTAGTGTTGTAGAAGATATTAATGAGGAGAAAATAAAAACGTGTACAATTTTGAAGTTGGACCCAGGATTTGGATAAGAGAAATGACCTAGCTGTTTCTAATGTGCATGCCCTTCATTATTTACAGACCAAAGTACCAAGTTCACTGGAATCTAACCTCTATGTTGTCTAAAAAAAACTGACCTCATGTTCAGCATAGCAAATACAATCTTTTTAAACCAATACTCAGAGAGTAGAAAAATCTTGGGTTAGGAGGACGTGGTGGCTTTACCTATTTGAGAAATGCATGTTAGTCAGTAAAGTATGTGTGTTTCAGCTGCCAAGCAATGTCAGTTTGTAAAGAAATGCACAGAGCAATTTGGTATAGCTTTTTATAGCTCTGCTGTGTTAATTCAGCTAAAAAGCTTTCTGTGCCAATTTGACTGTTTTTCTGTTCTATCAACAGCATATAATTTACTTTCCAGATAAGTTCAGTAAAACAGAGACCAGCTTTTAAACTGCCTGTGTGTGGCCAACAGCGTACATCCTATTCTGGCAAAGTTTAAGGGTTCTGTTAGTCAGCAGTGTTGGCTGCTGTTTCTGACTGCCTCTGCAGTAACTGACAGACTTAATGATTTTTCTTCACACTGGTGATGTTAAAGGGCTATGACTGGGAGTTTATGAAACAGAAGCCAAGCTTCCTGTGTGTGAGGAAATTCTTTACCTTTTATTGACCTTAAAGGAGACTTTGAGATTTCCTTTGGCTGCCAAAGTAGAAATCCTTTACTTTACAGGCTCAAGACTGTCCTTTTTATCATTACTACTTATTATAATGTTGTGTAAATTGCTTTGCGTATTTTACTGGATTATATTTTATTAATGTTTTGCTAGTTAATCATAGTTATCTACTGTTTATTTTTTTTATTTTAACTTCTTATCTTAATCTTCCTTCCAGTGTTTCCTCTGTTGGACCCCTCTTCATCGGGAGCGGTTATCGGCTGTGGCTGCCGGGGTGCTCTCCAGGTAGTGCTTGGATTGAGATGGGGGTACCAGCCTTCCCTAATCTGGGTGCCCTGGGTCAGCGCCCTGGGTCAGCGCCCTGGCTGCTGCTGTTGATCTGCTGCTGATGCAGATGGCTCCTTTGATGGTCTTTCCTAAGCCTGGGCCATCTGTACTCGGCCTAATGTGCTTTATGACTGGTTTTAACTGTGTATGTGCACGAGAGTTGGGTTGGGGGGAGGGGTTATAATAAGAAGGGATGGGAATGTGGTCAGATGGGGCCACATAAAACTTTGGGGTGGCATACCAAAAGTATAAACCATAATTTCAGGATTTCATTCTACTGTTGTAGTAAACCAGCCTGTAGAATACTATCATAAAGACTTAAGGAAACCCATACTTATATACTTTGGTTTATTGTGCTAATATAACACAGTTAACATTTATAGTTGCACAACAATTCTGTTTTATTTTTCAATTATATTTGGCATAAGGTCAAAGCTGGCCAAAGGCATAAGCAAACTAAGCGCTTCCTTAGGGCCCCCCAAACCCATCCGGGGCCCCCCATTAATGCTGAAATTGAACAAAAACTACAGATTACAATTTATGAAAACGTGAATATTACTCCATTTGATTTAGTTTTGTTTCAGGATCGATTATTTAAAAAAAAATTCAATTTTTTAAATGTTTGTGTAGCACCTTATGGAGCTAGAATCGGGACTTTAGCTTTGTACCTGTAACTTTTAGTTTTGTCCCTGTTACTTATTATTTGTACTTGTAACTTGTGTTTTGTACTTGTAACTTATGTCTTGTACTTGTAACTTATGTTTTATTAACTTGCACAATTTTCAAGTTACGAGTTTCAAGTTACAGATAATTTTTTACCATATGGCTTTTACCATATGGCTTGCGTAGAAGAACCAATGATTGGCTTGCTGATTTTGACCAACAAATCATGTTTCTCTAATTTCTATCCAGTCATGGCCAGAGGACGATAGGGCCAAAGCCGTTAAAGGAAAGCCTTACCACTCTGCATTTAGCCCCACTGTAACAAAATTTGGTTGCAATTCCACGAGAGTTCCACTGGGGGCGATCGCCATGAGTGTAAGATGAATGGAAGTCTATGGAGCTAGACGGCTAAATTTGTCTCCTTCACCCCATTGCCGTTGAGAAATCTAAGATTTGATTGTAGGTTTTGCAAGTTCAACATGAGTTATACTAGGAAAGTTGAGTGAACGAGTACATATGTACTTTTGTTTTCTTACAGGTTGAGTTGTTGTTACCCATAACTCGCTAGCATTTTTATAATGACTGCTGATTGGTCAGTGAAGGACTGATTAAAACCACATGTACCGCTTGACGGCATCGCAGCATCCGAAGCAATACCAGAATGTTAAGGCAGATTTTTCGCCCAATTTTTTTTTTCAGCCTAACAACTTTTTAGGGTTGCCAGCACTATTATCTGCCTATGTACTGTGAAGTTTTAAAGGAAAAACAAGGATTGCCGTAAAGCAGTATTTCTGGTCGTAGGATTTGTATGACGTCATTGACATTTTAAAGTAATTTTCTAAAGCAAATATGTAACTCTAAAAAATCTAACACCCAGCAATATGTAATTTTTTTGTATCTCCTTTATAAAAAAATGTCAAATTACTAGAATAAAATTATATCCTGAGAAAATTGGATTTTGAGGGGTATTGCTCCATAGACCTCCATTCATTCTGCACTCGTCATGAGAGCGCCCTCACATGGAACCAGAGTGGAAAACGACTTTGCCCAGGCACAACTAAAATAACATGGCCACTGCTGGCTGGGTCTCTCCGAGAAATCCATCATGGCAGCTCTTCACAAGGCTTCTCCCTCTGTGTCAACCCCTGGAATGATGGTAAGTTAAGTATGTTTCCTTATGTATTTAGTTGTTTACTTTTGGAAGCGCTAAAAGATTATAATAAAGTTAATTTAGGCTTGCTAACATATGTCTTGCAAAGGCTGCAAATACAGCTAGGAGGTGGTGTACCGCACATAACTTAAAATGTAGTTAATCATTTACTCATAACAATAGATATAAGCATGTCCAGAAAGTATAACTGACTTTTTTCCACTGTGGTATAAGTTTTGAGATTGATAACTTTGCCTGAATTAAAGCTAAACTACGAATAGCAAGGGAAACGTTACCAACGCTTACGCACACTACAACCGGTAAATCTCTGTTACGAGGAAACATGAGTTTACAGACTTATGTACATTCTTTATGTTTTGTTAGAAATCAAATTTGGTAAAGTAACCATGTGCTCTGCAAATGTTGAAATGAATGACCTTAAAATAGACAATAAAATGGACACTGGGCTGAGTAGTTAATGAGGACCACTAGCTTTTTTAGTTAGTTTATTCATATCAAATACACAAGTAAACCACAAATGTGACAAAAAAACAGAAAATTGTTTTCCATCCTGTCTCCTCTCTCATCAGCCTCCCTTTGCTGTCTCATGTCTGAAACAGAAGAAATCAAAAAGCACAGACTACAAAAAGCAGCACAAAATGTTTCTGTAAATGTACATTAACTTGAGCAGTTAAATATTACACATCTAGTACGCATGTGCATGGAATATTTTTTTTAAATCAGGTCTTTTGGTTTTAGCCTGCAAGAAGGTGACCTTTCCCTGCAGGCTAATATTCTCAGAAATTTTACTCAAAACAGGGACAGAAAACCAGCGAAGAGGGCAAACAGGCAACTGTTAACCTGTGAAAGCAAGACAAATTTTTATGACAGAACACAAGAGGAACTACAGTATACTGAGATCACAGGTTATCTGGTATTTGAAGGTTAAAACTGTACTATAAGTACGAGGTGAATAACTGGATTTATTCTACCTCCATGCTAGTGAGCAAATTTGAGGAGGTAAGCATTTCTTCTAGAAGAAGCCATCTTCTCTGTGGCCTGTAAAACATATGACAAAAAAGTTTAATCAGCAAAAATCAAAATTAGCTTCACTTAGGTGTTAATACATGAAGCATCATGGGATTGCCAGATGAGCTTGTTCGTGAGATGATTTTCAAGATTAAAATATGTGTCTATGCAAATGACAAAAGCCCAACAAGTCAACAGCTTTAAGCTGTTAATTTTCTTAGATATTGGGCCTCTCAGATTTTGCACAAAAAAAAAAGTGTGTATATATGCGTACACACATATATGTTTTCCAATTAGATATATTCAGATTCTGTTGTTAAAAAGCAGTTATTCCAATTCTGTTTCTGATGACACAAAGTTCTGCCAATAGCAGTATCTATTATTCATGAAATATGAATTCAAAACAGTGTTATTATCGTTACCGAAAACAAACAAAATAATGAAAATAGAAGTAAAAACACATATTCATTAACTGACATTAACTGAAAAAATATGAGAATTTGAAACAAAACTAAAAAAACGAAACTGTAATGAGTGTTCACGAAACTAACTAAAACAAACGGAATTTGAGGAAATGTGCTTGGTTTTCGTTTCATAATGTGTCTCATAATATCTAAAAGAATTGTTTTCTATGTCGCTTCCTGGCTTCTGCGCGTTGTCACCAGAAACACGTTAGTTGCACGAATTGCCTTGATAAAAACAACAGAACAAGAAAGTTGGATACAATCCCATCGACTCGCTCCCTTTCAAAGAAATAAAAGACGTCTTTGGATTGCAAGCTATCTGAAGAAGCGATTGAAACGATGATTAAACAGTCTGCAGCAAAAACTTCATAACAGGGGAGCTACGACGGCTAACAAGAAAGCTAAACTTGCGACTGCAAGCAATAGCAATAGGAGCCAGTGTTACACCGGAGCTGTGTAGCTGGTGTAGGTTGTGCTTGTATCCGTTGTGTTGATGGACAAATAATCCCTCTCTAGTTATGTTGGCAGTTTTTACTGGCTGCACTGCTGGTCATGATATGTTGATTATGATGATGTTGATGCTGTTATATGCACTGACCACCAGGCGGCGAGATATAATAAAAGCAAGCATGATGATGAATCGACTCGGTGAGTGCTGTGACTGACCCAAACAAATACATAACAAAACATTGTCAGAAGTAAAAAAAAGGGATATAAATTCAACAAAACTGCAATGGAAGGACTCAAGCCACCGTCTGGACTCGAGCTGCAACACAGTAACCTGTCTGAAAATTGGAGGAGGTTTCGTAAAAGGTTTGAGCTATACCTAGCAGCGACCGGAGGAGCTAGCAAAACAGCTAAGGTGCAGTCCTTTCTGTTTTTTCATATTGCCGGTGAAGATGCCGTGGAAGTGTAAAATACCTTTATATTCGCAGAAGAAGACGATAAGCACAAACTTAATAAAATCATGGAAAAGTTCGACGAATACTGCAACCCAAAGAAGAACATTACGTACGAGATATATAGATTTTTCACGTGTGTTGAAGGGGACATGACAGTTAGCCAGTACATCACAGAGCTAAAACTGAGAGCTAAGTCGTGTGAATTTGGACAATTACAAGAGTCTATTATTAGAGATCGAGTTGTCCTTGGAATCACATCAGATGTGATGAGAGAATGACTTTTGAGAAAAGCTGACCTTAATCTTGAATGAGCTTCCCAACTGTGTTTAGCGGTAGAAACTACAAAAGTGCAAATCAAGCAGACGCAAGAGGAAGACTTCAGCACTCAAGCATCAGCACGTGAAAGCAAGCACGTAGATGCAGTTAAATACAAGCAGTCATATAAAAAGATGCAACACAATAAAACTAAACAAACTGAAAAAGAATAAGCAGGCACGTTTTTCTGTAAAAGATGTGGAAGTGAGCATGCAGCAAACAAATGCCCCGCATATGGCAAGCAATGTAAGAATTGTGATAAATTGAATCACTACGCCAAAATGTGTCGATCAAAGAAAGTGCATACTGGCGACGAGGACGACATGGAGCAAGCAAATCTGTTTGTTCCAAGCATGCAAGCAGAAGCACAGCAACTAAAAGACCATTGGACGTTCAAGTTGAAAGTGGAACACAAACATATAAAATTTAAACTGGACTCAGGGGCACAGGCCAATGTAATCCCTTACAAGCTGCTGCAAAGCATGGGCAGAAGAGCAACATTAAGACCCACAAAAGTGAAACTGGATGGTCAAGTATAAAAAGAAGCCATATACTCTACAGTGCATTGTGGTGAAACCAGATGCAATGCCAGTACTGGGACTCAACGCATGCGAGGACATGGGTCTCATCAAAAGAATTTGAGCACTGGACAAAAACAACAAAGTGGACATCAACAGCAAAGTACTTCACGGTTTTGGACACAAGCTCAGGTTTCTGGCAACAGAAACTGGACGAAGCCAGCTCTCGTGTCTGTACTTTCAACACTCCTTTTGGCTGTTACCGCTTCCTGAGGCTCGCTTTCGGGATAAAATCCGCTCCAGAGGTGTTCCACTGGACTGTGAAGCAACTGCTTGAAGGCATTGAAGGCGTTGAAACATACACTGACGATATACTGATTTGGGGGGAGACAATCGAGCAACATGACAACAGACAGAGAAAAGTGCTAGTAATAGCCAGAGCAAAGAACTTTAAGCTGAACAAAGCAAAGTGCAAAGTTGTTCTTGAAGAAATTAAATACTTTGGCCACATCCTCTCAAAAGACGGTTTGAAACCAGATCAGAGTAAAATTTAAGCCTTAGTAAAGATGTCAACTCAAGAATGCAAAAAAGATGTTGAGCGATTTTTGGGTATGATAACTTACGTTGCAAAGTTTATCCCAAATATGTCAGAACCCACTGAACCCCTACGCATTCTAACCAGAGATGACGTTGCATGGGATATATACTGACTGAAGCGCCATTGCTCAGGTACTATGATGTGAAACTACCAGTAACGCTGTCAGTAGATGTGTCCAAAAGTGGACTTGGTGCAGTTTTACTGCAAGAGAATAAGCCAGTAGCCCAGACCCGGCGCCAGAGGGCATTACCTGAGGGGGCAGTGGGTTTTTCTGGGGGGGCTCAGTAAACTGTCTTTTAATTAACCCTTTTGCATGTTTATAAATATATCTGGTGGACGTTACATACACATACTTCCGCGTCAAATCTACCGTTTTGTGTCATTAACTTGTTCTACATACCTTACTGGAAAGCTAAGAGTATTCATTGTTTGATTCAAATTATGTATACCAATTAAAGATGCAAACAAAAATTAAGACACAGTAGGCTAACCATTTTTACTGAGTCTCTAAGAAAAATATGTCCAACTCACCGTTCTTAGCTGCACCTGCACATCACCGAGTCATCTCAAACAAAAACAATCCTTATGTCCAGTTAATGGTCTTTAATAAAGTACTTAGTCCATAAGTCTTCCTCTGTATCCTGCCCTGCCGCTTAAAACTTTAGTAAATTCTTCTTTTTGCCGCATTTCTCGTAATTTTTACATCAAAAATACTAGTTAGCATGCTGCTGCATTAGCTGTGTGCTTCTTTTTCTTTATCACTGCGGGTAAAAAATGACTTCATGTATTCTCGCCACCTGCTGGAAAGAAGTATGCACCACCGTTTTTTCTAAACGGAAGATTGGGGGAAAAATCTAGCGTTTTCTTTTCAAAAAGATTATTGAAAAACAGTTTCAACTTTGATATGCTTTTTAAAACATTTTAATCAAAAACACAGCAGCCACACCTGTATTCAAAATGGTTCAAAAACATTTTTAATTTTAATAGGCTTTTTAAAAACATTTTAATCAAAAATTGTAGGACTTTTTAAAATCCGAGCAAATAAATAACTGTTTATATGGCCTTTGAAATGAAATATCCTGGTTGTTTAACAAAATAGTAATAACGACAAAAATCTTAGAAGCAAATCAACAGTGTTAAACTATAGTAGGACTATATGTAATATATAATATTGTGTTTAAAACAAATTTACTCTAGAAACTCGAGAGCAGCTTTACACAAATGTCTACTGAAAAAACAATGTTTTGGAAAGAATACTAAATATTTTAGCACATCAACACCTTTTTTGCTCAAACCTTAAAGATAAATGAAAACAAGCTCCGTGGAAAACTCTTTATAAAACATAATGGAACTCAAATATGGGATTTGGGAACAGTAATTTATGCTGGTGCTGCTGCCACCCGGTGGCAGAATTACTGTTGCTTCAGGTGCAGAAGCGCTCGTAGCAGAAGTGCTTGTTGAAGCAATTTCTGGCTGCACTTGCCCTCTTGATGTATTATCCCTACTTGTGCTGGGATTGCTTTTCTGTTTGCTAAACCAAGCTCTAATGTCCATTTTAGCAAGCTGCTGTGCCAAACTGCCAAAGGATCTTCTTTTACCGAAACTAAAACTCCTAATTAGTAATCTAGAGCGCCATCTATTGTTCGTTTTGAGCCAATATATTCACATGAAGTGTAATATTTCCTGGGCGGGCCCGTCCTCCAGATGGGCGGGCCAGGCCCGCCCAGGCCCGCCCATGACGCCGGGACTGCAGTAGCCTATGCTTCACGTGCATTGACAGAAACGGAACAGCGCTACGCGCAAATAGAAAAAGAAATGTTGGCGATGGTATTCGGAGCTGAGCGCTTTCACCAGTACATATATGGGAGAGAAGTATATGTTCAATCTGACCATAAACCACTGGAAGCTATCATGAAAAAAACACTGAGCAGCGTACCAGCCAGAATACAAAGACTATTGTTAAGAGTTCAAAAGTACCAAGTGAATGTGCAGTACAAGCCGGGAAAAGAGGTGCATATTGCATATCATTATCTAGAGCTTATTTGCCAGTGACAAACTCACCTGACAAAGACAATGAAGCGCAAGTGCACATGGTAATGTCCAACCTACCAGTGTCAAACGCAAAACGGCAACTGTTCAAAATAGAAACAGCAAAAGATGCATCCTTAACTGAACTGTCCAAAACAGTACGACAAGGTTGGCCAGTGACAAAAAGCCAAGTTGTGAAAGACATTCAAGCTTATTGGAACTACAGAGAAGAGCTATCCTTTGTTGAAGGGATACTGATGAAAGGCAAAAGACTGATAGATCCGGTATCTTTAACAGAGGACATGCTAAAACTTATTCACGAGGACGAGGGTATTGAAAGCTGCAGGCGCAGAGCAAGAGAAGTACTCTTTTGGCCTGGCATGTCTCAGAGCATTACTGACCTAGTCAGCAGTTGTGATGTGTGCAGTACATATCAGAAACGACTAAGCAAAGAGCCATTACATCCACATAGTGTTCCGGAAAGGCCTTGGCAAAAGAGATGCGTCAACCTATTCACATTTGACCAGCAGGAATACTTAATCTTAGTGGACTACTATTCCAAGTTTGTTGAGGTGGAGTGGTTAAAATCAGACACAAGAAGTGCAACTGTCATCACACATTTAAAATCCCAATTTGCTAGATATGGTATTCCTGAAATTGTAATTTCAGATAATGGACCACAGTTTAGCTCAAGGAAATTCCAGACGTTTGCACATGACTGGGACTTTATTCACAAAACATCGAGCCCTCATCATGCACAGTCTAATGGAATGGCAGAACGAGGAGTGCAGACTGTCAAAATACTGCTTAAAATGGCTAAAGCAGATGGAAAAGATCCAAATGTGGCAATGCTCAATCTGAGGAGTACACCACTTCAGGACATCGGAAGATCACCAGCTCAACTGTTACTGGGACGTCACGTGAGGACCAAGCTCCCGACACCTTCATGCATGTTGGATCCCAAAACAGTCACTACAAAAGGACTACTTTGGCAAAGGAGCAAAACCATTACAACAACTGCAGGCTGGAAACACTGTGAGATTGTGGCAAGACGGTAAATGGTGTCCAGCTCAGGTATCAGGAAAGTCTGACCACCCGAGATCTTACGTAGTTCAGACACCAGATGGACAAAGGTACCGAAGAAATCGAAAGTTTTTGATGTTGTCAAAGAATCTAAATGTGCTAAATGATGAGCGAAATGTTACTCAGTAGAATGTAGTTAACAGTGCAGATTCACAGAAAGAACCTGAAATGTATAACCAACCTATAACTGCTGCCGATAATGTCAGCTCAGAAATGCTTCATACAAGAACAGCTAGTGGTCGTGTTAATAGACCTAAAAGGCTAGTTGAGGAGTAGCACATTGTGCCATTTTATGATAAACATTTCTTGAATATAAAAAAAGGAAGATGTCATGATATGTTTATTATGATGATGTTGATGATGTTATATGCACTGACCACCAGGTGGCGAGAGATAATAAAAGCAAACATGATGCCTGAATAGACTCAGTGAGTGCTGTGACTGACCCAAACAAATACATAACAAAACATTGCATTGTCCCAACATGTCAGTCAAGTCGTCTGTGTTTCTGTGGTCTGCCTAGCAACATGTCATTAAAGGTTGACAGCAAGCACAAATGTGCAAAATGATCAAAAGCATCATAGTACTTGGCTTTTGTTTTGTTGTTTTGCCACTCAGTGTTTTTATAGAACTGTAGCACCTGCATTAATCGTTGGGCTTTTTTATGCACATGTGTTTAAAGAACTTTGAACGTTACTCTACCATTTATTTTTTTTATACTTGCCTGATTTGTATGGCTGTTAATCTGGCCCATGTCAATACATAAAAAAGCATAATTATTTTGTTAAAATTTGTTATCCATTTTTCTCTCTTTTTTTTTTTTGTCTTGCCTCGGTACAACTTGTTTAACGAAAAGACGAAAACTAAAACTGAAACTAATATAAACTAAACTGAAACTAAGCATTTTCAAAAAATTAAAACTAAACTACCTAACAAATGGTAAAAACTAACTAAAACTAAATAGAATTTGAAATCTTAAGGCAAAACTAAATAAAAACTAAAACTAATGAAAATTTTAAAACTATTTTAACCCTGATTCAAACACAGTTGAAAGTCTATACTTTTTAAGATTAAATGGAATAAGTTGTTGGTTTGGACATGATTCTATCCATGTTTAGTTGATTTTAGTTTCTAAAGCACAGGGCAAAATATGGATGTTGTGTAATCTGGGCGTCTGCATGTTTCAACATTAGCAGAGCTCTTGGTTACTTTACCAAATTTGATTTCTAACAAAACATACGGAATATACATAAGTCTATAACCTTAATGTTACTCCGTAACTAGTGTGCGATTTCTGAAAAAAAGCAGAGGGGGTATTTATTTTTATTTTTTCCTTTTTAGTCATGAAAATAAAGACAGGTTTGTGTATGCTGGCTGCAGGGTCTCTTGCACATACATTTACCCTTTCAAAACTGACAGAAAAACGTGAAAAATATAATTATTGTTGACATAAAAAATTAATATAAGATCAAATATATCAAGATAATTAAAATTAAAGATAAGAATTCACTTGACTTATCCAGTCACAGCAGGTGATTTTATTTTTATGTTTTTCCCATGGAAGCATTACCAGCACCCTGTCCCCCTCTCAGACCCACAATGCTGCATATTTCTCTGTGGGGGGAAAAGTCCACCTCTGGACCAGACGGACCCAGCCGTGATCATGTGGAGAAATACTTTTCAGGTATTAGAATCACTACCCTCTGTTTATTAAATCATACGCACTGATTCAGGGTCCTGAAGTATAGACATATGAGTCATTTTAGCTGAGGAATTCCGTTATTTATAAATTACCGTTTTTTTCGCCACCACTTAAAAACCAGATTTTTTTTTTAAACAGTGCATCCACCAGCACAATGTCATATAATCAGTATCCGAACTGACTGGTATTCCACTATCTTATACAGTTTCTCTATGCACAAAGCTTATAGTCTTCTGTGTACGTATTGAAGTTACATTCAATAAAGACTTGCATTCAAAAGTGGCTAGTTTCAACAGGTAACTCGTTTCTCTTTAATGCAACGTGTTCTAATTATGCTGTGCCACCAGCTACATGCATCCAAGAGGCAAGACAGACATTTGTCTTCAAAACCCTATAAAAATAAATGCATGAAGTTAATACAAACCTGGTCACTAGTGATTTTGAGTAGTAGTTATAGCTTAGTTGTCTTATTTACAAGTTAAAAGAATAATGCCCTTTTGTTTTTAGTTAAAAGCTCTGAAAAGGTCCAGCACGATGCCCACATAAAATGTGTTATTAAAATGAGGAAGGATACATATTCTTACACCTCAAAATTAATTCTGCACCTCCTCCTATCTGAATTTGCAGCCTTTGCAAGACATATGTTAAAAGCCTAAATTAAATGTATTATAATATTTTAGCGCTTCCAAAAGTAAACAACTAAATACATAAGGAAACATGCTTAACTTACCATCATTCCAGGGGTTGACACAGAGGGAGAAGCCGTGTGAAGAGATGCCATGATGGATTTCTCCTGCTCGGAGAGACCCGGCGGGCAGTTGCTATGTCATATCTCCATGACAATCAAAATGGGGGTGCCGCTCGCAGTTTGTGTTATTTTCTGCTTGATATAATAAACCTGAAACAAAAATAATCTAAGTAGATAAATACAAAATTATGCCTAGCTAATTCTATACCATAAAGTCCAAAGTTATAGAACATATTAGGCACCATTTGTATATAATTTATTTATTTACAAAAAATATTGGGTATAAAGAAAGCTTTTTGATTACTTAAAACAATGTATTTATTGTAGGTCTATTATTTATATATATTTTATATCAAACCTTCTGTGTTAAATGACCGGACACTGGAATGCCGGGAGATGCTTTTTTCACCAGAAATAAGTACCCAAACGCCATTTTATTTAAAATGTAGAGAAACAGGTTCTTTAATTATTTAAAAAGTTTACGTTTTTTTTTATGACTTCCTAAAAACACGGTGAATATTATTTTTTGGCCTATCATGTCTGTAAATATACACGTTATTAGTAAACAATATTTTTTCAACAGATATGTCCAACAGCTAAGTACTGTAATTACTCATGTACACAATTATAAATTATTCAATATTCTGAGGTGTCGATAGCCGGGGCTGATGTGGACAAGCCCCATCAATATTTACAGATAATAGTTTTGAAACGCAGGAAACTCCGCTATAAGCACATATTTAAATAATACATATATATTTAGGCTGAATCTTTTCACCCACAACCAGACTATGTTAATGACACTTCAGGCTTAGCCTGGAAAATGCAATTTATGCAAAAAAAAATTTTTACATGTCCTGTCGAGTAGTTTGCTACTCAGAATTGGTGTCTGAGTACAAAGTACAAGCCCAACAGATTTACGTTCAAAGCAGAGCATTAAAGCTTTGCTATAGTACTCCACTTATGTATATGTATGTATGAGCAATCTTTATTAATGATTACTGTGGGTTTAATTTCTTGAAGGTATGGACATGAAATTGAGGGAAGAAAGAAAGAAGATGAAGAAGACAAAACAGGATAAGTGTGAACTGACGATACAAGACAGGGAGGCAAACAAAGAAAAAAAGAAAATATCTCACTGGACAGTCCACTGGACTGCAGAAAAGTGAGAAGAAAAAACACCCTAATAGAACAGAACAACATTAACAAAACAGATCTAGTAATATGAACTGAGAACTACACATTCACTACACACAAAAATGGATTAATGAACACAACACTAATGTTTCTGGTAAGCTCCTGGTGCAAACTATCTATTGACGATAACCTCAGCTCAAGATTATGTCCGTACACACCAATGTCCCCACACCTATCTGTGTGTGTGAGCATGCAGGTGTAAATAAGGTTTCCCCATGCAAGTGATTAATAGCTGGTGCAAGGAGCCGTCAATCTGTCCTACAGGAATCGACGCAGACATGAAGGAGGTCGGAGACGTATATGTCCAGAGCCCCACAGAGTGCAAGAGCCACAAGCGGACCAGCGAAGGGCCGACAGCACACCAGGGGAGGAACAGATGTAAGCACCAGTGGAACACCCTGCAGCCGCAATACTGGGGCCCGGGACATTGCAGGGACGAGTCTACGGGCCCACAATGATGGGGAGGAAAGGACTGGGGTGACACAATGCCATTCCCACTGAGCCAGCTCCCCTGCCGAGTCCAATAGGCACCCCCCTTTAGCATGATCCACCAGGAGTGGGAGGCCCCAGCACGTCAAAGTTGGGGCCTGCAGCCGCGACACCACCAAGCTCCATGGGGGCCAAGGCCAGCCCCCCGCCCCCATCCCAGGGGGAGACCTAAATAGATCATAGCATTCAGACTACTATCAAAACACAGGACACTAGACACCCAGGTTGAGTTTAGCCCACCCTTCCCCCACATATCCTCCTTCCCCCCATCTAAGCGCACTCCATCAGGGAGAGTGCCTGTGCTGGATGGTAACACCTCCCCGTCCAACAAGAGAGGCCCCCAGCACCACCAGTGCACCAAGGCCCCCACGCTGAGGTGATAACCCAGTGCACCACCAACTCGGAAACCCCGGCCACACCGTGCCTTGCCTATGAGCAGAGCAAGGCCCTAGGCGGCCGACCCACCCGGCTGACATCCACCACCCTTGCTATTGCTGTCCAATGGCTGGGAAGCAACCAAACCCAGCGCCCCCATCCACCAGCCCACACCCCACCACCCGGCCAGCTCACCGCAGAGGCCGGCGACAAGAACCAGCCCAGGGAAAAGGCAGCAGTGTACGACTGCAAGCGTTCGACCACATCCCCCCCCAGCCGGCACCCGTGGCAAGCCTCCACCACCAGCAAAGCCCAGGTCAGGACCACAGCTACGGGCGTGCGGCGCCACCATAGTTGTGGTCCAAGACCCATCCCAGAGCAGTACAGCACCAGTCCAGTAACCCCTGTCCGCCAGCGCAACCTCCCTAAGGCGCCGCATGCAGCCACTAGGAGTCACCAACCAAAGCCCCCAAAGTCCCACCCCAGGTGAGGGTCATGGCACCCAGCGCCCCAATCGCTAGCTGACCCACCCCCAAGGACCCCTCGTAGACGCCCCCGACACTAAAGCGTTCAGCGGCCGCGTCCCACAGAGCAATATCAAGGGCTCTGCCCCCACAAAGTGATGGAGGTGATTAAGAGAGACCAGAAAGATCGATCAGATGTGGAGGCAGAAGTCGTTTCTAGACCAATGTAATCCAGAAGGAGATCTCTATACGGATTAATAATAAGAGCATTTTTATTTTTCCAGTGTCATGGAAAAACATTTTAAATAAAGAGGTGACAGAGATTCCCTCATTTTCTTGGAGGTTTATTTTTACTTGAGTTTGATCACACACAAGGAGTTATTTGGTGTTATTTCCATTACCATCGGTGGAGGGTGAGGACAAAGACGGGCTCATCTTAACAACACATCCAGCAAAAAGCAGTCACAAAGTCACCATGAAAACTCAGATCCTCTCAAAAAATAAAAGGCTTTTAACTCACCTCACATCTCAGACATGCATTAGTTCATGCCTCCAGCTGTGTTCCTCACACCAGTACTGATCTAACCAGCGATCATCCAGTCTGTCTAGAATCCAACTCTGTAGTCTTCCAGCCTGATCTAGCTCTGGATGCTGCGGTTTATCGGTCCTGCCGACTTGCTGCTCTGCTACTACCCGACCGATCGACTGCTCCAACTCATGTGTAGAAAGAAATAAAAGCTCCGACCAGAACAGCATTCCTCTCGGCCACCTGACAGAACCCCCCCACAGCTGGTGAAGCTTCAGCGGGTATGAAGCCTCCACCCAAAGCAGAAACTTCTTGGACGGTCTGTTACTGTAAGCAACACCACAGCAAGCCGTCTTTGTCCAATAATTGCAGATTACATCCAAAACCGAATGTTGGCGCACATTTAAGTCGTTTTTGTACGCGTGTTTATCGGCGTGCTGTTTCCTTGTGGCTTAAAATAAAAATAATATACTTTCAAAAACTCTGAACTTAAAGTCGGATATGTCAATCCATTTATTAAAATAACAAAAAAACATAAACAATATTCAGTCTTCAATTTGCTGCGTCTCACGACTCACAGATGGGTTTCACGCTCAAAAACCATATGCCTCGCTGTGCGCCACAACTGCACTAATTAACCCAAGTTTTAAATAGACTTGTGGCAGAAACAGCGCCATCCCGTTCCAATACTCAGAATGGCTCCAACACCGAATAAAAACTGCAGAGGCCACTGATAGTGGAGTTCAGAAACACCAAATGGCTGAAGTCTTTACGTTAGTCCCAGGCTTTGAAGAGCTTCTCCGCAAGCAGAGGGGGACAGCACCAGGCCATTAGCTACAGTTAGCCACCATTAGCCACATGTGTTAGCCTAGACGGACATGTCAATCAAAAGGACAAGCCCCTAATTATTCATAATTTCAAGATTAAATTACAAATAAACTGAGAAGTTAGAAAAAAAATCACCCCCTCAGAGTTATTATGATGGTAAACCTGAAATATCTAACCTAAAATGGTGTTTTGAACCAGGCTGTAAACATGTTTATTTTTGCTGTAAAGTTGGCCTTTTTAACATGGGAGTCAATGGAATTTGCTCCTTTTTGGAGCCAGCCCCCAGCGGATGAGGGCTGAACTGCAATTTTTGACACTTCCGGGTTGGCTTCAAATTCTGCGGGTGGAGTTTGCCCCTTGGCTCCGATGGTCGTTTCCATGGAAACACTAGACGTAGAAATTCCATTATCAATTCATTTGACCGAACCTAATATTATACAGTGTCACACAATCAGACTATCACTGTCATGAAGAAATGGCACACAGTTCTCTCAGTATGTAAGTATACACAGAAAAGATCATTCTTAATATAAATTTCTCAATATAACTTCTCAATATAAAATTTTCCATAACACCAAGAGGATATTTTTCTTAGCAATGCATAAGGCTATGTGAACTAATTGCATAGACTTTGTATCTATGGTAACTTCATCTAAATTTCCCAGCAACCAAACTGGGGGAGAAGGTGGGATATTACATTTCAAACACTTTGATAGGTCTTCGCAAATCTGGTGCCAACATTTCTTAACAGGTGGGCAGAACCAAAGAGCATGAATATAATTGTCTGGTATATTACTTGTACACTGTAAACAAGTATTAGACGGCGTAAAACCTATCTTGAACATCCGTTGGCCTGTATAATTTACTCTATGAAGGACGTTATATTGTATTAATTGTAGATTAGGATTTTTAAGAAATGTAAAGGTTCGTAGAGAAATCTGGGACAAAAGTGCTGTACAACAGAATAAATCACCAAACAAATAAAATCCAGCAGCTTAAAACAGATAAAACCAGTAGAAACTTAAAACAAACCACAAGAGTTACACTGCCACAGCCGAAAATGCCAGGGAATAAAAATATGTCTTTAAACGAACTAAAGGTGCGAGTCAGACCGTCAGGGGGAGTGGGTTCCAAAGCTTAGGAGCACAAACTGAAAAAACCCATTCCCCATGGGCCTTTACAGCGGACAGAAGGAACAAGCAGAAGGTGCTGTTCAGATGATCTCAGGGTTCTCGCCAGAACATAAGGGCTTAGAAGCTGTGCCAAATAAGAGGGGGCCATTCCATGCAATGATGTATAAACCAACAGAAGAATTTTAAACTTTATGCGGAATCGAACCGGAAGCCAGTGTAAACTTGCCAATACAGGGGTAATGTGCTGGCGCCGGTCTGTGCCCATCAGAAACCTTGCGGCAGCGTTCTGCACCAACTGGAGCCGCACCACTGAAGAGGAGGGAAAACCATATAAGAGCGAGTTGGCATAGTCCAGACGTGATATCACAAAGGCATGGACAACTGACTGAAGATCTTTCTTATTTAGAACAGATCTTAACTTCGTCAGCAGAGATGGTTCCACAGCAGAGTGGGAGCAGGGGGCAAAGAAAATAGCCTCCATTTTGAGGCTATTCAGGTTGAGGAAATTAGCTGAGAACCAGGACTGATTTCGCTCAGGCAATCAGTCAGTGGTTTCACAGGGTCCAAAGTTTTTAGGGCCACATAAAGCTGACAATCATCAGCATAAAGGTGATAATCCCCGCCTGACTAGGAGAGATTGGCCGGGCCACATCTACAGAAAACCGAACAGGAACATGATTAGACAAAGAAAAATCATCAGGGCAGACCTCTGTTACATTGACACCAAAATAAAAAAACATATCCAATATGTGAGGCCCCCGTGAGTGGGGAAGTCAACCAACTGAGTCAGTCCACAAGAGTCCATTAAGTTAAAAAAATCAGCCACCAGAAACTTCTCAGGACAGCAGACATGAATATTAAAATCTCCAGGTATAAGTATATGATAATACTTAAGGAGGACATCAGCAAGGAAGTCCGAGAATTGGGAGAAGAAGTCAGAATTAGCCTTAGGAGGCCGATATACTAAAACACTAAGAGTCAGAGGCGACAATCCAAATTCAAAAGTGGACAGTTCGAAAGAGTCACAATTTCCCTGGTAGGAGGTAGGCCGACAGGCACCATTAGCCCTGAAAATAGTCAACAGCTCCCCGCCACGGCCTGTTGGCCTGGGAAGATTCAGGTAGCCACACCCAGCAGGTAATAGTTCGGCGGTAGGAGTCAACTCACTCGGCACTGTCCAAGACTCCGAGATATAAAGAACGTCCAACTCCCGATCGATGAAAATCCTTTAGGATGAACATTTTATTCCAGATCGAGCGGGCGTTGATCAAAGCACTGCAACAGTGCAGCCGGTCGGATGACAGGACCTCCAGAGATGTGGCAGTTCTTAACACGTCAGAGGTTAGAAGCAGTCACTCGACTCCGGCATCTGTCACATGTCCAGGACAGCGGCTCCAGGAGATGGGAAGCACAGTCGATGGAGTGACATCGAGGCCCAGATATAAGACAGAGTTGCCGCACTCTGACAGCGCGATCCAGAGCCGATCGAAGTCGAACCCGGCGGCCACTATGACAGCTACGCCGGTGGCGGCGTTTCGGGAGCCTCCCCTGGGGATGTATCCTCAACAGGGTGACAGGAACACAGGAAAACTGCTGTTTGAGCGTTTCCCGAAGGTTACTGCTGCCACACAGGGGAAAACGCACAGAATATCGAAGATCCAGAAGGGTAAATCTGTCATAGGTCATGAGAGTTGATCCCAGGGAGAGAACATAACATAGAAGGATAAAAAATAGAAAGAGTCCAGGGATGGATAGACGGCCTGCCGAACACGCTAGCCCATCCCTTTTCCCAAATCCATCTCCCATTTTGAAATGGGAAGGGCTATTGATCCGTCTAATGTATTTAATGTCTTATATATTTTACATAGCAGTTTGGTGCGAATTAAGACTAAGAAAGTCTAAAACTTTTACAGGAATTTGTAATTTAACCGTATTGAGCCTAAATTTATCTTTTATAATCTATTTAAATTGTTGATATGCTAAGAATTTTTTCTTGTTAATCCCGTGTTGTATAACCAGTGTATTGAATGGGATAAAGTCTGTTCCATCAAACATGTGTTCCAGGTATTCAATTCCTTTACAACTCCAGGTTGGAAAATTGATTATAATTTTTTCTTATTTTTTTTTATGTCCGGGTTATTCCAGATGGGTGTACGTCTGGATGGGACTAGTAAGCTGTCAGAGATGAGCTGACACTGATACTTTTAAAACATTCATTTTGTTTTATATTTGAGCTAATAAATGGTAGATCTGAAAGTTTTATCTTATAGTATAGTGTCTGTTCAACATCTATCCAGGACTCATCCAGAGAACTGTGTTTTAACCATCTTGATATGTATTGGAGCCGGTTGGCTAAGAAATATTGACGAAAGTTTGGTAGGTCTAGACCTCCTTTATCTTTGGACTTCTGCAATGTTTTCAAGCTAATACGTGGGGGTTTATCTTTCCAAAGAAAGAAAAACAGAGGAGTCCAGAGATCTAAACCAATCAGGTGATGGTTTGCTTGGGATCATTGAGAATAAATAATTGATTCTAGGCAAAACCATCCTTTTTATTGTGGCTACTCTTCCACTAAATTATATGGGAAGGGGTTTCGATCTTGCCAGATCATATTCCACTTTTTTTAACAGTGGGACGTAGTTTAGCTTTGATGAATTTGCCAGTCTTGGTGAGATATGGATACCTAAATATGTAATATTTCCTGAGGGGAGTTGCACAGCAACATGATTCTGGAAAGAACAATTGATTCGAAGGACTGTAGATTTTAGTCTGAAACTCTTGAATAAGATTTTATCAACTTGAGTACCTGAGAGAGAGAGGTTTGTGAATGCTGTAGAAAAAGTAGTACATCATCTTTATACAGACTAATTTTATTTTCTATTTTATTGCATTGTATACCTTTAATATTATTAGTTTTCCTGATTGCTGATGCTAATGGTTAATAAAAATAGCAAACCGAGATGGATAAAGTGGACATTCCTGCCTGGTACCTCTCTGAAGGAAAAACTTTGACGATGTTTGATTATTGGTCCTAATACATGCCGTTGGGGAGCTGTATAACATTTTTAACCCGTTTATAAAATAATTTCCCAATGTATGTAAGGTTGTAAAAAAAAATGTCCAGTTAACTCTATCAAATGCTTTTTCTGCATCTAAAGATAATATGTTGGTTTGGATGTTTTTACAGTAGGAATAATCTATTCAATCTATCAAATCTATTAATCTACGTGAATTTGTAGAAGAAAGCCTCCCTTTTATAAAACCTGTTTGATTAGGATGGATTATAAAAGGTGTTATTTTCTCTATTCTTTTTGCAAGAGTTTTGCAGATTATTTTAAGAACATTGATCAGAGATATGGGACGATAAATGGTAGGAAACATAGGGTCTTTCCCTGGTTTTAATAGAAGATTGATGTAGGCAAAGTTTATGTTTGGCGGTAGTCGGCCATTTTCCTTTGTTTTCCGTAACATTTTGTAGAATGTTGATGCCAGAATATTCCAGAATTCTTTATAGAACTCTGCTGGAAATTCATCTGGGCCTGGAGCTTTATTATTTGGCATGCTTTGGAGGGCCTCCGGGAGTTCAGCCACTGTTAGCCGTGAATCCAGGGCCATTGCTTGACTGTCTGATAGTTTAGGAAGAGTTATTTTTTCCAAAAATTGTTAGATTTCATTATTCGATGTGTTTATCTCTGGTGAGTATAAAGTCTCATAAAATTCTTTGAAAGCTTTGTTTACTCTTTCAGGATCATATACTATATTCCCAATTTGGTCTTTGATTGCAGATATTGTTTTTTCTTTTTTCTTTTTGGCTGGTTAGCTAAGAAGCTACCTGATTTATTACTATGTTCAAAGTTTTCTGTTTGAAATCTTTGAATTAATAACTACATAGTTTCTTCTAATTCCTGAATATGTATATTTTCTGTTCTTTTTATATTTGAGGAGAATGAAATTATTTTACCTCTACTCACAGCTTTCCCTGCCTCCCAGAGAGTGGATGACGACATACCAGGGAGGGCATTAAGTTCCAAGTATGAAGCCTGTTCGTTTTCAATATATTTAATATATTCCTTATCCTTAAGTAATGATGTATTAAATCTTACATTTTTGTACTGAAGGGGTGCTTTCCTATTTACTAGATTTAAAGAAACAGGAGCATGATTGCTGATAACTATAGGATGTATCTCAGTGTCTAAAATGTCATTAAACAATGAGCTGCAGACTAAGAAATAGTCCAATCTAGAATAAGAATGGTGGACATTTGAGAAAAAAAAAATTTGTCGCTGGGATGAAGAGATCGCCGTGCATCGTAAAGTCCATAATCACTCATGTACTGTTTAACTATAAATCTATGGATTGACAGCTGCACTGAGTCCCTGTTGTACTAAGCCTATCTATTTCCTCATTTGAACCAAAGTTGAAGTTGAGCTTGATTTATGAGTCTCCTGTAGTAAGACATCTGCCTTCAATCTTTTAAGATGGTTGAAAATCTTAATCCTTTTATCTCTGGAGCAAGATCCGTGAATATTCCATGTTAGAAATTTGACAAAATTCATAAAGGGAATATAAACATTAGATATTTAATATTGCCAAGGATGAATACAAGTGTAGTCTTGGTTTGTCCCTGGAGTTGCCTGATTGAAAATCCAGAAGCAGAGATAAAAAGAGAAACATAAAATATCATTACAGGTGTGTGAAGAATGAGAGTGTGATGGAGAAACATAAATATGCAATGATAAAACTCGGTGTGTGAAATAAAAAAGAAAGAAAAGTGATAAAGAGATTTGGTGACACAAATTTGAAAAAAAACAAAGCATTCAACCTAGTGCAAAGCCTAACCCCCGGCCATATTTACAAACGTAAACAACCTGCTGAGCTGTACTTTCCTTAAACTACAGTTATCTTATGAAACAACTTCTATCTAGACTCTGTTACATATGACTAACAATGCCAAGGAGAAACCGGAGGGTCCCTGAACAGCTGACCGTTTTATTTATTTATTTATCTACAGTAACTGTAGCCTTACAGCCCTCGTTAAATATGTTTCTTCCTAATTGGAAATAACATGCGCCTTCTGTGCAGGATTTCTTTCGAAAATATTTCAACACTATAATTCGTCCCCCGCAGCTCTCTCTCACATCCTTTGACATGTTCTTTCCATTTAAAGTGTTCCAATTTAGCAACAATTGGTCGTGGGCGGGTGTTGTTGGGTTTCTTACCTCCAAGCCGATGGACCCGATGAAAAGTTATGTTTTTAACCATGTCGCGAGTAGATGCGAGTTTCCGTGGCTTACCCATAATGATGTTTTCAAAGCACTCTACATTGGAACTGTCTTGTGTTTTGTTTTGTTTTTTCTTCTGGCCATTAGGAGGCACAGGTTTCCACAGTTGCTATGTTGATACAGTTAGTGTGTAGAAGAATTGTTTCAGGAAGTTTCCCCATGAGAGAGGCAAGGTGGCATCTGCTTTTATCAATCTGAAGCCATCCGCTCTGTTACATATGAGTGAGTTTTTCTCTTTATGTTAAATGTTAGAAAGGATATGGGATATTATTGGAAACGAGTTTGAGATGTTTAGCATGTTTTATAGAGTATCCGACGCGAAATAATGTTAAGGCAGCTGTTAAGGAAAGGTTAACCCTTCAACGTGCCGATGATGAGGATGTTTATTTAAATGGTTATTATATTTCTACACTAAGAAAAATTTTTTGTTTTCTGTATTATTTCAGTTTCACACTTTTTTGCATTAAATGCCATCCAAATACAACACATGCCTCTTCATTGGAAGAAAGCGATGCAAGAAAGAGTTTAGCTGGCTGTGAATCTCAATATAGGACGTGGGGTCACATTGGGTGCAACAGCATACACTCGTCTAGGTCGCCTAGATAACTCCAGGCTATCCAATGTTTCCTCGTCCAGGTTGTTTAGAAGAAAGATACAATTTGGTGGTTAGTTTAAAGGGACAGAAGCATTTGCTGCATTTGGTTCAAAATTATTGGGTTGTTGACATTGTTTCTTTTACCAGTATACCACCATTGTTACTTATGCACAACTCTCGTGAGATCTCGGATGCTCATCTCCCCCTCAGCTGCTCATCTCACCCTTTTCCTAATCCTAATATCCAGAAATATACATGGTAATGCAATTTTCTCATAAAAAACACCCCACCAGAGTGGTTTTTGGCCTACTTCACACATGTCTGAGTAATCCCAAAGAAATTCTAATAAAGAAAGAACTCCCATTCTCTTGATACTTCCAGGTTCTGAACTGGTTGCAGTCACACTCTGTGAGGGCGCTCTCATGATGAGTGCAGAATGAATGGAGGTTTATGGAGCAATACCCCTAAAAATCCACTTTTCTGAGGATATAATTTTTTTGTCTGGTAATTTGAATATTTTTTTCGAAAGTAGATGCAAAGCAATTACATGTTGCTGGGTGTTAGAGTTTTAGAGTCACTTATATGCTTTAAAAAAGTACTTAAAAATGTCAATGATGTCATACACATCCAACGACCAGAGATACTGCTTTATGGCATTCCTTGTTTTTCCTTTTAAACTTCACACTACATACATAGCCATATGCAGATAACAGTGCTAGCAACCAAAAACAGTTGTTAGGTTAAAAAAAAAAAACTTGGGGCGAAAAAGTAAGCCTTGACATTCTGGTACCGCTTTGGATGCCGCAATGCCGTCAATCAGTGCATTTGGTTGTAATCAGTCCTTCACTGACCAATCAGTGGTCATTAGCAAAATGCTAGTGAATTATGGGCAACAATAGCTCAACCTGTAATAAAATGAAATTACATGCATACTTGTTCATTCAACTTTCCTCCTATAACCTATGCTGAACTTGCGAAACCTACAATTAAATTTTTTATTTCTTGACCGCAATGGGATGAAAGAAACTAATTTAGCCATCTAGCTCCATAGACTCCAATTCATCTTGCATTTAAGGTGATCACCTCCAGTGGAACTCTAGTGGAACTGCAACCAAATTTTGTTACAATGGGACTGAGAGGAGAGTGGCAAAGTTTTCCTAAAACGGCTTTGATAATCTTCATGAATTCTGCTCTCTGAGCAGCTGCCCCTCCCTCTCCTAGAAAACGACTGAGTGTTCAACTAGTGACATCACCAGTTGAAAACAATGGAGTGCAAAAGGTGTCTGCCCTGTCCCTGCAGGTAGAATGGCTTACCTCTGCTAGAGTTCCAAACACACCCTCCTCCTTCTCATAGCTCATGGTTGCTTCAGTTTTTGGCAGCTTAAATCACTTTTTTTGTTGGATTTTTTTACTTTCTCTGTTAAAACGACTGTTTGGCTGCATGGATTGCAGGATTTTAGTTTACCACCCACTTTGGGCTGCATTCTCAAACAACCCGACTCCGAGAAGACCCCGGCATGACGGGGGCCGTTACCGGCCCTACACCGTCCACGGGTCAGGAGGACTCAGACAGAGTGTTGGTAGCCAGGTCTCCTAGTAGCTAGGAGACAGGTTAATGTTAGTAGCTATGCTGCTTTAGGCTAGGCTGTTGGAGGACATTATTAGGGTCTGTTCCTACTTTCTCTCCTACTTCTCCCCAACTGCATGATGTGCTGTCAATTCAAGCACTAACCTGTTTTCTATTATAGTAGGTGCTCCGGATTAGCCCTGCTTGACGACCCTGACTAAGATGGCATTGCAGTGACGGAAAATTCTCCACGTCCTGCAACAAACTTGTGCATCAGTTCTATTGCTCTTTCTGTGTCTCTGTTATGTATTCTCCAAGCCACAGACGGTCGCGGCAGATAACCGCTTGTGCTGAGCCTGGTTCTGCCGGAGGTTTCTTCCTGTTAAAAGGGAGTTTTTCCTTCCCACTGTCGCTGCATGCTTGCTCAGTATGAGGGATTGCTGAGAATTCCACGACGCAATCTTCTGTGGTTCTGTAATTTCTACACTAAACATTGTATTGTAATAACTCTTTTTGTAAAGTGCCTTGAGATGACATCTGTTGTGAAATGGCGCTATATAAATAAACTGAATTGAATTGAATTGAATTTGATATTGTCAATAGAGAAAAACAGGAACACTATGTGAAAATTAAAAAACCTATAAAGAGATTAAGGAGAGCCACTGGTGACCCATTCTCCTTTATATGGTTGAACACAGCAGACCCCAAGTTAGCAATGGGATCTGGTGTTTCCTGACAATGGGTCCAAATTTCAGTGTTGTTGTCAGTATAACTGGTGACATGATCACCACTACGCATCACCACATTATGCCTGAATGGTTGAAAGAAGTTGCTCTTGGAAGACATTCAGTCCCACTTCTTATGTATTGCTATGTTTTTGCTCTACAGTTGTCATAATACCAGACAAAAGGTTTTCCATTTGTCACAAATAACTTAAATAACTTGCCACCAGTCTTCAGCTATCCATCCTTGTATCTCCTGCAGAACTTCTGTCTGCCCTTCGTGTTTTTCTTGCATGAAAGTGCTTTCCTTAATTCCTCCCTTCTGCTCAGAAGGCCGTTCTCACCTAAACGTCTTGCTGTGCATGCAGCTGTGCTCGCACCCACTTGATGTCAACAAAGACGAAGCTCTGCTCAGTGGGAAAAAAAACCTTATTACCTCTGTTACACCAGACTCTGTGACCCATAAGAATCAGTGACCCTACGTTTCTGAGCATTCTGAGTGGAGTCAACAAATTTGAAGTTTATGCCCTTACCCAGAGTCCTTTCCGTAATCATAAGTTCCTGGCCTGCTAAAGATAAATATGTCTAAACCTAAGCATGCCAAAAGCTAAGATTGCCTAAACCTAAGCTCAGCGAAACAGTGTCCCCTAGGGTCACAGATTCTGGTATGACACCTCAACAAAAGAGGTTAGGTTGTTTTTTTTGTTTTTTTTTTGGCTCCTAAGAAGAAGATAGCTTTAAAAACATGCTGAATCTTAACACTTCCCAGCAAAGAGGCCATGAAGTTCTGTATGATCCATAAAACTGTTCTATTCATCAGCAATATTCAATTCAAAAATACTTTATTGATCCCAGAGGGAAATTAAGTGTTGTTATAGCTCATACTAATTAATTCTTCAAGGACTTGTGGTAGATCATGATGGCTGGGGGCAGGAAGGATTTACTGTCTGTGCTGCAGCGAAGCTGAAGAAGTCTCAGACTATAGACAGTATGGTAGTATAATGCAGAGGTTGACAATGATCAGGGTTGTCCATCATTTTTTTAAAATCTTATTAAGAATCCTTCTTTGCATCATCATCTCCAGTGGTTCCAAAATCATCCCTAGAACAGAACCAGTCTTCCTTAACAGGTTTTTGAGTATTTTAAAGTCCATGGCTCTGATGCTGATACCCTAACAGATGAGGGACGAAGAGATTACAATCTTCACAACAGACTTGTAGAACGTTTTGCAGCATCTTGCTGTAAACTTTGAAGGACTTAAAGGGAAAGTTTTTTTTTTTGTTTTCTTTTTAACCAGGACCTTATTTTTTTAGCAAATATTACATTCATTTACTCACGCAGACAAGTTTGAAGGTACTTGGAGTCGTTTAGGAGGAGTTTATATCAAGTCGCCATCAGTGTATATCCATATAACAGGGGTCAATGGGAGCAGGAGTTGGCCGTCTGTAATAAGGCATTTTTTGCCGTAAAACAAATTAATTTAACCATGTTTTTTTATTAAATGTTAGCATTACTCCAATCCAAGTTCAGAACTGAGATGTTCTGAGTGTTTATTATTTCAGTTCCAGGGTGATTTAGAAGAAAAGATACAACTACACTATCTCATGATTACATTGACGTCACTGCCATGCTCCATCTCAGTTGTCACAGGGGAATATCGCTAACTGTTCATAACAATACATGGCTAAATAAAGGCATTTTGGGGCAGATAATGCTGTATTACAGGCAACAAATCTCCTGCCCTGATTGACTACCATTATATGTTTATACGCTGATCATGACTCTATATAAACTACTCGTAAATGACGAGTAGTTTATATAAATGAAAGTAGTTCCAAACTTGTCTGGGTGAGTAAACAAACGTAATATTTGTCCAGGCTTACAAAAAACTTTCCCTTTAAGCTTTCTCAAAAAGTCCATTCTGCTCTGTCCCCTCTTGTAGAAGCTTCACTGTTCATCCTCCAGTCCAGTCTGTTGTTCAGGTGAACTTAGGTATTTATACACCTCAACCACCTCCACTTCTTCTCCCATGATGGAAATAGTGTTTGACTTATCCCCTTTTCTCCTGAAATCTACAATCCTTTCCTTTGTTTTGTTCACATTCAAGGTAAGATGATTGTTTCTACACCATACCACAAAGCTGTCCACCAGCTCTCTGTATTCAGCTTATTCGCCATCTCTAATATACCTGAGAGTTGCAGAGTCATCTGAGTATTTCTGCAGATGAAAGGTTTCTGTCTTATACTGGAAGTTTGAGGTTTACCGAGTGAAAAAGGAATGGTGAGAGTACAGACCTTTGTGGTGCTCTTGTGCTGATGACCACCTGGTTTGACACAATTCTTGAGTCTCAAAAACTCTGGTCTGTTGGTCAGGTAGTCATTGATCGAGGTGATTGTTGATGCCTCCACCTGTGTGTTCAGGAGTTTCTGACAAAACATATCAGGCTTAATTGTGTTAAATGCACTGGACAAATCAAAGACCATGATTCATAACATGCTTTTATACTATTCGTTATGTGTGAAGTCACTGTAATGCAAAAAACTATTATGGTTAGGTCCTTTTGTTCCTGTCTACACAAGAAAGCAATAATTTAAATCACATTAACTCATCTATTATAGAAACCAATGTGCGGATTAGATTTATGATTATATTAGTAAACTCAGGTTGACAAATTCCCAACTTCACCTATGCTGCTCAGATGACTGTCAGTGCATTTACATGCAGCAAGAGAAATTCTAAGTATTGTATTAGTGTGACTGAAATTGGACTTTTGAAATGCATGTATACAACTTAGCTTGACTGAAGTGAAACTGATCTGGAGTTTGAGAAATTGGACTATGGTACCTAGGAAATGCGATAGGAGAAAAAAATGTATCTGTGTATAAACGGCAGTCAGGAGGAGCTATTGGCAGCGTGGCCACTCTGCCCTCTGGAAATGAAGACACAGGGGAAGCGGGAAGAACAACAGAACAAGCAGCAACAACAAGTGTATCACAATCAAACAGTCACTACGTTTACATTCACAACTAAATCAAGCTTTTTGGAGTGATCAGACTAAAGGCTCGCCCCTGTTGAGAGCCGAGTCCTACTTTACATGCTACTCAGAAAATCGAATTACTAAATGACGTTGAAGAATATTAATACTTTACATATATGGTGGAGAATGCGCGGCTTGAAGAGGGATGTTTGTCCGGGACAGAGAGATAGCGTGTGAGTAGGCCCTATTGATCGATTTGAAGTTATTGATTGTTTGATTGGAAGCGGAGTAAGAGCGGACGCAGAGCTTCGGATGTGGGCGATCCTAAGTCTGAGGAGGCATCCTTGACTTAAAGGCACAGTGAGAAACGAAAAGATTCGCAGAAAAAGGTTGTGTGCGACCTTCCTGTTGGGAACGGATTTCTGCGCAAGTCTGCGTAGGTCTGACGCACGGGTGAGCTCCGTGAACAGAATTTGGTGTGAGCTGGTCCGTCTCCGGAAATGAAAGAGGTTAGTGTGTGTGTAAATGAGTACTGAGTAAGTTGAAATAATATTGAAAAGTGCGACAGTCATTTTTTGAAGTGACTGAATGTGTGTTTGGAGGAGTGGAGGACTCGGGAGAGAATTACTAAGTAGTTCTGTGCATCCCGACCTCAGATATAAACTCCTTAGTGTAGGGGAAATAACTGACTGAATCTAAAACCTCAATTCCTCTGCGAAACTTAAACGCCAAGACGAGCTCCGCCCTTTATTTTTATTTATGAAGGGTAGAAGTAGAGAGTGTATTGGGCTTGAAACATAAGTTTGGGACAATGTATCATCCTCAGTCTCAAGGTAAAGTGGAGAGAATTAATCAATCAGTAAAAAACAAATTGGCCAAAATCTGTGCACAGACAAAAATGAATTGGGTGGAAGCTCTACCATTAGCATTAATGCCTGTCAGGAGCTCCGTTAATACTGCTACAGGATTTACCCCACATGAACTTCACACAGGCAGACAGTTTCCTGGCCCCAGTAACAGACTACCTCTTCTGCCTGAAAAAGAAGGAAATCTGTGTAAAAGAACGTATTATAACATATTACATAGTCTGGTCTCTCAATTTTCTAAGCAGGTGCAGGACCAGACTCCCGAGAAAACAGGAACTACAACTCCAGGTGTAGAGTGGGTACTCCTGAAGGTCACCAAACGAAAGTGGTCAGAACCAAGGTGGACGGGGCCATAGCAGATCGTGGAAAGAACCTCACACGCGGTCCGCCTGAAAGGGAAAGGAGAAACCTGGTACCATTGGAGCCAGTGCACCTCCGCGAATGAGCCACAAAGAGCACTCACTGAGGTTCAAAGAGATCTCCAATTAGGTGACGGCGCCAAATAGTGGGGCAGAATAATCCCCGGCAAAGTCACAGGGTCCAGGGCAGTCTACCCCTGGATCCAGAAAGATGAAGAGGACCTGGATTAGGAGAAGCCGGTCAAGAAGCATCTAAGCCTTACTCTCGCAGCTGCCAGGAGCCAGTGGAGGGTCAACTAACGAGAGACCAAGGCCAACAAAAACAGAACATTTATTTTACTATTTTTTTACCATCTTTTTTATTATTTTTACATCATACAATTATAGCAGTTTACTATTGACAAAATAATGATAACCACTGCCATTGCACCACCTCCTCCTGATCATGCATGCATGATGACTGCATTACTAGCTACAGAAAATGAGAATGAAGATACAGAAGACGTGATATAAATTGCTTCGCTATTTCCTCATTTTTGTACTTTTATATTACCTATTTTTACTTATTATCTCACTATTTTTGGGTTTTAACAGCCTATGCTTCCTTAGGGTTTTTGATTGAACTCTTTAAAGAGTTCAAAAGGGGGAATTGAAGGAAAACTGTATCTCTGAGTTATAACTTTGAGTTCATGTTGGGCCAAGGATGCTCACCCCTCCATTGGGGTATTATATGTGTAACAGTGTAGCTTGCACTGAGTGTGAGAATACAGAGGAGGTGACTTTCTCATGAAAACGTACGTACAGTGAAAAACTATTGAGCATTTGGAAAACTACTGTACAAGACTGTGTAAAATGTTAACGCCCTGTGACAAAGAAATAAAACAAGCCTGCTTGCTAAAGGACCCCAGAACACATACAGGCAGCTGCTGGAGCAGACAGGGGTCTGTATAGAGCGGAGGGTGTTCTCCCGTTGCAACGGTGAATTTTGACAGAGTCTCTGAGTGGATTCATTCTCATCAACTCCAATCTCCACTGTGTTTAAAAGTTCCAAGGTCCTGAATTCGGGGTGGCAGTTTTACCTCAACAAAGTACATTCGACTTCTCAACGACAGATGGCAATATGTGAGAATTTTATTTAAAATACATTTTTCTAATGACTAACGTCTCAGTTCTACTGCACAGCAAATATTGGAACATAACTTGACATGTAGAATTTATTTCATATTCTGTTCTTGAAAAAATATAGTATTATACACTCACCTAAATGATTATTAGAAACATGTTAGATTTCCACTTAATGCAATTATCTAATCAACCAATCGCATGGCAGTTGCTTCAATGCATTTAGTGGTGTGGTCCTGGTCAAGACAATCTCCTGGGCTCCAAACTGAATGTAAGAATGGGAAAGAAAGGTGATTCAAGCAATTTTGAGCGTGGCATGTTGGTGCCAGACAGACCGGTCTAAGTATTTCACAACCTGCTCAGTGACTGGGATTTTCACGCAAAACCATTTCTAGGGTTTACAAAGAATGGTGTGAAAAGGGAAAAACATCCAGTATGCGGCAGTCCTGTGGGCGAAATGCCTTGTTGATGCTAGAGGTCAGAGGAGAATGGGCCGACTGATTCAAGCTGATAGAAGAGCAACTTTGACTGAAATAACCACTAGTTACAACCAAGGAATGCAGCAAAGCATTTGTGAAGCCACAACACGTACAACCTTGAGGCGGATGGGCTACAACAGCAGAAGACCCCACTGGGTACCACTCATCTCCACTATAAATAGAAAAAAGAGGATACTATTTGCACAAGCTCACGAAAATTTGACAGTTGAAGACTGGAAAAATGTTTCCTGGTCTGATGAGTCTCGATTTCTGTTGATACATTCAAATGTTAGAGTCAGAATTTAGCGTAAACAGATTGAGAACATGGATCTATCATGCCTTGTTACATGTAAATTGGAAGTCAACTCTCAACTCTAGCTAGGCCATGAGTCCAATTACTGTCAACAGCTCAATTGGATGTGCATGTAAACGTACTGTGTATGGATATAAAGTTGAAGAAGAAAAATAGACTTAAAAGTTCATAAACCAATTTTTAAACCTCTCCTTATGCTATGATCACTCTGTGCAATTATCTAACAAATGTGTAACATCACAGCAAAAACTGATGATGAACTTTTCCAAAAAGTGACTTTTGTGTCACTGCCAACAGTGACTTCAGCAGCTTGGCTAAGACTTCCTTTCTCAGTTTAAAAGCAGGTAAGCCTCACAAAAAACACCCACAATTACAAATTTATTTCTGTAATTACGGTAAAAACAGTGACTGTAAAGGTCCTTGGTCCTGCCTCAGTATGTGCTTGCTAATCAGATATTTGAGCACAAAAGGATTTGGGTTACTGGACATGGAAGACAAAGTGGCAAGAGTCAGCATGCTGACAGAAAATATCATGACCATACAGCTCAAAAAGAAGAATACCTCGTTAGAATGGAGCAGCGCTATGCAAAAAACATACAAAATGTAAGCATGACAGATGTGCAAAATGTGGCCAGTCTGAATGACAAAAAATGATGAGCAGATTAACAAGGTTCATTCTGTCATTGGGTTCATGATTATCTGTGTTGCTGTGTGTGTTGGTGTGTGGGGAAGCGAGTCGGTTTTTAGAGAAACAGAAACGGAGAGACAGGGACAGGCTGGCCGGCTGGCTGCATGATTGACATGTTATCTGTGACAGTAAATCTTCAGAATGTGACTTCCTGTGCAAGGTTGATGCACTTTTCCGAGTTAAAGCCAGACATCTGTAGCTACATTTATCCTCTTGACAGGGATATGTGTGTAATGGCTGCTGTTTCAGTTTTGTCGAATGCAACAGAGAAGAAGGAAATCCTCACCCTGACAATTACTCTCCCAGTGTTCAAGCCGGCTACTTCTTTTTTTGCAATCTATCAGCTTCAATCAGTCATATCAGAATCCCTTTTTCCATTCTTTCTCACTTTCTCTCTCTCTCTCTATCTATCCATCTCTATCTCTGACACACATATGTAAGTTCTCCATGCTGCGGAACACCACCTAGAAAACTTATCAGTTCTTCAGAGATGACTCACAGCTATCAGTTTTCTGGTGTAACCACCTGTCTTCATCCTTTGGTCAAGGAGCCTCTGAAATACCGCTTGAAAAGATCCGTCCAACCCTCCTCTCTGGCTCGGAGCACACGTGCGGTTTGCTCATGCCTGCTGTCGGCTCCCATTACCTAATTGGAATTGAGATGCATCTGGCCTGTGCGTGTGTGTTATATGTGCGTGTCTGTCTGTGTGTTACACTCCTGGTAGAGATACCCTGCACGTTTTCCCCCTTTCTGCTTCACTGCAACCTTTTTCTTGCCATTCAGCTGGGAGAGGCTTTTTCCCAGTGTGTGATCAAACTGTTGTTTAGGCTAATAAAAAAACAAAGAAAGATGGAAGGGAGCAGATAAAAGCCAACTGGAAAAAGCCTGCTCTTGTGATTCCTTGCTGTTAATAAGATCACTCTTTAATTAATGAGATCTGTCATGATACAGTGGCTTCTTCTGTGTTGGCAAACCAAATATACAGAAGCTTCCGTGCTCCCAGCTCTTTCATCTGTTAGGCCCAATGATCTTACATCTCCTGGTATGAGATCCACGGAGGCACTTCCTCAAAGATGATCACATCCTTCTCAGTACTTGATTTCATCAGTGCAATGTGCTACACCAACAGGCACGAAAACGCCTCAATCATATAATTATTAGTGAAAGGTCCTTCTTCCACAAGAGGTAATTTAACAGGCCTGTCGCATCAAATGGATTATTGCTCATTAATATGTATTTCACTAGCGAGGACCACACATCATAGATTGTGATTAAAGGTTTATTGAATGAACGGGAAAACGGAAGTCTGGGGAGACAAGCCGATGAGGTCAGGAGGTAGACTCATTGTGGGGGTGCAGTCTTCAGGAGTTTGTCTTTCCTGTGCCTGCTCAGGACCCCCAAAGATGGTCTTATAGATTAACAGAGGAGCGAGTGAGCACGGCTCAGGTCAGGCAAGTTATTACGTATGTAGGATCGGTAAGCAGGTGAAGACCAATGGCCTAAAATCTGTATTAGATTGTCTGAAATCCCTGAGGTACCTGCTCCTATGCGAAAGGAGTGGACTGAATAGTGTTCCGGGGAGAATCCTGACTGTATAAGAACTTGACGTAAATGACCAGTAAACCAAAACCTTGTTGCGCGGCTGCTAGATTCTGTGATGAAAACTGGGTCGGAGGGTTTAGCGTTACTGCTTAGTCGGGACCGAATGTAGTTGCAGATGGGTCATAAGGGCTGAGGTCCGAATTGAGGTAGATAAGGCAGGATGAACCAAGCTGGTCGGTTTTTTACTTCTGCAAAGGGTGTAGATAAGAGTGTCCTGGTTATGAATAGTGATATCAGAGAGACAGGAATGAATGGAATGATCAAATCGAGATGAAGTCAGGGCGAACTCTGAGCAACATAGAAAAACCAAAGTATGCGACCAGAAACACAGACTCTAACGTTGAGTCGATAAATGGGAGTTAAATAGCAAGAGAGAAGTGTGGAAATAAAACGACTAACGAGGTGGGATGTAAGATGCAAACGTTGAATAGCTGCTGAAGGTTCTTGCTTTCTCAGACCTTCCAGTAACATAGTTACATGGCTGTGATTTAGGGCTGGACAGATACTCCTGGTTGCTAACTTAAAAAAGAAACTGATACCGGAAAGATAGGTTTGGATGGTGGCTGTACAAATTTTTTGAACGGAGTGAGAGTGAGTGACAAACTGGTAGATAGACATGGGATTGAGTGAGGGAAAAGATAAACCGTATGATCTGTGAAAGGCCTTGAAGGCATTCCAGCCAGTTAGGTAAGATGAGAGAGTACCAGGAGCGAAACTGTTGAGAATCGAATTCTGGGATGCGATGGAGAGGTGTAAAAGTGGTGGAGTCAGTTGTAGATGGTGGCTGAAAATGGTGGGACCGGAGTTGGATTGTGATCAGCTGCAGGAGCCAAGGATCTGAATTTCTGAAAAGATAAACGAGAGAGAGAGTCAGCAATAATGTTTTTGTGACCTGGAACATGAGCTGCGCGAAGCAGAAACTGATGCTGGGCTGAAACGAGAGTGAGTTTGCGGATAAACTGCATAATGGAAGGAGAATGGGATCGACCTTTATTTATGATATCTACTACGGCAGAGTTATCAGAGTGGATGAGAATAGACTTTTGAGACCATTCGTGACCCCAAAGAAGGGCAGCAATAATTATGGGGTAGAGCTCAGGGAGAGCTAAGGAAGGCGAGGCAGACTGAAGCCACATGGAGTCGAACTCGGGGGGCCAGTTTGATGCGAACCACCTCCCACCATAATAGCCGCCAAAACCAATGGAAGGTGTGGTATCGGTGTAGAGTTGGATATCATCTGGAAGGGAGATTAAGGGAGATGATGAGCCGATCGTGAAGTGATTGTACACTTGCAGCAGTGGAAAGGAGGTGAGAGATGAAGGACCAGCCCTGGGGAATAATGAGAACAGCGTAGTTAAGGAGACCGAGAAGTGACAAAAGCTGTTGAAGCTTGAGCATTAATCTGCCAGAATGAATTTTGAGAGAATGAGGGAGATCCGATGGACCTTTTCGAGTGGCATTGAAGCCTGAAAGGAGGTTGAATCAAGGGTGACACCTAAGAATTCCAGTGAGGTAATAGGGCCCACTGTCTTCTCCTCTGAAAGAGGAATGCCAGTGTCAGAGAAAGCCTCAGTAAGTAAGTAAGTCCCATACGAGGCAGTGATGAAGCGGGGGTGACGACTAAAAAGTCAGCGAAGAGGTGAAGAAAATAAGGCGTAGGTGTTTATTAGAATCCAGCATAATGCTTCGGAAAGCGAATCGAAGATTCTTGAGCTACTTCTGCATCCAAAGGTGAGCCGAATTGCAAAATAGTAGGCTCCCTTCCAACAGATGCCGAAGAATCGCCAAAAGTCTGGATGAAGAGGGAGATCCTTAAAAGCACTAGTAATGTCAGCTTTGGCAAGCCACACATTCTGACCTGCCAGACGAATAAGACCGATGGCATGGTCGAGAGTGTTATACTGCATTGAGAAATCGGGTAAGGGGGTGAGGCTGTTAATGCTGGGCACGGAGGATCCATGGGGAGCCGAGAGGTCGATAATCAACCGCTTTTTGCCGGAATACTTACGGGTAGCTACGCCTAAGGGACTGACCCTAAAGATAGCAAAAGGAGGGATTGCTGAAAGGACCAATCATGAATCCCTCCTTGACCTCCTTGTGGAGGAGAGAGTCCACTGATTCAGGTTCGGAGAGCGCAGACCGCAGTTTGTTACAGTGGGCTGAACAATCTGGGAGAACTTCTATGCCTGGATGAAACCCGTGAGTGAAACCGTGGACTAAAAATTTTACAAACTCCCTATCTCGATGGGAAGCTAAAGCTGTAATGAGAGCCCTCACCTTGATGGGCGTGGCATGGAACCGAGCTAGTCAAATGGTGTCGCTATAAAAAGAGAAGGCAAGGGCAAACTCGGCTGGGATGTTATTTGTAGACATTTCAGAAAGAAATTTATGTTTAACTTACATTGTTTCTTCGATGCACCCAGGTTAAAGACACCATATAATTCCTCAACTCAACATATATACTGCATTTATATCAGAACATGCTACAATATATCGGCCAGATATTTGTGCACAATAATGTGGCTTTGGTTCATATTGTCTGTGCAGTCAGTGCGCAAGTTGTATTCACTTGTTCGTGTACTTGAAAATAGGTGTGTTTGTGTCTGTATGCCTTTTCCCACTTTCTTACTCTGTAGAGTGCAACTGGCAAGTGTGTCCCCACTGAATCTCTTCAGCAGCAACCAGCATCAGTACTTAGAGGGATGGATTCTCTGAGGCAGATTCCAGATGGTTTTCTCACTGTGTCCATTACTCCATGGAGGACTTGCTACTGGATCGTCACCTCCTCCTTGTGATCAAGCTTCCTCTGTATCCCCGTCAGTCTCCCTGCCACTCCTCGGTATGCTCCTGCATAACAACCTACCTGGGATCTCTGTCAGTCATCAACTGCCTGTCCTGGGAACAAACCAAGACACAGTTAACTTACTGGACTGCAAACTCGCTTCCTGCCAAACTCACCCCTCTTGTACGCTTAACTTGTCAGAAAATCTGCACTAACTCCTCTGCTCTGACAGTAAGATTATTCTCCCTTCTCCTTGCAATATTAGTATTTAACTCCTAAAATCCATCATGCATCTATCACCTTCCGCCTTAGAGCAGGCCTGGACCTGTATATAAGATCAGAAAATATAAGTAAGAAATAAACTTTACAAAGAAAAAAAAAGTAAAAAAATCTACATATATGCTTGTAAAGCTAAATATTGTTTGATTTTTAAAAACTAGTTGGAAAAGTGCAAAAAATACAAATCCTATTTTTTTTACACTGTAGAGTAGCTGAACTCCCATCTCCCTTCCACATTGCTCCACTTCCATTTCCACTTCCATTTCTTCCACTTCCAATTCTACACCCATTGTGTGGACTTGAAGATGTGGATTATGGTGGGCACTTGTTGTCTGTGTTCACCTGGGCTGTTTCCTCCATCGTCCACCTACTTAGCTGTCCCTTCACCTTTGGCTCTCCCCCAACATCCAGACACTTTCAAGCATCGTTTACCAAGGGGCTGGAGGAAGCCTGCGGATCAACAACACTTCCAGACTGAAGTCTTTTAGGTCCAGAACCAGTCGTCCTGACTGGTCACTATGTCTCCCCACCGGACTTGGTACGCTAATGCCCCTTTTCCACTAGGGGTGCTTTAGACCCGAACGGGATGGCACGGTACAGCCTAAAACCGGTGTATCCATTACCATCCCAGCAGAAAGGTAGTACGTGAGGACATAGGCGGGCTTAGTTTAAAGAAAGCTCCAGCAAAAAGCATGTCATCATGACAACACGGATTTTCTCAACAGTTAAAAGACTTTTGACTCACCTCTCATCTCTCAGACATCGATTTGTTCATGCTTCCAGCGCCTGATCTGTGTTCTTCATACTGATCTAACCAGCGATCCTCCAGTCTATTGAGACTCCGAATCTGCTGCCTTGCAGCCGATCCAGCTCTATGACCGCCTAGAGACATCCTGTTCCTCTGCTGCTATTCTGGCTTCTCCAGCTTGACACCATAGGCTCGGTGCCGGCTTTTCCCTTCTCTCACACACCAACTTCGCCTGCTACCGCTGCCCGAAGGAAGCCTGCTGCCAACCTGCGCGTGGAATGAGATAACAGCACCGATCTTGCTCCAGGTATCTGATCACCACGGAGAACTCCTGCTCCTCTGCTGCTATACAGACTACCAGCCCTACAACATCCAGAGTCGAATCTCAACCACCCCCGGAGCCCTGCCACCAAGGAGCTTTTTAACGACTTTGGTGACCTCATCACCAGAGATTGGAGAGCCCGTGCCAAAGTCCGCAGACCCTGCTTCCAAACAGGAAGCGTGTCGGTTGGATTGAGGAGGTCTTCGAAGTATTCCACCCACCGACCCAAGATGTCCCATGTTGAGGTCAGCAGCACAATAAATAGTGTTGGTGGCAGACCGCTTCCCCCCACAGATGCCGGATGTTGGACCAGAACTGCTTCGAAGCCATACGGAAGTCATTCTCCATGGTCTCTCCAAACTCCTCCTATGCCCCAGTTTTTGCCTCAGCGACCATCCGAGCCGCACTCTGCTTGGCCTGCTGGTACCTATCAGCTGCTTCCGGAGTCCCACAGGCCAGAAAGGCCCGATAGGACTCCTTCAGCTTGACAGCATCCCTCACCGCTGGTGTCCACCAGTGGGTTCGAGGGTTGCCGCCAGACAGGCACCGACCACCTTGTGGCCACAACTACGGTCAGCCACCTTGACAATGGAGGCACGGAACATGGCCCACTCAGATTCAATGTCCCCTGCCTCCCCCAGGACGTGTTCGAAGTTCTGCCGGAGGTGGGAGTTGAAACTCCTTCTGACAGGGGCCAGATGTTCCCAGCAGACTCTCACAACTCGTTTGGGCCTGCTAGGTCTGTCCAGAATCCTCCCCAGCCACCGGAGCTGAGTCACACCAGGTAGTGGTCGGTGGATAGCTCCACCCCTATCTTCGCCTGAGTGTCCAAAACATGCGGCCGCAGGTCAGATTCTGCCCAACCATGCCTCTCCAGGTCTCACTATCATTGCCCATATCAGCCTTGAAGTCCCCCAGCAAAATGAGGGACTCCCCTGAAGAAGCACTCTCCAGCACCCCCTCCAAGGACTCCAAGAAGGGTGGGTAATCTGATCTACTGTTTGGTGCGTAGACACAAACAATAGTCAGGACCCAACCCCCCACCCGTAGGCGGAGGGAAGCTACCCTCTCATTCACCAGGGTAAACCCCAATGTACAGGCGGCGAGATGGGGGGCAACAAGTATGCCCATCCCAGCTCAGCGCCTCTCAATGGGAGCAACTCCAGAGTGGAAGACAGTCCAACCCCTTTCGAGGAGACGTGTTCCAGAGCCAGAGCCGTGTATCGAGTCAAGGCAGACGATGTTCAGTCGGAACTCTGAACCCTGCCGTGCCCCATGGGTAAAGGCCCGGTCACCAGGCGCTCGCAAACGTGCCCCACCTCCAGGCCTGGCTCCAGAGTGGGGCATTAGGGCCCCGACAACTTAGCTCCTAGGATCATTGGGACACTCAAACACCTCCACCGCGATAAGGTGGCAACCCAGGGAGGGGCCATGACAGCTTTATGGTTACTGTGTGACACAACGCAGTACCTGCCGTTGGTTGTGTCAGTGTGTGGGTCTCAGCAACATTGATATGGAAATAACCAGAAGGTGCAATAAATGTCTGGTATGCAATAATCAACAACAATGATAGCAAAAATCTAATATGGGTATAATCATTTTTGAAGCTCCAATTATGATGTGATAACTGAGCAAAACAGAGCATCAGCTTCTTAATCTTTATATAAAGCACTATTTATTATACCATACTTTCAGACTTTACCTGAAGTTACAAGTCCTTTGTTGGTGGATTCAATTACTATACACACTAAAGGAAACATGGAGACTTGATATCGAGTTTAGGGAATCTATTACGGATTTCTCAACCCTTATATCAAAAGTATTGAAGGAATAAATGCAGTCTATTCTAAAGCTTGCACCTGTTCAATTAAGGAGGGGATAGATAATTTGCGTAAGCCAAAAATGAAAACAGACAGCGTCACATGAAAACCTGACTCACATGTGTGTAAAGTGGGCGAGTACGGGGAAAGGGGTAGACGGCAGTGATGAGGAGTCTCCAATAAATCAATGTCAATACTTTCATATTTTATGCAATCAATCAAGGGAAGACAAAGAAAATAGCAACATGGTCTAGCTAGCCTCAGTTAGCACTGTGGCTATACAAAGGAACAGGGGCGGAGGTGGGGGAGAGGGCTCTTGGGCTTGTGCCCCGGATGTTTTTTGAATTTTAATTTTTGAAAAAAGCTTCTCAGAAATAGTTGCAGTACCAGAGCTCACAAGAGGGGCAGTAGCTAAGTAAAGTAGTCTTTGTACAGCCTCCCTGAGCTCCCTGAAGCAGAAAGCAGCTGCTTTGGCAGCTTCAGTAGCCAGTCTGCGGGGAGGGGAGAAGAGGGGATTACGCCACATAAACACCTGCAGGAGAAGACTCTTGCTGATTTGGATTTCCGGAATGTTTTTAGACAAAAAGAACAGATTGACAATAGCAGTTATGAAATAACAGATCATGATTCAGGTCTGTTAATCTTATTCTATTCTGCTGGCTTGTTAAATGTCAATTACTGTAGGTTTTGGTAGAGAAAATGAAACATGAAATATATGGGAGGAATATAAAAATACTTAGATAATAATCATGAAAAATAAGTAAATATCACAAAGGCAGATGTTCTCTGGATTATTAAGAAACAACTGAAAAACAGTAAAGTAGTATTACAGTAAGTAAATAAATATAGTAAAACGTTGAGAATGGGCTATAAAATATAAATAATTTATAAAATTATTAAAATAAAATATAAATAAATTATGGTCAGATGCTGTCATGGGAATTTTTTTTATTGATCTAGTTTCCTGTACCCTCTGGTTGAAAATATCGGTGACTCTGCAACAAGGGGTCAGGGTTGTTTAGTTTTTAAATAATACTCTGTTATAATAAAAGCAATATTTTATGTATGTATGTATGTATGTATGTATGTATGTGAGTATGTATGTATGTATTTGTGTATGTATGTATGTATCTCTCAGGACTACCTTGTCCTGGATGACACAATCTACATCAATGAAGCCCATTTCCTTTATATTATCTGCTGTTAATGGATGTAAGGAGTAATCCCGGGACCAGTGGTCTGAGGTGATTTCAATCAACAGCTGACTATGATGCTGTTAACAGTTAAAATTGCTGATCGAATGTTGTTTTGCTTACTAAAAGCATAGTGGTCCCCAAGAGTAACCGCGCCACACACCACATGCATGGAAATCAGACAATAACAACAAACAAACAAAAAACACAGCAACACACTACCTCTGCTTACAAATAAGAAAAGAAAAACAAGTAACTTCCTTAACGTTGAGCACATGAATACAAACTCATACTGATGAACCTGGACGGCAGTGAAGCACATTGGTTATCATTCACAACGTAAGATAACCAATTTCAGAGGAACACACATACATATATGTATTTATATGCTAAACTCCCTCCACCCAGGAATAAGAGATTGGATCAGTCCTACTTTGACAAAGCGTTCCGTCCACAGTCAAACAAACAAATGGAGGTAGAGAACTGGCATCATGGAAACTAGATGCAGATTAATTATGTCCACTTCAATATACTTGAGATTAGTTTGACGAGTATCTAGAAATGCGTTCAGGAAAGCCACCACTCAGACGTGCTTCTTGGATGGGAACACCGGGGGGAAGGGTTTCATTTTGATTCCTTTAGGACCAGCCGGAATCAAATCAAAGGGGAGGAATGTTGTTAGGAATGCCAGCAGATATTCAAAGTTGCCTCTTTTTAGTCTGAGTGCAAACCACAGAAAAGCAATGACTGCCAGTGTTCAGGGCTTTTATAAGTTGTGATGACATCACTGGCCTGAGACCAATGAGAATCTGTGGAGGTCATGTTTCCTTTGGAAAGATGGCTGCCGATCCAGTGCAAGGGATGATGAATGACGTAGTCCATTTGGTATATTGTGAACAGACCAAACACATGGATAATAGGTGAGTGTGTGTTTTTCTAACTGGACTTCTGCGCGAGCACCTGCTGCAAATGTAAATGGGCATAGGCTCATTGATTCACTGGTTTCAGTTCTGTGGGAGCCAGAAATCCTGCTTGTTTGTATGTGACCAAATACTTATTTTCCACCATAATTTGCAAAATAAATTCTTTAAAAATCAGACCATGTGATTTCTCTGAATTTTATTTTCTGATTTTGTCTCTCAAAGTTGAGTATAAATTAAAGGCCTCTCTTATCCTTTAAGGTAGGAGAATTGCGGAATTGGTGACGGACTGAATACATGGCTAAATATTCCATAAATTTTATGTCAGTTGCGATTGTTACACAGATGACACTGAGCTCTAGATTTCTTCCAAACCTAATTCCTCCCATCATCCTACTTTGCTTTTAGACTGTCTCATGGTGATTAGATCATGGTTTTCCTCTAAATTTTGCAAACTCAACCGAAATAAAACTGAGGTGTTAACCATTTACATACCTATTTACTTTAGAACCAGCACCAGTTCAAAATCACCAGTTGTTAGAGCCCCTTCAGAGGCACAAGTTTGCAGTTCCTGGCTGCAAATTTGAAGGGAAAATTTTTTTAGCATAACCTGTTTTTTCTTCAAACTACACTATCACCAACAGATGTTTCCTTTGACCTGTGGACCTCTCGAATGTATCAACATCAAAAAAATATTTAATTTGATAAAGGCCTGTCTACATTAGGAAATCAAATGCCAGAGTTACAAATGGGTCAAATATTTAATTGATTATGAATTCATTATTAGTCAGAAGACAGTCCATAGTTAATTCATGAGTAATCACAAGTTGCCTTTTTTTATCTTACCTTACCTATATAAATAAATATATATATGAAAGTTAAAAGTGAATATAGTGTTATATGGGACCTTTAACAGAACATTTTTGTTTTGTATATTTGTTTAAGTATTTTGGTGGGGACAATATACTTATTTAATGTAATTGTATGTAAATTGTATGTAAATAATATTGATTTTTTCATGATGAAGAAAAGTAAACAGAGACATCAGATTTGAATTGGGTTTAAAACGAGGAAACAACGTTCAAAGAATAAAGTGTAACGTGATACAGAACTACGACTCATCCTCTGAAGAACTAGGCCTACTAGAATGAGAGTTTTTTGTGCATTTTCATAGCCTGAGTTTGTTGTTTAATAACAACACAGACATCTAACTTTAGGAAAAAAACTGCAATGTATTCAAGACAAGTTTTCGTTTCTTGAAGATTTCTTCACATTTTGTTCCATATTTTAGAATAACTAACGCTGCTGTTCATTGTAAACAAGTCTGATTAACAGGCTGCATAAAGGATCATCTCACAAATATTTGCTGCGTTTGTGTAAATAACTTTTTTTCATTATCTTTATAGAAGGTGTTACTTCAGAAGAGAGTAACTGCATGGATTTTTTTTTCTTTCTACGACAGTTAAATATATTCCAAACTCTTTCAGTTTGTCTTTCTCTCTGCCTTTGCTGAGGGGAGCTCACGCAAGTGCTCTAATGCTGCACTCCATTTAACTCGGATACTTGGGCGTCCGAGTTGATGTTCTCGAGAACGTGGCGTAATTCCCCACTTAAAGCGTTCCAGTTTGTCTCATTACCCTCCGAATCGGAAAGAACATGGACGTTTTGAGGGCAGCAGCTGTCGAGGGGCAGGCTAGTCATTGTTGTTGTTGTTAGCAACAGGGCATATTCAATAGACCAGCATGAAAAACAAAGCTGTACATTTTATTGCACGTACAGCAAGGCCGTGCAATGTATAAATTGGTGACCAGATTAAAGCAGAAATGCGGTCAAGTGTGTAAGAGCATTTAAAAGCGACATTGAAATGACCAACACAAATACAAAGCACATACATTTCAACTACGGGCGCAGCCATCTTTGTTCTCCCCGCTCTACTCGGTCTACTATTCAGAGATCTGAGTTAGAGCTCAAAATTTCCGACCTAATGAGGGCGTGTCTTGATAAAATGACGCAAGATAACTGCGAGATCTCCGACTTTACGACTCAGAAAGGTTAACTGGAATGCAGCACACGCACAAGCAGGACGCTTGAGGAGGAAAAGATTGCAGCTTTCTCCCCGACTTTTTAACAGAAGGAAGAATCAGAAAAAGGAATATGTCCGAACTACGGCACAGATGAGGTCATAAATATACGGAAATATATGCGTTAACGGCAAATTTGAATAAATCACAACCCTTAAAAGAAAATTGTATTAACATGCACTGACCCTTTGATAGACCTTTGTCAAGTGAGCCAACACTTGAAAATACGCAATCAAGCCTACGGTAGCGCTCCTATAAATATTAACTTCGCACATACACAATGCATTACGGTAATAGAGCACTGACGCGCCTGTCATTTTCAGGAATGTATTTTTTTAAATGCTAAAATTCGACAATAGACTCTTTTCAGATCATGGTAAAGGGTCACCTATAGTAAAACCAGAATAAATATTTCAGAATTTTACTGTCGAATCCTGGAGAAAAATAATATCAAAATGAAGTAGAATACCTATCCAGAATAGACGTTTGTGCCAATTCCAAGATTTTTTCTCTCATACATCTTAAGAGTTGACACCAAAAAAAATTCAGATTACAGTAGAGCATCGCACAGAGTACCACTGGAATAAATATTAAAGAATTTTACTGGAAAACTTTGGAGAAATGCCCAGTCAAAGTATATAATTTTAGAAAATGTAAGTAGGTTCTGTCGGTATGATTACCCTCAAAAGCCTATGCCAAAGATGTGAATTTTTACATGTATAATAAGTAGCTGGTCGAGAAATCATGAATGCTGACAGAAAGGTAAGGCAGCTAAAGCAGATGCCGGCTGGAAAATTGAACATGCACAAAACTTACAGCTGTGTCCCAAGTCGGCACACTCACTGTTCTGCTGCTGCTGAAACAAGTCTTGCGTAAGGTGTGTGTGTGTGTGTGTCTGCGTGTGTGTGTGATCTGTAAATTCTTGTAAACTCTCCTAGCAGCTTCATCATCCTCGTTCCTGAAGACTACCTTTTCCATCTGGACTTTCTCTTTCTCTCTCTGCATTGCTTTTCACAAATTGTGGAACAGGTAAACACTACACTGTTGAGACTTATTGATCAAGTCATTTATCTCACGCACAGCCTTCGGAAATGCGAGGCATCATTAATCACCACCTTATTACACTGTAATATCATTTTGGCAGGTAGGAAAAACTCCATCCCTGTAAAAAAAAAATTGTCTGCAATATAAATTTGTCCAGCTCTTTCATAATTAATAGATTATTATCTAGGTTTTTTCTTTTATTGCCAGTTTTAATATCCCAAATATAGGTTTCATTTTGAGAATTCTTCAAAGCCCTGATTCTGTTTGCTTTGGTTTTTGGATGTAGATCCAATCATGAAAGTAACCTTTAAGAACACAGGCGAGGATGTTGTGCTCTACTCCACTGCTTCACACTCAGTTTGCAGGTCTAATTTTAGCCCTGACTCGCTTTTACCCCCATGAGGATCAAGATTTTGCCTTAAGGTTTATTGTAATATAACTCTTTTAAAATATGTAAGCCAAGCTAATGTATGATGAAGAACAACTAATACTGACAAAGGATGAGTATTGATTCGAAAGATCAAGAAACCCTCATGTCACAAATCAGTAATTATTTTTTTTATTCTGTTCCTTTGGGGGCCAGATGAGCACAGGGTGAGATTCTGCCATTGAGAATTCTGGGTGACAGAATCTCTTAGTTTGCCTGTCTATCAATTTGTAAGATGTGAGACAAGAGGGATATAAATACACTGTCTAGATCCTGTCTTCATCCTTCAAAAGTCCTCTCACTCTTGGTCAGACTCCCTCAGCCCCTCATGGAGTGTGGAGGACTGCCCGAGTCTTCACAATATTTCACAGTTCCTGACTCTCAAAATACCAATTCAAGATACCAGCAAACTCGATCTAAGTCACCAAAACCGAACAAAAAAACACCAAAATAACCATTGCAAATCATTTGAACCATGTGACATTATGTCACAACAAAAAACCTTAGAGCATTTTATTATATTTTTATATGATAGGGCCCTTATAATAGGGATTAGAGAAAGATTTGTGAAGTGCACCAAATAACAGCCAATGTTTTGGAGTGGCCACACAGCCCTGAGCCAAGTCCTAGAGCAGTGGTCCCCAACTCTGGTCCTTAGGGCCCATTATCTTACATGTTATAGATGTTCCCCCACTCTAGCACATTTGCTTCAGAAGCCTGTTAATCACCCATTCATTTACGATATGTGCAGCAGCAGGAAAACACCAGAAAACCGGCAGAATAGAGGGCACTGAGGACCACGGTTGGGTACCTCTGTTTCAGAGAATTTGTAGGAAGATCTGAAAGAGAGGTGAGCGAAGTAGCCTACAGACCAGATTCAGATACACCAGTTCCGTTAGGAAGAATAGGCTAGAACTCCGGTAGACTACTTTAAGCAGCTTGTGTAAGGAAACTTGAAACATTTGACCTGAGTCATACAGTTAAAAGGCAATGTAAATGCAGTAAACTTCTGATTTTTAAATAATCTCTGACATATTTCCTTCTCATTATTGGGGCATTTAGCAAGCAGAAATTATTTTTGATAATTCTAACTGATCTAAACCAATATTTATCTGATTTAAGTCTGCCAACCAAAAAAAGTAACACACAAAAATTTCATTAGATCACTTTGATTACGGCACACATTCTCAGTGGAATTTTTTTGATAAGCTTCTGCAATGTCACTAGATTTATTTCCATCCAGTGTTACATTAATTTTTCACCAAGATATTGCATTGGTGATGGTAGAATCTCACTGCTGCACAAAGCCTTCCCCAGCACATCCCAAAGATTATCAATGGGGTTAAGGTCTAGACTCTGTGGTGGCCAATCCATGTGTGAAATAAGTTACAGTAATAACTCTTCTTGTAAAGTGCCTTGAGATAAAATCTGTTGTGAAACGGCGCTATATAAATAAACTGAATTGAAAAAGATGCCTCATTCTCTCACAACCACTTTCACACAATTTGAGCCCAATGAATCCTGGCATTGTCATCTTGGAACATGGCTGTGTCATAAGGGAAGAAAAACACCATTGATGGAATAACCAGGTAATTTTTCAGGTAGCCAGCTGACCTGATTCTTAAAGCACAGACTGTTGCTGACCCTAGACGTGACGAACTGCAGCAACCCCCACAGGCTTGTTCATTAGGCACTAGGCATGATGGTTGCATTACTTCATCTGCCTCTCTTCTTACCCATATACACCCATCACTCTGGAAAGGATTAATCTGGACTCATACGACCACATGACCTTTTTCCATTGCTACAGAGTCCAATCTTTATGCTCCCTAGAAAATTGAAGCCTTTTTTTTACAATTTGCCTCACTGTTTAGTGGTTTTCCTATGGCTACACAGCTGTTCAGTCCCAATCCCTTGAGTTTTTTCATCTGGAAATACACCATAGTTCTGAGTTGTACTGTAGTTTTTCGTCACCAAACATTTAAAGGTTGGTCATGGAACATGAGCATGATAGCGACATCTAGTTTATCTAGGTAGTAGTTACAGAAATAAAAACATAATTCCATTTGTTGGGTTGCCTGGTTCACTGAGGATACTCCCAGTGTCCAACCTGAACCGTGTCCAGTGAGGAATGAATTTGAGGAGTTTAACTGACAGCTAACATTAGCCAAGTTATCAAGTTAGTTTGCTTAACGATCCAGGAGGAAAGTCGCCATTTCTGTGTATGTCTGCTGCCGTGGAGATGTTTTATGTGGGTCCATCTAATTTCAATTCAATTCAATTCAGTTTATTTATATAGCGCCATTTCACAACAGATGTCATCTCAAGGCACTTTACAAAAAGAGTTATTACAATACAATGTTTAGTGTAGAAATTACAGAACCACAGAAGATTGCGTCGTGGAATTCTCAGCAATCCCTCATACTGAGCAAGCATGCAGCGACAGTGGGAAGGAAAAACTCCCTTTTAACAGGAAGAAACCTCCGGCAGAACCAGGCTCAGCACAAGCGGTTATCTGCCGCGACCGTCTGTGGCTTGGAGAATACATAACAGAGACACAGAAAGAGCAATAGAACTGATGCAGAAGTTTGTTGCAGGACGTGGAGAATTTTCCGTCACTGCAATGCCATCTTAGTCAGGGTCGTCAAGCAGGGCTAATCCGGAGCACCTACTATAATAGAAAACAGGTTAGTGCTTGAATTGACAGCACATCATGCAGTTGGGGAGAAGTAGGAGAGAAAGTAGGAACAGTACAGGCTTCACCTAAAACTACTCTATTTTCTATTCTGCTGCGGTCACTCCTCTCCTGAGATGGATAACGATATATCTGGGGCTCTGAAGCAGCTTCTTCACTTGCTGACTCCACTATTCTTCCCAGTACCAGCCGAGCTGCGGCGAACATACTGTATAGTTGGATCATAGAGTCTGTATCTTTTAACCTGTCCCCCGTGGCTGCTACTGGCTGGTAGATGTAAACATAACGTCATTATTGTGCCTGTTTTAGATGTACATTTTATTATTTTATTATTTAAATATATATTTTTTAAGGGAATTTTGTAGTTTTCCTGTTTTTACTTTTCCTTATTTATGTACCCAGTCTCTGGAATTATGCAATTAGACTGGATCGCTTTTCTTTTGAGGATTGCTTCTGAAGAACTTTAAGACTGTGGATTAATAATAATAATAATAATTAACTCTTTAGGCACCAGAATTTTTCATACTAAATATTTAATTTTGATATCTCTAGTTCAAAAGGTTGTAGCTTTAATATGATTATAGATAAAGGTACACTGTAAATTAGAAAAATCTTCAGTATGATCTAAAGTTTGTGATACGAGCAAAATCACACATCTAATTTACATAGTATGACATCATTAGGCATTGGCAATATTTATATAATTTAAGCTTTTTTACATTGTTTAAAACTTTTATTTCTTTAATAATTTTATTTTTTATTTAGATATTTCTATATATGAGTTTTCTATATCTATATTTTTTGTGGCTTTAATTCAAGAACAGGTGGACATATCTGTTTATGTCCTTTTTTATGAGGCTCCGTTACGCTATTCAGTATATAAAATCAACAGAAAGAAAATCCTTTGTCACAGAATTTTAGAGATCCGTCCCCAAAATAACTAACAGGCTTATCAAATTGTCTGATCCACTGGTGATCTTACTCTTCCTCATCGGTCAAGCAAACCTCGCCAAAATCATTATCATCGTCACTTGCAGTGGGAAAGAGAACTTTATTGCTGTTTATTATCTTATTAGCTGTCATTTTTCTCTCATCTCCATCGCATCTGCTATAATTTCCACGGATTTTTACATCCCTTCCACCTCGGTCACAATTATCTTTGTTATGACCACCTTGCTACCCGAACACATACCTATCTCCCACCGGGAGAAAGTGATTCAGAGCTGGAATGTGCTAACTGTGGAGCATCATTGAGAAACGGGACTGGCTGTTGCTGCGTACCATTTTAGTTTGACTTTCTTGTTCCCTGGACAACTGAACATCTTGATCAGAGGTAAATATTCCTTTTCAGAATCTGAATAAGCCAACACGTCCCAGTGGGGAACTAACTTTATCTTTCTAAAACTCGCTCTCTTATGCTGTGAACGCAGGAGCTCCACCTCGTGTCGCCCACTGGTGGCACTGACTAAAACGCTGATTTACTCAAAAAGTTTCCACGGTAACACACCCAAAAATGTATCTTATATTAAAGTTACAGGTGTCTGCCATCTCCTGGTCTAAAGTAGTAATTATATTAGCGGCCCTATCTCCAGTTGTGGCTTATTAAAGTTTGAAATGTTGCTTTTCACAATTTTATGACTTCGGCGCCTAGAAGGTTAATAATAATTGTAAAAAATAATTTTTTTTTAAAGCGTTTTGCTCAGCAGAAAACTTTGATAAACTCCTACTGAAATAGGACGCCTTAGAAAAACAGCTACTAAGTATGGAAGACAATTACATCTTCTGGAAATGCACCTGAAAATTAACGCTGGATATAGAAAAGAGACAATGCTACCGATGACACAGAAGGAACAAGAACCAGGCAGCCTTTGCTCATTTGGTCCAGTCTCACTCAGAAGCAGAACAATGCTATCCCTTCACCGAGGCACGGAACGGGAAGTACTCGTAACTCCAGATATGAAGAAAACCGAGGACGCTCCTCAACACCTTCTCCGAGAAGGAACAAACATTACAAATTCCACGACTCCCCAGGAATTACCCTGAATAAGGGATTTGCAGCTCTCAGCACCCTGAATCATGTCGGAGACCCTGCAGCCAGCCAAGGTTACAACGAGGAATCCAGGAACAATAAATGACAAAAAAAATTGAGGAAGCCACTAGCAGAGAAATAGAGACACAATTAACCACAACAGAAGGTAAATAAGTCCTTTGTCAAAGTTTTTATTATTCATGATGGTTCAATAAATGGCATTGAACATTTCTGTAGCCATAACACCAATATTGTCAGTTTTACCCAAGATTCAGTGAAACAAATCGATGAAAAGATTTTGACGATATAAATGTAAACGATATAACAATAAACAATATAAAAATAAACACCAAAAAGCTCCATAAAGGTTGTTTTACATGCAGGATCTATAGACACAGGCAAAAGACAGTCAGAGCTATTGAAACAGGACATTTCTGACTTATTGGACAACCTACAGGGGCTGGACATCCAACCTACCTGTCCGGGCCTCTCCCAACAGGATCTGATGAGGACTTCACAAGGTTAATCATGCTTTGCAAATTCTTAAAGAACACTTGTGCTGATTGATCAATCAGATTTATCAACAATTTGAAAATATTCTGTGGAGCAAAACAGCTATTCACACAAAACCAGCGTTATCTGAACAAAACTGAACAAAGGGTTGTTCGGATCTTCAGTGTGTTCAGCTATCTAAATCAAACAGTCCTGAATATTCGCAAAGAGGAACAAATAGATCCAAACAATCAAAAAAAAAGACAATGCTCTCCAAACATTGCCCCACCAGCCCAAGGGCGAGGGGTACAGAGAGGCAAAACACACTTGAGTCCCAACGAGATAAGACAGCAACCATTAGAGATGTACAAGCAGAGAGAGCCACAATTTTTCATGAATCAATAACTTAAAGAAAAGTACCCCTGGGCAAATTTGACTCTTTTGAATATCTAGCTATAAAGGATTCAAACAAAGCTTTATTTCTAACATTATATAAACCAACAAAACCTAACTCTAATTTCTTCAATGATTTTAATGACCTCGGTCTGTAAAATATATTGAGTATGTTTGGTCTGACCCCTGAATATATGAAAACTATATAAAAGGGGGGTTCCACAATAATCCAGCGTTCCTATTGCGCTGGCTTCCTGCCATCATCAAGAGCAGAACTCAGTTTTCCGGACGACAAACTGTGCAGCAACGAAGCCCTCGGTCAAGTGAAAAAAAGTTGCTCTCTCTCCCTGGAGGGTTGATCTCTGATAAGTCTCTCCAAGTTGGTTGGTTGAAACATCAATCTATCAACCCCACCGCAGTCTTCCGTTAATCTGACTGGACGCTTGGAACCACAGACTTCTGCCGCGGTATTTGAATTCCGTGACTTGAGAGAGCTCTCTCTCTCTGGTTCAACTCAAGTTCGGCTTTAAGGAGAGAAACAAGCCGTTCGTCTCTCTCTACGTGTACCTTCCAGTGCGATAGCTTCCATGGTGAGCAAGGAGAGACCGGGCCCCCCTTTTTTTTGATTAGAGCGCCGGACTTCAGTATCTCAAAACCCCTGTTACCGCCAGCAAACCTCCTCTGAGCTCTGATTGACTATCAGAGTTTCATCTTTTTTTCTCCTCCTCCTTTCCCCATCCAATGAATGGACTTAATTTTCCCATTTTTCTTTTGCTGCATTTTTCCATTGTGCAAAAAGATTTACCTTCCTGCAATCCCTCTTGGACTTCTTAAAGAAAGACGGTTCCTTATTATTTGAAGGTCTGGGTGGAGCAAAAATCTAGAATATATTTCCCTCATGCATGCTTGCTTCTGTAAATATTACATTAATCAGTGTTGTGTTTGAAGTTGCTGTGTTTTTCTTTTATTACTAAGCAAGCAGTGTATATGAAATGGGGTGATTTTACATCTGCTCCCTTCAACGTATGCAATGGAGTTAGGCAGGGGGGTATTTTATCTCCATTTCTTTTTAATATTTATATGGATGAGTTATCCAACCAACTGAACAGTTGCAGAACAGGCTGTATGGTTGGAGATGCTGTTGTGAAGCACCTGATGTACGCAGATGATCTGGTTGTCCTGTGTCCATCCAGTGCTGGCCTCCAGCAGTTACTCAGAATATGTTCCCAATATGGCTCTGACTTTGACATTAAATTTAACGGTAAAAAGAGTAACATAATGATCGTCAGAAGCAAGGAAGACAAACAGTTATCATTTCCTGTCTTCTCTCTCTCTGGTACTGTCCTTAAAACGTGTGAGGAAGTTAAATACCTCGGACATTATTTGAGCGACGAACTGTCTGATGATAGGGATATACAAAGACAATGCCGTATGATGTATGCACAGGCTAATATGATGAAAAGAAAATTTAGTATGTGCTCTGTGCCTGTTAAGATAACTCTTTTTAAAACGTTTTGCACCCCAATGTATACTGCCCACTTGTGGCGGCACTACAAAAGGAGCTCCATGCAGAGACTTAAGGTGGCATATAATGATGGCCTGAGGATGCTGCTCAATGTGCCGAGAGGGAGCAGTGCTAGCCAAATGTTTGTGAGTGCTGGTATTTCTACATGTCCTGCTGTTCTCAGGAACCTTATGTTCAGCTTTATGTGTAGAATATCTAAATCTGAAAATGGCATCATTTCTGCACTGGCAAACCCTGCCCTGAGTACACTTCGGTTCACTTCAAGGCTTTGGAGGCATTGGCGTTTTAGCTTATATGTAAATATGTGATATTGGAATATCTGTCTGTTTTGGTGTACATGTGTATGTCTTTTGTAATTTGTTGTTTCTATGGACCGCCGCTGTGTCTGAAATAAAGATTTGAATTGAATTGAATATACTTGTGTGTGATTTTGCTTTGATTTCTGTGTTAAGCCACGAACTGGAGAGTTTCCGAGAGATGAGTCATTGCCAAACATAGCCTGTGTTAACCCTTTGTTAAATCTTTAGTCAATCCAATTCGTAGTTCTTTGTTTCCTTGGCAATGAGAAACACCCCTAATCAGCCGAGAGTGAAGTCAGTTTGTTTTGTGGTGACCATTTTTTGTTTGAACTGAATCAAATGTCTTTGCTTCTTTTTACTTGAGTGCATTTTATTCATTGCCAAGGACATCACCCTTCAGAAAAATTGTATCTGGTATCTACAGACTGCTGTTGATAGAGTTAACTCTGAAAACATTTTTGCCGGGCTAAACCCTGGCTGGTGCCCCATTTAATAATTTTAAGGAACAATTAAATGAAAAATTCATTAATTATTATTTTAATATTCCCTAGATAACCAGTTAGACAATAACCTTATATCATTCTTAAACAAGTAAGACTAAATAATAATTGTGGGTGACTTCAATGTCCATTTTGTCAACAAGATAGACAAGCAAAAATATTAAGTAACACTTTTCATAGCTTCATGACACCCCTAGTTTAGACATAAATCAATGGTGCTAATTATTTTAAACTAATCACAATTAGTAAACTATTTTAGCTCCACTTCCAGCATTGTAATATAAGCCATGGTCTTTAAGATTTAAGATTCCTACAGATCTGTGACTTTAAGAGCTAAGGTGTTCTCATTTTTTTGGTAGGTGTTTATTTCTTCTAATTAGCAGTGTGTTTTACTAGCTTGGTTGAATAAAATGTTTGTTTTCTTCTTTTGTTAATAAATTCTTGTATTTTGTTATCAGTGATAACAGAGTGAAAATGGGGCACCAGCTTTTTAATCTATATATGAAGCACTATTTATTATACCAGACTCTCAGCCTTTAGCTATAAGTTATAAGACCTTTGCTAGAGGATTTAATTGCTATGCACAGAGAAGGAAACACAGAGACTTCATATCAAGTTTAGGGAATTTATTACAGATTGCTAAACCCTTAAATCAAAAGCATCCAGGAATACATTCTAAAGCAGGCACCTCTTCAGTCAAGGATGATAATATGCATAAGACAAAAATCAAAACAGTACGGGAAAAGGGGGATATGGTGATGACGAGGAGTCTCAAAGCAAACAATATCAATACCATAATATTTTGCATGATCAATCTAGGGAAGACAAAGAAAAAGGCAATATAGTCCAACTAGCCTCAGATAGCACCATGGCTATACAAAGGAATGGTCTTAACAACTCAGTGCCAGCTCTCCCAAGAGCAACTGCACCACACACCACAAATTTGGAAATCAGACAATTACAACACGAAACAAAAATTATTATTCTTATTTTGTAAATAAATTCTTTTATTTTGGAAAGGCTGTGTTTGTCATTTACTTCACACACGTGTATTAATTGCTACTCACTAAAGGTCTAGAGCTTCATTTTGTTTTTATTATCTGGTTTTCATAAGCACCACAGCACCGAGACAGCCCTCGTCAAAGTCTTCAATGACATCCGTATAAATGCTGACTGTGGTGAAACCACAGCACCGGTACTATTAGACCTCAATGCAGCGTTTGACAGTGTAAATCATGATATATTTCTGGCACGTCTAGTGAACTGAGTCAGATGTCTGGTACTCGAGTAGTTCAAATCCTACCTCAAGAAAAGGAAATTACTCTGTGTCAATTAGCAAATTAGCATAACAAAAAATAAAAATCACATGCGGGGTCCCCTAGGGCTCCATCCTAGGGCTCCATCTTGGGCTCCCTTCTATTTAGCATTTACATGCTCCCACTAAGCCAGATAATAACAACAAATAATATTAACTACAACAATGCTGAAGACACTCAGCTTTATATCTCAATGTCACCAGGTGACGTGAACCCATCGAAATCCTTAATAAATGCATTGAGCAAATTAACAGCTCGATGTCACATAATTTCCTTCTACTGAACAAAAACAAAACTGAAGTACTTATCTTCTGACCCCCCAAAAAAAGTATTAAATATCATTACACAGCTTCAGTTGGTCCAACAAGAAACTACCAACCAGGCCATTTATCTCCATGCATTTATCTCCTGTCGCCTTGATTACTGTAACAGTATCCTCACAGGTCTGCATAAAAAGTCAATCCAACTGCTGCAGCTGATCCAGAACACTGCACATCGTATTCTCACTAGAACCAGGAAATTAGAACACATCACCCCAGTTCTGGAGTCCTTACACTGGCTCCCTGTAGCTCATAGAATAGACTTAAGAGTGCCTTTTTTTAGTCTATAAATCATTGAATGAAGAAGCACCAAAGTACATTAGCGTACCTTTAAGATCTGTTGTCACGTTACAAACCATCCAGACCACTCAGGTCCTCCAGCTCTAGTCTACTGAGGATCCCTAGAACCGGAACCAGATATGGAGAAGCTGCTTTCAGCTTCTATGGCCCCCATATCTGGAACAAACTCCCAGATGAAGCCAAATCTGCAGAGACACAACTCTTTTAAATCTAAAATAGAAATGTATCTTTCTAGAGTTGGCTATGAGTAACTGATATGATTTTGCTTTTTATTATTTTCTTAATGTTTCTACTCCATGCTTTTAAATACTTCATTGTTGTCTCTTTGTCGTAAATCGTGTAAAGCACCTTGAACTGACCGGTGTTGAAAGTGTGCTATACAAATAAAATTGCCTTGCCTTGCCTTGCCTATTAACAGTATTGATTAACCTTACAGCCAACTGACTGTGTCAACAGCCCATCTGTTCTAAAGCATGCTTTCTAGAAACTAATGTTAGAAACTGGATAATGTATGCAAACAAAACAGCAACTGACCCTGACAGATTTAGAGAAAGCAGTCATCAGCATCAATAGTGTGTGTGTGTGTGTGTGTGTGTGTGTGTGTGTGCGTGCGTGTGTGTGTGCGCGTGGGTGTGTGTGTGTGTGCATGTGTGATTGTGAGCGGGGAAGAGAGTCTGATGCTTATAAGTCTGCAGGGGGTACGAAGTTAAGACAAAAAGCTAATTCAATTAACTTTTATTTTTATAGCGCATATTCACAACAAATGTCATCTCAAGGTACTTTACAAAAAAGTGATTTCAATACAATTATAAAACAATCCAATCAGTTACATTTTCTATGTAAGGAATCCCAGCAGATTGCGTTGATTGTTCGGCGTGAGGTTATTCCCAGATCATGCAGATTCCAACCACAACTATTCCTCAGCAATCCCTCATAATGAGTAAGCATATAGTGACAGCGGAGAGGAAAAACTCCCCTCTAACCGGAACAAACCTCCGCCATAACCTGGCTCAGTACAAGCAGGTCATATGCCACGGCCGTCTGGGGTCTGAGAAGACAAAGAAGAGATAGCATGGAGGATGGTTGGTCACTTAGAGCAGTATGTCCCAACCCTGGTCTTCAAGGCACACTGCCGTTCATGTTTTGAACTTGCTGAACTTTTGACATACTTAACGCAGTGCGTCAACCAATCAGAGCGTCTCACTGTAGTGAAGTCACTACACGTATCTTTTTTTTTTTTTTTTTTTTTTTTTTTTTTCAACGTGTCCTGTCTAGCAGTATGCTACTCAGAATTGGTGTCTGAGTACCAAGTACAACCCCAACAATTTTACTTTCCCAAGCAGAGTATTACAGCTTCGCTGTAGTACGCCACTTGATGTATATGTATGAAAAATCTTTATTAGTGATTACTGTGGGTTCAATTTCCTGACGACATGGACACTAAACCGAGACAAGAAGGGAGAAAGGAAGAAGGTGAAGAAAAGAAACCGGGCCAACAGAGACGCGAACCGACGACACAAGACAGGGAGGCAAACAAAGAACACAAGAAAACATCCCAGTCCTCCACCTCTGCCGGACGGCAGAGAAACAGTAATAAAAAACAAAAACAACTGTACGCCAGGGCGGGCCCGGATCAGGACCTGGAGGCCACGGGGACCAGGGGCACCCCGCCCCCCAGCGGGGCCCCAACCAGGGACCAGCCGACAAGGGACCCCCCGCCGCCGCAGGCAAGGGGGATCCGCAGCCAACCGACGGACAACACACGCCGCCGCCACACCGGACCAATATCCATCGCCAACAACCCGGCCCGCCCCCACACACCCACACGCCAGGGAGCCACAGCAAGAGCCACAGCGGATGTACGCCCTCCCCAGGCCGCGCCCAGCCGGCACCTGGACATCCAGATCTTCCAGATCCTGGGTCCAGATCCCGCCCCACGCAGGGCGCCAAGATCAGGGGCCCAGCCAATGCCGGACAGCCCCCCCCAGGTGAACAGACCAGCCAGCAGAAGTCTATACTACACTACACGTATCTTGAATGAAGTGCGGGACCAGTGAAAACATTTTCATCAAGCGCAGATTTCAAAAATCAGAAATAACACTTACAGGCGCCCCAAAGGAGGAATAGAGCATTTGTTGTTGGTGTCCTGGTAGGAGATTTGAGCTCCGATGCTGTCTAGGAGGTCGTAAAATTGGGCGCGGGACAGACAGAAGTAGCGCTGAAAGCAAACCTCATCCATAAGCAGCTCCTGGAGCAAATGTTAAACTCCCCAAACTCAGAATGCATCTGAATAATGGGTGCTGATGCACCCGATGTCAACATTGTCTAGCTTTATCTGGCAAACAAAGCCAAGCCACTCTCTTGATACGATCCGCCATAGTTCAGAACGTCCGGCAACAGAGGAAGCCCCGCCTACACGTTCTTTTTTGCTCAGAAGCAAGCGTTGCAAACCTCAACGTACATGCGTCAAACTACATGCATTGGATGCATTGCTTGTTGCTTGAGACAGACAAACTTTGCAGTGTGAACAAAGCATTAGAGCATCATCTGGGCCGATGTTCCCCATCCAGCAGGAGGCATTATAGTTGAGCAGGATACCAGACCAGGTGGAGCTTCTATGGGGAGAACAATGAGAGAAAACAAGGTCAACAATCTCAATAAAAGCAGAAAAATATATATCTCGAGAGTATAATAGAAAAGTAGAAGAGTGAAGAAAAGTGGTCAGTCTGTCCTCCAACAGTCTAAGCCTATAGCAGCATAACTACAAAAATAGCTCAGGATAACCTAAGCCATTCTAACTTTCTAAGTTTTATCAAAAACAAAGGTTTTTAACCTAGTCTTAAAAATAGAGTGTCTGCCTCACGGACTAAAACTTGGATCTGATTCCACATTAGAGGAGCCTGATAACTAAAAGATCTGCCTCCCATTCTACTTTTAGAAATCCTAGGAGCTATCAGTAAACCTGCAGTCTGAGAGCAAAGTGCTATGTTAGGAACATATGGAACAATCAGATCTCTGATGTATAATGGAGCTAATTATTAAGGGCTTTATACGTAAGGAGAACAATCTTAAACTCTATTCTGGATTTAACGGGGAGCCAAGGGAGAGAAGCTAAAACAGGAGAAATGTGATCTCTCTTTATCACATTCATCAAAACTCTTGCTGCAGCCCTTTTGATCAACTGAAGGCTTTTAATTGTATTTTGTTGACTTCCTGATAATAAGGAATTACAGTTGTCCAGCCTTGAAGTAACAAATGGGTGAACTAGTTTCTCTGCATCACTCCTGGACAGGATGTTTCTAATTTTAGCAATATTCCTCAGGTGGAAGAAAGAAATCTTGGAAGTCTGTTAAATATGGGATTTAAATGTGTGTGTGCTAATGGTATTACCTCTTAGCAGAATATGAAACCATATGGCATGGCTTAGATTGCCTCAACAAAATGAAAGAAAATTTAAAAGATAGGAGATATAATACTGCTTTTGCAAAAAAAGCAACACAAACAGCCATACACAGCTTAAGACTAGTGTGTGGGTCGACGCTAATGAACATTGAGCAAACAGTGGTTTAACAATTTGCCAGTGAAATCAGTTAAACCAACTCATGCAAGACTAAACTCACTTTTCAACTTCTAATGCTGCATTCAGACCAAGCCCATGCTTCAGCGTCAGTTGCGGCAAGATTACATGTAAAGTCTGCGGTAGAGTATGTCAGAGGTCCGTCAAAGTCTCTGAGGTGCTTTGTGTACGTTGGCTCAACTTCACTTGCGTTACATACGGCAACACAGTAACACAGCAACGCAGAAGTTCTGCTAGTTTAACTTTTGACGGACCCAACGCAGTTAACGCAGTGCAGCAACCAATGAGAGCGTTTCACTGTAGCTATGTCACTATACACGTATCTTGAATGAAGCGCGGGTCCAGTGAAAACATTTTCAACAAACGCAGATTTAAAAAATCAGAAACAACACTTACCGAAGTCAGGTGGACAGGCGCTCCTAAAGGGGAACAGAAAACCTGTAGTTGGTGTCCTGGTAGGAGATTTAAGCTCCGATGTGGCCCAGAAGGTCATAAATTAGGTGCGGGACAGACGGAAGTAGCACTGAAAGCGAACCTCAACCATTAGCAGCTCCTGGAGCAAATGTTAAACTCCCCAAACTAAGAATGCATCTGAATAATGGGCGCTGATGCACCCGATGTCAACGTTTTCTAGCTTTATCTAGCTAATAAAGCCAAGTCACTTTCTAGTAATCATTTCAGTCTGAATTAATACAACTGAATAAGCGAAGATGGAAATGGTCAGCTGGTCTCTGAATGCTATTGATAAAATCTACTCAACTCTACGAAGTACCGGCAAGGGTCAACCGGGGTGTCCTGCGGAGACGTATCCGGCGGGCTACGTGCTGGACGCTTGGACAAAGTTTCAGCCGTTGTGTCTGTCAATACTCTCCCAAGAGGATGCTGAAGATATATATCTATTCGCAATCATGGTGATCAGGTTTCTGCTGATTGCAATGGGCAGTTACTGGAACTACCGAAAAATGGAGCAACAAAGATCTGAAACAAGGTCGAGATTTGTCACTGTTCTGGAAGCGATTGGACAGCTGAAGGAACAGCTGGATGTGTTGATTCGTACTGATGGGACTCAGAACCAAATGCTGGGGGAGCTGGGACGCAGAACAGACGCTGTAAGAGGCGATCTGGCCGGCGCTCCGGACTCATCCGCAATTTGTCATCGGATTTGGAGAAACTGTCGGTGCGGATTGGGGCAACTGGAAATTAATTGGATTTGGAACTATTAATCTGGGAATTAATTTGGATTTGGAACTTTAATTTGAACTACAATTTGGCTGAATTAGACTAAAAAAGAAACCACTGACAGACTGAAGGGACAGAAAGTAATATTTGATCTCTCCCTGCTATCCAAATAATTTATATTTTGGCTGCCATGAAGACCTTCAACCTGGTCTTAATCAAACGTCCCTGAGAAGAATGTCAACAGAGTCTCCTCTCCCCCGTACACATGCATCTACTGACGCACACACTGACATGGTTACACACACTCACGTTCACACACACCGTCTCGCTGTATGCACAATTTCTCTCCTGCAACAGGAAGCTGGATAACAGCGCGCCTCGATGGCAGCGCGTTAACCTGTGGACTGGAGCTCATACCTACCCATCCTTCCTGATGTGTCATTGTTATTGTCTGAATATGTGCTTAAATGTTTGTTGGTGTGGTTTTTTCTATTACCTGCGTTTTGAGTGCTGTACGGACCCACAACACAGTTGAGCGTTTTTTCCCCTCACCGTGGAACCCTCCCCTACCCAGATGTGTATTTCTCTATGTTTCATAAACGGGAGCGCCGCTCGGTGGCTGCATGCCCAACAGTGACCTGGATCTGTTTGTTGTTGGATTTTTTTGTAATGGTCTTGGACAGGTTGTACTGTATCTGTAAATCTCTTGTATGCGTCATACTTGTATGTGTCATACTTGGCCATTAAAGCTGATTATGATTCTGATTCTTAAAGCTGATTCTGATTCTGACCATAGTTCAGAACATACGGCAACAGAGGAAGCCCCGTCCATGCATTGTTTTTTCCTCAGAAGCAGGCAATGGAAGCCAAAAAGTACATACGTCAAACATCATCCGTGGAATGCATTGCCTGACGCAGACCAAATGTGCGGCGTGAATGCACCATAAGAAGTCCTACCAGACAATAAACTAAGTTTATCCTACTGGTGATTACTTTATCCACTCTGGAAGTTCAAGGCAAACGATTGGAGGGAGAAGGAAAAATCAATCCAAACAGTGGAATAGTCTTTTTAGAAACAGCGGTTCTAAAACGTTCAGATGCAGGCAGTGACTTCAGTTGATGCTGTCTTCATATCTTCATAAGCTACCTTGGTATAGCTCAGATGCCCTCACTGGCCAAAGACCAATGAGAATGCACTGAGGGCGTTGTGAGCTCTGTCATCATCACTAGTGAGAATGAGTTAAGGATGGTGCAAAAGGGCGTTCAGTTTATGGAAAATGAATCCCAACACAACTAATCAATTAATTCACATTATTTTGAAATATTCCTATATGATGTTCAGATAAACTTAGAAAAAACACATTACTAAAGAAATTTCATATCCTTTGGGAATTGTGGTGTTGGTAACATCATGCTCTGAGGTTACTTTTTTTTTGACAGAACTGGCATGCATGTCCTAACTTGCATTATTTGATTTCCAGTTTCTGACTGTATTGTGTTGTAGTTGGAAATAAAGATAAATATGACGGTATAAGTAACTCTTAAAAAACTGGTTGACTTGCCTGGTTGTCTCAAGATCAGCTACGAAATAAATATTAAAGTATATTAGAACACAACCAGTACTTGTTTAAAAATCCTATAGCTTTTTCAGTTATTACTATGTCTATAGGCACCCTTCCTGGCATGTTAATGTTGTATTTTCATTAGTTCTGGAGAAATCCCAGGGTTTTGTAAGTTCCCTGTTTCCCATTAATTCTCCAGTTATTGCTAACTGGATTCTCTGTGCCATGGTGTTTGTGTAGTGCTGTGCATTTTATTTGTTCTCTTCTCCTGACTGAATTCTTTGTACATTGAGTTTCTTTTTATCTTTTGTAACTTGTCTGGAAACTAAAGCTTCAGATAAATGAGAGAGTCAGTTTAATCCGATTCAATAGGTCTGATGGCAGGTGGGAACTCAAGAAGACTGAACACTGAAACTGAAGTATTTGTTTAAAGGTGTGAACTTTTATGCCACAGACATTTTCTTTCTTACCATGAAATGTAAAGTCTTATTAAACCTTTTACTTGTGATTTTAATGTTTTGCTACTTCCAGAATCCACATAAGTACTTAAAAGAAAAGGATTCTCAACAATTGTTTTTCAGTCTGACTCAAAGCTACCTATACTCTGCAGTCCAGAAGGTACTTCATCCTGACCTGTTCTCTAGTAAAGGTTGAAGTGTCAGCAAGCATTTTCATCTTCCATTTAATCATAGTTCATGCTTTCTATTGAGATGTTTTGTAAGGGCAAGATAATTCAAACTTGTTCACCAAAGTACTGAATGTTTATAGTTGTTTATTTTTTCTCTATGCTGACTCACAAGTTCAAATTCATACAAGAGGCTCCCTTTGTCGCATTATGTGCATGTGTCTATTTATATTCGGTCAAATTACCTCCAAACATCATGACACATTAGAAGTAGGACTGAGAGACTCCCTATAATGTGAAAGACTATAACATTTTCAATACTAGCTGCAATAAAATCCCCAACAAACCACTAGAGTAGCAATAAATTTCATGAAAGTGAATTTATGTGCATAACTGACAGCTCCACTCCCCTGGGGATACACCTAGAGAAAAGGGTTTCAGTTTTCAGTGATATATGCTTGCTGAGAGCAAAAATGGTCTTAAGTATTCACGTGTGGTGCAAAATAACAGTACACTGCTGTAGTCAGAGCAGTATGACAAGCTTTTAAAAATGGGAGCAGACCAGTGAACTTGTTAGCTGGAACCTTTGGAGGAGAACTGCAAGATTACAGCATGATTTGCAGACCTCACCCCTGGAGATAGCGACCTACACTGCATGGTGTGGAAACATATAAGAGCCAGTTGAACAACTAATGTCCCTGATCTTTATGTCCAGGATCACTGGACTTAATAGCTATAGACCTGTTTACCAGCAGCATGATATAACTTTAAGGCATAATCATCCAGACCTAATCAGCCTCACAAACCTAGATTCTGCAAGACATATATGGTGTGAGTTGGCCATCTTTGATATAAGGGCGCATTTCATAACAAACGGAGCATAAAACAGGTTGGGGAGAGGGTGAAACAATACTGTGGGGAGTAAAGCAGTTATCACAAGCACAGGAATTTTATAACAGGGCATATAAAATCACTTCTTTTCATCACAGTACCAAAATATGTTCTTACTTTTACCAAACATTCTCTCAGTTTCTTTCCTCCTACCCTTGCTTCTCTCATCTGCGCCCTCTTGCTTCTGAGCACTATGCTCTCTTAGTTCTCCAGCTGTGCCCTCTCGGTTCCTGATTTCTACAGCAGTGATGTCACCGATTCAGACTAGATTAAACGATGCATGATTTTACTTCAATGAAAAAGGGCAAATCTCCAGCCAACGACGGCCTCTCTGTTGAATTCTACTTACATTTTTGGAATTTGTATGGAAGTACAAGCACCATCATCTGAAAAAAGCTTTGCTTTCTGGTCCCAAAGCTAAAGGGGGTTTTGATCTCCTAGATTTTATGGATTTAAATTATACATTTAAAGTTAAATGGTTAAAGGAATGCTTAAAAGTTCCAGACTCGTTATGGAATTTTATTCCACCTAATATATTCAAGAAGGTTAAAGGTCACAAGTTCTTACTGTCTTGTAATTACAGTATTTCTAAATTACCAGTTAAGATGTCGAAATGTTATCAACAAGCTCTGCTTGCCTGGAAGCTATGTTATTCACATAACATTTCACCACATAAATCTATCATTTGAAACAATGAGTGCATTATTAAAAGGAACAAATCATTGTGTTTACAAAATTGGATAGATGAAAATATATCTAAAAGACTTATTTAGCCCTAACGGCCAACTTCTTAGCTATTAAGACTTTCTTACACAGAAAACGTTTCCTGTAAAATTTAAAGAATTTCGCTCAGTAATTAACTCTATTCCCAGCGGGATAATAGAATTAATGAAAAGCTATAGAGAACAAAATGTACAACCCACAACTTCAAACATTCTTTACATAAATGGTATTGACATTCTGAACGAAAGATGTACTAATAAACATCTCAGAGAATGTTTCTATAATGCTAAGATAATTACACCTAGAGGGAAATTCTCTTGGAATGCTATTTTTTATGGATATTAATTGGGACAAGGCATGGCTTGTTCCTTTTAAATTCTGCGTTACAAATAAAGTTAGAGACTTACATCTAAAAATACTGCATAACATATACCCATCTAAGATGTACACTTCAAGATTTCTTGATATTGACAACAAATGTACTTTTTGTAAAAATGAACCTGAAACTGTAACACATTTGTTTTATGGTTGTTCATATAATAATGCATTTTGGAAAGAACTTGAGATCTATATTTTATGTAAAACAAAATACAAAACCATCATTGAGGGGAAGAACATTATCACTTATTTCGACTTCAAAGAAAAGTAAATATGCACTATAGTTAACCTTTATATTTTTTTAGGGAAGTTTTATATCCATAAATGTAAATTTCAGAGTTATTTACCATAATTTAAGTTGTTTTTAATAGAGGTGAATTATTATTTTATTATTATGGCAGGTAACAAAGGAAACATTTCTCCAATTCAACCAGTCAGAAGACAGAAGAATCAGAAAACTCTCCGTCTCCTGATCCGTGAACTGTGCTTCAGTGGAAGGACAGCCTGCTGGAGGAAAGCAGCAGGCTCGGTCAGCGATGCCAATTTCCATTTCTCTAAGTGGGTGCTAACACTCTCCCTGACAAAATACAGAAGTGACGTCACTGCTGGAGAAATCAGGAACCGAGAGGGTGCAGCTGAACAAGTGAGAGAGTGTAGCACTCAGAAGCAAGAGGGCGCAGATGAGAGAAGCAAGTCTAGGAGGAAAGAAACTGAGAGAATGTTTGGTGAAAGTGAGAACATATTTTGGTAAAATTTGGTAATATATTACATATTTGGTAATAAGTGATTATATACGCCCTGTTAAAAAATTCCTGTGCTTGTGATATCTGCTTTACTCTCCACAGTACTATTTTACCCTCTCCCTAACCTGTTTTATGCTCCTTTTGTTAAGAAATACACTAATTTTGTTAAGAATTGCGCCCTTATATTAAAGAAAGCCAATTCACACCATAGACATAACACATTCCATTTGGCCACAGGCCTTTAGAACAGACAAGACTGCATATTTATCTTGCTACCAAGCTCAATGAGCAGGATGGAAGGAAGATAAAAATATTTCAAAGCTAAAGATAAAAAAATACGTGTTTTTGGTGTCAAATTCTCCATCACAACCATTACACACTGAATACAAAATGATTGTTGGGGAGACCTGCCAGGAAAAATGTTTTCTCTCCTTCCATTAAAAACAACAACATGGTGTTTGATAAAACTTTGCTGGGACTTTAACTACAAGTGTGTGCATTAGTCAGATTAGAATAACATCAGTGGGGATTTTCACAGATGAATTTAGTAATTTATCATCCTCTCATATTTGCATCTTTCCTCAATGGCAGAAGAACCATTTAAATCTGTGTTGCACAATGAGCGTGCTGGGATAGTTATCTGCTGTATTAATAATGGTTCAAAGGCCGTTATTAATTATCCTTATTACCATCACTAAAATTAACAGTTACAAGGCATTACCCTGCAGAAACAAATAACTCAAATTCAAGTCTTAATTAACTGTTGGTGCCAGTCTGAAAATATTTAACTGGAGGTTAGGGAATGAAGATTCAAGTTCACACACTGGCTTCAGCAAATCCCAATAAATAACACCTAATGATGACCGATCACCTCTTCACAATACAGGGTTTTATAGTGTAGTGTCACACATAGCCTTTGGGTGGTGCTAATCCACATTCTAGCTTAAACAGGAAAGGGAGGAGTTTTGCTGCAACAAAACGTTTGGCTCTGTGGACTCTCGTTCTCTTCCGCTTAGCCCATTGCCAGTGCTTGTACTACGAGAGGCCCTCAGGGACTTCAGTCCAATGTCGCTGACGAGGTTGGAAGCTACTTAAATACAAGACAGAGACAAGTAATTGATCAGGTGAACAAACAGCATTCCACTGATGAAACAAACACCACTGTTCTGCTGAAAGTAGTGATGGTGAGATGAAGCCCCATGAGGCATTGAACCACTTGAGCCAATTGGTTCAAGAAAGGGTTCTGCTCATGGGGCTTCATGTGAATACAAACCCCCTACTGGCCAGATACATAATCACAGTAGCTCTTAGCCACTTAATATGTGATGCAGTTGTAAGTCTGCTATGGCTCTTGGGAATGACTATGAGTTCCAAAAAATGATTTCTCCACATAAAATATAAAAAATGTGAATAATAAAGATATTTTGGAATGTATTCTGTCTGTAAATCATCCCAAAAATGGTAATATCAAATGTTATGGCAGATTGTGTAATAATCATGTTTTTCTGTCACTTGGGATAAAAGACATGGGCTTAAGCAGGCGGAGGAAAGTGAAAATGCTTGTGGAACTAGGAAGAGTGGACTGAAAATGATGGACAATGATGTACAGAACAGGGGAAACTTTATAATTTTTTATTCAAAAATAGCAGTTTCTCAACAGTTTTTGGTTTTAATCATTTGCTTTTTTTGGACACCACCTCACCAGCCTTTGAAAACACTCTTTCACAAGGCACAGAAGATGCCGGAGTACACAAAAAACAAGAGCTAGACTATATCAAATGGGGTACAGTAATTTTAGATTTTCTCAAAATTCCATGTGGAATTTCCAGTCTGCTAATATTTGGCTCCTTATCCTCATGCAAAGCATTGTAATGCATTAGCATGGATGGGGTGTTGTCATTTGTATCCCATCTCCTTGGAAAACCATAAACACTTCAACTTTGAATAAAATAAGAAATGTAAAAAATCACATATATAATCACATTCCACGTATGTGTAAATGTTTTGACCGTTCAACGCGTTTTTCTTTCTACGTTTTCACTTAGCTTTCAGTGCGGTGAACTGACAGTAGCCACACATCCTGCACATGATGCACGTGAGGCACACCTTGAGAGAGTTACATGCGCAACCTGAAATAGAATCAGTCCTATCTTTTGACTTGCGCATCGAGCATAGGTCTTGTCTCCCAGAGGAAATACATTCAACTTCTCCTTTGCAGCATGCAAAAGCGCAGCATGTTTGGCAGGTCTTGCGTTGCGCAGCACTCTGGTTACACAGGGGCTCCACACATACGCGAGATACTTCCCACTCTCCTAAACCTTCAAACTCTCTATTTCTATACTCACAAAACTATCACCAAACTAAATAAACACTAACCGACTGCAGGCCACTAGAGCATCCAGCCTGGAGTCGCATTCACCCCCCACAACGAAGACTATGTGGAATGAGACTCTGTGCTGGAGAGCAGCAAGAAGGTACTGTTCTGTGAAAATAGGAGTTGATCAATGTGTAGTCAAGCTGAATGAGCCGACATCCCAGGTAAAGGTGGCTACCTGCATCCCGAACAGCCAAGAGGATACTGCTAAACGATCACAGCCATTGCTAGCATGCCTGCTAACAATGTTCAAGCTTTCCATCATCATCAATGCAGCAACCTGGCGAACATTAACTGTTCAATAAGGTCTGTCTGGTTAAAGGCTAGATTAGTTTCAGGCAGGGGTCCCCAACTCCAGGCCTTAGGGCCGGTGCCCTACCAGTTTTGGATATCTCTCTGCTCCAACACAGCTGATTCAAATTGTCCGGCTTCCTCCTCAGCATGGCAAAGTTATGCAGAGGCCTGCTAATGATCCATCATTTGATTCTGGTGTGTTGAACCAGGCAAAGAACAAAAACCTGCAGGATACTGACCCTCGAGGCCTGGAGTTGGGGACGCCTGGTTTCGGGTAAATAAGATTTAAGGGCTGTTTGTTTCCACTGATTCATTACCTTGCATAAGATTTCATTTTCTATTGTTTGAGTACAAATAGGCCGTTTGGCCTGGGGGTTTAAACTGTGTTTTTCAAGGTTTTGTAACAGAGTCGTTTCGTTTTCCTGCAGTGTTAGTTACTCAGCGAGACAGGATTTTTTTCTTTTTTTTGTTTAATGTTTGATCAATGAATCAGAATGGTAGGCTACATGCTCGAGCTAGCCCACATGTCCTGCTTTTAGGCCTGTTTTTTATAGACAGTGAAGATAGCTATTAATGGTATTAAAAAAATTTGTTTGTTTTCTTGAACGTTTAAGCACAGACAACTAATTTCAAAAGCCGTGTTTGAAATCGCCTTCTTAGTGCATCAAAATACTGGATTTAGATTGATCACTGCTGTGCCCAATCTATAAAATAGAATACATTTTCCACATACATATGTAGTAATTTGCTGTTGAATGAATGTCAAGAGCTCATTCCTTCACCTTTTGCTTAATTCTCCTCCCTGACACTGGTCTTTACTATTGTGCCATTAAATATTAGTAAAAATATGGAATGCATAATTTAATAATAGAATGAGTGGCCATTAAATTACTGTGAAATTTAACCTTGAAGAAACCTCCAATGCCATATTTATTTTTTCCAGACTACGTACCATCAGTTTAATAAAACCTGCGTATGGATTTTGAATCCATGCACAGATTTGGACTGGACCTTTTCAGAGCTTTAAACTGAAAAAAGGGCATCTAAATAAGACGACTAAGCTATACTCAGAATCACTAATAACCAGGTTTGTTTCAACTCTATGTACAAAGAAAACATATTAATTTTTTTATGGCTTCGAAGACAAACCGGTTGCAATATGTGTGGAAATGGTCCAAAAACCGCGCAGTGTGTGTCCGTCTTGCCTCAAGGAGCTGGTGGCGCAGCATAATTAGAACACGTTGCATTAAAGAGATGAGTTAATCAGTTACCTGTTGAAACTAGCAAGTTTTAAATGCAAGTCTTTATTTAATATAACATCAATCTCTACAAAGAAGATTATAGGATTCACACATAGAGAGACTGTATAAGATTGTGGAATACCAGGCAGTTCGGATAGTGATTGAATGAAAATTGTGCTGGTGGATGCACTGTTTACAAACAAAACAAAAAAAAAAAAACAAATTCAGGTTTTTAAGTGGTGGGGACAAAACTGTATTATATAAATATTACCAGCGACATTTCCCCGGCTACAGTGACTCAAATTCTATACTTTCCCCGACCCCGAATCAGTGCGCATGGTTTAATAAACTGAGGGTAGGGATTCTTACACCTGAAAAGTATTTCTGCACATGACCCTATCTGGATTCCTCTGGTCCAGAGGTGAACTTTTTTCCCCACAGAAAAATATGCAGAGTTTTGGGTCTGAGAGGGGGGACAAAGTGCTGTTGATGCTGCCGCGGGGGGAAAATAATTTAAAGTGCTTCGATTGGATAAGTCAAGTGAATTATTATCTTTAATTTTAATAATGTTTTATATATTTTAATATATTTTATCTAGTCTTAATTTTTATGTCAAGAATAAATTTGCTTTTCACATTTTTCTTTACGTTTAGAAAGGGTAAACGTATGTGTAGGAAGCCCTACAACCAGCATAGACAAACCTGTTGTTGTAAAAGTAAAGTCAAAAAAAGTTGTTGTAAGTAAAAAAAAAAAAAAATGAATCCCCCATCTGCTTTTTTCACAAATCGCACCCTACCTGCATACAACAGCATAACTCAATTTACATGAAAAAACTACTCTGCTCTGCTGTACTCAGGTGCTCAGCAGCCCCTGTCGCCGATCCACTGCTTCCTGTGCATGTGTAAGCTTAAGATGCGTTTTAACATGTTTCTAAAAAATAAGTTACCGCATAATAACGGACTAAACGGTTTTGACGGCAGAAAACACAAAGGGCACCAACACAACACAGAAGGAGTGTATGATGTGCCCAGCTTCTGTTATGTTCATCCCTCCACCATAATCCCAGATAACTATACAGGGAGTTCTAAAGTATTCTTTTAATTACTTGTCATTAAATAGCCTACACAGCAGAAAATTACCGAGGTCCGGGCCTTGGTGTCCACAATGGTAGATACGGGCTTGTAGGAGATTTTGGAGACAAATAAAGGGGAAAATGGGGCAATGAGAGTTTTACATCCATTATTAAGTATGGTGGCAGATCCATGATGCTAAGGGTTTGTTTTACATGCAAAGTTCATGGGAGCTTTATTAGGGCATGTAGAATCATAAAATCTTTGGATTACCAGGAGGATTGAAATTAAAATCAAAGAGTCTGATTCAGCCAAATCCTTATCTACAATGATATGCAAATGTCCATAACATGGAGACACATGCATATCAGGATTCTAGTAAAATTACCCAGAAGTTGTGATAATGCAAACGTGCCTAATAGAAAGAAACATAATTCCAGAACAATAATCCTAATTACAGAAAGAAAGAAAAAACAGAACTGGATGAAGATTCAAACTTAACATATCTAAGGCTCATGACAAGACCAACCCGTCTGGCCTCAACAACCAGAGCATATTCAAAATTAATTCAGTTATTACTTCAGTTTCAGTTCAATTTATTTATATATTTCACAACAGATCTCATCTCAAGGCACTTTACAAGAATTCTAATTTCAATACAATTTTAAAAATATTCCAATAAATTCTAAGTTTTCTATGTAAGGAATCCCAATAGATTGTGTTGAGTCACTGATGCGAGGTTGTCTACGGAACACGCAGACTCCAACCAAAGCAATTACTCAGTAATCGCTCATACTGAGCAAGCATGTAGTGACAGTGGAGAGGAAAAACTCTCTTTTGACAGGAAGAAACCTCCAGCAGAACCAGAACCTGGGTCAGTACAAGTGGTCATCTGCCACAACCGTCTGGGGGTTTGAGAAGACAGAGAAAAGACACAGAAAGAACAAAATAACTGGTGTAAGAATACTTTATATATTAAAGAAAGTAAAAAGTTGTTAACAGGTAATGGAGGATGCTCAATCATTGGGAGCATCTCTTGAACCGATGCTCCCCATCCAGCAGGATGTTGTAGCTGAGCAGGATACCAGACCAGAAGGAGCTTCTATGGAGAGAAAAACAAGATTAACAGCCGAAATAACAGCAAAAAAATACATCTGGAGAGCAGTAGAAGATAAAAGTAGAAGAGAGAAGAAAAGTATGTCTGTCCTCCAACACCTAAGCCACACTAACTATAAGCTTTATCAAAAAGGAAGGTTTTAAGCCTAGTCTTAAAAACAGACAGAGTATCTGCCTCATGGACGAAAACTGGGAGCTGGTTCCACAGGAGAGGAGCCTGATAACTAAAAGATCTGCCTCCTGTTCTCCTTTTGAACTCCTAGGAACTACCAGTAAACCTGCATTCTGAGCATAAAGTGTTCTGTTAGGAACATATGGAACAATCAGATCTCTGATGTATGATGGAGCTTGATTATTAAGGGCTTTATACGTAAGGAGGAGGATCTTAAACTCTATTCTGGATAAAAACAGGGAGCCAATGGAGAGAAGCCAAAACAGGAGAAATGGGATCTCTATTTCACATTTATCAGAACTCTTGTACTTATTATGCCTTTCATCCTCATCCTTATTTATCCTCATCCATATTTAAAAGACCTTTAAAAGGCCTTTCATTTTAATTGTGAAGAGATAACAGCTGTATTTGTAGAGGTGATATTTTAGTTTCTCTGGCAATTTTGAGGACTTTTTGAAGTCATTAACCTCCTGCTGAAAATATCTTCTTATTAAAGGGGAGTTTTTCCTCTCCACCCCAGTAAACATTGGACATCTTATTGACATCCTCGGTGCAGGTATATTTTTCTGAGTGAGGACATATTTATGGGTAGTTGTTGCTACTTTTTACCTTTCTGGATGAGAACATTCTTATAAATTTGGCAACCCGAACGCATTCTTTATAGCAGACACAACACGTTGGAGACAATAGTTTACAATTAATCAGAACATAGAACACAATGTGCCTTAGTACGCTGTATAGAAAGCATTCAAAATTGTACTACAAAAAAAAATCTGTGAAACAGCGAAGCCACGCCCCACTCCTGCCAAAAGCCGAGCAGATAAATTCTTCACATCTGTTACTCATACCTGGTGGCTCTTTTTTTGTATGCAAATATGATAACATTGTTGTGATAGCATTATTTTGTCACAATATGTGCACTACCTTAGCTATCGTCATGATAAATAAAAGAAAGCCTTGGCCCTGGCTAAATTAGCTGAGCTGGTGTTAGTGGCTATCACCAGTGAAATTTCTGTAGTATGTAGCCTATTCGAGGCACATTGCTGGCACTGTGGGGGAGAAAAGCAGTGGATAGAACACTTAGCATGTGTAGATAATTCACACGAGGTAAACACAACATGGTGGAAAATACAATAAACTTAGTTTATTGCTCCTCCTAACCTGCCCTATAAATACAGCCGCTTCCTTCAGCTCTTTCACGACGGGCATTTGACCAGCTCGTTTCGACCAAAGCAACAATCTTCCTTCGTGGGCGGAGGATGACACGAGGTTCTGGAGGAACTTGCTCCAGGGAGCTCAAAGACTGCCGACACCAGGTGAATCCTAAACACTGCTAAACAAAGTCATTGTTTTATCCTCAAAAGCCCGACGGAAGGTTCCCTGAGTTTCAGAGCACAGAGAGATGGGGCTGAACGCGGCCTGCAGTGGGAGTTCGGACCAGCTGAGAGCTGAAACCGCCCGAAGCGGACGGAAGCCGTATACCTTCCGCATCAGGCCTCTGACTAGTGAGGGCTGAACCATCCAGAATCCGCATTCAGCCGCAGCCGCCGAGTCGATGAGAGGCGAATGACAACCTAGAAAGCCCCAAAAAGGTACTGTTAAAAAGGTGGATGTCGATCACCACACAGCCAGCCAGAAGGAAGCCAGGGTCCGAAGCTTCACACCGCTGCTAGTCAGATTAGCGATCCTTTGTTAGCCTGCTGGCTAACACACCCTGGAAATTCCCATTTCGTCATCGCCGTGCAGCAATTCGGAGAACTCTTATTGTTCTGTAAGGTCTGTTTGGGCAGAGGCAAATTAGTTAGGATAACTTATTTTAAAGGTTTTTTCCTTTTTGTGGTGTTGTATTGCTTACATCTACTATCTTTGAGGAATAGAGGCCTCTCGGCCTAAAAACTTTAATCAGTGTTTTTAAAAGACTTTCTCGACCAAGATTTGATTTTAAATCCTGCAATTAACAACATTTTCTTTGTTTGATGTTTAAGAAATATGCTAGAACTGGTCCAAACAGCATCTGGTGGCTGCTGCTAGCCCCGCGCTAGGGCAAGACCACGTGTTTGGCCCAGATCTGCATTCAATCCATAAACCATCAAAGGTGTTCAAATAATGATCGGTTCAGAGAAGATTAAGAACAGGAACTAATCTTATCAGCCATGTTTGGAACTCTCTTTTTATATCAAATACTGGAATTAAATTCTTTAATTTGGTGACCAGTTCATGAACTAAGTAATCTTCCAAAGATTAAATTAAACTTACCCAGAGAATTTTTAACAAACATTTCTTTCTCAAAAGAGTGTCTTATTTTTGTTTTATTGGTTTGCATATCAATCAATGATTTTGAATTTGTTAAACTAATTAAATTAGTGGAACTAATTCAGCTCTCATTCCAGCATCTACAGATCAAGCCTTGCTTCTAAAAACATCCAAATTAATCTAGAACTGACATCTGAATACACGGTTTCTCATTTTATTATTACATTATTCATCTTCTGTGTTCCTTTATTTTAACTATACATTTTTTGTAATCAGTAGTTTTCTTTTATTACTAGTTTGAGTGTTTAAATGTTTCTTATTATTTATTTTTGTGTAAATAAATCTTGTGTTTGGAAAGTAACAGTTGTCATTTCTTGTTCAACACACACATATTGCAAAGTTTATGACCACTAGACGTTAAAGAATTCATTCCTTCAGAATTATGAGACTGATATAAAAAATTTGGCTATTAAAATAGTTCATAAATGTCACTGTATGCTTGCTCAATCCTGTGGTTGGAGTCTGCATGTGCAGGGCACAAACTCACGTCAATGACTCAGAACAGTCTTCTGGGATCCTTAAAGGTAATATACATAAGTTTAACCACAAATAAATGTATAAAAATGTAAAATATCTTCCTGACACATGCTCCATTAATGCACTGGTCTGTAGAATGAGCCCTGGCTTTTTCAATGCGGTTGCCTCTATATTCCTGTAAATTCACTTAAATAGCGATTGTTCAGGTCGAAGAATCAGATTTCAAGAGTGCTTGTAAGCATCATGTGAGCCTTATGCACGAGCTTAACGTTAAGGCTGCAGTTTAGTCTGAGGGGGCACTTGAAAGCAAAAAACTTTCAAACTTCACATAGTTGCTTTAAATAGAAAACCTTTAAATGACTAGAATGTTTGTATAATTGTATTGAAATTACTTTTTTTGAAAGTCCCTTGAGATTACATCTGTTATGAATTGGCGATATATGTATATATATGTGTATATATATATATATAAATCTTGTGTTTGGAAAGTAACAGTTGTCATTTCTTGTTCAACACACACATATTGCAAAGTTTATGACCACTAGACGTTAAAGAATTCATTCCTTCAGAATTATGAGACTGATATATATAATTAAACTGAATAGATTTTTTTTATTAAACATTAGACACAACCTTTTTGAACAGTAGTTCATACTGAGCCATTGTTAATGACATATTTTAATATAACAATAATCAATTCAAACTGTATCAGGCCCTCAACCAATGTTCTCAAATAAGGGTTTTAGCAGTTCAGCTGTAAAAAACAAACTATTGAAATAGATATACTTTTTTGCATGCTGGCATTTAAAGAGAGGGCAAGGCAAGGCAAGGCAATTTTATTTATATAGCACACTTTCAATACAAGGCAATTCAAGGTGCTTTACATGATTAAAATTGGAACACAGCATAAATCAATTTGATGATTAAAATACAAGAAAACAATTACAATAAGACAATAATCAAGACAATGCAACAATGTAAGGACAAACAGGTAAAAACAGTTTTTATTCACTAACTGATCTTGCTGAAAGGCTCACAATTCTTAATAAAATAAATAAATAAAAAACACAAGAAAGCATTTACAGTAATAAAGACTATAATTCGTGTGAAAATTTACTCATAGGCGAGTCTAAAAAGGTACGTTTTAATTTTAGACTTAAAAGTGTTCAGTGTCTCTGCAGTTTTGCATTCTTCCGGTAGTTTGTTCCAGATATGAGGAGCATAGAAACTAAAAGCTGCTTCTCCTTGTTTGGTTCTGGTTCTGGGGATGATCAGTAAACTAGAGATGGAGGACCTGAGTGATCTGGATGGTTTGTACCATGATAGCAGATCTCTAATGTACTCTGGTGCTAACCCATTCAATGATTTATAAACTAATAAAAAGCACTTTGAAGTCTATTCTCTGAGACTATTCTGTGTAAGGACTTTCGATCTGGGGTGATGTGTTCTACTTTTCTGGTTCTAGTGAGAACACGAGCACCAGCATTCTGGATCAGCTGCAGCTGTCTGATTTTTTTAGACCTGTAGACCTGTGAAGATACTGTTACAGTAATCAATGCGGTTAGAGATAAATGCATGGATGAGTTTTTCTAGGTCTCCTTGTGTTATCGTTCCTTTAATCGTAGAAATGTTCCCCAGGAGATAGAAAGCTGACCTTGTTATTGCCTTTATGTGACCATTTATGAGTCCATTATAACACCTAGATTTCTGGCCTGGTTGGTAGTTTCTAGTTGGGCCTGTTTAAACTGATTGTTGATATGTAGTCGATCTTTTTTGGATCCAAAGAGAAGTATTTCAGTTTTGTTTTTCTTCAATTGGAGGAAATTATGGGGCATCCAGCTATAAATTTGCTCAATGCATTTATTGAGGATTTGGATGGGTTCAACATCACCTTGTATCATTGAGATATAAAGCTGAGTGTCATCAGCATAGTTTTGGTAGTTAACATTATTGGTGGTTATAATCTGGCTTAGTGGGAGCATGTAGATGCTAAATAGGAGGAGCCCTAGGATGGAGCCCTGGAGGACCCCACATGTGATTTCTGTGTTTTGTGATGAGAACTGGCTAATCGACACACGGTGTCAAACGCTGCACTGAGGTCTAATATTACCAGTACTGTGGTTTTACCATGGTCAGTGTTTGTACGGATGTCATTGAAGACTTTGACGAAGACTGTCTCTGTACTGTGGTACCTACGAAAAACCAAACTGATAAATATCAAAGTGGTTGTTCATTGCTTGGAAGCTATTTAATTGTTGAAACACAGCTTTTTCGACAATTTTACCGATAATAAGAAATTAGAGATTGGTCTGTAGTTTTGCATTAACGTACTGTCTAGGTTCTTCTTCTTTAGTATTGGTTTGATAACTGCTGTTTTTAATGCTTTGGGGAAAACACCTGATAGGAGGGATGTGTTAATTATTTTGATCAGATCCGCTCTGATGGCTGGGAAGACCTTTTTTAGAAAACTTGTTGGTAAGATATCCAAGCAGCAGGTGGCAGAGCTTAGTTTGTCAATAATTTCATCACAGCTCGATTGATTCATTATTTGAAAATTAGTCATTTTCTCTGTATCGGTGTTAATTGGGCTCATAGTTGGTATTGGGGTTGGAGCTGATGTACTGATTGACCTTCTGATATTGTCTTTTCAGTAAACATCTTGGGCATTTAACCATTATTCAATTTAGATTCAGTTGTATATTTTTCACATTTCAGCCTAAAATGTTGAGCCACAGCTGACTCTTCAGAGTCTATCCAAAACATATCCAAAACAGACTTTTGTGACAGATGATTATTGAAACAACAAACCACCACACTTTGCAGATGTTTTTTTTTTATGCAAAACCATCATTGTTCTTCTATCTGACAAATATTTACTACTTTGATTTTGTATATCATACAAAATCCTAATAAAATACAATGGGGTTTGAGGTTGTACTGTGACAAAATGTGGAGCCATTCAAAGTATGAATATTTTTGCAATATGTTATGTGACTTTATGATCATCAGACAGATCAGTCTCTTTGGCCCAGTGGGAAGACTCAGATTAGACCCAATACAATGGACGTGTGAATAGACATGACGCTCAGTAGATCCAACCCATAATTCATGAAATTGTACACAGAATCATGAAATGAGGACCCACTTGGGGCTGGCTTGGAGGCCCACAGTACATGCATCTCTCTTGGGGTCAGGGTGGGGCCCCAGAGCAATAATGCCTCTTTTCACATAGAGCAAAAATGGCTAATGAATGCTTTAGTTTGTATGAAGATTATGGGAATCATATGCTGGTTCGTTAACTCTCAACATATATAGTGAGGAATTATTTGCAGGGCCTTCTTTGACAAAACTCTCTAATCTTTTTAAATAACAGGATGAATATTGTGAGAAGAATTTTGGCAGACCCATCTGTCCTTAAAATATACTGACTTGTACAGTAAATGTAACTTTTGTTGCTTTAATTTGTTACCTACTTGAACACTGCAGACACTTTGCAGGCAGAGGAAAATAATTTATTGATGAATGAGTATTATGACATCATTGAATATTTTATATATCTGCAGTGGGAGGAGAACAGCAGTGCAGTCTTTGGGTTCAGGGTTTGAACTTGCTTGTTGGAGGGGTGTTACTAATCGGGGTTTAGATGTTTTCCTTCTGCTCTTGTTGCTTCTCCTCTGAACCCAAATGTATGTTGAAACAGTTAACTGAGGATTCTATATTGGGGGTATGCCTGAGTAAAAGAGTAACTAATTTATTGTGTGGCTCAACACGAAAGACGTACCTGCTTTCCGAAGGCTGTTGATGTTCGGCAAGACAATTCCAATTTCAGAGATTTTGCACTGGTATGTGACTGCATCTAATGAAAAGCTGACCTCAACATATTGTACTTTCTTTTTTGGGATTCAAATCTGCAAAAGAAAACCTGTTATGGTCCTTTGCTAACATTTCCCAAGATTCTATACCAACACATGCAACCATTCTTTAGTTTCAACCCACACAACCAACAAGTACAGAGTTAGGGGTTAGTAAAAGGAATACCAGTCATAATGCACAGTCATATTGATAAAGCTTATAGTTACTTATATAGACACTAGACCTTATAATCCCTCTCCGATTTCTAACAGTAATGTATTAATTTACCAGAATAAAATGATTAGAGAATTGAAGAAAGGTTGAATCATGAATCAGGACAGAAAAAGATTTACACCAGGTTTTAATGCTAGAAAGTGATGGACAATGATAATGCCAGAGTCTTCGGAAGAGCGGGCCTTTATCTACTCCAGTTATATCACTTACCAATAATATTATCTCTCTAATACATAGATTCTGGAGAGGGCGCAGTCCTATGAGCAAGGAGAGATGCATAAGCACCACAATACTTACCCACTTACCTCCTTCTTTCCTCCTGGATTTCCAGGCAGGGAGTAGAGGGAGATGGAGTGTTCAGCCCGATCCGGCGAGGGGAGGATGCAGCCCGGTCCGGCAGCCCTCCTCAACTCCATCTCCCTCACACCGTACATTGCTAACAGACTTAAGAATTAGGGGAAAAAATATCCTTTTTCAGACTCAACTGACCCTAACACACCTTCTACTTTTCTTTTCTACTACTCTCCAGATATATTTTTCCTAATGTTAATGCAATTGTTAACCCAGTTTTCTCGCAGCGTTTTTCTCCCCATGGAAGCTCTACCCAGTCTGGTACCCTGCTCAGCTATAATGCCCCCTGCTGGATGGGGAGCGTTGATCCAGATGATGCTCAAAGTCACCGAGCATCCTCTTCTCTGTCTTCTCAGACCCCCAGACGGTCGTGGCAGATGACCGCTTGTACTGAGCCAGGGTTCTGCCAGAGGTTTCTTCCTGTTAAAGGGGAGTTTTTCCTCTCCACTGTCGCTACAGTGCTCAGTATGAGGGTTTGCTGAGGAATTGCTGTGGTGGGAGTCTGCATGATCTGGGCACAACCTCACGTCGATGACTCAACGAAATCTGCTGGGATTTACATAGAAAACTTAACTGATTGGAATGTTTGTATAATTGTATTGAGATGACTTTTGTTGTAAAATGCCTTGAGATTACAATTGTTGTGAACTGGCTGAATATAATGACAACTTAGCAGTAGTCATTCATTTTCTAAAGCCATGATTTTATGATCAGATACATATAAGCTGACTGTCCTTCATGTGGACCTATAGAGAATTGGCCTGGGTAGGTAACCTCCCCTGCATTTACGCAATAGCTAAACCAGCCCTAGGTGTTTTCAAGTGATGCTGTACTAGTTGCATCCAACTAAAGAAATATACTGGTATTACTGTAACACTGGTGATTGTATTGACAATGCATGACACACTTTTTCCAGCCATGGAATTTTCTAAAATAAGAGTTAAATTCTGATTCAGCCTGAAGAGTTGTGTTGAAATGTTTAATCATTTTTAGCTAAACAAAACCCAGAGAAGTAGGAGGCTGCTTCAAGAACACTGTATAAGGATGATATATAAGTCATCAATATCAGTAGGTTTCATCCATTCATCCATCCGTCCGTCCGTCCAGCCAAGCATATTTATACTGAACAGTTACATGATCTAAAAAATAAAAAATAAAAAAGTGTTTGAATGATAAGTTATGTTCCGTTCTATTTGTACTTGGAAGTTAGAAATTCCGACTTCGGAGTGGGAAAAATAAACTGGAATGCCCTCCATAGTAAGACTTCCCACTCAGAAAGTCTGAGACTTTGATCAGTAATAGTAGCTTTGTTAAAAAAAATATTTATTTTAAAAGACACACTTGGTCCATTTTAGATGTAGAGCCTGCAACTCTACTCTTCACAAAATAAAAGTGGTGTTTGCATATGGACAGTATAGCTTAAAACGATATTTGTAAGAGGTAGTAAAATTATGGTTACCTGACTGTTGCTATAATGGAATCCCAATGTATCTGACTATGTTAACTGGAACGCTGTTTACTCTGACAATATTTGAGGGCCAATATTTTGACTGTCGCTACTGTTTGAGTTTTCATTTTAACTCTGTAAGGTTGTAACACTATACTTCTCCAATTTTTGGAGTCACAAGTCTCTTCCACTGTTATTTGTAGGTCAGAAACTGAAAAGATTACAAACTAGTTTTCTAAAGTTGGTTGCAGGGTGAAGCACTTACTGTAGTCACAAGTAAATTGTTATGGTGCGTTCAAAAAGTCCCAAAAGTCAATGTCAAGAGCAGCAAGATTACATGTAAAGTCTATGGTTTAGGCCGTCAGAGGGGGTTCAGAATCTCTGTGGCGCTTTATGTGCGCCTCCAGCTTCAATTTTTTAAACTTTTCCTGCGTTTCAAAAGCCAGCAATGTAGAAGTTTAGCTAATTGATCTTTTGACGCTCTTAACGCCGTTGATGTAGTGCGTAAACCAGTCAGAGCATCTCACTGTAGTGACGTCGTCTGACGTCAGCGTGGTCTAGCTAACCATGATCCACTAGTGTCTAAAAGATCCTGCAGAGAAAAGCCCGCCCACGCGCTTTGCAAGCTCCAGAAGAAAAATGTATAGTTGTCAAACTAGTTACTTGTGAGTGGTTTTTGATGCGGATAAACATGCGGTGTGAACGCATCTTTAGGACTGTTTGTAGCAAGAAGATCTTGGGCTAAATTCCATTTTTGGGTCTTTCTGCATTAAATTTGCATGCTCTCCTTTTCAGCATGTTTTTGTCCTTCTTCCTCTGTGATGGGCTGAGTGTACCCCACCTTTCATCCAATGTCTGCTGGAGATAGATGGGTCTTACATTGAGCTCCTCTAGTTTCCTAGTCATGGCTGTGTTTTTCTGACTGGAAATATTTGAAACACTCTGCTTAATTGTTCTTTTGTTGAATTGAGATGCTGAGATTCAAATTCCTCTCTTTCTTCCAGCTGACTGACAGCTCTTAGCAACAGCTGGGGGAGAAGTAACACTATTCTCTGCTATATATAACCAGAAACTCATCAGTCACTGTGACACCTGCCCTGTGGAATCTTTAAAAATAACCTAAATAGCAACAGTTTTGATTGTTTTATTGATGTAACTTTTTAACAAGCCATGGTGTCCTTTGAAACCAGAAACCAGTCCCTGCTTGCTGTGCACACAGATATTTGGTGATAAGTTTTGCTATAAAGGCTGAAAGCAATGCTGTGGAAAAAGATGTCAGGCGTCATGGAGGTAGCAAATACTGTATATTATATTTATATATCAGCAAAAAGTAAACTAGAAAAGCAGTTGGAGAGTGCAGACCTCCAGCAAGGCAGCTCACCCCTCCCCCACCTCCAACAATGTTCCGAATACCCCCAAATTCTAATCACTTGTTCCTTTTCCCACTGCAGAAATTTTCTGAAAATGTGAGCAAAATCCATCCATAACTTTTTGAAGTTGTGTTGATAAACAGACAAACAAATTCGGGCGAAAACAAAACCTCCTTGGTTGAGGTAAAAATAATGTAGCTGAAAGTATAGCAAAGATTACAGTGGTATACATAGGAAATGTTAATGCCATATAGTTTCTGTCTTGAACATTTTATAAATTAATCTTTGTTGTCATAAAGAATATGCGTTACACTACTGCTTGAAAATCTAACAGGTATATTTGCCCATTGTAATAGTTTTATAAGTGGTATGAGGTAAAAGTATACGCCATATAATCTCAGAGGAATTTGGAGTAGGAAGACCACTTCATCTATGCCACAACCAGTCAATCTGCATTAAGTCCAGTCTAATGCATTGACTGAGAGGGCAGTACTGGTGATGAGGATTCTTAGATAAAATCTCTTCCACTCCTGCATAGATCAGTCAGACTTGTCCGCTCATTACACTGGTCACAGCTTGATGGAGTTGACACATTAAAGGGTGTGGAACCAGACAGTATCTCTCAGGGTGTAATGACATACAGGGCTGTCCTGTTCCAGTTAGTTTTGCAGAACTTTTGCTGGAAAATCAGGACAACTTGATCAACTTTGGTAAAAGAATGAAGCGAACAACAATGTCTGCCAGCATGAACATTGTCAGGAACTACAGCTATTTTTACAAGGAATCTGTACAATAAACACTGAGAATCTCCTGTCTTTGTGATAAGAGGTCCTACAGATAAAAGATACCAGCAGTATCATACTAACTTTGGAAGCCCTCTGATTTTGCCAAAGGATTGTGTGGCTGTGAGGTTTGGATTAAAGGAGGACCCAGATGTGGAGAGGCGTTTGGAGCTTTTACGGCCCATTTATCCAAAGTCTTTTATAGTCCAAAAGATAAACGTGACGAACTCTGGGGAAATCAACAACAACAAACCAGCAGAGACACGAGGGAAGAGGGAAGCATATATACTGGGACAGGTGATAGGAGACAATGAACTCCTGAGGACAAAAGACAAGATAAATAACTTTTTTAGTATTTATGCGGGACACTGGTGGGGGCAGTGCTCCTTCCTTTCAGCTTCCAACTGCTTGTGCAAAACAACCCTAACCCTGACTTATTCCTTTAGGAAATATTTTTAAACAATGATTACATTCAGGTCTCCACTCTGCTTATACTTCATTGCTAGATTAAGAGAACAGTACCAATGAGGGCAGTTAAGCAGTGACTACGTTTAAATGCAGCCAATATTCGGGTTATGGTCACTATTCGGGTTTCTGACACATTCGGAATAACCAGTTTACATGCATGAGCAGAGAGAGAGATTCCTTGCAAATAGAGCATGCGCAGAACACAAATCAACGTTCCTTTAGATGGGGATATGCCAATAGGCCTTTACATGACCAAATATTAGGGTGAGAAAAGGGGTATCCCAGGATCCTTTTTGGTTTTTGCCGGTGTTTACATTGCAGTGCGTGACCGGGTTATTGCTAATATTCCCGTTTTGAACAGGTTATGTGCTGCATGTAAACACAGTGACGTTCGGCTCAGTGACATTTGTGGGAGCTACTGTAACAGCAACCACATTCTGGCTAAAGTGCAACCCAGTACATGCACTGTTATGAGCTGCTAAAAATATAACGTGTATTACCATTATAAACAAGTTTACATCAATAAACATTTTTTATGTTGTAGGGTCAGTGTACTTGTAAACCTATTACACTATTTTTGAAAGATGTTGGTTTTATGTTAGTTTTATAGAGTGTTTTCTTTCTATTTGAATTGCATATTTTAAATACGCAAACTATAAAACAGAAGGTTCGGATGAGATGTCTGCAGCCATAGATGGTGTTCCTCATTCCCTTCTCCTCATCCTCAGTCATGGTGAGCACAGTTCACAGTGTTGTCATTTTTAACATAAAAACCGTCACCGGTTGTATTTGAAAACAGGAAGGAGTTCCGGGAGGTCTTGACTGATCGTTAACATTTTAAAGGACATGAAACATGAGCATGATAGCGACATTTAGTTTTTCTAGGCTGTAGTTAGGACAAAAAAAACATAATTCCGCCCTGTGACCAATGTATTTCAGAGGAGTTTAAACGACAGCTAATGTTGGCAAAGTTAGCAAGTGAGTCAGCTTACCGATCCACCATTTTTTGCAAGAGCCAGCTGAGCTGAGCCGAACATATAGTCGGATCATAGAAACCATATCTGTCAACCTGAAACGCTACTGGCTGGAAGATGTAAACATAACGTCATTATTGTGCCCGTTTTAAATGTACCTTTTGTTATATTTTCATTAATATAGAACTTTTTAAGGAAATGTTGTACTTTCATGCTAGAGCCCACTATAAGCACTGTGATTTTTTTTTAAATATAGATTTTTAGGAAAATGTTCCACGTTCTAACTGATTCTGAAAAAAAGACCTGGAAAATTATCTCTTCACAATGTATCAGAAAGTGGAAGCTTCAAAGGGTGTGAAAACTTTCGAGGCACTATGAATCCTTTTTAGTTTGAATAAAAGTTGTGTCTTTCTGATTTGTGGAGATTAAACTTCAGTGACATGGGTGAAATAGGCCCACTGGCCACAGCTGTGAAGATAGGGCTAAATACCCTGACCTGAAAACAGAAGTATTTTCCTCAGACTTCCAACATTTCTGGGAACTTAGGATTCTCACTAAAACCAAATCAGCACTCCTCTCTCCTGCAAGAGTTTCCAATGTGTCCATCTGGTATTTGAAAAGCTGCACATCTGAGCGTGTGTTGCAGTCAAAATATTGCAGTATTGAATTTGATCACTGTGGGAACTTCCAAGCAGAGATGTGAGATACATGCATGTGTGAGAGGAGAAACAAATGGCTTGCCCCGGGTGAGAGAGCAGCAGAAGGCTTTGCTTGTGAGCAGTCTGGTGGTACACGTGTCTGGCTTTAGCTCAAATGAGGACACCAGAGAGTCACAGTTTGGAGTGTTTGAGAGGACCGCAACACCTCAAGGTCATAAAGAGCTAAACAGAGACAAACAGTTTACATTTTCTACTCAGGTTGGTCAGAGAGGCCAGTAGTAAATTATAAATTATTACATTCAGTAGGTCATCAGTTATGTAAGAAAGCCAGTAATATATTTGTCATTGATAGAGTGTTTTTTAATAAAAAGTGAACACACGAATCTCACCACATTATCCAAGAAGTAAATCACCTGCAGATTTCGACTTTCTTATGCAGTTCAGTCAATAATGATCTGCCTTCAGTCTGATCTACCACACCAGATCCTGTGTCAATTCAGTTTTGGGTACGGGAAATTCCCGGAAAATACAAACAAAACTAAACAAAGTAATATTTATACTCTCAGTCTGGATAAGTGAATGCCATTCTAAGGTCATGTTAGGCTGGTTAACATATTGAAAGATGCACATGCAAATTCTATTTCATAGAGGCCATCCATCAAGGCCCAAGGAGGGTTAACTTTGCAGCAGATGTTCATCTATTTTATGAGTTATAACCAAACACTTGTCCTAACAGAGATTGGAACCAACAAATAACTCTAAACAAATTTAGCAAGAGATAAAAAACAAAGAGATTAATATCTATTGGTTTAGATAGGTTTACAAAGTCCTCCCTAAGGCCCTGACCAACTCCAACCAGTTTATCTGTCCCTTCTGAAGAAAAGCATCCCCACACACAATCAGAAGTTAAAGTACAGAATTGTACTTTTAGGGGTACAATGTCTTGTCACTTGGGTGATACCCTCAAAGCTACCATTTTGTACCCTCAACTGTAGGTACATATTTGTACTCCTATTGTCTGTACCTTTTATCATCGCTACCTTGACAGCCAATCATAATTGACTTGACTTGCTTGATACATCATCTGACCACCATGAAGCCAATAGTCACCATCTTGCACAAAGATTTTTTATTTTATTTCCAAATATTAATGCTTTCTTGGCAAAAATTCTCATCAAAAATATTTGAATAATTTGTTTTTTGAAGCACAGAAAGATCCTTGTAAAATTTGTTTGATTAAAAACAACAAACTAAAAACGTGTTAACAATCAAACTATGAAATCCGTTTACATAAATCTAGCTTTGCTAATGGCTATATATTTTTGGTGAAAAAGACAAACACTAGAACTCTCCAATATCCAAGAAATTATACAAAAATGTACTTTTTAGTACTGCGGATCATGTATGTATCTTTCAGCCAATAAAAAAGGTACAGATAGTTACCCTGAGGTTCAATATCTAACGTTGGACATCGTTAATGTGTTTTTTTTTGGACCTTGGATCACAGTAATGTAGCCCTTCCTTACCCCTTTTTCTACAGTGTAGCGTGATGCTGCCAACACTTTTCATTGCATGGATGGTGTGTTCAGGGTCATGGGGATTGTTAGCTCCCTAAAAGCTTAATTTTTCTTAGCAAATATTTGCTGTGTTAACTATATACCTGGTTGACAAACTGATAATGGGACTTATCATGGCTTTCTTTCAACAATGTGTTTTTTTCTTGCCACCCAACCATTAATTAGACATGAATATATGTGCTTAATTCTTTTTAATATTTACAAATATTTTTAACAACATGAATCATTTTCCTTCAGTTTTATAATTATAATTTTCCCACAGTTTTATAAATATTTATTACTATGCACTAGTTTGTGTTGGTTTAAAACAAAAACATCTAACAAAATACCCTGAACAGTATATTTGCACAAAGTATGCATTTGTGAAAATTTGTGTAAAATAAATACAATTTATAATGTGCTTGACGTATTAAGAGATATTTTATAAATGCAATCCTTTTTTGATATGACTAAAGAAAAGCATACCTTTCAGTCCTAGTAAGTGAGACAACCAAGACCTTTCCCTCCCTCGCCAAGTGAATTACTGGAGAACTGCAGGAATGGAGTGAGCTTGAAAGATTAACGTAAAAAAAAAGAAAAGAAAAACATTTGTCTATACAATGCAGGCTTGGTGCCAGCAGCTTGGGTTTTGATTGAATAAAGAAAGTGTGAGCGTTGTTTCCAAGTGCTGAAAGTAAATCTGAGACTTCGACGAGTCTCTTGCCATTTCTATTATTCAAAAGATACAAGGAACACGGCAAAAACAAAAGATCCAATGTAGTGCACATGGATGTTTGTGTGTGTGTGTGTGTGTGCGTGTGTGTGTGTGTGTGTATGCGGTTTGGTTCCACATCTCACTAGAAAGCTTGATGCATTTATTGCATAATTTATCTGTGTACACATTGGGATATGGCATAATTGTTCAATGGAAATAGCTGAAGTGTAAGTAGTACGAGTGCAATTATGTGTACCTGTTGTATCTTTTATTATTTTATTCCACATTGCCTGTTTTTACAACATGATTATGCCCAATTGCGACAATTCTGTTTTGTTTTTTTGAAATTATAGTTTTTAAAAAAACAACACTTATTTTCTGCGAGCTTTTAGTTTTGTAAAAGGATAAACATGGAAGAGGGCTTTACAGATATTTTATAAATTAATTACTTGGTGGCCCTTTTACAGGTAGATTGCAAAAAAAAGACTTGTAATTAGGTTACCTTTTCATAGCAAAAAAAAAACAAACCAAGACAATACAGCATGATATAGTATGTGCTTTCAAATAGCATGCATCCTTTACAGAGTTTAGAAAACAGTAATCAGAGAAAGATGCTCTCAGTGCATGTTCTGGTACGTTCTTTCCCAATCATTTTGCTCCTTCACTGCCTAATCAGATCTGGCACGGCTTTAACCCTCCCATCCCACCTTTTGTTGACAAGGTGGAAAAACTAGGGAGTGAAAATCATGCCTTGAAGATATTTGTTGCTCAACATTCCTTAAAAAGAGTTCAGCTGTTATCATAAGGTTTAAAAGATGCAGTCATTTCATACACATTAAAAGGAATAGTTTTGATTTTTTTTTTTAAGCGGGGTTGTGTTGAGAGGATATAAACAGTGCTCTATTCACTTTGATGAAATAAAGTAGCATAGGGGAGTAAGGTCTAAGATCAGAAGAAAAATAACCTTAGCATGATGTAGTTACCACTGTGTCTGACTGTAGGTATAGTAATCGTCTGGTTATGTCATTGTCTACCTACATTTTGATGGTCACAAGACTGATCTTGAATAAAAGAATCAGATTGTGGATATAAGAGACTAAAATGAGCTTTTTCTCTGTGATAGATGGATTCTGCTTTAGAGGGAGGATGAGGAGCTCCGTCATTTGGGAGGAGCTTGAAATACAGTGGCTTCTCTTTTTTTTTTAAAGGTGTTAGTTGAGGTGTGTTGGGCATCCAAACAGGATGCCTATTGACCGCCTTCCTCTGGAGGCATTCTGGGCACATACCACCAGGAAGAGACTTCAGGGCAGACCCCAGTCTTGTTGGAGGGACTGTACCTCTTCTTGAAGATAATACTACTGTACATACAAGTGCAGCCATGTACCCTACATTAATGCTATTTTTCATCAGCATGTGTTGTCATATTCCTACAAAAAAAGTAAACTGCATGTCAAAAGCATCTGAAATACCTACTTTTACAGATTCATTTTAATAATTCCTATTCTACTGTTATAATAATATTATAGTCATGAAAAATACAAAACATTTTGTTTCTTTTTTTTAACCTACCAGAGTGAAAATATTTCCAACACTGTTTCTTTTGTAAAGTTAAAATGAGTTAATATATTGACATTTTTCTGGATATGTTTGGAGTCTGGGATGTTTGTATTTGTTTTTGTGTGTCGGTCTGCTTCCTGCACATTTCTCCTCTGTTCTGGAGAATTCCACCAGAGGTCCTGGTTGAGCTGAAGTCCAGTCAGTTAAGCCAGGGGCAGAACAACCTTGCTGCATCCTACATAGGTGCAGCCCTTTGTAGTTCATCACAAGCTGTGGATATAAGGAGCTGGCTGTCAGACCTTCAATGCGTTAAAAGCACTCACCTTCAGGTGAGTGCTAACCTGTCTACACCCAAAAAATTACTCATTGGATTAACACAATTTACTTTAAAAAATGACACATTGGATTAACACAATTTAAATGATGGCAGTTTTAAATCCAATAAAGATATGCTGGTTCAACCAATTTCGATTAAAAAAATTGTATGTGATTTTGATTGAACTAGTGTATACTAATTGGATTGGAAAGAAATGCCATAATTTAAACTGTGTTAATCCGGTGTGTCATTTTTGAGTGTATGTAAAGTTCAAGTACTCCATGTAATCCCCAGGTTTTTTAGCATGCTTTCTTCTGTGACAAACCTACTAATATTTGTCTATGTTCCTTCTGAAGTTTTCCTCATTCCTACCTCTTTGTGATCAGTTCTCCAGCTTCTCAGTAAGTATTGGTATTCTTCCCATGTCTAACCGCCTTCAAGCTCCAAGTTCCTCCGTGATCCTTGCTCCATCTCTGCGCTCTGCCTTCCCCCTCCGTGTCTGGTCCTCGTTCTTGATTTCCACCCATCTCTTCATCTCCTGGAACTCAGCAGGAAGCTCCCAGAGATATCCTGGACTCCTATCTCTCCCTTTCTGGCGTTCCATCTATCATCTACCAAGTAAGCCTCACCAGAGTACATTGTAACTGCTGGATTCATAAAACAGATCATCATCATCATCATCACCACCTCATAGTTTTCAATAAAACCTTTATATATTAGAACTTGTCTCTGGTTTTCTGCATGTAGTTCAGAAAGTTTACTTTGAGAAAGATGGGATAATTAATTGTACAAAAAAGTGAGGAACAGATTAATAAAAAAATATTCAAAGTGTAAAGAAATACTTAAAGTGCATCATCTTAACAGCAGTTCTGATTTAAACAGCTTCAGGCAGAAAGCGATGCAGCAGCCTGGTAGTTCTGCTCTGGTAGTTTTGCTCTAGTAGTTCTGGGTGCGGTTTACCTGAATGCTTCATGAGCGTGTCAGAGGAGTCTCTAACATGTTGAGAGCCCTGTTCCTGCCACAGTTAATTCTACTGACCCTTTCAGCTCCCCTCACTGTATTCTGCAGGACCCTCTGTCTATCATATTGCAGCTGGAATAAACACACTGAGATGGAGAACACCAACACACTGTCTCCTTTGTGACTTCTGGAAGTAGATGAACATGTCTTTTGTCCAGCTTGTCTCGGCACCATGGACAAGTGTTGTAAATTAGAACTAGTGCTAACACACTGAAACAATGCTTCTGGTTTGTCCAATATAATTGCTATGTCCATATCAAATAAACATCATCCTCATCACCAAGCTACTGGTTGTTTGACTTTCTTTCTGTATATGAAGAAGCTGACAGGCTCAGGCAAGCTTTTAGGGTTTATAATCATATAAATCCAGGAAGGAACTCTTTATCTTCCATCTAATTAGAAAAATACAAAATAGAGAATACCTGAACTTGTCGTGATTTTTGGGGTGAGTTGTACATATCAGATCTCAGACAAGAGGTCAATATTCACATGGTTATTTATTAAAAGAACCAACAGGAACACTGGAGAACACAGACAAAGAGCTTGAAGAGTCTCTGTTGTCCTGATCAATGCTGTGTCTTTAGTTTTCATTTTTTCTCTTTCCTTGCTCTTCCAGCATTTTCCTCTTTCATCTGTCATTTCATGTATGGCTCTTCATCTTCTGCACATTCAGGCCAGCTTTTAACCTTGTCAGCTATCACTTTGTGCTTCTCTCCTGTGGGTCCAGATCACGTGTGTTTCCAGCTACTTTGTTGTCCTTTGTGTCCCGCTTCTATTTGTCACCTGTTTGCCTTTCTGGCTTTTTTCAAAGCCTGTGCCTAGCACTATGTTTCAGACACAGATCTGTTTGTGTCAGTTATAGTTAGCCAGAATTTGTAGATAATGAATTTCTGTCCTATGATGGAATTGAAAACAATATGTCTTCCATGTGTCCATTGACTATTGGTTGTGCATGGTTGGAGCAAAAGTACATTGTCTGATTGATCATTATGGACTTTTCTGCCAACATTTCTAAGAAAACAACCAACGGCTTTTGCGGGCTGCGTTGTTTTGCACAAAGCTGAAGCTACTGCCATGTCTTGTTTGTAGGGCAGGATTAACTTGGCATGACAGCTAGAAGAGGTCCATTGGGATGCCATTAGATATTACCATCTGGTTGGCATATCTATTTGTTGACTGCATAGTAAGAAATACAGCAATAATGGATTAGCTTTGATAAACAACCATTCAACCAAGAGCTAAATATAATGTTTAAAATTTGACAAAGGTTTTTACGAAACACCCAAAGGGGGTCACATATTAAAGGTAGAAACTGAGTGAAGCGATAGGCAATTAGGCAAGCAGTAAAAGTTCAATAACACATCCACATGAACAAAAAGAATCATTTGATTCTTAGAGAATCTACCCTGACATCTTCTGGAATAATTTTAACCTCATGTAGAGCAACTTTGCTCTTTTGGTTGGATGTTTTCCCCATCGGCTGTGGGAGCAGAGTACATAAAAGCCCTTTGGTCTAATTCTGTTCTTCCTGACAAGAGGAAATGGGGTTAATACTTCTACAATCATGCACAGTTGTGTTTTTTAAGGTTCTGCAGAGGACTCTCAGCCTCGTACAGAAAGATGTTGATGCAGTCTGAGCGTCTAGGTGGAAAACTGACAGCTGAGAAATTCTGAAGCACAAAGCACTGCTGTCACGGATACTAGGAAGAAGTAAGAAAAGGTTCTGACAAACAAATCCAGGAATGTTGCTGTTTCTTCTCACACTTGATGCGTTTCCTCTCCTGATAGACATTAATGTGACAGCAGCAATCTGTCAACCATTATTATGCTTGTAAGATAAAGTTAACCTGAACTTTGGCATACATATATATTCGGTGCTGTCTTTACAGGTGGTGCTAAAAATGCTTTTTAATATCTTAAAAGTCATAGTAAAGACACATATTAATACTTTATAGGTATATTTATCATAAAATATTGCACTTTGACACATACAACAATAAGCTTTTAAAATAAATAACTCATAAAAGTGGATGATTTAATTCATAACTCCTAGGATCCAGCAGTCTTCATCTGTGAAATATTGTCTATTTTTTAATTTATCATGGAAAAGACTAAAGAGTTTAACTTCCACATGTCAATCTATACAATCAAATATTACAGTATTAACACCCCTTAAACAATTCCTTATTCTAAAACATTAAATTACAGAATGCCATTTATTTTGTTGTTTATGTGATAAACCATAACAAAGTCCAGCACAGCTGTGTAGTGGAAGGGAAAATATACATGTTGGTTTTTCAGGGTTTTTATATTTAGTGTAGCATGGATTTGTTTCATGATCTTCTCAGTTCCTGCCAATTTTCCTGTTGCCTACTAATTGCTGATTGATGCTAGTGCCACTGATTATATCAGCTCCTGCCCTGCAGTCACTCAGTGCGAAACTGTCTGTCATTAACACTTGTTCCTGACCACGTCCCTGAACTGTTTTCTGCCCCTCACCATCGGGGTTGTCTGCTCCCTGATTGCTCTGATTGCATCTCAGCTTTTGATTTTGACCCCTCCTTCATATTTCTAGACTTCCTGCCTTATGGATATTGGATCTGTTCTGCCTCATCGTCCATCTCTGTTGCTAACCTGGACTGTTTATCCGACCACTGATCTAAGGATTAGGGACAAAGTGAACACTCACTTTCCCATGCTAAACCCTGATCAACAAAGCAATCATTGCAAACACGTTTACTTGGATTGTGCAGCTCCCCTTCTCTGTATGGTCCTGCGAGTGAAACAATCCCTGGTAAATGGATACACTTTCTCCCTTGTGAGACCTCAAGTATTCCAGCCAAACAAGGTCTCTGAAAAGAAAAGTTTATTTGGTCATAAAAGAGGCTTTATTGTACTTAAAGTCATTTAATGAAAACATGATTTTTTTTCTTCCCAACTGAAAAGGACTATTTCAGGATTCCAGTTTATATTAGTTTATCACTGAAATTAGAAATATGCACAGGTTATGTCATGCAATTCAAATGCACCCAAGCATAATATAGACACATCCCCATATTTAGATGGAGTTGTTGCACCAATAAAGTATGCAGTGAGCGTTACAATTGTCTCTTAATGAACTTTTATGCAAACAGAATTCCTCCAGAGTGTACTTACACTTACATAAAAGGAGACATTTCTACACATTATGGTTGCATGTCTTAATGTGCATGTTTGTGTGTGCTGCAAATCTTATAACAGTTTATTTATTTGTTTTGGAGTATTTTTCTGCCCTTGCAGACTTACAGCATGGTAGGAGGAAATGGTTTGACGTAAGCAATGAATGTTGGCATAACCCAAGGACCGTATCCAGTGTGATGTGAGAGGACTTAACAAGACTGAGCTTGTTCTTTCAATGTGAACAACGTAAGAGAGTCCTGGGCTGACAGGACTGCTGTGCCTTCAGTTTATGACAGAGACATGATTTACAGCCGGTAATAATATGTAAGGGTCTATTTGGTGCACTCATAACGTTTCATTGGTGGCACTTGTACTAGCAAAGTGGTACAGGTACTTGTAGTGTACAGTGGTGGTCATTGTACAAGTACAACTACTTTGAAAACCTTGATTGTGAAATAATAAACCATATGTAACATCGCAAAGTAATAACTTTTTTTTTTTTACGAATAATTCATCTTGCCTGCATTGTATATCTTACATATCATTTATCTCATGCTGATTCTTATCTTGTAGTGAGGTTTCTCTACTGTCTCACCTCAACAAAGAATTCTAAAAACCGGCATTACTTTAATAAGTGTTTTAAATAAACAACAGGTGCTTTTTAGAAATAATATTGCTTGTTCTCTTTTTTATTTTAAAACCTAAAAATTGACATAAAATACAAGTAATTTAGGGCATCAGGTAAAATGCGACAAATAAGGTTTCAACCCTTTATCTCTTTAAATATGACCAGCCAATAAAAATGCAATAAAAATACCAATAAGAATGCACTTTTAAACTCCAGTTGCTGTTTATAATATACAATCATTTTTATTGGTCTGAAGTATCAGAGATGGGAGGAGCCAAGCTAAAAGAAATCAGCGCCTTCCGAAACTTTGAAATTGAGACGTCCGACATGTCAATTTTGTCAACGTGATTATAAGGATAGTGCAGCTAAAGTAATGTTAATATAACAAAAAACATGAATGAAATGTAGTATATTGTTGTGTCTTAGGTTTAGCTTAATATCAAAATGATTATGCAGTATAATTTAAGTTTTCAAGGAAAATTAATTTTAGCTAATGTGGTGTGCTTCAGGCAAATTGGGACAAAATGTTCTGCTAAAATGGGACCCTTTTGGCCAATGTTAATGGGTATGATTTTAAGCCACGAGGATCAGAAATCACATGAACATGTCCTTTTTATGCCACATTGTGAGATATTACAAATAGTGTGACAGTTAAGCAAGATAAATTACCAGAGAAAAGGGCTGGATAATATAGAAAAAGAGCATATTGATAAAGGAAAAGTTATATTGATCGATATCGATAATTATTGATAAATATCACAAAATTTAAAAAATATATTTTCAATGCCTCCCCGGTTATTTTGTTATTCTTCAATTAATAAATTTTAACTAAGAATTAAATTAATTAATTTTTAAAAACACTTCCTTTTATCATAGCTAAGTTTGTAAGACCCAGAAACAAATCAGGAGACCTGAGTAACATCAGTAAATACAAAGAAAAGTAATATTATTAACCATCATATTATATTTTTAAATTATGTTAGTAATTTAAATTAATGGCTTATCTTGATGCTTTTAGGTCTTTAAACATTTTATGACACATTGCAATATTAATGGCTGAAAGCTTTGGTTTAGTCTCTCAATAAAGCTTAATCAAATTCACTTCAGCTCTTCAGCTGTAGGCTAAAGCTAACCAGATACTCATCCGAGTGTAGACGGAGCCCAGAACACTATCATCCAGTCAGTCACTAAGAGCTGAAGCCAGCAGGTCTCTCCACCACTGTTGTGTTTTTAAAGCGTTTTTCGCTTCTGAGGACCGGAAGCAGAACCAAGGGGACATTTTAAAAGCCATAGGTGTTGTTAGCAGCTGGGTAAGTTTCCTGTGTCTCTCTGTAACATAAGCCAGGAAAGGGGAGTCCTGCTTAAAACAGCTGATCGTAGTTTTATTATTGCTACGTTTAGTGTTTTAGGGCGTGGAGGATCGGTTCAAAACGGGACGCAACCTTTACCTGAGCCACTAACATTTATCCAGAACAACTTCTTCTGCTGTGACATCTGACCGCGGCGAAGTTACGGCAATGGTTCGCTTTGGGACTACCAAAAAATGATTTTTCAGCTCAAAACATTAAATCCTTTTTGTGGTTTGAAAGGAGAGAGGGTGGCTGACAGAGCTGCGTGATTCGTTTGAAGTAAGTAATGATTGTTGTATTACGCTACCTGATTTGCTATAATGAAAAAATGAAGGGAAACTTTTTTTTCTATCAAACTTTTTGATCAACCCCTTTTTTTCTATCGTACCACACGTCTATCGATAGATATATATAGCTATCGAATTATCGTCCAGCCCTACCAGAGAATATGTTTTGAATTTTGTCCTAATAGCATTAGCTAATTGGCTTGTAACTGCCCATATGTTATGTATTCAGATGAATAATTGATATTTACATATATGTTGTTGTTTTGTGATTGATACAATCTTATTAAATTCAACTTGTAGGCCTAGGTCTACTTGAAAATCGGTTCTTAGTTTCGGGGTAGTCAAGTTACTGTGCTGAGGGTGTTTTAAAGAAAACATGCTTGTTTAATTGATAACTGACTTCATTAACAAAATAATGAATTATTAATTGAAAACTGACTTTGCGAACTAATAAATTGCATTGTTATTCTTCAATTTTGTTGCCAATTCTTCAAACCACATCACCTGTCCCATTTTACTTGAACCTCTACCCAGATCAGATAGTGCTCACTTGTAGCCTTTAAAGGTTAAAATCTTTTAAACTATTGTTATTGGCAACATATTTTCTGCACAAAAATGTTACCAAGACTCACATTAAACTATACAATCCATTAATTTCACCAGGTTTAGCATTTTAAATGGTTTACTTGCAATCAACCAAAAAGTGTCCCAGTTTACCTGACGTCACCCTATTCTAACCCACCAAACAGAAACCTGTTGCATAAGACCACTATTTTGGGGTTTAATAAGTAACTCATCAGTTTTTAAAGCAGGCTATAGCAGTAGGCTACTGAGTGCCAAGTTCAGGTTGCATCTAAATGAATATGTTCATGCAACATGAAATAACCTTGTGTGACTAGGTCAGTGATGTATATTTCCCTTCCGTTTTGGGAGCGATGTCACTACCTAAAAGGAAAGGAAAATGCTATTTTACATTTCTTTTCTGATCTCACTGCCATCCCATATCACATAAAAGTTTGGAGGCTGCTGGTTTCGTATCTGGGTTCCCAGATGCTGCCTGCCAACAACAGTGTAAGGGCACAGTAGTAAAAGCTTTCCTCATCGTGTCAACTATAAATTCCTGTCTGTGTGAGTGATGCTTTCGGTAGCTATGGAAACCCCATATAATAGCCACCCCGCCTCTCCCTGCTTCCCTCTCCCTCTGGTAGTTTTCCTAGGTCTCTCTCCCCCTCTCTATCCTCACCAAAGCTGTTGGGGCTACTTTGCGCATGTACGGCCAGCCGCACCGAGCATTGCATCGACACCAAGATGGCGAAAACACGTCTGGCTTGCCTCCTGACTCTCCTCTCAACTCACTGTAAGTACAAAAAGCAAGCCGAGCAGCTGCTGTTTCAGCCCCGCGTCTTTGTTTGGGACGTGGCGGTCATGGCCAGTCAACTCCTTCATCAGTTTGTATTACCTTTTCTATCTCAGCATTTAACTAAAAACGGAATGTGAGCCGCAACTAACTAGTTAGAAGCAACTACCGTTAAACTCCAAAGTGACTGACAGTAAACCAAATCTATACTGTTTAGAAATTATTCACCGAAACGTGAAGAGCAAATAGTCGCATTTTTCCCACTTTTTGATTATTGGTCCTGTTGTTCCTCCAACTACCGCTGTTTACATCAGTATAACTCCGCTTTATTTTCCCTGTTTTTTAAACATTAATGAAGCGAGTTGTCGTTAAATCAGCTCAATGTTTCACGTCACATTGTTTAAGTTTCACGTTTTGTTAGCGCGCGCTCATTTACACGTGCGCCTGTCCTGACTCAAGTGATTCAGAAAAAAAAGAGACAAAAAAAAAACTTTCGTCAAGTTTGGTTAATCAAATATGTATGTGCGGTTTCGTAGCTGGAACAGTTACGTATTTAACGCGGGGCTGTGGAGCCGCGCTGACGGCTGAGATGTAGTGATGCGAGATAACGGTTTTTCCTGCGGCGGAATAAAAGCAGGCTGACCGCGGGAGGAGCCAGCCGAGCAGGCAGACTATCCCGGTGAGTTCCTCCTCCTCCTTTTTTTTCATCGCTGCCTTTCAATCCTCACCGAAGCTTAAAACTGGCTAATAGAAACAAGCGTGAGAAAATGAGACACGTTGCGTACGGCGGCAGAAGTCTGCATTTTAGGTTTGTCTCAACAGACACCTGTAAGATCATCACCGCAGTTCTTTTCTTTATTTCTGCACGAATCCCTAAAACCCAGACAAAAACCAGCGCTGCTCGCGTCTTCTGATGATTTATTAAGAGAACAGTTTGGTTTGCATTCCTGTTCGAGTCTGTAGAGATGGGAAATAGTTGCTGATCGGTTTTATGACTGTAAGGCCGTGGTTCTCAAATGTTGTTTTTATAAGTCCCACTTTAATAAATATGAATTTGGCATCATATTTACCCTTTTTAAATAGGGGTTCAGTAGGATGTGGACTATATCAGATGGTTCAGTGACACGGTTTCAGTGATTTGTCATGAGAAAAAATAAAATAGTTAACTTTCCAAGTCATATTTGGTTAAAAAAATGCAATTAATTTAACTATCTTTCCAATTATTATTCAGATAAATTGGAAAAAAAGTACATTTAAGTACACTCTCAGTATCCAAGATGCCTGTTCTTTATGTAAAAATCTTTTGACAGCTCAGGTAATTAACGGTGCATCCTAGTAAATAAGCAGAGGTGGGTAGAGTACCTAAAATATAACTCCAGTAAGAGTAGTAATTCATTATAATAATAATACTCAAGTAAAAAGTACAGTTTAGCAAAGCTACTCAAATAAATGTAACTGAGGAAATGTAACTAGTAAGTACCCACCTCTGTAAATAAGTGTCTGAGAGCTACACTGTAGCTTTAGCCTGGCCGCTGGTTGCCATCTGTTTCTCTGACTTGCAGCTAGAACATGGTTAAGTTGATGTCATATCCAAATATATGCATATGAAGCCATAAACACCCGCTTCCATTTCTCTGTCATATTTAACTTTGCAAATGATTGAGCTAGATGTCACTGAAGTGTGACTAAAGGCTGTCCAAATACCACCAGTTAGACAACAATGGTTATATAATCATAAGGCCTGGGTTTTAGTTCTGAATATTGATTTATTTATAAATTAAGATTTATGACCTGTCTTTTTGTTGCATCTGCGAGATATCATTTACCGAAACGCAGAGTCTATTTTTACAGCTAATGTTTGATTTCTAGGGATGTTTTTTATTCAGTGATGCCATCACAGTGGGACGGCATCACTCACACTGACGATACCGCTCTTATGTACCATATCGGTATCATTTAAAGTTAACCAATACCATGAACTGGTACTAAAATGTGTAAAGTCTGCAATCATTTCATAGAAACTCTTTATTTTTCACTTTAAGTTTTTGTTTTGTGGTTGTTTTAATCAATATTTCTTTGTGTGGTAGAAGTATCAGTATTGGTACTCGGCATCGGCAAGTACTCAAATCGAAGTATTGGTATTGTATCGGTTTGGAAAAAGTGGTATCGTTGTATCCCTGCTGATTTTCTCTTTGATTTCCTAATAAGAAAGCACTCTGTTTAGTAAATAAAAGGAAATGAAGCTTCTTTTTTACGTTCACCAGGAGTTCCTTACAAACATTGTTGCTTGTGCTCTTTATCTGCCAGCTTGTCACAAAACAAGCTTTGAGTTTTTCTTCTTAGATTAAGGTGTGAGAGGACAGACAAACAGATCAAACCGAGTACAGACATAAGAGTCTTTTCTGTGATCTCTCACGTGTGTGAGCAGGCTTATTCCCTTTACTTTAATTAGGAATGGCAGTACAGCTTGTTTGAAATATGTTCCCCTGCTCTCCATGCTGTTTCTCCTGACATACCTTCAGGCTGTGAGATGATTTTTTTATTTTTTTTTATTTCAGCCACTCTTAAGGGTGTTCTCCAGTGTAAACCTGCGACGGCGCTTTATAGAAGCACAATTAGTTTCTGGTGTGGGCGGTGAGCTTGTGAAGATCTAGGAATTCCTTTGTCTCAGTGGTCAGGGCTTAGCCATGTGGTCAGCTGGCCCCCTGCCAGTGCCGCCTCTGTCTTTGTAGAACCAGGACAAATGTGGCCCGACTCAAGCGTGCCACAAGCCGGTTTCTGAATTACTAATTGTTGCTGATCGACGCTCACTCATAACAGGCACTGACTGTAATTCGAATGTTGCTTGTGTTTAGAAAAAGTTCTGCTCCTAATATAGATTATAATGTTTCCCAATGTGTAAGGCAGACTGTTCATAAGAAATGAAAGTGTCACTGGGCTACGCTTTCTCTGCAGGCCTTGCTCGCTTTCATTTTCTCTCTCTGTGAGATGAGCTCGTTATTTCAGTTCATGGCACTCTCGGAGAAGCGATCATCCTAATGGCCACGCAACTTCAGCTCCTCTAAGCCAGCAAGGCCCAGCATGCTGCACTTCTACGGCCAATCATCTGTCACTGGAGCAGAAAAACACACACACACACACACACACATCAGGCTTGTATCCTCATTTTCCTTTGTTGGTTTTGGCCATTTCGCTAAAAAATATTCCAAAGAAATTTGTTGAAAAGGAAATCTGCCAAAAGGTTTCTGCCAACAACACAGCCAAGATCTCTGGGAGCTGGAAGATGAGATCAGTTATTTTACTTTTATGAGAAAAACCTGAGCGAGTATTTTATCTTTTAATACCCAGAGGTAGGGCTGGGCGATATTGCTTCAAATCTATATTGTGACATAATCTAAAGCATGTGTGGCTATATAATGTAGGTCAAGGAAAACAATTTACAACATCTTCCCTTTCCAGATACATTGCAGCAGAACGACTTTAAAAAGGTTGAGATTTCCATTGAAAGAGCATTTATTGAGCCAGATGTGTTTAAAATAATCAAATCTTTTTCTAAACTAATGCAGCACAAGAATTCTTAAAACAAAAATAAAGATGAAGATATTTTAAATAAAATAAAAGCTAAATGCTATGGGGGAAAAGATAATAATTGTCTGCTTTCCTGGTTGCTTATTTGTGGATTTAATTCACACAAAAATGAAGCTGTACAATGTTGAATTAACAATGCTTGAAGTTCAACAGAATTCTTTTCCATTAAATGAAAAAAACAAACAGATTTTGAATGTACAGTTAAGGCTGGGCAATTAACTAAATTTTAATCAAAATTGCCATATTAAAAAAAGCTTGATCACAATAATCATTTCCGTTGATTTAATCATTATGCCAACTGACCAATCCAGTTGAAGCGCCACCTTGTTGTCAAACAAACTAACCTATCTAGTAGTAGAACAGGACATACGATCTGTAAGCAGCATTAATAGTGAGGCTGTATTCATTTTTTTATTATAATTGTACAAAAATCGAATCGAAAATCAAGATTGTTCAATATAGTAAAGATAATCACGATCATTTAATTGTCATAATAGCCCAGCCCTTCTTACACTATCTATTGTAAAAATGAACACTAAATATCAGTATATATCCTCTAAGTAGTACAAATTATGTAGGGGCAGCTTGATGATATTATCAAAATGTGCAACCGTGATAGGACGGTACTGACAAAATCTCTAACTTTGGGTATTTATATCATTTCTACCATGTACCTTTTATATTGCTCACTACTACAAGGTTATCATTGTTTATCCACACAGTTATCTGAATAGATTAGATAAAAAAGGAAAGCGGCTCCGTTAAAGAATATGAAGTGGTTTCTCCGATTGGTCATAGGCTGTTGAAAATCCCTGTTGGAAGACACATGGAGGGCTCTGTCAGCCAGTATCAAATGTCTTTCTAAATGAGAACCAGGACTCTGTCTTTTTAACTGTTTGCGTCTCTCCCAGATAACTGCTGATAGCTCCCCAAGGAGCGCCTTGTTTTCTGATGCGTCTCCCTCCACCTAAGGCTAGCTAGCAAATGTTAGGAACCCTGTCCCTGTGGGCATGTGTGAGAGCGGCCTTTTTTCTGAAGGGACGGTGAATGGCAGAGACAATCTGGGCCAGGCGAACAGAAAGAAGCCCCACGCTGTTCAGTGTTTGGTTGTTACAGGTCTGAATATGGTACAGGTTTCAGGTGCAGAGGAAGGTAATTTGTGCTGTTGGTGTTAAAGCTGAAGCCGATCCTACCGAGGCCCTTCCCTGTCATGAGGTGAGGGTGCCCCATGTCTCACTCTGTGGAATGACCCCAAACAGCTGAGCAGGAGTGGGTGGTGGTTGTTTTGAGCCGCGCTGCAGGCGTGACCAGAAATATCTGCTGAGTCCCTCCTAACCTGACTGTGCCATGTTAGCAAATGCAGCATTCCAAATCGAAAACACATGGAGGCAGACAGCTCCACATCATATGAGCACAGAGCAACAATCATTACCACCTGTTTTCCTAAAAGATGAAAAGAGTTCCCCGCTGATGAGCTGGCTGAGGTCAGAATAGAAGGAGGGGAGATTGTGAAGATAGAAAGTGTGTGTGTGTTTTTTGGCAGTTGAAGGCCTTCAGAAATGAAGCAGGGTGTGTCGGTTCATCTCCTGAGACAGGAATCCACTTCAGCGTGACACAGACAAGGATTCAGGACCTTGGCCTGCTTTGACTCCTTTTTGCTCTCCTTTTCTTTTTGACAGTCTCTTGCAGTGTGACGCCAGTAGAGGTTGAAACGCAAACAGTGACATGCTGCACGTTCCAGAAATGGCAGCGGCATGCGCCTGCTTCAAATGTCAATAAGACCAGTAAGAGAAAAATACAGGGTCCATAAATCAGAAGTAGCCTTCAAGCGCTGCATGAGGTGTGGAGGAGGAGGATTCTTTTGGGAAGTTTGGCTTCCAGTTTGTTCACATCCTTAACCTGGGGGCTGATTGGGGGGCTGCAGGAAATGGAGCAGTTTTTGGAAGTGACAGAGCTAATTTAATAGGAGCCAATATTCATTGTTTGTTTTGTCAAGATATCTCTATTGTGTGTTTCTATATCAGGGCTGATCTGCTTCCTTACTGGCTGCCTGGACTCTGGGCTGCACTAGAACAGCTTCCTGTTGGATGATCTTTATCTGTGATCACATGGTTCCCAGAGGGAGGAAGTAGCATGACAGTCCTCTTGTTTGTGTATTCACTGGATACTGATGGAATACATCAGTAGGTCAGAGGAGTCCAACATTGATCAAACACTCGAACGCTGTCAGCTTAGGGAAATAATTAGGGTTTCATTAATGACAGTGAAGCAATGAGCCACTGTTTCAGTGAGAGGAAAACGCTCGAGGCTGAGAGTCACAGCCATAGAATCACTCTGGATTCAGCTTTTGTTTACCAGGCTGTGGCAAAAGGGCAATTATTTTCTAAAAATAGCCTCAAGGCAGAGTCATCTGACAACCTCAGGTGTTTGAAATTGTTCCATGTGATAATGATATTGGACCAGACTTCTAAACAGCAGCTCAGAAGTTTGGAGATGATATTATCCTTCCATGGCAGGAGACCTAAAGTGTTTGAATTAATGCTGAAGTAGGGCTAAACAACATAGAAAAGAGCATGTTGAGAAATAAACAAATCATACTGATGGTGATTATTGATAACTATAAAATATGTAGGGGGAGGGGTTGTTATATGCATGGGCCTGTGGGCAGCGGTGGTATCCTGCTTAGTTCTCGCCACGAAACCGTTGCTGACCATCATGTTTCCTGTTTTATTTAGCGTCTCGTATCAGTTCCATAGACTAAGCAACAATGACTGTAGTAATAAGCTACCTGATGAAAAAGGAAGGGAAACATTTTTCTTTAAAGAACTTTTTATCAACACTTTTGTTCCTATTGCACCACACATCTATGGATCAATATTTATTGTTACTTAATTATTGTCAAGCCTTATGTCGAAGCTGTGTGGACATTAAAAAAGATTTCAGGGTTTTATGGTCTTCAAAGTTTTGAATGTGGACAAAGTAAGATGAAGTCTGATCTGAAACTCAAATATTAAAATCCACTTCAGGGTTCATGTTTTTAATGAAGGAGGGACAGGAGACATGAGTTTAGGATAAAATTATGTCCGTGAAGATATTATTTTAACCATCAAATTGTTATCTCAGCAGATATTATTCTTCAGATGTGACTGAAAAACTTGTTAAATGAGTCAAAATGTGATATGTTCCTATTAAAACAATGAGACATTGCTGTTACATTATGATTTATAAACTATGTGTCAAAAACTCTCCACCCTCTGCTCCTAAGGAGTGGAACATGATGTCATGCCTCCTCATCTGAGGTTAGTTTAGATTTTTTCCCTATAACTCATTTTGACAAATCTATTTCTCTGTCATCAGCTTGTGTTCAGATATCGCAGATCATTTAGTCATACCCTTTTCCCAGCCGTGGGAACTCCCACAGACCCCATTAATCCTCCTTGAACTCCCCACTTCCACCTGCTCCCCCTGTAAGACGAGTGGAAGCTGGCTGAAGAGCATTATTAGAGCCTGCCTGGCTAGCATCTGCCACCACATCTCTCCTGCTTCTCTAACCTGTTCTAAAGTAGAGGGGGTTCTAATCAAATATATATATATGAGACTCTGGGGAATGGTCATAAAAGTATTTGCTGGTGCTTAATGTGGGCAAACCTGAGTTTGCATGTGCTTCTAATCCTGAAACTAGACGCAAAGGCAGAGCTGCTCCTAAAATAGCATGAAAGAGCAACCAGCTTGTCTCTGCGCTGACGCAATTTAGGAGGAAACATGTCCATAAGTTACAGCTACAACAACTTGCTTGGCCTTCTTGAAGACTAGAGTTACTTTTGTTTCGAAAAATGGGGATCATCTTGAGAACATTTTGGACATGAAAAGTGAAAAAAAGAACCTGCTGGGCTGCTGACTTTACATAAGATGAGCCAGGAATGACACAGAGGGAAGAATTCTTCCTCTCTTCCGGTTAACCCCTCCTAATTTTTGTTGTAAAGAATATTTCAAATCAAAGAAACTGTTTATGTTTAATTTACATAATAATAAGTTGACATTATCCCTTTTTAAAGATTTTTGCAGGATCTAAACTTTGTTTGTAGAAGGTTCCTCTTTCAAAGAATATTCCTTTATCTGTTTCATGAAATCAGAAGTTAATGCAGTCATTGTAGAATTGATACACATTTTTTTCATTTTTAATCTCTGAATGGATGATACAACGATAACAACAATATACAGCAATACAACAATGACTATTTTGAAATTAAGACGATGAAAAGTACAAAATGAAAGAATTTTGTCAAATATAGATGATGAGTTCCTCACTCTTAGTTGATTCTCCCTCGGCAGATATTCAGATAGAAAAAAATGCTAATGTTCTAAATTTGCTGCTAAAAGAAAAGTGCCCAATAAAAAGGGTAAGTTTAGAGTAGTAGTGGGTAATATAAAATAAGGTTTAAGGAAGAATGAGATAACTTTAGCCAAAGGTAGCGATTTGGACTATATCGCCCTACTGCATTTTTCATGATCAAGCTGTGCCTACACACTTAGTACACGGAACACAAGAAGGATAAATACTGATGTTCAGTGTTTGTCTTTAGACCAAATATGGCAGGTTTAAATTAGCTCTTTTCCCTTTTATGGAAAAAAAACAAGTTGAACTTGAAGCATTTTAAATTCAAATATGTGCATTTTAGTGTGAAATTTATAAATACGTAACCTGTAAAGAAGCCAATTTTGAACTTTGTTTGTATAAAATCTAGCTTATATTATGTTTAAAATGGGTTCATCTCTGTTTATGATGTGACCTTTTTTGTGTTGCTTTTTTTTTTTTTTGGAAAAACATTTGAATATTTTTTAAATGCATTTTTTATGAAGAATTTTCTTTTAATGTCATTCTAAACTTTTTAGAAGTGGTTCTGCAGCAATGTATCCAGAAAGTGAAAATGTTGTTGATAATGTTGTTAACAGTCACTTATAGTGAGGGATGCACCGATCCACTTTTTTTGTTTCTGATACTCACTCAAAAAAAATCAAACCTCAGAGTTACTTAAAAATGTTATGTTAAGTAGTTCCACACAACTGCTTTAAGTAACTGTTAAGACATATGGTTAAGTAAACAACTTGGTTTTTATTAGACAGTTTTTATTTTCTTCTCTGCTTGTTACAACAAATGAAGGTGAATTTGAAAAAATGAAAAATGACAGGAAAAGTAAAATTTCAAGTGAAAAACAAAGATTTTCTCTGAACGTTTTGGATTGCTTCTCCCTCCCTCCAGCACCAGACCCATGTGCTTTATTTGTCAAGAAACTATTGCAGTGATAAAGATTTTTAATTTGAAACGGCGATTTGAATTGTAAATCGATTAGATAGAAAACTTTTAAACTGATTTTAATGTACGTATTATTGAATTGAAATGACTCGTAAAGTTCCTTGAGATGGCATCTGTTGTTTGATATTATTGTATTATATATATATATATATATATATATATATATATATATATATTCATACTGACATGAAACTAAATTGATATTGAAGTGATTGACAAAGGATTATAAACAGACCTTTAACTGCTTGAAATAGCTTTTGTGGCCCTTTAAGATTTATATTTGAATGCCCCTGGTCTAAACCACTCTGAGATAGTGAGGGGTGGGACCCGTGGGACCCTCCCTTCTGATTGGCTTGCTCCTTGCTCCTGCTATTCCTGTACTTTGTGCGCTACAGCCAGACAGAGAGGGGTGGGTAGCGGATAAGGAGAAAGTATCGAAAAGTTAAAACTGAGCTGTCTAAAAAATATAAGTTGTGCTCTCACACGGAGCCATCAACCTCCAAGGTTATTAGCGTCACAACCGAGGGATTGTGGGTGTCTCACCAGCCACCCTTCTCTGAGTGAGCGGGTTAAACCCCCCTCACTTGTCACACAGTTTTGCTAAAAAAACAAACTCCATGCTTCTAATGATTATGCTATTATATGGGGGGGGGAATTCTGTAGCTTTATATTTGACTAGACATTCTTCAGAGGGGGGTGTTTACAGTGCTTATGGTGCATGACACTTATATCTTAATGGGCATACAGTTACGGTTTTATTCCTGATTAACCTGCACACTTTATTGTAATTACAGTGGATGTCTGTGGAACAGACTTCTTATTGGTCAGATCGGGGCTCATAGCTTTTTATCATATTAACCCATTTACAGTGAGATTAATACTCATCATCCAGTTATCTTAAGGCTTTCATGCACCGTCTCAAGTTCATCTTAAAATAATGCAGGATGTTCTGACTGCAAAAATAAATCATAAATGAGAGGTGGACCAGATCGCTTTGCTGCGACTGTGTCAGTCATATTTAAAATGTCATAGAGCTATGATGTTACCTTGATAGGGCACAAGACATACTCACAAGAGTGCTGCAGATCTTTTTTACGTTTCCTAGTAAAATGTCTGCATCTTTCTCATTAATTTGCCTTATGGTAACAAGTCTAAAGACGTCGTGATGAACGGTAAGATCAGAGGATGTATTCAGATATCTTAACGTAGCAAACAGAAGACTCTACACTAAGACTATCCATCTACATGCTACATTTTGCTGTCTTCCTTTCTACCAAACCCAAAAGTTCTCCAGTTTGGTTTGTGTCTGAGCTAAAATGTTCTTGTGTTGCTTAGCAACTGCTTGGTGGAAAGATATGATTTGGCATGAAAGCCCTAGAAAAATGTCAAGATGTAAACAAGCAGGATCCAGTGCGTAGAGCTGTGAACTTTCTACAGGTCGCTGCATTCTGTTGTTGTGCTAAATCGGCATCTTCTTTCCTGTCTCTGAGTTCAGCTGTTGGTTGGGGCTCCTCTCCCACCTTCTCCCTCTCTATCCCACCCTCTCAGCAAACTCTCCACCATAGTACTAAAACCAGTCTGCTGTGGCAACATTTTACTGCTGCTCTGCTTTTAACTAACTAGACAAGTGAGTTGATGCGAATTTTAAGCATTTGAGTCTAAACTATTGCCATTTTTTGCCATTAATTATTTTTGCACCATCGATGTGGTTATTAGCTTAGTTTCTATTGAACAGTCAGTAGTAACAACAGAGGAGTAGTTTACATTCAGTTGACTGGACAGGCAGAATGTTAGCTGATCATGTGGCCATATGGAGTGAAGGCGATCCCTCCAGGGCTGCTTAGTGTTAAACGTATTAAAATTGAGTTGCCATTGATAGCATGTGGTGGGCACACATCCTTTGGTAGAAAGGGATTCAGTGTGGTTGATAAAAATTGCCGTGGCATGATCTGTTTCTACCAAACGTTTCTCTTCAGTCTAACTTTTTGGAGGAGGAGGAGTAATTACTTCAGGAAAGTTTTGGTTTTTTCTGAGAGATGGCTTATGGAACTAGAGTTGGGACTTATGTATTGTGAATTGTATCTGCTTATTTGTAACTTGGACACATGTTTTGAAAAATACAAGTACGGATTCATTTAATAATACAAGTACAAATCAGAAAATACAAGTACAAATCAGAAAATACAAGTACAAATCAGGGAATACAAGTACAAATCAGGGAATAAAAGTACAAATCAGGGAATACAAGTACAAATCAGGGAATACAAGTACAAATCAGAAAATACAAGTACAAATCAAAGATACAAGTACAAATCGGAAACACAAGTACAAATCACGCTACTCCCAGAACCAATCAGATGTCTCGATTCTCTAACCGATCACGGAGAGAGGAGGGCGATGTTCTTCTGTGTTCACAACCAAACTTGACTCTTGGAAAAGTGCAGCCGAAGTCCCGTCTGTCATCACCACACACAGTTCTCTGAAGGTGAGTCGGTTTGTCATAAACGAAACTTTCTCTCATTAAAAGTGCTAACACAATGTAAGGCTTTAAAAGACATTTGGTGTAACAGAGACTTCTGCTCCCACTTCAGAGACAAATGAAGAGGCTAGTTTAATAAAGGCTGTTGCTAATTGTTAGCTGACAGTTTTACTAACTGAAGGCAATAAGTCCTCTACACGTTATCCTTAGTGAAATTAGTTAATAGCAGAGACATGTCTTTCAGTCTTCAGAGAGAAAGTTTCGTTTATGACAAACCGACTCACCTTCAGAGAACTGTGTGTGGTGATGACAGACGGGACTTCGGCTGCACTTTTCCAAGAGTCAAGTTTGGTTGTGAACACAGAAGAACACCGCCCTCCTCTCTCCGTGATTGGTTAGGGAATTGAGAAATCTGATTGGTTCTGGGAGTAGCATGATTTGTACTTGTATTTTCTGATTTGTACTTGTTTTATTAAATGAATCCATACTTGTATTTTTTAAAAACATATGTACAAGTTACAAATAAGCAGATACAAGTTACAATACACAAGTCCCAACTCTAGTTCCATAATTGCTCACGAGGAGCTACCAGTATGTTCATGCCTTTTAGATGTTGCTGTGACTCGTTCCCAGAGTGGGAGCTCAGCACACACAGAGCTGGTGCCACATGTGTGTGAGGGCAAGCTCTGGCTAAGTGAGTGCCTTAGATATTTCTCCGAATGCCAGACATAGGTGACAAGTTTGCAGCACTGCGGTGGGTTCCTGTCTGAGCTCCGTTAGTGGCTGCTTTACTGAAGGGTTTCCTACATTTCTGCATACCCAGAAAGGTGGAGCAAGGCTGTAATTTGCTCTAATTTCATTCTAGATTGTTTGTTTGTCCTGTGCTCTTAATTACACTAACAGCATGGCTCAAATCTCAAAGCGTATCACAGAAATAAACTCATACTACATGAGTTCAGTTACACGAGGGAAAACAGAACAAGGAGAGGAAATTCTTCAGGGGCAGAGGATGTGTCTGGATATTCCACACCCCACCTCTTCTCAGGGATTTCCTGTATTTTTTTGCTGTTAATGTAGTAATTAAACTAAATTGTCAGTTTGTCAATATTTAACCTCTTTTAATGTGAGAGTTACTCCCATAATGACCGTATTATCTGCTCCACCATTTCCTTTCCTGCTTTTCTTCCAAAGTCGGATTAAAATATTTGAAGCTGTCTGTTTTAGAGCTAAAATACAACTTTACATCAGTCATTACTCCATTGTTGCTCTTTAACGCAAGATTTTCTCAACTAAAGCTGTTCTTATAAACTAGAACATAATAATTTCACAGAAAATGTTTTGGGGGTTTTTCTTGAAATTTTAGTTTTGTGATCATGTTTATTAATATGTTATTTTTTATCTAATTCACTATCATCACTATCACTAACGAGCAGAGAAGAAAATAAATCTGTCTTTTAATTCATTGCGGGGTTTTTTGTGTGATAGAAGTATCGGCATTGGTACTCAGTTTCGGCAAATACACAGATCCAAATATGGGAATCATTTTAGTTTGAAAAAAGTTATGATGGGATAGACTAGAGAATTATATTTATTTTAAATCAACAATTTACAGCAATGGTGGCTGATTTGTAAGTGTGTTCTTGTGGAAAATCTCAACTGAACCAGCTCTTAGAGCCATGTGAACAGATTGTGTCTTCCTCCATGTTGTTGAGTTAAAACTTGAAACTTGAAAACAACTTTGAATGACCTTGCTGGAGCCATCTTCCCACAAAGCACAAGCATAAGACTTTCAACACATTTTCATCTCCCTCTCTCTTTGCGTTAGTCGTTTCTTCAGTAGCGCCTGATTCCTGCTTGTGCACCAGAAAACAAAGCCATTTCTCATATTTGTTCTCCTAACCCTGAAAAGCTCTGAGCACAGATATGTGCTTCCTAAAATATTCAACATACAAAAGCAAAGAGCCACAAATAATTTATTGAGAATTAAAAAAGAAAGACCAAACAACAACAGGAGGAGAACAAAAGCCATTTAGCCGTTAGTGATAGAACAGTAAAGAGGTGACCACATTGACCCCTAACCCCATAGTGCTCTAAGAACATAGTTTCTTGCTTACTCTGGTTTTAAGGTAGAACAATGATTGCAGGGTTCATCAGCCTCCCCCACCCCAAAGACTATGTTCTTATGTAAAAACGTAATAAATCTCCACTTTTCCCCCAGCACCACTCACTCCCACTGTTCTTAAAACAGGCTCGTTCATGCAGAACTGATCAACTGCAGTTTTATCTAAGATCAGCAACACTCAAGATCATCTGTGTTCTCTTCCTTTGGGGCGCTTGTTAGCGTGTTAATGCTGGTCAGTGAGAACAGCTCAGTTCACAAAGACAACAACACGCTGGTTCTTAACTCAAGGCAGAAAAACAGCCTGTAAGACTCAGACTAAACTCCTGCCTGTTACGCTGTCCCCCTGCTGATCCAGAGAAGACAGGCTGCGTTTAGGCAGACTGCGGCCTGCTTTCTGCCAGCTGTAGTCATCTCTGTCCATTTGGTGTGGTCACTAACACCGAGTTAACCAGAATCAAAGTTAGCTTATTTCTTTAGCAAGGAGACACATTTTGTTCTTTTTAAGCTTTCAACTTGTCTGTCATGTGCCGGGCTTTCCACAAGCGCCGGCTGCCGGCTATATAGCCGACTACTCAATGAAGTCCAACCGGCTACTAATTTATGACCAGGATATGATTCCGCGCAATGCTGTGCACGACGTTAGCACGCCCATCGTATTTTCCCTTTCATACTTCTATTACTCTATACTCCATATACTCCATACTCTATTCTCTGCCAGAATGTTATGTGAACTGGGTTAGCTTTCAAACTCCGCTGCTCCGCCCGGTCCTTTAATATACTTTTGGCCGGTCGCACTGAACTAATATCCTTCCGCCCGCAGTGTTATCATGGGGCTCTTGACTCAGGTCAAGCTAAATGGACGATGCGGAAAGGCTAAGTCCACGGCGGCGTTGTTGTTAAACCAGGCTGTCGGAGCCGTCATGGACGAGAAGCAGAGCGTCATTTTGGTAATTCAGTCCTCCCTTCAAGCGTTTAATTAGTGAAAACAAATGGATTTGTAAGAGTGTTTTTTCGTTTGTTTATAAGGGAGAATTATTTTCTGTTTATTTGTGTAGCCACCACTGCACTGTGAACGTGTCATGAACTGAAAATAAGAGATTTACAACCACAGAAAGCCGATGTGATCAGCCCATTAAATGGCCGTTATTAGCGGTTATCACTCCCATTAAATGCCGTCAGACTGTGCCCTCTCTACCTACTGAAACGTACTTTTCCGTTTGGTGTTTAAAACCTCTTCAAATTAGGTTTAGGCATTTAAAAGAAAGTATATTTGTCCTTCTGTGACCTTAAGGTTAGGACATAAAACTTGTGGGTTGGTTAAAATTGGTTAGATAAGTCCAGTTACGATATGCTATTCTGACAAAGAATTTTTGACACGTGCAGACAGTTGGCTGTTATCAGCAATACGGATTGGTAGATAACCTACTAGTAGTTAGAGAGGGCACAGTCTGACGGCATTTAATGGGAGTGATAACCGCTAATAACGGCCATTTAATGCATTGACAACATCCGAATCGGCTGAGAAAGCCCGTTGATGCCATACTATGCCAGATTGTATTGCCTATTTTTTATTTTTAGCTGTGCAAATCAGTTTTTATTGCTACTTTATATGTTGTATAATGATGATAATAATTTAGTGATAATAGTAGTAGTAAAGTAATATTATATTTGAGCAAATGTCTGAGAAAATAATATAGCCTGCTTATTATTCAACTCATTCAAAGATACTTTATTGATCCGGTCAGCCGCCAGAGCAGCGCTCCCAGTCACATAATAGTAGTAGTTGTAATAATAATAATAAAAAGTATTAGTAATCTTCTCCTGTTCATGGTTTCTTCCTGCCCAGAGGTGTGAGAAAGATGCCACCAAAAAGAAAATCCAATCAGCAGACTCTGGAAGGCTTCTTAAAGAAGAAAAGTGGTCAGTTTAAGTGCTTCAGAGTAGTATTAAGATTATGTATTCATCCTAAAAGGGACATTCATTGTTCAAATCAAAAAATTGTCAGATTTTTTTATTTTAATGGTTGCATTTTAATGTACACATACAAGTGTTATATAAACGTCTTTTACTTAAGAGTATTTTTATTTTATTTGTATACATATTCTGTTGTTTACGACGAAGTTAATAAATGCACACGAATATCGTGCTGTTACATTATATGGTCAGCCCCAGCCCCCCCCCCATAACCCCAAGATGGCTACTTTCATATTATTGATGGCTAGTGTGTGTCTATGTGGAAAGCCCTGCATGTGGCTCTTGAAATGTCGCCATCTTTTTGGAAATCTCAGTCAGATCTATGGAAGGGTCTGCCTACTCTAGCATTAATACATGTATTAAACAGCAACCTCTATGTATAAAGGTTGCAAGTGCACAGCTGTCTCTATGACGGTGCGCGGACAATAACCAACAAACACTGACAACAAAATAACTCAACGGATAACTAAGGAGCACAGCTACATTTAGAACACAAACTATAACATACAACAGAAAACTTCAAACATTAATACAAACACATTACGCATAAGTCTTTGGGGCATACAACCGTGCCTTAACTGTTCTTTTTTTTTTTTCAAAAGTTTTTTTTTTAAGGTTTTGTGGCCATAGTGGCCTTTATTTTGGTCTCTTTTCAATGACGTTTCCATTACCTATTGAAAGACTATTATTGTATCCATAATAATCAAAACTGATTATAACGTAAATTGGAAGTGTAATGTGGAAAAATTGACTTTTATGCCTGTTTTGATTTTTGCTCTTACCCAAATACAAAATACTACTCCCCCTCAAAAAAATACGAATACCAGCTGCTTTGCACACCACTATCATAGAGTAAAATTTATTAGGAGTTTCGTAATAACTGATACACAGATACAAAACAACAGTTAAGCCGTTTCAATTTCTGAAGTACAATGCACAAATTGCATTATTAGATTTTTACTTTAAAACATCTTACATTTACAGTTTTGCCCCAGTTGATCCAAAACAAATGGTGCAAAAAACATCTACATACTTGTGTGCAAAACAAATAACCGCTGGTACTTTTTGTTGCTCACAGACAGAAATTAGTGAATGTGGTTAGCACCATAAGACATTCACCTTAGCCTCGTGGCTAACAACATTAGCCATCTTTTAAACATTTAAAGCCAGTACATTGTTCCGAACCACGGTACCACAGTACCACATTGTCAACTGCTCCGTAACAACAGCCCTGCTCTCTGTAAATTACTTTCTAATCACCACAACACTGGATGAGCCGCATTTTTCTGGACCTTTTTTTTAAGTGGAAGAGGGAAACTGTGGGCTGCTTACGCATCATCACGTTGTATTTTAAGTCAATATAACTTAAAACAAAGTTATTTTTTGATTAACTTAAAAATTTAAATTCAGACAAGTCATGATTATACATTGAATCAAAAGGCATAATTTTGGTGTCACCAGAGCTCATTAAGTAACAATTAAAAGTGAAAAGTCAAACAGCATTTATGAACTTGATTTTTAGTTTGATAACAATTTATATATTTAAGTTAAGACTAAAGGTGCCCTGAATTACTTTTTAGAGTGCAGCGATTCCAGAATTTCTTATGGAAACCAGTGGGCAATTGCTCTCCAAGTAGATGATGCAAGTGTGGCTCCAGTGGGTGTGTGGGTAGGCAGGAGGAACCCCAGATAGTTTCCCCAGCCACCTGTTGTTTCACCAACATTCTCCTCCATTCAGCCATCATACACACTAGCTGTCTGCGTGGGCTGCTTCATGGGAAATTCTTGCTCAGTTTGCACACTTTGATGTCCCAGAATTTTTTTCACCAGACACACAATGTTCATAAACAACTGGGTCCTGAAATGATTAGCATTTGTTCCCGCTGTCTCTTGCTGAATGGAATGTATCTGTGTTCAGAATGTGGTCATGAGAGGCTACTCCACCCTTTTAATTAGGAGCTATTTTGCAACATTTTTATGTTCATGTTGATTTAGTTCTTCAGTAAAGACACTAAGTTGCATCAGTTGTTCAATATGTCTTTCCAAAGTTGCTTTTTGTAAAAACAAAACACATTGACCAATGGAGAAAGATTAAGTTGGAATAGAAAACAGATGCATGGATGGAATATTTCAGCAATCTGTAAATCTGTGTCCAAGGCCATCAGACCCTCTCCAAAAACCTATAGCAAATGTCTAAAGTTTGCAGTAAATCCTCTGATCTTTCATCCAACCCCTGGACTTTGGAACCATTTAGTCTAACATGAGAACAAAACCCAGAACAGTTTGGGAGAAAACTGAAAATAAATAAACCGTAGCTCATCAATCCCAAACCACATTTTGCTATGAAACCGCTCAGTTTAGGCCATTTAGTTTCAAAATACAGACCACACATCTATTTAGCGAAGAAATTAAGAGTAATATCAGCTTGTTGATAATACAATAAGCTCAAAAGGTTCCATTTGAACAGGCTAATTAACCAGAAGGATGTCACTCTAGGAATTTAAAAACTAAATAAAACATGTTTTCTCCCAACAAAACAAATATACATCCCAAACAGAAAGCTTATCTGCTTGTGTCATTCAGGGATCTGAAAGGCCTGTTTTTTCAGCTCCAAACTCAGATGTTGTGTAGGCATTGGGCAATATAATCCATCTTTGCATTAAAAGTTACTGTTTAGATTGGTACAGTAAGCTGATTAGGTACAACATGCTCTCCATTTTAGCTAAGGCCTGACAGCCTAACTCTGCTAAGAGCAGCATATATGATGAATGGTGATGGACGTCGCTACAGAGGGGAGGACCGGCAATGTAAAGATTTCAAATTCACATATCAATTTGAGATTTTGTTGTTATTAGGTCCATCAGAAAGGGGTCAGATGATTGGCCTCAGACTTTTTCATACAGGATAAGAAAACCTGTGGATGGTTTGTAAACCAAATCATTGATGCCCCTAAAAACCCAGCTCACATGTCCAGTCATGCCCTAAAAATAAACTCTTTATCCAACTAGACATTTTACTCTTTTCTTCAATTCCTCCTTATTTGTGATTACATAGCAAAGAAGAAAAGAAAGAAAAGATTAAATTGCTTCCGTAGCATAATACAGCATCCAGGTCAGCTGCCGTAGCACATTTGACTCTTTGCTTTATGTTAGCTATTAAGTTAACGTTTTCTCTGTCTAAAAGGCTGTAGGGTGCTGGAAACACACACACTGGCCCCCATGCACACTTTTCAGATCTTTGAATAATGCCCTGAGATTGTTATTTGAAAAGGTAGTTTGACAGGCTTAGAGGGAAACTTGCTGTGGTCGCTATGCAAACACCATAACTGCTGATTCTGCTGGTGCTGTGTGGTCTGGATGCTGGGTCTAACAGCGGAAGAAAAACAATCCCCAAAACTGACCTTCATCAGAACAGAGAAGTGCAAATTTGAGTCATCAGTATTAATACAGACATTCTTAAAATGTTTTGGTTGGCGAGCCTCGGACCTTCATTAATCTTCAGGTAAATATAAATTCAGTCTGACTGTGGTGGTTTTTATGAAGTCTCCTACACAACATGGCGTTTGTTCCAACATGAAAACAAAGGCCAGTTATTAGCCGTGGCTGTGGACAACTATTGTTGGAAAAGTGGACATCAGGAAGACTGAGCTTCTGTTCAGGACATGTTGTTTCAGAGTTGATAGCATCTTGATGACGGAGCTGAACTCTGCTGGGTGGCCTTGTTATAAAGCCTTCATTAACCGCCTGCTACCGTCTCACACATTATGCTTCTGCATGCAAAAAACAAGACTGGAAGATTCCAGAGGGATTTTATTTCTCTTCATAAACAACAAAGCCAAAGTACCGGATTTAATATTATTATAATAATATTATAATTATAATAATTATTTAGGAATGCTAGCAGAGTGAGACACGATCTTCTGAACCCGATAGAAGAGACATTTGGAGTTCTGAAAGTTGAGCTTCACCTGGAGGCTGGATTGCGACTCTCACCACTTCAGTCACATTTTGTGTTTTGACCCAAAGCAAGCTGTCAGGATGTGATGCAAATTAAACCTATTGGACCTGCTAAGTCATCATGTGTCTGCTGTGTACAGCTCATTTATTGTTCTGTTGTAAGTGGAGCTTTAGCTCGTCGTGGTCGGATGTGCTCAATATCCACAAACTCAACAATGCCGGCTTATCCAGCAGGCAGAGGCAGAAGCAGAGTGGGTCAGCTCTCCCTCATCGCTCCATCACTGTGGTGGCCAAATAGGGCATTATTAGGAGAAGGCACTGCTGCTTGGACATAAAACGCCCTGTGTTATTATCCTAGCAGTCAGATTAGCCTGCTGTGTCCATATGTGAATGTTTCCACCTCCTCACATGGTACAGAATTACTGTTTAGTCCTCTTTCTTTTAGGGAAACATTTTCTGTTTATGTACTGTGGTCTGACCATTGGGTTGTTTTTTTTAACTAATTCATTGAATTTGTTTAACCTTTATTTATTTTTTTTACTTTAAAATGTTCGTATTGTAAAATAATAGAGTTAGGGTAGTGGTACAGTGGTACATCTGGTGAAAAACAGCTGTGTGGAGATTGCATTCCTATTTAGGATTAAGGAAAGGGTTTGGCTGCCTTGGCTAGAATGTAAAGCATTTGCATTGAGTGTCTGGTACCTTCAATGCAAACTATGGTGAGGAGCTAATTCTGGCTGTGAATGTGGCCTGATTTAACAAAGATTTTGTGGTTAGAGTTTCTCTTCAAGCATGGGATTTGATATCTGGCTGTAGACTAAAAACTGTTGCAGAGAGAAGAGCTAGCCCCCAGTAGCTCTCCTCTTAGATGTCCTTTAAGCTGACGCCACAGAGCTGTCCAATTCATTTGGACATAGAACATGTGTAGCATGTCAGATTGTTCGCATAACAGAGACGCTGCGCCAGAAGAAGCCCGCTCAGAATCTTCCCTTAGTGCTTCGATGTGTTGTGACAAGGCGTTTCTACTGTCTGCCTTCAGAGGCTGACCTAGGCTGGAGAAAATGAGTAGTCAACCATTTCATCAGAAACGATAGTCTAGTCTTTTTTTCTGTGGTGTGTGGGGCTGCTGCTTCCTCTGTCTACCTAGGAGAGATCCTAATTAAAAGGCTACAGCGCCTCCTGTTCCAACCTCTAGAAATAGTGCCTGAGCATCCGACTACTCTATTATCACTTCTTTTTGAAACAGCTCATAAATGTTACTTGTAACTTCTCTTCATATTGTTCGATGATTAAGGATGTCCCGATCTCAAGATTGGATCAGGCTGATATTTTTCATATGTTTGAGTGATCGGAGATCAGCCCTCTAATTAGGTTTGAACGGGGAGGAGGGTTAGGTCACAACAACAACCCAAAAATAATAAAGGTTGACGAATAAATAGTGCTACGGCCAATTACTTAAACATACATAGAATCCTGAGTACTGATCATCTATACCTTAATGTTTTTTAAATGTGTAAATCAAAAAGCAATTTGGTCTAACTTTGCCGTGCCTTTGGTTTAAACAACGATAGAGGAGTAATTCTGCCCTTATGCCCCACCTCCTCCCCCTTGTTGCCTTCTGTCTGTGTTCACTTGCAACAACAAAGTAGCTCCCACTGCTTCATGGGAAAGAAGGTTCAAATGAAGTATTGACCAAGTCCCTATAAAAATAAAAATATTTATATTTTTCTGCATTCTCAGACCTGCCAAACTTGTCAAAATAATTTGAGTAAAGCTTTTTTTTTTTTTGCACATCCATTACTTTGAATGCAGTAATGTTCCCATTTACTTGCTGGAAATTGGTTATTAAAAATAAATAACACCTTTAATTTTGATTGCCATACTCTTAATAAAGAAAATATAGATATTCTGCATTGTACTGGCTACGATCTTTGAATGTTTTTTTTTCCCTCCACATGGCGTCCACAGTCTGCAAAACACACACCCACACTTGTTCATACTCCTTATTTTGACTAGTTAAGTGATAGACGTTTTTTACAATTTGACCTGGCTCTAAAATATCTGCATTATACATTTTAATAGTCCAAGCTGAGAAATCAAACTGGGAAATAGATTCTGAAACAGTGTACAAAGATAAATTATCTTTTAAAAATGTTTGGATTTGGATAATGTTTGGACCCCGCGACTGTATAAGACTACAGAAAGACTACAAACAAAACCATTTCCGTTTCCGCTTGTGGAGTGATACCATTCCACGCAGTACTTCTAATACAAGTCAATGGAGTTGGACAAAAACAACGATAAAACCTGTTGGAAAACATATTTTTCGGCGACCTTTGTGTTAGCATATCGGTGAACACCCCTGACCACTCGGTGAGTTTATCGGGACAGCAGCTTTTGTCCAAATTTCTATCAAAACCAATCTATTTCATCATAAAAACTCTGAAAACAGAGGTTTAAGTGTAAAATACAGAACTTTTCCTTTAATAAAGATTAATAAAAAAAATATTTGTAATATGTTTTTTAATAAAATGTTAAGAATTAATTTTGTATATTGTTTTTTTAATAACGTCATAATCAGATATGCACACGTTACGAGGGCTGATTTATACATGAACTGCAGCTGCTTGTTGGCTTATGTCCACATCATAATTACACACTGTGTAAAAAGAATCTTGACGAACTTCAGAGTTGTAAGCATGGCCACTGTTCTTGATCTGTATTCAAACCGTAATAAAACTAGATTTGTTATGTATGTAAAAAGTTGGTGTGTTCAGAATGCTGTAAAGGTTTTTCTACAGCTAAAATCATTTTTGAAAATCACAATATATAGTCTTCTTCATGGTATCGCAATATATGGTATCGCCCACTTTGTATCGTGATACATATCGTATCACCAGATTCTTGCCAATGGACATCCCTATGGAGCATTGCGCACACCATTGTATAGCCTGCTGGAATTACTTTTCTTTATAATACTGTACCAAGTAAGTGTTTTGCTGTTTACTTTTTTCCTGAAATATAATATGAAATTTAATATGAAGCTAACCTTGAATTCTCTGTAATATTTTGATTTCATGTGATTTACAACAATAATGGAAATGATTATTACTGAAATTAGTCTTATACAAAGTTACATTGAGTTACATGCTAAAAATATATTTCTTTTTTTTTTTACTTATAAGGACTCGGAATTGAATCGGAATAAGGTTAAAAGATCGGATTGAAGGCCTAAAATGCGGATCGGGACATCCCTGACGATGAGGATCAGATTTCCATTTGTTTTGTGACACCAATACATTTTGTAAGTTCTGTCTATGGACTAGAAACTTTTTATACTTGTTTAAGACACCATACTTCAGTATAATGAACACTTGGGCCAATAACAGTATCCATTATTAATACTACTCAATGATATATATTAAAAACTGTCCATCCAGAGGAGGAATGTTGCATGGATTATTTGACTGCTGCTTCAAGAGCAGAAACAGGCTTAATTGGCAGCTATATAAAAATTTTAAACTTAAGTTAAGAACCAGGGATGGAGAATATAGACTTAAACATTTTTATAATACTATATATTAAATATAACAAAAGTAAAATGCTTTTAAGAATTAATTACCCTTTTCCTGAATCATCATTCCCTGGTTAAGTCTGGATTTTACTAGGCTATGTGTCTTTGTTGGCCTATGATTTAGATTTACGCCAAAAAAACAGACTGAGTTTTAAATACTTCTTATTTTTTTGTCATTATTAAAATGAAAAATATTGTGTTAACTTTAAATCTGTCTCACCCATACCGCAGTGCAAATGTATTGCTAAACAGCAAACAATAGCAGCGTTTTATAAAACATGCTCAGATATAGCATCATTTATTTTTTTGCCAGGTAACCAACAATAAAAAAAAAATCATATTGAAAAGGATAAATAATGAGATTATTAATAATATTTTTTTTTAATTCAGGTAAATATAATACAAAAATACTGAATATAATAAAAAAGGTTTTGTTTGCTGTGAGTAATTAGAACTTCAGTATATTGACCTACTTGACCTACCCACCCATGATCCATTGGAATGAAATTGAGCTGGAAAGCTTTGCACTAGAAATGCAGTTCATAGCATACTCTAAAAACGCATGGAAAAAAACCCAGTGTTCTGTTTTGCTGTTCTCTAAACCTCCTGGTGTTCAAAATCACCAAATGACCAGATTAAATAAACTTGGTTTGCAAAATAAAGCATCTAGTGCCCAAAAGCAGCACTGATTTCTGATTACACGGACTATAGAGCACTCTTCTGCCGGAATGATGTTGTGCTGACCAATCACAGACGTACTCCTTCGCATTTGATGGATAGTTTAAAAAATTGAGCTCTAATCCATCGTTGCATAGCGGTTCGAAATCCCTTGTGTTGACGGATAACGGTGCTGCATGTCTCCATACTTCCTCACATAAAGAAATCTTTTTTTATTTCAGCTGTTGCTCATTTGGATCTAAATGGAACTGAAAGGAGGAATTTTCATGTTTTACAATTGAGTTATTCTTTGAATATGCATGTTATGAATAACTGAAGGTCGATTAGCTTCAATTGCTTTTTTTTTTAGCTATATCTGTATACTTGGAATGTTTTCTAGGACCCCTTGTGATTACTATTTGATTTATCATATCATAGATTTTCGATGGATGCATTCAAAATAAAATCTTGGTTATGTTGCTTGTCATGCTGCTAATTATTCATGTTCCGAAAGGATGAGGAGGGGGTCAGAGTGTGTCTGAGGAGACTGAATTACACCACATTGCAAATATAACTCAGTGACAGATCAAGTTATGCATAAGGAGTTCACGCCTGGATTTCTGTCATTTGATTTAGGTCTCTGCCTTTTTATTAATGTTTGAGGCATATTGCTTTTAAAGTTATAATACACTGACATCATTGTTCAGCTCAATTAAGCCTTGATTCACTCTGACTGCCTGAAACTGTGTCAGAAAACAAAGGTTTTCATTGGCATGTCGGGCCGCTCAGGGCGTATGAAGAGGCAGTTTAACACCAAATAACTGGACTATTTTTATGCAACAACCATCTGGTTATCTCAGAGCCAAGATGTTTCACATGATTTAATGAATGTCGAATGTTATCGATGAGTATCGATGATATCATGATCGCTCATGACTTAAAACAGCCTAAAAGTGGATTAACTTGTGTTATGAGATTTAGGAGAAAACAGGATTTCTAAGTCAGCTCATGTCAGCAATGCTGACGGATCAGATGAAAGAATGGACAAAAGCAAAGGCTAACTTTAACTACTAGTGTTTTATTTAAAGACATCAGTTGAATTTTAATACTAAAACCCTTTTTATATTTTGTTAGTTATTTAGTTATTTATTTGTCATAAGGCCTAAATTATTAGAGCCTAAGTTTGATATATTGACTGAAAATGTAAACAACTGTGATCCTTAGCTCTTTATAATGCTTAAAAACTATGCATTTTTAAAGGCTAAAGGTATTTTATGACTGCATGTTTCATTGCAGGCTAATTTACTACATTTTGTGTTCACTGATTTTAAACAAATGGAACCATTAAAGCAATCAGCGGTGGATGGTGGCTGTGTGTTAGGTTAAAAAGTGAAGGTTTGTGTTCCCCCTCCGTAGTAGTCCTAAGAGCTAGTCATACTTAGCTCAGGGTTAAAATGAGAGCGGGCCAGATGTAAATGCAAACACTGACACAAAGTGACAGGTTCCCAGGCGTTCAATGACACCATCAGCTCCACTGCAAACCCCCCACCACCTCCATCCTCTCGTCAGCTCTGTCCAAGTCGTTGACCCTCCCGGATCAGAGGCCTCACCAGCGGTAAGGCTCATGGGTCTCTCCGGACTCACCGGGTTCACAGATGATGGCTACCAGCACTTTCATATTTAAATGCAGAATACATGAATACACAAAGAGCTCTTGCAGGCAAACCAATCTATGTTTGAGTACACCTGGATAATACACCAGGGTATTTGAATAAAGCCCTGATCCCAGAATCCAGTTCAGGGACAGGATGTGTTTTATCCATTAATTCTGGGGTGTCAGTTTGTTCAATTTGACAAATTTCAACATTTATTCCTGCCCTTCTTTACCCCGTCATTTTATATTTTATAAACCTTTGAAAATAGTTTTGTGTGGGGAAAATATGGCTTTGTTACTTTGCAACTAGTAGGACCATTTTTCTTAGATGTCTGATCTTATGTCTGACTGCTACCTTAAATTAATAAACATCGAAGCTTTGAGCTAATAGAAAACATACTGAGGACAAGTAAAAATTATAACTTTGCAATTTATTGACTTTTTTATCTTGGACAAAAAAAATGTTGATTAAGAAAACAGCGAGTGCCATGTAGTATTTTGGATGAATATACTGTATTATCTGGCTGACGGTCAGGATTTGATTATATCCTCTTCTGAAACATCATTTTAACAAAAACCACCTGCCTTCTCACATTCCTCTACTTCCTTGGTTGGCTTATGAATAGAATAGACATTTATTTTAATTTGATGTGGCTATTAAATTTTAAGAAAAAAAAAAAATATATTGTATATAAAAAATTGTAATGGAAGCTGTAGGAGCGGGATATGTTTTTTTTTTGTTGAAATGACAGTAATATTTTTCTTCTTAAAAAGCCATTAGTGGCTGTGTGGTTGGGGTGGAACTGCTATAAGCTTTTTCGTTTTTAATACGCATTTTTATTGCCGTCTTTTTTTAAATGGCAAATTTTTGCATCAACATCAGCCTTAGAATCCAGCCATGAAGGCCCATGTAACATCTCCAATACAAAGCTTCAACCAGCCTTTTAATTCAGGGTTTGAATCCCACTCCTTTTTATATTTCTGAGAGCCCAATTTAGACTGACATGGAGTTGCACATACAGTGGATAAGGTGCGTGACTTACTATGGCTGTGAATGAAATCAGGGATTTATTTAATATGCAGTTGTTTATTTTAGTCCTGAAATTTTTTCATAGTTCTGTCTAAGTGTGGGTAGGATCAGCCAGCGGTGGCTTCAAGAGTGTGGGATTTATCAGCCTTCTAGACTCAGCGGGGTAAATATATGCTCTCTCCAGCAGGACCTGGGTGGATGGACAGAGCTGCTGCACACGGTCTGGCCGCTGGCTGTGTGAAACAGGAGAGCCGTCCTTCACTGCCTTAAGATAGGACCAAGTACAGTTGACAAAATAAGCGGCCAGAATGGTATCTGGTGTAGGGAGGAGACTGTGGAAGAGTTGCTAATTAACTAGCAATTTCGTCTTGGTGACTCCCAGAGTGTTTCAGCTTTGAACAGTAACATTCTGCACAATAAGCACATTCACCTTAAAGGGTTTGCTTCCTTCCCCACTCAATGAAGCACTCTGGTCAGCAACTGTTGTTGTAAATGTATAAATAAAATTGAAATTGACATTCTATATATTTGTGACTAAAGAAAAAAAATATTCTTGTTTTCTTAATATGTCCTTATCTAAAAAAACAGCCAGTTTTTAAAAATTATTATCGCGACAGCTGATTATAATTTTATAATGTAGTGCATAAATATTTTAGATGACATTATGACTATTATAATCAGCAAGTATACTTGTTTTTAAAATACAAATGTAATACTATATATACTATATTTTTCCACTATATAAATTCTCCAAGATAATGTTACACATGTACCTTTTCATTTATGCTCTACTACTGCAGTTCAGTTTTCCTTTTTATTATAGGAATGTTCTGTGGAATAATCAGACAGCAGAACCAAACAGCTGGTGAGGAAAAACAGAACAGACGTTCATGAAACCCAGGGCTGCTCAGTGTCTGTCCAGCTAAATGGGTCGGGTTTTCACAACCAGAGACGCACTTCACCCTTTTGTGTTACCACGACTACACAAGATGTTTCATTACCTGAAATTGTGTTTTAAATACCCTCTGTTTAAAGAATGCAGTGATCCAGTTCAGGTTTCATCAGTTAGTATTTCAGATTTTGAGTTTGTGATGATCAAATACAGCCCAGCCTCGAAACAGAAAAGCGCCAGTAGGGGTCTCTGAAAACAAGTATTTACACTCAGATGTCATCTGTTAATCTGTCAGAATTTTGTTTTTTGAGGATTTTTTAAGGAAGCACCCAGAATGTTGCCATTTTGCTTTGGCTTCATTTTTTGTCAGCCAGACCTACAAGCAGTCTTTTCTTTAACTCACTCCATCTGCAGGGTAACAACTTAACAACCACTTCCAAATAGAGCTGGGTGATACGGAAAAAAAATGTATCAAGATAATATTTTTCAAATCAGCCATTATTGATATATAAGATATAAAAAGAAGTCACAATTTTTGTCAATATTTAACTTCTCTGGTACTATTTGATGATATTAGAAGCTTATTTTTCTTTCAATTTCTGAACGTGATTGAACATTATACAACTGTTTTGGAAAAAGTACTGAGATTTAGGCTGTGTGATGTGTATTATAAATAAATAAGATAAATAAAATCTTTGATTTTTTTCATGCCAAATTAGATTAATGATATTACATTTTTGTTCTCCCTTTCTATTCTTAAAAATAAATTCCGAATTAAAGAAATTTTTTTTAAACTTTCTGTTATCTCAGTCATTCCTTCTCAGACTTGACCTGAATTCAAATTCCAAATGAATACACGCTATATAACAAGTTGGTAGAGCTGACATCACTTTGAACTATGGAAACCCAAAATGATAAATGTGTAATATTTTTTTCAAAGTTTCCAAAACTTCAATCCTCATGAACAAAATCTGATATATTGATATAAGCCATAGATGACCTAGTCCTACTTTCAAAAAAGGAGTCACATTAGCTGAATATTTTCTGGTTTTGAATGTTTTATATTTTATTTATTTATTTTTAATGTTTTTTTATCCCACGGTTTTTTCCCCATTTTCATCACCCCAGTGTTCCTACCTAAATACAGTGCTGGGCATTGCTCTCCCTCTGCCGACCGCAGTAGGGCGCTGCACTGAAGCTCAAGCCTCCTTCCTGCTTGAGGAGTGAGCGGGCCCATTTTTTCACCCGAGGGGGTGTGGTTCCCCCAGCAGGACATAGTGTGTGGAAGGATCACACTATTCCAGCCAGATCCTCTCCAACCCTTCAGGCTTTTTTGTTTTTAACAGTGAAAAATCTGATGGCCATCATTTTTGACATGTTGCAGTTACCACCCCTAACCACTTGGTGCAGAAGCGCATTCATTGAATTACTCAATCAAAAACAGATTCCTTGAACACCAAGCCCAATGCATCTCTTTCCTGATTTCATAACTTTGGCTGAGGTGTTGCTCTTTATCCCTGTCACCAGTGTGGCAGCAGTGCGCGGATTCAGCCTCTATAGGTGGCAGGAAGCAATTCAGCTGCATGCGGAGCGTTCATGCCTCAGCAGGTGAAATGTTCTTAATTAATGCATAAGGCTTATTATGGCACCATGTGGATTGTTTGTTCAGTTATTAAAAATTCATATCATAACGAAAATAAACACCGGTTTTCGGTATGAACCGGTATACCGCCCAGGCCTACTTGACTGTATGAAAAGTGCTGTATACAGACGTGGACAAAATTGTTGGTACCCTTCATTAAATCACAGAAAAACTCATAATGGTCACAGAAATAACTTTAATCTGACAAAAGTAATAATAAATAAAAATTATATAAATGTTGACTAATGAAAGTCAGACATTGCTTTTCATCCATGCTTCAACGGAATTATTTAAAAAATAAATGCATGAAACAGGCCTGGACAAAAATGATGGTAACCCTAGAAAAGAATGAAAATAATGTGACCAAAGGGACATGTTAATCCAAGGTATGTCCACTAATCAGCATCCTAGGTGTCTACAATCCTGTAATCACTCAGTGGGCCTATATATAGGACTCCAGGTAGTCACTGTGTTGTTTGGTGACGTGGTGTGTACCACACTCAATATAAACCAGAGGAAGCAAAGGAAAGAGTTGTCTCAGGAGATGAGAAAGAAAATCATAGACAAGCATGTTAACTGTAAAGGCTATAAGACCATCTCCAAGCAGCTAGATGTTTCTGTGACTACAGCTGCACATGTCATTCAGTAATGTACGATCCATGGGACTGTAGCCAACCTCCCTGGACGTGGCTGCAGGAGGAAAATTGATGACAGATCAAAGAGACGGATAATCCAAATGGTAACAAAAGAGCCTAGAAAGACTTCAAAATAGATCCAAGCTGAACTTTATGCTCAAGGAACATCAGTGTCAGATCGGAACATCCTTCGCTGTTTGAGCCAGAGGACAAATCATTAAAAAAAACAGACTGGAGTATGCCAAACTACATGCTGACGAGCCACAAAGCTTCTGGGAGAATGTCCTGTGGACAGATGAGACAAAAATTTAACTTTTTGCCAAGGCACATCAGCTCTATGTTCACAGACGGAAAAATGAAGCATATCTAGAAAAGAACACGGTCCCTACTGTGAAACATGGGGGAGGCTCGGTTATGTTCTGGGGCTGATTTGCTGCATCTGACACAGGGTGTCTTGAATCTGTGCAGGGTACAATGAAATCTCAAGACTATCAGGGGATTCTAGAGAGAAATGTGCTGGCCAGTGTCAGAAAGCATGGTCTCAGTCGCAGGTCACGGGTCTTACAACAGGAAAATGACCCAAAACACACAGCTAAAAACACCCAAGAAGGGCTAAGAGGAAAACACTGGCCTTCTATGAGCCCTGATCTCAATCCTATTGAGCATCTTTGGAAGGAGCTGAAACGTGCTGTCTGGAAAAGGCGCCCTTCAAACCGGAAACAACTAGAACAGTTTGCTCATGAGGAGTGGGCCAAAATACCTGCTGAGAGGTGCAGAAGTCTCATTGACAGTTACAGGAATCATTTGATTGCAGTGATTGCCTCAAAGGTTGTGCAACCAAATATTAAGTTGTGGGTACCATCATTTTTGTCCAGGCCTGTTTCATGCATTTATTTTTTAAATAATTCCGTTGAAGCATGGATGAAAAGCAATGTCTGACTTTCATTGGTCAACATTTATATAATTTTTATTTATTATTACTTTTGTCAGATTAAAGTTATTTCTGTGACCATTATGAGTTTTTCTTTGATTTAATGAAGGGTACCAACAATTTTGTCCACGTCTGTAAATAAAGTTGGATTAAGAAATTAAAATGAGAATTCAGATTTCTCTTGTCTTGTAACAGGAACAAGAAAATGGGAGTATATAACTGCATGTTGGACTAACTGTTGATTTCTTAATTGCTCCAGGGTGATTGGAAGATTTCATCATTGGTTTTCAGCTCCAGCTTATATATATTAATTAATCTGAAAATGTGGAACTGTGTTCTGCAGTGTTCTGAATGTGAAACAGCAAGATCAGACTTTTTAGCTCCAGTTCAACCATTTATTGATGATTACTTGACTCTCCCTTGGTGAGGGCTTTGGGGAAACCCAATCAGCTATTTTTGTACTTTATCTGTTTGAGAGAATTCCATCAGATGGAAGAATGGGAAGAGGGAATGCTGCTTCCTGACTTCACTGAAAATACACTGTATGTCAACCTAGGTCATTTATACTATTGCAAACCTTGAATGGAGTGGACCACTCCACCCATGTTCAGTATGTAATACATTTATATGACGGTTTAATATAGCTGCATATTTCAAATTCACTTGAGGTTTCCAGACTGTTGGAGCGATGTGCTGATCTGGATTCAGCTCCAGTGAGGTGGCATTTGCTTAGCAGCTGAAGGAACATCTGACACTTTTGTTTCTTCCCACTAGCCATGTCCTGCTTTTAACCTCTCCGCCTGTATACACAATCTTTTTCATCACATTCTGTGCATTTTGTGTGCCAAACAGATCAGTGTCTGGCCTAAAGTGATTAACCTACACTGCTTTAAAAGAGAAAACCAGGAACATGTCTAATGTTTGGGATTATTATTGAAAAATCTTTGCTGCAGCTCCAAAAAATATAATTGAAAGCTTAAAAAAAACTATATTTATCTCCCAGCAAACAGTGCTTTCCTTAAGGAACACTGCTTACAGAGCCAAAATCCTGATTGTTGGAATTGTTGGCTAGTTACCGAAGCCCAAGATATCAGAGTACGCTGAGGGGAAAAACGTCACCATAGTGTGCCTATGATTTAAATTCTGTTTAATGAGATGTCATTGAAAGTTCCTGGAACAGAGGCTAATCTAACTCTGCCCTTCCTCCCCTACCTGTTGCTGTACACCTGGCTGGAAAAAACCCAAGGCTAGCAAAGGTCTGGAAACAAAATACGCCACTCATCAAGTTTAATAAGATAACACCAAGCTGGCCACTCACAGGCAGCTGTCTGCTAAGCAGCTGACTGCTGCTCTACATTTGCAGAAACCCTGACTAATTAAAATGCTGGTTGTCCAATGTTTTGCAAAATACACATTTACACAATACTCCCAGATTTAGAAGCTGTTCGTCAATTATTTTCTTAGATCTATAGATCACAACAACATTAATGTTGCTGATTACATTATAACATTGATAATCCATATTCTATTTATTTTTGCAGCAGTTTTTCTTTTTATAGTAAATGCACTGTTATACTTTGAAATAGCCTCTCAAACCGTTAGATTTTCACTTAATCATACTGGGTGAATATCACACTGGGCCATGGTTTGGAAGGTTCAGAGGTTTATATGGACCTCTAAGGGTAGAAGGGTTAAGGCAGGTGGAAGGGTATATTTAGTGTGGATGGGAGAGAGGAAAGCTGCTGGATGACCCCAGCTGTGACGATACGACCCGGGGTCATTCTTCATGCCAGCTCAGCTCTGAAACCTTCCTCCTGTCTTCATCACGGTACAAGCTGACTATGTTTATGGAAGAACTGTTCTGGGGCCAAATTAGTCACTTTCTGCCACAGTCACTCAAACAGGTGGAGTGTGTGTGTTTTACTGTGGGCCAGTCTTGTTAGAGTGGAGACTGTGTTACTATAGAAATCTCCCAGTGTTTCTATGGGAACTGCAGCATCAGAGCATGTGTTAGCTGGAATCTAGCTACTATCAGGCTTCAGAAAGAAGTTTATGCTAATATGTTTATCATCAGCATGTGTTGGAGTCTGCTTTATTATGTGAAACATGGTTTCCTCATTTAGCTGTATACCTTCCAGTGTGTTGAAGACATAAAACACCTAAATGGTTTGTATCGGAGCAAAAACGTTTACAGCCCCAAAACGCTATCCTGGGTGCTTTCACAAGAATATTCCTATCAGGGATGACGAAGTAAAACCTCACAGGAGAACCTATCGAACACAGATCTTTATTTAGGTCTGTGTCAGGATCCAGGAATGAAAGCTCCCCATTTTGTCTTTAGGAGATTAACAACTAACAGTTCCTTTCTAAAGGAGATATTTGTTTTCAGTGATTCAATATAAGTTGTGGAGTATTTATATGTATTAAATGCTTTAATGTGTGTCACTAGTCTGAGATTCTCATGGTTAACCAAAGTCTTTAAAACCTACAGTGAGCCAGAATAGGCTCTGGCTTTAGTTTATCTATTTAAGACAACATCAAATGAACATAGCTAGGGTTGTGCTGATTCAACATAAATCAAATAATTGCGATGTGAAATGTGCCACACATCGATAACAATTCAGAAAATCGCTTTTTACTAATAATAAAATGAGAAAAACACAAAAGTTCAGTGTACCACACAGACATTTTTTGGGGACAGACTGATGGAAACAGTGTGGACGCAGCTAGTGTTTTAGCCTTCAGTGAAATATTTAAAGACCAGAGCAAATATTTTGTACAATAGTTGTGAAGGGACTTCTTGTTGTGTGTTGTGTTACCAGCGGTATCCTCTTTTCCGCACAAAGGTCCACTTTTCACCTGCTGTCCAGGGCATCATCTTCGAACTGCAGCACAGGCAGCTCATGTTTACCAGACATCAGTCCAAGTATGTGGTAGAAAACACAGTTGTCATAGCTGCAGATTTGTTCCTGTGTAGGGAAGTAGGAAAATATCGATATGCCAATATATCACAATCCTTTATGTCACCATATTGTATCAATATCCAAGAACAAAGAACCGATTTTTTGTTTTTAATAATAATAATGGAATTCTGAGACATCACAGTCATTTTGGTATTTGTTTTTTTTTTTTACCTGCTTCGTTCAATAGGATCAACTAGAACTAGTAATAAAAAGGGGAAGTCATATCGACCTGACAGGAGCAGGTCTGTTCAGTAGAAAGAAACTTGTGGAAGATATCAGCTGAGACAAAGGATGTCGTCCTGCATACATCACTCCAGTCAGTTTAACTATGGTCCCCTGATAAACAACGAAAACCCCTCAGAATCCAACAGCGCTTGAAAAGTGGATGATCATTTGATATATTCACAGCCTCACCTATAGCCTCACATGTGCATCACTGTAATCCGCGTCCCAGGAAATCATGCTCAGATAAATGTTCCACATTGATTGGAATGAAAACATTGATTAAATGCGATAATATTTTTCTTACGCAGTAATTATTATGTCATTAATTAACCATAATTAGAGTGTTAAAGTCCCATCCCTATTTAATATCAAAAATCTTCTTTAGTAAACAGAAAATGTATGAAATGTTTAAGGATTGGACCAAGTGTCTTCTGTGGAACAAAATATGTTCACCCTTTGTAATACTTGAAGTCCCAACACATACTACCTTTAGGTTTAATGGATAATATGACCTTGATATGATTATGAAACCTAATTGTTGTGCTGGTGTTATTTGTGGTTTCAAAAAAATAAAAGCCAGGACATAAATTTGTTTGGATACTTCAATTAAGGGAAACCGAATGGATTTAAAAGTAGAAAGTAGGCAGCCATGGAAGAAATTAAGCAAAAAAGCATAAATGTGGGTGGGAGGGGATTAAACAATTGAACAAATTGAATTGTGGTACCCCAAATAAAATCAAAATGTTGAGTGTGAGTCAAACTACACATAATTACTATGTAGAGGCTGCTGGCTGAAACATCCTGCTGATTCAGCAGATTGCCTGATTTTATGTCTGCCAAGATCCTTTCCAAACAAGATTGAGACCGAGAAGAGTTCAACAACCTTGCTGTTTCAATCTTAGTTAGATTAGGACAATAAATCAGCTTTCTCGATTGAACAAAGTTACTATAATTATTTTTTTTACTATTGCACTCCTTGGGCTTCTGTAGTTTAGAGTGATATCAGTTTGCCCAGGACCAGCCATCTTGTTTTACAGCTTCTGTTTATTCAGATAAACTCCCATCAGGGAGGATAGAATTAATAGCATGTTTTCTGGAAAAAAAAGTTATTTGTTATTTGACAAAGAAAACAATAGCTGCGTTTACATGTGCAAAACATCTTGAATCTGATCATTGATCGGATTAGAATTACACTGCGTACATGGCCCTGAAAACATCTATCTGATTATGACGAGCGTTTACATCCGCCACACATTTGATCGAATTAAATCAAGACATGCGCAGAACTATGTGAAATACCAGAAACGACCATAGAAGAAGAATCAGCAGATGCTCATAGTAAACAAACATGGCTGCATTCATTTAAAATGGAGCGGTACAATATTCTTCTTACCGTGCTTTATTTTTTTTCTGGAAATAATTTTACATTTACAGGTCAAACAGTAAAAACTTTTTCAGTTTTGTTTCACGCGTGCCATGCTTTCACCAAGCTTCCGTCAGCGCCAACGTAAGGTACGTCAATGCGTGACGTAACATAGAACCTCTGAATATCTCACCCATCATCTCCACATCCATCAAAATGTAAAACTTTAACTCATAAACACATGGACACATTTTTCTCCTTCTAAGTCCATTATTTATTGTCCTAGTTATTGATGAAGCTTATAAGTCCGTTTTCGAAGCATGCTAGTGCTTTTTTTTAGGGCTGCATCTATTGATTCTTTTTGTTATCAATTAATCTAGCCTTTTATCGATTTGATTAATCAGATCTTTTTTTTACGTTTTTAAAGAACCTAAACAAATCATGCATAACAACAAATTTTAGGGCTCTAAAATAGGGGTGGGTGATATGGCAAAAATAGAATATCACGATTTTTCAATTATATTATCACGATTTCGATTTTATCACGATTTTTTTTTATGATCACCAAAAAATCTTAAATTACACATTAAAGAAGAGAAATATTAAATAAATAAATTCATTCAAATGAAGGATAACCAACACAGGGCTAAAAAACTGATATATCTTTCCCATACCAAAGATCATAGAAATGCACAGAAAGTTCTGAATGAAGCTATACATACACTGTATGTATATACAATATATATATAAATATTTTTCAAATAACCTCAATGAAAAATACATCTAAATCATAAACATATTTAAATGTATTATATACAATTTTAATCTTGACCTGTCTACTAAAACAAAGCAAACTTGAACTTACTTTAGTTTAAAAATATGATATTCAGAAAATTGAATAAAATCTAATATTTAAAATAAAAGACTAATATGCTGCTGCAAATATGTGCAAAATGTATTGTGCAATCTATGATACACCAATTATTAATCCTCATACAACGGGGTAAATGCAGCTTTAACTGGTTCAAATATTTTTTGCAAAATGCTGATATTATAAACAGGCACACATAAAGCTGTCTAATAACGTAAGCGATAACAATGTAGTGTAAAAACAGCGGTATACAAAGTGCTGCTGCTACATAAAATAATGAAGGTAGACTGTAATATAAGCAGTTCTAATTATTCTTCCATCCAAACATATTGTTGATATTCCCTGCAACTCTCTTCGCATTCAGCGTATTCATGTGTGGAATGGTGATGTTTGGGGGAAAAAGGCAGCTGGAGAACTGCATAGATTGTTTGCCGTCTGTGTCGTAGGGGGTACGTTTTATGATTATTTTTTCTAGCGCTTGCTGAACTAAGAAGAAGAAGTGCTAGCAACTGCTGCTGCAGTCGGCTTTATAGCTTTAGCTGCCAGACGGCTCATTGTATTGTTTGGGATGTGATTAAACAAGTTTAAGGTGTTGTGATCACTTGCCTTGACTCTCTCCTTGCAAACTTTGAAAATTATGTTTGTTTCCTCTTTGTCGTCTGGTAAAAATCTAAACCAGTTCCATTCAATAGATGAGGACTTCGACTTTGGAACGAAAACTTCATTTATGCTCCTAGACGCGGCAACGCCATTTTTGTTTACAGGTTGTGCACATGCCCAGGGGGAGGGGGGTAATTTGCTTAGAGCAGGGAGAGAGCGGAGGATTTTAATCGCACACCAAGGCAGAAATACATCATACCCATATGCAGTATTTATTTATTTGACAAAATAACAGTCAACAGCAATAATGTAAGTTAATAAACTAAACAGTCCATCCACTTTTTTGTGAAAAAGCTTTTGTGAAAAGTTGCAATGTTTTAGTTATTTCTATTTTTCGCCAATCACTTAAATTGTTTGAAAAGCAAGCAGAGTTTTAGATGACAGCCACATAAACCTTATCAAAATAAAAAGCTTTTAAATGTCATTTTAACAGATGAAAACTCTAAAATGTGACCAGCTCAGACTGGGTCCTCTCTAGAGGAACATCTCTGCTTTTATTTTGGTGCTACAGTCCCAAACCCACCCTGGGCCCCTTTAAGCCCTTCTTTATTCACCTCCTGGATACGCCCCTGCTCAGCAGTATTCAACGTTATTAGTCATTCTAAAAACTCACAGGAGTCTCTATCTCAGGAGAGAGTGAGAAAGTATTTTATTTCTTACTTTGGTCGCAGCGCAGCATTAAGTCTGTTGGTTTTAAATGTTGGAGTATTTTTGGCACAGATTGTGACGTTACTGGTTTCATCTGTCCACACGCAAATACTGAAAACAGAGAAAACGCAGTTCTCCACTTTGGCCGGAGTTTTTTAAAAGATTCGTTTTTGGTGCCGAAAATCTGCGTTTATGTGTGGATGACGGGCCAAACCGTAGAAAATATCTCAGTTTTGTGAGATACCTGGCTACATGTGGACAAAGCTCTCTTGCAATTGAACGTGAATAAGTTAACTATTTAAAAAACATCAAAGCTAAACATCATATCTAGTCAAATGGCATCATGACATCGCCACAAAAACAGTATTAAAATTAGCAAATATAAATGTATACAGGCTAAAGTTACATTACCTTGTTTCAGCGACGCTTGGTGAAAAATCATGTGGATGTTTTCTGATGCTGGATCATTGAACTCATACTGCTGTGATACACCAGGTCTACTTTGCTGTTATTTACTTTACTTTGTTCTCTTCTTTTTTTTAGAATGTAACGATCCCTAAACTTTAAGGGGATCTTTACTCTCCGCCATCACAACAACTAAATTCAAACTGTATCACACGCTGCTGTTGTGCTTTGCACAGTTTTGTCCAAAACAACGGTCCGTGGGGAACAATCAGATCTCTGCTCATAAGTGCGCATCATAAGAATTTAACGAGGATCGAGGCAGTTTTTGCATCCAGCAATGTTTGGAAGTAAATCGAGTAACTTGACGAATCGCTGCAGCCCTACTTTGTTTAGAAACTAAAGGGCCACTCTGTCTTTTCGTCAAATTCAACACATTTACAGCAAAGTATTTTAATAGTTTAACTAAAAAATTGCTTTGTAGAACATTTTGCATTCTGCAGGTCATGTTTATTGCTACATCTATTTAATTCGACCTATTAATTAAACCTATGCATATGCACAATAACCCAGTGACCTAATTTGTTGCTTTGGGATAACTAAGTTCCCTTTTATGAAGATGAAAAACATGCATTGTGTGTTATTATTGAGAAAAATCACTAAAGAAGTTTCAGTGGAGTACAATAAACCAGTGAGTCCAGTTGAGTCGTCCTCAGTGGTCCCTCTCCTCATTTCTGTCCCCACAGTGTACAGCGCAGACTCGTCATCAGCCAGGCTGCTCAGTTTCCAGTGTTGAAACAGTGAAACAAGGTGCTGCTGAATATGAATCAGCGTATGTAGGCCATGGTGTTCAGCCAGTTAGCTTGTACTGGGTGCACACGCCTAGTCTACCTGTCTTATAGGACAGAGTTAGCATACATGACAGCATCCTACTGTATCGTCTGTAGGACACATTCCTGGAGATGTCTGAGACAAGAGATGGTTCTGTTGTGATGGCGCTTTTATCTTTTGAGTTAAGAATTAATAAATATTGCAGGGATGGGCAAACAACTACCCCGATCAGGTTTAAGTTATTAAAATGTATGAAGTAAGAAGAGAAAATATCGAAACACACAGCATGTGATCAGTCTTGATATCAGCTTTTGATATTACCTAAAACTGGCAACTTTGATGTCTGAGTTTCCAAAGGGGCGTGGGAATATTCTCCACAGGCACGAAGTTCGATGTTCCACAGGGAATATCACTGGTTGTTTAATTGAACCTTCCTATTTATGATGCCGGTGTCGTCTTGCCGGGTTTACTGAGCAGCAGCGTAGGAGACAAGTGCAGCATCCCAGAGGATGCTCCCCAACAAGGAGGAGCTCATTACAGAGCACAGGCATGGAGAACTCCTCAGCTCCGCTCAGCCTGCTGTATTATTCAGTGATGTAAAACTGAGAGTGGGTTATGAGGGCATTACACTAAGATTACAGAGAATAGCCTGAGTCCATCATAGAGTGGGCGAGGAAGATTAGAAAGAAAAAAAACAACTTTGATGCAGATTTGCAGATTAACACAACTCACATCTGTAGCGAACCAAGAAAGGAAAACTGCTATGTAGGTCAGGGAGCACCTGCATGATTTACATGCTATTGATCTGCATCACAGTGACCGTGGCTCCTATTATGATCGGCTCCATTAGTCCAGTTGATGAGAGCCACAGCAAGGATGATATCAAATTAGCACACAGGCAAAGTCAGGTGGTCCTAATCAGAGAAAGGTGCTTGGAAAGAGAGCGGGAAACGCCCCGCCCATATCACATGATCAGCACTTCCTCATGTTTTACTGGATATGTGCTGAATTGCTTAATTTGGTGGGAGATGCTGTAGGCATCTTTTATTGGATGGTTACTTGAGCAAGTATCATCTACATACATCGGAATCATATTCAGAAATCTATAAATTTATCACCAGGGAAGAGAATCCTTTCAGTGTAGGAGGCTTAATATCAGCGTGGAGAATGAGGATGGACACTAAGATTCCAGCGAAAATATTTTTAAAAACACATATATTTGTACGTACGCAAAATTCCTTCAAGACTTGCTGTCACTATAGCAGACCAATCAGGTCCTCCAACTCTAGTCTACTAATCATCCCTAGAATCAGAACCAAATATGTAGAAACAGCTTTCAGTTTCTATGCTCCCCTTATCTGGAACAAATGAATTCAATAAATCAGTGCATTTACTATGAAATACAGAGCAGATGACAACACTGCTCAAATAAATCATTAGTTGGTGTCAATTAGCCGTCCTCTGATCACTATTAGTTGTATAGATGTAAGTTATGGGCTACATAGTTACTTGGGTCATTTGTAAAGCTGTGTTCTCTGTGCCTTGAAATGCTAACACAAAGTTCTATTCTAATCAATGCGAAGAGTATGCCAGAAGCCAGTCCTTTTGAGTGGGGGTTGTAATGGGATTTCCTGGACAGCTGTTTTCAAGCTTTTTTTATCTCCATGTCAAACTCACTTAGGCACCTAATCTGCTTTAATACTGACTGAATAAAGGAGGAGTACAGGGAGTAGGAGGGAACTCCAGTCGTTCTGTTCTGTACTTCTTTGCCTATAGGTACATAGGGGGAAAATGTTTCTGTTTGGAATATTCAGACTGTAGTGCTGCACTTGTCAGATTCAAATATGGTGTTGAAAATATAAGACTTACATACATACTTTTACATGCCAGGCTTTTGTAAGTAAAGTAGAGCTGACTATAGTCAATCATATTTGTATGGACAGTATAGACATGGGCTTTTCTCACACTAAGATAAAATTAAGTTAAAATACAACAATATTATGATAACTAAAAATGTAACATTTAATTTTCCAGTCAGCATGTTATATATTACATGTATTTTTATACTGCGCGGTGCTGGTGACCAGGGTTTACCCTGCCTCTGGCCCAGTGAACGCACCAGCCCCCAGCAAACCTTCAGGGATGACCAGCACTGATATCGGATAGATGGAAGTATTAGTTTCAGAAGTTTAATATTGAATAACTTTTAATTGGAAAGGTTTTTCTTCTGCCTGAATTTGTTTTGTCATTATGTTATTTATCTCAATGTTATTGCTTTTTTTTGTTTAGTCTTTAAAAACAAGAATTTGCAATTAAAAAAAAGATTTTTCTCAATCAGATAACATCATCAGTTACTCACTCAGTATTTAAGTAGCCTTTTAATAAAAAAATACTTTTTTACTCTTACTTGAGTCATTTCTTTGATCCCTACTTGTTACTTGAGATTTGGGATGCAACGGCACCATTTTTTTCAAACTGATACTTGGATCTGAGTACTTGCCGATACTGAATACTAATGTGCTACTATCACACAAGAAAATGCAATGAATTGGAAGAATGATGAATTAGATAAAGAATAAAATGTTAATAAAAATGATCACAAAACTAACATTTCAAGTGAAAAACAAGCTCTTTCTGTGAAATGATTACAGCGTTTCCACATTTTAAGAGTCAGTTCATGGTTTTGGTTAACTAACTGAAACCAATACGAGTACATTAGAATGGTATCAGTATCTGTGCATTCCTAGTTGAGATAAAATGCAAATATATTCTAATGTTGGATGCTTGAAACTGAAAATTGCTGCTCGACTTTTTGGATTAACTCAGTTAATAATCTGACTGGCATGTGTTTCTGAATACATCTAATAAATAAATACTAGAACAAATTCTACAAAAACAACCTTTCCTGCCCAGATGCCATTGAGCGCACAGCCATTATCCCAATGCACACAAAATATTTTAACTGGGAGCGCATGAGAAGGGTCACGCCTACTTTAAAGAAGAGATCAGCCAGGATGTCCTCCAAAATCTGCATCATCTCATCCGGTTTAGACCCATGTACACACAGTTTGGAGTGTACCAGCCAGCACCAGCTCATGCCTTGTGTAAAGTGAACCTCATCTGTAAAGTGACTGTCCATCAAACACCAGAGGATGCTGCTGGGCTGTTGGAGCATCAGTCTGTGCAGTTTTCAGGAATAATGGAAGCTGAGAAACCTTTCTGCTTGGTTCAGTTTTTCTAGTCCTGCTAGAATTGCTCGTATTTCCACTGCTGACCACTTCCTGGAACAAGTTAGTCTTTCGGCTTTTCACAATCATTTCGATTCAATGCTGTAGAGACAACTCCTTGTGCATTACATGGAGCCCGGGCTTGTACTTAGTCTCCTTTATATTTATTAGTCAAGTAACCTTAAGTGAAAAATCAACAGCTTGAAAAGAAGGTTTGGTTTATAAAACCTTTAATTTTTTTTTTCGGTGAAAAATGTAACATTAATATTTGATTTGATTAAAGTAGCATCACTGAGGAACGGCTTCCTGCTCACTGGAAGTTAAAGCCATTGAAAGAAGAATGTTAGTGTTAATGTGACAGCATACAGAAATAAAAGTTTAGGTCAGCTGTTGTACGCCACCAGCTTTCATCAGATGAATAGGAAAGGCGTTCCTTTCTTCCACCTTAGAGAGCCCCTTTCTATGCCAGTGTTGTGTTGTGACTGTAAGCATCAGCTAAGTCTAAGCTTCTATCTTGTTATGATGTTGAGAAAGAGCCTGGGCTAATCAGCTTAGGCTGTCTGCTTTAACAGGTGACTGTGGAGGCTGCTGTGTATTCAGATGCCAGTTGGCTGAGGTCACTTGATCCCGATTTGAAGGGTTTCCTTTGAATCTTAAGGCTTAAACCCTCCAGCACTAATTAGCAACTGACTGTCCTCACTCATGCACTGATTCTACTGGAAAACATTGACTGATTGCGCCACACATTTCTGAATGTTGACCTGTTCAGTTTTACATCCATGACCTTTTAAGGTCACCAGTAGGGATGCACTGGTATCGTGTATCAGGGCAGATTCTGTTCTAATGTACTCATATCGGTATCACTTAGTTAACCAATACCATGAACTGATACTAAAATGTGGAACCTCTGCAATACTTTGAAAGAAAGTGGTCATTTTTTATTGATATTTAGTTATTTTCTAATTCACCAACATTTGTTGTAACAACCAAAACATAAAACCTGTCTTCCAATTCAATGCTTTTTTTATATATATATATATATATGTATGTTAGAAGTATCGGCATCGGTACTCGGTATCGGCAAGTGCTCAGATCCAGAATCAGTCTGAAAAACATGCTATCCTTGCATCCCTAGTTAGCCGTCCAAACCTTGTTGTTCTGGTGGAGGACAGGTCCAGTTGTACCATGACTTTGTGTGGCCTGGAGTGTCAGACGCATGCCACGTATCCTGGTTATGATATCAGCATCTTGCTGATGTGAATGTTCTGTAGAAAATAGCCTGAACAAAAATAGATTTTCAGTGACCCTGCATCCAAAAGCCAGGCCATCAGTTTAGTTCTCAGCTGATCTAAGTGTTGATTAGCATGTTCTTCAGTTAACAGTCATGCAGAAGTGATTTCCATGATTTTGTTCGTCAGGATGATTCAGCAGAGGCCCCTCCCAAACCCTGTCCTCCACATCTTTCTGGAGGTTTTTGCGTGGTTTGTCCCACATGGGCAGCAGCATCAGGCCCAGAGACCGACAGACAGAGAGAGAGAGCCTGCCCTGAAAAGGCTACATGCCTCCCAGCACAATTATCCACTGTGCATAGAAACACCCCCACCCTCAACCTCCACACCCACCCACACTCACATGCTTACACTCGACTTCTGCCTGTCCAGATTGTTCCACAGATTTAGATTTTTATCCCTTTGATTCTGTTTGTGAAATTTCATACAAGCATTAACTCCATCCCCAGGGAGGGTGTTAGAACAAGGCCGACATCGGTGGATCACAGCTAATGTTGTACACATAACATGAAATCATCAGTGTATCATGGAAATCCAGAGTCTGATGCTTCCTTGGTGCTTGTTTTGCAGGTTATCTCAGTGTGTTAGCAGTGGTGCTAAGAACAAACAATGAATTCCCTTCCACAGATGAGTTCAACCGTAAGTGCTGATGAATTATTACACAAACCAGCAATGAGACGTGAATGAATTCTTCATATCACTCGCCGTTTCTCTTCCATTGCAGAGGTTGAGCTGGCGTGTCTGATTGAGTCCATTTCCACAATACATCCCAGAATTGAATGGAAAAAGATCACAGACAATAAACCGAGTTATGTTTACTTTAACAAGAAGATCTCAGGTGAGGTACAACTGGATGAGCTGCTGATGGATTTTTCTCCTGCTTGTTTCTGAATGTCTGTGTTTTGTTTCTCCTGTCAGGTGACCTGGAGAACCGAGCGGTGATCAGAGAGCCGGCTACCTTAGTGATAACCAACGCAACCAGATCAGACACGGCCAAATATCGCTGTGAGGTCACTGCTCCTGATGACACAAAGTCATTCGATGAGATTGTGATCGACCTTGTTGTAAGAGGTATTCTGACGTCCTTTCACTCCTGATTGAACTCTGTGTGTTTCTGTTAAAATCGGACGAATCCCAGGAAAGGAAAGCGTGGGAGCCATTATTTTCCCCTTAAAAGGCGGACTTCACTTTGTGGCGCCCACTGTGGATGCTGTAAAGTGAAACCCTGTTGTAGGTCGAACCGACCCGGTGGCATACTCACGAGGATGCGTTCTGGGCTATAAGCGGAAGGCTCTGAAACTGCATCTATTCTGAACTGCAGTGCTAAAGAAAGCGTGTGTCGCGTGTTTCGGTGACGTTTTCTGGGTTTCGCCAGGTCGTGTCAGTCTAGTAATCCCTGAGTTTTTGCTCTTAATAAAGCTTCAGGCGGAATTGTAGGCCCAGCAGCATCAGTTTGTTTCTCCTCAGTGATGATTTTAGACTTTCAGTCTTCAAGACTTACTGTGCTGATTCTTATCATATGGTTTGTGCCTCTACAGTGAAGCCAGTGGTGCCAAAATGCAGCGTTCCAAAGTCTGTGCCTTTTGGGAAGTCAGCTGAGCTCAGCTGCATGGAGGAGGAGGGTTTCCCCAAGTCTCAGTACCAGTGGTTCAAGAACAGCGAGGAGATTCCAGAAGACCCAAAGACCAGTGTCAAATTCTTAAACTCCACGTACACGCTCAACACAGGAACAGGAACTCTGGTCAGTATACGGGTGCACGTGTTTGGGCAAGGACACACAAGAGGGGCATGGGCGGGGCAGCGGGGACAGTGGCCTAACGCCCAGGGGAAGGGCCAGATATTTTAGGGAGACAGTTGAGGGGCTCGAGCCACGACGGGAATCTGCTGTCCTCGTTTGCGCATTCCTCAATTCTAGGTTAGTTTCCAGCACAGCTTGAGTGCTCCACTCCCAGCCATCAGATGTGACAAAGCACAGTAAACTGCTCTTTGTCTGAGCACCACACAGAGCTCTATAAGCAAAGAGAGATTAGAAAAAGGGTCCTTCAACTCTCTCACTTTTCTCTCCATTCTCTTCTTTATCTGCAGAAAAAAGTAGATGCAGAGTCAGACTTATTTCATATTGCATTAGAGATGTTATTTTTTGTTGCAGAATACATCCAGAGTTGATTTTTTCACTATATTGACCATATTTTATCCATTACAGTATATGAAAGGGGAAGAATACTCATTTGCTTTCACTATAAACTCACTGTTCATTTGGGTTTTTATTGTTGTGAGCAAAAGTAAAGTAAAGATACTTTAAAACCAGCTATTTGACCAGAGTAAACAGAATTCCAAAAATAAAACCTGGCATGTGGTAGAAGGTTGATTTGAAACAGGATACTTGTTTTCAGTTTATGGAAGGATACGTGACGCCGGACACTTAATCCCAGAAGGTCTTAAAAAACCTTAAAATCATTGAATTTATGAATTTTGAAAAATATCTTCAAAAGACTTTAAAAAGTCTTGAATTTTGATATTTGATTCTTAAAATGTGAGCTGTTTTTAATGTAACTTCTTTGTATTGCTTTTTTCCTCAAAAGTTTAATTTGTAAACAGCGATTATTTTTATTGAATAAAGTAGCATAAAGTGACAGAATCTATTATGGGGAGGCAACGTAGCCCCAGGTTAAGACACTTAGAGCACGTGACGTCTCCTGTAAATGAAGATTAATTTAAGGAGAAAAAAAAAACGTAACCCCCGTTTGAAAAGCACTTTTTATGCTGATATCTTCTTTGATTTTTCACACCTCTGCTTGGCTTGTTGTCATATTTTACACATTCCATATTTCCCTGAGAAATAAATGAACATAAGTTCAAGGATTTTGTTTTTCACTGTTGGTAGGGCTGTGGCTATGAAACAGGTACACATTTTTTATATAAATGGTCTTAAAAAGACTTTAACTTGAAGAAACCTGTAGCAACCCTGTTAATCCAGGAGACCATATGTTAGATCTGTTGTTGTCTCAGCCTGTCTCTATGTTCCATAATCCCTGACTGACATGATATTCAGATTTAGACTAGTGGTTAGACCTCTACTCTAATAGCTAATGCTTCATCTTCTTACTTTGACTTTGTGTCAGAATCATCGTTTCCCTGCAGAGATACAGTAAAACACCTCCCTATTGGTACAGTGGCACTATTCAACATTTTAGTGTCATGGCAACCTTAAAGCTACACATAACAAGAAAGGACAGGGAATTTGTGTCAATCTAAACAACTTTAACTAAAAATATATAATGTCATCTATTTGACTGACAGAATATACCAAGTAGCTGCCATCCTATCTTTGAGATAAACTGTCATTTGCAGGAAAAGAAAATTCCCCACACAGTCTATTGGAGCCCAGCAGGTTAGCCCCGTACCTGTGCTCTCCTCCTGGGATATATGCCCATGCTATGATCGTTAAAATGAACATAAACCTACTGTGGGTAATTACATCAAATAATAAATTAGTTCCACTTAATGAAGCACAGAAATAAATCAAATTTTGAATGGTAATCTACGCTCAACAAAAATATAAACGCAACACCTTTGTTTCTGCTCCCATTTTTCATGAGATGGACTTAAAGATCTAAAATTCATTCCAGATACACAACATTACCATTTCTCTCAAACATTGTTCACAAATCAGTCTAAATGTGTAATAGTGAGCACTTCTGCTTTGCTGAGATAATCCATCCCACCTCACAGGTGAGCCACATCAAGATGCTGATCTGACATCATGATCAGTGCACAGGTGTACCTTATACTGCCCACAATAAAAGGCCACCCTGGAATGTGAAGTTTTTTGCTTTATTGGGGGTCTGGGGACTCAGAACCCCAATAAGTTCTTGATGACAGTCCTCCGCAGCAGAGCTAGATGAAGACATATGTCACTCCTCCCAACGTTTCCTTGCTGAAAACTGTTTTAAAGAAGTGAACATTTTTGCTCTCACATTGGTTGAAAATCTTGAAATCGCATCTAATTTTCTTTTTCCTCTACCATCCACGGATGAAACTTCTGCAGCAACTTGTCACAACAGCCATATCTGCTACCTCTTTACACAACAATATATTTCACTTTTATATTTTGACTTTTTACACTTTTTGAGTTCTTTGTATATTTTAAATTGTAGGAACAGATGCAGCAGTGGAATTAGGTTGATACAGTGACTGAAATAAGCATATAAGCATCCAGTATCTACGGTCTTTACCTACCTTCCTAATGTGTTTCATAGGAATAAATTGCTGAGCTCTTTTTATAGAAATGTATTTTAATCTGTGAAAGGGTTAGAATATAAATGAACACAGATTGGGGTAAAAAGTAGGAATGAACCAATACTGATACAGGTTTTGGGCCAATACTGTTCTACTGTACTCATATCATGAACCGATACTTTAAAGGTGGTAACTGCAATAATTTGACAGACAATGTTTATTATTTTTTACTTGAAATTTTTATCATTTTTATTAATATTTTATATATTATCTAATCCACCATCCTTTGTTGTAACAAGCAGAAAATAAAATAAAACCTATGTTCATAATCATAGCCCTTTTTTTGTGGTAGAAGTAGGCCTGGGACGATAAGAAATTTTGCTGGACGATATATTGTCCCACAAATTATTGACGATAAACGATATTATTGTCGACATCATCAAGACCAAAATAACCCATATGTAATGTTAATATATCATAATGCAAGTTCACCCTCTAAACTGCAACAATTAAACTGTTATTTAACATTGGAATGTCCAGAACCAGAACTTTTAAATAATACAAACAAAAAAACTATGAAAATAAAAGAAAAAGAAAAAAAGACTGTCTCTGTTAGAAAAGGTTGCACCAAAATCAATAAAATAGATCCTGTCTCTCCTAAAACAATAAATACAATGGCGTATCCAAAAAACTGCACTTCAATAATGATAATAAAAATAGACATGTACATTTCTTAACCTTCCTTGCTTTCCTTACCTTAACATGTGACACTACAAATCCAGTTAAAAGACGTAGCGGTAACGACGTAAACACTTCCATATAAGCAGATGTCTTAACAGACCATGTTGGCTCCGTCATTAATCAAGCTTTTCTTGCGTTTGAAGTTTCAAAGCTCATAACGCTAGCAACGCTAGCTAGTAGGCTCTGAGTTGAACTTTTGATGGTCCGCTCTTGATGCAGCACGGCAACCAATCAGAGCATCTCACTGTGGTGACGTTGCCCGACGTCGATGCTGCCTAGCCGACCACAACCCGCTAGTGTTTAAAATAATCAGAAGAGAAAGGCCTGCCTACGACCTTTGCGAGCGTCACCTTGAAAATGTACCTTCTGTCTTTATGCGTCTAACTAGTCGCTTTCTGAGCGTTGCTTGACGTTGACAAAGCTTGCATCTGAACGCAGGTTCTCCATTCTTCTCACGAGGCTAACTTGCCGCGTACAGCTCTGCTTCCTCCAAGAGATACAGAGATCCTAAAAGACTGACAAGATGCTTCACTCCCTGCATTTCATCCCGCTAAGTCACTAACGCATCCAGGTGCTGAGACCACAGCACAGAGTGAACCCTCTTGTCATCCAGCGTGTTTGGATGCGAGAGACTAGGAAACAAATATATGCATACATATGGCGATATATTGAGGCCGGAAAAATTATCGTGTTCATTTTCATCTATTGTGCGATTTATTGTTTATTTAATTATTGTCCCAGCCCTAGATAGAAGTATTGGCATTGGTGTCAGCGACTACTCAGATCCAAGTATCGGTATCTTATCGGTTTGAAAAAGTGACATCATTCCATCCCTACTAAAAAATGTTGATATGCTGATATGTATCACACTTCTTGCACTAAATCCCCAAGGAAGGGGCATCACATTTGCAGAGGGTATTTGGACCAGACTGCTACGTTGCTGAGTGAGAGTTTTATCAAAGAAGGTCAGCAGATAGTCCATGTCCCACCAGTGTTCATATTTAATTTGAATTTAAATAGGATTGATCATCTATAAATAACTTTGCCTGAGTGACAGGGGAAATTTGGTCTTTTGGTGGAGGACATAAATATGGTGTGAAATTCGCTGCTAACTGCCAGATAAAATAAGTGACGGATAAGTGAGTAAAGAGAAAGTGTTGTTACAGCATGGTTTTTCTAACTTTCTGACATGTTTCCCCTCCTGTGTGCAGAGATTCACTGCAGTCAGGAAAGAAGATGCAGGTGAATATTACTGCAGAGCAAAGAACGATGCAGGACATGCTGAGTGTGCGCCGCAGAAGATGGAAGTGTGTAAGTGTTTAGTGTACACAGAGGCAGCATCATCGTCGTCCTACAATGTGCTGTATGTTTAGTCTGAATATCATTGCTGATTTCTCTGCTCTTACTTGACCTCTTCAGATGATATTGACATCGTGGGGATCGTACTGGGAGTGCTGGTGGTGGTCATTGTGCTCCTATGTATAACAGTGGGGATTTGCTGTGCATACAAACAAGGCTACTTCTCCAGTCAGAAACAGACCGGAAACAAGTAAGATGGCAGAACAGCCTCTCATTCACATCCACAGATGGATGCTTCTTTTCCACTGCCAACCAGCAGCAGCACTGTAAGAACCTGGTCGCAGTAACGGTGCTTTGGTTTGTGTTTACCAGCTACAAAGTTCCAGCCAAGGCAGACGGAGTGGACTACGTCAGGACAGAGGATGAGGTTGGTACAGCCGTAAAAATGCTAAAGCTGGTTTAAGCTGGCCCAGTAAATCAGCCTGAGTCCCAACAAACACAGACAACCTTACCAGTCATGCTCATAGAATAACAGCCTATCAAATGGGGCTGTTTCTGAATATAGCTGCTTAGTATAACACAGTCATGTCACAGAAGATGGGAAGATGAACCTCAGGTGTTCTGTAGTCTGTTACACCATGGCCATCAGGACGTTGGTATCTGAGCAGACCTATTTACTGTCTTACCTTCTGGACTAAAACATTCTGGTCCAATATACTAGGCTGCTGGTTGTCTAACTTGGAGCTTTAGCTGTTGGGTGTGCATTTGAAGCTGTTAATATTCAGTCCTGCTGGAGAAGGTTGATGGATCATAAAGTCCAAAAGCTTTCCAACTGGACTACATTAGTGCTTCAGATCAGAACCGTAGCAGCACTGCATCCGCTTCAACCCCCATGCCCATCCAGTCCTTCCACAGGTCATACCAAGACGGCAAGAAGGTGTTTCTGGACTGGTATAAAAGTATTTTGGCAACTAGACAAATGGCTGCAGTCAGGACCTTTGACCTTTAACCTGCTCACTTAGGCCTGTAGAATCCCAGAGGGAGTTCTCTCTGATTTCTCAGAGCATTGCACAGAGACATCCACTCGTTTTTGCTATTAGAAGTAATAACTGTTATGATAAAATAATATATTATTGGGTCTGGGGTAGGGACGCACCGATATTGGTATCAGGTACTGGGGCCGATAACGTTCGAATGTACTCAATACCATGAAGAAATACTTAAAATGGGGAAACTCTGCAATAATTTAACAGAAAATGTTAATTGTCACTTGACATTTTGGTTTTGTGGCCATTTTCATTAATATTTTATTTTTCTTCTAATTTACAATCATTTGTTGTATCAAGCAGGGAAGCAAGTAAAACCTGTCTTCATTGCATTTTTTGTGTGTTAGCAGTATCTGCATTAGTACTTGGTATCGGCAAGTACTCAGATCCAGGTTCCAGTTTGAAAAAAGTGGTATTGTTTCATCCCTAATCTGGCGCCATTTTTGGGTGGTTTTAAAAGTTCTATAAGTATAATCATAAAGTGTACAGCGTTTTCATTTGGTTCAATTCAAAGAGACAGAAGTGTTCACCATTAAACGATTGAAATGTTTGTGTAACAATCAGGTAATAATGTTGCTGACCATTAATGATTCTTTCTCAACTTTATTACTGAGAAATATAACCAAAAATACAATGGGGATGATGAGAATTATGAGATTGTTTCCCTTTAATGTTAGTTATTAACCCCGTCATGAAATATCTGATATAATCCTCAGTGAGCGCTGCAGACGGCAGCGTCATAAAGCGAATGTACCTGGCCTGGAGGTAAAACACGTTGACCCTGAATAGTTAAATGTTTCTCCTGTGTGACTGTTCTCCCTGCAGGGGGACTTCCGACACAAATCATCATTTGTGATCTGATAATGGAACAAGGACAGCGAGGGCTGTTGTGCTCAGAGTCACGACATGTGGCCCCGCCCTCCACGCTGTCGGACCACCGAGCTGCAACCGTTCAAGCTCTTGAGTTCACAGCAGGACTGAAATCCAACAACTTAAACTTGCCAAAGGTGACAGGAGCTTGCAGGCCACAAGATGTAAAAAAAAGTATCTCATTTAAGTTTGTTTGCTAAATTATGGTCTTCATTTCCAGTCATTGCATGGTTTTTAACATACGTTGAGGAGGCAGGAAGGAAACATCTCTGATGTGGCAGGTAGAAAAGAGGGAGGAGCTTCTTTCCTCTGCAGGCAGTCTATCATGTCAACTTTCTACTGTAAACATTTAGCTTTTGTCATTTGTATAACATTTGTTTTCTACTGTTGAAACACTATTTTTGATGGAATATATTTTAAAATGCCTATAGATAAAAGTTTACTTTTTTAAATATTTGTAAAATACTAACATGTGTGTTTAGGTTGTTGTTGTTTTTTTTCTTTGGTTGTGGAGAAACGTTTGTGACACTTTGACCACTTTGTGTTAAGCTGGAAGCATTCTCACCTGTCAGAAGAAAGACTTGCTGCTTCATATGGAGAGGTCCACGCTGAGGATCGGTCTTACATACCCAGTCTGTGTTAAAGTGACAAACTTCCACCTTCATGTTTGTAGATAGTCTTAGTGCGAGGCTTTAATGAGTGCCAGTCAAATGCTGTGAAACACTGTACACAGTCGGAGCTGCATGTTTTCTCATTTTAAGTGTCCTTCAATGCTTACAGTTAATCCTGTATATATTACAGTTATGTCAGGATAGACACACAGTATGTGTAGTGTCACACTATAACAGTGAGCATGGTGGTAATACAGGGTTTGTAAGTTAACCTTCCAGAACCACAGGACCCAAACAAAACAGCTAGATGTGGTATGTTCAGGGTTGCTACACAGTCTGGAAATGTTTGGAAATTTATTTCAGTATTTTCCAGGTTTGGAGAAGTTTACTACCTACTAATAGTCTTTGGGTGTATTCACACCAACCTGGTTTAGTTTCCTTAAAACAAACTCTTAATCATTTTCTCCCTTGGTCTGAACCTTTTGTTCTGGTGTGAATTCAAATCAGAAAATTCTGCTGTGGACCAAACAAGCAAGCCGAGACCCAGCTAAAGAGCTGCTCTCAGAGCGATTCCAAACCCACAATGGTGGCGAGCAAATCCAGTGTGAATGCAACCAAACTTTATCCGACCCAGTGAACAAAAAAATCTTCCTTTTTAGGCTGGACACGTAATGAGAAGTAACTGTTTGGCATTTTTATACATGTGCTGCAAATATCCCCATGGAGATATCAATTCTGTCTATTCAGATTTTCAAATTGTTATGTGAATTCTGCACAATCCATCTATCTGCATCTTATTTACCACCTCATGTTGCATCAAACGGTCTTAACGCTCAAACATTTTGGTTAAGATCTGTAGCTGCATCAGAGGTCGCGCTACAATCTTTGGTTGTCGCTCATATCGATTGCTTGAAAAAATTATACTCATAATCACATTTTTCTGTTAATTTTGAAAAATAAAATTTTTATTTATTTTTGTTTTAGTCTAAAATAAATTTTAACAACCGAAACAGAATCCAAATGGTGCCATGATACAGATTAATAAGCTACATTATGAGTATTTCATCGTGCTGAATGCGCTGCCAGAAGCTGAACTGCTCTGGCTTTGCATAACGGAGGCTAAGCGGCAATTCAGCCATAGTTTTGAAATAAGAGAACATTTATCTAATTTAAGTGATCAGAATAGAGCAAAACTCTAAACAAGGGGACGATGGATGCACTCTTTTTGCATCAGTAAAATGCAGCGATCTGGCTGTGCCACCTGTGCAGCCACAGATGTACTCCTAATATGCTTTCACCTTCAGAGTTTTCCAGCAATGTTTTAAAATCGGTCAAATACGGAAAATATGTTAAGCTAGTTTCACATGGCTCCCTGGTTTTACCCTGCTTACACGCCTAACTTCCCAATGGCTGAAAGACCTAAGGACACATGTCTTTTTGTTGAGAAACTCTGGTCCTGCTGCAGTTAACTTGCAGTGTGACTGAGAACCAAAGCAAAAAGAAAAAACATTTGGTCCAGACCAAAGCAAGCAAACTATCAGATCTTCTTGGTGTGAATACGCCTTAAATATTTTCTCCTTCCTCATGACCTTTTCTTCTTCCTTGTCTTTATTTGCTCTCCTTTTTCCTCCCCCTGCCACCTTTCATTTGTTCCATCCTTATTAAACTAAATGCATCATAAATATCAGATAAAAATGTATATTGAACTTTAGTATTCAACATTTTAAAACAAACATAAAGAATTAAGACTGGAAAAAGTCTAGCATTTCTAGATGTGTGTGTAGCAACCCTGTAATTAGTTTGATTTCTACTGAGGACAAGAAGTTTTTTAAAGACTTGATGAAGATTAACCAATGAATTCAACCCATTAATATCTTATCAGAATAAGGTCCACTTTTTGTAACTCTTTATACTAACATCATCAAACAACTCAGCTTAAGAGCTTTCATAGTGCACAAAGCTAAATCTGTTGTGGAACAAAGACTGATACAGAGTGGGCTGCACCAACAAACAAACAGTCTTATTCTGATTGGAACAAACCAAGGTTTAAAACAGAGAAATCCAGAGGAGCTGCAAACGCAAATGAAAATCAAACAAACCTGGACTTAGTAAATACAGAGAGAAGGATCCCAGATCAGATATTTGGACTGTTCTATACTTATCCTTCCTGGAAGTGTAGTCCTTGGCACCTTTCATCACTTCCCCAGTTTCTTAGCCTAGGAAGTACCTCAGACCAAACAGCAGCATTTTCTCTGTCTGATTCCTCCTTCAGGTAGGATTTTGTCCTGAGTCTATCAGCAAACTGACCCTGGGTAAAGTAAGGTCCCAGCCTTTCATGGGGAGACTCTGTAATTCTTCCATTTATTATCATCCTACTGATTATGACGTTAAATCAGAACACTTGGATTAACCCTCGTTGACGTCACCTATAGGTTTCTGTAGAGAAAAAATGATGCCAACTGGGCGGTTCCCATCGCCGCCATTTTGTCCGCGTCACTCTCCTCGTCATTCTCAGAAACTCTAAAAATGGGAAAGAGGTGGAGCTTAGAGTGGCGCTGTGAGGCTGGGGGCGGAGGGTTAACACTCCGAGCCGACATAGCTACAAGCCAGTAAGAAGCTAGTCGGGAGCTAACTGAAGCTAACGTAGGCTGTAGCCGGTTTCAGCCAGAAGACCGCGGTTAAGAGACTTTTACCCCGTTTTTCAACAAAAATCACTTTAGACCCAGAAACATCTCGAGTAGAGAAAACATATCGATATAATAAGACCCAAATGGGTCGGGTCAATACGGCTTTATATGGTGTTATTTCCATTACCATGAGTGGAGGGTGAGAACATAGACGTGCTCATCTTAACAACACATCCAGCAAAAAGCAGTCACAAAGTTATCATGAAAACTCAGATCCTCTCAGAAAATAAAAGGCTTTTGACTCACTTCACATCTCATCCATTAATTCATGCCTCCAGCTGTGTTCCTCACACCAGTCATGATCTAACCAGCGATCATCCAGTCTGTCTAGAGTCCAACTCTGTAGTCTTCCAGCCTGATCTAGCCGACTCCTGCTCTGGATGCTGCGGCTTCTCGGTCCTGCCGACTTTGCTGCTCTGCTGCTCCAACTCGCGTGTAGGAAGAGATAAAAGGTAAGCTGGTAAGGCATCAGCCGGTATAAAGCCTCCCCCCAAAGCATAAACTTCTTGGACGGTCTGTTACTGTAATCAACGCCACAGCAAGCCGTCTATGTCCAATAATTGCAGATTAAAATCCAAAACTGAATAAAAACTGCAGAGGCAACTGATAGTGGAGTTCAGAAACACCAAATGGCTGAAGTCTTTACGTTAGTCCCAGGCTGTGAAGAGCTTCCCTGCAAGGAGAGGGGGACAGCAGACTACGGAGACTACCCCCTCAGAGTTGTCATGATGGTAAACCTGAACTATCTAACCTAAAATGGTTTTTTGAACCAAGCTGTAAACATGTTTATTTATGCTGTAAAGTTGGCCTTTTTAACATGGGAGTCAATGGGAATTTGCTCCTTTTTGGAGCCATCCCCCAGGATGAGGGAGGAACCGGAGTTTGCCCCTTGGGAAAGACATTAGCACAATCATTAGTTCCATATTAACTATTTATTCCATGTGTTCTTGGAACCTCCGAGTTTCATCTCAGACAGATCAAGTGAAACTTTCGCTAAAATAGAATCCCAATGTGGAATCTTGACAATTCCTCTCCAGCCCAACATTGAATCCAATAAGGATGCTGTGGAGAGATTAAACATTGTTATTACCTCTTATTGGTTGGAAAATCTCCACAAATTCTCTGGCTTACAACTGGAACACAGTAGAGACTGGGGGGTCATTCCCAGATCAAACACCTGATCAGGCAAATGGCACAAAGCAAAAGTAACAGGCTGGTTGGTGGCCTCTTCAAACCCCCAGATATAAGGAAAAATCGATTTCTGGTCAAAACTTTGATTTAAAGTTCTGTTGTGAGAAGTGGAATGTGAAGCTGAGAATTTTGTTGGTGCAGCTCAGCCTCCACAGCTTGTGTTCTCATTCATCTCAGCAAGGCTGACGTTAGTGAGGGACAGATTCATCTGGGCTCTGGATGGTTAACACTTGTACTGATTGTAAATACATGTTTGAGCGTTTTGCTGTTTTTGCCTTTCTTTTTCCCCTCTCCAGATCATGTAAAGGAGTGAAAACATTTTTTTTATTGAGGCAATATGAGACTCTTTCCATTAGTGAGACTGAAGAACATGAAGAACATTTCATCTGATCTTTCCCAACAGGAATACCAGAGGTTCTGGGGTCAGCCCTAAAAACTACTCAGAGCTCTTTGTTCATTTGAATCTTTATCCACTCAGATGAATCTGATCACCTTCAGTGTTTTCCAGAGGACTCTGTTCAGCTGGAATCAGACACTGAGATCAGCTGCGTGGTGAAATGTTACCTTTATATCAGTCGTGGTAGAGACGATGTGCCCAACTATTTTACACCAGAAGTCAAAGTTAACATGTTCCTTTAACATGTCGTTGGGGTTCCTGCATAGTCTACAAAATTATGGATTGTTTTTTCAGTCTTTAAAAGGTTGGAAAATATATATTTTTCCCATCCCACTGTCTAGACATCTTTGATTCTTTCTTTGTTCATGTCCTTTTCCTCCTCATGTCCCCATGTCCTTCACTTTCTCCTGGCTTGTCTTCCTCTGGTTCTTTCCTGTTTCATAACTCCCATGTTCCATTTTAAAGCCGGATCAATGTCACTAGAAATTCCTAGTTAACCTTAGTATTTGTTACTTTAAAATGAAGATAAGAGACAGTTTGGAATGTTGACTCTGGAACTATTAGATGGAAGATATGCAGGAACCCTTTTTGTGTCTTTGACCGATAACAAATGAGACAGATGAACACTTTTGAGCATATTGATGCTGCAGCCACTGTTCATTTGTTAAAAAGTTCATTCCTCTTAAGTGCCTTCTGCCTCCAGTCCAGACCTGTCCAGTTTCCCAGGAGAGGTCCGATGGTTCCGTCAGAGGCCTCCCTTCACCCGGCCCTAATCATTTACCCATAAGCATGGCGTTTGAGAGGAATGATGCTATACTGCAAATCTCTGCTTCCCCTCTTACATATCTGATCATTTGTAAATATGTTTTTTTTTCATAGATTTGAAGATATAGACATGTTGAAGTAGAAATATATAATTGTTAGTACCTATATAAAGATAGATATATATCTATCTCTATATAGTGGGACATATTTTTGGTAATGACACTTAGCACTGATATCAGAAAGAAAAAAGAAGGAAGTGACATTCACAGCAGAGATAGTCCATCTCCAAACCCAGCCTGGTTCTGCTGCCTGCTGAGGCAAACATGGTGTGCCTGTGTGTTCACTAACATGTCAGGCAGGTAGAAACAAAGCCGAGGTCTTGCCTACAGGTGGCTTTGAACGAGCGTATGTATGAGGCAGTGATGATGCTTTCCACTGTGTGATCTGCTCTAAAGGACATGTTACCTCTGCTATTTGTAGACCAGGACTCTGAACCACACGGGCAAAAATGGAACTGCTGGGTTGCTTTTGTTCATTTTAGAGCAAACCGTTTGTGATGAATAAAACTTTTCCTTCCTCCTTATTTTCCTGGAGAAAATTATTTGTGTGGTTTCTGTTTCATGTGTCATTCAGTCGGTCCTACTGGTTCTATTAAGAATGACTGTTCCTCCCACTGACAGCATCACTGTTGATCTAAAGCCACAGGCTGTTAGAAAAGCTAGTTACAGTAAATCATGTCAAGTTTTTTTTTTTCTGTGAAAACGGACTCACCTCTGGAATAAGAGCTGGCTCACTCTGAATTCATTGCACTTTGGGGTTACTGAAAAATCCACCAACATTAACATTATTTCTAAACATTGCATTTGATGGAGTATTTCTACCCCAGAGAAACTATGTTTGTTCACCTTATACATAAAATCTTAAGTTTTATGGATATTTTTTGCTATTTTGATTTTAAAGCACAAATTGAGGATCAACTAAACAAAAGTAAAGATTATTGAATCATTTAAAAAAATTGATGGAATAAAAATGTTTTAACTATCGAAATGAAATGCAACCAAAGATTGTAGCTCTAGTTAATGTGGACTTGTGGCTACTAGTAGTAGTGTTCAGAACATCATACAGTATAAGAAAAACCAAAAAGTTCTATATTTGATCAAGGCAATCAGCTTTTTCCAGAATATTATTTTGTGTATAACAGTGCTGAAAGGCTGAGGTTGAAGTAAGTTTGATAAAAACAAAATACAGGTCAGAAAGTATGCTAATACTTACCTCACTTTACTGTATGAGTCTTGAGTGATGTCACTTTCTGGGTGCTGAAAAAGTTTAAACAATTATTTTTTTAAAGGGGGAGATTTGCATCTTATGGGGAAAATGATTACGTTTTGCTGTTTCATATATTGTTTTTCATATGTTTTTAATTTAGCCTAAAGAAGACAAGTAAATAATTATATTACCAAAAAAAATCTGGTTACGGTAAATTTACATTTCTATTTCATTCACTAAAATAGGAACTTTGGTAAATGGGGACATGCTTATTTCGCTTACCTCTACTCATTTGAAACCCATAAAACTTTTAAAAACATTAAGTTTGTGTGTCATGATACAAAGGAACATGGACCCTTCTATTTCTTCACTGTGAACCCGAACAGTACAATGAACACAAAAGTTGTTTAATCATTGTAATCAAAAGCAGTGACCAAGTCAAGATAGCTTAAGACTTATAACTAGATTCAACTTTTACTGTAGTTATATGTTTAATGGAATTAAATATTGTGAGTAAATGAAATCTCTGTATCCAAAGTTATGAGTAATGAGACATGATAACATCATGATGTCAAGCCATGTGACTGTCCACTGCAGGAAGAGGAGGAGTCACTGACTAAGAAGGGTTGTTAGCAACCATGGCTCAGGTGGTAGGAGTTCATCCTATAACCAGTGGGTTACCAGTTAAACCCCTAGCTCTATCTGTGTCAGTTGTTGTGTCCTTTGGCAAGGCACATCTCCTGCTTTACCTGCTGAGGCTAAGCCGTGATAGAATAGCAGCTTCACTTTTGGCACTCTGCCCCAATACAGTTGTGACTATAACGCTTCCTATCACCACCAGTGTGTGTATTAATGAGTGTGGCATAAAACCATATATATTCTTTAGACTGAAAATGTGCTACATGAATGCAGGCCACATTGTATTAAACAGGTTCATTTAGAGTTTATAAAACTTATAGCATTTGAGTTCATGAAGTAATGAATACAATTTAAAAAATCTGAATATGCTAGTTTAGTGAAATAAAATTATGTAAGTTAGTTGACTACTAAATTTTGAGTTGGAGATTATTTAAATGCTTGGATTTTATTCAATTCACATTTTTTAAGACATGATGAACTTATATTAAACTCATTTAAAAATTATTATATAAACAGTTTTGTTGTAAATTTCAAGGTGTCTGGGGGTTTACAGTGTTGTTTTAAAATGTATTTTGTGATTTACTTTAAAATCTTGTTGGTAAACCTGTGTGACACAAAGTGCACCGAACTCAGAGAATCACCAAGCTCCATCATCCATAGAGGAAGCAGGGGACTGGGTAGACATCAAGCATCTTTTATTGATACACCTACCCCTTTAACTAGCTCATTTTGTCACCTCAACCTTTAATGTACACTAGTTCCTCATACCAGCTGTTTAACATGGTGGTGAAGAAATAATGACTTGGATCTCAATCCTGAACTGGTATCTTGCAGAAACCAGACTTTTAAATGTGTTGCTTTGATTTGTTTCCACTAATCCAGGACTGGCCATGTAATTTATCCACGTGTTTATAACATCTAAGGGAAAGATACTCCGTGGGTGTCTAGAAGTTTTCAGAGAACAGAACCTGGAGCTGACATGCTCACAGAACAGTCAAAGCAATGCAGATGGGAGAAAGTCGTATCTGTCAGAGAGATGTTTCCTATTTCAAAAATCTCCTAGCGGCACGCGACAAACTGCCCTTCTGGCAAACATTTACATGTGAGTCGCAATGCAGCTGCATCTAAAATAATTGTTTTGTTTTTATCTGTGTGAGGACAGCTTAGCATTCTGCTTGGTCAAAGTCCTTCTGTCGTGTCTATAAATAGGCCAGAGAGTTGAACAATTCATGATGGGATTTCATTCAAGACTTTAATTTCTCTCTCGATTGTGTTCCACGTCTGATTCAGCTAGTATTAAAGAACATCATTACGTCTGAGCTGCAGGGGAGCAATTTAACTGTTGTCAGGTTGGATCATAAAACTATTCACAGTAAGCGGATCATCATAATCTTTTTTCATAAGTCACCAGAACTAATTAGGTTGGTAAGAAAATCTGTTCCCAGCGGAGCCTCGTAATGAGATGAAGGAGCACAGTAACACCATTTCTAACAACTGTTTCCTCACATGTTCACATAAGCTGGGAAACACTGTTCCCAGCAGTGATGAGACAGCGTTCAGGGCTCATGTTTAACTGATATCTGCTTAAACCTACTCCTGGTCTGAAGCAGACCTTTGAAGGAGGACTACACTGTTTTACGTTACCTTGCAAAAAGTATTTACACCCTCCAGATTTTTACTCTCGCACAGTTTCAAATTTCAATGTATTTTACTAGGATTTTAAAACAGTACAGTATAACGTAGCAACTGTGACGTGAAGGGAAATGATTCATCCTTTTCTACATTTGTTACAAATAAGAATTTGAAAAGTGTGGAATGTGCTTTGTAATCAGTTCCTCTGATTTGATACAGAAGATGGAAATAGAAACTTTTGCCCGTTCTTTACAAAGCAGCTCAACTTCATTCATATAAAATGAAAAGCATGGTCAAACATCAATATTTGATTTTTGCCACAGATTCTCAATTGGATTTACGTCTGAGCTTTGACTGGGCCGTTCTAAAACAGGAAAATGTTGTTCTAATGTCTACCGATGTATTGGTGGCTGAAAGTTTAGGGTCATTGTCCTACAGGGAGGTGAATGTGTGTCATGGTCCCCAGTCTGCTGCAGCCTCTAACAGTTCTCCTTCCTTTATTCAGTAGGTTCAGCCATCTTCAGATTCCTTGTCCCTACAGAAGAAAAGAATCTCCACAGCTTGTTGTTGCCACTGCCATGTTACACTTTCTGGTTGCCATGTTCAGAGTGATGTGCAGTGAAAGTTTATTGCCACACATAGCATAGGTCAAAAAAGCAACGTTTTTGGTATAATTGCAGCCATTTTCTTTCCATTTTCAGATGGTAAATTGAACAGAGTTTTGTGAGCTATTTAAAGCCCAGCATACTGTTTTAGAACTTAACTCTGATTTAACCTTCTCTACAACTTCCTCTCTGAGCTGTCTGCTTGTCTCTGGGTCTTTATGGGGCTGTTTTTTTCTCTAATGTTCTCTTTCTTCAGAGAACAAACCTCTGAGTCCTTCACAGTCTACCTGCCCTTGTTACACATGACAGAACCTCTTTAAAGAATGGTTAGCTAACATTTTGGTCATATAAAATGCCTTTTATAGTAAATGAAAAAGATGTAGCTTTTTTTTTATTTGGAACTGCAGGAAAAAGAAAATATCCTTATGAGCCACCAAAAGGTTGCTGGCTGCCTCACCAGATCGGATTCACTATTACTGAGCATGTAGTGTAAATATTTTACTACACTGGATGGAAAGGCCTGCCAGAGAGAAGTTTAACCTCATCAGCATTATGTGCACAGTGATAAAAAGCTTCATTAAAGAGAAAGTACACGGTTTTGGGCGTTTTTTGCAACCTGGACCTTATTTATTGCATGCATTACATTCATTTACTCACCCAGACACGTTTGGAGCCACATTTATATTTATTATGAGTTACCTTTTTTTTTTCTTTTATACTGTTTATACGTGTGACATTTAGCTGCTAAAAGAGATGCTGCCAAACAAAATTTCGTTGTATGGTTATATAATGACAATAAAGCTCTTATTCTATTCTACATGGAGTCATTTGGGAGATGTAGATCCATTTGTGATCAGCGTATATCCATATAATGGGAGTTAATGGGGCAACGGATGTGCAACCTCTAAATAATGTATTATCTGCCACAAAACTCCTGTTTTGCACATCAACATATGACAAGAGGAACCTGGAATCAAACCTACAACCCTCGAATTATCTACAAATTACTCTAGTACTGAGCCACAGTCACCCTCGGAACCATTACAGGGATTATTAGTATATGTGTGATTATCAACATCATAACTTCTAGCTGATAATTACCAGTCTACAGAAGTTTAAGGATTTGTCTGATACTGATATAAAAATATTTGGTTGTTTTTTTTATCTCCATTCATCCATTGTAACACTGACACTGATGTGGGTGGTCTAGAGAATAAAGAACCAGTGCAGTACTAAATGTCTGGAATCTAGACTATTTCAGAATGCTTTTTCTTTACTCATATCAAACCACATTTAAAATATGTAGGTGTTGGGGAGGGTTCTTAAATTAATTTTAAATGTATTTATTTGACTAAATGGATGAACGCAGTTCATCCTCTAAGCCTTTAGCCACTGTTTTACGTGTAAGTGTGTAAGTAAGGATTTAAGCAGCATGGACAATTTGATCACGTTAAACGATGGAAAAAAACATCCCGAGCTTAAATCCCAAACCCATCAGAACTGAACTAGAAGGGAAGAATGGAGGACAGAACCACGTCAATCCATGGGATCATGTGGTGTCACTCTGCTCTCTGCTGGTCATTCTGACTGCAGCAGTTACCTAAACTACTGTGTGCTTACAGTAAAACAGCTCAACATGTAACTATTGCAATCTGTAACGGATAAAGAGTTTTACATTTTAGAAAAATGTCATTGTGTAACTATTTAAACATTACAGACCTTTTTACCACTCATTTCAAGTGTCATGATTTCAGTGACGTTGATCAAAAAATGCTCTGGAAAATACCTAATATTTATTTTACTGTAAGGTACAGGGATATGAGGAACCTGGTGGAAAAAATTGAAACATTGTCTGAACTGGTTTATTGTTTGTTCAAATAGATAGATAGATAGATAGATAGATAGATAGATAGATAGATAGATAGATAGATAGATAGATAGATAGATAGATAGATAGATAGATAGATAGATAGATAGATAGATAGATAGATAGATAGATAGATAGATAGATTTCATCCCTCTCTTTAACTATGTGGGCATCAGCCATCTTTATCTATTTTCTGTGTTGGAGCAGCAGCTTATCTACAGATGAGAGGAAGAGATTAGATATGACGATCAGGAATGCCATTTTTGTCCTGGGATGTCCTTCGTCCCAGTGCAGGGGGTGGGAGACAGAAGGACAGTAGCCAACGCCGGATTATCCAATGGGCATTATGGGCACAGGCCCAGGGACCCACGCCTACTGGGGGTCCACTTGAGCAGTTTAAGGAAGAAAAAATGAGTCTTACATTTTTAAATATGGCATAGATTGGTGGTGTTGGAGATAACCAATAAGATCCACACTATTTTTATTTTACCTTAACAGAGTTACAGAGTTTTTAAGGTGCAATTGGGCAAACCATGGTAACATGTAGCACTTTGGTTCCCCTGACTGTCACCTGAATATCAAAAAAGATGGAAAAAGGCAATTTCTATTAACGAAAAAGAGAAAAATGAGAAGAAGAGTTGTTTATTAAGAAGTGTGTCATTTACTGACAGGTTCTTTATACACCGTATTGAAGAAATTCAGGAAAATGGGAAGACATTGTGGAAGATTATGAGCCAGTAAACCAAGCAGTTTGGACAATGCTGCTCTTAGCTAAACAATGTGAAGATAGATGTAGCAGCTCAGACTGGGTTATCTGGTTTTTTGTCAAGATTGTGTGGGACAGCCAATGGAAATAGTTGTGCCATTCTGATTGATGGGGGTAGTGCTGCTGCTTTTCATTATCAGGCGATACATCTTCATGCAGTTGAAAACTGTCATTTTATAAGAATGCGGTTTAAAAAAAATAAAAAAATCAGGTTTCAGTTCGACAAATTTTGCTTGATGATGAAGGGGGGGGGCATATAAATTCTATGTACCTTAGGGGACCCCTTCTATCATAATGCGGCCCTGACAGCAGTACAAATAACCCCCCCATGCATGAAGCTGGTGCTGGTGGTCCTGCGGTGACGGTCTGCTGCTTCCTAGGTGTAACTAGGGCATGTTAATGTACATCCCTCCTCCCAGCAGCTGTTAGACTGTAACATCATTACTGCTCCAACTCAGAAAACAATTTTACATCCCTGATGCTTTTGCTTTTTGAACAGTTTTGTGATTTTATTAGCATAATTATTTATATTTAAATTGCACAGTTTTCCATTTGTGTTCCCACTCCCTGTAAATCCTATTCTTGTTTCTTAGGCAAAAATATAAACACGCAATTAGATACTTTACACTTAAAAAAATACCCTGAGTTTTTAATCGCAGTATTCTGCTCTAGAGGGATGACCAACTGTCTTCTTTTTATCAGACATGTCCTTTTTTCACATTGTGACAGTGTGGCGATCCTGTCACTGTGGCTCCGATAGATAACGTGCCCCGGCTGCTTGGCCACGGGGATTCCCTTTGGCTGACTGGTTAGCGCACATGACTTTCACCTGGGAGTCATGGGATCAAATCCCACCCAGGCCCTCATTGTGTACCATGCCACAACATGATGCATGTCTGGGGGGATTTCATAGACTGCTGAAAATGTCCCTCCCTGGGCAGCCCCCTTATCACAGGGTTTGAGTGTCCCAATGATCCTAGGAACTAAGTTGTTGGGGGACCTAAGCCCCTGGTAGCATCACCCATGGCAAACTTGTCCTAGGTGAGGGATCTGACAAAGCACAGCCCGAAGACCCCTATGATGAGACAAATTATTTGACCCAGAGTTCCCTCGCCCGGACGGGGGTCACCGGGGCCCCTGGAGGAGGGGCACGTTGGCGAGCACCTGGTGGCCGGGCCTTACCCATGGGGCCCGGCCGGGCTCAGCCCGAAGAGGCAACATGGGCCCCCCTTCCCATGAGCTCACCAGAATCAGAATCAGCTTTAGTATGACACATACAAGGAATTTGACTCCGGCAACTTTTTCTCTCCAGTACAGAACTTAAATAAGTGAAATTAAAAAACGGAAAAAAAATAAAATAAATAAAAATAAAAAATAAAGGATAATATATACACCAAACCAGGGTTATTGTACAGTCAGTATATACAGTAAGTATATACAGCAGTGCAGAGTTTTAGTTTATTGTTCATGTGAGTGGACTCACACTCTGTGACTATTCAGAGTTCATCAGAGCGACAGCCTGGGGGAAGAAACTGTTCTTGTGTCGGGTGGTTTTGGCGTACAGCGCTCTGTAACGCCGGCCTGAGGGGAGGAGCCTAAACAGATTGTGGCCAGGGTGTGAGGGGTCAGTGGTGATTTTTCTGGCCCGCTTCCTGACCCTGGCCCGGAAAAGGTCCTCAATGGAGGGAAGATCAGTACCTATGATCCTCTCTGAGGACCTGACTGTTCTCTGCAGTCTGTCCCTGTCTTGCCTGGTGGCGGATCCGAACCAGACAGAGATGGATGAGGTCAGGACAGACTGGACTATTGCTGTGTAGAATATGGTCAGCAGTTCCTGAGGCAGGTTGAACTTTCTGAGCTGACGCAGAAAGTACAGCCTTTGCTGGGCCTTCTTCCTTATAGAGTCAATGTGGGAGGTCCACTTCAGGTCCCGTGTGATGGTGGATCCTAGGAACCTGAAAGACTCTACTGTGGGGACTGGCCTGTTGGTGATTATGAGAGGAGATGTTGCAGGGGGTCTCTTCCTGAAGTCGACTGTCATCTCCACAGTTTTGAGCGGGTTTAGCTCCAGGTGGTTCTGACTGCACCAGAGGACCAGCTGTTCCACCTCCCTTCTGTATGCAGACTCGTCGCCGTCACGGATGAGTCCAATGACGGTGGTGTCATCTGCAAACTTCAGGAGTTTCACAGAAGGGTCTCTTGACGTGCAATCAGTGGTGTAAAGGGAGAAAAGCAGTGGGGAGAGAACACATCCCTGGGGGGCGCCGATGCTGAGGGACCGGGTGCTGGATATGAAGTTACCCAGTTTCACCTGCTGCCTCCTGTCAGTCAGGAAACTGGTAATCCACTGACAGGTGGAGGGAGGCACGGTGAGCTGGGACAGTTTTTGGTGGAGGAGCTCTGGGACGATGGTGTTAAATGCAGAGCTGAAGTCCACAAACAGGACCCGAGCGTAGGTACCTGCAGAGTCTAGGTGTTGCAGGATGTAGTGGAGAGCCATGTTGACTGCATCATCCACTGACCTGTTTGCTCTATAGGCGAACTGCAGGGGGTCTAGCAGGGGATCCGTGATTTCCTTCAGGTGGGACAGCACCAGTCGCTCAAAGGATTTCATGACCACAGATGTCAGGGCAACTGGTCTGTAGTCATTTAATCCTGTGACAGGGGACTTCTTGGGAACCGGGATGATGGTGGAGCGTTTGAGGCAGGAGGGGACCTCACACAGCTCCAGGGAGTTATTGAAGATCTGAGTGAAGATGGGAGCCAGCTGGTCAGCACAGACTTTCAGACAGGACGGAGACACTCCATCAGGACCTGATGCCTTCTTAATCCTCTGTCTCTGAAATAGTTGGCGCACATCCTGTTCACAGATCGTCAGCGCAGGCAGGGGGTCAGGTATGGGGATGGTTTGGGGTGATGCTAGGCCTTTTGTGATGGAGATGGTGGGGGAGGTGGAAGGTGTGAAAGTTGTTTCAAACCTGGAGAAAAAGTCATTGAGGTCCTCAGCCAGGCGGGGGCTCCCCACAGGGTGGGGGGATGGTCTCCTGTAGTTGGTAATGGTCTGCAGGCCCTTCCAAACTGCAGAAGAGTCGTTGGCAGAAAAACGCTCCTTCAGTTTTTGGCTGTAGATTCTTTTTGCTGCCTTGATCTCCTTTGTCAGCTTGTTCCTGGCCTGCTTGTACAGGTCCCGATCCCCACTCCTGTAGGCCTCCTCCTTGTCCTGGCGTAGCCGTCTCAGTTCTGCAGTGAACCATGGTTTGTTGTTGTTGAACGTGCAGAAGGTTTTGGTCTGCACACACATGTCCTCACAAAAGCTGATGTAAGATGTCACAGTGTCAGTCAGTTCGTCCAGGTCTGAGGCTGCTGCTTCAAAGACGCTCCAGTCTGTGCAGTCAAAGCAGGCCAACTGCATCTTTGACTCATCTGTCCATCTCTTTACAGTTCTTACTACAGGCTTAGCAGATTTCAGCTTCTGCTTGTAAGATGGGATGAGGTGGACCAGGCAGTGGTCAGAAAGTCCCAAAGCAGCACGGGGGGACAGAGCGATATGCATTCTTTATTGTGGTGTAGCAGTGGTCCAAAGTGTTCATGTCCCTGGTGGGACACGTCACATGTTGTCTATATTTAGGCAGTTCAAGTTTGAGATTTGCTCTATTAAAATCCCCGAGAATGATTAGCAGAGAGTCCGGGTGAGTTTTTTCCACGTCTGTGATCTGGTCGGCGAGGTGATGTGACGCCTCCGTTACACACGCCTGCGGTGTAGGGGTCGGGTGCAGTGTAAGATGGCCGGTGGCCGAAGGCGGGGACCTTTGCTGTCCAATCCTCTGCTGCAGAAGCTGGCTCTTGGGACGTAGAACATCACCTCTCTGGTGGGGAAGGAGCCGGAGCTGGTGTGCGTGGTCGAGAGGTTCCGACTGGACATTGTCGGCCTTGCCTTAATGCACGGCTCTGGCTCTGGAACCCATCTCCTCGAGAGGGGTTGGACTCTCTTCCACTCTGGAGTTGCTCCCATTGAGAGGCGGCGAGCTGGGGTGGCAATACTTGTTGCCCCCCATCTCGGCGCCTGTACATTGGGGTTCACCCCGGTGAATGAGAGGGTAGCCTCCCTCCGCCTACGGTTGGCGGGACACGTTCTGACTATTGTTTGTGCTTATGCGCCAAGCGGTAGATCAGATTACCCACTCTTTCTGGAGGCCTTCGAAGGGGTGCTGGAGAGTGCACCTTCTGGGGAATGCCTCATTCTGCTGGGGGACTTCAACGCTCACGTGGGCAATGACAGTGAGACCTGGAGAGGGCGTGGTTGGACGAATGGCCCCCCCGATCTGAAACCGGGCGGTGTTTTGTTGTTGGACTTCTGTGCTCGTCATGGATTGTCCATAACAAACACCATGTTCAAGCATAAGGGTGTTCATGTGTGCACTTGGCACCGGGACACCCTAGGCCCCACCTTGATGATCGACCTTGTTGTCGTTTCATCTGATCTGCGGCTGCGGCTGCATGATCAGCTGCGGCTGCATGTTTTGGACACCCGGGTGAAGAGAGGGGTGGAGCTATCCACCGACCACTACCTGGTGGTGAGTCGACTCCGGTGGTGGGGGAGGACGCAGGACAGGCCTGGCAGGCCCAAACGCATCGTGAGGGTCTGCTGGGAATGTCTGGCACAGGCTCCAGGGGTGGATGAGATTCGCCCGGAGTTCCTTAAGGCTCTGGATGTTGTAGGGCTGTGTTGGTTAACGCGGTTCTGCAATATTGCGTTGACATCGGGGGCAGTTCCCTTGGATTGTCACACTGGGGTGGTGGTCCCCCTCTTTAAAAAGGGGGACCAAAGAGTGTGTTCCAACTATAGGGGGATCACACTTCGGAGTCTCCCTCGTAAGGTCTATTCGGGGGTTCTGGAGAGGAGGGTCGGACGAATAGTCGAACCTCGGATCCAGGAGGAACAATGCGGCTTTCGTTCTGGCCGTGGAACCCTGGACCAGCTCTATACCCTCAGCAGGGTCCTGGAGGGTGCGTGGGAGTTTGCCCAACCGGTCTACATGTGTTTTGTGGACTTGGAGAAGGCGTTCGACCGTGTCCATCGGGGAGTCCTGTGGGGGTACTCCGGGAGTATGGGGTACCAGGCCCTTTGATAAGGGCTGTTAGGTCCCTGTATGACTGAGTCTGGTTCGCATTGCCGGCAGTAAGTCGGACTCGTTTCCAGTGAGAGTTGGACTCCGCCAAGGTTGCCGTTTGTCAACGATCCTGTTCATAACATTTATGGACAGGATTTCTAGGCACAGCCAAGGTGTTGAGGGGGTCCGTTTTGGTGACCTCAGGATCGGGTCTATGCTTTTCGCAGATGATGTGGTCCTGTTGATTCATCAGAATGTGATCTACGGCTTTCGCTGGAGCGGTTCGCAGCTGAGTGTGAAGCGGCTGGGATGAGGATCAGCACCTCCAATACTGAGACCATGGTCTTGAGCCAGAAAAGGGTAGGGTGCCTTCTTCGGGTCGGGGAAAGGGTCCTTCCTCAAGTGGAGGAGTTCAAGTATCTGGGGGTCTTGTTCACGAATTAGGGAAAAATGGAGCGGGAGATCGATAGGCGGATTGGTAAGGCGTCTGCAGTCATGCGGGCGCTGTACCGGTCTGTCGTGGTAAAGAGAGAGCTGAGCCAAAAGGCAAAGCTCTCTATTTAGTGGTCGATCTACGTTCCTACCCTCATCTATGGTCACAAACTTTGGGTGGTGACCGAAAGAACAAGATCACGGATACAGGTGGCTGAAATGAGTTTCCTCTGCAGAGTGGCTGGGCTCTCCCTTAGAGATAGGGTGAGGAGCTCGGTCATCCGGAGGGGGCTCAGAGTAGAGTCGCTGCTCCTCCACATCGAGAGGAGCCAGTTGAGGTGGCTCGGGCATCTGGCCAGCATGCCTCCTGTACGCCTCCCTGGTGAGGTGTTCCGGGCACGTCTCATCAGGAGGAGGCCCAGGGGAAGACCCAGGACTCGCTGGAGGGATTATGTCTTCCGGCTGGCCTGGGAACGCCTCGGGATTCCTCCTGAGGAGCTGGCCCAAGTGGCCGGGGAGAGGGAAGTCTGGGTCTCTCTGCTACTCTAGACTCTTCTACTGCCCCCGTGGCCCGACCTCAGATAAGCGGAAGAAGATGGATGGATGGATGCTGAAAATGACCAGGTTTTCATTGTTTTTAAGGGGACTAACAAACAGTCTTAAATTGATTGGAGTGATGCATGCAATAATACACCCTGTGTCTCATTTAATGTCCTCACTGAGATGCTTCCCAGTGGATGGTTGTGATCTGCTCTTAGATGGAACAGATGACAAGCTCTGATTCGCTGTACCATTGAAACGAAACTAATACCTGTTTTCTCAGAATATTATTTCTGATTTTTGTTCAATTTTTGTCCAGTTTGACTTTTTTTTAAAATAATATTTTAACTGCTAAATTTCTCATTCGGAAAAGTAATTGCTAATTTTTCAACTATTAGTTCTTTTAACAAAGAATTTCCAGAGATTTTAAAGTCATTTTTTGCATTTGTAAAATGTTATCTGAAGTTATGCAGCACAAATAAATAATGTATTAACAACCGCCTCTCGCACACCTTGTTTTTGCGACATGGCTGAACGACAGATGACCAAGATTGTTAAAAAGAGGAACTTCACTAGCAGGAAATAGTTTACAGGCAGACCCAGCTCCAAGGTGCGTCTTGTGTGCGCCTGGAACAGAGGGTTATTAGATGCTCCAAATACCTGTCACCTAAAGAATGACATGCAGTTATTCATTGTTATATTACACAGCTGGTGGCCAGAATACCCAGTATGGATAGCACCTGCAGTGGGACCAGAATGACACGATGCCGCGGCTGTGCGCATTTTACGCACAACCCACATCTTATAAAAACATCTAAGCTGTTGTTGATATAAGTATGTCTGCTTGTAAACTGTGTATACCCATAACCACAGGGGGGCGCTGTGGCGTTGAATAAAGACATCATGCCCATATAAAGGGAATGTTGTTTGTGTTAGGTTTTTTTTGCTCTCTCTCTCTTCTTCAGTGCTTGACTCTGGAAGAGCAAGACGTGTTCTGTTCAGCCTGTTCAAATAAAAGTGATGCCAACAAGTGGCTGTTAAAAGAAGTCGTCAGTCATTATTCCGCTGCAGGTAGGCAAAAGTATTAAGCCTACGAAGTTTACCTGCTAACAGATCTAACATTGCACATCATGTCGTACATAGAACATTTCTAGTTACTTTTTTTTCATTTATATTCATATGTGTTATAGAATGTTTACATAGTAACTGTTTCACTGCCACTTTAGGTCTATATTGGTTTTTATTTCTATCTAAGCCGCATTACGGGAGAGATTTTTTTTGTCCTTCAATTTTTCTGTATGCTGCTGCTATTAAGAAATCGACAATTTGTGGGAGACTTCAGAGTTTGACATTTTGCACCTTATTTAGTGACAGACTTTCCTAAAAAAAAAAGGGGATCAGCACGCAGATCCATTCCAAAAATATTGGGCATCCGAAAACGTGGGTAATATTGAAAGGAAGAAAAAAGACGACTCGCACACTAAATGCAGCAATTAAGGCACTAACTTTTTTAATCGACTACAATTTGGAGCCCTGTGGTGTGCGAGGTGCCCCTTGTTTATTTAATATGACAGACTATCATGACATAACCCAAACATAACTTCATGAAATTGCATATTTGTAATGTGAGATGTGGAGGCATAATTTTCCCAGCACGGGGATGTTTAATGTTGTCTAAATCTTGAATTTCATGCATGTTTTTTGCGTGTTGCGGTGAAGGTTGAAATGGGTGTAAAATTGACACCACCTCCTGACTGGGTGTATATTTTTTGCGCATTGTACGCTCACGATTGATAAATGCCGAAAAGTGTACATTTTTTGTGTATGCAACATTTACACCCTGATTTGGTCGTACGCAAGTTTGATAAATGAGGCCCATTGTGTTGTGATTGTGGCGATGCACCGTGTGCTGATGTGTTTTATTGCGCGTAACGGAGATCCTCGAAGCAGTGTTGCCAACTCCTCAGTAAGGAAAGTAGCTATTGGCTGTCCCAAAAGTCGCTAGAAGTCGCTAAATGACGTCATCGCCTAATTTGCATAATTGGCAATTTGCAAATAACTGTAACGGACGCTGTAGGAGAGAGGAATAACGTCGTGGGAGAGACAAAAGTGAGTAAAAAACACCCTAAATATGTTTAGAACTACAAATGTACAAAAATAATTTCAACATTAACAACATTTAATGATTTTAATGCTTTGTCTAGATCCACATTACACACATCAGTTTTGTCCTGTATTGTTAAATGTTATAACAGCAAATTTAATCAAAAGATTGTTCTGTAGGGTGAAATTGCTAGCTCTACAACCAACCCTCCTCCTTTATCCGGGCTTGGGACCGGCAAAGTGACCCAAAAGACACACTCTGGCAGAGTTACTTAGGTTTTTTTTTTTTTAAGTTGTTTTTTTTTTTTTGCTGAGCTAGCTAGCAAGATCTTATGTCACAGAGAGGTAGGCTACACACACAGTGGACGAGGTGAATAAGTGACTGAGCTGCTGAGGTTGTGTGAGTCAAATGCAGTGATTTATTTGTGTGACAGCGTCACAGCGAAGAAACGTTTACATTTAAATCCCGCTCTGCAAGCCAGCGGCGGCTTTCTTTTGCGCAAGCGCATTTCATTTGCAGTCCGGACGCCGAGTGGTGAGGGTCTCCTCTCTCTCTCTCTGCTCCGCCCATAGACTGTAGATGGGACTGCTGCGCAAGGCTACTGTGAGACTGGCCGCCTGTAAGTGCTTTGGGACGGGGGAGGGGCTCACGTTGAGGACAGTAACTGCAGAACAATACGTGCTTCACGCCAGAGTCTCCAAAACACCAGAAAAAGTCGCTAGATTTGTCGCTAGTCGCTTTTTTGAAAAAAAGTCGCTATAGGGGTCTGAAAAGTCGCTAAATCTAGCGACAAAGTCGCTAAGTTGGCAACACTGCCTCGAAGCAGCGAGAAAATGGCTCGCTCTGTGACGAGCATTCAGACAGTAGACCGACTATAGACCCACATAAAATAGTCCCTGTAGTGTGGGATATTTGATGAGTTCAGTACATGAAATAAACATTTGTTCTAAAATGTTACGTTTGTGGGACCATGGTATAAGCGGATTAAACAATTCGGAGCCGTGCATTAGACGGTTATAATGCACTTCGCGAAGTAACACTACATTATAACCGTCTAAATCACGACTCCTCGTTGTTTAATCCTTACGTATTATTATGGTGCATTCACACCGGCCCCATGCGTCAGCGTCAGTTGCGACAAGATTACAGGTAAAGTCTATGGTAGAGTACGTCAGAGGTCCATCAAAGTCTCTGCGGTGAGTTGTGTACGTTTGCTCCGTCAACTTCACTTGCGTTACATACGGCAACGTAAGCAACGCAGAAGTTCAGCTAGTTTAACTTTTGACGGATCCAACGCAGTTAACACAGTGCGGCAACCAATCAGAGCGTCTCACTGTAGTGATGTCACTATACACGCATCATGAATGAAGCGGGATAAGAAAAAACATTTTCCACATTGGAAGACAAGCTGATCGTGGCCGTCTGCCATCGCAGAGAACTTTATGATCCGTCCTCGTCTTTCTGTCTTTTTACTTGTATTAGTTTACAGCACAGCTTTGCCACATCCAATATGGCGTCGTCGCTGATGTATCCCAACGGTTCCCAAATTCGATCCATGAGTCTATTTTTTTTATCTATTTCCCTCTGGAGAAAATCCATGGTGAGTAGTTTAGCAAACACAGATTTCAAAATCAGAAATAACACTTACCAAAGACAGAAACAGGCGCTCCTATGGAGGAACAGAGAACTTGTAGTTGGTGTCCTGCTAGGAGATTTGAGCTCTGATGCGGCCCAGGAGGTTATCAAACTGGGTGCGGGACAGACGAAGTACCGCTGAAAGCGAGCCTCATCCATACCTATCAACTGGAGCAAATGGTTAAACTCCCCAAACTCAGAATGCATCTGAATAAAGGGGTGAACCCACAAACGGCGCTGATGTAGCCGAAGTCGACGTTGTCTAGCTTTATTTAGCAAATAAAGCCAAGCCACTGGCTGCATCTGAAACCACTAAATTTGTAAGAGGTCTTACGCCAAACCGGATGGGCGTCAGCGTCCGCCAGTTAGGAAGGAGTTAGGGAAAGTGGCCTCAGGGGGCGTTCCAAGATGGCCGAGTGAGTAGACGCTTACTGCCGAGTTTAGCAAATGTAACTTTATAATACGGCAGGAACATCATGTCATCTCAAATTTTAGAAGCATTTTCGGTATTTAATCCAAAAAGGGTCTAAATTTGATGAACAAAGCGACAAAATGTCAAACCGTGATAAAAAAAGTTACTGCTAATGGCTAATGCTAACCAGACAGCCGTGTCGGTAAACCCGCTGGTCGGCAACTGCCATGACTGCTCGGCTGTTTCACTGCCTCTCCCAATGTCTGAAGATCTGATGGACGAATTTCCACCTCTACCCGTCTCACCTAGCCAGTCTCCGGCACCGAAAAAAAGATGCACTCCAAAGAAGGTAGTGGGGATGGTGTTGAAACTTTATCAAAGTTAATAAACGAAAGAATCGATGACCTCGTGGTGCAAATTGCCGGTATGAGAAAAACTGGACTTTGCATGCGAGGAGATAAAAGATGTCAAAGGCACAGTGGGCACTTTGGAGCAAAAATTCTCCAAAGAGGACGGGCGTATGGATAAAAACCAGCAAAGAATCACAGATCTGGAGCGTTACTCCAGACAATGGAACCTTAGGCTGTTTGGTGTCAAAGAAGTACAACAGCAGGATGTATGGAAAGTTGCTGCTGAGATCTGTCAGGCCGTGTGGCCTGAATGTAAAAATCGTCTTTATGACACCATTGACACTGTACATCGGGTCGGACCCGAACACCAAAACAGCACCAGACCCAGCCCTATCATCATCCAGTTCATCTCCCGCAGGACCAGAGATTGCTTGTGGAAAGCTGCGAAGACATCTCCATACTATAAAGAGAACCGGGACCTGAAGTTTGCTGAGGACCTTTCAAAAGAAGACAGAGAGCGCCAGAGCAAGCTGTGGCCGATTATTGAGAAGGCTCGCAGTGAAAATAAAAAGGCCTACTACGTCGGATGCCGAGGGTTTGTTAACGGGACAGAAGTTTTCCCATCTTCAGAATGAAAAAGGTGAATAAGGAATGTAAAAGTCCCTTCTATGCTGCGTAGTTGCTTGGGTTTGACTAATTGTTTTTTCACTGATCCTTGTGTACTTCGAATCGTTAATTCTACGCTTCATTTATAATATGAGGACACTTTAAGTTTCAACACGGGAGCTGTATTTTATTTATATATTAAAATATATATATATTGTCCCTATCTTTCTGCCGAGGTATGTTTATACTTGCAATGCTCGGTCCCTATTGAGGTTTATTACCTGTTAAGCACACAATACTTGTTCCTTAAAGTTCTGTTTAGTTTTCTAAATTGTCACTTTCCATTGTTTCTTTTAATGCCAGGGGGTTAAGACATATTTGTAAACGTAAAGCCTTATTTTTGTTTGCTAAAAAGTGTAAAACTGATTTTTGTTTTTTCCAAGTAAGCCATTCTGTATCTGCCGATGTGAACTTCTGGAAGTCATAATGGGGTAATGATGTTTGGTATTCGCATGGCAATGAGAGGTCAGCTGGGGTCACAACTCTTAAAGGTGGCTTCGGTGGTATTGTTCTTCATTCAGATTGTGATTCAGCAGGTCATTATATTTGTCTGGTCATAGAATACAATCACTCCATTTTCATAATTGCTCATTTATATGGCTATAATACCAAACCGGAAAATGATAAATTAATGGATACTTTAGATACAAGGATTAGTTTTTGGCTCTGTAAATATCCCAGTTCAACTTTATTGATTGGAGGAGATTTTAATGTTACACTAAATGATACTATTGATAGATGGCCTCCTGCACTTCAATCAAGGAATAATCTGAGTTTAAAAACTTTTATGGATAAATTTAATGTAACTGATATTTGGAGAGACAAATTTCCTGACAATATATCCTTTACCTGGAGTAACCGTTCTGGCTCAAGGAAATCACGTATTGATTTCTGGTTAATATCAAACAGTCTATCAAAAGACAGCATCACCGTTGATATCCTTACAACTCCACTTACCGACCATAGAGCAATATATATTAATCTACAACTTTTTCATACTAATATTCACAGATTTTCATATTGGAAATTAAATAGTTCGCTTTTGAGCCATTCGTAAAATCTGAAATTACACGTTTGATAAACCACTTTATAGACAAAGCTAATATTGAGAATTGTATAGCGAAAACTGGGACGTTTTTAAATTTGAGACAGTAAAATACTGAGACAGTATGGGGCAAAAATAGCTAAGTCAAGGGCAGCAGAAGAAGAAAATCTAATTGTTCAAATTTCTGAAATATATCAGATGAGGTCTCGGAGGAGGATAAATTGCATCTTAGGACCTTTCAATCTAAACTCGATGAGCTTTATCGTCAGAAAGCTAAAGGAACCTTTGTTCGTTCAAGAAAAAGATGGATAGAGAAGGGAGAGCAGAATTCTGCTTATTTTTTCCGCTTAGAAAAACATAGATCTAATATGAGTACTATTCATAAGTTGAATATAAAGGGTATCGTCACTGATGATGCAAAAATGATATCTCAATTTTGCTGCAATTTCTATTCAAATTTGTATGAATCCCGATATGACGGTCAGGTTGCTACCCAAATGATCAATTCTGTAAATAATGTTAAAATGATTAAAAATGCTGATAGACTTTTTTGTGACACTCCAATTACTGAAAAAGAGATTTTAACATCTGTTGAACTTCTTAAAAACAACAAATCTCCAGGAACAGATGGGTTGGTAGCAGAATTCTATAAATCATTTTCTAGCTCCTTTTTTGTTGCCGGTTTATAATGAAAGTATTGAAAGGGGCACTTTTCCCCCCCAGCCTCACTCAAGCACTTATTCTTTTAATTCCCAAACCTAAGAAGGATTTACTTTTTATAGATAAATGGAGACCAATAAGCCTCTTAAATAATGATTATAAAATACTAGCTCTTTGCTAGCTAGAAGAATTAAGTATTTCCTGGATGACATTGTAGATGAGACGCAGTCTGGATTTATGACAAATAGGCACATCTCCAATAATATTAGACTGGTCTTGGATATTCTGGATTACTCCGAATTAATATCTGATGACTCATTTGTCCTCCTCCTAGACTTCTACAAAGCTTTTGACTCAATTAAGCATACATTTATATTTCTCACACTTCAGAAATGTGGTTTTGGTGATATCTTAAAACTCTGTATTCCAATGCAAATAGCTCTATTAGAATGAAAAATGGTACCACTTCTCAATTTAATCTTAATCGTGGTGTACACCAGGGATGCCCGATTAGCCCCTATCTTTTTTTACTTTGTACCCAAATTCTTGCTTCTCATATTTCTAATAGTCCTATGAAAGGTATAAACATTGCAGATAGAGAGATTGTCATCAGTCAATTAGCAGATGATACTACAATCTTCCTTAAAAATGCCATACAGCTGCCAATTGCTTTACAAGTTATAGAGAAATTCTCAAAAGCTTCTGGGTTAATGCTAAACTTAAATAAATGTCAATTATTACCTGTAAAAAATTGTAACGATCAGAATATTTGTAGTATAACAGTTAAAAATGAAGTAACATATTTAGTTCTGATTATCTGCAAAGATGAAAAAAACAGAATCGCCCTAAATTTTCCTTCAATTATAAAAAAAAATCTCAAACCAAATTAAATCAATGGTTACAGAGAGATTTAAGTTCAAGAGGAAGGGTTTTGCTCTCAAAAGCAGAAGGTCTGTCTCGATTGACAACAAAACTTGTAAGGATATCGACCGAATGCTCTTCAATTCATATGGAAAAACACGACACATTACATTAGAAAGAGTGTTGTAATGAATGACTATGAACATGGTGGTCTTAATATTGTGGATTTCACTACCCTAAACAATACATTTAAAATTAATTGAGCAAAACATTTCCTTAAAAATACAGTCTCCATTTGGAGTTGTATTCCTCACTACATTTTTTCTAAATTTGGTGGTCTAAGTTTTATCTTAGGTTGTGACTATAATATAGATAAACTTCCCGAAAACCTCTCGATGTTTCACAAACAAGTTTTATTAGCATGGTCTCTTGTATATAAACACAACTTTTCACCCCATACGTATTTAATTTGGAATAATAAAAATATAGTGCATAAAAATAAATCTTTATTTTTCTCCAGTTGGGTTGAGAAACTGATTGTTTTAGTAAATCAATTGTTTAATCCTAATGAGCAGCTTATGTCTTATTCAGAATTCCTAAACACATATACATTTCCAGCTACACCCAAAGAATATGCTATACTGTTTGATGCAATACCTATGGGTATTATAATCCTTTTTAAAGGAATTCAACCTTGCCCCAACCCTGTGGAACACACATAAGAAGAACCTGTCTAACAAATCATAGAAAAGGTAACAGGAATATTCGTGCGTTGTTTCAGAGAGAATCTTTATCTGTTCCACAGGTGATTTCTTATTGGAATTTTTTTGTCAGAGATATTAATTGGAAAAAAAGTCTGGACAATTCCTAATAAATATCTGGTAACAAATAAAGTTAAAGAAGTGTCTTTCAAAATACTTCATAACTGTTATCCTGCTAATCATTATATGACAAAGTTCAAAACAGACATAAATGTTAATTGTGGATTTTGTGGAAGCCACCCTGAGATTGTACAGCACCTCTTCTGGATTTCTTCACATGCTAAAACCTTTTGGAAAGACTTCAGTACATTCATCACTGGACAGCTTTACAAGAACTTTACTATAAAATGGGAAAATGTTGTATTTTGTTTCTTTAGAAGGCAAAAAAATGAAGATGTATACTTTATAATAAATGTGTTGATTATCTTAGCTAAATTCTACTTCCACAAATTCAAATACAGTTGCCAAAAGCCTAATTTTAAACACTATTATAACGATACTATATCTTATATAAAATTGATTAGTGGATCCATAAACAAAAAGGCTATAAGATCATTTGTATGTAACTTTTTGTATTACACCCCCTGGCTTATGATAATGATGTTCAATTTTGTATACACTCTTTGTATACTGTTGTTTAATAAAGCTCTTTGGAAAAAAAATAGTAAAAAAAAATAGGGAAAGTGGCCTGTATGCTAACTATCATAGCCACTTTAGCATAGGGACCTCTGATGCCAACTTGTCACTGCACGATATGTTCCGGAAGCACAATCCGTACCGTGAGCACATCTGCACATGCGCGCCAGGAACTACTTCCGGTTAGATTTCTTTCGTTTTTTTGGTTTTTCTTATTCGTTCATTCATATTTACAGATCAAGACCATTTACTCTTTACAAATAAACAGAAATAGATAGGCAATCTTGTTTATCTGTTATATGTACTTGCTGATAAATGTACTGGCTGCATTCATAATCTTAACAGCTGTCTTATTTGTCACATATTTTATGGAGCTGAAATATTGACTGCAGTCAAGCCAGCCGTCCTTAGTTTGTCTGTAGTCTAGTGAGCTGCACACATTTGGAGTGCGCTTTTATGTGGTACTTCACGGTAACTGCCATCTCGCTGCTTGAGAGGAGCGGAGATGAGCGACAGAGAATTGGCTGATATCAGGATGAGACAGAGCTACCTCACACTTATTGGGCAACATAGCAACACATTAAAGACAGTTAACTATTTATGTCATGTTTCATTAAAAATTCAAAAGTGAGCTTTTCCACAAAATGTTGTAGGTGGCGAAAGAATGCAAATCCATCCATCTTTAACTGTCTCGAGAAGAACTAAACAATCCCCCCGGAAGTAGTTTCCTGGCACGCATACGCATAAATGCTCAAGGTACGGATCGTGCTTCCGGAACAGATTGTGCAGTGACCATTGACTGTAAAAAAGAATAGACAGCGCCTCCTCACTCCTCCCCGTTTACCAGAATGACACATTTTCATGGGGGAATTCATGGCGGATTCACAGACTCCTCCTCCCCAGCTCTGACGAAGCATGTTCCTAAAAAGTGCATGGGGCGGGATCTTCACTGTAGACTCTGCCCTCGCGGGGCATGTATTGGCGTGTAGTTCGGTCGTAATCACGCCCATTCTGCTCACGCGTCTTTAGCTCTGATGCTAAACTTGGCTCGGCCCCCTCATTAATTATGCAAGATTTCAAAAAGTTATCTTACGAAAACCAGCCTGGTGCCCAGGTTTTTTATGAGCCCAGCGTTATCTCAGGAAGAATATGTAGCCACAGAAAGTAAAAAAAAAAAAATTGGGCACCAGGGATTAAAGTTGTTTTTAACGTGTCTAAAGTCCAATGCTTTTCAATGAGGGCCTAGCGGCCAAATGGAGGTACTACAGCAATGGAGAACCAATAGCGGCCTCCATGATATGCGGTCACAAAGCAGAGCAGCCAGCGGCCATTGGCAGTGACATAACTAACTGGCGATTAGGAGTTATGTGCCATCCCACAATCCCTTGCGCCACAAGGCGCCATCAATACAAGTCGCCCGGCCCACCTCACGTAAAATAACGAAAATGGCCAAAAGGAAAAAGACGCATGTGAGTACAACAACCTCTTCCGAAGGGGACATGATCCGTGGCCGCTCGTACCTGGACTTGGATACTACCTCCAAGGCAGGTCTCTCTGGGCGTGCTTAACTATCATGGGGGTTCCGGGAAGATGGCGTTCTGCTAGGACGTGCTGACGAGCTCGGATACCACAGCCCTTGATTTATGTCTGATATTAACCGTAAAACTCCGTAGAACCTGTTGCCCTTGCTCATATAATACCTACAAAATGATGAAGCCAAAGAAACCACAGCCTGCAAAGTCTCTTTTTCCACATCCGGAGAAAGAGGATGAACATAGCTATGCTTCTACCATGGATGTTGCTAGCACAACCAAGCGATGCAGAGAAACGCCGGAAAAGACCACGAATGAAAAGAAGACGAAAGGTACAACTGAAGAGCCTTTAAATGAGATGCAGTTAGATGCTATTCTGAAAGCCATTGACTCGCTCTGTAAACGTTTAGATGACCGCATGGAGGACATGCACTCACAAATGCAGCAGCATAGCACCATGCTAACATCTATTGCTAAAACGGTGCAAATTAACTCGGAAGATCTTAAAGAATGCAAAGTTAAAGTTAAAGGGCTGGAGAAAGAGTTGGAAATACTTAAAAAAGAAAATGAAGAAATAAAGAGTCGTCTGTTGGAATCAGAAAGGTATAGGAGAAGATGGTCTCTTCGTCTGATAGGAAAGAAAGAAAAAATAAACGAAAATGTGAGAGAAGACGCTGTCAAAATCCTGAGTAGAATCATGCCAGGAATGCAGGAGAAAATCGATGATGCTGTTGATGTAGTGCACAGGATGGGAAAACCCATGGAAGGAAAACATCGGCATATTATCATCCTCTTTGCAAAAAGACACATCAGAGACGACATCTGGAAGAGAACCAAAGCATCTTCTGTCTGCAAAGAGGAAGGAATCCGCTTCGCTGAGCATCTGACCCGGGTGGACTGGCAGTCTAGGCAGGCATTGTGGCCCAAAATTGACCAGGCTAGAAAGGAGGGGAAGACGGCGGGCTTCAGAGGTCCGTACGGCTTCATCAACGGAAAACGGATAACAGGATAATTGACTATAATGGTATAAGTAACATTTTGTTCGGAGCACTTTATATAAGGGCTTTCAAAACTATAGCTCCAATCCCTTAGTAGTAGCTACTTTTCTGCTGTTTAAAACCAAAGTCTTATTTGGTGTGTTTTCTATGGTTTAATTTAAAACAAATATTTATTTTTCTTCTTTAAACGTAAGGGGACTCAAAGACTCAATTAAGCGTAAGGCTATTTTTCTATTTTGTAAGGGGCAAAAATCCAATTTCTTTTTTCTTCAAGAAACTCATTCGGACAAAATTGATGAAAAGTTCTGGTCTCAACAGTGGGGAGACAAAATCCTGTTCAGCCACGGATCCAATCGCTCCGCTGGGACAGCAATATGTTTCAACAAGCATGAAATTTTCAAATTTCTAATATTATTGAAGAACTCAAAAATAAATATGCTACAGATCATATCATAATAGGAGGGGATTTTAATCTAACTCAAGATGAATGGTTAGATAGATGGCCAAGTAAATATAATTAGAATCATCCAAATCAAGTAATAAATGACTTTATGAAGCAGAACCATTTAGTTGATATTTGGAGAGAACAAAATCAATTTGATAGATGTTTCACTTGGAGAAAACCAAATGGACAGGCATCCTCAAGAATTGATTATTGGCTAATATCTAATGTTATAGCAGATTATAACTGTACTTCAACTATATCAAGTAGTCCTTTAACAGATCACTGTGTAGTTAATCTAAAGATAATATGTTTACAAAATAACCAAAAAAATATTAGAGATTATTGGAAATTCAACCATTGTCTGCTAGAAAATAAGGAATATTGCAAAGACATAAAGAAAATTATAATAGACACTAAAAAAGATAATAATCTTCAAACAGCAGTACATAAATGGGAATTTCTCTATTTTCTTTAGCAAAAAATTAAAAACACAAAAAAATGAGAAGGAGTCCAAACTCATTCAAACTATTCTCCAAATATATAGTAAAGTTGATTGGTGTGAAGAGGACAAAATTAATTTAGCCAAAACACAAACAGAATTAGATGAATTCTATTTACAGAAAGCTCAAGGAGCTTATATTCGATCTAAAGCCAGATGGATGGAGGAGGGTGAAAGAAGCACAGCATATTTCTGCAGGTTAGAAAAACAAAGACAAATAAAAATTAAATTTCAACTCTCATAATTGATGATAAAGAATGTAGAGATTCAAGAAAAATTGCCCAAGAAGTATTTCAATTTTATAGTGAAATTTATGAATCCTCATATAATGAAAGAAATGCTGAAACCCTTTTTAATTTGATTCGGCATGAAATCCCCAAAATGGATCAAACTTTTAAAAACGGCTGTGAGGAAGAATTGAAATTAGCAGAATTAGATGATGCAATAAAAAAGATGCGTCTAAACCGTACACCTGGTCCTGACGGTCTGACGTCAAATTTTTACAAACATTTTTGGGACGAAATAAAACCCTTACTCTATAATGCTATAAAGGAATGTATCAATTCAAACGAACTAATGGTAACAATGAAACAAGGAATGATTAAATTATTACCCAAACCTGGAAAAGACAAAAAATGTTTAAATAATCTAAGACCAATAACGTTGCTTAACACTGATTATAAAATCCTGACCACTGCATTGGCTACCAGATTGAAAAAGGGTTTACTAAACATTATTAGTCCAACTCAATCGGGTTTCTTAAAAGGAAGATCAATACACAATAATATTCGTATGGTACTCGACATCTTGGATTATAAAACTTTATTTCCAGATGACGGATTGATCTTATTCTTGGATTTCAGCAAAGCCTTTGATTCTGTGGAACACAGATTCATTTTTAAAACCCTTGAACATTTTGGGTTTGGCAATTTTTTTTAAATATAATATCTATGTTACATAAAGATATCAATAGTTCAGTTTCACTTTCCGAACGAACCTGCCCCAGATTTCAAATTAAACGAGGAATCAGACAAGGATGCAGTCTTTCCCCCCTCTTATTCATTTTAGTCACTGAGCTTCTCACTATCCATCTAAGATCGTCCAAACTCCAAGGTCTAAATATAAATGATAAATCAATCCTAGTTAGCCAATTAGCAGATGATACAACACTGTTCTTAAAAGACAGAAACCAGATACCAATAGCTTTAAATACGATTAAAATATTTTCAGAGGCTTCAGGATTAAATCGTAATGTTGATAAATGTGAACTAATGAGAATTCATGAAGGATCAGAATCCTCTCTGTTTAATATTCCTGTTAAAAAAGAAGTTTGTTATCTAGGAGTTTACATTTCAAATGTACCAATAGATAGAAACCAAAAGAATTTTCTGAACACAGTAGAAAAAAACAAAAAAAATATTGAATAATTGGCTCCAAAGAGATCTTACCTTATTTGGAAGAACACTCCTAACTAAGATGGAATCTATTTCTAGACTGATATACCCTGCACAATCATTGTCCATATCCCCTAAAATTATTAAATAAATAAATAAAATGAATCTTGACTTCATATGGAAGAATAAGAATCACTATATTCGAAAAAGTGATCTAGTTAAAAACTATAAAAGTGGTGGCATAAAAGCAATTGATTTTGAAATATTGAATGGAGTATTAAAAATAAAATGGCTTCAATCTTTTTTAATTAATTGTGAAGAAATTTGGCATGCAATCCCAAAATTAATATTTGAGAAGGTGGGAGGAATGGAACTCCTCTTAAAGTGTGATTTTGAAATCCATAAGCTTCCGGTCAAACTCTCTGAATTCCACAAACAAGCCCTCTTATTTGGAAAGATGGTTTTCAAGCACAACTTCAGCCCTCATAATGTTCCGATATGGAATAATAGAACCGTTTTAGATAGGAACAAAACCATATTTATTAAAAGTTGGATGGATAAGGGAATTTGGTCTGTAATCCACATCTTAGATCTGAATGGAGATATTCTCTCGCTTAAAGACTTAAGTTATAAATATGATTTAGAATTTTCCGTAATTGATTATAATAAGGTGATTAGAAATATTCCAAGTGCTCTGGTCCATCTAATTAAAGCTTCTATTAGTAGTATGATTAACCCTAGTCTCAAAACAATAACAGTTGATGGGATCAACATACTCAATAAAAAATGCAACAATATTTTCCTGAGGAACAAATTAAATAAGGTCTTTTATCCAAACCCAGTTCTTAGACTCTCCCTATTAAGCAAATTTTCAAAAGAAGAAATTAAAACTTTGAGATATAATTATTTAAAATACCCTCTACCCCCAAAATATAAAGAAATACACTTTAAAACCCTAAATGATATTTACCCATCCAACCATTTCATACAAACGAGATTTAAATTTAATGTAGAAAAATGTTACTTATGTAAACAAAATGATGAATTGACCAAACATCTTTTCTATGATTGTGTTAAAATTTCAACAATTTGGAAATCACTTCAGGAGTGGGTTAACACCAATAAAAATCATATAGATAATTTGACGGCTGAGGATGTTTTATTTGGGATTATACTAAAAGATAAATATAGTGAATTTATTATTATTAATCTTATAATCATCACAAAATTCTTTATACACAAATGCCGATACCTCCAAACTCCACCTAACTGGAATAATCTTAAAAATGAATTGAAACTGCTGATGAGATCATTAGATAAAATGTCCACAACAGATGCTATTACACTTCACGAATTCATTAAAAAACTTAATAACAATTAAAAATGTAAAATTTATAATCCCCTTTTAAATAAGAATATAATATTGATGAATACCTTATTCCTTACTAACTCTCCCCTTGTGTGAATCTATTTTTTATTTTTTTTTACTTATCCTTATTTACTTTATTTATTTATTTATTTATTTATTTATTTATTTTTTCCCTTTAGTTCGAGGTTCATACTGTATTGTTGCTTTCTTTATACCAAACTGCAAAATAACTTCAAAACTCAAAAGCATGGTCTTTGGAGCTTTTCTGTAATTTGTCATTTTGTTTACATATTGTGAAATGTTGTCGTTGTAACTTTTACATGTTCAATAAAAAAAAAAAAAAAAAAAAAAAATAAAAAAACCTCTTCCGAAGGTTTATTTTGATATGCGTCATTCATGTGCGTTTACGTCGCGCAGCAGCGACTCCCTCGTTACAGTACGCCATTGTTCAGAATGTACGGGAACAGAAGAAGCCCCGCCCATGCGTTGTTTTTTCCTCAGATCCAAGCGCTGCATGCTTTTTAGGACATACGTCAAACTTCATCTGTCTGTCTTCATCCCAGTCTTTCTTCTTTACGTGTTCTGGGTCAGGACTAGAGTAAATAAGTACAGCTTATTTGTCATTTCTCATAGATTGTTTTGTATCAGTAAACTCAGAGCCTCTGAGCGAAGACAGCAGTAAACTTTGTGAGTTGATCAGACAAGTAGTTTGGGCCCTGGCTGCTTTACTCCTTTGTGTGTTTGTGTGAGATTTTTAAAACAAATCCTAAACTCTACTGGTAGCCGATAGTAAGGGTAAACTCTTTAAAAGTAAGGGGGGCAAAGACCTTTGTCTGCATTCACACCGAATGCGTTTGAAGCGTTGTGGGCGTCAGGTTTACATGTAAAGTAGGGGTGTTTCTCAATGTTGAGGTGCCTTACTTACGAGGACACTGTCCTTCCTTGGTCAAAGAAAACGGTTAAAGAGTAGCTCACCCCAAAATCTTTTCTTTTTGTTGAACAACTTTATAAATGAGTATATAATAACACTATCTACATCTAGTCATTATTTTATGTATTTCAGTACATTTTGTGAAAATATTAATCTTGTACCCAAAACCGTTAGTTTAGTGCCAAGTGGTTAAACGATTACACTGCACTGCAATTCACTGGAATTCAAATCCTGCATTCCTAACGGCTAATCTCGGGTTATCTACGTAGGCTTGGAATAGTGACGACAGCAGTCCGGCTGTGGTGGGGTTTATAACATGAGCGGTCTTGGCCACACCTCCGTAGCGAGGTGCCATGAACTGCCTGCAGCTCAATCGGCTCAAAACCTGGGTGCTCCCTTATGCAGGAGGTTACACCTACTTGCTGACATTTGCTCATTACATATGACAAAGGGGAATAACAGATATATCAGTAAATGGAAAAATGTGGGCTAAGATTTCATTTTTAATGGAATAATTGTGATGAATTATGGTGTGTTTCTTTGCACATTTCTGAATGATTTTCATATGCCTGGATACATCTCTCTGCAACACACATTTTCTGTTGCGGACAATGACGTACATTGGCTGCAGGTGCTCCTGTCCAGGCAGAGTCACGAAATTACTCGAGCTAATCTATATTTAGCATTAGATGTAGCTAACAACAATGAACCACTCAGAGAAGGCGCACATTCTATGCCGCGATACAGCTACAGGCTCAGCATCTGCTGCTGCCCCAAAACCATATGGCACCACTCCGTTATCTACCTGTACTCTCTTTCCTTTGGAGAAGGAAGTTATATGAGGAAAAAAAAAACTCAACATCCAGATTATTTCCGGGCAAAGGAGCTCGCGTTCCTACAGCTCTCTCCATCTTTCTGGCCGCCTGCCACTCTACGCTGCACTGCTGCCTGTCAGTCACAGCCCAGACCACGCCCAGCCACTCATCCCCCCCGAGTTTTTCCTGGTCCGCCAGGCAACGCCTCCTTTTGAGCAGTTTTTCAAAAATAAATGTGGGCGGGGTTATACTCTGGTAGGGGGGTGAGTTACTCTTTAAATAGAACAGACTTACCTCACGTGACCGCGGCTGCTGGCTTACATGTTCTGTTTCCGTCCCGCCCGTCGTTGTAGCATTGTAGCGTAGTAACATTACTTCAGCCATGGAACTGGAAATGTATAACGATCATTTTACTTTTTTTTTATTATGTATATGTTGGTAAAATCAAATGTGTACGCGAATTAGTAATTGGTAGCCACTGAAGCTGCAACTACTAAGCAACTAACCAACCATATATAACTGCTTTGGATCTAAAAAATAATAATAAAAAAATAAAACAAACATTTTAGATATAAGCCCGATGGCTAAAATTTGTTTTAAAAAAATTAGACTTACATTTAAACTGGAAATTTAACACCAAAGTAGCTGCTGCCGGCTCCTACCAAGCTGTATTCTGGGAAATGTTTGACTGAGAGGAGGCATCAAGGAACCTCTTATGTATCCTCAGTCACTTAGCTTAACGGGTAACAAACAGAGGAAAGATTCCTCGGTAGCACATGAACATTGGAACCATAGACTGTATATATAATGGACTAACCCTCGTTGACGTCACCTATAGGTTTCTGAAGACCAAAAATGAAGCCAACTGGTTGGTTCCCAACACCGCCATCTTGTCCGCATCACTCTCCTCGTCATTCTCAGAAACTCTAAAAATGGGCAAAGAGGTGGAGCTGAGAGTGGCGCTGTGAGGCTGGGGGCGGAGGGTTAACGCTCGGAGCCGACATAGCTACAAGCTAGTCGGGAGCTAACTGAAACTAACGTAGGCTGTAGCCGTTTTCAGTCAGAAGACCGCGGTTAAGAGACTTTTGCCCCGTTTTTCAACAACGATCACTTTAGACCCAGAAACATCTCGAGTAGAGAAAACGTATCGATATAATAAAAGCCAAATGGGTCGGAACAATACGGCTTAATATGGTGTTATTTCCATTACCATGGGTGGAGGGTGAGGACATAGACGGCTTATCTTAACAACACATCCAGCAAAAAGCAGTCACAAAGTTATCATGAAAACTCAGATCCTCTCAGAAAATAAAAGGCTTTTGACTCACTTCACATCTCAGACATCCATTAGTTTATGCCTCCAGCTGTGTTCCTCACACCAGTCATGATCTAACCAGCGATCATCCAGTCTGTCTAGATTCCATCGCTGTAGTCTTCCAGTCTGATCTAGCTACTCCTGCTCTGGATGCTGCGGCTTCCCGGTCCTGCCGACTTTGCTGCTCTGCTGATAGCCAAACAGTTGCCTGCTCCAACTCGCGTGTAGAAAGAAATAAAAACTCCGACCAGAACAGCATTCCTCTCTGCCACCTGACAGAAACGTTAGCCTAGACGGACCTGTCAATCAAAAGGACACGCCCGTAATTATTCATGATTTCAAGATTAAATTACAAATAAACGGATAAGTTAGAAAAAAATGCACCCCCCTCAGAGTTGTCATGATGGTAAACCTGAACTATCTAACCTAAAATAGTTTTTTGAACCAGGCTGTAAACATGTTTATTTTTGCTCTTGGCCTTTTTAACATGGGAGTCAATGGAATTGCTCTTTTTTGGAGCCAGCCCCCACTGGATGAGGGAGGAACTGCAATTTTTGTCACTTCGGGGTTGGCTTCACATTCTGTAGGCGGAGTTTGCCCCTTTATTAGAACATGCCTTGGCAGTCCCTGATGACGTATCTCCTAGGCAACCGGGGTGTCAGTGATACTGTGACTGACATGGAATCACAGCTTCAGCATGACATAGAGAAAATATTGATAAACACAGGCTAATCCCCCAGAGCTACATGACACCAGCTGTTTTCTATACAAAGAAAGGAATAAAAAATATATATATTATAAAGAGGTAAACTATTTAGACAGGAAAGCTCTTAAGAGGTTTGTGGGTGGCTCTTAAAAGAGCTGTTATAGCTGCAAAGGCACCACTCTCTCCGCTGAGAAGTGAGCAATGAACAGCTGGACCTACGCAGGACAACAGCTCCTCAAGCTTTGCCAGCAGCTTCACGCCGAACACATGCTGGGCTCGATGGAGATGGCTCCCCGCTCCCAGGTCATGGATCAATCCGCCGCTGCTCGACTGGGTCTTTAGCTCCCCGATCTCCGGCTGGAGCAGGCCCAGCTCCGCAGAGGCCAGGCCGAACACGAAGGCGGTCAATTTCGTTAAGAACCAAAATTTTGTGTGCAAATGTCCCCATGGCTTTCAATAGAATTCGCTTTGGACCGGCGTCGAGGTGCAAATGTTCAAGCACAAACTAGGGCGTGCAGCATTTTTCTGAGGCTTAGGTGTCAACACACCATTACTGTAGCAACAGCATTTTAAGTGGCTTACACTGTGGATGGATCTCCAAAATATTTTGTGCTCACAATGATCGGTTTTTCTTTAAATGTGTCAATCTGTTTTTTCAAGTGTTCATATTTTGTTTTAATCATGTAAAAAACTTTGTGCTGATTTTATTATGAAAAGTGCTCTACAAATAAAACTTGATTTGATGGGTAGAAACAGTCCATCTGCTTGGTAGACATTCTAGGCAGAACTGAAATTCTAACCTTGAAGTTCTAATTCATCCTAAAAGTTGTTACTTCACCACTGCAAACAGAGCAAAATAGTCATTTCAAGCACCGTTGCCTTATAGCAATCAATCTGCTAAACAGATTGAGTGGTTTTAAATTGAATTTATCTCAAGGGCACCTGCGACTATTACATAAAATAAAGATTAATAATTTTGTTTTAGTGCAAAAAATATGATTCAACATGTATTTGGAACAAAAATAAAACTTCCAGTCTGCTGAATCTATTTGCAATATAAATTAATATCTGCTTACCCGGCACTGTAATATAGAACAATGAGGAACTGGAATCACAAAAAGTGAAGTATGAGAATTTTCAGACGTTATTTGAGTCGCTGCCAAAACTACTGGGGGTTAATGCTCATCTTTAATTAAAAAAAGAGGGTCTTCGCCTATAAAATACAAGACACTTCCATCGACATCAGTGTGATTTAGACATTTTTTTATATTTTTTTTTTACTTGAATGGTAAATGGACTGAACTTATATAGTGCTTTTCTAGTCTTACTGACCACTTAAAGCGCTTTACATTGAAGCCGCATTCACCCAATCACACACCGACACCCAACATGGCTCGGTAGGAAAATGTAGAATTTGGGGGTTAAGTGCCTTGCCCAGGGGCACATTGACATGTGACTGGAGGAAGCTGGAATTGAACCTATGACCCTCCGATTGCAAGCCAACTACTCTACCATTGAGCCAGAGTCGCCCCCACTTGAGATTAATAAAAATCGATGTTATCTTTGAAATTAATTTAAAACGAAAAAGTACTGTCAGCGGTTTTTATAAGTAACACAAACGGTAAATAATAATATAAAACTGTTAAAGAGTTATTTATTTTTATTTATTTATTTCTGCACGTATATCACATGGATACAATACAAGAAGGGGAACGAAACCCAGTTGGGTTTATACAGAGTTCCACTCCACTTGCATGAAAAAACAAAAATGCAGACAAATACATTGAATAACAAGAAAAGGGAAAAACATAGATTTTCAGAAACATGATTATCCTGATTAAAGTAACTTAAAGTTACAGATGTTGGAGGATAAAGGTAAAGGGAACAAAAGTAAAGAGCAGCATATGAGCGTCAGTAAGACTATAGTATACCGCAGGGAACTATGACAAAAAGCTATCATTGTAAGATCAAAGGGTCTTTCAACTGTTTTTTAAAGACAAGCAGAGAAGACATGGATTTTAGGGACAAACTTAATTCACTCCATAGTTAAAGGCCCCTAAAGCTTAGGTCAGTTTTATGACCTGAAGTTTTAGAGAACAGTAAGACAAGATTTAATTCTCTATGTCTTGTTTGATGGATATGAGTATCAGCAATAAAAGTAAAAAAAGTTTTGTGATGTTGGTGGGGGATATTCTCTCTTATAAATAAACTTATAAATGAATATGCATGATAAATAAATATTAACTGTGAAATAGAGGTGCAGAAGGAGCATATTTAGAAGACTGGGAGATCATACGCAAGAACTTCTGAATTTTAGATATTTTTGCGAGATAAGTGGGAAACGTAGAACCCCAGACAGTATTGCAATAATTTATAAAGGGAAATAAAAAGCTGTAGTAAAGCGTTAGATGAGCAGATGAGTGAATTGAAGGTAAAACAATTTTTAATATATTTTACATTTTAGAGGATCTTGTACAGACTAGATCAACATGTTTGGACCAAGTTAATCTTTTATAAATCAGAACACCGAGAAATTTCATTGAAACCATTTGAATAACTGGATCTCCATCAATTTCAATACAAGCATGTTCTTTGGGGTAAAATTTATTATTTTTATGAAATATCATGAAATTACATTTTTTAACATTGAGCGTTAGGTTGTTAGTGCGAAACCAAAATGATTTTTTTAACTCCTCATTAACAAGTTGGATCAAGGTGACAAAATCCTCGTGTACTGCAATGAGATTGGTGTTATCTGCAAATAATATGGGTAGGAAATGATCAAAACAAAGGAATAAATCATTAATATAAATTAGAAACAATAATAACAATAATAAAGGAGTAACGCCGAGCAAAAAAAAAAAAAAAAAAAACTTAAGGTGCCTGCAAGCCTGCACATCGGGCAACATTCAAGGGTGCCTGAAGTCTCTACTCTGGGTAACACTAGCCACACTGGACCCACGCACTTAGATGATTCAACGAGGAAACAAGCAGCTGACAGTTTAAAAATAAACTATGCAAATATTTACCCTTGTACTGGAACATACGTAGTATATTAAATTAGTTTAAGGCCGAGAATATAGCCAAAGTCCAAAACATAGTGAATAAAGAAAGAAGAAAGAGTTTCATTTACAGCTTTCCCACACATGACTGTCTACGCATGCGTACTTAATCGGTAGTAACTGAACGTTAATCTGGGAAGCGGCTCGCGCTGGACAACTCAAAGCAAAACGAGAAACCGACTGTCGCGTGCCGTTTCTTGACTGAACGAAGCACGATCATCTGCACGAGCTCCATTCAGAGACCAAGGTGACCAACGAGCAGCCATGAACTTCTTCGGGTTCGGTCAGACCGCCGACATCGATATAGTTCTGAATGACGCCGAGACGAGAAAGAATGCCGAGCACAAGACCGAAGACGGAAGGAAGGACAAGTATTTTCTCTTCTACGATGGCGAGACTGTGTCGGGGAAAGTCAACGTCAACCTTAAGTACCCGGGAAAGAGGCTGGAGCACAACGGCATCAAAGTGGAGTTTGTCGGCCAGATAGGTGAGCAGCTAGTAGGCCTGCAGTTCAGTCTCCGTAGAGAGAAGTCAACAAAGTATGTCGGATGACACAAAAATACTTCCAAACGGTCTAAGCGCACACGAAACTACCAATTAATATGTTCTATGTAAAGCCAAGAAAGGATTTTTTCACTTCCAACCAGCGCCCAACAAGTTAGTTATGAAAGTGGCCGTTAAAAGTGCAGTGTCTCGTGACAGATGTGACAGCTAGCTGTCGTCAGCTGACCTTATCAGCCAGTGAGGAGCTGCCTCTGCGACCTCTGAAGGCCCATGTGGCCATGTTGTGTTTATGTGCCGTATGTTGGAGTAGCTAAGTAAGGAAGGGTTGATTTAGGAGAGATCAGGGTTAAAGAAGTCCGAGCTAGAAGCAAGTGTGGAATGACCTCTACTACAGGTTTAGAGATGGTAGCGTTCTTCACTTATAAACACGTAGGCTAAGTAGTTTTATGTGAATTAGTAAGCAGTCAACATATTAAAGGAAATATATAATCTTTTCTTTCAACTTTTTAATTTCAGTTTTGTTTTGCCAAAGTTGAAAGATTTTAAAAAAGCATAAAGAAGTCAGTCAAAAGGTGCCTTTTGGGCTTTAATCCATAAACACTGTGGTCACTGTGCAGAAAAATACTGATGTTAAAGTGTGCTCTCTAATTTCCGTTCATAATTTTTATATTATGTTCTGTTGAAAGATCATTGAGAGCAGTTATTTGGAAATGTAACAACCTGGCACATTACACAGGCATTTAAAAGTCCTGTGGTCAGCCCAGTATGACCATAAGTCATCACAGTGGTAAATGACCGCTTGTGAGCAAAGTTGTAATTTAAGTCACCAAAACTCTGGCAACATTCAGGTTGGTCCAGTTCTGAGCAGCATTGTTACACTCATATGCACAGACACTAGTACTCCTCTGTATTACAGGAATAACAAATACTATGCTAGCAAACCATCAAGTTTTTATGTACATCTCACTTTTTTAACTTTTTTATTTTTTCGCTAATCTTTTGGAAGAATAATGGTCAGCCCCATATCAGCATGGATAAATGCAGTGATACATGCAGGTTAAAGTGAAACACAACCTTTTCAAAATCTGAAAAGGTTAAACTGAACCAGAAGACTGAAATTAGACCTGTAACATGTCCCTGTTAGTATGAACCTTTGGTTTTTGTATGAGGTAAACATAGTCCTAAGCTAACAGTGTAACTGGAGGTATTAAGATGGTCAGGGTTTTTCAAAGGTTGTGTATTTTAACATGTTCATAAAAAGCTACATTTAAATAAAGTCATACATCTTTTAGAGGGGTGCAGAATAAAAGTTCAACATTTCCTTAAAAATTATATTTGAATTAAAACATAATAAAATGAACATTTAAAACGGACATGACAATGACATTACATCTACCAGTTCGTAGCGGCCTTCATTGCGGTTTGGAAGATAAGGTCTCTACGATCCAACTATACGGTCGGCTCAGCTCGGCTGGCACTGGGAAGAATGATGGAGTCAGCAAGTCCAGCAGCTGCTTCAGAGCCCCAGAGATACTGTTATCTGTCTCAGGAGAGGAGTGACCAAAGAAGAACAGAAACGAGTAGTTTTAGGTGAAGCCTACACTAGATGGACCCACATAAAACATTTCCAAGCTATCAAACACACGCGGAAACAGAGTTTTTTTCTCCTCGATCCATAAACTAGCTCATTTGCTAACTTGGCTAACGTTAGCTGCCAGTTAAACTCCTTTAGAATACATTTCTCACTGCACACAATTCAGGTTGGTCACTGTGCGTATCAGCAGCGAACGAGACAACCCAGCAGCTGGAATTATGTTTTTATTGTTGTAACTACAACCTAGACAAACTAGATGTCATGCTCATGTTCCATATCCAACCTTTTATTCAATCAAAAGGAACTTCAAGGAACCTTTATGCCCTCTCCTATAAACATGTTTTTTTTTTCCAGAGCTGTACTACGACAGAGGGAACCACCATGACTTTGTCTCTCTGGTGAAAGACTTAGCTCGGCCAGGAGAGCTGACACAGTCTCAGACGTTTGACTTTGAGTTCACACATGTAGAGAAACCATACGAGTCCTACACCGGTCAGAACGTCAAATTACGGTAAGCTATGTCCTCTGTCCACTTACCAAGTTGTTCATGGTAGTACTGTGAATAGAAGATGTTTTCCTCTTCCAATGAAACGTATGACCTCACAGATGGGAAGAGTTGAGCTGATGCCTTCTGTTTTCTTCAAGGAGTGTCATTCAGATAACCTCAGGGATGGGGAAAATCTAAATAACCCCCTAAAATTCAGTCAAAGGATTATCAGCAAAGTAAAACACTCCATGTTAGTTTATGATACACACTTAGACTGTAACTCTGTACAGCCTGCCTGTCCTTCTAACTCACTGTTTAGTAATGAATATTGACCTAACAGAGGAACCTCAGTGCTGCACTAGTTTTCTAGCAGAGGAGTATTACATGAAGGGAGGTAATCTCAAAAACCAGACTTACTTTGACAATCCAGGCAAAATTTTCCAAACTTCGGTTCAATGAATGAGGCTAACCTGAAGCCTTGCTTAGTCACCATGGCAACATATGCTGTTGGACAAGCCTGCTCTGTGGCAGGCTAGCTGTGAGGTTTGTTTAAGGTTGATCAAATGATTGGACAATATATGTGATGTCACACTGTGAGGCTGATATTCTGCTGCTGTTCTCTCCCTCACCACAGCCACCCTCCAATATACACCGGCACATATTTGAATTAAAAATGCTTCAAGTTAAACATGTTATGTTTCTGTTCATGAAAAACAACACATTTTAAACTTACAGTATGTAGAGTTAAGCTTAACACTGAACATCAGTAAATATTCTCCTTGCATACCTGATGGATGTAAGCACAGCTAAATGACATCATCAACATGCATAATCGCGGCATGGTCAATGCTCTACCTTTTGTTACATTTATATCATTTCTACCTCATACTTTTTATATTGCCCACTACTTATTATGAATATATCACCTTTTGCTTAAGCTAGAACCACAAAATCATAATGCTGTCCTGTCTAAGGCTATGTTCACACTGCAGGTGAAAGCACATCAAATACGACTTTTTTGCCCCTATGCAACCCATATCTGATCTTTTTCTGGAGGTCTGAACGGCACAAATCCGATTTTTTTCAATTCCGACCCAGGTCACTTCAGTATGTGGTACTGAATCCGATACATATCTGTTGTTTTGAAAGCGGCTGAGGTCTGAACGGTCATGTCGCTTTAAATCCATCTTTTACATGACTGACACGCTGTCTCGTGTCAATGACGTCAATAATCAGCGCCGGAGGTAGTACGGAGGTAGCAGCCACCATAGACATGTATGCGAAGTATCATCAAAGGTTATTGTTAAGTCTTACCTATGAAAAGTTATTCCCTTACATTTAGTGTGGTGCAATTATATGAAGCACAAGAATGCGGCATCTTTTCTCCAACCGGCTCCAACTGCCAACGCTTGCCACATCAACTATGGCGGCGACGTTGACGTACGGCTCAACGCTGAACTACATATCCACTGCTCCAAACAAGGTCATTGTTAAAGCACAAGCTCTCCTTTTTTATTGTGGTCATTCTTTCTCTAATTAATTTGTCAAAATTGAAAAAACGCTTACATCTTTCGCCACCATTTTTACTTCCGTAAACAGATCGCATTGGGTGTGACGTACTATGGTGATGTCTCATCTTCTTCTGCGCATGCAGGGCACTTTGGAGCCGTGAAACGTTCAAACTGGAGCGCGTTTGCTGTCGCATTTTATCTGTAGTCTAAACGACCATACAAAAACATCGAATTTGATCAAAAAATCGGAATTGATCATTAAGACCTGCAGTGTGAACGTAGCCTAAATGTGTTAAAATAACTTCAAAGTACTTTGCAACTCGTAAAAAAATACACACGTAAAATAGAATATTGTATTAATGTGACCTCACATTTTGAAGGCTTGACTGTTCTTATTTAGTTTTTAAAGGGCCTATATCATGCAAAATCAGGTTTTTGGAGTTTTTAACCATCTGGTAATGCAATTTTCTCATAAAAGACCCCACCTGAGTGGTTTTTGGCTTAATTCACGCATGTCTGAGTAATCCTCCTTAATTCTGTTCTCTGAGCAGCTTTACCATCCTCTCCTAGAAAACGACTTAGTGTTAACATTGGGACGTATTTTACGTCACAAAGGAAGTGCTAGAGGTGTCTGCACCGCCCCTGCAGAGGGGGCAGCTTACCTCTGGTAGAGTTACAAACACACCCTCCCCCTTCTCACAGCTCATAGCTGCTCCAGTTTTGGCAGCTGGAACAATTTTTTTGTTGGAATTTTTCTACATTCCTAAAGAACAGCAGCTGGATCATTTCCAACAGCAGAGAAGCTTTATTGACTCTGGTATTTACAAAAAATAAATAAACCAAACGTCCAAGCCCTTAATAAAACACAGTTTCATTGTGGTACTTGGTGCACTTCAGATTCACTGTCGGACTCCAGGTCGAGATGAGGCTGTTTTTCTCAAACAGTTAGAGCGGTACTGTGCTCACAGTGAGGGGAAAGCAGGGGGTGCAGGAGGTGGGATTATATAGAAATGAGCCATTTTACTTCCTGGTCCAACATTAACTACAGGATACAAGTTCAATTTTAGGACAAATTAATACTATACAACACAGACAGTAGCATTTTATCATGTATATGTCTCTCCCAGAAGTTGAAAGCTGTAAAATAGCATGATATAGTCCTTGTAATACAGTGTCTCTCAACCCTTGTCCTCAAGGCACACTGCCCTACAAGTTTTAGTGTTTTCCCTGTTTTAACACACCTGATTCAGATGACTGCCCTTTGGCAAATGCCTGTTATTTGGCCATCATTGAAATCAGGTGTGCTAAAGTAGGAAAAAACCCAAAACATGTAGGGCAGTGTGTCTTGAGGACCAGGGTTAGGAAACACTGCTTTAATATATTTACATATAGAGACGACCGTGGGTCAGGAGTCTGGAGTTTGTCTTGTAATTAGAGGGTTGCTGGTTCCGACTGTCTCGGTCGTTGTGTCCTTGGGCAAGACACTTCACCCATTGCCTACTGGTGGTGGCACCAGTGTCCGGCAGCCTCGCCTCTATCAGCGCACCTCAGGGCAGCTGTGGCTACAGTGCATTTGAATTTTTTTCTTTATTTTTAGAACATTCCCAGAGTGCACCTTATGCTGTCCTTATGCTGTCCCTGAGAGCAACTTGGTGCCCATTATTGACCCCTGCTCTAGACTGTCCATGTAGCAACAACAGCTAATTTACATTATTACACAATGGCGCCTGACATGCAACTGGTGTTCCTCTTATTGGTTATGATGTAATTGTGATGCTCATAGGCTGCATTAATAAGTCTCTCTCAGACTGGGAGGGGATCGCGGCTCTTTCCTTCCATTCTCACTCATCTACCATTGACTGACAGGTACTTCCCTTTAATGTAGCTCTGACACCTATGAGCCTGGCTTAAATTCTGAAGGGCTTTGTTGGTGGAACTGAATAAGCCAGGGCCCTCATTCATCAACCGTACTTACGCACAGATCCATGCGTATGTCGTGCGTAGGAACAATTCTACGCATTGTGTGATATGTATTAATTTATACTTGTGCATAGAAATGTTCCTAAATATAAGTACAGTTCTCATTGTTCGTACGCACAGCATCTAGTGTTAGAACGGATGAACTGCAACACTGTAACAGTTTTACTTTGACAGAATTTTTCTCTCAGCAGTTTATCGCCTCCACTCCAGGAGTTCATGTTGTCGTATGTCTGTGTTATAACAGAATAACATAAAAGTTATGCACGAATTAGCAACAAACTTTCAGGAAAAGTTTGAAATTTGCCAAGGAATAATTTAATGTTGCGGGTGATCATGCATGGCGATCCTGTCACTCGCAATCTGCTTTCTGCGGCTGCAGACCCCCCCTCCCTTTTATTTGTTTATTTATTACACCAAGCACTTCAACTTAATGGGATTTTGTCACACCTTTAATTAAAAGGTTTGCAAATTCCACTGTGACAGCTAAATGGTCCTGCTAATCAGTGAAGCAGATTGTCCTTTTTTCCTTTCGTACTGATGGCAGCACAAGCCGTGTCTCCAATTACGCACAGCCACAAAAGAGTCAAATATGATGATCGGAGCACCCTCTGTTTTAGATCTGGTCCATCTGTACTGAGAGACGTTTTACTGTATTCAGTTTAATATAAAACCATTTTTTTCCTTAATTTCCAACAGGAACATCTCTGTCCCGACCGCATTTACTGCCTGTCACCTTTGTCCCAGGCAGTGTTATCTTTTTTTATTAGTTTCCCCTGAGCTGATAGAACCAAACAGAAATGTTCATTATTACATTTTTTAATATGTTCATAGACGTTAACGATTTCCACAGAAGTTAATATTAGCAAATTAAATTATTTGCCACTTTTTTTCTGTCTGCTCTGCAGCAAAAATATGACTGCTGCGTCCTGGGAGAATTAAGCAGAGAAACAGCCGATGGAAAAAACTATCGGTGGTGAAATGAATTTGTATTAACTGACTTTTTGTTTTAGGGTCTGTTCATCGTTAATACTTTATTGCCCCACCTATTTTTCACCTCGATCTTTGTGTCTTTTTTTTTTTTGCTCTTTTGGCCATTATTTTAAGGAAGAACTAAGGGGCAAACTCCGGCCGCAGAATGTGAAGCCAACCAGGAAGTGGTAAAAATTGCAGTTCCTCCCTCATCCACTGGGGGCTGGCTCCAAAAAGGAGCAAATTCCCATTGACTACTATGTTAAAAAGGCCAAGAGCAAAACTTAACATGTTTACAGCCTGGTTCAAAAAACCCTTTTAGGTTAGATAGTTCAGGCTGTAACAGTATCTTCACAGGTCTACCTAAAAAATCAATCAGACAGCTGCAGCAGATCCAGAACTCCGCTGCTCGTGTTCTCACTAGAACCAGGAAAGTAGAACACATCACCCCAGTTCTAAAGTCCTTACACTGGCTCCCTGTATATATATATAAATCATTGAATGGTTTAGCACCAGAGTACATTAGAGATCTGCTATCATGGTACAAACCATCCAGATCAATCAGGTCCTCCTGCTCTAGTTTACTGATCGTCCCTAGAAGCAGAACCAAACATGGAGAAGCAGCTTTTAGTTTCTATGCTCCTCATATCTGGAACAAACTACCGGAAGAATGCAAAGCTGCTGAGACACTGAACTCTTTTAAATCTAAAATAAAAACATACCTATTTAGGCTTGCTTATGAATAACTGATACTATTATTGCTTTTACTCAATTGCTAATTATTGCTTGTTTGCCTGTTTTTAATTTTCCTACTAATTATTTTTGATCAAATGCTAAATGGCATTGTTTAATTGTCTATGCTTTCTTGTATTTTAATATTGCTAGTTGATTATAGATGTTTGTTTAAGCTTTCTTTTAATGATTATATGTTTTAATTTTCAAATTGTTTGTAATCATGTAAAGCACCTTGAATTGGCTTGTGTTGAAAGTGTGCTATACAAATAAAATTGCCTTGCCTATGAAACAAATTGAATTAAGTCTTTAAGCAAACTAATATGGCTGTTGCCAGATTCTGCTGTAAACTTCCCTCCTTGTGGTGCATTTTTACTGAAGCCGTCATCTGTTAGTGATCGTCCAAAATATAACACAATACACAACTAAAAACATGTTGTTCTGTCCAGCAAACCGAAGCACCTTTCATATCATCCCTTTATTCTGATTGACACATTTGTTAGCACTCAACCTGACTCTATGGATCATGCAGATCAATAGAACCTAATCTGAGCTCTACTCTGATAGTCTAAAGGAAAAGTTATCATTTTAACATTTATCTTCCCCATGACACGTCAGCCCTTTGAGTTCAGTCAAGTCAGTGTGAGCTGTGTCTTTCCTCTACATCCATTAACTGTCCGACTGGGATGCCTGTCTATTACAGTCTCTGTTTGGGCCTTTTTCCTCATGAGCTAAAGACTGTGTTTTCTTCCAGTTACTTCCTGAGGGCAACGGTAAGCCGGAGACTGAGCGACATCAGCAAGGAGCTTGAGGTTGTGGTTCACACCCTGAGCACATACCCTGATCTGAACTCCTCCATCAAGATGGAAGTGGGGATTGAGGACTGTCTGCACATAGAGTTTGAGTACAATAAATCAAAGTAGGAGTTTATTTTAAAATTATGAAAGATCAAATCTTTCAGTTAGAAAACAATCAATGCTAACTGAAGACTAAAGTTAACCATTTTCTGTTTGCAGGTACCACCTAAAAGATGTGATTGTAGGGAAGATTTACTTCCTTCTGGTGAGGATTAAGATCAGACATATGGAAATTGACATCATCAGGCGTGAGACCACTGGCTCAGGACCCAGTGTATACAACGAGAATGACACCATAGCAAAGTATGAGATAATGGACGGCGCTCCAGTCAGAGGTGAGTTTGGGATGTCCGTTTCTCTCCTGACCTTCCTCTTCTGTCCAGACTGATCTCATTCCTGCTGTTGTCCTCTGCTCCTCCAGGAGAATCCATCCCCATCCGCTTGTTTCTGGCGGGCTATGAGTTGACGCCCAGCATGAGAGACGTCAACAAGAAGTTCTCAGTGCGATATTACCTCAACCTGGTTCTCATAGACGAGGAGGACAGACGCTATTTCAAACAACAGGTGAGTAGAATATATGCTTAAGAGGCGGTGCCTCGTCTGCTGGTAGGGTTGGAGTTTCAGTTTAAATGACGAATTATCAGATGTTTTTTTTATCAGGACACGATTGAAAATCATGTAGTTTTATATGGAGTAAAAATAGACTCAAAGCATCTGTGTGCCCGTAATCCTTGATTTGTAACCTGTGTCTGCCTGTTTGTAACGTAAATTCAAAATACATTTACACACGCACAATTTCAAATGACACTAACATAAAACTTACTACGATTTCAAAACAGCTCCCACGAATACAAATGATTAAATATGTATTCACCAATCACCTTATACTCACAGACAAATCCACATTTACACACATCAGGGTTAGAAGTTAATGAGGGGTTTTAAAACACATTTCATGCCTCCAGATTTGTGCCTATATGATGCATTGAAATGTTAGTAGAATGCTGTGTATTCTGAGGTTTTTTTGATCACACTTTCCTTTAAACTGTATGCCACTTATGCATTACTGCATTTAAAGAGACGCAGAAACAACCTGCCAAGTCATCAAAAATACACTCAGGACTTAATACGAACATAACTGAATGAATCACGATGTCAAACTTACCGTACGATGAAGGCACACTCCATCAGTTGTTAGGCTGCTGTGTGTCCCTGAGCTGGGGCTGCAAACATCCACACCTCTGGTGCATTCAGTGCTGCATAGGAAATCCTATACACTGTCCTATAGTTGGAGGGAGGATGGATAACCTAACCAGAGCCCGACGGGCTGGGCTGGGTTCTAATAGATATTTAGAAAGGATGCTCGGGTTCGGGTCAGGCTCGGTCACACCAGAGGAGGGAGGGCAAAAGCCTCCACCTCCATCCAGGCTCTACAGAGCATTAGCAGCTTGCGATTTGTGAAAAAAGCAGAGGTGGAATATTTATTTATTGTATTTATTTTTTTTACTTTTTATTCATAAAAATAACAAGGCATTTGAACACATACATTTACTCATTCAAAACTGACAGAAAAATTTGACAAACAAAAATCTTGTCGATATAAAAAAATTCAGATGGGATCAAATATATTAAGATGATTAAAATGAAAGATAAGAATTCCCTTGATTTATCCAGTCATAGCAGGTGAGATTATTTTTCCCCTGTGGCACCATCAGCAGCACGTACAGCTCTGCAAGTACCCGAAGTTATACACAAAATGTATTTTAGGGCTTACAAATCCGTTTTTTGTGTAACTCAAAGAGTTGGCCAGGTCATGTTTGTAAATGAGAAGTGGTTCTCAAACAGTTTACCTGGATAAATAAAGGTTTAAATAAAAGCTACACAAACAGGCTGACACCGGATACAAATCAAGTATTACACACACAGATGTTTTGAGTCTATTTTCTCCCCATAGATTCAGGACTTAATAAAGTCAAAATAAAACCGTGTCACATGAACAGCAACACATGATATAATGTGTTCCCCCTGACCATAAACACTAGAACTGTTTACTGGAACTCCTCAAGGGTTATATACATATATAAATATATTTTCAGCCTGTTTCAATTTGTTTTGGAATATGAAAAGTTACTTAATATTATTTTTGCATTATAGCTGTCATAACACTTTAGTTAGTTCAGCAACACTGTGTGTAGTTTTTGTTGATTCTCTTATTCTACTTAGAACTCATAAAATGCTTTAAAAACTATAAATGTTTCCTTTTTGAACGACATGTTTGTCTGTTTTAAGCCACCTGACATGTTGTTTAAACCTTGACATTTATTTTGATCCAGTTCTCCTGCAGTCAACTGCAGCATTTTGTATTCTACTAACTGGACCTTCTGAAACTTCTGCTTCTTCTTGTTCAGCTGTTTCTTTGCTGGGCTGGTGCTGTTGACAAGTGACAGATAGAATTGATAGAATTTCATTTAGAGTTGGTGCAGCAGAAATGATCAAATCCCATTTTATATGATAACAATACATTTTATTTATAAGCATCTTTTAAGGATTTAATTCCCTCCTGGGATCAACAAAGTATTTTTGAATTGAACTGAATGACATTTTTTAGTAATCAACAGACTAGGGAAAATAACCAAAGTGAGTTAAAAACAGCAGAAAACAAATGACCCCAAAAAATGAATGAGTTAAAATCAGATAATAAAATATGTGCAATAAAAGAACAGCGGCCATATTCAGTAGGTGGGCTTAAGCAGGTGTTTTAGCTGGGGAGCAAAGCAACAGAAAGCTCTAAATATAAAAATATTATAACAATTAATTAGCACTATATAGTAAAGGGTCTTGTTGGATTGAAAAACTCTCTTTATATTATAATACATGTTATTATTGGATGGATGGATTGAGCACTAGAAAAGCTCTGGATAAGTTCAGCACATATATCATTTTATCTTAAGTCCTCTTGCTTAAAAATGATATTTTGATTTTTCTCAGGGAATAATGCTGACACAATGATCCCAGATGTCCAGGACAATATTGTACGTGTTGGGAGGCAAGGTCCTACACCAACCCAAACCATAGTTGATTTATTACTAATCCTAAAACTGGAGAAACAATGCCTAAATCTAATTTGATCAATATATATATTTTAACATTACCCAATCATATTCCACAGGAGGCGGGACCTTGCCCCTCAATGGGGCTCCAGGAGTTGGAGCTGCAAAAATGGAGCTTCAAAAAAATGTTCATTTTATTTTTAATATTCATTTTTTGTAATCGAGGCTTTGAAGCTTCTACACAAGTCAAGCTGTTCACCAAATATTGTAACTCTTACTGGTAAAATACAACTCTGGCTAAACCTGTGAATACAGACGTGGACAAAATTGTTGGTACCCTTCATTAAATCAAAGAAAAACTCATAATGAAATAACTTTAATCTGACAAAAGTAATAATAAATAAAAATTATATAAATGTTGACCAATGAAAGTCAGACATTGCTTTTCATCCATGCTTCAACGGAATTATTTAAAAGATAAATGCATGAAACAGGCCTGGACAAAAATGATGGTACCCCTAGAAAAGAATGAAAATAATGTGACCAAAGGGACATGTTAATCCAAGGTATGTCCACTAATCAGCATCCTAGGTGTCTACAATCCTGTAATCACTCAGTGGGCCTATATATAGGACTCCAGGTAGTCACTGTGTTGTTTGGTGACGTGGTGTGTACCACACTCAATATAAACCAGAGGAAGCAAAGGAAAGAGTTGTCTCAGGAGATGAGAAAGAAAATCATAGACAAGCATGTTAACTGTAAAGGCTATAAGACCATCTCCAAGCAGCTAGATGTTTCTGTGACTACAGCTGCACATGTCATTCAGTAATGTACGATCCATGGGACTGTAGCCAACCTCCCTGGACGTGGCTGCAGGAGGAAAATTGATGACAGATCAAAGAGACGGATAATCCAAATGGTAACAAAAGAGCCTAGAAAGACTTCAAAATAGATCCAAGCTGAACTTTATGCTCAAGGAACATCAGTGTCAGATCGGAACATCCTTCGCTGTTTGAGCCAAAGAGGGCTACATGGGAGACGAACAAGGAGAGGACAAATCATTAAAAAAAACAGACTGGAGTATGCCAAACTACATGCTGACGAGCCACAAAGCTTCTGGGAGAATGTCCTGTGGACAGATGAGACAAAAATGTAACTTTTTGCCAAGGCACATCAGCTCTATGTTCACAGACGGAAAAATGAAGCATATCTAGAAAAGAACACGGTCCCTACTGTGAAACATGGGGGAGGCTCGGTTATGTTCTGGGGCTGATTTGCTGCATCTGACACAGGGTGTCTTGAATCTGTGCAGGGTACAATGAAATCTCAAGACTATCAGGGGATTCTAGAGAGAAATGTGCTGGCCAGTGTCAGAAAGCATGGTCTCAGTCGCAGGTCACGGGTCTTACAACAGGAAAATGACCCAAAACACACAGCTAAAAACACCCAAGAAGGGCTAAGAGGAAAACACTGGCCTTCTATGAGCCCTGATCTCAATCCTATTGAGCATCTTTGGAAGGAGCTGAAACGTGCTGTCTGGAAAAGGCGCCCTTCAAACCGGAAACAACTAGAACAGTTTGCTCATGAGGAGTGGGCCAAAATACCTGCTGAGAGGTGCAGAAGTCTCATTGACAGTTACAGGAATCATTTGATTGCAGTGATTGCCTCAAAAGGTTGTGCAACCAAATATTAAGTTGTGGGTACCATCATTTTTGTCCAGGCCTGTTTCATGAATTTATTTTTTAAATAATTCCGTTGAAGCATGGATGAAAAGCAATGTCTGACTTTCATTGGTCAACGTTTAAATAATTTTTATTTATTATTACTTTTGTCAGATTAAAGTTATTTCTGTGACCATTATGAGTTTTTCTTTGATTTAATGCAGGGTACCAACAATTTTGTCCACGTCTGTATATTAGTTTAGTTTCAGTTAAAGTTTTTTTCTTGCAGCACCAGCTTTAATGTGATTTCTGCTGTTTCTTTGGTGCAGGAAATCATTTTGTGGAGGAAAGGTGACATCGTGAAGAAGAGCATGTCTCATCAAGCCATCATGGCTGCACAGCGCTTCGAGGGCTCCTCGAACCCAGAGAAGTCCCACAGTCAGAGCTCTGAAGCAGGCCACAGCTAGACCCCAGCCTGCTGTGTCTAAGTGGACACAGCTCAGATATGTTGTTCTAATGTTGAGTGAATGAGTGAGTGATAGTGTGAGTGTTTGACTTCTAGTCTGTGTGAAGGGAACAAACTCCGGACTGGTCACACTCCGGACTGTGAGTGTGTTGACTGCTGTTTAGCCATCTTGAAGCACTATTTCCATGGAACAGGCCACAGATAGACTAATGAAACAGACCAGCAAGTTTCTGTCTTTTCCATACATGCATGTAATGAATCTGGAAGTGGTCTGCTTCATGTTCTGTGGCATTCATTGCATCGATCAGTGAGGAGAACATCTTCCATAGGTGCACTTCAGCTTCTCACTCATAGGAATGTTTATCTGGAATTTTAATACATGGCTAGAATATTGCACTGTGAGATAACTGTAGTCCTACAGTAGCTTTCTAAAGGAGACGCTTGTGGGACTCTTTACTGGAACATAACAATGTTACGTTATGTTAATGTTCATTATGTTCCTTCACATGAACATAATATGCTGCCACCTTCTGCTTTTTTCTTTAAACTTTGCCTGTAATTTGCTAAATTGATTTGCACGTAGAAGCCCTAACAAAAAGTCCCAAACCTCAGAAATGGTTTCAACAACACGGCACACATTGATTATCGTTTGGAAGATAGTTCCATACATTCCAACACTGTTGTGAACAATAGAGGAATAGACATAAGTATAAGGTCTTTTTAACTAAAACACATTTAAACCAACAGCTGACACATCCATTAGGCTGTTCCAGCAGGTTCTACAGCAACAAATAGAATTTACAGAATAAATGTGCTGCAGATTGTGATAGAAGTAATGGTTTTACATTTAACTTCAAATGAAGAAATTACAAGATAATCCCAAGTATTTTTGTGTTCATCATTCCTCATAGCCAATGAAGGGAAAATTGTGTAATTCCAACCACATCAGTGCATCTCTAAGCACAGAGAGACACGTTTTTATTTATATTGTTGCTTCTGCTGGGAGATCAGCAACTAAGCTAGCATGCCACCCCAAGAGTGATAGGTAGCAAAAAGCAGAAAGATTTACTACTAAACCCCAAGCTGACCAAATAACATTATATAAATGTATCTTACTTTGGATTTTGGTTTTCTATCTGTTTTTAATCCAACCATTTACTTTATAGATGTTCCAAATCAGAAGTTCACCAACTGAACCTAAAGCTACAACTTCTGCCTTAACTGTGTAGCCTGTCTGTGTGAGGATTTTGAAGTGATGAAGTGACTACCTGCTAATTGTTTGCAGGCACAATTTGTTTTCCGTCATGTGTAGTTAGTGCCAACATCATCCTGAGTGCTCTCTGGGTTTCTGCTGTACCTTTCCTGAACTCATTAAGCTGCTTTGCATCATGGTTTTAAATGTAAATGAGGGAAAAAATAACCGCTCTATTTTATGGAGCATTTAGATTCAATAAAAATTCCAACAACTTTTTTCACTAATCTGTGTAGATTTGTTCTTACACACGTGAAGCTGAACCATACATGTTAACAGTGACTGTAGATGCTGCCCTTGCTGACCCTACTTCATACATTCAGGTAAACTCCGAATTATCTTTAGCAGATTACGTTATTTTTTCATTATTTATTATTATTTTATTTTTTTCATATTAAGATGTTTCTTTTGATCGGAAGTAATGTTCCGTAGTGGCCCAGCCAAAGTTCTGGCTGGAATCTAATTGAAAGTCTGTGGAGGGAGTTAAAGATTAGGGTGATGGCTAGAAGGCCTTCCAGCCTTAAATACTTTTGGGCTCATCCCCAAAGATAAGATAAATACCAGTGGGAACAGAGAATTTTCTGCTCTTGATTGTTGTAATGCCAATAAACATTTTTCTATTGATTGACAACAAGATGAGTCGTACTAAAATCTTTAAAGTTTAAAAATATCTAGATGGGGAAAAGTGGAAGTGGGTGTTTTGATAAGACACACAAACCCCATTATATTTAGCTGCCTATTGGATATTAATGTAATATTTAAAGATGGACCTTTCTTTTGATAATTTGGTGGACTTTTATATGATCACATGGCCAGGATTTGCTAAAGTTACAACTTCAACCAATTGGATGGGAAGCCAAAACAAACTCACTATCTCAAATCAATGTTTCAAACCCTTAAAATAACTGTGATGAATATACAGTCAGCGCTGGAGTTACATGTTGAATTTATTTGATTCTCCGTGTCTCAAACACTCCGTCTCATGAGGAGTGGAAGATTCTTTGACTTTCTTTAGTCATACATTTAGAATAGTTAGAAAGTTTGTCCAATGTAGTTTTTTTCCCATATATTTCCAGTTCATTACTAAGTCATCTCAAGTTACTGTACAAAACAATATTCATATCCTAGTATTTTCTCATGATACAGCTGTAAACTTCAATCTATCTTGTTTAAATTTTATGTGAAAGATAATTTCAAAAAGTGGTGTATGAATGTCTAATGGCAGGAAAATAAGACATATTCTTTGTTATTATACTACTACTACTGGCATGTAGTCTGTGCTTTTACATTTTGCTTAAATTATGGCTCCATGTTATTAGGGTTATTTTTTCAGCCTTGAACATCTTCAGGCTAAAAGGTTTTACCATTCCTCCTTGCAAAAAAACTCAAACTCGGTCAGATTGCTTAAATACATCTTTTAAAAATATATATTTTATAGTCGATGTTTAAATAACTGATTGTGTGAGACTGAAATTAGTTTTAAATAAGCTGCTGCTGCTTTTGTTCTTAAAACATAGGGGTGATCTTAGTGTTGTATACAGTGGAATGTGTATTCTTTCTAATCAGAATGCTAGGGTGGACAGATTGTATGTAAATTCAATACTTGCATACAAAGAAATTTACCAGAAGTAATCCAGTTTTCAATGAGGGGAGGCTTCATAAATCTACTGCACTGGAACACTGGAAGGAGCCAGTTAATCCAGTCATCTGGTTAAACCTTACAGTAAAGTAATAAGGTATGCAGTGACTGATTTTTTTTTCTCTGATCCATATTATTTTGGTTCAATTACCTCCATCCTTGTTTTTGTTTTTTGTTTTTTTTTTTACCAAACTCAGAACAAATCAAGAGGATCATGGATACTTAAGAAGGTCAAAGACCTCTGGCTAAACATTGATTGATTATGGCATCTTTATTTCTCACTGTGAGTTTGTAGTCCTAGTTCAGGAATGCTGGAGGTAGAAGTGGAAAAGTTCAAATACTCAGTTGTCGGATTATTAACCCACACAATGTTTTTACGCTGTCCCCCTGAATCAGAACCTCTGTAAAGTGCCTGGTTAAGTTGTATTTTTCTGGTAGTTTACCATCATCTGTGGGGAAAGTAATTTTTGTTTATGGGAGGGATGAGAGCTTCAGTAACATCCACCAGCATCAAAAAGGATTTGCTCAAATATTTTGTTTTATTGAGGGGTCAGTTCCATCTGATTATGGAAATAATGTCACCTCTGCCTATTACTACACTAGAGGCACACCCAAACCCTCTGTTCCATGAAGAATGTGGGCGGGGCATCTTCTCCCAGGTTGTAATCCTTGTTAAACTCTGCTAGAAATCTACCCTGTAATGTCTATCTATAGTTTTATTCAACAAACTGTAGTGGTGGAGGAAATAAGGTAGCTCTCCATGCAAAATCTGGGCTGCTCAGATGAGTCTGAGCTGTCTCAAACTAAGATTGGTCAGATGGTCCCTGTTGTCTCTCAGGCTCTGATCAGCTGATCTTACCTTAAGTCTTTGTCAGGATTTAATGTAAGAATATCAAATCTGGCTGCTATTCCACAGCAGCCTGTTATAGCAGATAGAAAACTTGAGGCATCTCCTCAGTCCTCAGTACATAATCAGATCACATAAACCTGTGCACACCTAGCAAACAACAGTTTATGTTAGACAATCCTACATTCTTATTCGGGGGAAAAAATCAAGAATAAGCAAAATTCTTCCCATAAAAACTAAGAAGCCTGACTGTGGCACTTTCTGCTGCTATGTAAAGTTTTAACAGACTTTGTCACACAGCTTGACTCAGAGCTGACAGGGCAAGTTCTTCAGACTCTGTGTGTTGGTGATGGAAACAGGGAATAACGTCCTAAAATAACTCTAAAAAATGTCTTTTGCTCAGCTATATTTATTTAGAACGAGTATAACACACTATGCTATAAATTACTGAGGTTCCACCTTCATAGTCGAAGTTTTTTGTTTGTTTTTTATGATCATGAAAGTTTTCATTGGACTGAATGAGCTGCATAGAAACCGAAACTGCCACTAGGGGGCAGGCCTGGATCAAATTTCTTAGCGATCTAACGACCTACTGGCATGAATAGTATTGCTGTGTGCTGCTTTATACTTAGGTCATATTTTTTGACAGTTTCCAAACACAATAACTGAAGAGCCTTCAGATGAGCCGCAGACTTAGTTCTCCAGATCCTCCTTTTGTTAAAATGAACAGTGAGAAGCAGCGGCCATGGGATTTCCTGGTCCCAGGTACAGTAGGAACCAATAACACATGAAAGTTTTCATCTCTCTCCAGATGAGATAAAAACATGAGAAAGTAGTAAAAACATATTTACAACTGTGGTGAATTTGGCCTGAAATACCAGAATGGATAGTTGTCAGCAGATGAAATGGATTCAGTTCTAAACGTCATGTTGTATATTGAATTAAAAGCCATCCATGTCTTTTGCACTGAATTACAAATGTCTGAACTTTGTACAGGTATAAACGGCATTGTTCCACTGCTACAGGTCTTGGTGTGAACAGGTGGGTTTATTGTTCAGCTAATGACAGGCTGAGTATAAGCTTTCACCTCATGTTTGCCTAGTTTAAGAGGATCAGTTGAGCAGAATCCAGAATATACAACATGTATGAATCACTCATTTCTTGCAACACTTGAAACACAGATGCAACAATTCTCTGTCGGACCTGGGCCATCTCATTCATTCTCATGCTTCTCACTGATGGAAGTCCCAGAAAGCCTTGACGCAGTCTGTTATTGGACCGTAGGAGGAGGAACGTGAGCTGAAACATACACAGCATGGCCTCTCTGAGGAAGTGAAGGTGAAATTTTCCACCTTTAGTTCTCTGTTAGAAGCTCCTGGGAACCCAGAGGCAGATGTGACAAAAGACTCGCATTCTTTACTTATGGAAAACTACAGATACTATAGGAAGAATAGACTGGTAAAAGTAAATCTATGGAACTCCTTTAGTAAGTAAAACAGTACAGGTTCTAAAATGTACTGAAGCACAAAAGGCAAACAATTATTATTTAATGATTCTAGACAATGTTCTTAATTAAAGTTATAGACACAAAATGGAATAGTTTTCTTCTTTAGCAGACAAGCTGCCCTGGATATACGTGTGGTGGGTGTTTTTTTCAGATTTAACAAAGTATTCTTAAAAAGCAGAGGTCATGTTTTTTTAAATTGGAACAAAACAGCACATTCATATGAATTCTACTTGGACATGACAACATCGAAGAGCCATGGAAGGGGATTAGCACGCTATTCGGAATCTTTTCCTTCGTCTGTATTGTTCCTTTTTCACTGTCTTCATCCTGTTAATGTTTGGCTCCCACGGATTGTTCCATCTTTTCTTCATGCAGGTGATTTTCTCTGCCGCTCAATATCAGAAGTCTAGAAGTAACAAGCCAGTTCTGATAATGTAAGGATTAGAAAGTACAGATAATTGTGTTGAAGTGTGGGTAATAAAAGTAAAAAGTTGTCAGAAAAGTAAATACTAATTTATGGTTACCTGAAAAAGCTACATAAGTACAGTTACTTGTACTCAATTACTTTCCACCAGAGTTTGTGAAATCACATCTCATACCTGGAAATTTTTCGATCAGTCATGTAAGCTTTTACACAGGCCTCTGCAGGAAAAACGTCCAACAATCAGATCCTGATCTTTTATTTGGATATGACGTCTGTAGATCCCTGACTACTGGCTGCTTTAGGTGACCCGGGAAGCCGCTTCATCCTACTTTACTTTATTCTTTGTTTTTTTTTAAACAGCTGAAGGAATTTAAGCGTGTATATAAAAAAAGTCTGGTTTGGCGTGATCAGGCACTTGACAAAAACAACTTGTTTCTAAATGAAAACTCAGACGGTTTGGTCAAATTTACATGTTCCAACTGATAGTTTTCTCTGCATTTTCATCAAAATAAAAAATCCTGAGTGAAGATTTTGCAATTTTGTTGATTCTCACAACAAAACAAAAAATGACTAAAAATGGAAAAACAAGGTTTAAATTATAAGTTTAACGTTACAAGAAAATGAACAATTAACAAAATACAAGTGAAAGATGTGGGATAACCTAAAATCAATCCATTTGTATTGGATTTTTTTTTTTAAAAAGGGTCAGGACATCAGACAGAAATCCCAAAACACAACAAGGTAAATACTGGATGTTTATGGAGGAGCTGATAACAAGGCCAGAGTTAGAAACACCAGTCAATGGTTTTCACTGGGTGTTTAGATGTTCGAGAAGGAAACCTAAACCAATGCTGAGAACTAACCAGAGAAAACAATAAATCTCCTGCCTGAAGGAGAAGGCATACAGCAGTTGGAAACAACTTTTGGGTGCAGGTTGAATAAAAAACGGAAAAACGGTGTCTGAAGTAAAACCTATTTCCACAGTCACTTTAGATGTGGCTATTGACATTATGGATATGTTTGGCATTCCAGGGGAAGTAAAAACAGTTTTGTGGTAGATTTGTAAAAAGTGTGCAAAGAGAAGGTTCTACCTGGCTCCGCCTCTCTCATGTCTCATTCTAACAGGCTGAGTTTTCCTGAGCTATCTTTGTAGTTATGCTGCTAAAGGCTTAGACTGATGGAGGACAGACTGACCACTTTTCTTTACTTTGCTACTTTTCTCTTCTACTACTCTCCAAGTGTATTATTTACTGTTATTTCGACTGTTCACTTTGACCATGAATCTGCTTTTACATGTGGATGACAGGCCAAACCGTAGAAAAATATCTCAGTTTTGTGCGATACTCGACTACGTGTGGACAAGGCATTTGTTTTCTCTCACAAGTTTTACTCTCCATGGAAGCTATGGTCTGACATGGTCTGCTCAGCTGTGATGCCTTGCTGGCGAGAGGCATCAACTGGAAGAAGCTCCCAGTAACAGAACATCCTGCATGTTCTATTATCATCTTTTTAACTTCTTTAACATAAAAAAAATACTCTTCTGGAACCCCCAGACCATCATGATGGTTGACGCTTGTACTGAGCCAGGTTCTGGTTCTGCTGGAAGTTTCTTCCTGTTAAAAGGGAGTTTTTACTCTCCACTGTCGCTATGCTTCCTCATTATGACGAAGTGCTTTAAAGTCAATGAAACAACACAGGCGACTGTTTTCTGTCGCTACATGTTGATCCAGAAGGAGTGAATGCTATAAGTTAATGACTTGATGCAGTTTGCTGAGATTCCTTAGATAAAAAATGAAAAAAATTGATACATTTTGTAATCATTAGGATTAATTGGAATGTAATTTATGATTGAAATAAAATGACTTCTTTTTTGAAGTACTTTGAAATGACATTTATTGTGAATATATGCAATTAAACTGAACAAGGCAGTGACAGAAATTTCAAAATGTAGTTTTTATTCCAAAAGTTTAGCTGAACACAGGGACAATAAATGTTTCATAAGTTTCATTTGAGGTTTATGTTGAATTTAAGGATTTTTTTATGCTTGGATTCTCTGAAATCAGATGAAAACAGATTTTATTTAACTTATTTCAAAAATGAATTATAAATAATTGAATTTATTTAATTTTATTCAATTAACTGAATTAATGGTGTGGCAACATTATGACAAGTAAAACATTAACAATAATAAAATCGAAAATCTATTTTTCCATTTGTTTTCTGCATCTGCATGCATCTCTTTTCACATCACCAGAATACATGTTGGATTCCGGACCTCTGTCTAATGGTGTTGTTCCACCCTGCTCCTCAAGACACACTGCCCTGCATGTTTTACATGTTTCCCTGCTTCAGCACACCTTTTTTCAGTTGATGGTTGATGAACAGGCTTTTACTGAACTGGGATCATCTAAAGCAAGCGTGTTAAATACGGAAATATCTAAAACATGCAGGGCAGTGAGCCTTGAGGGGCAGGGCTGAGAAACAGTGATCTAATATATTTAATGAAAATCTGGGACATATTTATATTTATTCCTTCATATCGGCCATAAATGTGTTGTGAAAATACACAGGATGACGCAGAAAGTACCGCGCCGCACTGACAGAGGGCAGTGCTGAGGTCCATAGGCACAACAGGAAATCCGAGCGTACTCGTTGAAAAAGAAGCGACCCAGGATGACTCTTCATTTCTGTTGAAGTAGCCATACTTTTAATTGTATGGAATTAGTTGAATCATACTGGGGGCGACAGTGGCTCACTAGATAGATTAATTGGCCTGTAATCATAGGGTTGTAGGTTCATTTGCAGCTTCCTCTTGTTAGATGTTGCCTACTGATATGCGTATTGGTGTATGAATGTGTGTGAATACGGATCTAGTGTAAAACTCTTTCATGGGTCAGCAGGACTAAGAAAGCACTGTAAAAGTTTAGTCCATTTACCAGAATTAAAAGTCACTCACTGGAGTCAGTACGTCACCAGTCATGGTGCCGCCCCAAATCAGAGAGTTACCCTGGGCAGAGAGCCATACTCTCCATACCTAAGCCACTAATTCTATATTCTTCTAGGTCAAAGTTGGCTTTTTATCCGATTCTCTCAAAATCAGAAGATATGAGACTAAATCAGTAGTGATGAAAATAGGTGCAGACATTGCTGAAGTCTAACGCGATGACTAGATCAGGAATTTTAATCAAAAGCTTCTCATTTTATTCACATGCAGTTTTAGTTCTTCACAAAGCTACTGTTACCATCTAAATGTTTCTGGTATTTCGCATAACAGCAACAATTCAGCTTGTGCTTTAGCGATGCTTTCAATGAAGCCTTGTTCATTTAAGTTACTTTAGCAATTTCCAGTTGAATATCTGTCAGACATTTTTGATTTGGGTTCATTTAAATACTTTCCTAACACAGAACCCTAGTGTGATTTAAATGTATTTCTTCCAGTAATGTTGTCTCTGTGTGGTGGGTTGTTTCCTCACGTTTCTGACGGCCCGTGAACGCAGCGCAGAGATAGCGCCGCTGCTCCGTTCCAGTCCGTATCGTGTCCAGCCCGAGGTGTGCTCTCTCCCCGCGGAGCTGCACACGCCGGACGCCTTTTTGAGAAGTTTTAAACTGGAACAAGCTTCGGGAGACTCCAGTGAAAGGCAGATATCGCCGTGAATTGTTGAGTTTTGCTTTAAAAGGGATGAAACGAGGCGGAGGAGAAAGCATTCCTGATTTCCCCCTTCAGAAGAGCGACAGTAACTGACAGAGACCGCCGCCTGTCCGCCTCCTCGTCCCAGCGGAACCTCTTTTTGTTTAGGCAGAAACTAAAGTCGCTGTGACTGTGAGCCGCGGCGCGCTTTTCCCCAGCCCGACCGTTTGACGGGAATATGCTCCGACTCTGCGGGGGTAAGCCGTGATGGTGAGAAGGGAATTAAACAGCAGTGAAACGACAGCGGGAGACAGTGAAAGCTAAAAGCTCATCACCCAGCAGCGGACGGTGGTCAGCGACCGCAGCCCGGAGAGGACAAACCAAGGTACTCTCACCACATTCATCCACCAATCAGCTCTGCCGTGTATGGCTCGCTCTGTGTAATCAAATGATGGGAAGCTGGAGCGGCATTAGCTGGTAATACGGCGCACGTGTGTGTTGGCTGCGCCACACCGGGAGGCTCCGGGAGGCGCACACACACCGCTCTGCGTTTATATATCAGTCTATGAGAAGGACCGAGCGAACCGTCATTTTCTTTTGGCTCAAGTTTGTTCCTGGGACGGGAGCGGGGAATGTGTAATGGCTCTGCTAGCAGTAAGGATATCGACGAGGCGTACCGAACTAGGTCGGTTCCTGATGGGTTCGTTGTGCCTTCAGCTGGCCCACATCCTGGTTTCAGATGCACCGATCGGGTTCTTGTTTACCGATGATGCCGATATCTGTTAAATCTGACCTGTCCATTCCGATTTCCTACTTGACTTCTCCCTACTGACAAATTAAAGAGTTGTTTCTATCAAGCAGAAGACTGATTTGATTGTATTCCCATGTTTGCATCAAAGCGTGTAAATCCTCACCTTTACCCAATTGTGTTTAAACATACAGAAGTGTATTAAAGCGGTGCTAACCCAGCCCTGGTCCTCAAAGCACACTACCCTGCATGTTTTAGATATTTCCCTGCTTCAGCAGACCTGATTTATACGGAGGGCTGATGAACTGGCTTTTCCTGACCTGCAGTCACCTGAACCAGGTGTTTTAAAATACATAAACATCTACAATATGCAGGACTGTGTGGCTGAACCAGGGTTGGGGAGACACTGGTGTGGAGCAGCAACTGGCACAGCAACCTATAATTCTGTGACACGCATTCAATCTGGCTTTGATTAAAATACTCATTTTTGTTTTATGTGATTAATTTACTATTGATTCAAAATTAAAATTACACACATCTACAAACTACAAATGCTATATTATGTAAATGAAGAATGAAACGACTTTTATAGCCTACATAAAATGATAATATCTGATTATTAATATCTTTCAGATAATCCCCTTTAAATCTATAATCTGTCAAAGCCTGATGTTAAAATCTACTTGCTGGTTTGTCTCAATAGCTAGAAAGGATGTTAGATGGCTGCACACTTCTATCCAACAGAACATAAACGAGACATTTGCTATTCTGATTTTAGACTTTTAGTTGTGCTTCGCAATCAACTTGTGCAACCGACGAGCCCCAAATGCAGAGACGCCTCAGGTGTTTGTTGATACAGTACCAAGAAAGAGCAACGTTTTCAAGTAATGGATGTAAGATTATTTCATTTGCAAACTATTAAAAGTCATTCATAAAAAGAGAGTTCAGAAGAGGACGGTTGGTCATCCTAGTTTACAGTTGCAAATCATTCAAGAAGAGGACTTCTTAACAAATTCCTCCCAAGATCAAATTGTGTAAAGCTCCTAAAATTACCTAAAAGCTCAGAGCACCCCCTCAGACTATTCAGACCTCAGTTTAAATGTTTCATGTCAAAGTTCCTAGTAGTAGAATTACAAAAAGACTGAAGAAGTTTGGCTTATTTGGAAGAAGATACTTTACCACAAGAAGAACATGGCAGCAGGTTAACTAAGGTTAGCAAAGTTCTGTCTGAACACCAGAACGAAGGGAGTGAAGTGGAGATGTTTGACCTTAAATTTGGTTTATATTAGGGTGACCATATTATGTTTTCCTAAAAAAAGAGGACACCACTTTTGGTTTTAACATATTTAAAATGTGCATGTGTTTAAACTGTTAAATAACAAACTTCAGATCGGCGTTACATGTGAAAAATTACTTTCAAATCTTTGGATATCAATTATTATAAATAGAAAGAGAAAATTGACCAGTAACAATAATAGTTCACTTTTGTAAGCCATATTGGACAAAAATTAAAATCTGACATGATGTTCTGAGAAACTAAGTATTATTACATTAAAAGTAAAAAAGCAGTATTATCAATAAGAAATAAAAAAAGCACACTCTGATCTTTAGTTTCATCTTCATCCTCCTTAGTCAGTTTACGGACGAACGTTCCCTTTGCACAGTGTTATTATAGTTTTTGGGTCCATGTGACTTACTGATCTTTGCCACTTTTATAACACAGAAACACTTCTATTGTTATGCTTGTCCATAAAGCAACAATTGTGCTTTGAAAAAGAAAAAAATTCTGTGAAATTATTGCAGTTTGCACATTTTACGTATCGATTAATGGTATCAGTTAACTTTGACCAATACCGATACTTTACATGCATCCCTACTTTCTTTCACTCAGAACTAGAGCTGGGCGATATGGACCAATACATCCCGGTATATTTCGGCTAAATATTGATATACGATATACATCCCAATATTTTTTAATCACGAAGTGAGAGCAAATGTTTAGTCACAGTTAAACCCTAAATTTGGGGTAGTTGCGACTGGGGCCTCATATCTCGAGTCTGTGGTTTTGAGTAGCTTATTAAATCCCAGCCCCTCCCCGCTCTGTGCATGAAAGACAAGGAGCGGGGGAGCAGGAAGCAGTGCTGAGAGCGCCTGGTCAGCAGCTCTCCGGGAGCAAGGATCACAGCGCACTTTGAACTACGTGTATCCATATATGCGATATGGTCAAATTTCATGTCTTGTCTAAGAATATAATATCGATATCAGAACTGTAAATAAAAGCGTTGTTTGGATCCACAAAGTTGCTGTGAGCCCGATTCGTCCCAGGAGATCCTCTACTCGATCAGTTCGACTTTCGGTTTAAAGATGATGGAAGTGAAAGTGTTGAATTCCAGATGAGTTTCAGCCACATGAGCGTGTCTGAGAGCTCTTGTCTGCCTTCACATGTTATCTGAGCCACAGTTCCCATGGAGCTTAAAACCTTCACTAACCATACTGGTTCCCCATACATTGTAGAGAACCATGCATGGAAGGCTTAAATCCTTATTTCACCAGCCAGTCCAGCAACCAGCATGGTGGGACATATACAGCAGGGATGCAACGATATCACAATCAGCTTTATTGGCCAAGTCTGACACAGAACTTAAATGAGTGAAAAAAGTAAAACAGTAACAAGTACTAGAGAGCAAAGTACCAAGGCACTTTACAACAAAAGTCATTTCAATCCAATTATACAAACATTCAAATCAGATAAAAGTTTTCTGTGGAAGGAATCCCAGCAGATTGAGATGAGTAAAAGTAAAAGTAACATTTCAAGTGAAAATTATTGCAGATTTTACAAATATTGGTTCATGGTTTTGGTTAATCAACTGATACGAGTGCCTTAGAGTATTGGCCCGATACCTGTATCTGTGCATCCCTAATATACACCTCCACAGCTGGTGGAAAGGTAGCGTTTAGGTCAGTGTTTCTGTTCAGGATCATCAGAACCAGACTAGATCCAGAAGAGTAGGCCTACATGCCACATTCTGATGTCACAGACTCTGAACCAATCAGAAGGGTTGTGTTGGGGAATGACTGGAGTAGCTGATGGGCGTGGCCAGTTTGACCGATTGTTTAGTGCAGTGTATGTCAACCCTGCTCCCCAAGCCACACTGCCCTGAATGTTTTAGATGTTATCATAAAGCATGCTGGCCCAAATACTGCCATATTCCTGCATTACCAGGGTTCATTCATAAGACACCACGCCGGCAGAATTACCACCGTGTGTCTTATAAAAACGCCCTATGTGACATGCTCAGGTCTACTTAGGTTCAAGGTCACTCAACTAGAGCTGGGCGATATGAGCTAAAGTTAATATCACGGTATATTGAGCATTTAACCTCGATAACGGTAAGTGGATGATAACAATGCTACCCACCCCCCTTTTCTTTTTTCTTAAATCGTGTCGTTTTCTGTATTAAATGTCCGGTAGTGGCCAAATTTACTTCATGTCCTTTAAAATATGAAGGCTTCTTGCTATTGAACGGCTTCAAACAGCCTTTTAATTTAGTGTTTGATTCCCACACCTTTCCGTATTTCTTAGTCCAGTTTAAACTCAGAAGTGATCGTGACTGGGGCTGAGTGAAATCGGTGATTTTAGTGTGCAGTCATTTATTTTAGACTGAAAGTATTTAACAACGGAGCACAGGTGACAAAAGGCGGCGGCTTCAAGCGCTGTATCAAAAACAACAGCAGCAGCAACTCATTTGGTTTAATATCTGCTCCGCCTGAGGATCTGGGCGGGCGGAGCTACAAACGCTCTGGTTCAGCTGCAGCTCCGTTGCTGCAGTAACAAACATACATGCTCCATGTTAGTCTGAATATCCAATAATACCATTAAAAAGTCACTTTATTTGTTGCTAGTCGCAAGTTTCTGAAAACCAGTCGGTAGATGAGTCTAAACTCTTGCTAAATATAGCTACACAGTAGCTCCGTTAGCAGCGCCAGAGCTTCTGTGCTGCCCTTTCCTCCTCTGTCACATGACTGTGCGTGCTAACGTGACTCAAAGCAACGGTCCTTTCTTAAAGGGGCAGAAGCACCACTAAACTAAAACACAAATTTCCTCCCTTTTTTTAAAATACCGAACTTACCGGCACGGGCAAAATTACGTCGGTAACAGGTATCAGTAAATTTTCGGTATACCGCCCAGCCCTATACTCCACACTATTCAGTTCAGGGCTTTTAGTCCTTTTTTAGCCTTCATAGTTCCCACTCGGGTCCTACCACAACAGTGTTGCTGACCGTGGCATTTCCTGTGTTTTATTTTGTTCATTATTGTTACGTTTATTGTTAACGTGCTTCATGCATTGTTTCAGAACGACTGAGTAATGATAATGATAATAAAAATGATAAGATACCTGATGGGCTATGACATAAAAATGAAACCCATTTCTATCTAGGCATTTTTTTCTACCACACATCTATTGATCGATTATATATTATTGCATTATCGTCCAGCCCTAGTAGCTCTGTTCCCATCAGTGTCAGAGCGTGCTAGAACTGCAACAGAGTGTGTCTATATTTGGAAAATTATCTCCAACTTGCCTGCATTTGTGCAACAGCATCCACATTCCCAGCATGTCGGTGCTTGGTGTGTGTTCCTGCTGCAGAAATAATGCAGCTTTTATTCTGCAACCTGTTGCCTCATGATGATCCACGGCAAACGTCTGTGTTTCTCCGGGAATGCTGCGACTGACAGATGAAAGTGGCTGATAGAGCCGTGTGGACTAACCTGTTCTCTGGGTGGGGGACCAGCAGGCAGACATCAAATTCATGGTAGCATTACTCAGCGTAATTTGACCAGAGGGGTGTTGAAAATGTGGATTTTCTATTTCTATTCCCTCTCTCGACACCACCAGCAGAATAATCATTTGTAACGTCACTTGTTTCCTTTTGGGACAGCTAAAAGTTCAGTGTTCAGAGTTGTGAGGCTGCAGGAGTTTTCCTAGCCAACACGGAGTCAGAAACATGATCCACCTTCATTGTTCTTGGATTGTCACGATTTCTGACGCCTCGTTCATATTTGAGATGATTCAATGATACATTTTGGAGATTTCAGCATCAGAACCGCTCCAACATCTCTGGGCGTTTTGGTATTTAAACCTCCATGCAGACAACATCCTTACTGGTAAATATCTTAGAGCTGCTCTTCATCCTTCAACACAAACAGAACGCTGATTGGTTTAGACCAGGGGTGGGGAACCTTGGCCCTCATCCTGAAAGGTTTCCATGTTGCTCTGCGCAAACACACCTGAATAAAATGAACTAGTAATTGTGCAAAACTTCATTGGCTGTTGGATCCATTTGATTTGAGTCAGGTGTGTTGAAGCAGGGTTCCCTGGAAAACTTAGAGGAATGCGGCCCTCGAGGACCAGGGTTCCCCGCCCCTGGTTTAGACCGTCTCCCTGAGCTGGACTCGTCTGCAGACAAACTGGGAACTAGGGAGAGGATCAGAGACGTACTGTAGATGTAGTGACTGATCAGACTCAGCTCTCTGCCTGTAGAAAAGCCGCGTTGTTTTTATAGAATCAGTTAAAGCAGCAGGTGTAGCACTACCTTAGGTTTAGAACTGAAAGGGGAGCAGAGAAGTAGTTCTGGCTGGGAACTTTCCACCTTTTATGAGAAGAATTTGTTGTTCAAAGCAAAAAAGGAAATATTTTCTCATTTCCTGTTTGTTACTAAAGTAGTGAAATTAACTTTAAGATAAGATCGCCAATAACCAACACTACATCTGTAGATAACCATAACTATTAATGGGAACTGAAGTTATTTAAAGGGCCGGAGTCCCACTATTTGCCCCTGAATCTGTGTGTTGGTAAATAAATAATGCCTGTATTGTTTAAAAAATATAAACCAGTTAGTTTACCTTAACAACTGGCTTAAACATGAATACAGTAACATGTGTGAATGTGTTCAGTGCATCTTTCCTACATTTCCTTTAAAAAAAGAGCAACAGCATCTTGTTAATCGTGTTAATCGTGAGAAATTCCCAGCTAACCTGGGATTAATAAAAAAAAAATGTTATCGTTTGACAGCCCTACATTCAGGATTAATTAGGTAGGAGGCAGGGTGTAGCTTGGGACGGGTCGCCAGGCCATCACAGGATAAACAAGCACACACGCGTACCGTAGGATCACGGAGGCAGTTCAATGGCCTGTACTTGTAGAGTGCTTTATGTGATCCTGAGGACCTGAAAGTGCTTCACACTACATTCACACACCGATGGTGGTGCCCTGGAGCACACTACATCTCCGGCCGTACACACAGGCCGTACATCTCCGGTCGGGATTTGAACCCAGAACCTTCTTGGATGTGTGCACTTGTCCCCTCATTTTGACGTCATTAGATGTTACGGTGTGAGGTTTATTACCACTCTGGGTCAGCTCTAACAGTAGAACCAGTCCTCTGCAGTCCAGATGGTCTATCAGCTGCACAGTGTGAACAGAGCATAGTCCTCCTTACAGTCTATGACAGCTCACCTTGCCACAGTCTAATTATTCAGTATTATGAATTTTAATGGGGTTGGAAACAATATTGTCTCAGTTATGCAGCTGTCTGCTTTCTTTTGTCCTCACATGTGCAGTCTCTTTGTTTGTGTGTTTCTGCCACAGACAGAGCCAGACATGACCTCTGACCCCTGCATTAGACACTGCTGAATATATGGGAGGTTAACCATCCATTGTTATTCCTGTCTGTGTGTTCATTAATTACAGTGAAGGCTTCTTCTGTCATGCAGAGCTGCAGTCCTATGAGAGAAGCACCCCGCTCCAGTCTGCCTGCACAGTCTTCGGCTTTTCGAAATGCCGTGACATTCCCAAAAGAGATTCCATTCCTCCGTAAACAATCCTGGCATTGACAAAGGCTCTGATTAGCTAGCTGCCAGGATATTCCCACTAAGGCCCAGCAGAGGATGAGATCAGATCTGTAACACGGAGCTCTTTTTCAGGATTTCTCTGGCAGAGACTTTGTGTGAAATGATTCTGGTAGACTTTAGGGAAACCATGCTGTTGAGGTTGCTGGCAGGAAGAGTGGAAATTACTCTGAGGGTTCTAACAATGCTTTGGAACCACTGGAAGCTGTCAGAATGGAGCATAGCACCGTTTAAATATTTGTCCCTCAAGTTTTCATTCATAGTGGTTCAAGTGTGTGTGATGCATCATTTTATAGTCCTACACTGATTTTTTTCTCCCTTTCATTTTATTGAATAGGATGAAAAATGTTGATGCCTGAAGGGATTCTTTTTTCTGAATAATAAAGGGGAAAAACCTGAGCTAAGAAGATCTGTTTCTGAGGTATTGGAAAGAAAGGCTTGAATAAAACCTAATGGAGGCAAATCTTTTAAGGTGGAGCGATCTTTAGTAGAATTATTTGCATTTCAGACCTGGGTGTTAACATGTGAGCACAGAAACTGAACCAGTGCAACAGGGTCGCCACTTCTAATGCTGCTGTAGCACAGAGATGTTTTGGGCCTGCTGGGAAACCTTCCCTTCTTTCATCTAGCGGGAAATCAGCCCGTCTTCTGCATCCTACCTGAACCTATCGGATGTGTCCTTTAAAACAGACACTATCCCTGTGCGTCCTCTGTCAGACGGCGCTCTGTACTTTATTGGTGTATAGGGATGCATCAATATCCGATACCAGAATCGGATATCGGGCCAATTCTAATGTGTAATGTCATACTTGTTAAAGTTAACCAATTCTATGGACCTATACTTAACTTAAGTTTCAATCGTTTTAAAAATTAGACTGAACTGCTGGTGAAATTTTTTTGAACCCAATAATTTGATGCATATGGCTGTTACATGCCCATAGGTAAAGAAGTGAAGCAAATCATTAGGGCTGCCATGATTAGTCGATTTGTCATGACAATGTTGACTACCAAAATCGTCGACAATAAACGCATTTGCTGATGTCATCGCTTTGGTTTTTTTTACGCTTAGTTTTTGTCTTAAAACTGCGGCTGTACCGCTCACTGCTCCATATATACTGTATGTCTATGGCTCTGTCTGCCTCTCTGCCCCTGATGCACATGTGCAGCAGTGGGAATCTGCATCAGTCCTGGTGTAAAACAACCCAAACGTGGCATTGTGACACTGCCAGAGAAACACAGAAACAAACAATTACAACGAATCTAGCTTCAAATGAGAGCTTTATTCACTAGAATCGCCAATAAACATGCATTTTTTTATCATGATAATGGCAGCTGAGAAAAATTAGCTCGTTAGATGCCAAGGTTAACACCAACAGTAGGCTGACTGAACATCCTCTTTTAAAAAGTCGGCTTTGCATGTTCAGTCTGGTCATTCATAAATCGATATAAATGTGCTGGTTTTTATATTTATCGCAGCTTTTCTCTCATGTCCCCAACACCTGGATGGTTGCTGGTTCTGATCTGTAGCAGCTGTTTATGGCAGCAGCCCAATACTCTGTTGGTCTCATGGACGCAAAAACTATGAAAAGGCTGAACAAAGTGAGATTTTGTCTATTAAATGGAAAATGTTAGTAATTACTTAAATTGATATCTGTACATTAACAGAAGTGACTGTGATTTTATTTCCCTTAGCAAGTCATGTGTCTGCTGTACCGTTAATGTTTTGTTTTATAATTATGTTGAATAAGCGATCATTTTAACTGTCAGTATTTTAGATGGAACATAATACTTCGAGAAAACACTTCCAGCTGGACGCTAATGATGTATATATTTGACCAGCTGCTGCTGATCCGATTAGTCGACTAATTGGCAAAATAATAGACGATTAGTTGATTATCAAATAATCATTTGTGGCAGCCCTACAAATGATACCAAAAAAAAACTAACCGTGGCCATTTCCAACTGCAAACAACAACTTGAACCAAACTTAGCTTACCTCGGCAGAAACAACTGTGTTGTTGCAGTCCTGCAGTCGAAGTGTGAGCAGATGTTGTGTGAAATGTCCGTATGCTCCCAATGATTTCTAATTACTGAACTGTCGACATGTGTACGCGCTGATCTTAAACACAGTATGGTTTGTTATGTCTGATGCGGTAGTTGGAGGAGATAACCAAACGTCTGAGATCCATTTGTTTCCATTGAGCTCGAATGGATCAATTGTAGACAATTTCTGCAGTCTATCCCCAGTCGTCTTCACAAGTTCATCCCTTTAAGGGGTTAGTTCTTCCTTTTTTTAATCCATGCTTGCGTCAAGGTGTGCTTCTTCAACATCTGCTTCCTCAGTAGACTTACTGCAGCGTCCCTCTAGCAAGACAAGATGCTTACACTCAAGATGGAGCCGGGGGGTAGTGGTTGCTAGGCAGGTCATGTGTCTGATAAAGTTTGATAAAACCTGTCTTCCAATTCATTGCCTTTTTTTTTGTGTGTGCTAAAAGTATCGGCATTGGTACTCTGTACAGTTGCTTCCCTATCCCTGTCTAAAGGTGAAGATGTGGAAGACAATTTTGAGGAACAGAAAGTCAGATGAACATGTGTCTTTTGATGCACTTGTTTTCTGAGGAGGATTTGTTCTGGGATGGAGGGTGTATCATGGCGGGGGCAATACTGATGTACTGTGACTGTCTTGTTTCCTTTTTTTAAACAAATATATTCCATTAATTTGTTGATAGTCAGGGAATTAAATATCAGAAAGGAGTGCCCTAGAATACTCATATTTATAGGAAAAATGATTTATTCTGGACTCTTATGTTGTAGATATCAGAGGAAGCAGAATGTGGCAATTTAATTTTTAATAGATTTTTTTCGTCAGTTCTAATGTTATTTGTGATTTTAAGTTGAAATAGAAATCTGATTAGATACATGAGATATATTCGTACTTTTTATTTTGTAGTTATTTATTTTTCTGTGCTTTGCTGTTCCAATTCTAAAAAAATAAAACAATTATAGTTCATTGTTTGGGTTTTTCCCCTTTTGTTTTAGTATTTAAAAAAATTATGGATACGGATACAAATAAAGTACCGGATCGATAAGGAGTATCGTTAAGAGTAGTAGTATGGATAAATCCTTAACGATTCCATCCTTAGAGGAGTAAAATGTGTGTTGTGCCTCATCGTTGCTGTGTGGTCACACACCACACACTGTAGGACCAAAACAGGAATATCTGAGGGAGGACTATCGCCGAACTGTCACCGTTCCTGCCATGTGAACCAGTCCTTATGCTGCATTCCAGTTAAGCTTTCCGAGTTGGAAAGTCTGAAATCTCGCAGTTGTCTCGCGTCATTTCACAGTGACACGCCCCCTTTAGATGGGAATATACGAGCTCCAACTCGGAGCTCTGAGAGTAGACCGAGTAGAGGGGATGCGAGTCGGAAATAAAGATGGCTGCGCCTGTAGTTGAGATATATTTTCTTTGTATTCGCACTGTTGGTCATTTTAATGTCGTTTTTAAATGCTATTACACCTTTGACTACATTTCTGCTTTATCCGGTCAGCAGTTTATACATTGCACGGCCTTACTGTGCGTGCAATACAATGTACAGCTTTGTTTTTCATGCTGGTCTTCTGAAGATGCTACGTTGCTAACAACAATAAAAATAACTAGCCTGCCCCTCGATAGCTGCTGCCCTCAAAGCGTCCATGTTCTTTCCGACTCGGAGTGTAGTAAAACAAACTGGAACGCTTGAAGTCGGGAATTACGTCACGTTCTCGTGTACAGAAACTTGGACCCCCGAGTTTCTGCGACAAATGGAATGCAGCATTAGATAAGACAGCAGCATCACTTATCTGCACTAAAAGGCGCCACAGCAGCAAAAATTAGAAAAGATGGAAATAGAAAAAGCAGGGATTGCTACTGTTTCTGTTTGCTGTGTTATAAACTGCTTCGCCAGCAACTCTCTGTTTTACAAAGCCGGTTGTTTGGCAATATCTGTTCATTTCCTTCACAATTACAAGTTAACCACAGTTCCCTCCCAGGAACTCTGCCAGGTCATTTCCGAGTACATTCCCCTAGACTGGTACTCATTGGTTCTTAGGGATGGGTATCATTAAGGATTTATCGATACTACAACTCTTAATGATACTCCTTATCGATCAGGTACTTTATCCGTATCCTTATTGGTTTTACTAAAATGAAAGGGGAAAAACACAAATAATGAACTGTAATAGTTTTATTTTTTAACAGCAAAGCACAGAAAATAAAGGACAAAATGAATAACATAATAAAAACACTGTATAAACAAATAATTTTATATATCAAAAACGATAAATACTATGTTTTCTAAAAAAGTTGAGGTATTCAAATAAAAAATATCAAACATAACTTCCCCATAAAACAATGCAATTAAGAACCAATATTACAATTTTTTAATGCTAAAGTGTACAGTGCAAAATAAGCACTGAAAACATAGATAACAACAATATAACATCCACCCATCCATTTTTTTGTACCGCTGCATTTTTTGTATCGCTGCAGCACTCAGGCCGTCAAACACTGGGAATCTCTCTGTTTTTATTTGGTGTATTTAAAAAAAGTGTTTGGTTAAAATATGTGCATTGTTGACTTCTATTTTTCTAAAACGAAGCCAAATTTTAGATAGTTTCGCTCTGCCATTGTGTCTGTGTGACTACAAGCGCAGCAGTCCCACCTTCAGTCCCCGCGGCATGTCTGCTTGTAAAGGAGGAGCGGGCTGCCGATTCAGATGAATATAACCTTACTTTTACCGTTAAGAGGACCGATAAGGCTGAAGCTTATTGGTCCGGGTGGACCGTCAGAGTCAGCCGTGGGGCTGATTTAATACTGCCTTTCCGTACCCATCCCTATTGGTTCCTGAAATTGTTCTGACAGTGGCCCTGTCAGCCTGGCCCGGTGTAGTGGAGACTCATGCATACCGTGAAGTTCTGGTAAAAATGCCCCTAATGTTATCACATGTCTTACTTGGCCCTAGTGCATTGAACAAATCAGTAACTGGACGTCCCATAACTTCCTCCACTGAACAGAAACAAAACTGAATTCATTATTTTTGGACCTAAAGAGGTATGGTTAAGACTGAGCGCTAAGTTTCAGTTAATATACCTGGAACCTACCGACCCGGCGCACAATCTAGGTGTAATAATGGACTCAGACCTGAACCTCCAGAGTCACATAAAGGCAATAACATGGTCAGCCTTCTATCACCTGAAGAACATTTCTAGGATTGAAGGACTGATGTTACAAAAGGACCTAAAAAAACTTCTCCATGCGCTTATCTTTAGTCAATAACAGCGTCCTCACAGGTCTGCCTAAAAAGTCAGACAGCTGCAGCTGATCCAGAACGCTGCTGCTGGTGTTCTCACTAGAACCAGGAAAGTAGAACACATCACCCCAGTTCTAAAGTCCTTCCTCTGGTTCCCTGTAGCTCAGAGAATAGACTTCTAAATACTCCAGTTTATAAATCATTGAATGGTTTAGGATCAAAGTATGTTGAAGGCCTGTTGTCACTATAGCAACCCACCAGACTGCTCAGGTCCTCTATCTCTAGGTTACTAATCATCATAGAATCAGAACTAAAAATGGAGAAGCAGCTTTCAGTTTCTATGTTCGACATATCTGGAACAAAACTCCTGACCACTGCGAAGCTGCTGAAACACTGAGCTGCTTTAGATTAAACCTTAAATTTATCTGTTTAGTGCTGCCTTAGAGTAAACAATTAGGACGTTTATTTGCTGTTTACTGTCTCTGTTTTTTAAGCTTTTCATGTTTTATACTTTTACGATTAATTGGTTGGTTTGTTTTTGCTTTCTCTAATGTATTTTTATGCTTTTAATGTTTAATTCTTAATTGCTGTTTTTACTTTGCATGCTTTTATCCTACCTTTGGTTTCTTTACTGCCATATCATGTAAAGCACCATGAATTACCTTGGTATTTTAAGTGTTCTATATAAATAAAATTGCCTTGCCTAATATTTAGCACCTCTCTTAGGCAGGTGGTCTTAATTCTACATCTGTGGAGCTTAGTTTTACAGGGGGTCTGGATCACTCTTATGGTGCATTCACACTGCCTGCTTTGTTATCGTCAAAAAAACGCTCACAAAGTGAAGCCATCGCATTTTTAAGGCTGCACTTGGGTGGGCCTTTCTCTGCCGGATTTTTTAAACACTAGCAGATCGTGGTTGGTTAAACAACACTGATGTCAGGCGACGTCACTACAGTGTGATGTTCTGATTGGTTGATGCTCAGGGGGAGGCACTGAAAGTTCAGGTAGCTTAACTTCTGCGTTGCTAGCTGTTGCTGCTTTGAAGCTTGGACAGCAGCAGAAGTTTCAAAAAGTGCCGCGGATAAAAAACACAAACCACTGCAGAGACTCTGACAGACTCGACCATACAGTTAACATGTAATCGTGCCTTTCTGGGTGATAACATTGTGGGCGGTGTGAACACACCATAACATCCTTACATCAACAAGCTAACAGTCACCCTAAAGCCGTGAGTAAAACTCATGTTCATTTCTGGATCATGATTGTCCTCAAAGGGCCGGTTATGGCACAAAGAATTGATAAAACTGTCCATAAACAAACTGTTAAAAATTAGCTCTTAAAATAGCTGCCTCTGAATTCTATGAGTGCTTCTCTAATTAGATATTTAATATCTTTGGAACTGTACATATAAAAACAGATTTTATGGATAAAATAGTTAATCGCAGAATGACTAACTTGAAGGCCCTAGAGGACAACATCAATAGTTATAGTGTGTCCCATGTGTTCTAAAGCCTTATATTTCTGATTTTACTCTAAGTTATTAACATCAATTATGCAAAGAAAGTCATATTTTCATGTTCCCTGACATAAGCCATCATCTTCACAGAATCTAACAGAGCAGCTTTTTATTCTCTTTTCAGTCTTTCAGCTTTCTCCCTCGTAGCCTGAATGAACCAGAGACACACATCGATATGTTCTAGAAAATGAATTTATATCAATAAAACCTCTTATATTTTCACACTACTTGGCTATATTTTAAACCAGTAACTTGGACAGGGAAGAGCTAACTTAGATTTTTCACTGAGAAACAGCTTCTCTGGTTTTTATAAGTGTTGTCAGTGTCACATGGTGCTTTTACTAATCAGGAAAAACCCCAGGATATTTGAGTTTGTGATCATTAGGGCCAGTCTAGCTGAAGATGTTCCATCCGGAGGTTTTTCCCAGTGCGTCTCCAGCTGTAACAATCCCATCCCACTCATATGATGGTGGAAGGGAATTTCAGGGAATACAATCTCTCCATGAAATCCTCCCATCATGGACAGCAGTAGGTTAGAAAGTGCAGGCCTAAGATAAGGAAAGAAATAAAGCCAGATCCCATCTCAAAAGGCATGTAGCCGTCTCAGCTTCAGAGGTCAGCCAGTGATGACATCACTGCATTCAATAATTGATGCACTTGTAAAATGAGTAGGTATGCAGCTGGGATGTGCTGAATTTTGTTATATGATAGCTGCACGGCCCTCTGTCCAGCAGACAGCAGGTAAGGAAGGAAGCTGAAACCACAAAGCAGTCTTTTTGGAGCTGGTCTTTCACTTCTGACCTTCTGACCTTCTGACCTTCACTTATCTCTGACCCTCCCGTTTCCCTGAATCAGGTCTTAACCATTACAGTATTTGTTTCTGCTGAATCAGTGTTTTATTGGCTGTAGCTTCAAACTGTGGGGTAATCAGATTTGACATGCATCGGGGTTAAATACTTCATATTAAAATAGTAGAAGGACTCTAAGCTCTGAGGGTGAACGATCTTCTGTGGAGAGCTAATTTTGAAGAAGTGCTCGTTGTGTAACCTGTCATGGTGTTGTGCATCGTCCACAGGTTCTACAATCCTAGCCACAACTCTCTTTAGTAATATTTGGGACAGTTTTCAATGCATCCAGATGAACCATCTCTGCATGCTGCCTCACTCCTGGTCCCAGTGGAGTCTGCTTGGTGGCCCCGTTTAGAGCTGCAGGGATGTGTGAAGCTTTACCCAGCCCCAGCCTCAGGGTGGATGCTGGCCCACACCCACAGATCTACACCTCCATCTCAATAATTAGGTTGATGGATGTGATTCCTGTCTGGTTGTGTTATAGTTGTATTCACTCATCATGTTACTAAACTTTTGCCATTTATTTAGTTTGTGAACAGAATTGAACAGATTCAGCCTAGAAAGGCTTCTTCATGTAAGCAGACTGGCTCATCTGAGCAGCAGTTTAGCTATTTCTCTGCTAGCTGTGCTCCTTATCCTGATCTGATGTGCCTGTTTTCAAGTTGAACTGTATATGAAGTAGGGCTGGGCAAAACAATTATTTTTGTAATCGATGAATCTGGCGATTATTTTTTCGATTAATCTAATGAAAATTTTTTTGATTTGATTTATTATTAACCCATTATTTGATTTGTATAGAAATTTGACATTTATTAATTTATGTATTTCCATTAAATAAAAAATTTCTTAATTTGAGCACATTTTAATTGTAAAAAAAAATCACAAATAAAGTTGTAGTGTTAGTACAATCTTGTGTTAGCGGTTCCATGCAAGTTAAATGTTGTGCAAAGAATTCATATGAATAAAGGAGATAAAATACCCCCCAAAATATAAACGAACACAATTTAACATTCACTGTATGCAAAAAAAGTGCTCTTCATTCACAAAAAACATTAATTTTGCTGCATTTTCTCATTTTTTCTAGTGTTTAGATGGCAACTTTTAATCCAACAAACTGAAGAAGCATGAAGTAAAAAAAAATAGTATTCAAGAGTTGGTTGTGGGTTTGCTTTTAAGCACTTAAACAATGTTGTATTAATGTCCATGACGGCTATGTTTAGCGGGTAGGTAGTGCATTACCTTTGTTAACAAACATGTTTACTCTCACACATTTTGGGCTTTTGCTTATAATCAGTCTGTGCGCATTCAGACTCATTCTGCCAACACGGGTCACAAATAAAAACCAACCAATCAGATAGCAGTAACATACAGTAGACGCAGCTGTGTGTGAGTATATGCCCTCTATGTGGGGGTGTTTGGGTGATTTATAGGGTAAATTACATAGCGTTAGTAAAAAAGTTGAAAACTTTAATCATTGTTTGTTTAGTGTTAAATCATTTGCTGGAAGTGCTCCTGTATGCCTACGTCTTTTAGGACAAAATCGCTGCCTTTATTTTAAAATAGTTCCTTACTTTTGAACTGTGAGTTTGGATGGAGGCATTTAAGTCAACTGACTCACTCATGCTGACGCTACTTGTTCTCTTCATTTTTGATTTGAAAAAAATGACGCATCGACCCTCATTTTTCGACGTGATCGATTACATGGACACGTCGTCCCAGCCCTAATCTGAAGTGGTAAAGCATGTTTGTCTGATGGTAGAACTGCTTGAACCTCAGTAAGAATGCATTACCTCATGTTTCACTGCTTCCATTCAAATTGTTTGGTAATGGTGGAAGCAGTCCTTGGCCAAAGACAAAAGAACAAATAACAAAACAATGTAAAGTTTTAGGTTATATATTTATATATTTTTTATTCCTGTCTGTCTGTCACAAAGGGAATGGAATAGAATAACGGCATAAAAGTCATAACAGCAGCCAGAAAAACAGACGAAACAACAGAACAGGACACAGAACAGAAACATGCATAATTTCTACAGAAGAAAAAGAAAAAAATATTTACATCATGTACAATAGTTATTAAAATAGAGTACTGTACAGTTAAGTTAATTCAAATATTTAGAAGGTTATAAAGTACAGATTGTGCATTGAACTGTGCATTAAAAAGTAAATGTGCAATTTCCATATAGTTTGTAAAAAATAATGTGCAGGTTATAACCGTAATGGTGTCGTTAAGTGCAACTTATAGTGCTGATCTATTTTTGTTGGGAGCAGTTTAGATTGTACAGTCCAACAGCTGCAGGGAGGAAGGACCTCTGGAAACGGGGAATTCAGATATAACAGCAACAAAGTGACAGGTAATGGAAGCATTTGCTACATGTACGTATCAAAAGTATAAAAACTGAATCTAGAATAATACGTATATCGAGGACAAATATTATAAAACCAGAGCACTGCAGTTTACAAAATGAAGTTGCATACTCAAATCTGCACACACAAATCAAGTTCCCTCTGCTGTTCTTTATCTACTAATGCTTAAATAACGCTGACCCCATATCCTGTCTGTTCAGCCACATATATCATCTGTTTTATTGAATGTCTTTATTGTTGTTGACATTGTCCATTTCTTCAATATATAATTGATATAGATTTAATGCCCAGCATTACTGTTCATATAAACACTTTAATGGCTCTTTAAACGTCAGTTATGTTTGGATCAGATGTTTATTGGAAATGAATCAAACTATTCACATCAAAGACGGTAAACTGTTCCCAGTAAACCTGTTTGAAACCAGGAATCCACCAATATGAAACGCTGGCCTGATAATGACATACAGTATTATCCATTAGATAAGTAGCAGTTATTTTGTTTGTTTAACAAGAGACAGCCACTATGAGCTATAAGTAGTTTTTTTGGAGTGTATATACATATGTGTGTGAATAACTAAGCTGTTATGAATGTGGACCAGGTTGGTTTTTTGCCATGACTTATCAATAGTTCAGTGTGTCGTTTCCTGTCTGATAAATAGAAACGGTATTAGTGAGACATATGACAGTGACACATTTACAGTTGAAGTTGTTTTAACTTGAACTGTCAGCGTGAGGTTGGAATCAGACTGGTGATTATCACAGCGAATACAGTTTTTTTTCTCTCATTATTAAGTATTAAATATATTTTACTTGGTGCTTCAAATGAGATATGCTATTCCTTTAAAACGTAATTTGTACTTTGGAGAATAAAGTCCTGCTTCCTGTAGACTTGACATTGTGTGCTGATATGGTGGCTGCATTACACGTTTACTCATGTCTAGTTGTTAAAATGCTTCAGTTAGCTCCAGTTTCTCAGTCAGAACCTGGTACCTAGAGCTCTCCTCCTTTGTGAAGGGCCTGACATTCAACATTGTTCTGTGGCGGTGCTGCATTCATCTTATCAACAGAATTAACAAGGTCACTGCTGATGGCCGGTCCTCTGAGACTAGAGACAGGAGGCTTTAGAGAGGCCATGGAATGACAAGCATAATGAGGTAGATAAAAACACAACACTGAAAGAGAATCATAATGGCTGTGTCTCACTTGGATTATAGTGCTGAGTGGTACCTGCAACAACTAAGTGGCTCCTACTGACACCAGCAGACATGGATTGACGTGAATCAGATTTATAAACACCAACCTCAATAAACTGGGGCTTTTATCTGCTTCAGATATGTTTGAGAAATTGTTATTAAGAATACAGTAGGAGCCTATGCTCCATTCAGTTTATGTCTAATAGTATTTGACCTTTCCAATTTATTGGGTTGGATAATAGAGCAAAACCCCCATGGTGTTAAAGCCTTTAAGGAGGTGGAACAAACTGCTTGGTCATGGCCAGATGTCTTTTTTTTTCTTCAACTCCTGATGACTTAATTAAAAAGCCCAACTGAAGTTACTGGGAGTAGTACTTGTAGGTAAATACAGAGTCATTCCATGCAGGTTGGTTTATATTTGAAACAAGAACACATCATAACTCCAGTAGAGGGTATCCAGAATAAACAGATGAGGTGTTTGTTGGAAGATTAGCAGGCAAGAAGACAAGTGGCTTGGTGGGCTTTTAAACCGTGGCAGCAGAGCAAGGCGTGAAGATTGCTGCATTCATGTCATCATCTTAGAAGCACAAATTACTGCAATCTTGCCGCAACACTTGGCTTACGAATAAAGATCATGCCTTGCTGCAACAGAGGGTGATCAGGGTTTTTCCTGCGTTCAAATTTGCGTGGCGGCCGCCTCCGGCTAATTTGCCTGATATCGCTCTGCCCCCAGCTATATAAATGTTATTTTACCTGCAGTTGCAGCGTTGCGTCACTATAGGGGCGCTGTTTCAGCAGCGGTGTGCCGGTGGAAGTTTTTTGCATCCAAGCATGTCATGTTAATTTTTTTAAAATATCCTCCGTCTCAGAGTAACATTAATGGATTTTAGGGTTACAGATATGACCTGGTAAAATCAGCCACTACTTTAAAAAACAACCTCACGAGGATAGTCAGGACAGGACACTTTTTATGACAAGTTTGTCCCCACCAAACCTGAAGCCTGGTTCATAACAGCCACGGAGCGCCGTGAAGTGATCCTTTCGGTGTCTGACCTACTTTTTGCGCGAGCTGCGTGTGATCCAGTCATTGGTGAAACTAAAGGCAATTTTTCTAAATAAGGTTCTGCAGATTACAAATACGATCATAATTATGGATCTAAACAGATTATAGTGATAATATAGAGAACTTTTCTCCTGTCTAATTCACTGGGAAACAGAAAGAGAAAATATATTTATTAAATGTGAAGAGTAGATAAACAAATCTGTAAATACTCCTCTCTACCACCGCACACACTGTCATGTTTTCTTTCTGCACAGATGCTACTTTCAAGATTTTTTACAGACTACTTTCTGCTCCAAAAACATTCTGCAATGTTGCAGGTACCGTTTAAAGATGGAAAAAATACATAATCTAAATGTCATGGGTCTGGCAGAAGTTTTTTATTTTTTTATTTTTACTGTGGATGGGTGAAAAATATTAATATAATATTTTTGGTTGACTCCCACTTTCCATTGTGTGGAGAGCGTATGTCTGAAAATCTCTCCAACTTTGCGCTGAATGCAGATTATTCTCACCACCTCATCATCCAGCGCTCCCAGAAAAAGATTTGATTGGTCCCCCTGAAACAGCAGATTAGCTGCAGGAACCCGTTCTATTGCAGGACTCTGATCTGTAAATTAAGTTGAAGTTTCTCTGCACAGAACAGACAACAACAGCGAAGGTTGCAAAGGTAACGTGTTTTATTGTTGCATATTATTCTGCCATCCTTGTGCTTTATGTGGATTTTTAATGTCTGCCATTTGAGAAATAAAACATGTAATCATTTGGCTTTCAACTGTTATTAATTGAAAAAAGATGCATTTTTCAACACCTGTTTATAGCTTCAGTGCTTATTGTGATGAAAAATGGAAGAGAATAATAATAAGCTATTACTAGTTAATAATAAAATAATTAAAGTTAATAATAATAGTTAATGCCTGGCTGCCAGATGTGTGGATAAATCCCTACAACTTAATGCACTTTCAGTTTAAAGTTGGCTCCTTATTTTTGTATGAATATTGTTTTAATAAAATAATTTTTTAACATCATAATTGAGATATTCTTATTAGAACGTTTAACTAAAAAATGTGTTGCTTTTTATCAAAAGTGAGTCCGTTTAATGCACAGAATTCATGCACGTGTTGGCGCATGGTCAGGATGGTACCACCTCTGCCTCAGTTTGGGCCGGAAAACCCTGGTGATGTCAGGATGATGTGTGAAATGTGGGCTGAGCCCCAACTGGCACACATATTTAAAATGCAAGTAAACATGGGGAATTGATGTAGCATTGGTAAACTGCATCAGCTGAGATGGTAATCTAGAGTGAAGCAGAGGTCTGTGAGCTCCTTTCCTTCAGAGCTGAGGAACAGATCACCAGTTAGTTCATGGGGACTGTAAAGGACAACCACCTATTGGAGCGCTTGCAAAAAGACTTAAAGGGCTGAGCTTCAATTGGATGAAAAACGAGTTATGTCCATCTTTTTTCTCTATCTTCCACGGACTCTTCCATCTGAGGGTTTATACGCACCCTGTATGTTGACAGCCTGGACACCACCCCCACACCACCCTTTAATTAGGCTCAACAATCTGATGAAGAAGGCTGGTTCTGTTCTTGGTACTACTGAGGAACCACTGGAGACGATGATGCAAAGAAGGACTCTTCATCAAATCAAGAAAGTTATTGACAACCCTGAGCATGGGGATGCCTGTGTCTGAGGGGTTAGGAGCTTGTCTTGTAATCAGAGGGTTCGAGGCCCCGCTCCGTCGGTTTCAGTTGTAGTGTCCCTGGGCAAGACACTTCACCCACCTGCCTACTGGTGGTGTTAATGGGGCCTAGTGGCGCCAGTGTCTGGCAGCCTCTCCTCCATCAATGCGCTCGAGTGCAGCTGTGGCTATTACCAGTGTGTGAATGTGTGCATTGGGGTCCGTAGGGACTAAGCAAAGCGCTATACAAGTACAGGCCATTTACCAACCATTGCACAATGTTTTGTGAAAAACACCTGATCAAGCCACATTGCCTCCACACGCTGACCACTTATGAATGACCAAAAGGCTCCCTGATGCCGGCCTTGTCTTTTGAAGCAGGGTAACAATTAAAGATCTTAAAGTAAAGAAGGATTTTCTCTCTGACAGATTTAAAGAGGAGCGGCAAAAGCAAATGAGCAGAGATTGCCAACAACTGTTGGATGTGTTATCTGACTAGGGATGGGTAACGAAACCCGGAATTAAATTAGCCCCAGGGCCGATTCTGACAGTCCACCCTCTTAACGGTAAATTAAGGTCATATTCACCTTTTGCAGGTGATAAAAACACAAGCCAAACCTCGATAACAAGCACTGACGCTGCAGCGACTGATTGTGGGAAGGGCGACTTGTGCTCTCACCAGTAGTTATACACATACGATGGCAGAGCGAACAAAAAGATCCAAAATTGTGGGAAAGGGAGATGGAATTGTGGAATTTATCAACAAAATGTACTACACAATAAATGTTCCTGTAACGGTGCTTATACACCGAACGCGATGGACGCGACCATAGAGTCCGGTTTACATGTAAAGTCAATGGAGGAGCGCGACTGGGGATCCCACCACAAGTCCTCCCACATTTCTGCTTCATACGCGTGAAAATGGCATATTTTAAGGTTCGCTTTGGACACGCATCAATGTTCGACTGTGCAAGCAACCAGCTAGGGGCGTGTCACCCTTTTTGGTTGCTTCTATTGCGTTCGGTGTGTAAGCACTGTTAAGGTGTTGAAATCAGATCCATCAGGGAAAAAAGGCAAAGGGAACGCTGCAGGAACAGTGTTAAACATAAAACACTGACATGTCATGCATTTATTTCACTGGAGTCTGGGAAGGAGTAGGAAAAAAAAAAAACAACACACTTCTGTTCCCTAGGGGGGCATGGCAGAAAACAATTGAAAAGCACTGGCTAACAGTGTTTTTATTAAGTTATTCATTTAGTGCTTTTCATATTGTAGTTATTTATTTTCTGTGCTTTGCTGTTCCAATTGTTAGAAAAAAATGTTTTAGTTCATTATTTGCGTTTTTCCCTTTTTATTTTAGTCTTTTTTTTTTTTAAAACTACAGATAAAAATACCGATAAAGTACTGGTTCGATAAGGAGTATCGTTAAGCGTAGTAGTATCGATAAATCCTTAACGATACTCATCCCTATATCTCACAGGAAAGATAGCGCCAGTGTGGTTGGCTTGCAGTTTGGCTCTTGTTCTTCTTATTCCTGATTTTTAATCTGTTCTCTGAAAATTATGAGGTGTTGACTAAAGACAGACATACATTGTTTCTGTATCGCTGTACCAGTGAGTCTTTTTCGGGTTTTTTTAAGAACATCAGAAAACTGTTAGGCCACTGTTTGCCAATGTTCCACCCTGGCTGTGGATTACCTGCACTTGGAAGTGGCCTAACCACCATGAGAGTCGAGGTGGTCGTCTGGTGAGGAGGAAGGCAATTCTGACATGTTCCTGTGAATCCCCCCAAATCCCTGGGGTGGTGTCCGCACGGGCGAATGCTGGAGGCTGCTCGTCAACGCCAGGTCAATGCGTAACTCTCAACTCAAGTTCTTCATCAGCAAAGCACTCGATTTCCTCATATCCAAGACTCTGATAGCGCAGGGTGAGCTTACTGCTCTTGCAGAATGAATCCCCACACACTGCTCCTATATTAGAATAGAATAATCCTTTAACTGTCCTACAAGGGGAAATTTGGTTGTAACAGCAGTAAAAAACAGATGTACAAACAGAAGAATTAATAATTCAAGAGGGAGTGGATCTGGTGGTGGGCTACTTACTGTTTTTAAGTCCCAGTTCCCTTGTCAGCAGATATTTCTATCCTGTTCGCCAGCCTGTTTTGAACTCTGCACATTAGAACTGGCCAGTTCTCCTACCCTTCTGCGTGTAGCTGTTTATTGCCAGCCCAAATATAACGCTGCTTTTATTGAGGAATTTGCTGCTCTGCTGGCTGAAATCTCACCAAACTATGATCACATCCTCTTAGTTGGAGGTTTCAGTATCCATTAATGCGGCCCTGGCAGAGCACTTGTCAGGGAGTTTCTGGATCTGCTGGACTCATTCGGCTTAACTCAATCTGTAATGTCTCTGTTCATATACCTTTGATTAGGGCTGGGCGATGTGGCAAAAATAGAATACCACAATTTTTCAATTATATTATTACCATTTCAAATATGCCGAGATTTTTTAAAATCATGACCAACATAAATTAGACATTAAAGAGAAACATTGAATAAATAAATTCAAATTAGGGATAACCAACATAGTGCTAAAATGCTTATATTGTTAACTCACCAGAGATGATAAAAATGACTGAAAATCACTGAAACTCCTGAGTGAAACAATTATATATTTAATTATATATACAGTACAGGCCAGAAGTTTAAACATGTATATTATTGCATTTAAATAAGTTTATGATTTTGTGTGTTTTACACTGAAGTTATTTGAAAAACGAAAAATATTACAGTACAGGTAGAAGTTTGGACACACCTTCTCATTCAATGCGTTTTCTTTGTTTTTATGACTATTTACATTGAGATTCTCACTGAAGGCATCCAAGCTCCTTATTTTCAAAGGTCATTTAGTTTAGTAAAATCCACTGATAGATTATTTAAAACATAAATTGAGATAACTTTGTATTTTTTTCCATTTTTCTGTTCAAGCCAAAGCTAATTAAAGGAACCAGAATCAGTCTGACCTCCAAACTGCAGGCCTGCGTTGGCCAGGAGACACTGGATCAGGAGGTCTTAACCTTTCAGACGGAAACGTCTCGCTTTGGGGCACAGTGTGCTCTCTGTTGGTCAACCTAGAAGCTGTACTTCATGCTGAACTAAAGCATTGCAGAATTTCTGGTTTTACAGGAGAATACCACCTGCCATAATGCCAGCATTCAGACTACTGCATGAAATTTTAGCCTATATTAACCTTGTCCAGTTCCACTTAGTTGATAGATTTCCTTCTAGGAGTCATAACTGTCAGGTTTTACCTCGACAAACATGTGAACACAGATGGAGTTCTTGTCCTTTCAAGTTCCACAGAAGGTTTCTTCACGCATTCAGTGTTGTAAAGCGCTAAACTACCCTAACCATTGATTATCACAACGTGTGTTCAGTTTCATAACTGACTGAGTGTGTGTGTGTGTGTGTGTGTGCGTGTGTGTGTGTGTGCAGCTCAGTGGAAAAGACTCTACTAAACCTTAACACCACATCGTTTAAACACTCTGACATTATTTGCCTCCAAGCTACATTCCTAATAAATGTTTTTGTAATTGGTGCTTCATGTCACTGTAGTTGTGTGGTCAGCGCAGTTGAAACTGCAGGAAGCAGTGGATGCTTTTGTAATGAGTTTGCTGTCAGTGACTCATGCTTTTGTGTGTTGTTAAACAGTTTTGGTGCACTCAGGCTGCAGCGGGCTCAGTGATCTGCATATTGTCCTAAACCCTGCCTGGATTTGTCCTGATTTCTTACAAAATAGATTTACACACTGTCAGCAGATGCTATGCTTTACTCAGTTATTATTTTTCCTGTTTGTGGAAATGAACCAGCTTGGGCTAATATACATTTCTTTTTATAGTTGACAGCCTAGATGGTGTTGGACGTCTGGTAGAATCCAGCCCTGGTCATTAATCAGAGCTGCTGGGGAAGCTAATGAAGCAGAGCTGTACAGTGTCTGCATCCAGTCAGTGAACCGAGGGCTGTTTCCTACTTGTCTTCCAGTTTTAAATGCTGTCCAAGATAACTGACAGGACAGATGCCTCATTTGTACACCGGATCAGTTTTAGCTGAAGCCACCTGCATTTTCAGCACAACTTTCCTGGAGATTTATGTCAAAGGTGCCCTGCTAAATCACTTATTTATTAGCTTGTGTCAGTGTGAGTCAGCATGCTGCGCTTTGGGCCAGATTCAGTCATGTCATGTCCTTGGTGACATGCTGCTGGTGCTACGCCTCAGGAGAACTGATGTCACTCACCCAGTTATTCCCTGATTGGCCATTCCAGAAAGCACCCACAAGCCTGTTTATGGAATGCTGGGATAGGGACATTTGTTTAGTGGAAACATGCTAATCCCAAATATTTTGGTCAGTATTGTCATTGTGAGTATGTAAAACAATGACTCAGTTTGGAAAAACTGAAGCATGTGATTTTTCCTTTTACCTTTTTATTGCAGGACTGTGCAAGTTGTCCCACTTAAATTTAATTTTCATCATACTTCAAGTGCACTTAAAATGTCAAGAAAATTGCACTGATTTTGAAAGAATTTATTTGTATGATGGTGCAGAAAATAAGTTTTTAGTGAGTAATAAGTTTACCTTAATTCTTTGTAATGTAACCTTTGTTGACCATGACAGTGGTCAAATGTTTCCTGTGAACCCTAGTTTATGCTTCCCCGACTAGAAATTTGCACTCAGATGCAGACGTATTGACGGAGATGTTTTTTATTTATAGTACTCCGCTTGTCCACTCCACTCTCTATTGTTTTTTCAGCGCTGCTCGACCAGGACAGCAGGGGGCACTAACTTTTAATGGTTTCTCTGCCTACTATCACAGCGCCGTTTCAATTTTTTTTCTAGGCTTGTGAACGTATTTCTTCCTCAAGGAGCAATGAACGACAGAAAGTAAGTTTGGATTAAGCTGTAAAGCTTTTTACTAGAGGTTCAGCTCATAGAATACTCTAGAAACGTATGGAAACAAACAAAGCAGCCTTTTTTGTTGTTTTCCTACACTTCCTTCAAAATTGCCAAAAGAACAGATTAGATAAATTATCCTTTCAATATAAAGCTTGTAGTGTCAAAACGCTGCATTAACGATTAATTAGAGCCCCGTTCTGGTGAAGCAATCTCTTGCTGTTAATGAACTGACCAATCAGATGCAGACGCTCCAACGTTGACGGAGACAAATAGTTAAAAAATGGGCCTCTACTCCATGCGTCCTTGCGTAGATAACGGAGAGCCCCTGCGTTGAGCGATAATGGCTTTGTGTCAATCCATCTCCGTCAAAATGGAGAAGCATAAACTAGGCTTAAGGGCGTTTTCAAATGGGGCTCGAGTCCGTACTGGGGTACCGTATTTGGTCAAAATCCACTTATTTTGTACCATGTGAACACAGCCTGGACCGTGCCAGGACACGGCCTGATCGGAGTCCAGGTACGACTGGATATGGATCACGTGAACACAATCTGTACTCTGGCCGTATTAAAGACAACCTACGCGCTCTACGTGGAAGCGACGACACCGGCGACTGAAATTACAGAATCGGCACACAAAACAACGCTGTTCAAGCATCCCACAGCAACACACCAGGTTACAAAACGACAGGTTTACTTCAACACTCACCCTGTAGATGGCTTCAGGTAGCAGTTGACCAGTAGACCAGTATGTTTACATTTTAGGCTGTCGCTCGTTTTATGACACTGGTACTTCTCACTCCCTTGTTTGTTGGATAGCTACAGAATTATTTGTATAACGCCACCTGCTGTTTTGATGTAGTCTGTCATGTAACACACTGGATTCCAGCATGGACTGATTCGCACCATATGAACAGAAAAAATTAGCATTATTCTCTGGCTGTTTTCTGGCACGGCCACACATGTGAAAACGTCCTAAGTCTTCACCAGGTTTTCACACACTGTTGCTGGTATTTTGGTCCAGTCTTCATGCAGATATTTTCTAGAGCCACGATGTTTTAGGGCTGCCACTGGGCAACACGGACTTTCAACTTCCTCCAGAGATTCTCTATTGGATTGAGGTCTGGAGACTGGCTAGGCCACTCCAGGACTTTGAAATGGTTCTTGCGTAGCCACTCCTTCATTGCCCAGGTGATGTGTTTAGGATCATTGTCATGCTGGAAGATAAAGTCATCTTCATCTTCAATGGCTTCAATGATGTAGATGGTCACAATTAGTGGCGTTTATACCAAAGTGTTATATTTTGGTCTCATCTAGCCACATGACATTCTCCCAATCCTTCTCTGGATCAATCAGATGGTCTCCTGTAAACTCTGGGCAGACCTGCACATGTGCTGGCTTAAGCAGGGGGACTGCAGGATTTTAATCCATGATGATATAGTGTTTTTTTTGTTTTGTTTTTTTTTATCAGGGAGAAACATAGAAAGTCATTTCAGTACCATTACACACATACGGAGCTAAACAGAAATTTGTGTTTGGACAATCGTACTTACATGTTCTCCAAGCTATTACATTTTACATTGTTTTCTGTTGTAACATTTGAACAAAAGAACAAAAGAAGTCACATTTACTCATTTTCCCATCCAGATTAATAGACTGGTACTTCAAGCCATGTAATAGAGGTATTTAAAGCAGTTCAGGTCTCCGTGATCTTATATATCTGATCCATTTCGACCACCAACTCTTGAATTTCTCTGATTGCAATTTTAAGGCAAATGTCAGTCTCTCCATGGTGTAGATTTCGTGAAGAGTCCCTTGCCAGTCTTCCAGTGTCGGTGCGTTGGGTTGTAGCCATTTCCTTGTTATTGCTTTCTTTGCCCCAATCAATAGTATCTTCATTAGATATTTGTCTGCTACTGATTGAATATGTAATACCATGGTACAAAAATACATTAAGCTGACATTAAATTGTATAGGCATTTGAAACATATACTCCAGACAATCAAGAATGTTACGCCAAAAAGATGAAAGTTTCGGACAATCCCAAAATAAATGATAATGGTTGGCCACATCTGAACCACACATCCTCCAACAATTTGCTCCACTACCCTGATGTCTCTTCTGAGCAGGTGACACAAAAAACCTTACAAAGTTTCTCCATCCAAACTCTCGCCAACTGTGTGAAGATGTAGTTTTCCATTGTAATTTAAAAATGTTTTCCCATTCATCCCCAGATATAAACAAATCTCTCTCCCTTTCCCATCTACATTTAATATGTAGGCTGTTCACATTGGAGGAGTCTTGGAGACCTTTGTATAATCTAGATATTAATTTCATCCCACACCCAGATTTATAAATTCAAACAAAAACCTTCAGGATCTCACTTCCCTGGTCCTTCATCAAAATTGTATTTAATCGATTCCTTACTTGAAGGTATCTGAAAAAATCCTGCCTCTCTAAATCATATTCCTTTTTGAGATCGTCAAAAGTTTTCACTAACCCGCTGTGTATAAAGCAGCAGTAAGCTGTAAGACCCCTTCCTGCCCAAATTTGAAATCTATTGTCTGTCCTATTTGGAATAAAATCCATGTCATAAGCACACCAACGTAATATATTTTCTGCACCCTTTAAATTGTATTTCTTAACAACCTTGTGCCAGGTTTCTAGTGTTACTTTTATCCAGGGGTTATTTTTATTTGCAAGACTGTCTGCAAGTTTTTTATCTGACATTACTGCCTGTATGGGTGCACCCACAGAGGCCCCTTCTTCTATTTCCTTCCACCTCGCCCTGAACTGCGAGTCACAGAGATACCCCAGGTTTCTTATCTGAGCAGCACAGTAATAATCTTGTAAATTTGGCAGCGCCATTCCTCCTTTGTCTCTTGATAATTGCATTACTTTAAATTTTACCCTTGGTTTTTTACCCATCCAGATATATCGAGAAATTAATTATTGCCATTCAATGAACTGTCGATCACTTATTTCGATTGGTAGCGATAGGAAAAGATACAACAGGCGGGGTAAAATCACCATTTTGACTGAATCAATCCTTGAAGTTAGACTGAGAAAAGGTAAGTGGTTCCATCTGGAGATATCGGATTTAATTTTACGGTTGAGAGGAATATAGTTGGCTTCAAATAATTTTGTAATGTCTTGGGTAAGATTAATTCCCAGATACTTCATTGATGTTTTGTTACAACTCAGGTAGTATTTAGTTGCCAAGTCATCTGGTAGATTAAAATTAAGGGTCATAACTTGAGTTTTTTAAATATTTATTTTATAACCTGATAATTTACTAAACGCATCCAGTGATGACATTAAAGTTGTTAGGGATGCTGATGGTTGGGATAAATATATTAACACGTCATCCGCAAATAAAGATATTTTGTGTTCCTGTCTTGCTATATTTATACCCTTGATTTGTTTGTTTTGCCTAATATATTGACTGAGAGGTTCTATAAAAAGGGTAAAGAGAAGTGGTGAACAGGGACAACCCTGCCTGCAAGAACGCTCCAAAACAAAAGAATTTGAGAGGCTACCATTTATTTTAATTCTTGCTGTTGGGTTATTATATACAGCTTTAAAAGCTGTTATCAGAGTATGATGAAAACCAAATTTGTCAAGCACGTTATACAAAAAAGTCCATCTCACTGAATCAAACGCCTTCTCTGCGTCCAATCCCATTAACATTGCTTGGATCTTGTTTTGCTGGACATGCCACATAATATGTAGCGTCCTCCTCAAGCTGTCTTGGGTCTGTCTCTCATGAATAAATCCAGTCTGGTCCAAATGGATAAGCGATGGTAAAAGTTTTTCAATTCTCCTTGCCAAAATTGACATATATTTCTCATAATCTAAATTTAACACTGAAATGGGTCGATATTGTTTACAATCTAATGAATCCTTGCCTCCCTTTGGTATTACCGAGATTATTGCTTGTTTCCATGTGGGGGGGGGATCTCTCCCTCTTTGAGTGCTCCATTACATATCTGGCACAGTTTTGGAATCAACTGTTCCTTGAAAGACTTGTACCATTCGGCTGTGAAGCCGTCCGAACCTGGGCTTTTATGTGGTTTGAGTCTTGATATTGCTGCCTTGACTTCTATTTCAGTGATATCCGCAGCCAAGGCCTCATTTTGTTCTTGTGTAATTGTAGGAAGATTTAGAGATTTTAGAAAACTCTTCATCTCGTCTTCATTATCTAGTTCTGGTTGTGAATATAATTCCCTATAGTAATTTTCAAAACTTTGTTGAATTTGTTCTGATCTATGCTGTATTTTCTTAGTCTGAGGGCATCTAATCTTATTAATAGTGGCATCTGCTTGTTGTTTCCTCAGTTTATATGATAAGAATTTCATTGCCTTACTACCTGCCTCATAGCACCCCTGTTTTAGAAATACCAATTTCTTTTTAACCTCTTCTGTGGTTATATCATTTATCTCATTTTGCAGGTGTTTAATTTTAATTGATGCTTCTTTGGTCTCTGGTTTAGCTTGATGATTTTTTTGTAATTCTTTGAGTCTGGTGTGTAAGGAATTGAGCTTCTCCTGTCTACGTTTTTTTTAGGAATGATGAAATAGAAATTATTTTTCCCCTCAGGACTGCCTTAAATGCATCCCACACCATAGGGGGAGATACTTCTCCATTATCATTTTCGTTAAAATAAGTATCTATTGCCTTTTCTAGCTCTTCTTTTACCTGGGGGTTGTTCAATAAACTTGAGTTCAATTTCCATAGTGTGGATTTCAGGTTATTACCAATATCAACTGTCATTACTATTGGTGCATGATCTGACACATCAATTGTTCCAATATCACATGACCGAATTCTCAATCGTTCCCTGTTAAACGCAAAGAAATAGTCAATCTTTGAGTAAGTAGATTGAGGTGCAGAGAAGTAGGTGTAGTCACGCCCCGTTGGATTAAACTCTCTCCAAACGTCTACTATGCCAATTTCTTTCATTATTGAGTTTATTTTATTAATCATGAGTTTATTGTGTCCTAAATTAGAGGTGGAAGATTCCATTATTGATAATCTAATATTCATATCTCCCCCACACAGAAGCACACCCTGAGCTTCCGCAGACATCATATCAAATAATTTTTTATAAAAGGTCCAATCACTCCCAGGAGGAGCATATATACTAAACAAAGTTACCATCAGCCCTTCGATCCTTCCTGTTATCATTACATATCGGCCTTCCTTGTCTTTATTCTCTGAAATGTGTTCATATTGGACCTGATTTGAAATAAGAATGGCACACCCTCTTCTATGCCCTGATTTATAGGATGAATAAAATACATGTTTGAAGCCTCCTCTTCTAAGTTTTGCATGTTCAGTTTCAGATAAATGCGTTTCCTGAAGGAATGCTATTTGAGCACGCTCCCTTCTCAGTTTTGACAGTATCTTCCCTCTCTTAATAGGGTTAAGTAATCCATTTACATTGAAGGAGACCACTTTCAACGTATTACTTGCCAGTACCATTGCTAAGATTTGTTTTCCATGTTTTAGATAGGGTTTGTGTGACTTCCTTATTTCTGCTTTGAACTGCAGCAAACACTTGAACATGACAACAACCAATAAGGTTTTGAACTATTATAAATTGAGGGTTTCCAAAAGTGGGGTTAAAAGAAAAACCCTGTGTGAGATGTTTAAGTGCGGCCCTGAAGAGGGAAAGCCTCTCTCCTGAGAGAGGGCCCTCATTTGTAATGGATTCAGTCAAAGTCTCATTGTGCTCCCGACATATTGATAATCCTAAATTAGGCAAAAAAAAAAGTTAATTTCTGCTTTAAACATACTTTCTGGTCATGGGGGGTGCTCTTGCATCCTCATTAAGAGTCTTACAGTCGTTCAATAGACAAAACAGAAGTGAGTTTTTTCATCTCAGTGACAGTTTCAATGTCCGGGCATAAAACAATAACGTCAAAATCTGACCAAACTCCTTTTAAATAATACTTGCGTGATGATTTTTACTCGGCAGTGTCTTGATCTCTCCGCTCCGGATCCCAGGTAAATCTCTGGAGCTTGTCTTTGACTGTCGTATCCCGGCGTTTATTCAACTGCGTGCGTTCTCGTGTGCCGCTCACTGACCATGACATCCTCCGGATCCGATCCAACAGCGTCTCGGGTGGTTTCAGCACTATGACCGGCAGCCCCTTCTCTGCCATGTCCTTCGTTGCTTCCTCGGGTATGTTGTAGGTGCGCGTCCCTTCAGTGTAAAAAACTCTAAACCTGGCCGGGAAGGGTGTCTGAAAGCGGATCCCTTTTTCCTTCAAAACCCTCTTAGCTTCCATATACTGTTGCCTTTTCTTCAACACCCTCGGTGCATAATCATTGTCCAGATTAATTTGTTTATTTTTCCACATGAAGCCCTTTTTCTGCCACGCTGCTCGTAAAATTCTCTCTTTTGTCTTGTAGCTCAGAAACTTAATAATTATTGATCTCGGAGGTGCGCCTTCTCTCGGTACGGGTCCGAGTGCCCGGTGTGCCCGCTCAATATGGAGATCCACGTCTTCCGTTAGAGACAAGCCATTTTTCAGCAGTTTTCCAACAAACTCTATCATTGATGAACACTCATTCTCCGACCCCTCCGGAATGGAATATACTCTAATGTTGTTTTGTCTGGATCTTCCCTCCTGGTCGTCCTGTCTTTCCTCCACGTGTGCTTGAAGTTTTATCAGCTCTTCCGTCACTTCTTCTAGTGACTGCATTCTCTCCTCCGTGTTTAAAACACGGTCTTCAACTTCGTCGAGCCTCTTTTTGGTTTTGCTGATCTCTTATTTGATTTCCTGGAGTTGTTGTTTATTTTCTTGTCGGAAATCTTTTATTTCAGAGAGGATGGCTTTCAGATTAGCTTCCATGTTAGCTTGGTCTTCCTCGGCACTGTCGTTAGCGGGTGAGCCACAGCTAGCTGGAGACGACTCCGGATTCTGTTTTCCGTGTGTTTCGGTATTCTGTGCAAAGTTCCCTGATTTGGCTGACCTCTGCCTATCTCGCAATGAAGTCTTGCCCTTAACCATGCTTTTCCGTCAGTTTTAAATCCAGTTCGTCGAGTTAATGGGCATTTAAATTCTGATAGTCGGGAGAGACTTTCTCTTAAGCTGCCATTTTAGCTGCCGCTAAACCGGAACCCTCGATATAGTGTGTTATTAACAGTAACCTTTGTTACTGTGGTCCCATATCTCTTCAGGTCAATGACCAGTTCCCTCAAGTAGTTCTGGGCTTTCCTCACTGTTCTCAACTTCACGTGTACCTCATCAGGTGAGATCTTGCATGGTGACTCAGGTTGAGGGAAAATGTCAGTGATCTTGTATATATTCTATTTTCTAATAATTTCTCCAACACGCGATCTCTTCTTACCTACAAATAAGCAAGCTGCTTGCTTATTGTAGATTGGCTCATCCCAGTCTTGTGCAGGTGTATAGTCTTGTCCCTGGTATCCTTAGACAGCTCTCTGGTCTTGCCCATGTTGTAGGTTGGAGTCTGATAGTTTGAAGGTGTGAAGAAGTGTCTCTTATACAGATAAGGGGTTAAAACAGGTATCATAATAGAGGTGTTAATAGTGGAAGATAAAAGAGCTTCTTAAAGAAGTAGTAACATGTCTGCAAGGGCCAGAATTGGAGTTGGAATTGTAGTGGCTAAATGGTTATTTGCACCATTATACAAATAAATTCACAAGAAATCATGGGATTTACTGGATTTTTTTTCTTTGTTCTGTCTCTCACAGTTGAAGTGTAACTCTGATAAAAGATTACAGACCTCATGTTTTTAAGTGGGAAAGGTTGTACAATCCGTGGCTGCCAAATACCTTTTTGCCCCACTGTATGTATAATAGGCAAAAATACATCATTAATAAATTCTTAAAGAGAAATAAAACAAGTATATGAGTACACTGTAAAATAGGGCTTGTTGATATGACAAGATATATCGTCAGGACGATAGAAAACGTCTATAGTTTTAAGTGAATCTCTATCATTTAAGCCACGATAGTTTTACTGCAGTAAATTACGCCAAGATGCACCTTATTAGATTCCTGTGCATGCTGCAGTGCATGAAAAAACAGGGAAGAAGACGGTAACCAACACATTTCAGACCAGCAATCTAAACAAGATTATCAGAAAACCCAAAGTTGGTCTCAATGCTTGTCTCGCCTTCCCTCCTGGCGCCCAGCTTGAGCATAAAAAAGCGTCTCTCAGACAGAACGATACCAGCTGTAAAAGCCGTTCCTTTCGCTTGCAACACATAAGTTGTGTAATACAGCGTATGTATCTGAGGTTTATCGGAGCTTATGCCACAACTTGACGCTGCTTTTGCTTGTTGACTCTCTCTGTATTGGTTTTTGTGGTTCTTCAGTAGCTGATAAAAGGTGCATTTTTGGAGTCTGTTGTCGGACCTGGAGCTGGTAAACTATGCAAACATATGTTGTCTGATCTGCGCCGGTCTTCTGGTATCCAAACGTCATCGATAACCATGACTTGACCATTTTCCCAATCCTACTATTCTGGAACAGTGCTTAAACCTAACGTGATCCTACGAGTAGCAGCCGCCTCAATGAGATTAATAATTTATCAAAAAGTATGAATATTTTGGCGCACCACCTGAACTGTTTATATTTATATATCAGTCTCTAATAGTCCAACACCTACCTAGATAAGGCTGAGGTGAATAAGTTAGATTCAGTGAATTCTTACCGCATATTGAGACATTACACCCTTGTCATATGTGTATAGAATAAAAAGACAACAGTGACTTTCCAAAATACAAAAGTTTATTTACAAAAGAAGAAAAACACAACAATTTAATCACTCAAACTAATAACCAACACACTACTGATCAAACTAAATGAATAACTAAAAATAAAAGAACACAAATGGATAAAAATGCAATAATAATAGAAACCATGAAAATATTTGCACCCCAAGGCTCCCGTAGTCTCATTATAAGTTGTACATACGCAGTAGCTCCTCTTCAGTACAAGAGATAAGACGATCTGGGGCACCGGAGAGGTGCGCCCTCTGGGTGGGCGGGGATTACATATCGCCCTCCTCCCGAAATCAAACCAACGTCACAGACATCTGTCATACAGCGCTGCTGATAACCAGGTCAAACCGCCGCAGTTGGAGACGAACAAAAAGTGACGCAAAACGCAGTACGAGAAAAAGGATAATTCAGTTATATCCCTAAAAACAATATAATATGAGAGAAAAATACAGCAGGAGAAGTACATTTCATAGTAATGTATCGCTGCGTTACAAATGCACATTATTCAGTTAAAGTAATATTTTCTGACTTAAATTACTGCTAATCAGTAGAGGAAGTAGCGGTGTAGACACGGTTACTTCACAATAAGAGCATGTATTCCTATTGTTTAGATTGATGAATTTATAGTTTATCTGTTGAGTGTTTACATTTTGGAAAAGGGTAAATTGATTACTAACTCTATATTACATTTGATTTATTTCATATTTAACACAGTTGCTGACATCCAAATATTAAGTTTATTCATATATTTTGGTTATTTCTACCTTACGTTGCATTTGGTCTTATTTTTCATATGAGATCAAAAATATCATCTCCCTCGTCACATTTATATCACCTAAAGCTGTATCAGCAGCTGTGTGGAAATATTAAAGAACATCTTCTCATACTCTGAATGGTTTTAAGTGGAGCTCTGGCAGGTTCTCCCAGTATGAACACAGTGATCCCAGTCTGAACCAGAACCCCTATAGACAGCCCAGTGTTTCCTCCTCTACAGTAGCAGTCTGTGTTGCAGCAAAACTGTTGAAGCCTCTGACTCAAACCATTCTGTTGAAGTAGGATAGTCCTATTAAGAGAATGAAAAGGGATGTCCAATACGATTAAGAAACAGTCAGATTTACACACAGAAAATGTTAGCCAGTTAGTTTGTGTTAGCAACTGGCTTAAAGGTCAGTAGTTTAAAAGTAAATGTGATTGTGGAGTTTAAAAAAATCTATCAATTTCTCCTTTATTGCATGAAAAAAGAGCGACGGCAATTAGATTTGAATTAGTCAGGATTAATTAACAGCGACCCTGTAATTAAGTAAGTTTAAAAAAAAAAATCGTTTGACAACCCTAATGTCTAACCTTCATCATAGCCCCCCTGGAGAAAATTCCACCAGCCGCCACTCACCCAGGGTGTAGGGGTGGGGGGGCAGTCACTTTTTCACAGAGGGCCATGCAGGTTTAGATGGGTGGCATCTTTGGTTTCAGAAGTCTGTACTTTCTTTAGCAATGTTGAACTCATCTATGCAATCAAAAAATCATGGGTCAGTATATCAAAACATTAACAACAAATGTGATTTCAAATATCAATATAATCAAATTTTCCAATTATTTTTATGATTTAAAATGGTTTTCCAGTCTAGTATTAGAACAGTGTTATCTAGGCGAGTGACGGGTGGTGCTCCTTTAGTTTTCACATCCGAATCCAAGTTTTGTGATGGGAAAATTTCAAAGTAACGTGAAGTAAGTGATTAGTTACATGTTAGTAAATGCATCTAGGGAATATTCCATGCAGAGATCATCAGGGTGTGTAACAGATGTTGGTGAACAGCAGATATGAGCAGGATGCCTCTGACCTCTTCTTCAGGATGTAGTCATTTAACCTTAAGAAACCAGACATCAAGGCTGTGTTGGAGGAACTGAGGATGTTGGATTACTATGTACCATGTATTAGAATTAGGGGATGTGAGGAAAGTGTAAATGCCAACATTCTAAGTACACAATTTGTCTTGTAATCTGTAAAGTATTGACTGAGTGGGGGTTTCTGTTGATGTTTCTATTCTATTACCATGCCATGGTTTATTACCCATCATAACTCTGGTATCTTCATTAGCTCTTAGAAAATAGCTTAATGGAAATTCTGTTTTTGCCCAGCAGAGAATATCATGCTGCATTGTGGGGGATTTAGTGATTGTTGATACTGCCAGCGTTGTTGCTTCACACAGCTGGATCAGGACAACTAGGGGAATGTTCTTGATTGCATTTACAGTTCCATTAATGCATCAACAGTGAAGCATGTGAACAAAAGCATCAGGGTCACAGGTATCACATATTTTAGTTATCATATACTTGATTAATCCAATAATTCCTTGATTAGTAGATGACTAACAGACGTCATTTTGCCAATATCGGTAAATTGGGCGTTTAAAAATAAAAGATGCGTTGTAGTTTAGCGATGTTAATGTCATTTCAAGATGCTGTCTGTACTACTTCTACAGACTAGATGGGGTGTAGTCACTTGACTATGTGCAGTCGTGAATCCACCTCATCTAGTCTGTAACAAGAAGGGAACAGCATTGGCAGTTTAGCGAGTTTTTAAAACCCTTTGGTGACTTTTTCAAAAAACTGGCTAGCAACAAATCTAATGACTTGCTATGGTGTTATTGGAGACCTTTGGAGACAGTGATGTGAAGCACATTATTATTATTGTTACTGAGCCTACTGCAGTGGCTCAGAGCGCTCAAAGCAGGCAGCCAGTCTGCACACTGCAGTTCCGCCAGAGTGCAGATATTTACACCACTGAGTCCAGAATGCTGATAATTTGCGTATGTGCAAAGCCACCACTGGCTGATCCTACCCATGCTTAGATATAAATCCAAATTTTTTTCAAACCTAAAATAAACGACTACACACTAAATAAATCACAGATTTCACTCACAGCCCCAGTCACTTATTCACCTCGTTCACTGTGTGTACGCCTCTCTTTAATAGATGTTAAATAGTCTTTCTGTCTCAGTCTGATCTGTTCGTTTGGACTCTCAGAAATACAGAAAGGAATGGGAATCGAACCCTGAATTAAAAGGGTGGTTGAAGTAGTTTGTAGGAGATGTTCCATGGGTGTACAGCAGGTGTGTCAAACGTACGGCTCCAGTGCCGGAACCAGCCAGCCAGGGAGTCCAATCCAGCCCTCAAGATAAATCTAAATTAACAAAAAAAAAATACATAAAAATCATGAACTACAATTTTTTTTTTTAATTCTTCTCTTCCCATATTGCTCAATATTTTAGCCAGAGTACAAAGCAGAGCAATGTCAGAAAGGCAGATTATGAGTGTGTAGCAGCATTTTGTCCCATTTTATCCCTGTTTTTCTTTTGACCCTCAACAGCTAAATGTCTTTAGCCGCGTTTCGAGTAGCCATTTCATGGCTAATGGAAACATAGCAACTTCGAAAAAACATGCCTTTTTTGATACGCTTTTGCACTTGGATGAGGTGGTTTTTCGAGCGTATCCAAATTAATGTATTTCGCAAAACAGCAATGGAAACACCTTTTTCGCATCACGAGTCAAATGAGCAACAACTGGATGTTACTATGAGCGAAAAAGACGAAGTAGTAGCAGGAGGAGAAAGATGGCGAGGCATGTTTTGGTTCATGAGGAGACAAAGTTGGTTTTTGATAAAGCCACAAATAATATATTAGATTCAAAACAGCAAAGAAACACGTGCATTTACCAAGACTGTTCCTATATAAAAGGGGCTTGTTGCTCCAATGCCTCTACAAGCCGTCTACGTCTCCTCCTCATGGCTGATAATGAGCGCTAGTGCCGTGCCTGCAATATGAATATATCTACTGTAAATGTTCACATCCGTCGCCACTTTTCTTACTCGCGTAAATACTTGTGATTTAAACTGAGTTTGTTGTTAAATGGAAACACCGCAATTGTGAAATTGTGATTTTTCTGCACTTAGACAATATCGACAAAGTTTGCCGCATATTTGTAATGGAAACAACTTGTAGAAAGAGTGAAGTGGATGTCGCAGGCACAGTTTTCAAGAATAATCAATCAAACATTATTTATAAGCGCTTTTCATACAAAAAGATGCAGTTCAAAGTGCTTTACAGAATAAAAAATTAACCCACATTATCAGCTCCACCCCCACAGGTTTAAGCATGAAAACATTTATAGCCCCTCACCCCAATCCTATCCCCATGTGCTGACGCGCTTTAATAGGACATTAAAATAGACCATAAATGGACGCTTGGCAGGGTACAGATGAGCCAGGTTAGGTAAAGAAACACCATAAAGGGAGCCATCTGCACCAGCAGCAGCAGATCAACAGCAGCAGCCGAGGCACTGACCCAGGGCGCCCAGAGGACAATAATGGATTAGTTCCTATTTCTTTACGGAGGTGAATGAGAAACCTGTGCTTGGTTTGTACGCAACAAGTGTCGATGCCAATGATTGTTACTAGATCGTTACTACAAGCCGCCACGTCCCAGAATACAAACCCTATTTCATCTGAGCCAGAGATCTGAATCATCGTCAGTTTGACTGTCTTCTCATTGACTGTAACATTACCCAGGGTTTCCCCCAGAAAACTTGCTAAGCCCGGTGGTAAATTTAGGGTCAGCTAACAATCTTAGATTAAATCCGCTGGTTCAATATTTACCATCACGGCTTATAAGTCCTACAGGTGGCAGCACGGACAACTTGCCAGTAGCCATGGTAACTCACAGTGGTTCTGACCCATTATCAAGCCCTAGCTCAGTTGGCTTGATGGAGATGCTCTCTCCTTGGCCTGGGGCTGAGTAGACTCGTCTCTTCCAGTGCTCCTTCCACTTCAAAAGAAGAAAGTGTCCATAATTTTTTGACCATTTTTCCGTGATATATCACGCAGCCTAAAAGTTGTTAGTGCAGCGTAGACTGGTAGAGGTTTGGGCGATTAGATAATGGAAAATACACCGGACCACTCACCCTGTTCATGTAACAATCGTAAGATGTCGCTATTGCAATCTCAACCGTTTTACCAGATACGGTTAAAGTGAAGAGATGCATACTATGAAATTCAGCAGATTTACTCCAACAGCGTTTGGTTGAGAAGTGTTGTTATTAAAACACATCATGTGATTATCGTGACTGAGCTTTTTAATAATCATGATTTTTATTAACATTTGATTAATTGTCCAGCCCTAGTTCCACCTTTACCATACAGCCATTCATGTTTTTAAAAAAACAATTCCACGAAAACTGTTATCTGAGAAAATATTTCTCTCCTATACAACAGCTATTAGAATTTCATACACATTATGCAAATGATGGGACTGCGGGACATTGAATATTGAAGTTGGACAGGCTAGAACTGTTTGAGGAGGAAGAGGAGAAGCCTCAGCCTCATCTAGACAATTAATTATTATTATCGAGGTGAAGTGCTGAATATATTGTGATATTGATATTAGGTCATATTGCCCAGCTCTACAGTGTTATGATTTGCAACTGTTATAAGTAGGGATCCAATGATACCACTTTTATTCATACTGATATAATACCAATACTTAGATCTGAGTACTTTCTGATACCACTGTACCAACGCAGATACTTCTGCCACACGAAAAAATGCAATGAATTGGAGCAGTTTTGATTTTCTTCCTTGCTTCTTACAACAAATGATGGTAAAATTGGATGAAAAAATAAATTAATAAAACCAGTCATAAACTAGATTTCAAGTTAAAAACATTTTCTGTGAAATTATTGCATAGTTCACACATTTTAAGTATTTTTTCATTGGATCGGTTAACCAGCCGATATGGATACGAGTACATTAGAACGGTATTGGCCCCAATATCAGGATCTGTGCATCCCTATTTATAACTGCACCTGTGAAACATGATGTGTAGAAAAGAAAATCAAAAGGGTTGAACAGGATCAAGTTGTTTGAAATAGAGAAAGCATTAAGACGAGAGTTAGCTTTCAAGATTTTCTTTTCTTATTAATGTACACTCACCTAAAGGATTATCAGGAACACCTGTTCAGTTTCACCCTAATGCAATTATCTAATCAACCAATCACATGGCAGTAGGGGTGTGGTTCTTGTCAAGATAATCTCCTGAGCTCCAAACTGAATGTCAGAATGGGAAAGAAAGGTGATTTAAGCAATTTTAAGCGTGGCATGGTTGCTGGCGCCAGACCAACCTGTTTGAGTATTTCACAATCTGCTCAGTTACTGGGATTTTCACGCAAAACCATTTCTAGGGTTTACAAAGAATGGTGTGAAAAGGGAAAAATATCTGGTATGCGGCAGTCCTGTGGGCGAAATGCCTTGTTGATGCTAGAGGTCAGAGGAGAATGGGCCGACTGATTCTAGCTGATAGAAGAGCAACTTTGACTGAAATAACCACTCGTTACAACCAAGGAATGCAAAAGCAGAAGACCCCACTGGGTACCACTCATCTCCACTATAAATACAAAAAGGGGGTACAATTTGCACGAGCTCACCAAAATTGGACAGTTGAAGACTGGAAAAATGTTGCCTGGTCTGATGAGTCTTGATTTCTGTTGAGACATTGAAATGGTAGAGTCAGAATTTGGTGTAACGAAATGAGAACATGGATCCATCATGCCTTGTTACCAATGTGCAGGCTGGTGGTGGTGGTGGTGTCATGATGTGGGGGATGTTTTCTTTGCACACTTTAGGTCCCTTAGTGCCAATTGGGCATCGTTTAAATGCCACAGGTTACCAGAACATTGTTTCTTACCATGTCCATCCCTTCATGACCACCATGTACCCATCCTCTGATGAAAGTAGCGCTTGGAGCAAATCTCATCCATATGTAGCTCCTGGAGCAAATGGTTAAACTCCCCAAACTCAGAACGCATCTGAAAAATGGGGTGTATCCACAAACAGTGTTAATGCAGCAGAAGTCGATGTTGTAGCTTTTAGCAAATAAAGCCAAGCCACTCTGTCAATAAGATCCATCATAGTTCAGAATGTCCGTCAACAGAAGAAGCCCCGCCCACGCGCTCTTTTTTACTCAGAAGTGGCAGACTTTTCAAGCTTAAACATAGAAGCGTCAAACTAGCTGCTTTGTGAGCTTTGCTTGACGCTGACAAAGCCTGTGGTCTGAACGCAGCAATAGAGCATCTTTGGGATGTGGTGGAACGGGAGCTTCCTGCCCTGGATGTGCAGCCCACAAATCTCCATCAACTGCAAGATGCTATCCTATCAATATGGGCGAATATTTCTAAAGAATGCTTTCAGCACCTTATTGAATCAATGCCATGTAGAATTAAGGCAGTTCTGAAGGGGGTCAAACACCGTATTAGGATGGTGTTCCGGATAATCCTTTAGGTGAGTGTATTTGAGTCGGTCAAGAATTGTTTCAGCCATGAAAATGTTAGTTTAGATAAAAAACAGCTCTCAACAGTTTCTGTTTCCTCCTTCAGTCTTGAGGGATGTGGTCTGTATCAGGTTCTGCTGCTGCTGAGATTATGTATTCCCAGCTTTATTTGGAGAAACACATCCCATTAAACCAGCTGTTGTGACTTAAGAGCCATTACACCAAGAACAATGACTGTAACAATAAAATGTTAATGATGGGAGCCTTCAAACAGCTGAGTGCCAGCATCCTCTGCATGCTTCAGCTGTGCTAAGACTCATAAAACAGAATGAATGAACAACTACTGCTGTGTGGTTGAACAGAGTAGCAGGAGAAAAAGGAGCAAGCCTGTTAAAAACTCAATCTGTGCAGGCTGACTGGAAATGCAGGAGAGATCTTGGTGTGTCACATGTTACTGGGCATTTCTGACACCACTAAGATGTTTAGGGTTTCGTAAAAACTAGAAATATATATTTTTTGCTCAAACTTTGAAAGGATGAGCTGCACCAATCAGAAAGTGAATATTTACAGTGTTGTTGCTCCAGTGATGCTCCATTGGACCAGGATTTTAATGGGAAGTTATGGAGGACATTGCTGCCTTGTAAATGGTGCTCCATCATGCTAAAGGAAACACAGATCCTGCTTCTCTGGATGACCAGTAACTCCACACATCGCCTCATTTACTAGTGGCCAATATAAAAGGTAGAAGGTAGAAATGATATACAATTTAAATTGACTATATTGCCATATCAGAGTTATGCATTTTGATGATGTCATCAAGCTGTGCCTACATACTTTTAAGTAGGTATGCAAGGATACTGATGTTCAGTGTTTTGTCTGACTAAATATTGAAAGTCTTTTTCTTTTTCAGTGTATGAATAAGTAATCAGAAATGTAGACTATTTAGAACTTTATTTTCGTAATATTTAGTTTTTATTTAAAATATCTTCATCTTTATTTATGTTTAGAGATTTTTTTTATTTTGGAAAAAAATTAAATAATTTTTAAAGTGTTTTGCACAATAAAGTTTATTTTAAAAGGCATTGTAAACATTTTTGAAGTTGTTCTGCTGCAATGTATCTGGAACGAGAGAATTTTCATAAGCAGTTATTTTGACATACAGTACAGACCAAAAGTTTGGACACACCTTCTCATTCAATGAGTTTTCTTTATTTTCATGACTACATTGTAGATTCTCAATTAAGGGAATCAAAACTATGAATGAACACATGATGTATGGAATTACTGTATGTACTTTAACAAAATGGGTGAAATAACTGAGTACATGTGTTCTATTTCAGATTCCTCAAAGTAGCCACTCTTTGCTCTGATTACTGTTTTGCATTCTCTTGAGCTTCCAGAGGTAGTCACCAGAAATGGCTTTCCAACAGTCTTGAAGGAGTTCCCAGAGATGCTTAGTACTTGTTGGTCCTTTTGCCTTCACTCTGTGGTTCAGCTCACCCCAAATCATCTAGATTGGGTTCAGGTCTGGTGAATTTGAAGGCCAGATTATTTAATACTTTTTTGTAAAAGTTCTACATAATTCCACATGTGTTCATTCATAGTTTTGATGCCTTCAGTGAGAATCTACAATGTAGTCATGAAAATAAAGAAAACTAACTGAATGAGAATGTTTGTCCAAACTTTTGGTCTGTACTGTATATAAGGGAAAAAAGAATATTACACATACACATATTATTATGGCACATGCTTCAGATTATATTGCAATATAGATGTGAGGCCATTTCGCCCAGCCCTACTCTCATTGAGGTGTTCACCTTTTCTTCTTTGAATTGATGAGTTTCCAGATGTCCACATTACTACGAGGATTCATCAGGGAAAAGGATGTTGCACCAGTCTTCCGTCTTCCCTGTAGTGTTTGTTTTGTGGAGGATTATTTATTTAATCTCAGGCTGGATGTTGTGATTGAGGATTTGCAAATTATCTGAGGGACTTCTGCACTTTACATTCCACACTTTGTAAGACTTTTACAGACACATTCCTTTACAAGGTTCATCTGGGCAACAATGAAGCTGTTAGCAGACAAGTTCAGGGTTGTTATCTGTGTTGATGCTGTACAGAGTTGGGTTAGACACAATTAGAGGAATGTTGAGTAGCTGCAGCCTCATTAAACACAACTCAGGGTGTCATTGTAAATGTCAGGGTCTCACAGAGCCGTGGTCCATCTGCAAGTAACAATGAATTCAGGTGATTCCCACAATAGCCGCAGAGGAGGATGTCATACAACTTAAACTGATAAATGTGGCTGTGAACATTTCCCTCAAAATGATTTATGAATAAAAATGAGGAGAAAATCCTCTGACATGAGCAGCTATTACCAGATAGCCTCCATTGTGCTGCATACTGATCCAGGCAGGCTGCTCTCACACTGCACCAATAAAATATAATTGCCTGTCCGACTAGAATGATTGATGACTGAGAGGAGGGGATGGGAGGGTTGTTGGTCTATGGCACATATTTAAAAAGTCTGTTTGGTTTTCAAAGCATTGTCCTGTAAATTAGATCGAGCTGTTCTGTAGTGTGACTAAATAAATGGAAGCAGAGATGGGACTGACGTAGTTTTAAGAAGGCCTTATTAAGAAAGTTGACAGATTGTCTGAAGTTATTAGCATATATATTTTCTTTCAATCAGTCCCTACAGGATTTTACTGTGCTTTTATGATCGTTTTGTTCTAAAATGCCTTTCATCTGATTGGAATTTTTTTCTTTGTGATTCGCTTCAATTTTTTTGCCCATCACTTAAAAAAATCTATCAAAATGTATTGTCTCATTCAATACAGAGTAAAATTGTGTCATCAAACTTGAGCTGATGTAGCAATAAATGCAATCATGTACTCTAAAATTTGAATAAAGAAATAACATTCTGCAGACAAAAATGTAAAGTTGACAAATGCTTACAGTAAATGATTGTCAAAGATGCAGGTTGCATATAAAGGAAAAGCATTGGTTCTTTTAACTATGTAAACATTACAAAATAAACTTAAGAAGAGCAAGTTCAGATTGACAGTATTTTGGAGCTGCTTTCTACCTTACTTCAGCATACTCAACAGAAAACTGAACAATAAACCCAAGCTGAACTCCCAGCCTTCCATCATGTCTGTAGCATATGTACCTTATTGATTTAAATCCTGCACTCTGAGCATCCATTTACAAAATAAAATGATACAATAAGAAATCATAAAATTAGAAAAATAAGAAAAAATACTATAAACTGATTAAGTTTTGACCGATGGGGTCCAAAAAAAGAAAATAAATCCCATCATAATCTAGGTTTACTTGTCAATTTTTTAGATGATAAAGACATATTTAATAGTATTTATTTTAATGAATGAATAAGGGCTGGGCGAATCTGATGTACTGAAGAATTCCCGCTAGAGGGCAGAGTACAGATTCACACTAAATAGTGCCAAAGAAGAAGTAAAATAAACGTGGCGACCGTGGGATATTATTAGCTGGTTAATATTCAGATAACAACAGAAAAAAAGACGACAGAAGTATCGTAGATGGTATGTAAAACATATTTACCACTATTTTTGATTTCTTCCCTACTGGTTTTTACCGCCATTGACCATGTGTATCTACAGATGATCAAATAGCGCTCAACACTCCCCCCTACTGGTTACTCACAATAGCGCTTATAAAAGATATGCTGTTTGGTTCTTGTCTGACCTTTTAAAGCCGATAAACTACAGACGTGACTCCTCTTTTTGCAATCGCTTCCTCAGCATTGTGTGTTTTGTTCTGAAAGCTCCTGCCAGCAGCTGGACTTAGTTCAATATTTTACTTTTTACAATGTGGTGAAGAGCGTGTAGCAGTGAAATCGGTCACCGCTGAAACACTTCCCCACAAGCACCTGTCGATGTCTCATGTTGAACTCCCCACTCAGGACCGAGGTTAAGGGAGCCGATACTTGGAAATAGGCAGTGGAAGCTGCCGACGTTAGCTCTCTTATAGCGATTACCGTTGCACAAAGATCGTGCAGTGAGATTCCAGCAGCCGAGTAGCTCAACTCTGTCTAAGACACACAGAGCAGCTAGCCGATTGCTAACGCTTCGTCCTCAGCCACTTCAGTGTAAATACAGAGAGCTGGAACTGGCCAATCAGGCTTTAGGTCACTGTTAGAAACACTCCCTTATTATAATACACTTCTTGAAATGTGGAAATAAATGTGATGTTGAAATTTGGAGATGAATGTGATCTGGAAATGTGTAAATAAATGAATAAATAAATAAATGCAAAAATAAAAAAATAAATGATGAAATAAATAAATGTGTAAATAAATAAAAATGTGAAACTAAATATTTTTCTTGAATGTATTTCTAGATCTATTTATTTAATTGTACTTACCCATTTATTTATTTATGTATTCATTCATTTATTTATTTATTTATTCATTTTCAGTTATGGCAGAGTTGGCCCTCCATACTCTCATGGTAATAAAAAAAAAGAATTATTATTGTTTGAATTTACTGTGTGGATAAAGTTGAAAATGTTTAAATGTCTGTAACCAGTGTTGAGGGAATGATGTGAATTGTAATCTGTCAAGATGTTTTGTAGTAGATAAATGTTTGTCACTTGATAATATTTGTGTTGGACCAGAATATTGCATTAGGTACAAAATAATTTACAGCTTCTGTCATGTATAGAATGAGGAGAGTGTAGCCTACAGCACGGTCCTTGGCAGGGATTTCTGTTGGCAAATGCAACATATTTCATTCTCACTTCCTCTCATAAGAAACAGGGCGTGTATGTGATATGTGACACCATAAGATTATGAGATTATGAATTGCAGTTAGTCAAACATGCGTTAGAGTGGCAATAATTTGATAACATTTGCAAGAAGTGCCGAATTCACAAGAATTTGCTGAAGTTAATCCTGTAGGGACAGATTAATAGCCCAATTAGTTTTGTGTTTTCAATTTCTTCTAGAGCTTCAACCTGTCCATAACCATTAAGAGTCCATTTTAATCCCTCTTTAAGATGACTTTAATGAACTATTTAACAGGAAGCAGTGTCACACGTGGTATTCTGAGGTAAGACAGGAGTTAAACTGGTTTTAGTATTTTGTGTAAGCGCTTCGTACTAAACCATTGGTCTTTTTGTGATATCCTTACCAGAGAGGTCCAAAAGGCTGCAAACATTTCCAAATTTAGCATGTTCCATGAATCGAGAATAAAGAGCAGCTTTGCTTTAAGACATTTAGCCTTCCTGTTATCAGCAGAAAGTAGCGCTCTTTGTTGCATTCTTTCAGCCTAAGCAAGCTGCAGACATTTCTCTTCATGTCGAATAATTGTTAGCTTTTTTTAATAGCTTCTTGTCTGACATGATTTGAAACATGCTTTGGTAATAATGAAAATCCTCAGGAAGAGTGTGGTCTGTATGGTGTGTTCACTGATCATTAAAAAAACAGCAACAGATTTTTGCGTTTCTAAACGGTCAGCAGTTAGGGCCAATCATAATGAAAGTGGCTGCTTCCAGGAAACAGCTGACTGACTTCATGTGTCTTTAAATTTATATTCTGCTTACTGTAAAACTCTGAAATAAACCAAATGCTGAAAAGGTGAAACTCAATGCTGAAACAAACATTTTTAATCACAGCATTATCTAAAAATACTGATGCAGTGTTTTAGTAGAACCTCAAGAAGTGACCTTGAAGACATAATATCTTTACACCAGAATTTCTCCACTCTGGCAATTTTGAGCCGAAATCAAGAATTGCCTAAAACCCTGTTCCCCAACCCTGGTCCTCAGACCACACCGCCCTGCATGGTTTAGATGCTTCCCTAATTCAGCACCAAGGGGTAAACACCACCTGCCAAATGCCAATAGCTCAGCTCCGTCTTCATGATAACTCTGAGGAGAGTGATTTTTTTAATTAGAACTCATCAGTTTAGCTGTAATTTAATCTTGAAATGATGAATAATTAGGGGCTTCTCCTTTTGATTGACGTGTCTGAGATGAGCAGTCAGCACTAACCCTGGTGGCTAGCAGCTTGCTTCAGGGAAGCCCACAGCCTCGGAGTCACGTTAACAGTCTGAGGCTATTTTGTTTCTCTGAACTTGACCATCAGTTGTGTCAGCAGTGTTTATTCGTGTTTGGATGTTAATGCTTTATTGGATAAAGATGGCTGCTGTAGTATTGATCACACTAACAGACCGTCCAAGAAGTCTCTGCTCCGGTTTTCTCTGTAAGTCAACTCATGTTTCTGCTGTGCATTTAAGACAAACGCTGGCTGGTCAAATATGGGTTGAAATGATCACATATCTTCTTTACATACTCATTAATAAAACTTGTTTTAATTGAAATTCACATAATTTTAGTGAAAGTTATCGATGAACAAGGGTTCGTACTTTTATTTGACAAAAGCAGGGAAACATCTAAAACATGCAGGGCAGTGTGCCTAGTGGAAACACTCCCTGCATCAAACCAATGAGTCCTTTTCTGGTGATCTGTTCTAAATGTGAATCCTCTGTGCTGTTGCAATAAGTTTGTTTATTTGTAGTACAATGAACTTGGGCAGAGTTGAGCTCAGTATCACATGTTGCCCCGTTACTATGAATCACTGACCTGGGAAATAAAGGTCAGCTTGTTGTTGAACAAGCTGCTTATTGCAGACTGAATTGTAAACACTTAGCTGAGCTGTGGGGTTTGAAGAAATCCTGGTCAGGCTTTAGCCATGACATCAGCCTAGTTAGATCCTTCTAACTTCAGTTAAGTCCATGTTTGGACATTTTCAAACAGCCAAAATCAGAAGTTGAGCTTTGCCAGAGGAAGTGAATAAAGGAAAGAATGGAACTCTATTTTATTAAGCACACTGGGGAAGCTGCTAGGTGGGTTCATGCTTTTCAGTTTGCTGCTCTGCTATCCATGGAAACCCTATCCCTCACCAAGACCTCCAGGAACAATGAGGAAAGCGGTGGACGAGTTAATGCTGTTGCTAGGTCCTAAAGGAACTGTTTGACTAATGCCCAGGTTGACGTCACCAACTGATTTGCACATCAATACCTCCAAGCAGAGGGGCCGTGCTTCACTCTTGTTCTTCAGTGGTATTGTTGGGGAATGCAGCCCAGAAAGAGGAGCGGTGGCTGACATAATGGGCTGGTGCATGAGTCTGTGAGGTACCTGCCTCCAGATCATTTAGACGTACAACTCTGTAGTGGAGTACATTTTCTTCACCCCCTGGTCATTTGCATCAGAACTGAGCAAATGAAGACTTTCCCCCATGAAATACTGAATTGATGTGTAAAGGCCTGTTTTTTGTACTTGGACTGACATATATTCTTAATGCATGTAAACTGCTTGTTACGCCACACTGTGAACAGCAGATGAAAAGGCTCTTCCAGCGCCCCCTTTCTCTCATACTATTCACAGGAACTTGGAGGGACATTTGAAGCTAACCTTAATTGGGTTTTCTGTAGAGGACAGCCCCTCTCGGCCCCCCGGGCTTCAGGAACAGATTACTGTAATTATCACAATACAGGCCTGCTCCAAATTTAGCCACAACTAACTTGACAAAGCAGATGTTGATTCTGATTACTCAGCTGCTATTTATTCAGTGAGTAGCAGGATAAACAAGGCATGAATGTGATTGAGGGCATTGCATTTAATGCCTTTAACCCTGATTTGTCTAATATATGATACAGGGTTCCTGCAGGGCATTAAACGGCATTAAAAGTCATTAGATGGATTTAGTTAAAATGAAGGCCTTAAATGGCATTAAAAAGCATTAAATCTGATTCTAAGTGGCACTGAAATTCTTTCAGGAGTTTAATAACAAAAATAGTTTGGTAAACTGGGATTTTTGATACCGAGAAAACATATTTTACGGCCCTAGATTTTGTTACCTTGCCAATAAGTTGACCATTTTATTGCGCAGCTCCTTTCCCTGACTGACCCCAGTCATGTGACGCATGTAGGAGATGAGCTCACTCACACAGCTCACCTTTCAGCGTCACTTCTCCGGCCTAGCGTAACAAGTTCACAGATGAAAATGCCTAAAAGATGTAATGTTTGGCTGCATTTTGTAAAAGTAACCAGGAAACCGAGCAAAATGCAACATCTGTGAGAAGATTTGTGCTGCGAAAAACTGTCATAGCAGCAATTTAACGCTGCACCTTGTCATGCATGGCATCATCTTGTGAGCTGAAGTATGTACCGTCTTTGACTGAAAGAAAAGCAGACCTGAGTCCACAGCCTTCCTCCTTTTCTTCTTCAGCAACAAAAACACTGGAGATGACTGAGGATGAAAGGCTGGAAAATCATAAATATGCCATAAAACAAACTTCCCAGCTGTTTATTTACCTGGCATTACAAAATGTAGTTTGTCTGTCTGGCTAATTTTCTTGAAGTGAAACATTAGTATTACAGGGTATTCTTATTTTTATCCTAACAGTTTAACTTTATGCCTTTACTGTTTTCACTGAAAGTTTGCTGCTTTGCTTTAAAAAAATAGAAATAAAATATAGAAAATAAAAAATAAATGATATACAAAATTATTTTGAAAAAAGTTTCAGTGCTTTATTATCTTAAAATTTGACTTAAAAAATGGTATTGAAAAAAATATCAATAAGGTTCAAGCATCTTTAAAATCTGAATATTAACCAGCTAATGATCTCCTATGGTCGCCATGTTTTTTTTTCTGCTTCGGCACTCTATCCGGTCAGAGTTCTGTTCTCTGCCCCCTAGCGGAATTCTCCAGTATTACATGCAAAGTAAGTACAAGATACAAACCTGCTCCTTGAATCATTGCATGGTTAAAAAACAAGCATATTTTTGCCTTAGAGCATCCATAAGTTCTACTTTATTTTCACTGGAATCAAAAGTCTTTACTTTAGTCCCAGGCTGTGAAGAGCTTCCCCACAAGCACAGGGGGACAGCAGACTACGGAGTAGCTATTAGCTACAGTTAGCCACCATTAACCAACAGCGTTAGCCTAGACTGACCTGTCAATCAAAAGGACACGCCCCTAATTATTCATAATTTCAAGTTTAAATTACAAATAAACAGAGAAGTTAGAAAAAAATTCACCCCCCTCAGAGTTGTCATGATCCTAAACTATCTAACCTAAAATGGTTTTTTGAACCAGGCTTTAAACATGATTATTTTTGCTGTAAAGTTGGCCTTTTTAACACGGGAGTCAATGGGAATTGCTCCTTTTTGGAGCCAGCCCCCAGGATGAGGGAGGAACTGCAATTTTGGACACTTCCTGGTTGGCTCCACTTATTGCAAGCAGAGTTTACCCCTTGGTATTAACTCTTTTCTTATAAGATAATGTGGGTATGAAAGGTCTTGTATGGAAAGTAAGAAAAATGGCATCAAATACCGTAATACCGATATGTTCTAAAAAATACTGTGAATACTGGCTCAAAAAACTGTTTCACAGTAAAAAACTAAAGTTGGTAAACCAGTTGCCCTTGTCACTCATTGTTTGTTGTTATTCATATACAGTACATCCAAAAGATGTTTCTCTGATTTTGGATGAAGATGATGGATCCTGCGGGTGCAGCGGCTCGAGTTTTTAGCTTCCAGCATTTAAAACCAGACATATATATAGAACTATGGATGGCAAGATCATTGTTATGGATGAGTTGCTTAACTTTCTTTCTGGTAAAATGAAGACAATGAGTCAATATGAGATAGTTTTGTTGGCTACAAACACATTTGACTCAGAGTGGATAGAGTCTTTCAAGAATGTTTTGTTTGATCTCTGTATTACCACGCAGCGAAATGTTGCCCATAAAGGATCGCAGAAGGACCTTAATAACATAAAAATGTGCCTCAAAGTGTTGAATGAGTGTGGTGAGAATATACCCAGATTTGTTTCTCACTACTTTCTCATTACTTGGGAAAGTGGAGCAACTGTCATCTGAGGTATGTGCCCTGAAGCGTGTAATGCAGCTGCAGGTGAACGTGTCTGAGGATCTGCGGGAAGTTACTAAGGATATTGACCGGCGAGTGGGTGCTTTGGAAGCATCTGACCTCGTTCCTGGTTGTGGCATCGTGGTGTCCATGCATCTTGGTGGAGGGCCCACCGGCCTGAACGACTTGGCGCTCAGACGTGTCTCAACGGATGGTTCGGCACTGCGTGATGGAGTAGGGGCTGTGCCTGGGGATCCTGCTCCTGTCCTGGAGGGGGCTACACCCCTGGGAATCCCGGTAGGCTTAACTTCCTTACCTAACTCGCCCAAGTGGACCCAGATTGTTAAAAAGAAAGGACAACATGGCCCAGTGCATGCCGGTGCCAAAGCGCATGCTGGGGCCAAACCCGGGAGTGCACAGCCATCTGGGGGCCGAAGCAGAAATCAGCCATGTCTGTTGTTGGCACTGGAGCTGCAGGTAACATCAGAACTGTCAAGACCAAGCTGGTGAGTGTGTTTTTGCATCTAAGGTCGCACCTGATCTGGATGCGGAAGCTCTCTCCGGTTATCTTGGTGAAAATCTTGGACGTTTGGTGTCATGCACCCAGCTCGGTAATTGCAACGGCAGATATAGCTCTTTTAAAGTTTCTGCTGAGTGTCATGAGGTCAGAGAAATGTACAATCCGGAGCTCTGGCCGGACGGGGCATTTGTCCGCTGATACTATGAGCTGCGCCGGGCGGGTGCTACCCGGGCTACCGCTGTCTTGACTAATGCTGTTTTGTCTGCTGAGCTGAGAAGTGGGTCTATTGGTGCTAATGGCACTAACTTCGTGTGTTATCCTACAACTTTTGAGTCTGCGTCTGGGCCAGGGCGCAGGTGACAGGGCTCGCCGTTTGGTTGTTGACAACCTCTTGGAAAACTGACATTTTGTGCTTACAAGAGACGTTTCTGTCAAAACAAGACTTTGCAAAATTAGACATTGTTGATGTAAATTGTCATGGTGCAGGGGAATCAACAACTGATCTCAGTTTGAGAATAATCAGGGGTAGAATACCTGGGGGTGTGGCCATCCTGTGGACCAAGAGACTGGACTTATTTGTTAATGTGCTTAGGCTTAAAGTAGACTGCTGTACTGGTGTTCAGCTCAGTTACAGTGGCAGGGATTTTATCATACTTAATGCTTATACACCATATGAATGTATTCAGAATGAAGATGAAAATCTTAATAGGCTTGCTTTTATTTATTCATTTATCCAGTGTAGTAATACTTCTTGTATTTATGTAATTGGGGATATGAATGCAGACATTGCAGAAAGAAACTCACTGTTTGCAAATCATATGATCCAGTTTTGTCAGGATAACAGTTTAATGCTATCAAGTCAAGAGCTTCTACCCTCAAATACATAGACTTATATAAGTGAGGCTTGGCATACTGCCTCGTGGTTGGATCACTGTATCAGCACAGCCGATGCACACTCATCTATAGTGGGTATGGATGTTTTGTATGGGGCAGCCACCTCTGATCACATACCTGTGCTTATATTGATAAATTTTGAGGATATTCCAATGTTGTCTTGTGATAGTTATGATTGTAATACTGAATCTTTGGACTGGTCTACCCTTTTAAGGGATGATATTGCTGCCTACTATGCTGATACAAATAGATTATTGAGTGGAATCAGTCTTTCTAGTGATGCAGTCAGGTGTAGAGATCCTACCTGTAAAGACTGGAAGCACAGGGAGGACATCTCCTCTCTATATAATCATGTTGTGAGAGCCCTTTATGAAAGCAGTAGACCCTATGTTAAACGGAAAAATAAAAGGGGTAACATGCGGCCTGGGTGGAATAAGTATGTGGCCAGATGTCACGAGGAAGCTAAGGTAGCAATGAGGTGTCTCACACAATAAATAAGTTAGCAGATAATAAAGCAAGCGGTTTGGATCACATCACTGCTGAGCACATGAAATATGCCAGCATGAGGTTAGCCCCCCTTCTTGGGATCTGCTTTAATTCTTTTTTAATTCATGGCTTCCTGCCGGATACAATGATATCTGTTGTGCTAGTGCCGGTGATCAAGGATAAGTCTGGTAAGGTCGGTTGCTCTGATAACTACAGACCAATTGCCCTTGCCAGTGTATTGTCTAAAGTTATGGAACGCATCCTGTTGAACAGAATTGCGGACATTATCCCTTCTACTGACAACCAATTTTGCTTCAAAACCAAACATGGCACAGATATGGCCATATATTCCTTAAAGGAAATTGTTAATATGTATAGAGATAAGAATTCTTCAGTCTTAATGAGTTTTATAGATGCCTCAAAAGCTGGGTAAGGGTTAGTTAAGCTTAGTATTGACAACAAATATACTTTGACTTTCTTTGACTCACCTCTGCTGCTCTCTCCATCATGGTCAGACTGAGCTGGTGGCTCCGCCCCCAAGGAGTGGACAAGCAAAAAGTACCTAAGGAAATCTGGCAATTTTTTTACCGATAGCCGATAATGACACTGACCCCCACATCGGCTGATGATATCGGCTGGCCGATATATCGTCCGGGCCCGACTATTTACATTGTACATTCCTACTAAACTCATCACAACTATGAATTAGCACATATGTAATTATGTAGTACTTTTACAAAAAAGTGTTACATAACCTGGCCTCCAAAGTCACCGGACCTGAACCCAATGGAGATGATTTGGGGTGAGCTGAACGCAGAGTGAAGGCAAAAGGGCCAACAAGTACTAAGCAAGTCCATACAGTAAATCCATCAATCATGTGTTCATTCATAGTTTTGATGCCCTCAACTGAGAATCTACAATGTAGTCAAGAAAATAAAGAAAATGCATTGAATGAGAAGGTGTGTCCAAACTTTTGGTCTGTACTGTATAATATCCTCTGATAAGTAATTTTTTTCCAAAAGGACTAATTTACTAGAAAATTTCAAAATGTATCTTTTACAGTGTAACTTTTGATTTAATCTTGAGATTAAGTAGAACATATTTTCTTATCACCTTTAATGCGCCAAATAATTCTTAAACTCAGATAAGGCAAGGCAAGGCAATTTTATTTATACAGCACCCTTTCAACACAGGGCAATTCAAGGTGTTATACATGATTCAGTGGTAATGAAAGAAAAGACATGATAAAAGTATGAAAATTTAAACAGATTATCACAAAAAAGCATTTAGTAACTGAATTATAAAATAAAATGTAAGTAAGAGTATGAAAATTAAAAATAAATAAAACACGGGAATCCATTAGATAAAAGAGTAATTTAGGTAAGCCATAAGAAACAAATTTATGCACAAGAATGTAAATGAAAAACAGATAAAACATGAGAGAAGGTCAGAGAGAAGAAAAATAATAAGCATCTGTTTGTTTGATCTGTATCATCTTCACTGTGACCAACTTAAATAACTTAAATTTGTGATTAAGTTGCGTACGGTTTAGACCAGTGAATTTTTCAGAAACAAGCTTAGAGTATAAAGTAGAAGAATGGGAGTTCTGTGCTGGTTTCAAGCAAAGCTCTAAAATTTCAGAGATTTGCAGCTGCAAATCACTGACTTAAGTGTTAAATTCAATTCAGTTTATATAGCGCCAATTCACAACAGATGTCATCTCAAGGCACTTTACAACAAAAGTCATTTCAATAAAATTATACAAACATTCCAATCAGTTAAAAGTTTTCTATGGAAGGAGTCCCAGCAGATTGATTAAGTTCATTGACATCAGGTTGGACCCATAGACTGTAAAAAAAGAATAGACAGCTCCTCGTTGCTCCTCCCCGTTTACCGGAATGACACACATTCATGGCGAATTCACAGACTCCTCCTCCCCAGCTCTGACGAAGCATGTTCCTAAAAAGGGAATAGGGGCGCAATCTTCACTGTAGACTCTGCCCTCGCGGGGCGTGTATGGGCGTGTAGTTCGGTCGTAATCGCGCACATTCTGCTCCCGCATCTTTAGCTCTGATGCTAAACTTGGCTAGCTAAGCTAAAGGCTAACAGCCCCATGCCTGACTGCTGCCGTATCTGCGCTCCTCCGACGGTTCTCCTATTTCTCAAACCTCAAAAGGTAAGAACTGGTAAATTGAAATAATTAGTAAAATGTAGTGTTACTATAATTAAAGTCCAACGAAACAGCCTGTCAATCAAAGTCCGGCCCCCTCATTAATTATGCAATATTTCAAAAAATTATCTTAATGAAAACCAGCCTGGTGCCCAGGTTTTTTATGAGCCCAGCGTTATCTCAGGAAGAATATGTAGCCATAGAAAGTTAAAAAAAATGGGCACTAGGCATTAGAGTTGTTTTTAACGTGTCTAAAGTCCAATGCTTTTCAATGAGGGCCTAGCGGCCAAATGGAGGTACTACAGTAATGGAGGAGCAATGGCGGCCTCCATGGTATGCGGTCACAAAGCAGAGCAACCAGCAGCCATTGGTTGGACCCCGTGTTCTGCTTAGTTATGCTGCCCTTTTGATGACTTAGATAATTTTTCCCTTATGTGTCGAGACTTTTCAGTCCGGACTTTTAATTTCCTCTGAGATGAGCCGACACTGTGTCCTCTTACAAGGTCGGTCATTTTCTCTGCTTTCTGCTGCATCAGGTGATTGTGGGAAGCTCTGCCTGCTTAACACACACACATTCTTGATCCCAACTAATTCCCACACCTTATTCCCTGTGTACCCCCATGCATACTGCTTACTTAGGCAGACATCGACACACTAAAACATGGAGTTATGTAAGCATGATCTGTGTGTGTGTTTTGGTGTTTTTAGAGCACTATTACAGGATCTGAGTGTACGAGATGACCATGTAGCGACTGACCGTGTCTAGTGTGCTGTCTGCTTGTTCTGCTTATGTTGCTACAGTCACTGTCTTCTGGCTGTTGGGACGATCTGAATGTATTCACAGCAAAAATGAAGTCTTCCTTTGTGTAGATCCTCCTCCTGTCCTTATTTATACAATTAGTGTACCTATTTGGGTTCTTTGGTGTTTACCTCTGCTAAAAAAAAAACCCCAAAAAACAGGAAGTCTGCTTCAGATGATGAAGCAGCGGCTCCAGTGACGACCCCCCCCCCCCCCCATGATTAGTGTGTGGCCACAGCTATCTGCCTGGATGAACCCCTTGTTTTTTTGGGTCATGTCTCCTGCGTAGCTGTTGTTATGTGGTTAAGTGTGTCACAGCAATTCTTCTAGAGAACGTTTGATTCCAGGTACAAGGATGTCGCCAGGTCCTAGCTAGTAGTGGGTAGTTGTTTGGCCTGGAGTTGTTTGTTTGAAGTGATGTCTCAGAATGTAATAACAGTAAATGCACCAAAATCAAAAATGTTCTTCATAAAATTTACAATATTCAAAATCTCAGAGAATGTTTTATTTTTCTTTGCATTAGGTAGCTCCATATTTCAAAAGACTAAGTGCTTTGTAAACAGTTTTATGGCGTTTAGGGAGGCTTTTGGTTTTGATAAAGCTGAAGCCGAAACGTGACGGAGAGAAACCACTTTGATACAGGCTGCAGCTTCGGCATCTGGGATATCTGAAAACTGTAAGTGGCAGATTTTTGTTAGATCGCTAAGAGGAAGGGAGATGGAATCGGGTTGGAGCCGATGAAGTCGGCGTGTGACAGGAAGTAGATGCCACTACTTTAAAAAACAACCTCAAGAGGATAGTCAGGAATCCAGGTGAAACTGCAGACAAATTATCGTAACAAGCAGTTAAAAGGTCATCATGGTTGTGAAAAGATGTGAAAATTGCAGGCAGGGACTGGCGAGGGTCAGAATCATGGTCAGAATGCAGGACAGGATAGTTTCTCAGAAACACAGAGCCAGTGGGTTTGACAAGCAGTGGCCGAATCAATTTACCTGGCTCAGACATAGGTGTCATTTTAACCGGGGATATGTTCCCAGCAGTTTGTATGACGAGTTTGTCCCCACCAAACCTGAAGCCTGGTTCATAACAGCCACGGAGCGCCGTGAAGTGATCCTTTCGGTGTCTGACCTACTTTTTGCGCGAGCTGCGTGTGATCCAGTCATTGGTGAAACTAAAGGCAATTTTTCTAAATAAGGTTCTGCAGATTACAAATACAATTATATTATCTCTATAATCTGTTTAGATCCATAAATATGGAGAGTTTTCATCCTGTCTAATTCACTGGGAAACAGAAAGAGAAAATATATTTATTGAATGTGTAGAGTGGATAAACAAATCTGTAAATACTCCTCTCTACCACCGCACACACTGTCATGTTTTCTTTCTGCACAGATGCTACTTTCAAGATTTTTACAGACTCCTTTCTGCTCCAAAAACGTTCTGCAATGTTGCAGGTACCGTTTAAAGATGGAAAAGATACATAATCTAAATGCTATGGGTCTGGCAGAAGCTTTTTTTTTTTTACTGTGGATGGGTGAAAAATATTATAATATTTTTGGTTGACTCCCACTTTCCATTGTGTGGAGAGCGTATGTCTGAAAATCTCTCCAACTTTGCGCTGAATGCAGATTATTCTCACCACCTCATCATCCAGCGCTCCCAGAAAAAGATTTGATTGGTCCCCCTGAAACAGCAGATTAGCTGCAGGAACCCGTTCTATTGCAGGACTCTGATCTGTAAATTAAGTTGAAGTTTCTCTGCACAGAACGGGCAACAACAGCGAAGGTTGCAAAGGTAACGTGTTTTATTGTTGCATATTATTCTGCCAACCTTGTGCTTTATGTGGATTTTTAATGTCTGCCATTTGAGAAATAAAACATGTAATCATTTGGCTTTCAACTGTTATTAATTGAAAAAAGATGCATTTTGTGTGCATCACTGTGTTGGGGATGTTAAATAAAAGTATGATATTGGGCTATTTATAGTCAAAGACTGCCAAAATTCTATATCAGTCTCATAATTCTGAAGGAATGAATTCTTAACGTGTATTGGTCATAAAACTTGCAATATGTGTGTGTATTGAACAAGAAATGACAACTTTTACTTTCCAAGTAGAAGATTTATTTACACGAAGGGAAGAATTACATTTAAACACTCAAACTAGTAATAATAGAAACACTACTGATACTGATAAATGAGTTAAAATAAAAGACATGAATTACACTCCGATCTGGTTAGCTGCTTGCTGCTCTGTCCAGCTGCGTGCCGATAATGCCCCCGGCTTCCACTTTTACAGTACCTTTTTGGCAGCTTTCCAGCGCGGTAATTCTTATCGGCTCTGTGGCCGCGAATGAAATGTGACGTCTGCTGGGTCTGGACCTGTGGCACACATGGCTCCCACTCATTCAGTTTTGCAGCCCTTCCGGCAGTCTGAAACTTAGAGGGGTTTTCGTCGGGCTCTGGGGATAAACAATGTCTTGGTTTATCAATGTTTAAGATTCACCTGAGTGGTCTTTGGGTTCATTTGGAGGAAGTTTCTGTCAGAAACTCGCGTCTTCCTTCGCCAGCGAAGGACGATGCTTGTAGTGGGTCTCCTCTTGACAAGCTGGCCGGTGCCAGTCGTGAAAGAGGCTGAGCTGGGGGAAGCGGGCTGTATTTATAGGGAAGGTTAGCGCCACCTAATGGCTGTGTGTGACCCAACACCTGTTTATACCTTCAGTGCTTATTGTGATGAAAAAGGAAAAAAGAATAATAAGCGATGAATAAATACACTGTGTTCCAAATTATTATGCAAAAAGTGTTCAGGAGTGATAAGGTAAGATTCCTTTTGTATTTCAGTTGAACTTGTGGATTGTGATGTGTGTCTGGGCTCTTTATATCACTGAAAGCAATTGCAGACACCTGTGCTAATAAGTTTGGCAGGGGTGTCCAATCAGGCAAAACTTCTTAAGAGGGCTGTCCCACATTATTAAGCAGCCTACATTTTCAACCAAAATGGGAAAGAAAAAGGACCTGTCGGCCGCTGAGAAGCAACAAATTGTTGAGTGTTTAGGTCAAGGCATGACAACAATCAACATTGCCAAGACAATTCATCGCAATCATCGCACAATCAATAAGTATGTCGCTGATTCAGAGCACACACGTGTGCGTGCTGATAAGGGAAAACCGAGGACTCTTTCCAATAGGCAATTACATCGGGTTAAAAGAGAAGCTGCAAAAATGCCTTGTCTTAGCAGCAGGCACGTTTTTGAAGCTGCTGGTGCCTCCAACGTGCCCCGAACAACAAGATGCAGGGTCCTCCAGAGGTTTGCAGCTGTGCATAAGCCATCCTTACGACCTCCCCTATCCACTGCAAACAAGCAAAAACGGCTCCAGTGGGCCAAACAATACATGAAGACTTCAAAACCGTTTTGTTCACCGATGAGTGCCGTGCAACCCTTGATGGTCCAGATGGATGGAGTGGTGGATGGCTGGTTGATGGCCACGCCATGCACACAAGGCTAAGGCGCCAACAAGGAGGAGGTGGAGTAATGTTTTGGGCTGGAATCATGTGGAGAGAGATTGTCAGCCCCTTTAGGATCGCTGACGGGGTAAAAATGACATCAATAAAGTATGTGGAGTTTCTAAAAGCACACTTCCTGCCATGGTTCAAAAAGAAGAACCGTGCCTTCCGCAGCAAGATCATTTTCATGCATGATAATGCACCGTCTCATGCTGCAAAGAACACATCTGCATCTCTAACTGCTATGGGAATACAAGGGGACAAACTTATGGTGTGGCCCCCATTCTCCCCTGACCTCAACCCTATTGAGAACCTCTGGAGCATCATCAAAAGGATTGTCTATGATGACGGGGGGCAGTTCACATCCAAACAACAGCTCTGGGAGGCTATTCTGTCCTCATGCAAAACAATTTAAGCAGATACCATCCAAAACATGACAAATTCAATGGATGGGAGAGTTCAGAAGCTCCTTTCGAACAAGGGGTCGTATGTGCAAATGTAACATTACCTATTATAAAGTTTTGATTTGAATACTGTTTGATTTACCTTTCAGTTTGTAATAACCTGCTAATGCTTATAATTTTACAAATTACAATTTTTTGCTCTTAATAAAAATGAAAAGTCTGTTGTGCATAATAATTTGGAACATACATCTGAGTGCATTTTGAGCATTTTATTTTTAATAAATATACTGTTATAATTGGGCAGTTTGTTCAAAAACCTTTCAATTGTACTCTAATTGTTGATGACTGGGAAATTACAATGACTGCAATTCATATAGGTAATTTGATAAATCTGATAAAAAATATGATTTGCATAATAATTTGGAACACAGTGTAATATGAATAATATATATATGAATAATAATAAATTATTATTATTCATATAATATGTAGGAATAATAATGATAATCATATATATATATATATATATATATATATATATATATATATTATATGAATATATATAATATATGTGAATAATAATAAAATAAATTTAATAATAGTTAATGTCTAGCTGCCAATGCGTGGATCAATTCCTACAACTTCATGCACTTTCAGTTTAAAGTTGGCAGAACATTATTCCTCTCGGCCACCTGACAGAACCCGATCAGCTGGTATAAAGCCTCACCCCAAAGCACAAACTTCTTGGACGGTCTGTAAGCAAGCTCTCTTTGTCCAATGATTTCAGATTAACATCCAAAACTGATAGTGGAGTTCAGAAACACCAAATGGCTGAATTCTTTACGTTAGTGCCAGGCTGTGAAGAGCTTCCCTGCAAGGAGAGGGGGACAGCAGACTACGGAGCAAGCTATTAGCTACAGTTAGCCACCATTAACCACCAGCTTTAGCCTAGACAGACATGTCAATCAAAAGGACGCGCCCGTAATTATTCATAATTTCAAGATTAAATTACAAATAAACAGAGGAGTTAGAAAAAAATTCACCCCCCTCAGAGTTGCCATGATGGTAAACCTGAACTATCTAACCTAAAATAGTTTTTTGAACCAGGCTGTAAACATGTTTATGTTTGCTGTAAAGTTGACCTTTATAACATGGGAGCCAATGGAATTTGCTCCTTTTTGCAGCCAGCCCCCAGTGGATGAGGGCTGAACTGCAATGTTTGACACTTGCTGGTTGGCTTCATATTTTCCAAGCGGAGTTTACCCCTCGGTTAAAACGTACTTCCATAAAGTCAGTATTAGCTAAAGCAGTTATTGTTTTTATGTTGAGGCAGTGGGGAGTGTTATTGGCAACTGCTGAAAGTAACTAATAAGGTAACTTGTAATCTAATTTTGTTAATTTTAAAGTAATCAGTAAAGTAATTAAGTTTCTTTTGGAAGTAGTAATCAGTAGTCAGTAATCAGATTACTATTTTAAAGTAACTGTGGCAACACTGTGTATAGGTTAAAATGGGCTGTAAACCTCCTAGCTGCAGCTAACCACCTGCTGAAAATGGGGCTGCTTTACACTGGAGAAGGGGTGGAAGCCCTCCACGTTCCATGGTCTTCCCATTCCACATAGCTCCCTGAGCCACATTAAGCAAGAGGGTAACTTCAGTTAGTATCCAGGGGTTAGCTGCCTGAGAGCTATCCATATATATCGTCGTTTTCATCATGTAAAATGCAAGAACCCGTAAAATATTTGTAAGTACCTCTGCTTTTAATAGAAATGTATGAAATAATTCTGCACTGCTGCGACAGTGTGCCAATGCAGGACGTACAATATGAACGTCACCATCTTCAACAGTGATTACAGTGGAGCTAGTTTCATTAGCTATGTTGGTACTTGGGTGCAGGTGTTCAAACATGACATTCTTGGTACTTCCTGCTGATATTTGCATGATATTACACTATTGCATGGACTACAAGTAGCAGCATTCTCATCTTGTTTGGTGAAATGGAACCAGGCATTAGAGAAGGGGTGCCCAAACTTTTTTCCCTCAGAGGGCCAAAATGAAAACAATCAAAAATCAGAGAGCCCTGGGCTAAATGTAATAATATTTCACTCGAGATACAACTACAAATAGTAAAGTACAGTAAAGTTGGTTTATTAATTAAACAGTTATCTTTCCTTTCCGTGTAAATACCATCAAACAAAATGACAAATAAGTCACGTACAGGCTTTCAGAACACAAACTTCAGTATTTGTTTGATTTTGGGATTGAAGTGAGGAAAAAAAATTCTTCCCCCCAGCACTTTTAAACATGTCGTTTGTCCGTGTTGCACTGTAATGCCATTTCATGTTGATAATAGCTGCTTAACCTAGCAGTCAGTGTGGTAACCCGCAAACTTAGATGTGTTTTGATCCAGTCTGGTGTGGCAGCAAAGTCTCATGGGAAATTTTGTAAGTTGATAAAATATGCCTATTTATGGCCTTATAAAGTGTAACAATGTAAATGTGTGGACAAATTTACATTTCAAATAGAACATGTAAGCACCATGTGGGAGGACTATATGCAGCCCAGTACAGACTCACTGGGCCCATTTATCTCCAAATGTATCAACAATTAAAAAACAATCCTGATGTACATTTAGCTGACAGTTGGAACAATATGGATTTTTATGTTAGACTCGGGGCATCCCTTAAACTTGGTGTATGCTTGACATATCTGCGTGGCTCCACGGGGCCAAATTACGTCATTTCAGCAACTACGCCTCTCCGTGCGGCCACTGCAGAGACCCAAATTTCCGTACCGTGCACCTAGGAAATTTTGTAAGAACGCGGAACAGTCCCGCGCGGAAAAACACTATAAAAGTGCTGCTTTGTTTAAGCTCACGGGTGTCGCCATCTTGTAAACAACAGTGATTACTACTCTACTATGGTGTAGTGTATGCATACTGTAGAGCCCTACGCCGCCCCCCAACAGTCTTCAAGAATATTGGTTCTCTGCACGGACAAGCTGCAAAAAGTATAAACGCTACTAGAAGGCGTCTCGGCCGGTTTCGCACGTCTCATTTCCGTGCGTGATGTACATGCGTCAAGCATAAACTAAGCTTTAGTAGGCCAAATTGAACGCTATGGGGTGCCCACTAGGGCTGGATGCTAATTCGATTGCAATATATATCGATTGATAGATATGTGGTGTGAGAGAAAAAAAAGGGGTCGATACAAAAAAGTTTGATACAAAAAAGTTTCCCCTAATTTTTTCGTTATACCCCATCAGGAAGCTTAATACAACAATCATTACTTACTCCAAACGAATCATTAACAATGACCCATGCAGCTCTGTCAGCCACCCTCTGTCCTTTCAAACCACAAAAAGGATGAAATAATTTGAGCTGAAACAGAATTTTTTACTAATCCCTAAACGAACCTTTACCGTAACTTCACTGCGCTCAGACGTCACAACAAGGGAGGAAAACACAACAGGGGTTGGATGGACCTCCTGGCTTCAGCTCTCAGTGACTGAGCTGCAGTGTTGGAGCCCATCAACATTGGTGAGTAGCTGGTTAGCTTTAGCTTTAGCCTACAGCTGAAGAGCTGAATTGAATTTGAATAAGCTTTATTGACAAACTAAACCAAAGGTTTCAGCCATTAATATTATAAAGTGTCATAAAATGTTTAAAAGATTAAAAAGCATAAAAATAAACCTTTAATTTAAATTACTAACATAATATATATATATATATATATAATGGTTTATATTACTTTTCTTTGTATTTACTGATGTTACTCAGGTCTCTTGGTTTGTTTCTGTCTTACAAACTTATGATAAAAGGAAGTGTTTGAAAATTTAATTTAATTATTTTCAAAGTTAAAATTAGTTCATTGAAGAATAACTGGGGAGGCACTTAAAATACATTTTTTACATTATGGGATTTTTATTGATAATTATCAATATCAATCAATATGACTATCTTTTATCAATATGCTCTTTTTCCATATCGTCCAGCCCTAGTGTCCACTTTGGTCCATGGTCCCCACTTTGAGCACCCTTGCTTTAGAGTATGATACAATAGCAAAACGATGTCAAATTTCAGAAAGACTGGAATGAAGAGGGTTGTTACAGCCCGAAGAATTGAAAACATTGAAGGCGTACAATTTAGATGGAATTGGTTTCTTGAAACCGATTCCAAGCCAGAACCGGTTCTAGATTTCCATGCCCATACCAGATGGAAGTAGACATTGGTAATTAATGTCTAACATCAACGGTAGGCCTGGGCAAAAAATCAATTGAATGAATTAATTTGAATTATTTTGTTGCGGGGATAAAAAAAAAAAGTACATTAAGTTTTTGTGTAATGGCACAATTTTGGCTCCTTGTAGCTTTCGTAGTGGAATTGGTATGTGTTTGTCATGACAGACGTGGAACAAGAGACTCTATGCTGTTACATTTGCCTAAAGCCCATCGCAGTCAAAGGCAGCAGCACCACAAACCTATTCCTACACCTGAAACGGAGACATCCAACAGAATAGCAAAAATGTCAGGCTCTTCGAGATGACAAAACCACAGTGACCAACAAACCTGAGATTAAAAAAAAGCTAAAAGTAGATGAATCCTTTTCACAAGTTGTCTGCTGTTCATACTTATTACTTAAAAAATCATAAATTGATTTAAAGAAAAAAGAAAATCTGAGAGTTTATTTCTAGGTCATATCGCCCAGCCCTAATCGACCAACGCTGATGGCGATATATCGTACATCCTTAATGACATCACATTTACAACCACTACCTTTTTACCTTATATCTAACTTGTGCTATCTGTAACATTTATGATATTAATGTTGTTTTGACATTATTACCATGAACTGATGTGAAGGTCCCACAATATGATCTCATTCTATACTCTTTCTGTGGACACAAACAAAAGAATTGTACTAGAAATAAAGCCCTGATAGACGAATCATTTGACTCTTAGCTGAAGTGAGAACTTAATGTGCGTCAAGCAATAATATTTATAGTGGTTTCAAACTTTAACAGGATGCTGTACTGCTGTCAGTTTTGTGGGAATGATTTTCAGTGTGCCATTGGTGAGCAATCTGACAGCTCCTTGAATGTGAGTGTATCTGTCACTAGAGTCAATATTCTGATCCACGTGAACACTGACGCTTATTTAGATCTTGTTGCTGCTTGTTACTGTTTAACAAACACTCTAAGCCCAGCAGTGTCCACAGAGCTGAAAGAGACTCTTCTCTCATCTCCATCAGTCAGGTGCTAGCTGAAACAAACCCAAAACCTTCCTAACCGAAGAAGAGGAAGTTCAGAAAATGCTTCATGACATTAATAAATGATCGGACCTCCATCTGAGGAAGGGCAAATGGGACAAATTTGATGTCTTTGAAAAAACAAAAAAAAAACAAAAACAGTGCTTTTTCCCCCCAGAAATTTCGTCCAACTGTGACTGAGAAGATTTCTTTGTCCTGTTGACAGAATTAGAACCAATGAGAATGGGAATTAAACATATGTTTGTCAGGCCCATCAGGCCGTAGATTATTTCTGTCTTTCAGATAACTGTCTCTGACTAAAACCTGAGGATCATCCTGGTCTATGTTACTTTATCATGGTTTAGGAAGATTAGGTTGTTGTTGAGCCGGCTGAGCTGAATCACTCAGCGCTAACTTTCCTTCCTGAGCTGGGTGATGGAGCAGCTGAAAGTGGATTCATTTATAGTTTTGTTGCTTCCACCAGGGTATGACATGTTCACTTGGCTTTAAAAACAAAGCCATCTCTAGCGTGTCTGTTTTTCTTGTATAAAACGTTTTGAAATGTACCCCAAAATTAAAGGGATTTCATTGCTTCCTGAATGGAATTGAAACTTAAAGACTTAAATAAGTAAAAATACACTAATAGTTTCTAATTTGTAGCAAGTACGCAATTTCACATCTCAGTACACTGATACGACTCGCTCCGCTAAACTTTGCAGAAAGCTGCAGAGATATTTGTGATGTGCTCATATCTGCCAACATTATGCAGCAGCGTGGTGAAGCGATTTTCAGCCAATCATTGCAGAGAATAAGTACTGTACTGAATGTGTAGCGTAACATCCACACCAACCCCCTCCGGTTCCTCACTTACTGCAGTTGGAGCTTAGAAAGGTCAACGGCGTTTGTGTGTCAGCGGACCTGCCAGCTTTTGGTAAATGTGAACCGTTACACTTAACCTTACTTTCACTTTGGAAAGATTCCAGTCGAAGTCTACGTGAAAAAAAGAGAAAAATAAAGATTTCTTAGCAAATCTGTCTATGATGTTCAGCATCTTACCTGCAAAGAAGAGGATCCATGTTCCTCAGAAGTTTTTGAATAAACATCAAGAACATTGGCCATGTTTGCGACCCTCTAAAGATCCTCATCATGCATTTTGCACAGTGTGTAATTATAATGTGTACAAATGTCACCAAACAGCTGCAGGTCATTTATAAATACATGCCAGTGACGTGTACATATGTGATTGTAATTATTACACTCTTAAAAACAAAATAACTTTTTAATTTGAAAAAGCCTTTACACAGGCTATTTTTATTTGTTCTTTCAATAAAGTTAAACCTGAACTGTTACTGTAGTTTAAGTCAGGGGTAAATAAAGTAGCTACCAGCTAAGTTATTTAGCTTAAAGTTAGTCTTATTTACTTGACGTTACTTAAATGTGGGCGTCTCTACATCACTAATGCCCCATTTCCACCAGGGCCAGTACGGTACAGAATGGAATGGGTCGGTACGGTCTGGATTAGGTAGGTTGTGTTTCCATTACCATCTCAAAAGAACTACAGTGGGCGAGGACTTGGGTGGGCTTATCTTAACAAAAGCTCCAGCAAAAAGCATCTCTCTTCTGTTGTTGAAGATTATATTTTTTTCAACCAATGTACTACTTAGACTTCAATAGCTCAGAGTGATGTTAAACTTGGCCCGCTTCGGACCAAGGCAGAGGTAGTGGAAACACAGCAAATCAGGGCGGACCCTACCAGTTCCAGACCGAGCCAACCCTACTGGAAAAAGGGGGTTAGTGATGGTTCTTAGACTGATTGGATGTTTATCAGCGGCTGTGGCCAGTCCAGCAGAAAATCACTTGTCTGAGTACAGCTGCTGGTCAGTAGATGGTAGTTGTCAGTTATTTTAGCTATGACGGAACTAAAGTGCATGTATACATGGTCTGAAATGATTCCCAACTGTTAGCCTGTCTGTAGGACTGACATGGAGCTGTCGAAGTGCTGTTGTTTCCTTGACTTTAAAAAGACTGATTAGAGAGGCCCGGATGGCAGAATGGACCTGTGTGTGTGTTTGTATATTCAACTGTTGATTCACATGGAGTGTGTGTGCCATGTGTTTACACTATGGTGAAATCCTGCTCATGATTTTCATAATTGTGTTCTCTCTCCCCCCCTCCCTTCTTTTTCCATGCTCTTCTTTCAACACTCCTCCTGTCAGCTCTGTCCCCTCTGATCCTCCCTGTCCTCATCTCTCTCGCCTCTACATGTGATTCCTTCTGTCTCATTTGCGTCTTGCCTTCCTGATCTACCTCTTCACATCCTCTCTCTCCCTCTCCTCCTCGTCCCTCCCTCTCCACTCGTTTGGCAGGCTGCTCATTGCGGTGAGTCAGTATCATGGAGGCAGGCAGCGGGGCTGCCGCAGCGGTGGGGAGTGCAGCACTGGGACTGCTGGGAGCTACAGCCACGTCCAGCCATGACATCCTGGACAGGTAAGAGGCTGCTGAGGAACACGCCACCCTGACCGCTCTCCCTCAGTTCCCTGAGTGTGTGAGAGAGGTAAAGGACCACACCTCAGGTAGGGTTTTAGTGAGTGTGCTAGTTTGTTTATAGTCAGTGGAGGAGTGTGTGTTTGAGGATTTAATGTGTGTGTCCTTCTGTGTCATAACTCCCCCTTGCTTGGGTAAATAGCCTACTTTACAACAGTCAAAGGATGTGGTTGGTGTGTGTGTGTGTGCACACGTGTATGTGCTAATGGAATAGTGAGTTCCTCAAGGAGAAATGACACCAAGTCATGCGCATGCAGCGGAGGTAGGGGAGGCATTGATGTATAGCCGAGCCTCAGTGCTAGAGCAGAGCTGATAGGGTGAGTTTGCACAGTCAACACCCCCCCCCCCCCCCCCCCCCCCCCCCCCCCCCCCCCCCCGCCCCCCCCCACTTACCCGACTCTACTTACAGACACACAGAGCCTCTCAGCCCCCATAGCAACTGGAGGACAGCCACCTCTAATGGTCCCTGCTGGAAAGCCTTCATTCAGATTTCCTGCAGCCACACTCATTCAGCTCCAGCGACCACTGCCCACACCAAGAGACCGCGCAGATCAGCTTTCAGCCAATTACGTCATTGTTCCAGCTGTACGCCCACACCAGCATGCTCGTGCAGTGTCATCACACACACAAACCTTTCCTCATGCATGAGCACATACAGACTCTCAGCTAAAATCTTGCTTCTGGAGAGTATTTTACGACAATCATTGGCTGTAAGAAATGCACACGTAACATTCCTGCGCACGGCGGCTACACGTATCAGCGAGCAGGTTCTGCGGGGGATGTCACTTATTTCCTCCAGATTACAGTTGTTAATTCTCCTGCCGGTGACGTTCAACCGATCTTTAAAATATCCTGGGAATCTCCTCCCGCTCGTAGCACAGTATTAGATGGACATTAAGGCATGGACATGTTAAAGTGCAGGTTGCAGGTTAGAGCCCCCCTTAAACCATAATTTAGAGAAATATATTAGGAACAGTTTCTAAATAAAAAGGTACTATTACATACATTCTTTTTGCTTTTAGAGTTGCCAGACCGGCATTCTCACACATTTTGAATGGTAATTTTTGTACAACATTTTATATGCATATAGCAAGTATTTAACCTGCAACCTGCACTTAGTGTCCTGTGGTCACAAACCTTTTTGAGGTAAAATACTCAGAAATATGCAGTGTCTTAGAAAAGTTTTCTCACCCTTGGACTTTACCAGATTGTGACATTCCAGCCATAAAAATCAGTGCATTTTCCTAGGCCTTATGTTACAGACACACAAAGTAGCACATTAAGAAAAACTATGAGTTTGTGAAGAACCAGATTTGGTAGCAGATCCAGCTGTAGTTTATTTTGGGTTTGTCTCTATAGGCTTCCTATCTCCTTGTTCTACTCCATTCCTCTGTAACGCTGCAGTTCAGGGCGGTTTTCCTGCTGGAAGGTGAAGCTCCACCCAGTCTCAGCCTTTAGGAGGTTTCCTTCCACGAATCCCCTGTGATTGATTCCGTCCATCTTCCCATCAACTTGGACCAGCTTCCATGTCCCTGCTGAGTTCCCACAGCATGATGCCACCACCACTATGCTGCCATAGGCTCACATAACATTCTAATGAGATACACAAAAGTAATGATGTTGTAATACATGGATGTCTATTTCAATCCTTCACAATTCTAGAGAGTTCTAGAGACTGCTGGACTGTATATCTGGTTATATTTAAACAGAATAGTTGTATATGACGTTTAATTGATATTTACTAGAAAAAAGTTTCGGATTTGGTTTTCCCTCTTTACATTTATTTTAGTTCAATATCGGGCATTTAGAGAATGAGAAACATACAGTAACTAATAGAGAACATCATCACTCACAGATGTTACAAATGTGGAAAAAAATGAAACAACATTAAACAGCATTTATGTCAGAATCTATAGCTTGTTTAAAAAGAACAAAGGCGCCTCTTTGCCAAAAAGCGGAGGCAGCATCAGGGAGCCTTTGGTGTTTCATAAGTGGTCTAGTCCAGCGTTGCTGTAATATTACTATGTAACTCGGTGGGACAAATGGTGCAGTATTCACCATTCAGAGAACACACTTTAGTGCCAATGTTAGCCTGATTTGTTGCCACTGTGTGTCTTTAGAAACAGCCTTAAGATGACCTCTGCTCTGCAGGACAGACAGTGGGAAAGAGATTCATTGCCACATTATAAAAAGTTTGTTTTTTTCCTTTCAAATAATACATGCAACAGAATGAAAAATGAGTAGATGAAGGTAAATCAGGGTATAACCTCTGGTTGGGTGGAGAAAGGTGGGGGCGGGGCAGCTTTAATGGAGGATAGAAAACATCAGGTCAGATTAACAGAAAGAGTTTTGTCTGCTTTTTACTACATACAGGCTTACAGTGAATAAAAAAGTCAGCGCCACCAGTTTTGTCTGAATCTAACTGCTTTCTTAAAGTATAGCCAGTTTGCTACTTCTGCCTTTTCCTACAGCACTGCTAAGGCAGCTTAATTTTTTTATTTTTTTGCTCTGTTGGATTAGTGTCATGTTCTGTGCGGTTTGTTTTTGTGTTTTTTTTTTTAGGGTAGGGATCGCTGTTAAATCTGCTCCGGCCCACCACCTGCCCTCAGTCCATCTCCAGTTCTGAACTAGCTCGAAATCCTGCTCTGGGGTTACCATGGCAGCAGCAGCTTAGCATATATTAGACAGCGGTCCAACACGGCAACTGACAACAGTGTGGAGAGAAAAAAAAGGAGGGGAGAGGCAGGGCAGCTTGCCAGGGCCAGTGATTTATAAAATTTGTCCGAGGAATCCTGCTGGGTGAGGCTGGCTCAGAGGATCAGCAGCTTGGAATCAGGAAGGGGGGGGTCCCTGAGATGACACCAAGAAATGGAGCTAAAATGCTGTAATGCTGCATTCTGTCTGGTGACTCTAATCCAGCTTGTTATGTGATTAATGTAGAAACATCCACACATGCTCTGGCTGTTGTAGTGTAATATGAGCATATCGTATTTTCTGTAATATCTGCATTAGGTATCCTATTTTCTTTGTCCCATTCTTTGATAGAAGGAAAGAAAATGACTGTAGACTAACCCCTGCTTTCCACTGGACTTGTAAGCATTGCATACTGTAGTAGGCATGCACACCACTGGACATATTTCACTCACGTTTTGGCTGAGAAAGTGTTCAACACGGCTGAACAAAATTACAGAATTGTGTTTGCATAACTTCAAGGGTAGTATGCCTATACAGGAAAAAAAAATCTATGTTAATAAATATAATAAATATCATAAACCCACCGTCTAAGAATGTAACTCTTATAGCTCCGGTGGTGTGGAGTCCTGCTGCGGCCAGTAGCGTGCCAGAGTCTGGTCTCGTTTGGTAATGATGCCGAAACTGGGTGGTAAACTCCATCTAAGCATAATCTAACCATTTTTGTCTCATGTTACTGCTTTTAGTAAACGGAGATGGTGTAAGAGTGGTTTTGCAGTTAGCCAATCAGAGGAGAGAAACTTTCATGTCATTAATCTTACTGAACAAACCCCCACATCTTGTTGAGTCTCCACCCACTCCCACACTGAACTGGCATAAACTGAAGCAGACTGGGAATAATTTTCAGACTGCATTCTTTCATACCAGAGAAGACTGAAAAATTAATAAAAACACAAATGAAGGAGAACTTTAAGCTTATTTGCACAGAATTGCACACAAAAGATTCCTGTGTTCCTACGGTTTTGTTGGCCCTCTTTGACATGACATAAGTACGTCTGCCGCACTGTTCATATCTGATCCGGGTACAACCCCTTACACCCCCCCGACATTCATCGGGATCCTCTGGTACATTTCTCGCAGTGTGGAAGCAGCTGAAAGGCAATATTCTGGTAAAAGACGACTACAGTTACAGACTGGGTGGAATTGTCCTCAAAAATTCCAGAACGTCTGTCTGAAAACGTTTTAAGACACACATCAGCTGTCGGCCTAAAAGACAGGGAAGGTCCATCCAAGAGGCTAAGTTTGTGTTTAAAACAATGAAACCTGATATATCATAGCTGTTCTGTATGATGGTGATATTACACGCTTTGAAACTGTAATCACAACTGTGATTCTATCAGTTCTGCAGCTCTAATGAAAATATTTAATTACACAAACATTAGGGCTGTTTATCGTCTGGACCAGGATGGTTGGCTGAGCTGTAGGACAGCCGAATGACTCAAGCACCACACAGTGCACCAGATCAGTTGGACAGAGTTCTTTGTATTTTTGTCTGCAGATTTGTGTGGAAGTGTCGTCTGTGAAACCATATGTAGGACAGATAGTCAGCCTCAGCGGGATTGGAGCTGAACTACTGGCCAACTGGAGAGATTTCCAGACTGTGGAACAGATCCAGAAAGTGCATAAGGTGTTAATTGCATGCATCGCTTCGTAATAGCTTCTGTTGATTCTTTCCTCTCTGTTCATTGTTGGTCATTTTATTCTTGTATATTTTGTATTTCTTTTGGTTTAAGAAATACATGCTGGAAGTTTATTATTTTTTTTTTTTAGAACAAGCTGAATTCTTTAAAGGTGCATCAGTGAGGAGTTTTGACCTGATTAAATGTGCAAAGAAACATAGCCAAGATTTAAGCAGCTATTAAATGAATAATGTATTTGGCATGATTGAAATCAGCTGATCCGACCGTCTGCTGTGTTTGTGGTGGTGACCTCAGATGACCTCAGGCTGACTGCTCCCATGTATGGCTTTTTGAGCCAATGTGATCTTCTGTGATGAGATAGACCCGTTCTGAATCATAACCCTCAACTCTAGTGAGAACACTGCCACACTGTTGTGTATAAACTGGGAACATGGTGAGAATCCTCAGTGCCCACTGCAACCGAAAGCGTCTTGTTAATGAGACAATCAGCTGTTTTATTTTGAACAGGATGGATCCATAGTGATGGGTCTGCTCCTACTCAGATGAGGATTGTGCTTACTAAAACGTTTCTCTCCTGTAGCTTGTGGGGACGGCTGACTGTGTCTAAGAACTGGATATGTAGCTTTTGTGACAGTTTCTTCTGACATGTAGAACTGCGGAACTTGGCTGAACTCAACAGTGGATTCAGTTTCTTTTGTTCAGCTCAGTATTTGATATTGTAAAATTCAGACTTTAGCAGGAGGTTATCGGGGTGCCAGCCTAGTGCCCTGTCACTGTGTGTGTGTGTGGGGGGGGGGGGGGGGGGGGGGGGGGGGGTGGGGGCAAGCGCTGTGAGGCAGTATTTACATTTTATTTATTATCTAGTTTCTGAAAAGTTTCTTTGTGAAAACAAAAGGTTTACTGAAGAGAAAGAAAGAGTCTCCCACTTCCAAGAGAAGGTAAGCAGCATATGACAGACAACCTGCTTTGTAATGAGGAGTTTGTATTTTGTAACTATTGTAACTATTTCCCAGTTAACAAAGATTTCATTTAAATGAAGTATTAATAATCATGTTTTTTTAATAGAAAGATATTTTGCTTTCAGTTTGAATAACAGATCAGGGAAAAATTAACTTGTGACAGAAATGGGCTAAATTAATCCTGCCTAAAATTAAAAAGCTGATCTTATTTCTGACCGATGAAAGCACCAACAACAGCTCTGTTTTCTGAAGAAGAGTCAGAGCTAGCTGTTAGCCATTTGGTCTTTGGTTTTACCTTCTATCTCCTGTTACATAACTGCAGAGCTGTGTAAGATCGACTGCTCTCTCCCACAGTAAATGTAAATACAAATCTTATAGGTCATTAATGATTCTTTTGTTAGTTGCAAAAACAAAAGCATCATAATGTGAGAGAAAACCGAATTATTGGTGTAGCTCATCAGTGAATATAACTGTTGTAGATTTATCAATTAAGAATTGATAAAGTTATGGTCTAATTGGTGATTCCAGGAGAACTGAACCAATAGTTCATGAAACATTGATTTAATTATCTTTTCAAATTATTAATCGGGGCACCAGACAGCTTTTCAGACAAAAGCTGACAAAAATGTATACATTTAACAGATAGTTTGTGATAACAACGGTCTTACTAACTAATTTAGACTAATTCTTATTGATAATTAGTGATTTTACCAAAATACCTAATTCTGAAGGACGTGAATTCTTTTGATAATTGGGGTACTCGAGCCTTCTCTTAACAAAGAGCCACGTGGATTTTACCAATAAAGTGGCTTCTTGCCAGCACAGATTCTGCTTAAAACTATGAAAAACGGAATTAAGTCTACCTCCGTCGCAGCGTGTCTCTAAGAGGTCCTCTGTGCGTGCGTCAGCAGAATCTAGCTACACCTGTGTCGCCATACACTTCCAATCAATGTATAAGACAGAACAAGACAGTTTGACAACCTTATTACTAATTAACAAAACTACCACAGATATGAACTTACCAAACGCTAAACAGAAAAACTCACAGCATACCCGTATTAGTAACTGAGCACAAAAGTATCACAGGTTGCTTAAGGGAGCAACTCTGAGCATCACAATTTCCGCATGCAAGCGGGCGAAATTTCTAAACTCAATCAACCCAGGTAACAATATCACTGAAATAATAAAAACTAAAAAAAACGGTCTTAGTTTCTTTCAGAAGGAAAGGGGATCCCCAGTTTAAAGAAAATAAAAGTTGGTTGTGGTGAAAAAGAGAAACGACTCGTCAGTCGTGCGTAAAAGAAGGAAAAATGCGGATCAAAAGGAAAAGCGATCTTTGAGGTCCAGAACGGGAGAGTCATTTTTTTGCGCAAATATTGAAGTTAGGAACACGTGTTGAAAAGTATCTCTTCTTTCAGTCTGCGAGACGTCTGCCTCCGGCTGAAGCAGGTTGCGACAAGAAAGAACGGCCTTTTCGCTGTACTTTTATCTCTGGACGTGTGGGCCTCTGCCCCCCCTTAGCCGTAAGGACCTCCAACCGATCCTCTGGCGCCCCGCTGGTTCAAACAGCAAGGCGACGGACAACTCCGCCATTGGTTCGATGAAGAGGGAAAAGGGGGGGGGGACGTATCGTCCAGGCTCCTGTCACATCCACATACAGACCCAACATAACATCACTGATCACTGAACATCACTGTCTCCCACCCAATGCATGAAGAAGCTCCTTCAGTGACAGACTGCTGCATGCTAGATACATGAAGGAGCGTTTCCGCAGCTCCTTCCTCCATGCAGCTGTTAGACTTTACAACCAGAACTACTCCCAACAAACCCAATAATGTTCCCTTGGCCCTGCTGTCATTTCTTCTGTTTGCCACGTTTAATTAACAATTGTACTGCTGGAATTTGAAAATCTGTTTATTCGCAGTTTATATTCAGTTAATTTCTTGTGGTAATTTAACTTTTTTCTTTTTGATGCTCAACTGCACGTGCACATTCTGTACATTTTTTCCGTTTTTAAATGATCCTATTCAGTTAGATTCTCAGTATTCCGCTTTACTTTTAATAACTGCACAGCACTTTGTTTTTTGTAATTGTGTCCTTCTATATTATTCTTAATTAATTTTTTTCTACATTTTCTACGTTTGGTGTGTAATCTTAATTGTTTCTGTCATCTGTCACTTTGCTGCTGTTACAGTTGAATTTCCCCTTTGTGGGACAATAAAGGATAATTCTACTCTAGTCGGACTGACTTTGGACTGGCTTTCTCTTATCATTTAGTAAAAAAATCTGAAAATTTCTGAATGTACCGGTAAACACCAACACAGCTTGGTAGAGCTACTAGCAGTCAGGTCGCTGCTCCTTAGGAAGGTGATGAGACCTTGGAAACGGAAAAAACAAGACTTGGAATGAGCAACAACAATAAGTTTAACACAACCAAACTGTACAGTAGGTAGAAAATGTCCTGTGTCCCCCGTTTCTTTGCTCATCATGCATATCCTGCTTTCACTCCATCTGCTTCACTGCTGCCAACATCTTTCACTATCTGAATGCCAATGTAAAAGGCCGCATGCTGCCACTTAGCATCATGGAGTCCAACACACTTTATTCAATAATTCAATTTTCTGAGTGACATGTAAACTGGGAAAAGACTCCCTTTCTGATTAAGCTATTACGCTATAATTTTTACCAGAAGCTCAATTTTCCATGTGCATGTAGTCCTACTGAGCGTCTTGGTAGATTTTAATCCATTACCATTGCAGTACCATTATATGTTCTTTGGTTAGTAGTTATTTTACTTTACAATAGAAATGCTATGTTGATACAGTTCAGTTTTTAGAGTCAGGAATTAGAAATAATGTAATCTTAAAGAGAAATTAGTAGTGGCTAAAATCTGTCTGAACATCAGAGCGTTATAAAACCTCTGATGGGTCCATCTGTTGAATAAATCCTCTAACCCGACCTGATCTGCATCACATACAGCAGGGTGTTCCTGCCTCTGTCTACCAGCCAGTGGTTTGGACCTCTAATTTAAACGTGTCCTTTTAACTGCAGAATACATGTGACCGTGTACAGATCCTGTTGATGCATTTGTGAGTAAAATACAGTTATTATATGAAGCATAACTAGCCACCATCTGCTGGATAGAGTGCGTGAAGGGGAGAAAAATCAGTCCGTTCTGTTATTTAATGTGTCACGTTTAAAATTAAATTCCAAAAAGATCATGTTTAGTTTTAACGTAGGTATCATATTGATGCACATAACGGTGATACGGTATGTCACCATAGCAACACCTTCTTTAGTTTTTAACAGCAGTTGTATGTAGCATTCCATGCTAACTGTGTAGCTTAAGATTTTGTTTCAGGAGCTCACTAATCATGAGGTTATGGTGTGTTTCTTGTTGTGTTGTGTGAATCGTCTTTACCAGGGTCAGCAACCTTCTCAGTTCTAACATACTTTCACTCCTACTGCTAAAAATTCAAATTGTCTAGAGCTGCAAAAAAGCTAGGGTTTAAGTAGGTATACAATTCAATGTTTTGTATTGAAAGACGAGGACATTAAGTAAAAGTTTATTTTTCTGGTTTTGGATCCAAGTAAATCACATTTTTAGAAAGTTGAAAAATGCTTTATATTGGATAATGAGGCCATAAATATGGACACTAAAGATGATTTATTCAAATAACACTATAAAAAAATCACATATTAAATCTAAGAAAAACATCACATTATTTAAATAAATATATTACTAGGCCTATATAATACCATTGCTGTAGATATTTGATCTTGATGGGGCGAAGGCGCCTAATGTGGCTGTTGCTCCGCACCTTATAGATCCCTGATCTCTACCTCTATCTCATCACTGCATCTAAACAGAAATATCAACCTATAAGAGCTAGGAAATATCCACACTTCTAGTGTGGTGTTACAAGTTATTTGCTGAATTTCTTAAAACATTTTTATAGAAGATTTTGAATGAAATGGTTTGTATAAAAAGGAAATAATGCCAAATCAATTTGAATTCTCAGTTTCTGTGAGTGTTTTTTTCAGTGTAAACCAACATGTAAAGCTAAAGCCCTGTTTATTTACTGTAGAGCTGACCATGGGCTCCCTGCAGCGGCCATCTTTCATCAGACAAGGACAGTGATGTTCTCCAGAAGGTTGTGTTGGCAGCTCTAAGAGTGGCATGTATCCATGTGTTTTTGGTGAAGCTCAGAAAACACGCTCTGTTCCAGAGAGTGCATATAAACAGTGAACACATCCATCCACACTAGCACTTGTCTCTCTCTGTTTGCTGGACTTGGATCCCTCACTGGATTCTTTGTCCCTTTTTCTTTTTGTCCATATTTGTGATTTAAAAACCTAACTTCATTCTGAGCCATTTTAATTCTTCCTCCAGTGCAGATGTCAAAAGTAAATTCACACATTATATCGAAAAATAATTCAGTGATAAAGATTTAATCACACATGAACCCAGGAATCAAGCAGAAGATGACTGGCAGGGTTATACGGTGCAACATACGTCGCACATACGATGAAAAAATGGTCTGTGCAACAATTGTTAATAAGGAGCACTTGTGCGACAGCTTTGCAGGCTGTTTTTTTTTCTTATTTTACCATAAAGGCTGGTTCACACTGTGCACCTGTCTGCCATCTCAAAGGAGTTCATGTCACACTGCAGCCTCCGCCGTGCTTTAGCGGTGTGTCACACTAAACGGCCCAAGATTCCTCCCTATTCATCTTCACCAAACTCACGTTTTCTGCCTGCAAAGCTTTCTATTTTAGAGAGGAATGGTTTAAGATTTCCTATTGGCTTTGAAAATAGTCCAATATTTAAGGAAAATGCATTTGTCTCCAGCAGGTTAGACTACTGTAACAGCCTGCTCACTGGCCTCTCTAAACCAGCTGTTAGACAGCTGCAGTACATCCAGAACGCTGCTGCTCGAGTCCTGACAAGAACCAGGAAATACGACCATATTAGTCCAGTGCTCCGGTCTCTGCACTGGCTTCCTGTCGCTCAGAGAATAGAATTTAAAACAGCTCTGCTTGTGTACAAGTCTTTTCACCAAATTTGGCACCAAATTACATCTGTGACATGTTAGAGACATATGAACCATCTTGGGCCCTGAGAACTAAAGGGAGGGGTCTCCTGGTGGTTCCCAGAGTCAACAATAAACACGGTGAGGCTGCATTTCAGTTTAAGGAAGCTAAAATCTGGAACAGTCTTCATGAGGATGTGAGAAAAGCCTCAACTCTAACCATGTTTAAATCCAGGCTAAAAACAGTTCTTTTTACCCGTGCATATGACAGTTTAAAGTATTTTTTATGCACTGTTGCTTTTTATTGTAATTAATTATTTTAAGTTGATGTTTTTTTTTCTGTTTATCTGTTTTTTTTAATTTATGCAACTGTGAAGCACTTTGAATTGCCTTGTGTATGAATTGTGCTCTACAAATAAACTTGCCTTGCTTATTGCCTTTACATTTTTAAGATTTTGGAGAAGGTCACATTAGGTTCACCTGTAGAGGTCAGAGTTAGTTTTAGCTTCAACCTGAAATTCCAACTGAAAGCCAAACGTGACTAACTTTTTATGACTGGTGTGTGTCACTTATTTTCAGTCTGTTTCTAAAGTGCCTTGGGTTGCTATTTGTTAAATGCCACTATATAGATATATTGAAAGGAATTTGGTTGGGGAAAATCACATTTTGGTAGGCTGATTCTTGCTCACTGATAATTTTGCTTTTAACATCTTTTAATGTAGATGTAGTTTGGTGTGAACAAAACTTCCAGGAAAAGTTTATCTTCTGCTTTATAAAGTTAGCTCGTTGCTGTGAATGGCATCTCCTGCTTCAAGCTGCATTCTCTGCTTTACTTGTGTTTTACCTCCACAGACTGCTGAATACACACACACACATGCAGGGAAACCCTCAGCCTGCTGCCAGTGGAATAGTACCTTTAGTAGTCTTCTGCTGATAACGTCATTTTAAACGTCACAAACACTTGATTGTTGGTGAAAACCAGATCGTTTTTTTGAAGCCACGAACATGAAATATAAGACTTTTCTAAAACACAGTTGACTGACTAAAACCTCGGTCACACAGCAAGATTAAAAAAATTAGCTTAGGATTTTCCAAAACTGAGAGATCACACATAATTATATATATATATATATATATATATATATATATATATATATATATAAAAGAAAAAGTCATGGACTACCAGTTTTGGTCATGCAGTGTGTGGTGTGCCTCCACAGTAATGATACACCACACAGGAACATACTCTGCTCGCCAACATTCCCAGGTCAGATTGTAAATCTAGCAAAACCTGAGATCAAACTTTCTTTGTGTGCCATGACAGCCATTTTAAAGGGGAAGTACCTTTTTTTTGTATTTAAAAAAAAAAAAAAATTCAGCCTGGACCTTACTTTATAGAACGCATGACATTTATTTACTCACCCAGACAAGTTTGGAGCCACTTAGAGTCCTTTGGGAAAAGTTTATATCCATTCATGATCAGCGTATATCCTTATAATGGGGCAACCAAAGTGCAGCCTCTAAATAAGGCATTATCTGCAACAAAGCTCCTTTTTTCCCCCAATGTTTTGTTATAAAAAACAAGCCTGTAAAACCCCCTGCAGACAAGACAGCACCTACAGGATCATCTGAACTCACAGAGGAATAGTGCTAGAGATTGATAACAAATCATTGATGAAATGAAGAGGTTTAGGGCAGATAATACCTTATTTTGAGGCTGCATTGGCCTTGCACCCACTAACCACCATTATATGTTTGGACACACCTCATTCAATGTGTTTTCTTTATTTTAATGATTATATTGTAGATTCTTAATTAAGGGCATCAAAACTATGAATGAACACATGATGTATGGAATTACTGTATGTACTTAAACAAAAAGGGTGAAATAACTGAATCCATGTGTTATGTTTCAGATTCCTCAAAGTAGCCACTCTTTGCTCTGATTACTGCTTTACATTCTCTTGAGCTTCCAGAGGTAGTCACCAGAAATGGCTTTCCAACAGTCTTGAAGGAGTTCCCAGAGATGCTTAGTACTTGTTGGTCCTTTTGCCTTCACTCTGTGGTTCAGCTCACCCCAAATCATCTAGATTGGGTTCAGGTCCGGTGACTTTGGAGGCCAGGTTATTTGACAATTTTTTGTAAAAGTACTACATAATATCATGTGTTCATTCATAGTTTTGATGCCTTCAGTGAGAATCTACAAAGTTAATAGTCATGAAAATAAAGAAAACGCACTGAATGAGAAGGTGTGTCTAAATTTTTGGTCTGTACTGTATGCTGAACGCAAATGGATCTGTTCTTCTCCCAAAGGACTCCAAATGGCTCCAAACTTGTCTGGGTGAGTAAATGAACATAATGTATGTTAGAAATGGGTCCAAGTTGCAAAAAATGGTACCTCCCCTTTACTTTTAGATTCCCCTCGCTCCACACAGCGTGCTTTCTGGTTGGTGACACGTAACATTCAATAGGCTTCATGCATGTTTGTCCCTGCAACACACTATTATTTGATGAGGTTATCTTTACAGCTGTGAGGATAATTGGAGCATCGTCAGAAGGAGATAATCAGGTCAGAAATCAGTAGAACTGTTTCACCATGTGAACCAGACGTTGGCAGTATTGGTTAACAGATGTGTAGATGAGTGTCACAGTCTGACCACACAGTGCAGACTTTCATTGTCTGCCTTTATATTTGAGCTGTGGTGATGGAGCAGCCCCAGATTGAGCCAGAAGCACTCCACTCCTTAAAGTCCTTCCAGCAGAAAGAGCTTCTAGGTTTCCACACGTTCTTATAAAGGACCTGCCATCCGATCTTTCTCAGACTCCATGAGTTTTCTCCATCAGATCCTTTAAAGAGGCAGATTGTCTGTTAAACGTTCGCTGCCTAGCTTTCCCCTGGTTGATGATATAATATAAAGAAATGAAATGATTACCCCCTCTCACATATTTTCAGGCAGACATGCAGTGGCTCCAGTGGTGAGGAGTGGTGGTTGGACAGAAATGCTGGGAGAGATTCATGGCTTTCATTTCACAGCAAAAACCAAGTTGTTGATCTTTTCATTGACCAACATTGAGGCAAATGGAAATGTTCAGTCAGTACTAAAACTTCTCACCATCAACAATGTGTGATTTTGCTGGTTGTTTATTCCCAGATAGACTAGTTTGAACTGACTGTAGCATGAGACGTTCTCATGCTAGAGTGTCATTGTTCTCATATCTGGTCTTGTTGAATGTAGAAGTGAAGCAATGAGGAATGGAAAGGTTGATGGAGATTTTAGAGCTTTACTGTGAAATGCTGTGCTGCATGGGCTGAAGGACTACTTCCTGTGTGCTGGCATGCCTCTTCATCAGGGAATGTTAGGAAATCTGAGCAGAGAGGGCAAGTGAATGGTTGAAGCTTGGCCTTTATTCATTCATGCTGCGAACAGGCTGCTTTACATGAAGACAAAATTACTCCTTAACAAACTTTAACATGATATAATTAAAAGCAGGAGATTAGGGAAAAAATTAAACAGAAGGTTTTAGGATTTATTGAGATGGATGGATGGATAGGTGGGTGGATGTGGGGCAGTCAAAAATGCAAAGATCTTTTCAGAGTTACTAGATTGGATTGTGTTCAACCCTGTTAGTATTGATCCAGCACATGCTTGTTAAAGGTTGTGCTGCTCCAGTTAAAATCACAACTTTAAACATCAGACAAACATGAAAACATGTCATGTTTGTTCCAAGTATACAGTATACACTTATCAACCTGACTAAGCCTCTGTTCTAATGTGTTCGACCATATATTAACCATGCCTGGTTCTGTGTGTTGGCTGCAGGAACCTGAGGCCAGGGCGCCACATAGAAGACGAGAACATCGTGTCTGAACTGGCTTACATCCATCCCAGAGAGAGACCAGACTGGGAGGAGACCATCAGTGCCATGGTGAGACTTTCTCTCCTCCTCAGAAACAGCTCTGATACTGCAGGTCATTCCCATTGGTGAATCCCCTGCAGATCAGTCATACATCATTCATGTGAGTCATTTAACCAAGCGTCCTGTTTAAAGGCTGATGGCCGATATCTAAAGCCGATTATTAAGGACGATATCTAAGGCTGATATATATAGTTTAGCAGCACATTGATGGTTAAAGACAATTGAACCCTCACAGTGTGTAATATAAATTAAACAGTCAATGAAACTCTTTAAATATTTATTGAACTTCCAATCTAAGACAATATCAAAACAAACTCTAAACAGTAGACCTGGACAAAAATCAAAATAAAATGAATTAATTTGGATTTAAAAAAAAAGGAAGTCAAGTTATTGTGCAATGACACCTTTTTGGTTCCCTAAAGCTTTGGTAACAGAATTGGTATGGGTTTGCTGTGACAGACACGGACTAAGGGACCCCCCCAATGTTACATTCGTCTAAAGCCTATCACAGTCAAAGGGAGCAGCACCACAAACCTTTTACAACACCTCAAACAGAGGCATCCAACTGAATATGAAAAGTGCCAATCTCTCCAAGATAGACAAAACCACAGTGACCAACAAACCTTAGCCAAAAAACAGCTAACTGTAGATGAACCCTTTGCACAAGTGTCTGTTGTTTGCAAGAGCGTCAGTTTGTTTTTGAAATTGCTGGGGACAGTTATTAAATATTTATTTATTATTTAATATAAATAAATAATATATTATTTATTATTAATATATAAAAAAGGAAAATAACTTGATACATTAGTACATTCACTGCACTAAAATGTACTAATGTATCAAGTTATTTTCCTTTTTTATTTTTTCCAACTTTTTTACAGTTATTATATTTTAAGGCTGTAAAATCCCCTCGCCACACATGTTTTTACACTTTTCCCAGACATATATTAACATTTACTCACATTTCTCTCTAGTTTTTATACTCAAATCTTTGAAGATGAAAAAAAATGTATATATTAATACGCAATACGTTCTCTCCGTCAGGTGCGTCTTTCTCCACTGAAGGTCTTGGAACAGGTGTCGTGTCCTAGTGAGGAACATAACTATGGGCAGTCGTTTTTGATGCTTTTTTTTGTCTGGATGAGAAGATTATTATAACCAGACGTGATAAATTTGCCAATCGCAGGAGACATGACAGGAGGAGATTCACAACTGCATCCAATCATTTAGTACGCAGAACACAACGTGCTTTGTGCGCTGTAATAAAAGAATTTATATTGTGCATTAAAAAAATCCACGAAGCAGCAAAGGATGGATCGCGTTATAGCAAAGGAACTGTATAACTTAATGTTTTCCAACTTGAAATGGGTACCAGTGACATTGCATTACTCCGCCCTGTAGCTGACTAACAGTCTTTTAAAACATGACATATCTACTGCAGATAATGCTGTAGCCTAGTATATGAGCAGAAAGAAACATGACTGCATGAGAAAGTGGCGTGATTCAAAGAACATTCTGTTCAGATTCTGATCCAGAAACTTTGCATCAGGTTTGGTGGGGACAAATCCGTCAATCCTAACTATTGCTGGGGACGTGTCCCCGGCGTCCCCGGTTAAAATGACGCCTATGGTTGTTTTTACTTATTAGTTTTTCATAAAAAGTGTGTGGGTGTGGGAAGGGGTCAGAAAAAAAATCGTAAATAGAATGAAAATAGAAAAAATTAGATCTGAGATTTTACTTTTAGGCCATATGGCCTAGCCCTACTAAACAGTAACCTGCGTGCAAATGGTTTCAGAACAATAGAAAATAAAACAGATTCAAGTTTCTTTAGGTGTAAAAAATCTAATAAATTCCAACAGTAACCAGAATAATGTCCAAATAGCTGGTTGTAGTAGTTTGCTTCTGCAGGGGAAAGTCTTTTAGAAAAGAAATCACAGGGGCGCGTCTTGTGATCTTGAATGCTTCGTTGAGAAAGCACTGCACCTACACCAGTAGCTGAGGCGTCGACTACTAAAATGAACTGAGTGGAGGGATCTGGATGGATAAGCACAGGTGCTTGGATGAATTCTTGTTGTAACCTTTCAAAGGCCTGGTCTGCATCTGGGGTCCAATTGAATGGTTGCTTGATGAAGGTTTCAACGGTGAGAGAACCTGTGATGATGCTAAAGTTTCTTATAAATCTCTTGTAGAAGTTTGTGAATCCCAGGAAACGTTGCAATCGTTTTCTCTGCCTTTACATAGAGACTGTTTTCCAGAAGATGTTAGAGGACTTGACATACGTGATCTTTATCATCTGGATTAACTAAGACAAAGCGGGGGGGGGGAGTCACAGAAAATATGTCATTAATCAGATTCTGAAACACGGCGGTTAGACCAAATGACATAAAATGTCCAATGGGGATTTTGAATGTGGTTTTCCATTCGTCTCCTGCCTGGATACCAGTGAGATAGGAAGCGTTTCTTAAATCTTATTTTGTCAAAACAGTAGCCTTTGAAACGGATTTGAGAGCTGACGAAATCAGGAGATTTGAGTTTGTTTTTAACAGTAGTTTGACTTTTCCTAATGGAGAACAACCAGCTCCAAGGGGGGATGAGGAAGGACAAACGATACCTGCTTTTAAGGAGTCACTGATATATTTTTCCATGGATTCACATTCCTGGCGTGACATGTTGAAGAGGTGACCAGAAGGGAGAGGGGCAAGAAATCGATGGGGGAGTCGTAGGGTCGCTGAGTCAGCAGAGAGAGGGCTAGGTCTTTACTGAAGACTTGTTTCAAATCGTGATACTCGGGCGGAACACTAGAAAGATCTGGAGGCAGAGGTGAGACTTCTTCCTCTTTGTTGTGGGAAAGAAGAACTGAGTGGAGACTGTTCTTTAAACAAGAGGAACTCCAGGCGTCAATACGACTTTTGGACCAGTTTATTTGGGGATTGTAGAGTGACAACCAAGGGTGGGCAAGCACAATCAGAGTGTCTCTCCTGGGGAAATTTAGAAACTGAATAGTTCCATGATGTTTATCAGAAATGATCAAAGTAACTGGTTGGTTCTGATGTGTGACGGTGTCATACGGCTGCCATCCAGCGCAATAACTAGGAGTGGGGTATCTAGTTTAATAGTTTGAAGATTCAGTCGGTCTACAAGGTCAGGATGAACAAGATTTTGTTCAGAACTGGTATCTACAAAAGCCAAACTGCGATAAGGGGTTTGTTCTTGACACAAATGGGAGATGGGAAGATCAATCTATTTCCATTTTGTTTACTATCCTTCAGGACCCCTAAAACCCTAACAGAGAATCAATACAAGAAAACATTAGAGAGAAATGATAATAGTTTACTCCAAGGCAGCTTTAAAAAGATAACTTTTAGGATTTGCTCAGTGTTTAGGCAGCTTTGAAGTGTGTTGCAGATAAGGTGAGCGTAGAGACTGAAAGCTGATCTCCATGTTTGTTTCTGATTCTAGGGATTATTAATAAATTAGAGTTGGAGGATCTGAGGGGTCTGGGCGGTCGGTATAAAGACAGCAGGTCTTCAACAGATGTTGGTGCTAAACCATTCAATGATTTATAAACTATCAGGAGTATTTAAAAATCTATTCTCTGAGCCAGTGTAAGGACTTTAGAACTGAGGTGATGTTTTCTAATTTCCTGGTTCTAGTGAGAACGCTAGCAGCTTTCTGGATCAGCTGCAGCTGTCTGATTGACTTTTTGGGTAGACCTGTGAGGACGCTGTTCCAATCTGCTCGAATACACTGCTGTAGTCGAGCCGATTTAAGATAATACCTACACCTCCTACAATGATCATATTACATAAACTGTCCTTTCAATATAAAGCATGTAGTTCCCAAATGCTGCATTGACTAGTGATTACATCTACTATAGAGCACCATTCTGGTGAAATGATGTGGGGCTGATGTTGAGCTGACCAATCACAGACAGGCGCTCTCTGTTGTTTTTGACAGATGGTTAGAATGTGGGACTCTTCTTCATCGTTTCTGTGTAAGGGACTGAGAGATGTTGCGTTGACGGATAATAGCACTACGTGTATCTGCACCTACACAGATGTAGAAGCACAAACTAGGTTGAACTCGTTTTAGGTGACTACTGAATGGAAGTGGTTGTACTGGTGTGATGGTCTGTCGAGTAAGACCCTTGTTAATACAGAATGTAAAAATGTGAAGCAGTTTAAATATGTTGGCATGGTTCTCTAGCTCTGTGTTTCATTAAGAGTCAAGTTATTGAAATTAGTTTTCATCCATCTCAGTCCAGTTCATCATGAATTAGTATTAAACTGTGAGGTCGGTTCCTGGTATCATCAGTGTTTCTGTCTGGGACATCATTAGTATTGAATCTATCCAGTCCCTTCTACTGGTTCGCTGCCAGTCATATTCTCATCAGTATCTGTTTTCAGAGGGACAGCTTAATGAGTTTTAACTTGGTTCCCTGTTCATCTCTGCTCCTGAAACTGATTTCTGAATCTGATTAATGGCCGTCAGCCTCTTAACTCCAAACTGCTTTACTCTCAGCCTCCTTCCTGCTGTCATCTGCTCATTTTAGCCCAACTCCTGCACTGATTCCGTTCAGCACACAGCTTCATTCATTATTTCCTTTTCCTCCCTGGTTTTACTTGCATCTCGCATCAAAAGCTCTGTGAAAAATGAGGCCGTCTCCATGGTAACATGCTGAGCCACCCGTGGTCGACGCGTGGTTGGAGCCCTCTCACAAGTGTTTGCTTCGATCGGGCAACAGACAGAGAGACCAACAGCAACCTCATCAGGCTGGTGAATATTGATCAGAGAGGCGGGGCTTTAATTTCTGCATGTCTGCTCCGATTTGTTCAATATTTAATAGCAGAGTGACAGAACTGGACTGGCATCCATTATAGATGTCTGCAGCGGTTCCAGGAGGTGATAGGAAAGCGTTAAGCTGTCACACCAACGCCCTGTTGCATTGTGGAGGGGAGATGATACTCTGCAGAGAAATGCACAACGGAACAAAACGGTCCCAAATCCTGGTTGGATAACAGTTATGAGCTGAGTTTAGAGTTTCTGACTGTACACAGTGTGATTCTGGCTTCACATGGAAGTGGTAAAATCTGTACTTTTACAGGCAAGATGGAAATCTGAACTCGTGCAACTTGATTTATATCACAGGGGATTTGGTCCTAAGATAAATAAAAATCATTGACAGCTTTTGGAACTTGAATTGAAGAGTGCTCAATAAGAAGTCAGAGGGCCTCTCACATTGGACAGCCACAGACCTGTAAGTTACCCTCGCCATTTTTCACCACGATTCTATTCACAATGAAAGATTTGTCTACAACGGCCAAAAACCCTCCAAAAAATGCAGAGTGTAAAGTGGGCTTTGGAGTCTCACACCTGCATATGTTTCCACAGGACACTAATGAAATACCATAAATGCTAAAGGTCACAGAGTGATGGACGCACAGAAAAGAGAGGAAATAAAAAACTGATATCGCCATCACAATATATATCAATATTATTGCCACAACTAATTTTTTTGCCACCTTTACAGTAAGAATAACAACTAAATACACCCAGCACCGTAGTTTTTACATTCACAAAAAGAGGCAAGATCAGTGCAGATTAACTGTGAAAAAGATGGCAAACTTAAGGTGTTTTTCAAGTCATCTGATTTCAAATTGCAGTATATAAACTCACCTGAAGGATTATTAGGAACAAAATACTAATACGGTGTTTGACCCCCTTTCTCCTTCAGAACTGCCTTAATTCTACATGACATTGATTCAATAAGGTGTTGAAAGCATTCTTTAGAAATATTGGCACATATTGATAGGATAGCATCTTACAGTTAATGGAGATTTGTGGGCTGCACATCCAGGGCAGGAAGCTCCCATTCCACCACATCCCAAAGATGCTCTATCAGGTGGAGATCTGGTGACCGTGGGGGCCATTGTAGTATAGTGAACTCATTGTCATGTTCAACAAACCAGTTTGAAATGATTGGAGCTTTATGACATTGTGTATTATCCTGCTGGAAGTAGCCATCAGAGGATGGGTACATGGTGGTCATGAAGGGATGGACATGGTCAGAAACAATGTTCTAGTAACCTGTGGCATTTAAACGATGCCCAATTGGCACTAAGGGACCTAAAGTGTGCAAAGAAAACATCCCCCACACAATTACACCACCAATACCACCAGCCTGCACATTGGTAACAAGGCATGATGGATCCATGTTCTCATTCCGTTACACCAAATTCTGACTCTACCATTTCAATGTCTCCAATAACCATGCCACGCTCAAAATTGCTTAAATCACCTTTCTTTCCCATTCTGACATTCAGTTTGGAGCTCAGGAGATTATCTTGACCAGGACCACACCCCTAAATGCATTGTGCCATGTGATTGGTTGATTAGATAATTGCATTAAGGAGAAATTGAACAGGTGTTCCTGATAATCCTTTAGATGAGTGTATTACAGAATTAATAAAAAAAATCACAGTCAGATTTTTCCAACATTGTGCATCCCTGATATGAGTAAACAGTACATTGATTATCATGTTTGTATGACATCTCAAACCAAGGCAAGCAAAATTTAAATGTATAGCACACTTTCAACAACAAGGCAATTCTAGTGGCTCTGGGTGATTTGGAGGAAAACAATACGAGCAGCAATAACATGACAATAAATCGGGAAACACAACGTCACATACATATAGAACACTAACACATGCTACCGTTATGATATTCCAGCTGTTATTAATCAGTTAATCATAGGCAGCTCTAAACAGTTTTTTTTTAGCTTTGCTTTAAAGGAACTCTGTGTTTCATCAGCTTTGCAGTGGTCTGGAAGTTTGTTCCAGATAATGGGAGCATAGAAACTGAGACCTGGGAGTCTCCTTCTGTTATATGTCTTCCCACAGCTGATGGAGCTGACCCAGAGATCTGGTAGAGCAGCACTGGGTTAGAGTTTAGAGCCAAAATGACTCTGAACAGAGAAATAAAGTGATGGTTGCACTTCTTAGTGAATGTCAAAAACTTGACCTGTCTGGAAGTGTGAGATTTGTTTGTGGTAAATAAAGTTACGTTATTGAAGAAAAAATGTTTACTAAATATTTATTAGTAGAACCAACGAATAAATAATTTATTGAAGAAAAATGAATGCCCCAGAATATAACAGTCTCATAATTTACTGGTTGACACACGTCTTGTTCCACTGATGTGCACCATGCAGTTAGGGATCTCCGTATCACCACCAGAATCTACCTCAGGTCGTAACCTGTGACCTCCTGCACCTTGGAGCCAGGATTAACAGGATTGGTTCTTTACCTTCACCACCACATAAACACAAGATGAAGTGTGAAAATACAAAAATTGGTTGTTACTATTTTGCTTTTACGCAGCTGAAAAAGCTGCCTTGCCTATTCTGAAGAGCCTGCGCTAGCTGTTAGCTTCATGCTGCTAAGACCTTGGCTAGAGAAGCTGCAGAAAGTCACAGCTGACCTCATCTAGATACCACCTTCACTGTCACACACTGTATGGCTGTCAGGTCACAAGCTGCTCGCAAGAAGCTGCCCTAAACACAATCTCTGTTTTATTAAGGACTCACACAACAGCTTGGGTTGTTTTCTATACTCCGTTTGCTTTTCATGGAACTACTTCTCCTTTCTTCATCATTTTTCTTTCTTATATTGGCCTCTAAAAGTGACAGTCATCGAAATGATAAAATTCTACAGGGAATAAATAGAAGGATAGCTGATATTTCTTATGTAGTAATTTATGACTAAATATTTACAGGATATTTGTGAGAATCTATTGCATAAATTATACTGAATTCCACTGTATGCAGTTTAGTGGGAGTCTGGTTGGGGTTTAATTAAATGATTTAGGCTGAGCAGAATATTATTATAATACATTGTAATGCAGTAGTAGTAGGTATGTTTGCATCAGGACCTTTTTTTGCAGCTTGTTTGACTTTTTAACTTGAACAGGATTGAAGTGGGAATACAGATGAACACAACAGTTATACACCCACTAACAACAAAGCCATCACTCTTACTTTTGTGCTATCAATTCGGACCTTTAAGACATTTTTTGTTAAAAAGAACCCCACAAAATATTTCAGACCCCAAGAAGGGAAAGCTTTTTTTTAACCTGGGAGCCATTTGGAGTCCTTCAGAATTCGTTTATATCCAGTCACGATCAGCGTATATCCATATAATGGGTGTCAATCAGGCAGGAGATTTTCCGCCCGTAATAAGGCCCCAAAAACTCATTCATTTAACCATGTTTTGTTATTAATCATTAGCACTACTTCCCTCGGAGTTCAGAAATGCTAATTTGTTTGGTTCCGGTTTGATTTAGAGGCTATGATCCAACTACACTATCGCACGATTACAATGACCTCACTGCTGTGCTCCATCCCAGCACCTCCAAGAAGTCCTGAAATCACAGGGGAATATCGCTAACTATTCATAACTAAACCTGGTTAAATGAAGGAGTTTTGGGGCAGATAATGCCTTATTACAGGCAGCAATTTTCCTGCCCATATTGGCACCCATTATATGGATATCAATGATCAGACTGGATATAAACCTCTGCTGAACAGCTCCAATTAGCTCCAAACTTGTCTGGGTGAGTAAATTAATGTAGTATTTGCTAAATACAAGGTCCAAGGTGAAAGAAATCCCTAAAAACTTTCCCTTTAAACTTTTTATCAGTTTTTCATTATACTACCTCGAACTACAATGTATTTTATTTCCTGGGCCAAAAAATATATAATTCAGCATGATTTCAGGTAGCTTTTTGTAAAAAAGAAAAAAAAGTTTAGTCAGAGGAGATCAACTCTTTAGTTGACATTCAAATTGCTGCAGTTGGTGGGAAGCTAAGACTACACATCACCCTGAACACACCATCCACATAAAGTATCATGCTGTTCACATACACTTTCAATTCAAATTAAACAACTTCCTGATCCCAGCGAGAAATCAGGAGGTGTTGTAGCTCATGCTATTAAATTCTTTAAGAGTTGTGGGAAACACTGATGGCTGTGGTCAGGTAGGATCTCCTGTGTTGCAGTGAAACTAAAGAAGCCTCCAAACTGAAGACACTTTTGCTGTAAGATAGTCTCATGAAGAGGATGCTCAGGGCTGTCCATAAATATTTTTATTTTTCTGAAGAATCCTTCTTGGCGTGATCATCTGTTACAGTGGCCCAGTCAAAGTCCAGAGCTAAACCAAGTTAGTAGAATATGTTGCAGGTGGGGAAATTGATCTTCATCCATTCAGACTGAAGAAGAAAGCTGATCAGAAGGAGCAATAATGTGCAGGACAAGTAGACACACGGCAAAGACTGCAGCTGGAGTTAACAATGGTTCTACCGAGCACTGGCTCAGGGCAGCTAAATACAGATTTACATTACAATTTACTGATTTAATTTTTTTTAATAATTCAATAAATAATGGAAACAATGAAAGTATTTATATCAACAGAACAACTCAAAGCTCAATGTTTTTTTGCTCTGGGTTTATCATTATCGCTGTTAAACTTCAACTCCAGCTGCAGTCTACTTGTCTGAATCATTACTGCTTATCCTTATCAGCAGTCTGCAGTTTTTATTAATGCAAAAAAAATTCTGAAGAATTAGGAATAATTCAAATAGATTCTCATCTGCTGCCCCTTTCATTAAATGTAACATTTTAACCATATTTAATGGTAGCATGTATTGCATAAATATCATCATGTAGTATAAATATGTGAATATGCTAAATGTTAAGCCCAGAGCTTTTAACATAATTTAAAAATTATTCCTCTGATGTTGATGCCTACTCCACTAAGTGCTGCAAAGATTTCTTCCCTTTTGTAGAACTGTAGCCGATCAGTCTACACTCTGATACAGAGCGCCTTCTCTCTGGAATCATTTAGTCCCCACTCTAAAGACTATAACTACTATAAACTCTTTCAAAAGAGAGCTGAAGATAATGCTAATATGTAAATAATTTTTTTTTAAGATGTTTAATTGATCCATTTAAATGCTTTATGTCTTATTGTAATAATTGTCATGCTGGTTCATGTCATTACATGCCTGTTTAATGGGATTTTGGTTGGAGTTGGTTTTTATAAGACTTCATCCCACACAGTATTTTCATTCTCTATCTTTATGGATTTGTAAAGTTGTATTTTAAACGTGCAAATAAAAAGCAAGTGAACTAATCTGTTGACATTTGTATTCAATTTCTAGCTTTGCTTCACTAAACACTTTATGCTGGTATCAGAATAATCTGGATCTTGCTGATAATTCACTAGAAATCCCAGCTATTAAGAATTGGCGTGTTGATTGTGCCTCATAGCAGTAGTATATCTGTGCCAGAGAAATATTACACATCTGTTGGATCTTAGGTGTTGCTGCTCATGTTTATTTAGAATTCTGCTGTTTTTCAGGCACGAAGCGCAGAGATTCCTGAACTCAGGGCGGAGCCCCTCATACGCTCCAGCAGCAGCAGTACGGCCAGCATGAAGGTCAAAAATGTCAAAAAGTGAGTAAAAACTCAGGGATCATATATTTCTTTTGATCTGTGCTCCCTTATACCCGTGTCCAACATCTGGACAGTGTTAACAGGAGCATTCATACCAATAATAACAATGTAGTCGGAAACCAGCCTTTAATAAGTTGCTTTTTACTAATAAAAAAAAACAGGATTTATTTCTGTAGCAGAATTCTAGTTGTATTTGTTTAAAAAAATCTTCAACACAATACTCAAAAGTAAAGTTTTTTTCTACCAAGCTACTAAAGATAAAAAGCCACAAGGAGCGTCTTTTTTTAGGAGTCATAACATGGAAAACTGCATGGGGAACATTCTCAAAGTCTTTGACTTGAATTGTTTTTTCAAAGGTTTTCCAACCACTGTGGATAGCAGCGTTAAGGAATCACTCTGTGATGATTTGATAACAGGGGATCAACGCCTTTAGGAAAGGGAAATACAAAAAGTTATAGATTATAGTCGTAATACAAACCGTGAGTTGTTACCATGGTGAGTCTATTTCTAAACAAACTATGTTTCTGTTGTGTTTCCAGACTTTCCTTCACCAAGGGTCACTTCCCTAAACTGGCTGAGTGTGCCCACTTCCACTATGAAAACGTTGATTTTGGCACCATCCAGGTACAGTCCTGAAGCCTACTGTCTCTTCTGATTGCATCTTTCCATACTGATGGAAAGTTACTGTTACTCAAAGGTAACAGTAACTGCTAATGCTGGCTGCATACGTCAGTGGACCGGTTCTGTTTTTGCTCCAATGTAATCTGGTTGTACCACTGAAGCTGAATCTGATGCCAGCTCTGTTTCTGTTCATGAGCTGAGAATGCTGCAGGAGGTTTGGAGATCAGCAAATGTCTCTGTCCGCTCAACACTGACTCATTTATCTCAGATTAATTTCCCCCTCAGACTGGAAGTGACTTAAAATGGTTTAAGTGTTTTTTTTATAACCTGGACTTTAGTATGATTGGCTCTGTTAGCATTTGTTCTGTGCCTGGCCATGTCTTTATCTCTTTAGTTTAAATCATTCTTCCATATTTAAATGTTTCCTCGTGTATTACAAGCTGTGATTCATTTTTTTAATTTTCCTATTATTTTTGCTTTCGTTCTCCTATTATATTCTGGCTGTTAGGGAGATGTGGTGGATCTGGAGCACTGAGATCTCCTAAGTGCATATAAAATAGGGCAGAATAGAATCCCATCCATTGTTGACTAATTCCATGTTAGTATTCAGGGCTAAAAATGGAATGGCTTAGTCTTTTAAAATGAGCTATTCTCCAGCTTTCACAAAATGCATTCTGGGATAGTTTCTATGTGTGTTCTAACTGAGAAAAGGAAAATGAATGCCTGTCCTTTTTCTCTGTCCCATCACCTCTTCTTCTCTCAGTGTGAAAGTGTTTTCCCTTTCACTGATTCTTAGTTATATACCATCTAATCACCCCACTGAGGTTTTGACTGGTTCCTGATGGATTGTCACAACTTTCATAAACCAGTAGAGGGCAGCAGTCTGCTAGATGAATTTTTGCTGCCAGCAGGTTATTTATTGCTGTGTCTGAATTATGCTGCAGATTGCATTAATCCTCCTACCTGCACTCATAAAGAAGATCTTTGAGCTGATTGGCTCGAAGCGGTGGCTCCGCCTTCCTACTGGGACCCCAACTGCTCACTCCAACTCACCTTTGTGCTCAACAAACTGCTCTCAAATATCTTTGTTTTCATGCTTTACCACATTGTTTTTTTCCTCCCTGATGAGCAAACAGAAGCTCATGTCTGTATAAATAGATGAAATAATCTTCCATGTCAGTTAGTTTCTATTAGTGCTGTGTTGAAGAAAAAATTATTCTGAATCCATTCTTATAAAAATCGAACTGAATCAATTGGAAAAGTCCAGAAGGCCATTTTAATGCTTGTGTCTGAAAGGTTTAATAAAGTTTCCAGCAGTGAACTGTTACTCACCCAGTGCTCTCATTGAATTTATCCTTATTATCAGGAAGTCCACAAAATGCAATTTAAAGCCTTCAGTTGATCCAAAATGCTGCAGCAAGAGTTCTGATGAATATTAAAAAGAGAGATCACATTTCTCCTGTTTTAGTTTCTCTCCACTTGCTTCCTGTTAAATCCAGAATAGAGTTTAAGATCCTCCTCCTTACTTATTCAGAGATCTGATTGTTCCATATGTTCCTAACAGAGCACTTCATTCTCAGAATGCAGGTCTACTGGTAGTTCCTAGGATTTCAAAAAGTAGAATAGGAGGCAGATCTTTTAGTTATCAGGCTCCTCTCCTGTTGAACAGGCTTCTTTTTTAAGGGGGCTACACTGTCTAGTGCCAAATGCAGTGAGGAAGTAATACTTTGAACCAGACCATCAATATCTGAAGGGTTATTGTTGGAATTACTGCCATCCACTGTGATATTCTGAGACGGATAGGGAAGCAAGAATGGAACAGATTCTTTAAAACTTGTTACAGCACTGTCTGATAAAGTTCTACTGTAATTAAATTTCCTTTCAGATTTTGGAACGTTGGGTAAAGTAAATTCAAAGGTTATAAAAAAAATGGTCAGATAGGACTGGGTTATGTGGGAGGACTATTAGTTCATCACACTCAATGCCGTATGTCAGTACAATGTCTAAAGTGTGCCGACCAGAGTGTGTGGGTCCCTTCACTTTCTGAGTAAAACCAATTGAGTCTAAGATAATATTAAAGGCTGCAGTTAAGCTATCACTTTCAATGTCCACGTGAATATTAAAATCCCCTACTATAATTACCTGATCAGTGTTTAAAACTAAATCAGATAAAAAATCTGAGATCTGGTCCAAGAATTGAGAGTAAGGGCCTGATGGACGATACAGAACCACAAACAAAAGTGGTTTTAATGTTTTTCAGCTTGTATTAGGAAAACTAAGGATTAGATGTTCAAAAGAGCTGTAGTTAATAACTGGTCTAGGGGGAATTTGCAAATCTGAATGAAAGATGGTTGCAACTCCCCCTCTTCACCCAGTACTTCTAGGAATGTGAAAATGCTGATAATTGGTAGGAGTTGACTCATTTATAATTGAAAAATCCTCATGATGAAACCTGGTTTTTGATAGGCAAAAAAGATAAATGTTATTATCACATATCAAGTCATTTACTAATAAAGTATTTGAGGAGAGGGATCTTATGTTTAGTAAACCACCTCTAATTGCCCTATTTCCATGTTTGGTCCGAGTCGTATTTATTTTAATGAGATTTTCAGAGTTTGCTTTTGTCAGGTTAACTTTTAGTCTATCTGATTTTGGCCATGGGTAAGACACTGTCTCAATGGGGTATTGAGTGGTTCTAACTCTTAAGAATCAATTTTTTAAATTTAACTTGATGCCCATCAAGTGTTTCTATATGTCATATTTAATACTGTCATAACCAAAACATTTGCTCGTTTAAATTGCTGATAAGTGAAGAATTATGTTTTTGTAGTGATTCTGAGATAACCTAAATAGTTCAGCTCTTCTGCTGAATGAAAACATGGCTGCTGGTTGGTTAAACATGATGCAGTGGTAAAGTTTTAGCTTCTCCTTTCACATTTCCTGACAGAATCTCCTGCCAACCTTGAAAACTACACCAGTAAAATAAAATGAATCGAGTAAAGGCCGAAGTGGGCTGTGGATAGACCTTGGAGCTGTAAATCTACATTAGGGTGTTTTCATTCCAAATCGAGGCTTCCACCTTTCGTGTGAGATATGTCCTGGACACAGACTATACTCAGCTTGGGTTTTTGGCCCCTTTATTGGAAGATTTTTTTTTTATTTCCATCTGACAAAATAACTAATCAGAAGAGAATGAGTCAGAGCAATGCTTCCATGGAAAGTTCCTCTCATGAAGCTTATTTTTTACTTTTACCTCAAAATTTTATTTTTGGTTGCAGTTACTCTGTTTGAAAGTATTTGACCTCTCCACATATATTTCTATGTTATGAATAATGTTGGGTTATGTTCAAATTCTATCACAAAGCAGCTCATTTTATTTTGTGGAGGGATTGTGGCATCGTAAAGTCAAATACAAAATGAAATACAAAACCGAGGAGTCTGTCTCTTAATGGTTTTAGTCTCCTTGAGTCAGTAAAATAAATAAATGGCCTGTATTTGTATAGCGCTTTTTCAATCAGAGGACCACAAAGCGCTTTACACCACATTCAGTCATTCACACATACTCACACACATTCACACACTGGTCATGGCAAGCTTCTGATCACAAGACGAACGCCCAACTCCTGAGCAAGATTCGCCCCACAGTAATATCTAGAACCTCCTTAAGCCTAGTTTCTGCTTCTCCATCACTAAGTAGTTTAGTTCTCTATTGGTTTTTCAGCGTTGCAAAGCAATTCCTCACCAGCACATCAGGGGGTACTGACTTTTCATGGTGGGTCTGCCTACCATTGCGCTGTTGTTTCTAGTTAATTAGAGTTTATTTCTTCCACTTCTGAATGTATTTCCCCCCTCAATGATGAATGGACGACAGACAGTAAGTTTTGATTAAGCTGGAAAGCTTTTAACAAAAAGTCCAGCTCATAGAATAGAATAAAAGGCATGGAAACAAACACAGCAGTCTATTTTGTCATTCTCTACACCAGTGGTGGCTGGTGGAATTTTCTCCAGGGGTGGCTATGATGATGACTGGATATTAGGGTTGTCAAACGATACATTTTTTAACCTAATTAATTCAGGGTCACTGTGAATTAATCCTGACTAATTAACATTTCTAAATACGACAAAAAAAGCTAAAATGTTTAGTGTAAAGGGACAAATCCAATTGCTGTAGCTCTTTGTTTATGAAATAAAGGAGAGATTAATAGAATTTTGTTTTTAACAATCATCCTTTTAAACTACTGACCTTTTAGCCAGTTGCTAACAAAAAATAACCGGCTAACATTTTCTGTATGTAAAGCTGACTGTTTCTTAATCATATTGGACATCCCTGATCATCCTCTGAATAGGACTATCCTACGACAAAAGAATGATTTGAGTCAGAGGCTTCAACAGTTTTGCTCCAACACAGACTGCTACTGTAGAGGAGGAAACACTGATCTGTCTCTAGAGGTTCTGGTTCAGACTGGGATCACTTTGTTCACACTGGGAGAACCTGCCAGAGCTCCACAAGATGGAAATAATCAAAATATATGAATAAACTTAATATTTGGATATCAGCAACTGTGTTAATTAAGAAATAAATCAAATGTAATATAGACTTAGTAATCAAATGTTACAATTTACCGTTTTCCAAAATGTAAACACTCAACAGATAAACTATAAATTCATCAATCTAAACAATAGGAATACATGCTCTTATTGTGAAGTAGCAGTGTCTACACCGCTACTTCCTCTACTTATTAGCACTAATTTAAGTCAGAAAATATTACTTTACCTGAATAATGTGCATTTGTAACGAAGCGATACCTTACTATGAAATGTACTCAAGCTATACAGAGACCCAACATGCATAAATCAATATAAATGCGGTGCTTTCTACTCACATTTTACTGCTGAATTGTCTGATATTTGAATGATAGGATCAGATTTTATATCAAGCTTCTCCCGCTGCTTTTTGCTCTCATATGATATTGTTTTTAGGTATATAACCGAACTATCCTTTTTCTCTTTCTGCATTTTGCCTCTCTTTTTGTTCGTCTCCAGCTCCCATGGTTTGACCTGGTTATCAGGCGTGCTGTATGACAGACGTCTGTGACGTTGTTCGATTTCAGCCCCACAGCGGGAGGAGGGCGACGTAATCCCCGCCCCCTCTGGGCGGACCTCTCCTCCGCCCCAAGTCGTCCTATCTGTTGTATTGAAGAGGAGCTACTGCGCATGTACAACTTATAATGAGAGTCTATGGGAGCCTTGGGGTGCAAATACGTCTTCGCTGATGAGTGTAACAACCACAACTCAACTCCCCTTAGAGTGTAAAATATTTATCTTACACATCTGAAAGAAAACACACATATATTTAAAAATATTTTAATGTCATTACCTCTTTGTTCAAAAGACTATCTTACAGAAGCTTTCCTTTCAATATAAAGCATGTAGTGGCCAAACGCTGCATTAATTACTGATTACATCAACTATACAGCACCGTTGTAGTGAAACGATCTCTGGCATCATACTGATGGTTAGCATATTGGGCTCTACTCCAAACATCATTGCGTGGGTGACAGGGAGGCCTTGTGGCAACGGATAATGGCGCTGCATCTATCCGTTTTGATGTAGACGGAGAAGTATAAACTAGGCTTTATACTTCATTTCCAGCTACTTTTTCTGATCAGCTAGAGACAAAGACAGTTTTGCCCGTTATTAGTTGAAAAATGACCCAACCTCCATCATCTTGGATGTAGAACATCTGTGAACATCAGTTTTCGAGTGTTGCCACAGATTGTCCATTTCGTTTGATTTAGCCATGCTAATATTTGTGTGCTCTGGCTGGATGTGTGGGTCTGCAGTGCTGTTGGAGGGTTAACCTCTACCTCATCTCTGGTCTGTTGGAGCCTAGAATACTCAGGTCTCCCTCTGGTTGTGAATTGTGAAATTGTTGAACTGATTGGAGGCATTTTTCTCCATGCTGCAGCTCCTACCTGACCAGTGGAATTTTGGGATTTACCTGCAGCTGGACTCCTGGAGCAAATTGTATACAGCGATCCTGTCATCTTAGCAGAAAACGCTCACAGGGTGGCCATGTGAAACATTTTATTTCACATGTGAGTAAAGTGCACTCTCACTGTCAGTGCACATAATTTTGTGCAGTGTGCAACTGTAAATGAGTAGAGCGACACAATGGCTTGTGTCTCAGTGGTAAAACGGTTCCTCATGCTCCACCCTGTACTAACAACATGTTAGAGAGCAAGAACAGGTTCCCTAGTTTCTGTCTGATTTATTGGAAAACAGATTTTTGGCTGGGTTATATTAATGTGGCCAGTATGAATCTTCACCTAATATTACCCATATTATTTGATGTAACACCACTTTTTAGTTAAATATTACAAGAAGTGTTATTCCGCCCTGTACCAGATCTTCATCCTGCCCTACCTTCATCCCTCCACCACAAAATACATATACACCAGAAACTTTTATTAGGTACAACTATTCAATTGCTTGTTATCAAAAATAGCAAGGCAACCAATGAACCAGCAGCAGGCAAATGGCTGAAATCACCCCCCTTTAGCCCTACCCTGCACCCAGCTTCTCATGCCTACCTATGGTAGGTTCTTGAACATGAGTTCACTGTACTCCAATGACCAACACTTCAGTCCAATGGAGCCCCTTTGGGATGTGCAGGACCCGGAGATTGGCATCATGGAATAAATATCTGCGGAATAACTGGGCAGATAAGAACTAGGGACCATGGCCCACAGTCCATAGAACCATTTTAGCTCCTCCTCTGAAGCAGGGTCTTTTCGTGGTTCCTTTAGAACTCATATGAGTTAGATGGTCATAACTCTAAGTATTTAGGGATGAGTTGGAATTAATAAATGGTAAATAGCCTGCATTTTTCTAGCTCTTTTTCAGTCAGGACCACAAACACTATAGTCAGTCATTCACACACTGATGGTGGTGAGATACATTGTAGCCACAGCTGCACCGCGAGTCTGCCACTGGGTCCTCTGACTGCCACCAGCAGGCCTGGAGGGTCAGGTGTCTTACCCAAGGACACAATGACCAAAAGATATACAGTATATATTCTTTACCTGTCTTAGTATTTATTGTATCACAATAGATCTTCATAGGAACAGCATCCTGTCTAAAATGAACAACGCTCTATATAAAAGCCTGTGTACCCTCAGGTGGAGTTATATCATTATGTATGAATATCCTGAAGTAACTCCAAGAAGATGGAACAATTACGTTTTTAGTTTCAAGGTAAAGCTATGAACATGAAAGGCTTCCAATGATCATTTTCTACAGTATGAATTATTTTCAGTATCTGCCTTATTATCTTAATCTTTGAACTCTTTGACCTTTTTATTTTTTTTAATCCTACTGCCGGATACACTCACTGCAGTTCAATAATAGAAAGAAAAATGGAGACAGTTGTTTACTGCCCTGCAAAGTGGCTCATGTCCATTTCACTGTTAGTAGGGCTGCTAAGTAATAAAGAATCACGGTTTCATTCACCTTTGACATACTGAATTCCTTTATTCCATTCTGAATATACATTTTATTATAAATACAGCAGTCATTGTTTCTCTAGTATACGTGCCAAAAGTAGAGGTGATATTCTCTTTGTTTTATGAAAAGTCGCTGTACTGTTTTTCAACGACTGTTTTAAAATAGAATGATTATAAAGTTGATATTTTACTTTAGTGAATTGTGTGGTTGGCATAACTAACTGTGAACATCCATCTCCCTATCTACTTTAGATGATACAGATTCTGTACGAATAATCAACAAAATCGATTAATGAGGATAAGATTTTTGGAAAATATATATAGATTTTTTTTTTTTAACCAATGCACTACTTGGACTTCCATAGCTCAGAGGGATGTCAATCTGCCCAGGACCTACCATCTTGTTTTATAAGGAAACTTTAGAGCTTGTTTTTAGTACGACTTTGAATTCAGGTCAGCTCCAGGACAGGGTGATTGAAATAAAAGCAGGTTTCTAAAAACTATTTTTCATGACTTGCAAATTCTTTTTAAGAAAAAAAAAACTTAGTTAAAAACAACAATAAAAAAAAACTAAAATCAGATGTGGTATGAAAAATCTTTGAGATAAAATTTTTCATCCATATCGCCCAGCCCTACCTGTATTTGAAGTGCAGGTTGCAGGTTAGAGCCCCCTTAAACCACTGTTTACAAAATTACATTAGGAACCATTTTCAGATAAAAATCTACTCATGCATAAATTATTTTATCTTTTGGAGTCATTTTCGGGAGAAGATTTGACCTCGACCAGACAGGAAGTGACGTGGCAGAAGGGAGTCCTGTCAACACAATCGATAGAAAACTACGGATTTTAATGCCAACTCTGATACATCTGAAACTTTAAACGTTTATAACTACAGATATGATGGAGCACAACCCTGCAGCGATGAGTCTGCTGCATATGGCATACCTCAGAGACCAAAACAAAACATTGCTAAGTGAAGCTAACGTTATTAGCCTGGGTACAGCAAACTAGCTCTACTGTTTTACCACCCACACATCACATTGATTCATCTTTATAATCATTCTTTCAGCAAATACACATCAGCCTTCCTGTTATCTGCAGAAAGTGTCACTATCTTTCCCTCTAAGTTTGATTAAACTGCAGACCTTAATAGCTTAAAAAACACAGTAATGCTTTAAGTAGCTTGCTACAGCTCTGCTCATCCTCTGATTTAATTTTTAATCACTCACGCATACTGAAACTACCTGTTCACACTGAACTGTGCTGTTGTCAGGAAAAGAGGGTTGATCCAGCCAATAATCAGCCAACTCCAGTCACTAGCCGACCTCTCTGTGTGGCTGAGATATTAAAGCATTTAGAGTTAGATCTAATGACAGTCAACTGCTGTGAAGGAGTTTCCCTCATGTTGATGGCAGTGTGTGCAGAAAAGATGGGATTCCAGTCAGAAGATTGGCACCCCCCACCCCCCACCATCCTCCTGGTGTACAGCTAAAATGTCTACAGGATTTCTACCTTCACATTTATAACAAAAAGCCTGTTTTAATTATCCTCCCACCTTCATGCGTGCATCCTATTCCAGTTGATCATCATCACGTCCCAGTAGGTAATGTCCCTCCTCCAGTGGGACCCTCTTCATTATTTAATCCCTTCAAAGCACACAAAAGAAGTAGGGCAAACAGCAATAACACAAATCTAATTTTGAAACTATAGATATTCATATCTGGACTTTTCAGAGAGTCATGTGTTTCTATTGAGAAGGTGAGGGCCTTGCTCTCCTGGGAGATGAGGTCAACCCCCCTGTCACATGTCCATCCAGAGGCCTTGGAATGATCTAACTATTAGTCATCCTGCTCTTGTTGGGGAAAACAAAAGCCTGGCCTGAGCTCAGTCTTTGTGCCTCGAGGTCATTGTTGAAAGGTTCTTAAAGCCGCACCGTCGTGCACAAACCTGCTCCAAACCCATCACACATTAAACATGATTGTGGTCTGAAAAAAGTGCTCTTGTTTTTGGATACTCGGCACCTTACGACATGGTAGGTATAGAACCCATAGAGTTTAGTCAGTCAACAATAAACATGATCTACTTATTGCAGATTGGCTTATTTCTAAAAGTCCTGAGGGAGAGCTGCTTATACGTTAAAATGTTTTAACTGTTGAGCCGGTTGATAGAGGAACTGTTCTTCTGGGGGCTGAAAACCTTTACACTGCTTTAACCTGACTTCTGAAAAAGATTTGTGGGACAACAAACATATATTTCAATGTTTTTTTGTTTTCTGTTTGTTTAGTTTTTTCAGTTTTTCGCCGTAGTTTATCAGACACAACAGGATTGTAATGGACTGTTGCCACCACTGTCAAAAAGGCCTGAATTAGCAGGATGCACATATTGACAGTATACTCTTTGCACTTAGGTGAAAATCAATTTTGGCTCCACTTAGTTCCGTTTCCAACAAAGGTTAATCTGTGTTAGATTGTGCTCCATCTATTCGTACACAGAGCTGTGCATGCACACCACAGTAATCAGATTTAGTTTGTTTCCCTGCTCCAAGCTATGATCTCACCCCACTTTCAGCAACCTCGCTCTGTGTTTAAATTCCATTGCACTCCTGAGTCCTACTCCCAATCCATTTTTATAGCTTAAGTAATGATTTTAGATATTGCCCCATCACACTTTCTTCTGCAGCTCCCTTTCACAGGCAGCCTGGCTCTGCAGCAGAGGTAGAATGCTGGCAAGTCTCCAGCTCTGATGGAAACACAAAGAGTTGTAGGGACAGATTTGACAGTATAATGCCACATATGTAGGTATCTTGAAGTGACTGCTGGTTAAACATCAGGTCGCTGTGACATCACAAATCTCCACATGCTAGGCATTAACACGAGACCTCTCATCCAAAGGAGAACTACTAAACAGTCAGTATGTGGTCCTGCAGTCTGTGCCAGAGGCTCTCTGTGCCTGCTTCTCTTTACTTGTAGCTTTGAATGACTGTCAGACTCTCCAGCCTGTCAGCCTTTCAGCTTTGGTGCCATGGATGAAGCGGAGCTGATATAAAAACAGTTGTTTTTTTCAGTCTCCCTTCCAAGAGCAGAAGTGACATCAAATTTAGTGTGTGGAATGGCTGTAAAAACAGCTTTACTATTTTATGAACAGAAAAATGATAAAGGAGATGCTGTTTTATACTTTATAAAGGTTTATGATTTTAGATTAGCGATTAGTGGCGTTGCCTACATTAGCTGTAAACATCCGTCTCCCCATGCCAACATTTTGTCACTGACTTGTTCCAAAACAGACATAGAATTAAAGCAAAGTTGGATAAAATACAACAACTGTCGTTGACTTCAGCCTACCAGTTATCTGCAGCTATAAAAAAAAATAAATCTGTTTTGGTTCAATGAGCTTCCTACAGCTCTCCTGTTCCCCTCTTTTCATTTTAAAACGCCTCACTAAGGCTTAAACTGACTAACATTGACTCCTCTGCACTAACTAACTGTCACACTGAACTGGGCTGTTGTTACCAAAGAGCCTATATTACTTTTAGGTTTATTTTTAGTTCCAAACCAACTGGTTACTGGTCAGGGTTGATCCAGCTAAAAATCAGCTCCAGTCACTACCAGCCTGTAGTCAAATCCCAACCTGAACTGTACCTTTAAATGGTTCTGGCAAGTTAAAGACAGACAGTATAAATATTGTTATCTTTTTCTAATGAAAGTTTAAGAAAATTGGATCCTGTGTAACAAATGTGCACTTTGGTCTGTAGTTAAAACTGTTTTTTCTTCTCCCCAAAGCAGTGTGGAAACACTAAATGAGGTTTCCTGGACATCCCCAGAGCACGTGGTGTCAAACTGATCATTGTAGCACAGCACTGGGCTGAATGAACTGGGTCATCACTGGATTATCATTTTTTCATAAGCAGACGTATAGCAGAGAGATTCAAAGCTGTGTTCGGCCAGCAGAAATCTCCACTAGCTGTAAAACGCTGCTTGAGTTGGCTCGGCAGTGAGTGCTGTCACGGTGCCCGCTTTCCACTGCAAGTTTTGGATTGCAGTTGGAGATCCTGAAGTTGCAATGATCTCAAACTGATGTTTAGACCAACTGGGATATTTTTCTGTCATTAATTTAAAAACAATTTCAGTCATAATTTATGCATTTTTCAACTAAATGCTGCTAGAGAATCAACAATTTTTCTTAACATTCAGCTGGTTAAATCAATCTGCTGTGCCAAGAAAGATGAACATAAACTGAAGTTAATGTGTAAAAGTTAGGCAGCATATAGAGTGGAAGTTCATCCACTGTTGTAACGCCTCCTGAGCTGCTACCACAGAGCCAAGTAAGGGGGGAGTAGGTGTGAAGAAGCCCAAGGGATTAACCTATTCCTCGTTTCCACTGAGTGATACGCCACAGGCCGGTGTAGTGTGGTACACTATTTTGTCTGTTTTTTTTGTAAAAGTGGCCCATCCAACCGACCCGTACCAGAGCATTCCTGGGCCCTCTTCAGTTGTAGACTAATATTTGTTGGCATCTTTAAGTGCATGTGCGAGTGGCTGGGTGGCAGGAAAACAGACGAAATGATGGGCTATACAGACGCGCCGAACACTTCCAAGAGAGTTAGCGGGCAAATCCCCAATGTATAAGCACTTTAACGTCTGAAGACAGGAAGAAGTTTAGACAGCATCTTAAAATCTCTCTTGATGACAAACTGAGTTATTCAAAGTCCAAATGAGATCTGGGAAAAGTTTTGGTTCGACTGCTGATGGTCCTGGCCACAAATCTCCTGGGGAGACATTTATTCCTATTTAATAGAAAGCCCTGGAACCTTTACTCATAAAATGTTAGACTTTCAAAAGTTTGGAGGCCTATGATTATTTAGTTTCAAGGAAAGTTGGGACGATCTCTGCAAAACAGAAAGCAGTGATTGTGCTAAAAGCAGAGGTCAGACCTGGCCAAGCAGAGTAACAGTGGAATTCGCATCACCAGTCGGTGATTACCAAGGAGAATGGCAAAATCCTCACAGTAACGTCAACGTTGGGTAAGTCTTCATTGATCAGTGTCCTTTATTTTTTTTATAAAAATGTAGTGGCTGTTGTACAATTTCAGTTGTCATGTGACTGGAAAAATTCAATGCCATCTGGTCTCTGGTAAAGACCAGCGCTTGCACAATTTCACAGTCTTGGAGAAACCTGCAGTCATGTAGCAGAGTTCATTCCTCTGTATGTACAGCAGCGTACACAGTCAGGTCTTTGGGACACCTGAATCTACAGTACAGACCAAAAGTTTGGACACACCTTCTCATTCAGTGAGTTTTCTTTATTTTCATGACTATTTATGTTGTAGATTCTCACTGAAGGCATCAAAATTATGAATGAACACATATGGAATTATGTAGTACTTTTACAAAAAAAAAAGTGAAATAACCTGGCCTCCAAAGTCAACGGACCTGAACCCAATGGAGATGATTTGGGGTGAGCTGAACCACAGAGTGAAGGAAAAAGGTCCAACAAGTACTAAGCATCTCTGGGAACTCCTTCAAGACTGTTGGAAAGCCATTTCTGGTGACTACCTCTGGAAACTCAAGAGAATGTAAAGCAGTAATCATTTCAATTCACTTTTATTTATATAGCGCCAATTAACAACAAATGTAATCTCAAAGCACTTTACAACAAAAGTCATTTTAATACAATTATACAAACATTCCAATCAGTTACAAGTTTTCTATGGAAGGAATCCCAGCAGATTTCGACAAGTTTTCAACGTAAGGTTGTGCCCGGATCATGCAGACTCCATCCACAGCTATTCCTCAGCAATCCCTCATACTGAGAAAGCATGTAGTGACAGTGGAGAGGAAAAACTCCCCTTTAACAGGAAGAAACCTCTGGCTCAGTACAAGCAGGCATCTGCCATGACCGTCTGGGGGACTGAGAAGATGAAGGATGCTCTTTGACTTTAAGCATCATCTGGAACGATGCCCCCCATCCAGCAGGGGACTTTATAGTTGAGCAGGGTACCAGACTATGTGGAGCTTCTATGGGGAGAAAAACACTGAGAGAAAACTGGGTTAACAATCTGATAACAGCAGAAAAAATATATCTGGAGAGTAGTAGAAAAGAAAAGTAAAAAAGAGAAGAAAAGTGGTCAGTCTGTCCTCCAACAGTCTAAGCCTATAGCAGCATAACTACAAAAATAGCTCAAGATAACCTAAGCCACACTAACTATAAACTTTATCAAAAAGGAAGGTTTTAGGCCTAGTCTTAAAAACAGACAGAGTATCTGCCTCATGGACTAAAACTGGGAGCTGGTTCCACAGGAGAGGAGCCTGATAACTAAAAGATCTGACTTCTATTCTACTTTTAGAAATTCTAGGAACTACCAGTAGACCTGCATTCTGAGAACAAAGTGCTCTGTTAGGAACATATGAAACAATCAGATCTCTGATGTGAGATGGAGCTGATTATTATGGGCTTTATAAGTAAGGAGGAGGATCTTAAACTCTATTCTGGATTTAACAGGGAGCCAGTGGAGAGAAACTAAAACAGGAGAAATGTGATCTCTCTTTTTAATATTCATCAGAACTCTTGCTGCAGCATTTTGGATCAACTGAAGGCTTTTAATTGCATTTTATGGACTTCCTGATAATAAGGAATTACAGTAGTCCAGCCTTGAAGTAACAAATGCATGGACTAGTTTCTCTGCATCACTCCTGGACAGGATGTTTCTGATTTTAGCAATATTCTGGAGGTGGAAGAAAGAAATCTTAGAAACCTGTTTAAATGTCATCCACATCCACATGAAGTGATTGATTTAGCAGTTTCCTTTTTAAAGGTTCTGGTCCAAAGACAACAACTTCTGTCTTGTCTGAATTTAAAAGTAGAAAATTCAGTGATCCAGGTTTTTATGTCTTCCAGACATGCTTGTAATCTACCTAACTTATTGGTTTCATCAGGTTTTATGAATAAATATAATTGTGTATCATCAGCATAACTGTGGAAGTTCATTCCATGTTGTCTAATTATTTTACCAATTGGAAGCATATATATAGTAAAGAGAATCGGTTCAAGCACAGAACCCTGTGGTACTCCACAAGTAACCATTGAGTGTAAAGATTTATCATTGACATGAAAAAACTGGAATCTGTTGGACAGATATGATCTAAACCAGCCTAGTGCTGTTCCCTTGATCCCTACAACATGTTCAAGCCTTTCTAAGAGAATATTATGATTAACTGTGTCAAAAGCACCACTGAGATCTAACAAGACCAGAACTGTCACAAATCCATTATCTGAGGCCATTAGAATATCATTAGTAACTTTTACCAGTGCTGTTTCAGTGCTATGATGAACTCTAAAACCTGACTGAAATTCCTCAAACAGGTTGTTGCTGTTTAGATTCTCACATACTTGATTAGCAACTGTTTTTCTGAAGGATTTTGGATAAGAAAGGAAGGTTAGATATAGGTCTGTAGTTAGCTAAGTCATCTTGATCCAGGGAGGGTTCATGTCTAAAATAGGGCCAGTAACCAGAGGGAACGCTTCCTTAAATAATTTGGATGGTATTGGGTCTAACATACAAGTTGAGGGTTTAGATGAAGCTAATATTTGTGATAATTCCAAAAGTTCGACAGAATCAAAACGGTACAAACATAAACATGGTTCTACAGTTCTCTCTGATACTGCCTCATTTACTGAAAGAAAATTAATCATGTTTGAAAGCATGCAAATGATTTTATTTTTAATATAATTTATTTTAGTTATGAAGAATCCCATAAAGTCATCACTACTGAGAGAAGGGGGAATATTTGGCTCAACAGAGCTATGACTCTGTGTAAGTTTGGCAACTGTACTAAAAAGAAACCTAGGATTGTTTTTATTTACCTCTACTAATGATGAGAAATATGCTGTTCTAGCTTGTTGAAGGGCGTTTTTATAAAGTAGTAGACTGTTTATTCAGGTCAGAAAGGAATCATTTAAATGTGTAGGGCACCATTTTCTCTCCAGTTTCCTAGTATTCTGCTTTAAAGTACACAACTCTGCACTAAACCAGGGAGCCTGCCTCCTATGGCTGATTTCCTTCTTTTTTAAGGGGGCTACACTGTCTAGTCCCAAATGCAGTGTGGAAGTAATACTTTGAACCAGACCATCAATTTCTGAAGGTTTATTGTTGGAATTACTGCCATCCACTGTGGTATTCTGAGACACATAGGGAAGCAAGAATGGAACAGATTCTTTAAAACGTGTTACAGCATTGTCTGATAAAGTTCCAGTGTAATTAAATTTTCTTTCAGATTTTGGAAAGTTGGGTAAAGTAAATTTAAAGGTTATCAAAAAATGGTCAGATAGGACTCAGAATCAGAGCAAAGGGTGGCTACTTTGAGGAAACTGAAATATAACACATGTATTCAGTTATTTCACCCTTTTTGTTTAAGTACATACAATAATTCCATATATTATCTGTTGGTTCATAGTTTTGATGCCCTTAATTGAGAATCTACAATGTACTCATGAAAATAAAGCCAACACGTTGAATGAGAAGGTGTGTCCAAACTTATGGTCTGTACTGTAGACACTAAAACGATTGCATGCAGAAGATTGTAAAACAGGTGAACCTGAATGTTTTTAGAAACATATTCTCTAAATAACAAATTCATAGTATCAAGGGCTTACAGTACCATGTGCAAAAGGAACCTTTATAAACTGTCGGTTGCTGATGGAATACAGGCTTTCTTCAGAGTGTCCGCATTTAATCTCCTCATCCCTCTCCTCGGACGGAATTCAACAGGGCCGTACAACACAGCAAGAGTGAACCATCTGTTTCATGAAACCCTGCTCCAAACATACAAACCATTAAAATGATTGGTAAAATACGGTGTTTCTCGCCACCCAATCCTGTGATGCAGTGAAAGGACAAAAGAATGTCCTATAGTTCCATAGGGGAATAGTATGGTTAGGGTGGAGCTAGTGGTGTCACACAATACAGTCCATTGATCGATGGACAGATAAACGTCATGCTTGTGACAAGCATGATAATTACTAATGTGTCATGTTTATTATTGCACTAGTATGACACAAAGTTAGGGGTTGACAATGTAGTGCTTTACCAATAGTAACTTTTGTTACTGTGGTCCCAGCTGTCCTCTGGTCATTGACCAGTTCCCCCATATAGTTATGGGCCATTTCCTCATCGTTGTCAAGTTGTGTACCTTGCATTTGCAAATTTTGAGTGAGCTTTGTTTCTTTTTGGTCCCGTATTAAAATCAGTCTCAGTGGGGTTAAATACCACAGAGGATGCAGAGCATGCGTATAGCATCTGGATCAAAGTATTGACAACAACATAAAGCCTGTTAATGAATCAGTTTACTATCAGTCATGATGTGTAGATCTCTAAGGTCTTTAGCGACCTACTTACTTATTACTTTATGCTTCTCAGATGTGCAGAAACTCTTGATTCCTTTAAATCCAGACTAAAACATTTCTTTGCTGCAGGTTTTGATGAGAGAATCTGACTAATGAACAGTTGGAACCATTTTGTTCTTCCATCCCTTTATATCTGTTAGCATGTGCTGCTAGGTTAGTTTCTACCTGTACAGGCTTTGAATCGCTTGGTGATTGAATGAGGCTCTTATTTTAAAACGCTGTAAGTAATTTTTTTATGGCACTTTTTATTTGTTCTACCTGTTGTCTGAAACACACTGTGCATATTATCACCAGTTTACTGACATAATGAGACTAACATTGACTGGTGTTACTTTGCAGATTGGGCTCCACTAAATATTACAACCAAGCAGGATGTATAAATGTCATATTTCACCTTGTAATATCGTGATGCCTATTGGCTGCGGTTCTACAGTTGCTTCTTGTTTTTAATTGGTTGGCTTTGACCGGAGAAAAGGGCTGTTAAGGTCATACATTCTGTGGATGTTTGTCGCCGTGGTTCTTTTCTGCTGCAGCTTCCTCTCTGGGAGACTTTTGCAAAGTCTGTTTTTACTATGATCAGCTGAGAACTTGGATGTGTGTTGGGGTTTCTTGGTGAAATGCTTTTGTTTTAATGGGGTTGTCCCTGGTCTGCACATGTGGAAGGACCAAATGCACCCCCCCCCCCCCCCCCCCCCCCCTTCCTTCTTTCTGCTCTCTCCCTCCATCGTTCTTTGTCCTGGGAACACACCAGCCAGAGAGGGGTTGGAGGAGGAGAGGGGGGGAGGGGTTAGCCAGCATGTCAGACAGGGGAGAGAAAGAAAAGGCGAGTGAATTGCATGTGGCAGACGGACACAGAAAGCAGACAGTCGTCTGGGAACAAAACTAAATGAAAAAAACGCTTATTTTCTTTCTTGTTTCCCTGATTGCGTACAACCTTTCTGCCGAGCAGATTGGGTGTCAAACTTATACTGGGTGCTAGCCATCAGCCAGAGGACGCCAGCCAGAAAGAGAGGATGGGGTATCATGAAAAAGAGGGGAAACTGGAGTAGATGAAAACTGTCCCAGTGAGGAATCCTGCAAATCACTCCACTACCAGTCACCCTCTTACACAAGCTGCTGGGGATATTTTTCTCTCTGAATTGCACGCTAGGAGAGTCTCTACTGTATGTGAAAGAGAGCGGAGAGCTGACAATTACACACTGCTGCTGGAAAACAAGGCTTGGTGTCCATTCTGTCTTTAGAGAAGAACCCAGCGGGAACAGTACTGAGGACAGGTGTTGGAGCAATAAGAAGGATCAAACTGGGTGTGAAAGTGTTCAGTTTGAAAGGAATGAACGCCTGCTAAGAGTGCGACCTGACTCGACCCAGTGTAAGTGTGACTAATGTGTTTGTATTTGTGGTGTTGCCCTTCGGTTTTTCATGCAGAATGTTTTTGTTCTGCAGATACTGGAGCCATGCTTGTTTTTTTTTATATAAAGATCACATCAGAAAATCCACATTCTTTTGTTATTACACAAGTGGGATGGAATTCAGTGGCCTCCCTGGTCTCTGTGCACAACAAGCAAGTGTAAAACTCTAAGTTTGTAGATGTGAAGGCATGGATCATACCTAGATTTCATTGTTGACAACTTTGCATATTAGTGGGTACAGAAAGCATTTAGATTTTATTTCTCATTAATGTACACTCAGTACCCCATCTTAACAGAAAGAAACCAGAAATATAGAAATGTTTCTATATTTATTAAAAAAGAACAAGTGAAATATGACACTGTCATAAGTATACAGACCCTTTAATCGGTAATGAGTAGAAAAAACGTTTTGAGCTAGTACAACCATGGGTCGTCTTGGGAATGATACAGCAAGTTTTTCCACCTGGTTTTTCGGGATCCTCTGCCATTCTTCCTTACAGATCCTCTCCTGTTCTGTCAGGTTGGATGGTAACGTTGGTGGAAAGCTATTTTCAGGTTTCTCCAGAGATGCTCAGTTGGGTTTAGGTCAGGGCTCTGGCTGGGCCAGGTTTTGTTACTTCAGCTGTGTGCTGAGGGTCATTGTCCTGTTGAAAGGTGAACCTTTGGCCGAGTCTGAAGTCCAGAACCCTCTGGAAGAGGTTTTCTTCCAGGATATCTCTGTACTTGGCCACATTCATCTTTCCTTCCATTGCAACTTGTCATCCTGTCCCTGCAGCTGGAAAAAACTCCCACAGCATGATGCTCCCACCACCATGTTTCACTGTAGGGATTGTATTGGGCAGGTGATGAGCAGTGCCTGGTTTTTTCCACGCATACCATTTAGAATTAACACCAAAAAGTTTAATCTTGGTCTCATGAAACCAGAGAATCTTATTTCTCATAGTGTGCAGGTCCATCATGTGTTTTTTGGCTTTCATATGTCTTCCACTGAGGAGACACTTCTGTTGGGTCACTCTGCCATAAAGCCCTGATTGGTGGAGGGCTGCAGTGATAGTTGACTTGGTGGAACTTTCTCCCATCTCCCTACTGCATCTCTGCAGCTCAGCCACAGTCTTTTTTGGGTTCTTCTTGACCTTCTTTCACCATGGCTCTTCTCTACCATTGCTGAGTTTGGCTACAGGTCTAGGAAAAGTTTTGGCCATCCCAAACTTCTTCCATCTGAGGATTTTGGAGACTCTGTGATCTTAGGAACCTGGAGTGCTGTAGAAGTTCTTGGCCAGACCTGTGCTTTTGCCGTAATTCTGTTTCTGAGCTCCTTGGGCAGTTCTTTCTACCTCATGATTCTCATTTGCTCTGACATGCACTGTGAGCTGTAAGGTCTTGTAATAACAGGTGTGAGCCTTTCCTAATCAAGTCCTATCAGTTTGTTTAAACACACCTGGACTGCAATGAAGGAGCAGAACCATTTCAAAGAGGATCAGAAGAAATGGACAGCATATGAGTTAAATATGAGTGTCTCTGTAAAGGTTCTGAATAATTCTGACCATGTGATATTTAAATTTTTCTTTCTAAATAATATAGCAAAAATGTCTATCTGTCAAGATGGGTTGTTGAGCGTACATTATTGAGAAATAAAAGGAACTTTCTAGATTTTAGCAGGTTCTGAATACTTTCCATGCCCCCTGTAGCTCTGTGTGGAACTTTAAAACAGCTTAGTTAATGCTTTGTTCAGTACGAACTGCCTTTGTTCATCATTTATCTGCTGGGTTGCTGCTTTCTACTGTACTTACCTTTTTTCCCCAAAATGTCAACAATGATGGTGAGATCAGAGGATTCTGGGTATTTTTCTTTTCAAGCTGCCAGAGAATAACTCGAAAGCAATAAGTGTGTGATTTTATTATAAATCCAACAATGTTTCTGATGATTTATGTCCTCTGTATTTCTCTGTTTCCAAATGTGTATCTTGACCTACATCAGTCCACAGCAGTCAGTTCTGAGTCGAGCTGAAATACCAATTAGTCTTCATAAATCTTATATAAAGTGTATTAAAATGGTTGTTGGATATTCTAATGGTCTTGTGCTAATTAGCATTCATAGACTACACTAAGTAATTATTATTTTTTGAATTTACAATGAGTTGCTTGATGCTGTAGTTTCCAGAATTTCAAAGTGACAAATAGTGTAAATGTAGCAAGTAACCAAAAATTACACTGTAAAGAAATGTTGTTTAGATTCACGTTAATTAACGTAAATAGGCCTGCTGTAAACTGTTCATGGTAATTCTTCTGAAAATAAACATGCAGTTATATTGGTTACAGTCTCCCATATTTGAATACAGTGAAACTGTAAAACGTGTTACGCTAATCCAATAAAAAGTTCAATATTATGATACATTTCTGACAGCTGTAGTTGTCAGAATTTTAACCATGGAAAATATAGGGCTAATGTAGAATACTTGATGGTAAACTTTGTTGTTAATTATTAAATTCACAATTAGTAACTGTTGTCAGCTCTCGGGATGGTTCTGGTGGTTCTAAGCTTCTCTTGGTTACATATGGTGGTGCTCTGTGAGTCTCTAAAGCAGCAGCACATTTCTGTAGGCCTCTTCCAGATTAGTGCCATGAGACAGTCCCGTCTCACAGCTCTATAGAGGTCGAATGTTTTGACTTCATACTGGGTGTGTGCTCTGTGAGGTGCTGTTAACTCTGAGACCTTATAGAGACACATGTGTGACGATCCAAATCCTGTCCAATCAGACGGATTTACCACCAGTGGACTCCGATTACGCTGTAGAAATGGATGATAAGCAAATATTGGCTTAATGGCAAAGGCCGTGATACCTGATGTGATTTTAAAATCTCGATTTTATATGTGAGACATAAGAATAAAAACATCGTGTTGTATGTAAAGCTTTTAGAGACTTAAAATGTACATACCCTTTGGAATAGCTGTAACATAAGAATACATGCATCTATTTATTGATGTTAACATGAAATCAGTTTAAATCTGTGTATGTGTGTTCCTCCTGTAAGAAACAGAGATAGCTCTGCTGAAATGGAGAAGCTGTTTAGTGTTTAGTGTGAAAGCACTAACAGAACATTACATTCCTGACTCAGGTCTTCAGTAGATCTCGAATGTCTAAATGCTGTGTCAGCAGATGCTCAGTAGAAAGTCCAACACCTTTAGATGGAGATGGATGTGTATTTACCTTGGATCTTCAAACAGTATCAACAGCAGCCTGCAGAGCTGGATAGATCAGGCAGTTTATTCCGAATAAATTGCTAGGGAAGAGTCCTGTCAGCCTCTGGTGGAGGTGTTATTGGTCCTCTGTAGAAGAGAAATTATAGAGTGGCCCTGAAATCCTTTTATGACAGAGAATGAGCTCTTTTGGTTTGTTGTTGGGGTTTGTTTGAGCCTGAGAGTAGAAGCCAGATGTAATATTTAGGATGGTTCTGATGCTGAGTTTTACTATTAAGGCAAAGGGACGTTTCAGTTCATCCTTTCCTCCTGTGGTCTACACATGCTTAGGATTCTGGGTGGTTACCTAGATTTCCTGTCACACAATATGTCTCAGACTAAGAACAGGATTTTTTTTTCATCCCTCTAGTGTCTGTCTGGTTGGAGAATTATGTTTGTCAGCAATATGATATGCAGATGATATGCAGAGGATTGCCCCCAGCGTCTTTCCTCCTTTTTAAAGACCCATTCTGATCATCATTTATTATCATTGGCAATTTTTAAAGCATTCTCAGCAGTTTTTGAATTATGATTATGCCGTGTATTGCCAAAATCACAAAAACTGTGGCGTTTTCTAGGATGTAGCTTCTGCAGAGCGGAAGCAGCTCATTAGGAATTGACCTTTGCATTGTGGGCGGGACTGTTGGCGTAGATGACATGTTTTGAAGATGAGGATTACAAATTTCAGAGTTTGTTTTCGCTGTGCATTAGCTGTTTTATGGGCTTTATTGTCTTGGACAAACCACTTTATTAAAGGACTTTAATTGGACTCTTATGGTTGTAAAAAGACTGTTTTTGTTGAAGATGGATCACTTTAGTCACATTTATTGGACTTTGAAGAGGTAAGTTTCACATTTTAACACAGCAGCATGCAGCATTGGCTGTTGCCCCATACATAGCTGATGTAATGTTAGATCTGCTATCGTTTTCTCTACTCAGACTACGGATTTAAAGCGATTTGAATGCAGAAACGCTCAGAAGTGCAAAACATGATTTTCATTGGAGTGGGTCTTTTAAGCCCTGAACCGTTCAGACAGCCTGTGTTCATGCTCTGTATGGATTCACTACAGAATGCTGACCTTACATCAACTCTGAGTCAATTAACGATGTCCACTGGGATGGGGGGTTGTAGCCTGGTACACTAAGCTATGAGACGTTCACTGATCATAGGAACTAGTTGTGGGCATTATAAACGTTAGAAGGTATAAATGATATAAATTTAGCCAAAGGTAGAGATTTTGACTGTACCGCCATATCACAGTTATGCATTTTAATGAGGTCATCAAGCTGCATGCCTGCATGTAACTAGGACACACTTCCCGGTAGGGGAGAAACCTGTTGACCTTGAAGCATTTTTAATTCAAATATACTCGTGCGATATTACATGTATAAATAAGTCAATAAGTTACATTTATTTTTGTAAAATCTAGCTTTTATGTTATTTAAAACATCTTCATCTTTATGTTGTGGGGATTTTTAAAATTAATTTTCCACAATAAATGTTCTTTAACAGGCCTAAAGCTTTTTGAAGTTCTGCTGCAATGTATCTACAAAGTGAGAATGTTTATAAGCGGTCATTTTGACATATGTATAAAATAAAGAATATATCGCGATACATATCGTTATCGCATGCTTTAGAATAGAAGCCAATAGCCAATTGCCTTAGCCAATAGATCATATTGCAATATAGTTTGAGGCCATATCGCCCAGCCTTAGGAGGAAGGTATTCTCTGAGTTTCTGCTTGGTAGTTAGCTGGTTGGGGCTGGTCAAGCTTGATTTCCCCCAAAATGTCAGATTCTTTACCACAGGACACGGCATGGGGTGTCCATAAGAACCGACATTAGGACTGGTTCTGTGTTGGGTCTGTGGAGATCCTTACATGGTTGCTAGTAAAGCAGGATCTCCTTTGTTGTTCTGCCCATGGATTCTACTTCCTGCATAGCAGGGTGTATCAGACCTGCTGCTGTCCTCAGAATGCTCCTGTTGGGGTGTGAAGCTTTAGCTGGGTCAGACTAGCTTCTGTTTTCTCCTCTGGAGTCAGAGAGAGGGACGTCTCCACATCCTGGTGACTGGTACTCAGACCCAACATTCATTCTAATGCTCTTCTTAAGCGCGCCTCCATTTTTGTTTTACTTTCACTGTTTCCTCTGTAATCAGGAAGACTTTCACTCAACGTATCCAAAACAGAGACAACTGGCTGATTGCTGTCCGACTATGTTGGGTCAGAAAGCAGAGAAACGACCACAGAAAGGACAGTGTTGCTGAGTGAAGGCTCTATTCACTCTAGATCTATTGCAAACGACTATCTCTGACTGAGGTTTGCTTAAATAGGACCAGACACACACACACACACACTCATTCTCTTTTTGCTAATAGTAGTGAGGACCTTCATCGACTTCCATTCATTTTACTGACTGTACAATGCCTAACCCAGACATCTTTCGTAACCCTAGCCATTACCAATCTATTCCTAACCTTAACTAAATATTAATTCATACCATAACTGTAAAAACCAACCAGTAGAGCTCAGCAGCTGTGAGGAGCAGGCAAAATGTCCTCACTTTGTATTAAACGGTCTTTACTTTATGGGTGAGTCTGAATTCTAGAAAGAAACACACACACACACACACACACACGTTGACATGGGATCTGGGTCAGCTCAGCTGCTCTTTCAATTCAAACCAACATATTAGCATTTCATCCATTTCAGACTAATGCAGTTCCGTCACTGTGTATTAGGTTATGTTGTCATGCACATCATCTTTCAGTATAGAAATATTGAAATTTGACCAAGTATTAAGTTGTAAATTTTCTCTAAACTTTTTATTATCATGGATGTGATTGATCCTCATGAAATATGACCCAATATGACTATACAGATGATGGGTTTTGCAGAGGAGTTGGTGTGAATAGCCTGCAGCAGACGGCTCTGGGATGTTTGTCTGGTGTAAAAATACATAACTAAAACTGCAAAGGGCTAAAATACAAGCATCCACTAGCTGGTAGGTAACATTCAGGTTCAGTGTCCTGCCGAAACATCTGGATCCAGGATGGCGAAGCTGGAATCCACCTAACAGGCTTCTATTTGACCACACAATTACCCTACAAAGTGTAAAAAAGAAAACATAGCTAAGGCTTTTTGCCCTGTACGCGTATATTCCCTGTAACAGTAGTTGCTTTGAGGTTTTCTAACCAGGATCTGCTAGTCTGTGTGCTAATGTGTTTATGTGACTGTAATAAAAAAATCTTAGCAGCAGACGGCTGCTGGCAGCTAGGCTGACTGGGGATCCCAAAAACATAATACAGTACATGATAAACAAATGATTATGTAAGATTCAATCATTTTATGGTTATGTCCATAAATTATTAAACTACTGAGTACATGTGCAACAGTTAAAGTGCAGAGGTTAGCTGTCCTCTCCCCTCTTAACGTCAGTGTAGTCTGCAGGTCTTACCATGTGCTCAGATAAATCTAAATATAATCACTAAATCATTTAGTCCATCCTACATGATGGTTAATCCAGGTTTGTGTTTACAGACCTGCCAACACTGTGTGGCCCAGTGATGCCGGTAACGCGTTACTTAGTAGCGCATTACTCCTAATATGAACACTTTTTCAGTAACGACTAGTCTTAACGCGTTACTATTTCCATACAGGTAATCAGATTAAAGTTACTTGTTTAAACCACTGTGCGTTTTTAAGCAAAAATATTTATTTGGTACATGGTGGCAAAAGCATTAGGAAAACAAGCAGCACTAGCAGAAAATATGGTTTTAACTACTTTCAACAACACTGCTGCCGTGTTTTTCTGTCGTAATCTGAAACAGTTGATTGTCTCATATACGGTCGCCATTTTTGTTTTGGCCTGAGTCTGAGTTCTGTAATCTGTACTGTGAGTCTGCCCCCTAGTGGAACTCTGCAGTAGTACTTGCAGTGAGCAAGCTAGTAGGTCCCTAAGACGCAGCTTGTTGCTTCACAGTTGCTGGTGTCAATGTGAGGTTAAAAAACGAGTATATTTCTGGCCTTACTGTTAATATGGACTTCCAATAAAGTGAGTATTGACAAAACTGGTTATTGTTTCCATGTTGAGGCAGTGGGAAGTGTTATTAGCTGCTAAGAGTAACTAATAAAGTAACTTGTAATCTAAATTAGTTTTAAATAATCAGTAAAGTAACAAAGTTACTTTTGTAAGGAGTAATCAGTAGTCAGTAATCATATTACTTTTTCAAAGTAACTGTGTCAACGCTGTGTGGTCTTTGAGTTCTTGGGATCTGATTTCTGTTCAGATGAAGACATGAGTAACGCTCCAGCGTCTGTCTTTCTCTTGTCTTCCAGCTGTCCCTCGGCGATGAGCAGTGTGAAGTGACACGGAACAGTTACGAGTCCAAGGAGCTGGTGTACTTAGTTCATATTTACTGCCAGGTAACACAGCAGACCTTACGCTGTTACTACATTATATCCTTCAGAGCTTTCATACATTCTTGCTTTTTTATTCCATCTTTACACCTGTTGGAAAACCAGTAAATCCGCCCCAGTTCTGTTTGGAAAAGGAAAGAAATCCTGCATAAACATGGCCTTGAGCTCAGCACGTTGAGCCCTTAACAGAGAAAGTATTCCAGTGAGACTGGTTGAGTGCCACAAACCCAAAAAAAGGAGGAGTAACCAGGAGCACCGTCTGAAAGGGGAGCAGAAAAGCCCACAGAGTCCTCCCTGTGGCGTCGTTCCCTGCCAACAATTTTAAGTCAGTCGGCTGAGCTGCTGCAGATTCTGTCCCACAAGCTCTGACCCTACTTCAGAAACATCTTTGTCCAGCAAATCAAAGCAGAAGACATTGCCACCTTTGAAATCCTGTTTTTTGTTATTTTTAAACATAATGAAGGGAAAAACTTTGGGTTAGCGCCGTTGGCTTGGAGTCACTGTGTTCTGCTTGGAAAGGCTGAGTAAGCTGCTAATGTTCTTTATTAGTGAAGACCGTTCCAGAACCTGTGAAACCCTTGCAGCTGAAAAGGACTAAACAGTGACAGCAGCGTGGCCAGGCGCATACAGCAGCTATCTGAGGAGCACCTACATCATCTGGAGACCCTCCTGGGACCAGCCAGGTCCTCTCTGTCCTCCCACCTGCATGTTTGGATCTTAGAGGCCCGTTCCAGCAGATCTTGGCTGACTGACTGTAGTAGAGAAAACAGTGGATAAACTACACATTCTCTAGACCAGCTGTTTTCTTGGGTCACCAACTTTATGCTTTAAGAAGTGACACATATGATCTGGTAGCTCGTTTCATTTCCTCCACCCTCCACAAGGAGGGGGCGCCACCAAAGGACTTTGCTAAGAAAACTGTCCATCCAAGTGTAGCTGACAAAGGTGCACCAGCAATAACTGTATTGGTACATTAGAAGGCTTGTGTCATAAAGTCCCCTGTAGTGTGTGGGGTAGATTCCCATGTTTTGGACTGCAGCTGGAGCCCAGACACCCAGATGTACCACTGTCACATTATTCATGTCTGCTCCTGAACCAGCATCAGGAGGTTGGCTAAGGGGAAGAAAACCTGAACTGTTCTCTGTATATCTTCCCTTTGTTGAACAGCCAACCTCTAGTTTAACATCAGATTGATAAATCAGGGAATGTCCCAAACGGCTCCATCATACCAGCTGTGAACAGTGAAGGGAGATTCGTGCACAGGATCTTCATCATGTGTTTTAGCTTGGCACCATCACAAAAACACAGACTATAACAAAATATTCATAGTTTATCTGATTGGAATATTTGAGCGATCAGCTTTAGTATTGTTGTTTCACTTGTTGCAGGAATTCTAAATGTGCAAAACAGTTCTCCCCCGAGGTCAGCGTGGGGTCATTTGAATATGTGATTTTGAACAAATTATGTATTATTTATATCTGGTTAACCCATATTTTCCCTTGACTCATGTAACAGCATGTAGCTAATAAAGTATCTTCATTAGTACAAGAACTGCAGGATGGATTTGCTGTGAAACCCAGTCCAGCTGTCCCAGTGGGGCTCACCGCTGTGTGCTTCTGTTCCTGAAGGGCCGCAGCTGGATTGTGAAGCGCAGCTATGAGGATTTCCGTGTTCTGGACAAGCACTTGCATCTCTGCATCTACGATCGGCGTTTCTCCCAGCTGCCTGAGCTGCCTCGGTTGGACAGTCTGACTGATCAGTCGGAGGTGAGCTTGTCTCTCTGTGCTGATGGAGGAAAAGCTGGATGTTAAGAACTCCACATCAATTTGAAAGTTCACTTCTGAAACATGAAAATATTGTTCCTCAGGTATCCACTTCTTATTAGAAACCTAAATAACATCAATATTTTCTGGCATGTTAATAAAATCTATCCCAGTAAGGTCTCAGTTATCTCGGTCCTATTTAGTTTCCTACAACTTGATTTATTCACCATTCTGTTTCCTCACCACTTTGAGCCAGATTAAAGCTTTATTTAAGACTCTTCAAAGAACACAATTATGAAACCAAACTAATGAAACTGATTATTATTGTTATTAAATGCTCACCACCTATAGGAGGGGCCATAGGGGCCGGGTGATCTGTGGGATGGGCGGTAGTCGAAGGTGATGACTTTGGAGGTCCGATCCTCGGCTGCAGAAGCGTGGAATGTCACCTCTCTGGTGGGGACGGAGCCTGAGCCGGTGCGCAAGGTTGAAAGGTTCCAACTGGACATCGTCGGACTCGACCTGAACGTCTCATCGAGAAGGGTTGGACTTTTTCCTTCGATGACCTCAGTCCCACTAGCATACCTTCCAGCTTGGAAACAGAGTCTGAGGACTTTGGGTCGGGCTTTCCAATCTCTGGTGCTGAGGTCACCGAGGTGCTTAAAAAGCTCCTCCGGGGTGGATGAGATTCGCCCGGAGTTTCTCAAGGCTCTGGATGTTGTAGGGCTGTGTTGGTTAACGCGGCTCTGCAATATTGCATGGACATTGGGAGCAGTTCCCTTGGATTGGCAGACCGGGGTGGTAGTCCCCCTCTTTAGAAAGGGGGACCACAGAGTGTGTTCCAACTATAGGGAGATCACACTTCTGATCCTCCCTGGTAAATTCTATTCAGGTTTCTGGAGAGGAGGGTCTGACGGAAAATCAAACCTTGGATTCAGGAGAAACAATGCGGTTCTGCTCCTGGCCGAGGAACACTGGACCAGCTCTACACCCTTAGAAGCACAGCCAATGTGCTGAGGGGATCCTTTTTGCTTCATCGGAAAACAATCTACAGCTTTTGCTGGAGCGGTTTGCAGGCGAGTGTGAAGCGCCTGGGATGAGGATCAGCACCTCCAAATCCGAGACCACGGTCTTAAACCAGAAAAGGGTAGAGTGCCTTCTCCAGGTGCTGTTGAGGTCCCGCTTCAAATGCAGAAGTTCAAGTTTCTGGGGGTCTTGTTCACGAGGGAAAAATGGAGTGGGAGATCGATGGACGGATTGGTAAGGTGTCTGCAGTTATGTGGGCGCTTTACCAACAGAGCTGAGCTAAAAGGCAAAGCTCTCGAGTTATTGGTTGATCTATGTTCCTACCCTCATCTATGGTCACAAACTCTGGGTGGTGACTGAAAGATCGAGATCATGGAAAAAAGTGGCTGAAATGAGTGTCCTCTATAAAGTGAGACGCTCAGTCATCCTGAAGGGGCTCAGAGTAGAGCTGCTGCTCCTCCGCATCGAGAGGAGCCAGTTGAGGTGGTTCAGGCATCTGGTCAGGATGCCTCCTGGACGCCTCCTTGGTGAGGTATTCCAGGCACGTCCCACCGGGAGGAGACCCAGAGAAAGACAGAGGAAACACTGGATGATGGATGGATGAAAAGTGTAGACTACATAATTATGACATAAATGAAAAGTATAAATATATATAAAGTGAGAAGAATTTGCTTCCAAATGAATTGCACAGCCTATAACTCGGGGGGATGCTTCTTCCTTCTCATTTTCAAACTCAAAATAGTTTATTTTTTTGTTTAATTATTACTTCTGTTTTGACTTTTTTTGTCTTTGCTGACATTAGTTTTTTCAGAGTTTGAAATAAAGATATTATCATCAATCTCTTGATATTTTATTTACAGTTATCTTTCACATTTCATTCTGCTTTAAGAACTTCTAAAGGTGACTTTATATCATTGAGAATAGTATACAGCAGACAGGTCAAAAGGCATTGATGCTTTAAGAAAGAGATTAATAAATGTTAATGTTCTGAACGACTCAGTGACTAAGTTAAGAAATGTTTAATCCTGTCTTCATATTATCCTGTTTTTTATTATATTTTGCTCTAAATGTTATTACATAGAAAAGACACTTCTGTACGTCAGTGGGCTCAAATTATTTGTTCCCTGCAAGCAAACAAATAACCTGTGAAATTACTCAAAGTAATTTAATAGTTGCTGGATGCATTCTGATAAACCAGGAAAAGTATTAACTGAGTCATTAGCTTCATAATAAAGGTAGCAGATCCCCGAAGGCTTTAGTTACAGCTAAAGAAATGAAGTTAAACCTCATTCAAAAGAAAGCGTTCAGCTGACTGAGCATGTACTATACTAGGATCAGTTTCTCCCTTCAGCAGATTTTAGGCCAAGCATCCTCTGACTGCTAAGAAGGGACTGTGTGCTCGGTGGGCGTGCCACGTCCCAAACAATGGGAGTTTCAGCTGCGAGTCATAGAAGGGACTTGTTATTTGATCTACAGATGGCAAATAGGACAGAAACCCTGTCTTACGACTCATGTTCATGTGTGAGTAGCTGCCTCAGAGCCAGTTTCTGGTGAACGCCTTATAGTCGGCGTAGTCAACCACACTACTGAGAAACAGAAGCACTTCTTCTCTTTTTCTTTTCCTGAAATAAAAAAATGCCTGCAAATACATGTACACACTGTTGCTTTATCCTTAGTTTATTTCCTCCAAAGTTGATGTATTTATACATTCTGTCTGTACAGAAGCAAAGTCAAATATCTTCCATCTTGACTAAATAGGCTGATTTTGATTTTACGTTTTGTTAAGACCAGTTCTCTGTTTTGTTGAGACAGTTTGCTGCTGTGGTGACGGTTTATTGAAGGGAAACTTATCTTCACACCAGCAGCTCACCCATTACAGCTCATCCAGTGGCGGCGTAGGCTCTTGGTGAACGGGGCGGTGCAGTAATGCTCTGTTTTCTTCCATCTTCAGTCGATTTCCCAGATGTTGTTGGCTTACCTCTCCCGACTCTCCGCTATCGCTGACAACAAGATTAACTGTGGCCCCGCCCTCACGTGGATGGAGGTAACCTCTGACCTCTGCTCCATCTCAAAGCTTTACACTGACTTTGTTTCTGAAATGTTTTTCACCAGGTTAATTATGTATTACAGTCATTACAGTTGTTACAATATAAATTGTTTTTAGCATTCTTAGGATTAGACGCACTTTCATTTATTGCATAGATAAACTGCTGTTGGTCCTGTATTTCCCTTCTATAAAATGGACACTTAACTTCCTTTGAGTATAGTCCTAAACCCAGGTGAAGTTGAATTTTTGAATTTTATTTTGCTGAAGAATCTAGTAAGCACCAACATCTCCTCCTGAGGAGCAGTCTACAGAATGATATTGTCACCAAAGCAGAGCAGTTTTAACAAATGAGTGTCACTGCAACAGATAATGCAGTCCACACTTGTCACAAGAGGGGCAGATTAAACGAACATGAAGGGCTGGCAGAAATTCTCCAGGAAGCACCAGAGGTAGTTAGGTTCTCCAGTGAATTCACCGTTTGATTGTTTGAGAGATCTGGAAAATTGTTTTAATAAAAGGAAACGGCAAGGCAATTTTATTTGTACAGCACACTTTGAACAACAAAGTTATTCAAGATTCTTCACATGATTCGGTGGTAAAGAGAAAGACAAAACATATGATAAAAAGCATGGAAAGTAAAAACAGCAATTTAGACATAAGGGACTATCTGGAGTTTCAGACCCTACATCCAATCAGGCGCTTGACTTTGATTTCTTCAGTATAAGTAACTAAACACAAACCGCTACCAATCATTTTCACCTCCTGACAGTGCTAATAAATGTAATAAAACATGAAAAGCATAAAAAATACACAATCAGAAAAATGAAAATGGAGACAAAAAAACAGATGAGCATGAGCAGGAGTCCCTTGTAGAGTATGTAACATTCCCCCTGCAAGAGTCTAATCATACCTCTACTGAACACTCCTAACATCATCAAGTACAGGTTGCTGATTGAAGTATCATGAAGATTTGTGAAAGCAGGCTAAAGTGATAATGAAACATCTCAGATTAGAACAATGGGATTTTGGGGAATGTGCTCAGGAAACTCCCCACGTTAACCTCATCGATAAGCTGTGGTCAGTAGGTGGAGAAACAGGAGACGAAGTTCAAAGTCCTGATCTCCAAGTAGACTGTAAATATTACACAGAAGGAATACATTGAGGATATGTTGTAATCCTCCCTCGTCATGCCATGGAAAAAACAAAACAAAAACAAAATATATATATATAAACATGAAGCTGATAATGTCAGTGCCATAAAACAGAAATTTGGTCATGACTGTAATTTGATTGGAAATAAACAGATAATTGAGGAAATGCCTTATTTTTATGTACAGTGTAACTATAAAGTACCTACTTAAGAGAGAGCAATAAATGTTTTTAAAGCTGCACTTTTATTCTAGAGGAACCATAAAATGGCCTGAGTCCAGAAAACTATTAGGGAGTTGGATTTCTTTCTTTCATATTTAATATGAAAGATTAAACAGGATTGTTGGTTTTGCTAAATATCTACAAACTAAAAACTATAGAGACGTTTTTTTTCCTGCCTGTCATCCTATAGAGATACACCAATGTTCTGTGTGTGTGTGTGTGTGTGTGTGTGTGTCCTGACCAGGTGGACAACAAGGGGAATCACCTGCTGGTTCATGAAGAGTCCTCCATCAACGTCCCGGCCATCGCTGCTGCTCATGTCATTAAGCGCTACATTGCTCAGGCCTCAGATGAGCTGTCGTTTGAGGTAATAATATATAGCATAAGTAAAGCAACAAGCAGAGGGAACCAGTTCCATGTCTGACCTATATAAAGGGCTGAGCTGGTAGCATTGCATCAGTCACTTTGTTTCACTATCTAGGAGCTGTCTCTCCCCATACAGGACTGCAGCAGCACATGATTTCCTCCTAAAGTTTGCAGCGACCACTGTGGTGCAAAAGTATTCCTACCTTTGGGTTCTTACACATTTCTTCATGTTGCAGCTGCATTACTTCACTGTTTTATTGGGATTTCATGAGTCATAGTTGTAAAGTGGAAGGAAAAGGATACGTGGTTTTTGCAAACCTTTTTATTGCTAAATATCTGATCAGTGTGGAGTGCCTTTGCATTTAGCCTCCTTCAGGTTTTCGGATCACCTCCAAATTCTATGCACGTTTTCCTGGTCTCATTTCCTAAACATTTCATCAAAATCCAACTATAAGTAGGGGCTGTGGTGATATGAGACCACACATCATCCTGAACAGACCAGCTACACAATGAAATATGGTAATAGAAGAACTATGCAGTGGGGAGGCCTTATTTCAGCAGGGAGATCCTTCAGGGTTGATGGAAACATGTAATTCCAGGACAGTCCTGGAAGAAAAGCTTTTGGAGGCTTGGAGTGAGGATCAGCTTACAGCAGATTATCAGGCCTGAACATGCACCTACAACCATTGTGGATGGAACCATGTTCATATATGGCAGAGGTCACTAATAGGTGGACCCTGGTCCGGGTCCGGACCGAACTGCTGTCTCATGCGGACCTGGACCCAATGCTAAAACAGAGTTCCCCATTTAAAACCTTGCTGAGCGCTTCTGGTTTGCCAGCGCATCTTTTCCAGTCTTTACAGTAGTGTTCAAACATCCTGGGAAACCAACAGACCAATCGCTTGTAAGTTTGACTGTACCACATGACACCAACAAGCCATTCCAGCCAGTCAGGAAAACTTTGAAACACTGAAGCACGGACAGGAGTGTGAGAGAAGTCACAAAAAATTTCTCATTTTTCTCACCGAGTATAAAACAAGGAAGTAAAACCCTAAAAATGGTCAGCTTTTAAATTTGTTGAGATTTAAATTGATTGAAATAGTTTGAGATGGTAGTGTGCAAAACGAAAATCAAGCCTTTCCTTATTTTATGGTTTTCTGAAGTTAATAATTTGTGAACATGGACAGTTGTCATGTGTTATTTAAATTCTTATTGAACTTCTTATTTTTATTTATTAAATGAAATAATATGTCTAAAAAATCTTATGTTCAGCACTTTTTTACATACTGTAACAAATGTCAAAGTATTTGAATTAGACAGAATTTAATTGATTTAACTGGCAAATCAATGAGTAAAAGTAATAAAATATATATATCACTGAATTGTAAGAAATTGCGATTTTCTGGACCTTGGCCTCAAGAAAATTTCTCAGGACCTTTTTTAAATTTGAGTAGCCCTGATATATGGGAAAGGCCAAGTCCAGAACTAATGCCCTGTCCACATGTAGCCGAGTATCTGATATTTTTCTTTGGTTTACCGTCATCCAAATGAAAAGGTGCCAAACATTTTTTTTTTTATTGAACTCCGACCAAAATGAAGATCTGTGTTTTCTCCGTTTTCAGTAGGGATGAGCAAGTACAGCATTATCGGTATCTGTTAATAATCTGTTAATAACCCATATGAATTATCTGTATCTAGAGGGTGACACGGGAATCAATTGTTGCTCCCGTCCCGATCCCCAAAAAATACTCCCGTCACGTCCCGATCACGTGACAGCCCCCCCAAAAAAAATCTTGTCCCAAAAAAATCCAGAGGGAAAGACTCCCGTCTCGACCCGAATCCCGTAGATTAGTAATTTACCTCCTATGGCCCTCGCTCCCCCGCCCCTTTTAAACCATAGCCTAGCACATTATCAAAGATCATCTATTTAGCTTTATCCGCCATCTTTAACCATATCCTGCATTCTCGTTGTTTGGCCACCTTACCACGTCATGAATGGACTCGTCTGACTACCAAACTATTAATGCTGCGTTTGAGAGCCCATCCAAACCAGTGGGATGTGGGGCTTCTCCTACCTGAAATGTACTAGCTCCCACTTCTAAGCGTTCGAGGCAATTGAAGTGGAATGGAAACAGAAAACATGGACGACAGCCAGGCTAAACAGATAGTCGCCTTGTTTATCAAGACTCATGCTAACAGATAACGACATTCATACCAGAATATGAAAAACAAGTTGTGTTAAAATGACGTGTCTAAAACGACACTACAAGCACTGAAGTACAGTTTATAGCCTATTCGTTCAAGTTTTACCTCTCAGGACGTGAGACTTCGTGGAGCCCACCATTATCCTCCGACTTAATTTTGGGTGAAGTCGGGGTACGTTGAACTACCCCGAGTTCGCAGGTAGGAGGTTCCACTTCGACAGACATTCCAGTGCACTTTTCCTATTTGGAGGTAGGATAAGTCCCGTGTCCCACTGGTTTGAATGGGCTCTCGAACGTAGCATAAGATACACGCATTTTCAGTCGGATATCATATGCTTACCACTTTATCCAGGTGGTGTAGCAACAACGTAGCAGTTTCAGTTTTGGTGCGTGCAGTGTAGTAGACCCGATGGAAGTCAACTAAAGATAGATGTGAAAAAAGGAAAAGAAAATTCTAATTTCCGGTTTCCCGTCCGATCCCGTGGATTATTTCCTGACCCGTCCCGATCACGTTACCAACAGTGAAATTGTAAGCCACACCCACCCGAAAGTGGGTGTGGCTTAACCAGGAAGTGGGTCTGGTTATCTTGAAATGGGCATGGCTTTAACCGTATGTGTTTTAAAGCATGCAATTGATATGGGTTGATCAGAAATTGTTATATTTATTGCTGATAAGAAAAGTATTTACATAACATCAGCATTGATCTTCAGGTCAATGGTTTTGATAAAAAACAATATACAGAACAAGTTGTGCAACAATCAGTACAACACTTGTGGTTGCAATGATGAAGTAAATTGTAATGAATAAGAATTTTCATCACAACATAAATCACCTATTAACTTTAATTTTTTTATGATCTGTGTGATTTTATTTTTTTGACTTTTTTATATCCACACCAGATATGTGTGTGTAGCTAATTGATTTGTAATATAATTTTAAACCATAACTACCTTTATTTATTTTATAAAATAAATAACATTTGATGTTACAGTCCCAGACCCACCCTGGGCCCTTTTAGCCCCTCTTTATTAACCTCCTGGATACGCCCCTGCTCAGCAGCACTTAACATTTAGCAATGGCCATTTATTAATCATTCTAAAAACTCATAGGAGTTTCTGGGTCAGAAGAGAGTGAGAAAGTATTTTTTCTTACTTTGGTAGCAGCGCAGCATGAAGTCCGTAACTTTGTTTTCTGCCGGATCAGCGCGATAGATGCGCTGTTGGGCCAACAGAGCTCCACTGCCAGACTAACCATCGCACAGCCAAAATACAAGGAAACTAGACGCGAGGTCGGTTGAAACAGGTTTTACTCCAGCACACAGACACACTCGGCTACCCAATGAGAATTTTTATTCAGTCCGAGCTCAGATATTGACTGGTATTACTCGTATGATACTTGTACTCAGCAAAAGTGCTTTATCCGTACCGGATCCTTGTTTCAGCCGAGTATCCGGCTCAACTCTAGTTTTCAGCATCTGCATGTGGACAGATGTAAGCGGAGCTTTAGGTGTTGCAGCGTCACAGTCCAATTACGGTATATAGTACATGTAGGAGCAATATGTAAGTAATTTTATGTTCACGGTGTAATGATATGTGTTCCCTTAATTGGCACTTTGATGGTGGGTGTGTCACTTTGGGTGTGTTTTTTGTGGTTACAAATGGTTGCACTCACCTGTGCGCATCACCTGCTTGGAGGATGTAAGGGTGGGGTGAGCTCGGGAGTGATACTTTTTGTTGACCGCAAGTTATGAAAAGGTAATGCATCATGTCGTAGGCTATTTGTACTGTGTTAATTATTTGCATACGTTTAATAATATCAACTGGATGATGATACGTTATGAAATGGAAATTAAACAGACAAGAGACAAGGAGGTTGCTTCCTGGTGCGCGTCATCAATTATCTTCCGTGTTTAGCTGACAAAGAAGGCAATGATGGACAGTTGGCCGCAACAGTACATACAAGTTAGAGAGTAGAAAGTTATTGGGAGAACTGCTGCCCCCTACAGGTTTGACATGTCAATGAATGTGCTTAAAAACGCATTTCTCTGGTGAGATGGGGATGGGGCTTTTTTTTTAAAACAACGTGGGGAAAATATGTGTTCTTTTTAAAACCCGGCTACATGTGTGCATGGCCTGAATCTAACTGAGAACCTGTGGCAGGACTTGAACTCTTCAGTCAGATTTCAGTCCAGTCTGATGGAGTTGGAATTGTTTTGCGTCAGTCTGTACAGTCGTGGCCAAAAGTTTTGAGAATGACACAAATATTAGTTTTCACAAATTTTGCTGCTAAACTGCTTTAAGATCTTTGTTTCAGTTGTTTCTGTGATGTACTGAAATATAATTACAAGCACTTCATACGTTTCAAAGGCTTTTATTGACAATTACATGACATTTATGCAAAGAGTCAGTATTTGCAGTGTTTGCCCTTCTTTTTCAGGACCTCTGCAATTCGACTGGGCATGCTCTCAATCAACTTCTGGGCCAAATCCTGACTGATAGCAACCCATTCTGTCATAATCACTTCTTGGAGTTTGTCAGAATTAGTGGGTTTTTGTTTGTCCGCCCGCCTCTTGAGGATTGACCACAAGTTTCCAATGGGATTAAGATCTGGGGAGTTTCCAGGCCATGGACCCAAAATTTCAACGTTTTGCTCCCCGAGCCACCTAATTATCACTTTTGCCTTATGGCACGGTGCTCCATGGTGCTGGAAAATGCATTGTTCTTCACCAAACTGTTGTGGGATTGTTGGAGGATGTTTTGGTACCATTCTTTATTCATGGCTGTGTTTTTGGGGTAAATTGTAAGTGAGCCCACTCCCTTGGATGAGAAACAACCCCACACAGGAATGGTCTCAGGATGCTTTACTGTTGGCATGACACAGGACTGATGGTAGCGCTCACCTTTTCTTCTACGGACAAGCCTTTTTTCCAGATGTCCAAAACAATCAGAAAGATGCATCATGGGAGAATCTGACTTTGCCCCAGTCCTCAGCAGTCCATTCACCAAACTTTCTGCAGACGATTAATCTAACCCTGTAGTTTTTTTAGTTTTTTTAAGAGAAGTGGCTTCTTTGCTGCCCTTCTTGACCCCAGGCCATCTTCCAAAAGTCTTCGCCTCACTATGCGTGCAGATGTGCTCACACCTGCCTGCTGCCATTCCTGAACAAAGCTCTGCACTGGTGGCACTCCGATCCTGCAGCTGAATCCTCTTTAGGAGACGATCCTGGCGCTTGCTGGACTTTCTTGGACGCCCTGAAGCCTTCTTAACAAGAATTGAACCTCTTTCCTTTAAGTTCTTGATATCTTGATATGTTGATTTAGGTGCAATCTTAGTAGCCACAATATCCTTGCCTGTGAAGCCATTTTTATGCAACGCAATGATGGCTGCACACATTTCTTTGCAGGTCACCATGGTTAACAATGGAAAAACAATGACTTCAAGCATCACCCTCCTTTTAACATATCAAGTCTGCCAACCCATTCTAACCCATTCAGCCTGACATAACGATCTCAGTACATCACGGGAACAACCGAAACAAAGATCTGAAAGCAGTTTAGCAGCAAACTTTTTCAAAACTAATCTTTGTGTCATTCTCAAAACTTTTGGCCACGACTGTAGATGTTTCTGCTAACATGCACATGACTCTGTGAGGAGCATGTGTTTTTCTTCCAGTTCACAACCACACACTGTTTAGTGTTGGAAGATCACTTCAAAATTGTGTTTTACATCACAGTGTGACCGGACTGTATGAATACTTTTGGATTAATAGAAACTGTTGAGTTATTTATATAAACGGTATTTTTCTGCATCTATCTGGTGTAAGTCTTTATCCTCTGTCTGCCTGTTGCTCCCTGCAGGTTGGAGATATTGTGTCTGTGATTGACATGCCCCCTAAAGAGGACACCACCTGGTGGAGGGGCAAGCATGGCTTTCAGGTACTCTCACACCACACTGCAGAATGAAAACTAACACATGTTGCTTTCAGTCTACCTCAGGCTGAAAACTGGGATTGATATTTCCCTCTAGGATTTAAAGACACATGAAGGGAATATTGCTTTCATTTTTCAAAGCGAATTCTCCTGGTTTGCCAAAAATACCAAAGCAAGAGACAAATCCACCTTATGTGAGGCTTTGAACAGATTACCGGTGCACCTGCCTCTCCTGTCACACTCAGCTCATTATTACTCCGCTTCAGTTCAGTTCTGAAGCAGACGGAAACAGGGGCTATTCAGGCCACATCGGATTATCACATGAAAAAATAACAAGACTTATAAGGTAAAGAATGAAAATTGGTATGACAAACAGAACCAGCAGGACTGTGTCTTTCCCATTCTGTGACCACAGCATGTCATGCTGTCCACTGGTTGGTTCAAGGCTGCTTACTAGTACTGATGGCTTTTACAGTATATGTTTGTCACAACATAATTGATTTGGTAAGCCCACACTGAAGGCCCAGGTAGCAAAAGTACAGCCGGCCACTGATTTTCAGTGTGCGTGTCTTGGCCGCATTGATATGGAAATTATCATGGAAATCTGATATGGGTGAGTGTGTGTTCTAATTGAAGGACCAATGGAACTGTAAATCAAATCAAGATCAAATCAAACTTTATTTATAAAGCGCTTTTCAAACAAAGTTACTCAAAGTGCTTTACAGATAAAAAAAAAAAAACACAACCCCCCCTTCAAAAATAAAATCATCATCACAACTATAACCCCCAACCGCCCATTACAATAATTAATTCTACTGGTGATAAAAGCTGCATTAGCGTCTCCGTATTGGCCCGAGAGAGAATGGGGCGGACTCTGGCAATGTTCTTTGGATGATAAAGACCTAGTTTGGTTATGTTTTTAATGTTAGGGATAAAAGTCAGCCCAGAGTCAAAAATCACATCCAGGTTCTTCACTTGTAAAGAAGAATTAAAAGACGATGATTGTAGTTTTGGTAAAAGTTTCTCTCTCTGAGCCTCAGGACTGATAATTAAAACCTCAGTTTTGTCCTGGTTGAGCTGGAGAAAGTTTTCTGCCATCCAGGATTTAATGTCTAAAGTGCAGTTAAAGGTGCATCCATTGGCCGTGTGTCATCAGAGACATGGAGATGTACAACTGTGTATCATCAGCATAACTGTGAAAGTTAACTCCATGTCTTCTGATAAAACTGCCAAGAGGGAGCATATAGATGTTTAAAAGCACTGGGCCTAAAACTGAACCCTGGGGAACACCACATATGATCTTGTGGACCTTAGAGGAACAGGTATCTAAACTTACCATAAAAGTCCTGTCTGTGAGGTAGGATGTGAACCATTTGTGAACAGCACCAGAGAGGCCGATCTGTTTTAAACGAGTTAAAAGAATAGTGTGGTCTACTGTATCAAAGGCAGCGCTTAGATCCAGAAGAACCAACACTGTCACCTTCTTAGTATCATAGTTTAGTCAACAATTATTTAAAATCTTTAAAAGAGGTGCTTTGGTTCATCATAAAACCAGACTGAAATTTCTCTTGGACATTATAAGCATTGATAAAATCAAGTTGAATAAAAGCAAGTTTTTCTAAAACTTTGCCTTAAAATGGTAAGTTAGATACCGGTCGGTAATTGTTTAAATCATTAAAATCTAAATTGCTCTTCTTCAGCACCACACATGCTCATTGACCCATTTTGTAAAATGGCAAAGAATATTGGAATATTGATAATTAGTAACATAAAATATATTACAACTTTTAGTAACTTACCCAACACTGACCAAGCGGGAGATCATAGCGCTTACATAAGGCTTACATTTAGTGATTAGAAAACAATTGATTCTCAGATCATGGCTGATCAAGCTAAAGTTCTGTTGTTTTGATCACCAGCTGAGGGTGGAGCATACTTTACTCTGCTACCTCTTTGTTTGATAATAGTATGTTATCTCTTGCACCGAAACATTATAATTCACACATTTACTGTAATTGTGTAACACAGGTTCAGTTTAGAAAGTTTCAGATTACCAGATTGACGGCTAAATTACTGAATGGGAATAAAACGGAGTCATTGCAGAAATGGTTGAAATGAGTTCTAAAGCTGATGTTGATGTAAATGCTGCATCACTGTTCATGCTGCCTTTTCTCTAAGCCCGCCTCTCATTGCTTTCCTCCCTTCAGGTTGGCTTCTTCCCCAGCGAGTGTGTGGAGCTTATAAATGATAAAGTGCCACAATCCATGACCAACTCTGTGCCAAAACCAGGTACCGCTCCTTTTCCCTGTCCGTTTCTGTGAGAGGAGCCTACAAGTCTGTGTGTGCTTTCGGGGTGGGTGGGTTCTGCTGATAGACAGTGTGCTACAAACCTGTGGGCATTATTTCATGCGTTAGAAAAGGTTGAGGACGGCTGTGCTGGAAGGCATCACAACTTGATGAATCCATCTCCACTGACAGCATTCTAGATCACAAACGGCCCAATAGGAAATCCGTGTTGAGAACAAATAGATGAGCTGTCCCAGACCACCCCCCCCCCCCCCATCATCATCTGCAGTTGTTTAGCATAAGATCATCGTTTCAGAATCAAACAGAGTACCATTAAAAAGCCGGACCCATTCCAGATCAAACCACAGAGTGTTCTATAAATCTGCCTCCTACCTTCTGAGTCCATCACTCACATCCATCCACCTGGTTATCTGGTGGCTGACCATCACAGACCCTCTAAGAGCTTAGAGCCCAGACTGAATGATGTGACAGAAACTCTCCAGCCCATGAATGAATCAAAGGATCAATGAACGTCATCAGAGGTTGTTGGGGTTCTTAGGGCTGAGATTTTCTTGGTTTACTAATTCCCTTCATTTTCACTAAACCCCACTGCTGCTTTGCTTTTTAGCTGTTTCCACCCCCCAGAACCCCTTTGTCTGCAGTTGGATTTCTGCTTGCCGCCTCCCTGCTTTTAAATGTTTAAGTGCCTGTTTGATTTCTTCTTGTCCTCGGCTGTTTGTGTTTATTTTATGCTAGAACAGTCACTGGTCGCTTACATCATTCACCTGTTTGAGGCGTAACCTTCTGTCCTAATGATGAAATGACATGAAGTGTTAAAAGCTTCTGCTCAGATGTTGAATGTATCATCGTTTTGCTCTGCACTGCTTCACTGCATTGTTAATAATGTCTGCTGGTTTTAGCATGTCTTGATCTGTTGCCTCTGACTGTGACTCCTCTGCCTCAGCATCCCCCTCCTCTGGCCTGCAGCCTGCTTCATGGAGTCTCTTCCCCCCCTGTACGTGTTGGTATACACACCTCACCTGCCTGTCTGAATATTCACCCTCACTCACCTGCAGATAAACACACTTATTTGGTTTTAAATGTAAAAAAAAGATTAGATTCCAGTACATTTTATTGAGTAGTTCTATTCAGCTAGTTTTTTTTCCGCACACAGAAGTACACAGCTGGTTTAATGTCTGACTTAAAGTGCTTTTCTCCCTCTGATTCTCTTATGCCTCCATCATCCAACCATGCATCCATCCATCCATCCATGTATCCATCTGTTGGTCCATCCGTCTATGGGATTGCATGCAGACTTGGAGATGGAGAGTGTAATGCCGGACAGTGCATGGGTGGCCGACCCGCTAAACCACTACAACCTGAGCTCAGGTAGACCAATCCAAACACCCCCCCTCAGTGTGTTGTCACCAGTTCCTAACAAAAAAAGTAACACACAAGAAACTTCTTTCTTCTTCCTGAGTGTTTGCACTGTCTCTTTAACGTTCATATTTATTATAGTATTTAAACTGGGTTTTGGCTCAGCCCTTCTTGTACACGAAGGTGTCGTGGCCATCTAAGCTGTTTTATTGGAAGAAAACATTGCAGTAAAACTTCCTAGCACACCTACCACTTTGTTATACCTTTCTGACCCCAGACCAACCAGGTTAGTTGTGCATTATGTGGTTAAGGATGTACTGAAGTCATTCTTTACCTTAATAGACTTAATGAATGAAAACCTCCACAGAGTTTCGGACCATATCCAGCATCGTAGTCACAGTAAGAGTCTGTCATGGTTAGTTTTCGATTTGTTCCTCAGTCCTTTACAGACCTGAAACTAATCTAGTTTCTTGGTTTCATCATTTTTCCATTGAATTATTTCCGTGTTTCTAGGGTGGACTGAACAACAAAGCATTTTACATCAGATTTTTCTATATAATGCCTATAATTCTCTTTGACTTGCTGTGTCTCAACCCTTGGACAAATCGTGGCTGATGGTGAGCATTACTCAGCCTAGTTTTTGGAGTTGATCATAATCTCTTGTTTTCTGATTCCCAATGGTCAGATCTTAGTGTTTCCTGCTCAGAGATTTCCACACTCAGATTTTTAAGTCATCATTTTATCCAATTTATGCTTCCTGAGGCGATGTTCAAGGAAGTTTCATAATATTACAAAGGCCATCACCAAATAGTCCTGAATTGTGGGAAGAAGTTTATGTTGGAGGATGATGTTTTGATCCTACTATTTTTTGGTTTTAATCAGACCTGTGAGTTACTCTCTCCCCTGGATGAAAAGTATCCTCATTCCTGGATTGTATCAGGATGCTTAGCTGTTGGTACAACACACAACTCACTAGCACTCTCACATTTTTCCTCCTTCACACAAAGGATTATCCTGATGTCCCAAACAATCAAGAAGAGGATTCGTTACCGAATTCAGCTTGATATTCCTGAGTTTGATTCCTGACCTTCACATACCTCCTGCTGATGTACAGCGAGCTCTGCACTGGTGGCAACATGATTCTGCAGTGCACTCCATTGGAGTAGATGATCCTGGTCTCTTGCCTGACACTCTTGTGACCTGAAGGCTTCCTAAACACAGCTGAACTCTCATCTTGAAGTTCCAATCCAGAAAATCAAACTTTTATTCCTGCTGCAAAAGAGTTGATCTAAACTCATAGGTTTTTTGATACAAAGTGATGATAGCCTCAGAGTTTTTGTGTCCCAAGAAGTCGATTCTTTCAGCCATCTCTCCCCTGGTTTTTAGCTCTCTGCTCATTAGATGGATGTTAACAGCTTCACCTGGGCTGATGGAACTACTAATATTAGGAAGGGTGATCAGTTTGTGCCAGGTCAAAGATAAAGGGAATTACTTTGGCTACCTTCATAAGCTAATGGAGCTCTTAACAATGGTAAATGATGCAGTTTTCACATTAATATTTCAAACCAGAAACCTCAGAGTTTACAAAGCAAAACATTTATTACCTCAGCCCAGAAGGTTATGTTTTCACCAGCGTTTGTCTTTCTGTTAGCGGCACAACTCAAAAAGTTGTCGATAGATTTTGATGAAATTTGCAGGAGATGTCCACAGTGAGTCCAGGAACAAGTGATTTGATTTTGGGGATGATCCAGATTACTGTTGGGTGGGACGTCGGTAGCTCTGTGCTCTCTGAGTGCTTTTCTAGTTTAAAGTGGACCTGGCATGAAATATGCATTTTTTGAGGTTTTTGATCATATCTTTTAGTTCCCCTAGCCTGCCTACGGGGTTAAAATTACTGATTAGTCTTTCCTTAGAACTCAGTAACGCGCTGTTTGGCAGTTCGGCATATGACGACACGTTTCGGCATATTACGTGTGTTAAGTTCAAGCCAATTACCTCCTTCCCCGAACTACACCCTGCAAGTCCGTCCCTCTGCAGCGCAGAGAGCTACGGTAACAGGCAAACAACAAACCAACAGCATGGAGTCCAGATCGCATCCAAACTGCACTGTATCTGGGTGTACAAAAGAGAACATAAATCTTTTGGTCTTCCCCACTTCTGAGCCACTGAAAGCTTGTGGATAGATTTTATGTATGCAGGGAATGTGCCCGGCCGACTGCCAAAGCGTGTGGTAGTTTGTGGCAAACATTTCTAGGACGACTGTTTTTCCCACTTGGGACAATACAGCAGGGGATTTGCAGGTCGCCTTAAACTTCTACCAGGATTAATACCAACTCTACGTGAACCAGCAAATATCCCTGTACAAGTTAGGATATTTCCTTAATGTCCTTCAGCTGTCAGTACACATTATGGCATTGTTTGAGCTGTTCGCTTTTCAATTAGCGTTGTAGCTAACATTCAGAATTAGCTTCACAGCTAATACCCCAGTTTGTTTATGTAGCATTGTTACTAGTATGCTTTTATTTGGGGGGAAAAACATTATATATCATAGTTGAACATTCAAAATATCGTTAGAGACTCATTGACCACAGAAGCGCATAGCCTAGGCCCCGCCCTCCTAAACCCGGTGCTAATGCTCACAGAAGGGCCAGCTCGTCACACCTTCAATTCTAAAACAAGGCTGAAATACAGCAAGCGATCCTTTGATATAGTATTAACTCTTTACGCGCCAAAAAAAACGTTTTTTCTATCAAATAAAACTTACTTTATTTTGAATATTATTATTTTAATTTTTCTATACAGGCCTATGTATTTTCTACATATGTATTTTTATTATTTATTGGCATTATTTTTCAAGAACAGGTGGACATATCTGTTTACGCTTTTATGAGGCTCCATTAGTCTATTCACTACATATAACTACAGAAAGGAAATTATTGGGCTAAGAATTTTACAGATCCATGCCCAAAATAACCAACAGGCTCATCAAATTGTCTGATCCATTATTGATGATCTTCATCAAACTCTTCCTATTACCCACCCATCATCATCGTCAGTTGCAGCGGGAAAGTGAACTTTACTGCTGTTTACCAGCTTATCAGCAGTCTGATTTCTCTCGTTTTTTTGTTTTTTTTTTCCCCGTTTTTTTTACGCGTCTGCTGCTATTTCTACGGATTTTACATTCCTGCTTCTTCTGGATTAGCGTTGTTATGACCGCCCTGCTACCCGATCACATACCTTTCTCTCAGTGGGAGAACGTGACAAACCGCATCGCACCTGTGGCTGCTGTGAAGCGTAATGGCGAACGGGACCGGTCGGCTGCAGCTGTGTGCTGCTTCACTTTCTTTCTCCCTGGACAACTGCACATCTTGATCAGAGGGAAGGCTAAATATTCCTCTTCAGAATCTGAATAAGCCAATACTTCTCGGTGTGGAACTCAGACGTCTCGGCATCATAAGTTTTATCTTTCTAAAACTGCCTCTCTTCAATCCTCTGACCACAGCAGCTGCACGCTGTCTCTCTCACTCGCGGAGGTGCATAAAAAGCATGATTTTCTCAAAAATGTTCCATTGTAACACCCAAAAATGTGGATAAAATTAAAGTTACAGATGTGCACCATCTCCTGATGTAAAGCAGTAAATAAATTAGCAGTGATATCTGCAGCTGTGGCTCGTTAAAGGTAGCAATATTGCCTGTCGCAAAATTGCAACCATGGCGCTTAAAGAGTTAAGGTACTTTGAGTGTGGCTAAAAAGGTCCCCAAACGTTGTGGGGAATCTCCAGTTCTACTTTAAGGGCCTGATTTATCGACATTTCAAATAAAGAGAGCAAAATTGTGTGCACAGCAAAGGTTTTGGGACTGCTGGTTTTCCTTTGTGACTGATTTACTAAGATTGTGTGAGCAATTCATAACAGGCACAAGGAGCAGTATTGAAATGAGGACTTTGCGTCCGCTTCTGTGTGCGTGCCAGCCTTTCTGCTCGAATCACTGCGCCACACCCAGAGATGGGAATAATGGAAGTGGATTAATGCGTCTCTGAAAAAAAAAGGGTGGGACGTCGCATCTGAAGTCTATGGCTACTAGAAAGTTAATTACTATTAGGCTGGAATGTCTGTGAATTATACTTTTGTTTGTCATTACTAAAACTTGATGTGTGGGGTGCTTCATGCAAGAGTATTTCATAGTTTGACTTATTTAAGATGCAGCATATCCTAAACGAGGCTAATCAACAATGAACAAGGTTGTTGGTCATAAGTGTTGATTATTATTAGGTTAGAATGTATGCAAATTATATTCTTTAGTTTGTCAGTAACAAACTTATGTTCAGTGTGTGGCACGAAGTCACGCAAACAGTGTGATGTTTGGTAAATCACACGGCGCCTGCTTATTTGCCTGTTCTCCCGGAATTTGCCGTCTTCTGACAGGAATGCCCACATTGCATATTCATCAAGGGCAAAAGCCCTATATGGTTTGCACTCAACTTTTTGCAGGTTTTACAGGTGCAGTCTTACCTCTGTGGGGTTAGTCAATTAGCTGCATTATGTTTTTGCGATGCCGTTTGCACCTGTTTTAACAAGTGCAAACCTCTGATGTGACCATATGTCTTCAGAGGATGGAAGGAACATTTTTCAGTAATAAAAAGCAGGATATAGTATTTTTTTTATGTGCATGTTGTCAGAAATGTTACCCAGAAGCATCGTATTAGAGGGGACCAGGTTCTCTTTCTTTATTTAAATGAAAGGAGCAGGTATCTGATCGTACAAAACCACACAGAGCTGCTGGTTGGGTTTCTATGTGTGGATAAGGGCCATCTGTGTTTTCTGTCTGTTTGGTTGAGGGTGAAAGGCCGCTGCAAGAATGCCATGGTGCTAGTTCTCCACCAGCCTTGATTTATTTAATCCATTCACAATGAATGGCCCTGTAAACCTATCCAAGGGACATTAATGCTTTGTCCTGCACGAGTTGGAGTCTCTGTCTCCCTCTCCTTGGTGACTGAAAGAGCACATTCCTGTAGGGAACCACACGGTACTGGAAAAACCTCCTCACTCTGCCTTAACCCACTCTCCCCACCACCAACCATAGCTGGGTGGAAATTGTTAACATGCAGCAGTCTCAGTTCAGATCAAAACCATACAAGCTCAAGGCTGTTGATCCTTTATTCCGGGTGATTGGGTTATTTTGTACTGAAACCGGGGATTAGAGTCTGCCCACTGTACAATAAAAATAAGACTTTCTTTTAACATCAATTTGAAATGAGAAAGTTGGGAGCTTTAGGTAAATGGTGTCCATTTGGATTCACTGGATCCATGACCCAGATGCAGAGCCTGCTCATCTGCTCCCCTCTTCATCATGTTTGGGGACCAACAGATTGAGCAGCTGTGAGCATATTTGGGCCAAGACAGCTGCTTATGTTGAGACCGAGAGGAAGGGAAATAGGGAGAGAATGTGCGAGACAGAGTCTAATTTGTCCTCCCGTTCCCAAGGATTATAGATCATTTCCTGGTGCTGTGAAAGAATGCAAGATGCCTGGTGTAATATACTACATCTCAGGAAGGGACTGTTGGTGTTGGTTTACCTTTTCTTTGTAGGAAGTTTTCTATGATCAAAAACATCCTTTAGTCATTTCGTGTATACAGAGACACCTGAAATAACTAAAACCTTATGATGTAAATGTTTACATCAATAAATAATGTGACAATGATATTGTGAAAAAACTGTAAAAAGCAATATAAAAGTCTAAACTCATTGTTATGAACTATTTTCCATTTTTCTTTAAAACTGCATTTATTAATATAGGACTTTAATTTAAAAAAATGTTATATATATATAACATAAATGTATGTTATATATATATATATATATATATATATATATATATTTATTAATTTAATTATCCTTTATTAGAAAACATTGTTCTTCACAACATCAGCTTTTATTTAATAATGGTGTTTTCCCCAATGGCCCTTTTTTATATATATTTATATATATCAAAAAAGATCATTCATCCACTCCATAATTATAAGTTGTTTAACACTGTGATTGAATTTAATACCTGTTGGATTTCATGTATGGCTTAACCCAGATGCTACTAATTTTGGCAGAATATTAACCCCCACCCCACACACACACACACACACACACACACCATTCTCCTCCCATGTGTGCTGGGTGACAGAAAACAGCAGCAATAGCTCAATAGCTCCAGTAGTTGTGTCGGACAGCAAGTTCTGAGTGCTGTCTCTGGTGGTTCTAAAAATATAATCCAAAAAACTCAAGATGGGATCCTCTGATAATTATTATTGCAAATAAAATGCGTACAAGTCAGAAGTCGCATATACGACATCATGCAGCTACCGCGAGCTAGCACTAGCTATAGCACGTAAAAAACACTCACCTAGAGCTTGTAGAGCTTCTCCTCCATGCTGGCTCTCACTCCACCAACTGCTTTATCCCCAGCATAGCTGCTACTTTCCACATGGTCAGATTTATAGAGGTTTTCTCCATGTTTAATGCTCCTTTTTTCGTCCTGGAGGCTACAGCCCTCAGTCCCCTTCTTCTTCTGCAGTTGTAGTCCGCTAAATGTTTTTACACAAAACCTAAAGTGTGTCTTAAAAATTCATGGACAACATATGTTCGATCCATGGCGCATTGACTGAAAAATTCAATCTATTATAAAAATCTTTTTCACAATTGAAAATGTTTTATATTAATAAATGCAATTTTAAAGAAAAATTTAAAAGATTTCATTATAATGAGATTAGACTTTTACATAAATTGAGTTTTTTGACAGTATGAGCCACCTCATACATGTGTGCGCCGCTCTGGGACAGATGTTAAACAGACATCTTGTCTCAGTCTAAACTGGACAAGAAATACAGAAATGACTGAATTAAACCCTGAATTAAAATTCTGTTTGAAGCCATTTATTGGTGATGTTACACTGGTCTACTGCCTGTATTGTAAGGCTGACTTTGTTTTAATGTCAAAATTAGTAATATAAAAAATTAAACAAATTCAAAATGCATAATTAGGGCTGGGTATTGATTCAAATTTCAAGAATCGCTTTGATTCCATTCAATACTTAATATCAATTATCACGATCCGATTCAATCTGATGTAGTTTTATATAGATATAGGTCAGTGCTATTAAAAACATTTTTTTGCTGTTATCTCAATCATATGCCTGTAATTCAATGACTTAACACTGGGTGAGTAACAGTTTACTAGGAAAAAACTGTATTAACACTTTCAAACCTGAGCCTTAAAACAGCTGTGGGGCTTTTAAGTCCTATATTATCTGTGAAAAAACAATGAAACCGATTTTTGTACTTGCAAATCGATGCAATTCTTAGAATTTTAATAAGAACCGATTCAGAATCGATTTTGTTGATTATTTTTCAATACAACCCTAGGCAAAACTTTATAATAGTTTCACCCCAAACAAATATAGCCATCAATGTTTTAAAAGAAAAGATTCAGCAAAACATTTATTTATTTATTTATATATTTTAATTATAACCCTCCTCTACAGCATTCGTTACAATTTCCAACACATTATGCGCATGAGGCGACTACAGGTCATTCAGTATTGAGGAAGGTGGGTTCGTATCTTGAATTTAAAGTTATCGAGGTGAACTGCTTAATATTTTGTGTTATGATATCGATTTGAGGCCAGATTGACCAGCCCTAGGTTGAACAGGTACGAATACTTATGCAAGCTCCTAGCTAACAAGCCAGGCTTTTGTTTAAACGAGTGGCTGTTTAACTATTGCTCGTTTTACAGTGGGTGAATCATTTCCATAACTGCAGTAATGTAAAAAAGAAAGCAAAGTATCCATCAGTGTTAAGGTTTCGCATATCAGGTCATAAAGAGTTGACACAATTTATTATGCCATAATCTGCTGTGCCGTTTCATAACTGAGTTTGTCCTTAGCCATATTTTAGGACCTTGTAAGGGCCAGGTGAGCTTCGGGCCATAAAACGGAAAACCTAAGCACTGACGGAGCCAGTGCGTAACTTTTTATGCCCGTCTGCATCTGTACTTAGATTACACTGGGTTAACCCTGAGTCTTTACATGCTGTGCTCTTCATTAAATAAATAATATACCCCTGCATTGTAAAACCATGCTGGCATGTACTTATGTACTGTATTTATATTTAGTGCCCTCTGAATGTTTTCAACAGCTTTGTGTCTGCTGCTGTTCAGTGAACTTTGCATCCAGCTGAACCACATCTCTTTTCCCAGGAGTTTAATAGATTAGCTATATCTATGTAAAAGTACCTGCAGCAGGTGACTTCATTTAGCACACAGCACTGATGGTTTTGTAAGCGATATATCAGGACAGCTGAAACACGGTAAGTATATTTCTGTTTAAAAATGACCAACGTGAAATTTCAATCTTTGACTGTTGTATCTGATAAAGTTACACTTACTTGTGCTGCAGTTTTTATCCTTTTATCCTAGTTATTTTACTGAGATCCCAGAGAAACTTGTCCCATGACCAGATGAGGATAGAGTAATGCTAACCTAAACTGTTTCTGCACACTGCCAGTTAGCTTGCTGAAGAGAGGCCAATATATTATTTTGCTATTTTGAAATTATTCGTTTACAACGAGCATACATGGTGATGGCTTAGAAACTAAATGCACTGTACCATTCTCTCTCATTGGAGTAGCTTTAGTTTAAACCCACTACAAGCAGGCCGGCTGCTGCAGGAGGTAGCTTGACCATTTTATCTGCTTATATTAGCTCACCAAACCTGGGAAGAGAGAGGAAGACGTTGTAAAGGAATATTGTACGAAATGAGCACTTAAGAAGTCCCTTGAGATCTTGTTAGCATACTGTTGAGGAATAATAATTTTACTCTGTTACTGGACAATGCCCATTTGTGACTCAAACATCTGACATATTGTGTCATAGGCAAATGCTAAATGGCTCTAATATTGAGGGGTGTGTATAGGGGATACACAGGGTTATCACTGTTACTTCACATTTATACAGAAATATTATGCTAGGAATACCTAAATGGTGTTGAATTTCTACAAACATGTATGATAACTTCCTGTTATGTTTGGCTCAGGTCTTGGGATTCTGCAGGAACATTCTGCAGCAGCAGTTTTTTTGTTGTTGTTTTTTATGATGCAGCCTGTTTAGCTAACAATAGGCAACCTGATGCGTTTAGAAGATCATTCTTTTACTGGGCCATGTGTCCTTATGAGAATGAATGGCTTCAAAGTCACTCCTATGGTCCCCACTTATTGTTTTAAGCAAGGATAAGGGCCTTGAAGTTCTGCTGTCGGGTTTCACCTAGGAGCTACTGACAGTCAATGTCAGGACCAATGGCCGCTGGCCGCTCTGCTTTGTGACCGCATACCCTGGAGGCCGCCATTGCTCCTCCATTACTGTAGTACCTCCATTTGGCCGCTAGGCCCCCATTGAAAAGCATTGGACTTTAGACACGTTAAAAACAACTTTAATGCCTGGTGCACATTTTGAAAAAAACTTTCTATGGCTACATATTCTTCCTGGGATAACGCTGGGCTCGTAAAAAACCTGGGCACCAGGCTGGTTTTCATTAAGATAATTTTTTGAAATCTTTCATAATTAATGAGGGGGCCGGCCTTTGATTGACAGGCTGTTTCGTTGGACTTTAATTATAGTAACACTACATTTTACTAATTATTTCAAGTTACTAGTTCTTACGTTTTGAGGTTTGAGAAATAGGTGAACCGTCGGAGGAGCGCAGATACGGCAGCAGTCAGGCATGGGGCTATTAGCCTTTAGCTTAGCTAGCCAAGTTTAGCATCAGAGCTAAAGATGCGGGAGCAGAATGTGCGCGATTATGACCGAACTACACGCCCATACACGCCCTGCGAGGGCAGAGTCTACAGTGAAGATCCCGCCCCTATTCCCTTTTTAGGAACATGCTTCGTCAGAGCTGGGGAGGAGGAGTCTGTGAATTCGCCATGAATTCCCCCATGAATGTGTGTCATTCCGGTAAACGGGGAGGAGCAACGAGGCGCTGTCTATTCTTTTTTGCAGTCTATGGTCAGGACACAGAAAACAATGTAACTACATCAACTCACAGAGATCATACTGTAACATGTAAAATTTTGTAATTACAAGTAAACCATCTTCTGATACCAGTACACACTGGGGGAAGTATTTCATGATGTCTTCAATTTTACTATAAATGTTTGCTAGGAAGTGTATTGGGAATTTAAAGAGGGAACAACTAATGCGTGTTCACAACAAAAAAATAAAAAGAGGTTTCTGTCAGGCTCACAGCTAACAAAGCCAAGGATACTGGTTACTTTGAGAATAGCTCATTTAAAACGTTGATTCAATTTGAATCATTTCTAAATAAAACGTGATTCTGACTGCATTCTAATTATCTTCATTTTTCTTTATACTGAGTGAGTTTAGGTACTCGTTTGAAAACAGCATACATGTTATGGATGGTATGTGATGAAAAGTTTGTGAGTATACTATTTCCGGGTGCACTTGAAGGCAGCATGCTGCAAAGCTTTCTCCAGCGCGCGCTCAGTCCGATAGATCGTTCTGCATCAGGACAGCTCGCGCTCTTCCAAGGAGGTCCAGCTGGGAGTTGATTAGGGTCCGGTTCTGGTTCTGGCTCTGGCTCTGGCCCACATTTAGCGAAACAAAGGCGAGTTGTGCTTTGGACTCGAGCTCTTCTCGTAACGGCCTAAAGGAAAGCCCCGCGGTATGGAGAGGTGGTCAGAAACCGCGTTTGGACTCAGGTTCGGATAAGTTAAGATTTTTCTACGGTGGGACTTTGTGGATATTCATTTTTTTTGTAAACATCTTGCGCCCATTTTCGAGGAAAAATATAATAAATTAACATTGGCTGCTTAAAAAATGTCCATACTCGCCAGATAACCTTTCAAGGTTATCTCTTTAAAGTCATAGAACACATAGATTAAAATATTGTGTCGGTGTTATATATTCAAAATGACATTTAAAGTATTGCTTTGTCAATTTTTCTGAATAAGCTTTTGTTCTTAGATTAGTGGGGTGTAATAAAATCGGAGATAAGTGCCGAAGCTCCCAGAGCTTGTCACAAAAATTTGAGTAGACTCTGATAGTACATTGAGAGGATCGAGCTGGGCATTGCTTTCTATCTATCTAGTGATCTATCTATCTTATTATTTCCTAATTATTTTCTATCTCTTCCACCTTAATAAGGTTGATCGTTTGAAGTCTGAATAGCAGCTCTGTGTCCTCTTTAACTAGGGAGAATTCCTGTTTATATTTAGCCACAGTAATACAATTAAAAGTGATAAGTTAATGAAAACAACCAAAACAAAGTAACTCTTGTGCTACATTTGACTGTACTGAGCTTCCCTATAAAGTGTCCTGTTTTTCTACTTTGTTCCTAAGTTCAAACCCCGTGATTTTATGATTGAGCGTAATATACAGTACCTGCCAGTTGCCTGTCAGTTTCTAAATGTTTCCTGCCCAGTTATTTTAGTTCTCCACCATGGAGCACACACAGGCCCCAGCTCTGTAACATTGTCCTCTGTCCACAGGGAGATGAGGGTATAAGACATTCATCTGTCCTTTGAGCTTCTGTCTAATCAGACGTCTCTGACTGTCATTAATGCATTTTTATTGGTTGATGATGCAGATTCCAGCAGCTGTGAGCTGGACATGACTCGCGGTTATTCTGGTAGTATGGTACAAGCAATGCAAACATTGTTTTTGTTTCCGTCCTTCATTGTTCTAGTTTTGTTCATCCCCTAAAAAGCTACATAAAGATAATTTTCCAGATAAAATATCAATGATATTCTCGGCAAAATAAATATTTTAACTTTTTGTGTTGAAATTAAATTTCCACTGCTAGAAACTATACTCTAATATTAGAGAGGTTTAAGAGCTGAATGATGTGCATATCTCAAAGCATTCTGGTATTTCCTCCAGGTCTAAATTTCCTGTTCAGCAGCCTAGATGTGCAGGATGATTCAATGCAGCTTATCGGAGCATCTCCATTCACATGTAACAATCATGGCAGGACAAAGTGCTGTAGCTTCTATGATGAGCTAGTAGGTTTAAATTAAACATTATGACATTATGACATTAAAAGCTTGTTTAAACAAACAAAAACTAAACAAAACAAAATTAGGAATAAGACAAAAACACAGCATAAAAGAAGGAAAATTAAAAACCGCAACGAAGCATAAAACATGAATCAATAAAAGAAAACATTAGAGAGCAATTATAATAGTTTACATAAAGACAACTTTAGTTGAGTTTTGCTTTAAAGCAGCTCAGTGTTTGTGCAGTTTTCAGCCATCATGAAGTGTGTTCCAGATAGGGTGAGCATAGAAACTGAAACCTGCTTCTCCGTGTTTGTTTCTGATTCTAGGGATTATTAATAAATTATAGGCGGAGGGTCTGAGGGGTCTTGCAGGTATTTTGGTGCTAAACCATGCAATGATTGAAGTCTATTCTCTGAGCTACAGGGAGCCAGTGGAAGAACTAAAGAACTGGGGTGAAATGTTCTACTTTCCTGGTTCTAGTTAGGACGCCAGCAGCAGCATTCTGGATCAGCTGCAGCTGTGAGGACGCTGTTGCAGTAAGCAATCCGACTAAAGGTACGTTCAGACAGCCCTTTGCTGCAGCTTTGTCTATGGTACCTACGCAGTATGTGGGTGTCGAGCTGGCATGCAGGAAGTTGCGCATGGGCAGCAAAAGCGGGGCAGCAACCAATCAACGACGAGATTCTTAAAAAAAAAAAGTTTGCAGTTGTTACAAATACTTCTTGCATATTAACTGTAATACAGAACATATACTGACTCGAAAGGATAAAACAATGAAACAGACATTTTTAAGCAGAGACGAGAAAGACATGTACATATATATCAGGGGAGTTATTTGTAAACCCTTCAAAATGTATTATTACAAAAAGTAAAATAAAAATAAATAAATAGGAGCGATGCGAAAAATTAAAAGAGAAAGTATTTGGAAGCACAGCACAGTATGTTTTTGCCACGATTGGATTTAATTAATTTTAATGAACAGAAGTAGTTTTGTAGTAAAACATTGGACAGAGTTCCTCCATTTGCAGTAGTAGGGACTGGAGCTACTCAATGCGGGGGAGACATAGGGCGAGATGGCCGGCGGCTGTAGCTGCAGGGTGGGAGAGACGGAACAGGAGGTGATAACGTAGCGATCAGAGAATATTGGAGTGTCAGGTAAGCAGTTAAATATTTTATTTTAACTTTCTTGTTATGTTAGTTAAGGCTAGCCAATCCCGGTTAGGGCAACTACAGTTCTAAATACACATTACTAGGAAGAGCAGAGGGAGGGAAAGTGCAGATATAACAGAGAAACAACAGAGAAATCCCCGCTCGCCTGCTGACAAACTGACGTGAGGCGCAGAAGCACTGCACTACAAAGTGTGCAAACAGATGGTTTTAATTTTAAAGCGTCAACTTTCGTCCGTTTGAATGTTTTGCTGCCTGGCAGCACAGGAGCGGTTTGAACGTACGTTAAAGATAAATGCCCTGTTGTGTCATCATTCCTTTAATCCTAGAAATGTTCCCCAGGTGATAGAAAGCTGACCTTATTATTGCCTTTATGTGACCCTGGAGGTTCAGGTCTGAGTCCATTATTACACCTAGATTATGCGCCTGATCAGTGGTTTCTAGCTGGATTGACTGAAGCTGTGTGCTGACTCCTCTTCGTTCCTCTTTTAGGCCAAAAGTAATCACTTCAGTTTTTTTCTGTTCGGCTGGAGAAAGTTGGGGGACATCCAGCTATTGATGTGTTGAATGCATTCATTTAGGGTCTGGATAGGATCAAAATCACCTGGTGGCATTGTAATGCACAGCTGTGTGTCATCTGCATTGTTATGGTGACTAATTTATCTGGCTGTTATAATCTGGATTAGTGGGAGCATATAGATATTGAACAGAAAGGGTCCCAGGATGGAGCCCTGGGGGACCCCACATATGATTTATGTTTGTTCTGATGATAAATTGATAATTGACATCAGGAATTTCCTGTTCTTGAGGTAGGACTTAAATCAGCTAAGTACTGTACCAGAGAATCCGACCCAGCTCTCCAGTCATTCCAGTAATATTTTATGATCAATAGTGTCAAACGGTGCCTGAGGTCCAACAGAACCAGAACTTTACTTCTACCACAGTCTGTATTTAAACGGATGTCATTGAAAACTTTGACTAGGGCCGTCTCAGTGCTGTGATGAGCACGGAAACCAGACTGAAAATTATCAAGTCGTTGTTAGGAATTTATTCAACTGTTGAAACACAACTTTTTCAATAATCTTACTGATGAATGGGAGATTAGAGATCGGCCCTATAGTTCTGCATTAATTTGTTGTCCAGCTTGTTCTTCTTTAATAGGGGTTTGATTACTGCTGTTTTGAGGGCCTGTGGGAAGACACCTGACTGGAGGGATATGTTAACTATTTGCATCAGACTGGACTTAATGACATGGATAACTTCCTTTAGAAAGTTTGCGGGTAAAATATCAAGGCAGCAAGAGGATGAGATTAGTTGTTTAATGATCGCATCAAGGGGAGAGTTGGTTTTGTATTTTTGAATTCAGACATTTTCTCTACATTATTTTTTACATGGGGGTGCTATTGTTTGTGGGCTTGCTGTGCAGCTGCACAGCAAACCCACAGAGTTTCAATTTTTTCTTTTCAGTAAAAAGTTGGCAAATTCATTACAGGCCCTAGTGGAGTGTAGTTCACGAGCTGCTGTCACTAGAGTAGGGCTACACGATTATGACCAAAATAATAATCATGATTATTTTGATCAATATTGTAATCACAATTATTAATCACGATCATTCATCCAGTCCTGTAAAATATCTATTTTTATTGCACCAATTATAAACATACGATGTTATTTTTTTTGTGAAAAATAAAACTTTGGATTTGAATAGATGATTAATAATGCAAAAAAAAAAAACACAACTCCAATACTATATATATATATATATATATATATATTTCAAAGTACAAGCTAAATATGTTATTGCAGAGTGCAATCTCAAAACAATTACAGCTTATGCAGAAAAGGCATTTGACATTCCCTGCATCCAAATCCTTAGTATTTACTATTCTGCATGTCCTTTGACTCGTATGACTTCTGTTGACCCAGATGTTTATGTTACGTTCGCCTGTGGTCCCGCATCCTCTAGCCGTTATTTTGTCTGGTATGACTTAACAACTTAAATGTTTAATCAGTCTAAAAACAATCCCAGTAATCAGTAACATTGCTTCACGTACATTTATCCATCGAAACTGCGGCGGAGTCAATGGTTGACAGTTCGTCTGTAGCCATTTTTAGCTAGGTCCTTCTTCTTCTATGATTTCGGGGCGTCCGCTGCATTGTGGGATAGCGTAGCATCCACCGGCTTACTGTGGCAGTAGTACACTTTCGGCAACTTTCTGCTTACTAGTCAGATCCATAATGGAGATTTGGATCTACTACATTGCTCAAATACTCTTTTTCACCTGCTACGTAGCAAGCGTAGTGCAGCCATTATTAGTGCTGAGTGGTGTAGGTGTGCTTTTTATTTGGGCAGCTTAATGAAGCTTTAGCCAATGCGTTTGCCCCCTGGTGGTTGGCAGGGGGCAAACGCTTCCTGCTTTTGCTTAAAAAGATGTTGTTTGGAGCAGATTCTAGCATAGTCGATGTTGTGGATTTAAGGGGAAATGCAGCAATAGTTAAGGGAGCGCTTATGGCAGTCAAGGAGATAAATAATTTATGAAAAAATATTAATATCCGGGGCACCACGTGGTCTACCAGGAACTCGTTGAATATACTATAAGAGGCTGATATAGATATTTGACTAACACCTGCCCAGCTGGGGCTGAGGTGAAAGTTATGAAGGAATGAATTCTTTACCGTACATTGATCATGAAACCTTGCCATATGTGTTTGGAACAAAAATTAAAACAGTGATTGATACTAAAAGTTTATTTACAAAAGAAGGAAAAGACAAACATTTAATACCTCAAGCTAGTAACTAACACTACTGATCAAAGTAAATGAAACTCAAATTAAAACGCAAATGGATAAATGAATGCAATAAAAATAAGTAGTTGAAGTATTGAATTCTGATGTGCTTTGGAAGAATCTGGATGCAAATCAGACCCAGCGCTTGATTGATGCTGAAATGAAAGCTAAATTAGTTTACTAATTGGGATTAGTTTTCACTAACTAGCACCATTATTTATGTGTAAACCAATATAAAATGTAATGAAAATTAAAACATTCTTTGGCTCAAGAATTGTTTGTTTAAAATTATCTGGGTGAAAGTAATTAACCTTTGAAGGATTTTTTTTTTTGGATCGATCACTCAGATAGTAGGATTTAAAACTACTTTGTCTGGGGAATTCTTTTATTACACTGATTAAAGTTTCAGCCCGAAGCCTGGTTTACCCAAAGATAGCAGAATGAAAACTTATACAAGTTAACAGTAAATCACAAACCTAGAGGCAAATTAGTTTAAGATCACTGAAATTAGTTATCCTAAACTAATTTCTCCAAATAGACCTTATGAAGGTTTAAAGTTCTCTCCTGACACCTCCATTGATGAGTGAAGGGGGTCGGGTAAAGTTAGCCTAGCGGCTAACGATGGCTGCGGTGGCTACTTGGTGATCCTCTTGGCCGTGGGAGATGCAGTTAGCTTCTCTTCCGACTGGTTAAGCAGCGATCAGCACCCACCTTCTTTCACTAAACAGTACCTTTTACAGTTTCTAGCACGGCAATTCTTATCGGCTCTGTGGTGTCAGTTTACTTCGGCCTCTGCTGTTTCGGCCTCCCACTGTGCCCAGCTCTCAGCTCCGTTTCTCAGCATACAACAGTTTGAATCTCAGAGAACCTTTCCTCGCGCTTTGGGGATCACACAATGTTTTGTTTATCAATATTTCGGATTCACCTGGTGGTCTTTGAATTCCTTGAAGTGAGTTTCTCCCAGCGACGGAGAGGTGGTTGCTTTCGTCTTCTCTGGAATGAGCCGGCTGGGACTCGCTGTGAAGAAGGAAGAGTCACTGGCAGCATGGTGTATATATAGACTCTGCCTCCCCACACACACTTCCTGTGGAGCTAGAGTACAGATTAGCGCCACCCGATGGCTGTGTGTGTGACCCAACATAGATTTTTCAGTATTTACTAGGAGTGTTACGATCTCAGTTTTGTGTAGAAATTGATCGAAATTACGTTATGACCTTGCAGATCGAAATCCAAAAGAGGACCGCGATCAGCTCCTGCCATGTTTACGCTCGGTGTGTCCCACTCGGGACTCCGTGGCAACAGTTAACAGACATCAGTCTCATCACAAGGAATCACATATTGCATTTTCCCAAAGAGCTAACTCTCCAGTTCTCATACAACTCACAACAACACATGGTAACATTTTAACTGCCTGTATCACATCCCCCATGATCAGAGCACACATCTACACAGCACATTAGCTGACGCTAGCAAGTAGCTATCAGCAAACTTACAACTCGTCCACGGCTAGGACAGATGAAGTAGTGTGACTGGAACTAAAGCTTCTTCTACTCTCAAATCACCGGTGAGGAAATTTTGAGTTCCAGGCGAGTTAAATCCAAATTTGCATTGTTAACAAGAGGACTGCTATTAGCTGTGTTTTTCTAGGTCCAATGAGCTATCTGGAGCATTGTGTCAGTCGTTTTGCAGTAACTTTAAAGAGTCACTAGATGGCAGACACTCTCACTAATCATTTCTGTTATTTAAACAATACATTAAGTGTAAATACATTATTTTAATTTGACCATTAATGCCTAATGTGGTACATTACACAAGAATAATAAAAATCGCATCACTTTTTTCTTTATTCTCCACGTCCTGCTTACCAGCTTCTGCTTCTGCATCAGTTCTGTTGCTCTTTCTGTGTCTCTGCTGCCTTCTCCAAACCTCAGACGGTCTCAGCAGATGACCGCTTATGCTGAGCCTGGTTCTGCTGGAGGTTTCTTCCTGTTAAAAGGGAGTTTTTCCTCTCCACTGTCGCTTCATGCTTGCTCAGTGTGAGGGATTGCTGAGAAGTCCCGACGCAATCTTCTGTGGTTCTCTAATTCCTAGATTAAACATTGTATTGTAATAACTTTTCTAGTAAAGAGCCTTGAGATGACATTTGTTGTGAAATGGCGCTATATAAATAAACTGAATTGAATTGAATTGTAAATAAGATTTACTGTACAACATTTTATGAATAAAACCAATGATCGTAGACTAGTCTAAAACTGACTTGGGTCTCTGTACTGTCAAAGTAAAAAAAAAGGGAGAATCAAATCGAATCATGACCCTAAAATCGAAAATCAAATGGAGGATTTGGAGAATTGTGACACCCCTAGTATTTATGTCTAACCAAGTTTCAGATAAAAATAGAGCAGGTATATTATGTTCAGGTATAAAATCAAAGACTTTCCTGACAAAGATCTGATATTTAATGCTAGTTTAAGAGATTTGTCAGTAGTTTTCTAATTCTTCCGACAGGTGATAATTTTGAGGTTTGATTCAATACGGCAGGATTTGATTTTATGATTTCTTCTGTTTATAATCACAGGAATGCTACTTTCCTGGTAACCAGACAGGTCTTGGTTTGGTGAAAGGTCTGGAGTTATTGTCTAAAAAAGGTGTAATGTAGTTAAATTAGGTTAGGAGGAACATGTTAATCATTAAGTCTGTAGTTCCTTTTAAAAGGCTGATGATCATGAATATGCATTATGCTGATTTAATATACAGTCAGCCTTCGGAAGCTGCACAGCTCGTCAGGGTTCCCAATCGCATCCTGGTGTCTGGCTCTGTCCTTCCTGGATTTGGATGAATAGCTTTGGTCTGTTGCTAAGATGTGCTAAATATCCCTTATATTAAGGACCCGTCCATGTTATATGCAGAGGAAAATCATAAGTATTCTGCAATCATTTACTAAATATCTAAATTTGCTATTTTTAAAACACAACTTGGATTGTTGGGAGCCCTCTAAGTCTTAAAAGTTAAAGTTAGTTTAAGTGTCTGTCACCTGAGAGCTGTTCCACAAAGCAAGTTAATCTTAAAAACCAGGCATACTTTAACAATCCTGGCTCGGTTTCTAACCTGTAGCCCCGCCCATTCACAATGACAGCATAGGCTCTTTGGAAGGCTAGCTGTGATGTTGCATTCACGCGACATTTGTTGGCATCAAAAAATTCTGACAAAGCGACTACTTTGATGTCTATACACTGTTAGGCTCAAGCTTGCAAAGCGTGTGGGGGGGGGGGTGCTTTCTCTGCCAGATGTTTTAAACACTAGCGTATCGTGGTTGGTTAGACAACGTTGACATTGGGCGACGTTACTACAGTGATACGCTCTGATTGGTTAACACACCGTGCTAAGAGTGTCAAAAGTTCAGCTAACTGAACTTCTGTGTATCTGACCCTTGAAACGCAGGAAAAGTTTCAAAAATTGACGCGGCCAACGCACACAAAGCGCCGCAGAGACTCTGATACCCTAAATCATAGACTCAACATGTAATCTTGCCGTTCTTGATGCTGAGGTTTGGGGCGGTGTGAACGCACCATGAGGCTTATTTTAGCTTGTTGAATATGATTGGACGATCCATTTGATGTTACGCTACGGGGCTGATATACTGTTGCTGTTCTCTCCCTCAGACTGGGAGAAAAAACGCAGATCCTTCCTCTATTCTTACTTATCTAGCATTGATTGACAGCATCTGCCTTTTATGTCGCTGAGGCACATGAGTCTGACTGGTTAAGCCTCGCTTGATTTAGAGGTGATTGAATTCACCTGAGCTTTGTTCATGTAAACTAATACAGCTAGAGTGAGCCTTTGGTATGATTAGAGCGAGAATATTTTACTTTTTTTTCTTTTCTTTTTTTTTTAGCTCACTTTGTGGAACAGCTCTCTGACCACCAGGAGGTTTTAAGTGATGTTTTCTGGAAGTATATTTTTTCTAGAAGAATTGAACCAGTCCTCAACATCATCTATGTTGTTTCAGAAGACATTTTTCCATTTATGGCTTCTCTAATGCGTCCCAGCAGAAAGGCTCTGTTTGTGCCGCTGTGTAATGAAATAGCTCAATCGTTTCCATCCTTTTACTCTGCTACTATCAGGGACTGTCATCCGCTGTGACTGAAAACAGATGGGAGTCTCAGTCAGCATATGAGGCATGTCTGTTACTGAACTCATCTCCATGTTGTCCTCTCAGTCGGTGACGTGTCGGTGTCAGCCACAGCGTTGCACCGTCAGCTTCTCCTCCTGCCATATGTGATGGTGAAAGCCCATTTTGATGCCTCACCAGTGAAAAGGGTTAGCTGCCTCAGCACTTCTGTGTTCATCAGCGGCACTAAAGGAACTCCTTCCAGGGGGAAACTTGGAGCTCCACGCTCCCTGACATGGAAGATACTGTTGAGGTTAATGTGCATGACTGGCTGAGGACTTGGAACTGACTCTGCTGCTTTACAACACTATCAGGCTTTCATAGATGGTTGTTATGGTGAGGAGAGAGGCATGTCTGCAGTTGCTGGATAAGAGAATTAACTACAGTGAATGCAAACCCACAGTGAAGATTGGACTGTTATATAGTGGCACCACAATCTTATGATGATTGTCTGTCACAGAGGAGGGCTGTTGGCTGTCCTGATCTACCTGTGACTGTCGACACGGTTTTTTGCCCGATCGAAACAGAGTGAACAGATTTGATTAAGCTCATACTGCTGATACTGATTCTAGCTGATTCCAGTTTCTTTCTCAGAACAGTAAATCGAATACATTTTATATTTCTTTACCTGGTTTTTGGATATATTTTGATCTTTGTTTGATGGTGTAAAATAAAACCATAACCAGGCCAGAGTTACAGCTCTCCCTCTTTCCACATTACTAAGTATTCACAGATCCAGTCAAATCCTTAAAAGTAGAGCAAGAAACAAAAAGGCTCAGCTTTACCATTAGTATTTATAACTAAAAAATCTCTGCAGTTAAAACGAACTTTACAAGCATTCTATAACAGAGAATAAAAATGATTTGAGCTTATATAATGAGCGGTCTTTAGTATTTCAGATTAGGGACTGACATGGTGTGCGTTTGCTGCAGAGCCTAACCCAGAATGTTTCCTGATGGACACAATCTCAACTAGCTGGTTGTTTTTGTTGTGGTGCTAATAAAATCAAATACTACTACTACTACTGTCGGAGAAAGATTAAACCCTCCTTTTTTCACAGTCGCTGATACATTATAATGAATCTAAACTAATACTGTTTTAGTTCAGCCAGGATTACAAAAATGATTTCTTTTTGCTAAATGGCAGAATAAAGATACAGTTTTTTCCTTTCATTTTATTTTAGAATGCCTTTTTCATATATAACCTTTTAAGCTACAGGACTTTGATGAAATGTTTTGATTTTCATTACAATGATGACGAGAAAGGTTTAGTTTAATATAATGTCAGACAGTGAGGGAAAAATGATCCTTCTTAGACAGTCAATGTAAATATCAGGCTTCAACCAGTGTTCATTTTGACTCAAAAATTCAATTTAGTCCTTTGACTAAAATAAGATTAGTCATTTGTTTTAGTTTAAATTTTGTCTAATTTTAGTCGACTAAAACACATGTAATAAAAAAAACAAAAAACATTTCTAATTCTGTGTAGAGCATGGCTAAAATATCTACATGAAACTGCAATGTAATACAAAAGGTCAAAACCATTCCAACCACCACTGATCAAATACAGCACACAACTAAGAATAAATATCTGAATAATGTAAAAATACACATATCACCCATTATAGAAATAAATAGCGTAATTACAAAATGATGACAGAACAAAAACATTCCCAATTTAAACTGATTTATTTTTCTAATTAAATTGTAAGAATAACAATACTAATGTGGATTTCAGTGTTTTTTGTGAAACTAGAAAACTAAAAATAGCCTTTATTGTAGATTTACAAATGGTTTAGAAAAGGTTTCAAAAATCACACATAGTTTTAAGTATTCTGCTGTTAATGCTGAATAATCTAGTCCCAGTTTGAAATATCTAGGTTTAATCGTCTTTAAACTAAAGTACATTAAAGACGTTCCTGGTAGAGAAAAATTATGTGTAATTTTCCTTTAGCTGTTTCCAAATCTGAAGCTAAAAACTGAAACCACCTTCATAAATTGATGAAGGTGAGACGGTTATTTTATTTGCCTATTGAGGATTCTTCCAATCGTTACATTTACTGCAACAGCAATGGTAGCACATTCAAGTATCCAAGTTTTCTTTATCCTATTAAAACAAAGCAACATCTAAGCAAATTCAACTTTAAGCCAATGTTGAAGTTTACACTGCCTCTTCAGATTTTCATGTTCTCTCTATGAAAAGCTGCTTCACATTGTCTCCTCTTGGTTTTGTTTCTGTCCCTGTGATGTGTGAAGAGGTTCCATAAATCTCTTCTTCTGTGGACATTTTCTACATTTTATCAGAACATGACGAGCTGTTATCTTCCAGGAAGTTTGTTCAAACAGTTTTTTAACTTCAACTCTTGTCTCAGTAAGACGACTGATTGGTTCTGCCCTCAGCTAGGCCCACCTGTTCCATTGGTTGATTGCTTCTTTTGTCTGTTCCTCACATCTTTTTCATCATCTGATTGGATTTTTGTCATTGAGTTTCATCTCGTCTTTGTCAATAAATTTAGTCATCGTCTTAGTCTTCATCTAATAGATTTTTTTTCTTTTTTCGTTTGACTTTCGTCTGGAAAAATATATTTGTGATGAAAAAAAGGATGGAAATATTTTGTCAACAAAATTAAAAGGAACCCGGGCTATGAAGACATGTAGGCCCTGATAAGCCACAATTTTTATCTTAAACCGAAATATGTTGTTAGAAACACATAAAATATTGCCATTGATTTAGAAATGTATAATATTTAGTACATATTTTAACCTACGTAAGACGCCATGTTTTCCACACGCAATGCACTCTGGGGGGCGATGACGTATATGGGTTGCACTTGGTAGAAAAGCTATTGACGCTAGTGTTTGTTTACTTGCTGACAGAAGTAATTATTAAGCAAAATGCCACATTGCGCTGCTTTTGGATGCAACTTCCAGTCAAAAGGCAACAAGGGCAGTGATGTGAGCTTGAAATGCTTTCCTACGGACAAGAAGAGGAGGAAGCAGTGGGAAGATGCTTGTGGACGGACAGAACTTCCCAAAGATCCGTGGCTGTGTTCCCGAAATTTTTCTCTGGATTCATTTGAGTCGTTTCCCCGTATGTCCTAATTATAAAGCACATACAGCTATGGATGCTAATAATCTCCAAAATCATTTAATAATTTAATAAATTTCATCGCACGATATTTTACCGTGAACTTCTGCTGACAAAAATGGGAGCTCTTGACAACAAACGCTTTCCTTCTCGGTTACCATGGAGACGGATTTGCCGCACATACACCACCGGTTTTGACCCGCTCTCGCTTCATCCCGCCCCACTTTCATGCTTGTTTTGTGAAACATCGTCCATACTGTCCTCCTCATTAATATCTCGCTCAGGTTCAAATTGAAAAGGCTAAAATAATGACAGGTTTATGTCGCTGAACAGTCTGAAGCCGGCCGGTGCAACCACTGTGCAACCATATGACGTCACTACCCAGAGTGCATTGTGACGCAGACAACAATGGCGACCTACAAGTTAAACTAGTTTTACAAATAAAAAAAAATAAGATATCAAGAAGATTTTTTATACCACTTTATTATAACTGATATTAACAGTTCCTTTTAACACTGGCTTTAACTAATTCCCTGTGTTATCAGCGGATGTCTGACTTGTTGTAGTGAGTCGCTGAGTAAACAGCTGACATCTTTTAATACAGTTGTTATTAGTGCAACTCTCAAGCATTTATATATGGTACATTCAGTCGGTTTAATCGGTTGCATTTAAATTAACTCACTTTTATTTTTGTTGTGGTTAAAAATCAGTTTACAGGGAAATTGAGCTCTCATTATTTCAGATCCAATTCATTTAAACTCTGAGAAGCTGAGGTAATCTTTGAATATGTAGGATGACTTAAAGCTTCCAACCTAAGATGAAGAGCTATGTAAACCTGAGGTAGATACTACGTCATGGTTAAAGGGTTAAAGTAAGAAGCTGCAGGTTTAACAGAATGGTGGAAAACACCTGAGCGAGACAAGATCGTATCATTATGGCAAAGAACAGTGAACTCTGAGCTCTGGATGTCCTCACTGGAGCAGTGAGTTTGATGGAGAGCAGAAATTGAGCTAGTGGCTTGTTATGCAGCTTCAAGCTTGGAGTCAAAACTATTCTAGACCAGCCGAGTCAAATAATCCCTCCACTACTGGCTTCTTACTGGTGGCTAACTGAAAATGACGACTTATTTGTCTGCTTCTCCACAACATGCAGATCATTTGATGCACTTGATGGCCTTTCCCACATCTCTCCAGAGAGTAGGGAGCTTCTGACATTCATCAGACAGGCTATCTGGTTAACTGGGGGGGGGTTTTAGGAAGGTGTGTTCCCTTCTCTGTTCTGAAGGGGCCAAGACAATGCTGGTGTTGGATGTGGAAGATTCCTGTGTTGTTGCCTGGGAGGCGCTAGTTAACAATCAGTCCTTTGCTTAAAGGGAAACTGCAGATGTAGAAAGAACCAGTTTACATGAGAATGCAGCTCTAATACACAATGGGACAGCTTTGACCAGTTTTTGGTTTCACTCTTGTGCATGGATTAATGTGTTTGTTAAGCCCACACCGACTGTATAGCTCAAAAAACTGTTGAAGTTGGCTAATATGTGTCGTCTCTTTCTCCCTTCCTGTCTGCAATGATGACTCAGTATCTAAGAAGCACGGGAAACTGATCACCTTCTTGCGCTCCTTCATGAAGTCCAGGCCCACAAAGCAAAAGCTGAAGCAGCGAGGGATCCTCCGGGAACGGGTGTTTGGTTGTGATCTGGGAGAACACCTCCTCAACTCTGGACACGATGGTGAGGAGTTTTTACCGTTTCTGTTTCTCCTCCTTGCATTTAAATGAGTGTTTTTGTGTTTTAGTTAACAAAGAAAAATCAGTGAATCTACAGCCAGTGTCCCTGAAGCTTTACACAAAGAGCTTGGGTTAATGGATGCCTAACTGCACAACAATGTTCTGTGTTGAAAATGTTGTTAGCTAAAGCCTAGTTTATACTTCTCTGTCAGCAAGTTTGACGTATTGATGGAGATGTTTCCCTTTTCTACTTGTTGCAAAGCATTCCCTCACCAGGACAGCAGGGGGCTCAGACTTTTTCTTGTCGGCCTATCTACCATCACTTTGACGCCCCTGGTTGACGATAGTTTCTTTACTTTATCTTGCAAATGTAGACAGGGATTTTTGATTGAGCTGGAAAACTTTTTAGTTGAAGTGCAGCTCATAGAATACTCTAAATACACATTAAACAAACCCAGTAGTCTGTTTTTTTTTTTTCTCTACACACCCTGCTCTTCAAAATCACCAGAAGACCCAATTAGATAAATTGGCCTTGCAGTAGGGCTGGGCGATAATTCGATAGCAATATATATCGAGGATAGATGTGTGGTGCGATAGAAAAAAAAAAGGGGGGTCGATAAAAAAGGTGGATAGAAAAAAAAAGTTCCCCCTCGTTTTTTCATTATACCCCAGCAGGCAGCCTAATACAACAATCATTACTTATTCAAAACCAATCATTAACAATGACCCACGCAGCTCTGTCAGCCACCCCTCTCTCCTTTCAAACCACAAAAAGGATGAAATGATTTGAGCTGAAACAGAATTTAACCGTAGCTTCGGCGCGCTCAGACGTAACAACAAAGAAGCAGCAGAGGACGTTGTCCTGGATAAATGTTTCAGTGGCTTCGGTAAAGGTTACGTCCCGTTTTGAACCGATCCTCGATGCACTAAAACACTAAACGTAGCAATAATGAACGAAATATGAAACTACGATCAGGACTTCCCTCTCAGGCTCGCTACGAATCTCTTACAGAGACACAGGAAACGTACCCAGGTCGCGTCGCGTTGCTAACATCTGTGGCTGTTAAAATGTCCCCTCGGTTCTGCTCCCGGTCCTCAGAAGCGAAAAAACGGTTAAAAAAACATAACAGGAGTTGGATAGACCTGCTGGCTTCGGCTCTCAGTGACTGAGCTGCTGTGTTGGAGCCCATCAACATTGGTGAGTAGCTAGTTAGCTTTAGCGTACAGCTGAAGAGAATTTGACTAAACTTTATTGAGGAACTACTTTAAGGGTTTCATCCATTAATATTATAAAGTGTCTTAAATGTTTAAAAGATTAAAAAAGAATAAAAATAAGCCTTTAATTTAAATTACTAACATGATAAAAAAATATATATATACACTACCGTTCAAAAGTTTGGGGTCACCCAAACAATTTTGTGTTTTCCATGAAAAGTCACACTTATTCACCACCATACGTTGTGAAATGAATAAAAAATAGAGTCAAGACATTGACAAGGTTAGAAATAATGATTTTTTTATTTGAAATAAGATTGTTTTTACATCAAACTTTGCTTTCATCAAAGAATCCTCCATTTGCAGCAATTACAGCATTGCAGACCTTTGGCATTCTAGCTGTTAATTTGTTGAGGTAATCCCGAGAAATTGCACCCCACGCTTCTAGAAGCAGCTCCCACAATTTGGATTGGTTGGATGGGCACTTCTTGCCACAACAGCTCAACGGGGTTCAAATCTAGTGACTGCGCTGGCCACTCCATTACCGATAGAATAGCAGCTGCCTGCTTCTTCTCTAAATAGTTCTTGCACAATTTCGAGGTGTGTTTTGGGTCATTGTCCTGTTGTAGGATGAAATTGGCTCCAATCAAGCGCTGTCCACTGGGTATGGCATGGCGTTGCAAAATGGAGTGATAGCCTTCCTTATTCAGAATCCCTTTTACCCTGTACAAATCTCCCACCTTACCAGCACCAAAGCAACCCCAGACCATCACATTACCTCCACCATGCTTAACAGATGGCGTCAGGCATTCTTCCAGCATCTTTTCAGTTGTTCTGCGTCTCACAAACGTTCTTCTTTGTGATCCAAACACCTCAAACTTGGATTCATCCGTCCACAGCACTTTTTTCCAGTCTTCCTCTGTCCAATGTCTGTGTTCTTTTGCCCATCTTAATCTTTTTCTTTTATTGGCCAGTCTCAGATATGGCTTTTTCTTTGCCACTCTGCCCTGAAGCCCAGAATCCCGCAGCCGCCTCTTCACTGTAGATGTTGACACTGGTGTTTTGCGGGTACTATTTAATGAAGATGCCAGTTGGGGACCTGTGAGGCGTCTGTTTCTCAAACTAGAGACTCTAATGTACTTATCTTCTTGCTCAGTTGTGCAACGCGGCCTCCCACTTCTTTTTCTACTCTGGTTAGAGCCTGTTTGTGCTGTCCTCTGAAGGGAGTAGTACACACCGTTGTAGGAAATCTTCAATTTCTTAGCAATTTCTCGCATGGAATAGCCTTCATTTCTAAGAACAAGAATAGACTGTCGAGTTTCAGATGAAAGTTCTCTTTTTCTGGCCATTTTGAGCGTTTAATTGACCCCACAAATGTGATGCTCCAGAAACTCAATCTGCTCAAAGGAAGGTCAGTTTTGTAGCTTCTGTACCGAGCTAAACTGTTTTCAGATGTGTGAACATGATTGCACAAGGGTTTTCTAATCATCAATTAGCCTTCTGAGCCAATGAGCAAACACATTGTACCATTAGAACACTGGAGTGATAGTTGCTGGAAATGGGCCTCTATACACCTATGTAGATATTGCACCAAAAACCAGACATTTGCAGCTAGAATAGTCATTTACCACATTAGCAATGTATAGCGTGTGTTTCTTTAAAGTTAAGACTAGTTTAAAGTTATCTTCATTGAAAAGTACAGTGCTTTTCCTTCAAAAATAAGGACATTTCAATGTGACCCCAAACTTTTGAACGGTAGTGTATATATATATATATATATAAAATGGTTAATAATATTACTTTTCTTTGTATTTACTGATGTTACTCAGGTCTCGTGGTTTGTTTCTGTCTTACAAACTTACTTATGATAAAAATAAGTGTTTGAAAATGTAATGAATTTAATTCTTTGTTAAAATTAGTTCAATGAAGAATGACAAAATGACTGGGCACTTAAAATATAGTTTTTACATTATGTGATTTTTTTTTTTATCGATAATTTTTGAAATCGATCAATATGATATATTTTTTTTTATCAATAAGCTTTTTTTCTATATCGCCCAGCCCTACCTTGCAGTATAAAACGTGTAGTTATATCCACTATAGAGCACCGTCTGGTGAAATGATCTGGGGCTGACCAATCACAGACGTGCGCTCTCTGTTTCGTTTATCAGACGTCGTCGTTGTGTGCCGGTTGGAGAATCCTTATGTTGTTGGATAATGGCGATGTGTGTCTCCACACCTCTGCAGATGGAGAAGTATAAACTAGGCTTTACTGTTCATACAGTACACATCTGCTTTGTCCTCTCTGTCTGCTTAGAGAATAGGCTGGGGCTGCAGTACAATACATATTTGCACTTATTTCGTATAGACTGAGCTCTCTGATTGTGTTCAAACCATCTCTGACCTTCTTAATATTACAGTTTTAGTGCAGGGCCATGTTTATTAAGCCGTTTTAGTTTTACATCCATGAAACCAGATCTAGTGATAGATTACTGTAGCATCATGCAGTCATGGAGCAAGGGGCAGATTTCTGTAGTGTAGAATTCATTTTATAACGATAATACATCTTGAAAAGAAAATTGTAATTAATTTTATACTAAAATGTGTTGCTGGCTGGTCAGTGTTCATTAGCTGAAAAATACCCCTCCTAGGCCATACACAGATGGAGAGGATGCTATTTTTCAGCTTCCAGCTGAGCAACAAGGATCAGCTGCTAGATTAAACCTGATGTCCAATCAAATTAATATTACGGATCATCTGTGGCCATCCGTCATCAGAGTCACAGTGCTGAATCAAGGTGATTTTGGCTTGTAAATGTCCTCAATTCCCAATTCGTTGTATATTCTCAGTGGCTTGCATGCTATAGTTCACAAAGAGTGGTGAAAGATTATATTAATGAAAACAGACCAGAAAATGTGGGGGATTCATAATCAACATATTTGCAATATCTGCAATAGTATCACAATTGTATCTATTCCTGATATCGGGAAATATTTTGACCTGGAACTGCTTAAAGCTGCATAGGAATAACGTTGCCCAAAATGTTTCACAGGAGCCTAAAGGGTTACAAAAAACTTCCCAAATTCCAACGCAGCTTCTTCTGAGATCCACCAGATTAAGTCCAGTTCACCAGGAACCCTCAGCACCCAGGAGAACCCGCTGTTGTTGTCCCAGCACCGACACCTCAGACATGTTGGATCTGGGGGTTTGGGGGGTTCTGTACTTTGTTTGGAGACCATGTTGTTGCTACAACTTATTATTGTGCAAATTAGCAGAGTTATTAGACTCCATCCAGGGATCGGATGAAGAACATGTTCTGGTTTCTTTGCTTGCTCCGTAGCTGGGCGGGAGTTATCAGAGCAGCTGCTCTGCTGAACATCTTCTTTAGTCATCCTCAGTCTGAATGATGTGTGATGGTGGGAGGTCTGGAAACTCTGCTCCTCACACACACTTCATCTCTTAAATAAACACTAAACATATGTGGAAAAATAACATGTCTGTGTGATCCACGCTAGCTGAAGCAGAATGGAGGAACTGTGTTTGAGCTTTTTCTCTATACAGTTTCAGACATGGAGCTTTATAATTGTTTGCATCGTGTTTTAACCTGGAAGTTAGTTCTTATATTAATAATAATAATCATGTACAAGCCTGACAGTTTATCTACTTTGTTTTTAAACTAAATTAATTTTTTCAAACTAAGCTTTGCTTTATGAGCCTGCAGATATTTTCCCCAACACTGCTGCTGGATGATTCTGTAATCAAGCCTCAACTGTAGCGCCCTCTCTTCATGGCTCCATGGAGCTCAAATCAGAGAGAAATGATTGGAAATAGATGACATGCTGCTGTTTTATTCTGTGTTGGCAGTTCCCCAAGTCCTCAAGAGCTGCACAGAGTTCATTGAGAAGCACGGCGTGGTGGACGGCATTTACCGGCTCTCTGGGATCGCCTCAAATATTCAGAAATTACGGTAAGGACACATTTCCTGCTGAACAGATTTTAGCCCAGAAACTGTTGCAAAGATCTCAAGGCTGCTCCAGATGGTTCAACACAAAGACGGCAGTCAAAAAGGCCATAATATAAAATTGATAGGAGGTGGAGTTTTATTATGATACATCATTATGTTCTTTAGATCAGTGCTCTGCGTTCATGCAGCCACACAGAATGTTCTCCTTCTTTAACTTAGATAGTCCAGCTTCAAATTCACTTTATAGAAGCTAGATCTCTGTATCTGGTTCGCTCCCAAGTATTCCCGGAACCATAAACCAGTGACCATATGTGACAAATAATATTTCAGCTGTTAATTATTCACAGGGTTCCTGCTCAGAAAGGTCAGCTATTTGATCTGATCATTTTCTGGTTCTGAATTGAAAAATAATTTTCTACATTTCCAAAGAATACTGTGCTTCTTACATATATTTAATCTTCATTTTTATCCTCTGATTTGTTGATGCTTAAATATAATTTTTTGTCAAGCTTATTGATAACGTCAGTCTATAAGATCTATTTATTTTAACATACTGTATTTTTCTACCTGGAATATTTTCTCTGGATTTTTTTTCTCTGCTTTAGGATGTTTATTTAAAGATGATTAAAATTAAAGAAAGACATTTTTTTTCAGGTAGAAAATACAGATATTTAAAATAATATGGACATCATATGAACCTAATTTGAGAGTTGCCTGTCAAATCAATTTTTAAATCTTTAAATCAGCATTTACACAGAACCTGTTTAAAACAGACCCCGTTTAAAAACAGCCTTGCAGCCAAGGCTTGATTATCCACTGGGCATTATGGGTAAATGGCCCATGCCCACTAGGGGGCCAACGTCAGCAGTTTAAAGAAGTAAAAAATGTATCTTCAAATTTTAATTATGGCACAGATAACCAATAAAATCTACACTATTTTTTAAGCTAAATAGATTTATAAAGTTCATATGGCAGAATATTGGAAACCATGGTAACAAGCCCCGCCCCTACCCCTGCAAGTAGTGCTCCACTGACTCATCGGTCAGTGAGAGTAAGAAGATCGCCAATGATCGATGATTTAAGAAAAAACTGTTCCTATAAATGAAAGACAGAAAGATGAGAAGACGACGTGTTTATTCCGTAGTAAAATCAGGTTTAAATAACTTTTTTGACGGGGGGTCTCTCAAAATCTGCCCATGCTTAGAGGATTCAATTTTTGAACGTATTCAGCCTGAATAAAATTTACAAAAATGCACAAAGTGTGCTATAATGAGCTACAAATCTGTGTTGTAGCTGTTACAGCAGGGCAAATATAGCCAGAACTAACTAGACTAACTAACTAAACCAAGCAGTGTTCTTAACCACATCGCTGGGTTGAAGCTGACCTTAGTATCATGATCCAGAACACCCAAAATTGCTTGAGATCTGAGTTTGGAAAATCCTGCTTGATTCAAGACTGATTGTTTTTATTTTTTAGTATTAGTTTGTTGATTGTTGCTTTTTCTGTCTCGTCCTTCAGGCATGAGTTTGACTCGGAGCAGATCCCTGACCTGACCAAAGATGTTTACATCCAGGACATCCACTGTGTCGGCTCACTGTGCAAGCTGTACTTCAGAGAGCTGCCCAACCCGCTGCTCACCTACCAGCTCTATGAGAAGTTCTCTGTAAGCACAGTCCTCCTATTCATCACTTTGTTCTTAGACTTCTACAAAGTTAGTAAAACTGCAACGTTTTCTTCTTTCAGTCTCTCACAGTTCTGCCTATGGCCTTCCCTCTAGACTCAGACTAGCTGTAACTTTTCTTGTTTTACAATTGTTTGTAGTTTCAGTAGAAAACGATTTAAATTCCTACAAAATGATGTCATTATGAGCCACATAAACCCCATGAATATTAGCATTTTACCTGACACACCCTGTCATTAGAAATGCTTCAAACCACGCTTTGTGACTTGGAATAAGAATCTTGTCCAAGTACAACAGAGCCGTCCCTGAGGGCTAGCTAAATGTTTTCTGGTTGTCCTGGCTGCACAGGAGAGGATGGCGCTTCTTGGCTGCTGACTCCACTCAGAGCTGATTACACCAGCATAGAGTAACAGCTGGAATCATATTTTTGATCTGTCTCCCCCTCCATTCATCTCTGGCCTTGTTTTCATTGTGAAGGAGGCCGTATCAGCAGCGACGGATGAAGAGCGACTCATCAAAATTCATGATGTCATTCAGCAGCTCCCTCCACCACATTACAGGTCAGTGTGGGAGCGCACTGCCATCTGTTAGCACTTTGAGGAACAGCTTGCATTAAAGCTACATTCACAATAGCTGTGCATGTTTGCTGCTGATGAACCTATAACACAACGTTGTGCTATAGGGTGTGGATGTTCGAAAATACTGTTATGCCAGTATATTGCCATATTTTATGTCATGATGTTGTATCGATATTCAAAAGCAAAGTATTGATTTTTTTTTTTTTTTGAATTTTAATTAAACCATTAATAATTACTGTAATTTTTGTCTTAAAATTAAAAGTATTACTGATAGTTAGTGTCTATTTTCATCTTCCTTGCTCCTGTGGATCAACTAGATCAATTAATAAAGCAGGTTGGAGTGTTTAGAATGCTGTGACAGATTTTTTTTACAGTTAAATTCAGTTGTAAAAATAAAAATATCATCGTGATGTATTGCAATATATCGTATCGTCCATGTTGTATCATGAGACATCGTATTGCAAGATTCTGGCCCCTACACATTCCTACTATAGGGCATCACTTAGCATGGTTTAGCTGAATCCTCCTGTTCTTTGCGTGACATTATTGTAAGTTAGTCAACACATTTAAAGGGATAGTTTGTATTTGTAGTCATGATGTTATATTCCATCCCTACCAGCAGCACAGTGCATAAAGTTGAACATAACTTCGTGATCTCCTCCTGGTAAGAGCTCCCGCCGTTCTAAGCTTTGCAAGAAAGTAGTCCTGGCTAGTTTCTGGAACCATCAAACTGTGCCGTTTTGCTTCGGGAAATTATGAGTTTGAAATCCTGATTTATTTTCATCACCAAAAAAAAAAAAAACGGCTACCAAAATCTACAGCTCAATATTACTCTGCACTATTTTCTTTCCATTTCACTGAATCTGTTCTGTGGCCAGTGTCAGCTGTTGGGAACCAATCAGCCTTTACATTGTTGAATGCACGACTAGCCGACTACATGTCTGACTACGGGACAGTTGATGATAAAACTAGGGCTGCAACTAACGATTATTTTCATAATCGATTAATCTGTCGACAATTTTTTCGATTGATCACTTTTATTAATAATTATATTTGGCTATTACTTTCACCTTTTCATTGAGAACAAGGAAAACACAATAGAATTTGGCAGTTCACTGCAATCTATTTTACAAAGTCTGAACAAAGTCATACACACTGCAATACTGAATCATTATTATTTGAATTAATAAATAATAATAATACTGTGGCCCCTTGTTTATTGCGGGGGTTCTGCAAAATAACCCGCAACAAGAGAAATCCATAAAGAAGTTATCTTTATCTTTTACAATTAAATGTTTTAAGGTTGTAAAACAGCTCGCAGCACACTTTAAACATGTTTCTTAGACAAAATTAAATGTTTCTCATTTTTCTTTCTTAGTTTGAATACTATCAAAGTTAAAACCTTTGTAGATTTTTAAACACAAATCGTTCTTTTTTTGTTGTTTTTTTTTCATCCGCACCCTGGTCGGCTACATCTTTTTCCACGCAGTTCTCTTTTTTTCAAGTGAGTAACATAGTTACGGGTTTGTGCTGTTTTTCTCCGGAAGTAAACATTTTCTTTATTTTTAGGGTTTCTCTTTTTGACTTGTACCTTTTCTTACTGAGCTTTTAGGACAGGTAAGTCAGGCGAGGTCCAATTCGGCACCGTTTGGCACAAAGAGTGCCATTCCTATTTTTGTCATGTGAAAGTTATACTTTTCATTTTAATATTACAAATTTTGTTCAGTAGAAATAAAATCAACACTTTTGGGCCTTTTTGAATAATATATGATAATAAAAAATGTGTGTGTGTATGTATGTATGTATTTATGTATATATATGTATGTATTTACGTGGCATCTGAGTTGTGATTGCGGTTGGTAAAAATAGTTTAGATGGCCTTGTAGGGCTTGGTGTGCTGTTTAATTTGATATGCATTATTACTATTTTTTACTGTTGTGTGAGTTTTGTTAAAAAATGTTTTATCACAAACTCCCCCAATTGGGCGACCCTAAGGGTAAAAGCAACTAACCAATTACTTAAATTAGTTGTCATCTGTTTTAATAATCGATTATCAATTAAATCGATTAGTTAATTCAGTTCTAGATGAAAATCATTTTAGCACAACGGCAAATTAATACATATATGAACCAGAGCATACACATGCTGAATTTCAGGTGATTGAGCTAGAACAGAGGGCGAGAGCCAGAAGACAGAAGTACTCCCAGCTGCAGTAAAGGTGAGATGCAGTAGTGGATACCTTTGTAAAAATTAGATCAAATATTTTCAATTGCAAGACAAAATCTCCATTTTGTGTCAAATAGTTTTCTGAACAGACTGTATCTATACCCCAATGTACTGTTTTCATATAATTTCACATGATGACATTAGCAGATTTGCTGAACACATCACTCGTTGATTTTCTATAGTTAACTCCATGCTGACCGTGGTAAAACCACAGTACTGGTACTATTAGACCTCAGTGTGGCATTTGACACCGTTGACTAGGGCTGAACGATTAATTGCATATACAATTAAATCGCGATTTGGTAAAATGCGATTTCCTAATCGCAAAGGCTGCGATTTGACTTGACGTAAACATATCTGGTAAAGTCACGTGACTTGCAAACAATGCAGGGAGATAAGGAAACGCTGCACTTTAACCAGTTATAAAATTGACCAAAAGCTTAACAGAATCCAACACTACACAATATTTGGTACCAAAGACGAACAGTACATCAGTTGTAAGAGATTATATCTGCTATGAAAACGTTGATGCTGCGTAACGCCAGGTATTATGCAGAACCCGTCTTGGTATTGTTGCTGCCTCACGAGGTAGAGTACAGTACGAACCTTTATCAACACCTAAAAACATCACACCACCATATATGACAGTTGCACGGCTAAACTGACCGCCACCAGTGTTTAAACTTCCAGTAAATAAACTTTGAGGCGACAGGGATCGCTGACCGAGCTGTTTGAAAGAATCGCTCCTTACGAACATAAAAAAAAACCGGCACACTGAAATAATTCATGCTATAATGGGTTTTATAGCCAAAAGTATGCTTTGTTAACCATGATGAATAGGCTAGGATTCAATCTCACGAACACATTTTAGCCACATTTTACCTGCGCTGTATAAAAAATGCAGACAGAAAGTTAAAGCCGCACCGAAAACAGCGGAGTATTTTGCAACGACTGACCTGAGATCAAACCGCACTATGGAGCCATACCAGAGTCTGAAAGTGCATTAGATCGATGGAGAATTAAAAATCAGAGCTTGTTGCTTCAAGCATCCTACTTCCTGGATAACCACACGGAGGAAAACATTGCAGCCAGAGGGAATTATTAGCTGGGATCAAAAGGAAGAAAACCTTGATTGCAGAACGACACCGATGACCATCGAGTGTGATGATTAAAAGTAGATAAAGTTGTTAATATTTGCCTTTGTCTTAAAATAAGTAAATAATCTTATGGAATAGAATAAATTATGTATACAAGTCTGTTTATAATACACAATATTTTTAAAATAAAAAATTTAAAAATGCACGACAAAAGCCCCACAAAAATAATTGCACATTAAATCGCAATATTGAAGAAGAAAATCGCAATTAGATTATTTTCCAAAATCGTTCAGCCCTACCGTTGACCATGATATATTACTAGAATCTAGAGAGCTGGGTCGGACTCTCTGGTACATTACTCAACTGGTTCAAATAGAAACTACCAACCAGGCCAGAAATCTAGGTGTAAAAATGGACTCAGACCTGAACGTCCAGGGTCACATAAAGGCAATAACAAGGTCAGCTTTCTATCAGCTGAGGAACATTTCTAGGATTAAAAGGACTGATGACACAAGCAGACCTAGAAAAACTCATCCACGTATTTATGATTACTGTAACAGTATCTTCACAGGTCTACTTAAAAAAATCACTCAGACAGCTGCAGCTGATCCAGAACGCTGCTGCTCGTGTTCTCACTAGAACAAGGAAAGTAGAACACATCACCCCAGTTCTAAAGTCCTTCCAATGGCTCCCTGTAGCTCAGAAAATAGACTTCAAAGTGCTTTTATTGGTATATAAATCATTTAATGGTTTAGCACCTGAGTACATTAGAGATCTGCTATCATGGTACAAACCATCCAGATCACTCAGGTCCTCCAGCTCTAGTTTACTGATCGTCCCTAGAAGCAGAACCAAACATGGAGAAGCAGCTTTTAGTTTCTATGCTCCTCATATCTGGAACAAACTACAGGAAGAATGCAAAACTGCAGAGACTTTTTAGACTCGCTTATGAGTAACTGGTTTTACTTGCTTGTTTTTAATTGTCACTAATTATAGTCTTAATTACTGTAAATGCTTTCTTGTGTTAAAAACTGAGCTTTCTTCCGCAAGATTAGTTAATGAACTAAACCTGTGTTTTTTACTCACTTGTCCCTACATTGATGTATTTTCTTGATTATTTTCTTATTGTAACTGCTCATTTGTATTCTAATCATATGTAAAGCACCTTGATTTGACCTGTGTTGAAAGTGTGCTATACAAATAAAATTGCCTTGCCTATTCTTTTATATATTTTACTTGATCTTGCTTTGGCTGTCCTCGTCATTCGAGTGTGTAAGCAATAGTGAGTTGTGAATTTTTTTGGTTGTGATGAAAATGAATCAGGCTTTCAAACTCATCATTTTCTGAAGCAAAATGGCACAGCTAGCCGGGACTACTTTCCAGGAGGGGATCACAGAGGAGAGTTAATGTTCATACCCTATGGTGTTGGTAAAGATGGGATATAACTTCATGACTAAAAATGCAAACTATCCCTTTAAAGGATTTAAGGAGCCACTAATATAGTGGCCAAGAAGTGGCTCTGTAAGGATCATTAGTTTTTACATTATCAGTTTAATGTGGTTTATTATGACTGGATTTCTAGGACCCTGGAGTTCCTTATGAGGCACCTCTCCCACCTGGCAGCATTCAGCTACATCACCAACATGCACACAAAGAACCTGGCCATCGTTTGGGCACCCAACCTGCTACGGTAGGCGTCATTCTGTTCCAAGCATTCTTCATGGTGGTTTACATTGTGCTAAATACACTACAGCATGAAGCCTACTTAGGTATTCTTTAGTTTTCCAGGAACTGAAGTTTTTATTTCTTTTTTATGGCAGTATTTGGTGTTTATTCAGGAAGCTGTAGCTGTACCACAGCCTTTAGTGTCATATTTAAAGAGCAAGTCACCCCCCAGTTCGCCTATATAAATGAGTGTCTACATGTGTAGTCATTATTTTGGCATTTTAGTGCATCATATGAGTGAAATGTGCAACGAAGTTTAATTCCTTTTTAACCACCCTGAGTTGTTTATGACTAAAATCTGTTTCAACATTATGTCTACAGTTTGCTTTTGTTTCAGTTGCCCGATTTCATCTCAAGGTGTCATCATTATACAAGCACAGCAAAGCAAAGCTCTTTTTGCACTTAAGTGAACACAGTCTGTGCTGCGCTCATAATAAAATCGAAATGAGCAGATCTTGGAGCCTGAGAATGCACCTGGTGCTTTTGGTCTGGTGAAAAGCAAAGTTAGAGCAACAATATCAACAAACTTGATGCTGTTCTGAGACCAAACAACATGACCAAAGTGAGGAAAAATATATTCTCCAAATCAGAAAGTGATACAGAGACTTCTCTGTAATCTTTAAAGTTATTAATGAGTCACTATTCCTAACTGTTTAGTGCTGCTGAGCAGGGGCGTATCCAGGAGATTTAAAGAGGGGCTAATTGGAGCCAGTGTAGGTCTGGGTTGTAACACCAAAATAATTCAAATTAAATGTTTGTGATAAATAATTCTATGCATTAGGTTATTTTTCACCATGTTTGTTAAACTGCATTACACTTTGTTTGTAAAGGTGGTAATTTACATTTTATGCTACAACCTTTTACTCTGTACTATAAAATCATCCACCTCTGTAGTAGCAGTGCTACGAATCTACAGCCGTAGGCAGTATTTACTGAAGTCACTCATTTTTTTGTTTTATAACTTTCATTAACGGCGAAAATGGTTGTTGCTGTAAGTAATTCAATTATTTGATTATGTTCTTAATTAAAAATTGGTTAAGGAACAGCATCACATGCCCAGGACTGCAGTTATAATATGTATATATATATATTTTTTATTAAGTTATCGATAATTATCTGTTGATCAATTTTATAATTTTTAAAATAATTTTTCTCCATATCATCCCCCGCAAGTATAGATATTTAATATACATTTGTCCAGGCCATAGACTGTATATATAATGGACTAACCCTCGTTGACGTCACCTGTAGGTTTCTGAAGAGAAAAAATGAAGCTAACTGGGTGGGTCCCATCGCCGCCATCTTGTCTGCGTCACTCTCCTCGTCACTCTCAAACTCCTAAAATGGGCAAAGAGGTGGAGCTGAGCGTGGCGCTGTGAGGCTGGGGGCGGAGGGTTAACGCTCGGAGCCGACATAGCTACAAGCTAGTCAGAAGCTAGTCGGGAGCTAACTGAAGCTAACGTAGGCTGCCGCCGGTTTCAGCCAGAAGACCGCGGTTAAGAGAATTTTGCCCCGTTTTTCAACAAAGATCACTTTAGACCCAGAAACATGTCGAGTAGAGAAAACATATCGATATAATAAGACCCAAATGGGTCGGGTCAATACGGCTTAATATGGTGTTATTTCCATTACCATGGGTGGAGGGTGAGGACATAGACGGTTTATCTTAACAACACATCCAGCAAAAAGCAGTCACAAAGTTATCATGAAAACTCAGATCCTCTCAGAAAATAAAAGGCTTTTAACTCACTTCACATCTCAGACATCCATTAGTTTATGCCTCCAGCTGTGTTCCTCACACCAGTCATGATCTAACCAGCGATCATCCAGTCTGTCTAGAGTCCAACTCTGTAGTCTTCCAGCCTGATCTAGCCGACTCCCGCTCTGGATGCCGCGGCTTCCCGGTCCTGCCGACTTTGCCGCTCTGCTGCTACCCGAGCGGTTGCCAGCTCCAACTCGCGTGTAGAAAGAGATAAAAGCTCAGACCAGAACATTATTCCTCTCGGCCACCTGACAGAACCCCATTAGCCGGTATAAAGCCTCCCCCCAAAGCATAAACTTCTTGGACGGTCTGTTACTGTAATCAACGCCACAGCAAGCCGTCTATGTCCAATAATTGCAGATTAAAATCCAAAACTGAATAAAAACTGCAGAGGCAACTGATAGTGGAGTTCAGAAACACCAAATGGCTGAAGTCTTTACGTTAGTCCCAGGCTGTGAAGAGCTTCCCTGCAAGGAGAGGGGGACAGCAGACTACGGAGACTACCCCCTCAGAGTTGTCATGATGGTAAACCTGAACTATCTAACCTAAAATGGTTTTTTGAACCAGGCTGTAAACATGTTTATTTTTGCTGTAAAGTTGGCCTTTTTAACATGGGAGTCCATGGGAATTTGCTCCTTTTTGGAGCCAGTCCCCAGGATGAGGGAGGAACTGCAATTTTTAACACTTCTGGGTTGGCTTCACATTTTCCAAGCGGAGTTTGCCCCTTGATCCAGGCCTATAACTCCTTGACCTTTTTTTTTTGTTCTTGAGACCTTTAAATATAAAATTTCTAAAGTCTTCTTCCGGGGCAGCATGCCCCCAGACCCCCTCCAAGAGTTGGATCCTTCTCCTCTTTTTCAACCCCAACCTTTTTTCATGATTGGTCTTGCATTTTCTCGTTGGGTTGGGTCAATGAGCAGAACAAAAGGTTATTTTGGGAAGGATGTGCTTCAACTCAGCCTAAAACTTTGAGAATTTGTCTTTTACTTTAGTTTAATAAAACAAGCCTATTTTGTTCTTATTTGTTTTTTCAGGTCAAAGCAGATTGAGTCTGCCTGTTTCAGCGGCACAGCAGCCTTCATGGAAGTACGGATCCAGTCTGTAGTAGTGGAGTTCATCCTCAACCATGTGGATGTGCTCTTCAGCACAAAACTCAGCACACTGATAAGAGAGGGCACAGGTACACACATCCACCTGACTGCTGCGCATGCATCGAGAGCTGCATGAATATATGACTGCCATTCATGTCCTAATAACTGCATCACCAGGACACAACTCCTTATCTCGACCTAAATCCCTGCTGGTTTCATCACCGTCCACCAAACTGCTGAGCCTGGAGGAGGCCCAGGCCCGGACTCAGGCGCAGATCAACTCTCCTGTCACTGAGGACAGCAAGTACATCGAGGTGGGCGAAGGTCCGGCGGCCCTGCAGGGGAAGTTTCACACAGTCATCGAGTTTCCCACTGAGAGGTTTGTTACGTCAGTCCTTCATGTACAGTAGACATCATTTGGGATGAAGCAGTTAAACTCTGTACTGTCTCTGCCTCTGCTTTTTATTATTAGCTGTCACAGTTTAATCAATAATCAGATTTTTTTACAGATTTTATTTTTGTTATTTGTGGCTTAGAATGGACTCATGAATTAATCTGTAGGACATATTCTGTAATGTTTGCTCATTCTACACAATGTTCTCATAGGAAAAGACCCCCTATCAAATCCAAAAAATCACCAGTGGGTAGTTGGCGCTCTTTTTTTAACCTTGGCAAGTCGTCCTCTCTGTCCAAACGTAAGCTGCAGCGCAACCCCAGTGAGCCCAGTGAGCTAAAGGCTATGGCTCTCCCTGGTGAGTCAGCAGTGACTGAAGCGCCACAGCCTGCAGGAACTCAGAACTGAATGTTACTAAACACAATGTCATGTTTCAGGAGGCCGAGGGGACACGGCCACTTTAAGGTCAGCTAAGAGCGAGGAGTCACTGAGTTCTCTGCACAATGTAGAAGGTAATCATTTGTCCTCCAGTGCACTTTGACTCACTATAGCTGCTTGTAATGTATGACCTACGGCAAAAACACTCATGCTGCTTTTTGCACAGTGGTCTACCTTTGCACAGAGATAATTTTACTCCAATTTGTTTTGCTCCTTCAGGGGAGTCTAAAGTGTACCGACCTCGACGTCCTCGCTCCAGCAGTGACGCTCTGTCTGCGTCCTTCAATGGGGAGCTGCTGGACAGCCGGCAGCACTGCAACTCGTATGATAACCTGGACGCCACGGAGGACAGTGATGGAGACGACGGGCCCATCTGTGTTCCTGCTCTGATCTCTCCTCCCCGCTCAGCAGGGGAAGACGTGGACCTCAGCCCGCCAGATATCGGCATGGCCTCTTTAGACTTTGACCCCATGTCTTTCCAGTGCAGCGGGCCAGACACCAGCTATGCCTTTCCCTTAGATGACTCATCAACTGGTGCTGACAGCTCCACGTTAAAGAGGAGCCACAATAGCAAGAGCAACGGCCCTGACCTCATCACGGCCTCCTTCCCAGGCAGCACCACCTCCCCGCTGCTGTCCGCAGACTGCAGCATGGCTGCTACAGAAAAGGCAGAGAGCAAGAAAATGACCACTTCCTGCTCTTATACTGATAAACCCATGCAGGCTGTGTCACCTATTAAATGTGGAAAGGCCACCAGTTTGACACCATTGGCCACTTTAGAGCTTTTCTCTCCAGAGATGGCTGACAGGACTGGGGTGGGACCGTTATCTCCAGAGTCTCCTCCCCTGATGGACAGCGTGCTGCTTAGAGCAGCTGAGCCATCACTGACTGAAGCCTTTCAGAGGGAGCTGCACTCTAAGCTGGCCACCTTTGACACTTTGGACGGTAAAGATGCTGGAGGAGAGGATGCTGTAGAGCAGGAGCCATGTGCCAGCAGCCAGGCGCATCACGGTAAGAAGCAGAGACAGATCTCTGTATTTTGGAGGCATGCTTCTACAATTCCAAATCAGACACAGTTGGGACAGTACCGAAAAGGTAAATAAAAAAGAAAGTAGTCATTTCTACATTTGCTTTGACCTGCATTTCATTGCAGACAATATGAACACAAAATACGTCATGTTATGTCTGGTCAACTTCATCTCATTTGTAAATATACATCCTTTCTTGTCATTCAGACCCTCAACACATTACAAGAAAGGTTGGGTCAGGAGCAATTTAGGGCTAGTAATCAGGTAAATTGGTTAAATAATGATGTGATTGAATCAGGTGTTGGTGATTGTAATATGTTATTAAAAGAACAGCATCCAAGAAAGGTCTAGTTCTTTAGGAGCAAAGATTGGGCAAGGATCGCCAGTTTGGCAATAAATACGTGGAAAATTGTTGAAATGTTTTTAAACAATGTTCCTCAAATTCAATCCACTTTATTTATATAGCGCAATTTCACAGCAGATCTCATCTCAAGGCACTTTACAAGAAGAGTTATTACAATACAATGTTTAATCTAGGAATTAGAGAACCACAGAAGATTGCGTTGTGTAATTCTCAGCAATCCCTCACCCTGAGCAAGCATGAAGCGACAGTGGAGAGGAAAAACTCCCTTTTAACAGGAAGAAACCTCCAGCAGAACCTGGCTCAGCATAAGCGGTCATCTGCTGAGACCGTCTGAGGTTCTGAGGTTTGGAGAAGACAGCAGACACACAGGAAGAGCAACAGAACTGATGCAGGAGCAGAAGTTGGTAGCAGAACGTGGAGAACGTTCCTCCACTGGAATGCCATCGTAGTCAGGGGCGTCAAGCAGGACAGGTCAGGAGCACCTACTGTAGGAAGAGACTAAGAGAAAACAGGTTAGCGCTTTAATTGACAGCACATCATGCAGTTGGGGAGAAGTAGGAGAGAAAGTAGGAACAGACCCTAATAATGTCCTCCAACAGCCTAGCCTAAAGCAGCATAGCTACTAACATTAACCTGTCTCCTAGCTACTAGGAGACCTAGCTACTAACACTCTCTACCTGGCTTACATTAACCTATCTCTACCTAGCTACTCTACCTCTTCCTATCTCTTCCTAGCTTTTGACACTCTACCTGACTATTAACATTAACCTGTCTCTTCCTAGCTACCTGTTAACCTGTCTCTAACTGTAAGCTTTATCAAAGAGGAAAGTTTTAAGCCTAGTTTTAAAGATACACAAGTTTTCTGCTTCACGAACCAACCCTTGGAAAAAGAAAGATGGGAAGAGATTTGGATATTTCCCTTCCACGGTGCATAACATAATTAAAGATTCAAGGAATCTGGAGGAATTTTGGTGCATAAAAAACAAGGGCGCCAGCCTAAGCTGAGAAACCGTGATCTGTTAACTCAGACGGCGCTGCATCATCAACAATCATTATTCATCTATCAGCGATATCACCACATGGGCTCAGAACTACTTTAGCAAACCTTTGTCATGTACCACAATACATAGCTTCATCTAGAAATACCAGTTAATACAGTATTGGGCCAAAAGGAAGCTCAATGTTAACAGTGTCCAGAAGCGTCATCGACTTCTCTGGGATGGGAGGCATTTGGGACGGACCATCACCCAGTGGAAACGTACTGTGGTCTGATGAATCGGTAGTTCAGGTGTTTTTTCGTAGAAACGGACACCTTGTGCTCCGGTCCAAAACAAAAAAAGGATCATCCAGACTGTTAGCAGGAAAAAGACCAAAAGGCACAGTGTGTCATGGTATGGGGTTGTGTTAGTGCCATTGGCAAAGGTAACCTGACCTTCTGTGATGAAACCATTAATGTGAAAAGTACATGGAGATGTTGGAGCCCAATATGCTGCCTTCAATAAGAGACTCCCATGCAGAATTTAATAAGACAATAAAAAAAACCACATTGTGCACACATTACATAGTCCTAACTGTGGCGGAAGACGCTACAGCGACTGGAATGGCCTGCCTTCAGTCCCACCTGTCTCCAATAGAGAATGTGTGGCGCATTTTGAAGCACAAAATGCAACGATAAAGACTGTTGTACAAGTGGAAATTCAGTTGTTTTTTTTTTAAATGGACCTTATTTCATTACATTACTTACACTATTCCTCTGTTAGTTTGGAGCGTCTAGGAGGTGTGGCATTGTTGTCTGCAGGGTGTTTTACAGGCTTTTAATCCAACCAATTCCATCTTACGCTAACCGGCAAATTCAGTGACAAGTAGCAAGTTCTGTCTAACCGACTGCCGTAGAGCACAGAGTAAAAAACCTGCCTAGACTTACTGGAATGCCTCAGTGTGGTTAGATTGAAAGCCTTTAAAAAACTCTTTCGGACAACAACAGAGCACCTCTGAGAAGCTCCAAACTCGCAGGGGAATACTCCTGGTGATTCATAAAAGAGATTGATGAAATGAAGGAGTTTTGTGCAGATAATGCCTTATTTAGAGACTTAGACACTATTTAGGCACTTTGGTTGCCCCATTGACTCACATTATATGGCTATATGCTGATCGCAAATGCATAGAACTTCTCCTGAAGGACTTTAAGTGGCTCCACACTTGTCTGAGTAAGTGAGTGAGTGTAATGCTTGCTAGAAATAAGGTCCAGGTTGGAAAAATTGTACTTTCCCATTAAGAGTTATTTGCAGGAAGAATGGGACAAAATGATAGCTGAAACACTTGGTGTCTTCTGTCCTTATACGTCTTTTAAGTGTTGTGAAAAGGAATGGGAACATTTGTGGTGAAGGCTCTACTTTTCCTATTTTTTATTTTTTTTTTATATGTTGGAAGAACCAAAATTGATATCTTTATTTTGGAAAAAACAAATCATGAAGAACATATTAAACAATGTGCTGTTGTATTGTTTTCAGTGTAATACAGGTCAAAAATGTTCTGTTTGATGTTTATTTAAAATACCATCCCAACTTGATTTGGGCTTGTTTTCTTCCAGTTTTATCTTTATGTTGTGATTTAACATGAATCTCTCCCTATGTTACCAAAGCACAATGCTCAACGTTCCCCTTCTCCTTGTCTTAAGCACCTAAAACCTGCCTCCCTGCTGCTAGCTTTCTGATGATTCAGCTGCACATCCCTTCTGTTTTTGTGTTCCTGCTAGGGGTCCTAACTCCAGACTCTTCAACAGACCTCACCCCTCGTCCCCTCAGCTCCGCAGCTCCTACTTCTGCCCCTCCTCCCCCTCCACCCCCTAAAAACGCTGCCCGCATGTTGGCCCTAGCTCTGGCTGAGTCAGCCCAGCAGGTCTCCGTTCAGTCTCCATCCCAGTCCTCTGGGCCCCCCACACCGGTGTCCTCTGTCCAACCACAGGTCTCAAACTTTGGAGAACTGTCACATCCACTGACTCTACAACTTCAGATTGCTGCTGAGGAAGGAGAGAGAACGGGAACTTCCCCACCAGCCTACAGTTCTGCTACCACTGTCATCACCAGCTCATGTGATCTAACCTCAGCCAGCCTGCAGCCTTCAGAGTCCACCAGCTCCACCACTAGGCCATCAGAGAGTGCCACAACCAGGACAGGATCCACCCCACCAAACACTCCACCATACAAATGTGTTGAACTTCCTAGTTCAACCAGTGTGACCTCTCCAGCTAGGAAAAGTCCTGAGAGAAGACAGCTGATCTCCAGACAGCCTCCTGGTCACAGCAGCTCATCTGGTGCAACTCCAAATCCGCAACTCCAACCAAGATGCGGCAGCAAAACAGATAAACTGTTCCAGCAGTCTGTTCCTGAGGTAAATGTTTGTTCTACATGTAGATCAGAGCTTCATGATGGCGTCAGGATTCTATGTTACAGTGGGTATGATGTAGAAACAGCTAACCTTTCAGTTTGGGAAATGCATAATTAATCATTTCATTTAAAGCTGAAGCTCTTCTTGGGTTTTTTCTTCAAGGGCACCGTTCTAGCATATGGTAAATGGCCTGTATTGGTATTAGGGCTGCTACGATTAATCAATTCGTCACGACAACGTTGATGAGTGAAATTACCATCAAAATATTGTCGCAACAAAAATACTGCTGCTTATTCTTATTATTGCAATAAAATACTTATTTTGCGAGAATGTAATGTTTACTCTGACTTTAGATGTTAAATGGCTCTGGACAGGAAGGATCTTTCTGGAAGGATAATTCAGAAGTTTTGATCAAGCTCCTGACTGAAGACATCATGTGTCTGCTGTAACATTTTATTTTTTATATAATTCATAAATGTTAAATGAGCTATCATCTTAAAAATAACTATTTTAGGTAAAACTTTACACTTCAAGGAAACTCGCAAAAATGAAAGCAGCTGATCCGATTAGTCGACTAATAGTCAAAAATAATTAGTGAGTAGTATCAAAATAATCCTTTGTGGCAGCCCTAGCTTGTATAGTGCTTTATTTAGTCCCTACGGATCCCAAAGCGCTTTACACTACATTCAGTCATTCACCCATTCATGCACTCATTCACACACTTAGCGGGTGTGCCGCAGTGCATTCCAGGCACGTCCCAGGAACGTCTCCCCTGGCCGTCCTGCTAAAGTTGGATTGGGTTCTGTTTTCGATGCAACACAAGCTTCAAGCTCAAACAGTTAACATGGCTAAACAGGAAAGCACCCATGGTAAGCATCTGGTAAACTTCAAAATAACAGACCCGCTATGAATTGTGACAGCTTAGCATGCTTATAGGTGATCAATGGGCTCGTCTGCTCCCTGCATCTTTTGACAAAATAATCTGTGATTGTTTTATTTTGTCTTCTTCCAATATGAACTGAGACATTTACCATGGCAGTGGAGAATTACAACATTAAATATGATACCACATATCCTTTTTTATAGGTCCGTGCACACGTGGTGCAGCAACACTGCATTTTTAGAACATCTTACAATAAACAGAGGCTACGCATTAATGAGTCACCAGTTGGTACTGTACTCTCTTCAGTGTATGCACAAGACTTGAATCATGCTCTGAATGTGTTTCTGGTGAACTTTGAGTTTTTATCACCCTGTGCGAAAAGTGCTTTAGCTGGAAACAAACCTTTACTGTAGTCAAGTAATCCAAGTCAGTTCTGATGGTGAGTAAATGAAAATTCTGCAGAGTTCAAGTAGATCGTAGATCTGCGCTGCTTAAAAAAAAAAAAAGATCTATATTTATTGACATTAGCGGTGTGTACAAAACTGTCAATCATAAAGATTGCTGGGGACACATTCCTATGTCCAGCTAAGATGAGTGGATGTAAAAAAAAAAACCAAAGTCATGAGGAAAAATGTAAAAATAATTTTACGTCTTGTCAGCTTTCAATAGAGTTTTGTTGTTATAGCTATTAAAATAAATAATTTAACGTTAATATTAGAGATGAATGTCCTTTGATCTTTTCTACCTCTGGCCACAATGGTTATGATGAGTGTCCTGCTGGAAGGTTAGTCTCAACTCATCTGCAGACTGTAATGGGTTTTCTTTAGCATTGTCCTCTAGTAGCTTCAAGTGTGTTCAGGGTGTTGAGCAGCATTTGACTTACCTGACTGAAGCACTTACTGGTTTTGCTGTCTTGTGGCATCAACTTTTCCATCAAGGTCAGATTTCAGGAAAGCACATCAGGTGTCGACAAATATTTGCCCCTGATCTTGTTGTTTTCTGCAGCTCCTGTTGGATAATCATGGGCAGTTTACTAATACGGCAAGTAATGTCATTCCTGCAGCCTGTCCGTTTAATGCACTTCCAGGTCTTAGTAAGTTTCCTGTTTTGCCATATTAATGCCATCTTCTTGGTGTGTGGTGATTGGTTCACGTTCAAACCTGGGATATGTAAGGGGTAATGCCCGACGAGCTGTACATTATCAGAAAATAAGGGACGACGCGAAGGCATGAACCGTACGACGCGAAGTCCATTACTTTCTGATAATGTACACCTCGTCGGGCATTATCCCGCTTATACCATGGTCACTTATGAAAGAAGGACATACGTAATCAATTAATAATACTTTCATGTATTTTAGAGTTAAAATAGCGAGGTTTTTTTTACAAGTCGAGCGCACTATTTAATTTCTGCCAGTGATGGGAAGCGAGATGATGGCTTTACCTTACGTTACGTGATACTAAATATCATTTCAGAAGGCCAGTACACTACTTACTGCTTGTGTCCAGAGGATGATGCAAATAACGTTGAGACTGTTGCCATTTGAGCCAGCGCAATAATTTAGAACTGTCATCAGGCAATTGGACGGGACGCCTTTCCTAGGTTTACATTATCACTTTTTAATGTACACCCTTCAGCCAATCAGAATCGAGTATTCATCCCAACCATGGTATAATATTTCTTAAACCAACTCTGATTTAAACTACTCCACAGCTTCCTCCCTGACCTGTCTGCTTGGTTCCTCAGTCGTCATCGTGCTGTTTGTTCTCTAGCAAACCTCTGAGGTTTAAGAGAACGGCTGCCTTTATAATGAAATGAATGTGCACACAGCTGGACCATATTCACTGATTAGCCAACTTCTAAAGGCAATTTGTTGCAATAGTTTTCAGTTAGGGTATCAAAGTCAAAGGGGCTGCATAAAAATGAACACCACTAAGGGTCTGCTTTATCAAAGGTTTGCGCTTGTTTAAAACCGGTACAAACCGCACAGCATCACCAAAACAAGCAGTAGCTGGTTTACTAACGACTGCACCTATGCAAACCTGCAGTGTTTTCCCCTGATAAACATCCATTGTGGGGGTTTCTGTCAGCAAAATATGGGGAGGAGAACACGCAAATAAGCGTGTGATTTATCAAACATCAAACTGTTTGTGCTGACTGATTTAGCATCTTTTTTTACTGCCTTTGAGAGGCCTGTCTTAATATTGTGCCACCACATTAAACATAAGTTTATTACTGACGAACAAAAAATATAGAATTTACAGACTTTCTAACCTAATTAGTAATTAATTAGGTTTATGACCATTAGTAATTAACACTAATGGCCATAAAGCTGACAGTAATGTTGATTTTTCCCAAGACTCATCATTTGCCTTGTCCTCAACACATCTGCACCTGCTGGTTATCTACTTGGATCTTCATTAGTTTCCACCATAGTGGTTAATAATCTTCCTTGTGTACAGTTAATAGAATAGAATAATAATGTAAAATACTAAAATGATGATTGCATATGACAATTTAAAAACAAAATTCATACATTTCACTTGACATACAAAAGCCAGGTGTAATAAACTTGTGCATTTCCAGCCTTCAATAGAATACATTAAACATGTAGGTAGATTCATAGCTGAAATTAGATTTTAATACTTTTTTTAAGGGATAAATGTCCTTTAGTTCTCTAATATTTAGATAATAATTTGGATAATTTATTGCATTTCTGAGATGCTCTGTAGACAGCAGATTTTAGCAGGAAGTGTGTGTTGCAGTGCATTTCAACAATAGAAGTAGAATATGGACATCTCAGGACTGGGAGCAGCCCTGTTCTAGACATGCTGCACCTTTAATCAGTAAGATGCTGGAATACTCTTTCATGGAGCAGGAGCAGCATTAAGTAAAGCATTAAGCAAAAATATAATTCACAGACATTCTAGACAGACATCCATTGCCTTGAGCGTCATTTTTTTTGTTTTATTTAATCCCCCCCCCCCCCCAAAAAAAAAATCATGAATCCACTGTGCTTATTCCCTCTCTCTCTGGCTGTGGCGCAGTGCATAGAGCAGAAAGGATGGCACACACAAAAGCAGACGCAAAGTCCTCATTTAAATACTGTTTCCTGAGCCTGTTATAAGTTGCTCACACAATATTAGCAAAAGTTTTGCAACACATGCAATTTGTGCTCTTTATTTGGAGTTATGATAAATAAGGCCCTAAGAGATTTTATTGCCAAACTACTTTGGCTAATAATTTTCCATCCACACCACATGAAATACTATATTCTTGGTCACAGGAAAAGAAAGGAAATGCATAGTTTGTGGTTGTAAATTGACAAAACATTTTCACAAATGTCCAAGGAAGCATGACAGTATTGAGGTCAGGCTGGTTTGACTGGACAATGTTTAGTCCAACTAAGTCAATCCTAACTTGTCTTTTTTTTCTGTTTTTACTTATTTATCTTCAGCTCAAAGCTAAGGACTCTTCATCAGCTCAAGCCCTTCCTAAATCAGCAGAGCAACCTCCAGCAACAGCTCCGAAACCCATGAAGCAGCCAGTCTGTCTTCCCCAGAACCAAGCCCAAACACAGCCTCGTCTTCCACCACAGCCTCACTCAGTGTCCCACACACAAAGCCATCCGCAGGCCCACCTGTCCAAAGCCAGCGCCAGAATAGCACCCACCTCAGCTGAACCTGTTGAGAAGCCCTGGGAGGCCATTAAACCCGTGCAACCCTGTAAAGAGTCAGCCAAACATAATGACTCCCATGGAGCCACTCCCCCTGTTCCCCCAGTTCGCACCTTGGAGAGCAAACTGGCCACAGCAGCTCTCAGTCAGTGTGAAGCTCCCTACCAGATGTTCAGTGAAGGCCCTCCAGTTGCCCACCTGGCGGAGGGCCTTCCTAATCATGAACTTTCCCCTCGTAAATCATCGTCGCACGTGCCGGCCTATATTTACCACATTAAAGGGGAGCCAGTCCTCATTGAGGCTCCAGGAGCAGCTTATTACCACCAGAGGGCTGTTCCTCCCCACTACCGACCAGACAGTGTTGCCCCACACTCCTACGTATCCAAGTCTGAGCCTCAGATACCTTACAGCGCCCGAACAGACAACAGGTACAGCACCTTAGGTCCTAGGTCGTACCACCACTCCATGAAGCAGAGAGGAACCCCCCAAAGTGTGCATGTCTCTCCAGGTCCAGAGCTCCAGGGCTACAGTCACCATAGAACCCACGGCTACCCCACCATCCGTAGAGTCCATTCCTTCCATGTTCCTCCCACCATTCGCTCTGTCCCCGTTCAGAGGACTGAAGTTCCACCGGAGGACGACATGTTTTTCTACCATCGGCCCGTTTATCAGTGCAAACCCTACCAGCAGCCTCCTCAACAGTCCTCCCAGACGGACTACCATGTCACCCAGCTGCAGCCTTACTTTGAGAACGGCCGGGTCCAGTACCGCTACAGCCCCTACTCTGGTTCCGGCCCGGTGGAATCCAACTTCTACGACATAGACCCTTACAGCACGATTCGAGTCAGGCACTTCCACTCCTATGGGGGCCGGGATGGTGGCGGCGCTGCAGGCCGGCCAGGTGGAAAGGCGGCAGGGTACCACTACCTCTCCCGTCACCTTGTCCCCCCTGGCAAGGAGCATAGCTTTGTCAGCAGAGACATGCCGCCGGGTCACGGGAGCAAGGAGGCTGCCGTTCTCCTGCCTTGGGACCAAGAGGAAGCAGAACGGTTTCGCATGCACTCGATCCACAGGGAGAGCCGGGCCAGGCTGAAGCTGAGGGGCCCTGTCCTCTCACAGTATGACAACGTTGGCCTTTTTACACCAGCAGACATATCGGGCTATGAAACCCTGCACTTAAGGAGTAAGTCGGACCCCGGTAAAGCTGTGCTGGTATCTGTGGACAGCAAAGATGGCCGCTACCTTCCCAGACACATGATGTCTGATCCTGATGGGCTTGTGTACCTGGAGACCGACAAGCATGTCCATGGTAGCGGAGTGGCTGATAAGTCAGATGTTCTCTCGAAGCAAACTGTTTCTAAGAAATGCCAGTCTTCCCACTCCCTTCCTGCCTCCGTGAGCCACAATCTTTCTCACCAGCAGGAGAGCAGCCGGGGAGAGGACGCACTGTGTGGAGACGGCAGCAGGTCCAAGCACTGGCTGGAGCATCCCAACAAGAAGCCCTGCCAACCGCGCTACGAGTGCCCTGATCCTGACCACCACCACAACAAACCCAAAACCATCCATGGCGCCGACGAGCCGCCTCCTCGGCCTAAACCAGAGCGATGCCACAGCGTCCGAGACGAGCAGCACTTCAACCAGAGCAAAGCGGACCTGGACAGGGACTACTCCTATCAGAAACACAGCAGCAAACCAGTGCTCTCTCACTACGACAACCTGGAGAATTACCACCCAGTTGCTCAGCCTCAGGCCTCTGTCCAGAAACACGCCGGCTCCAGCTCATACCCAGCGCCGGGTTTCTCGGTGAAGCCCAGCAGCAGGGCTTACTCCACTGCCCTGGGCCAGGGAGCCTTCATCCAGACTGAGTTGGCCCTGCAGAAGCCCGAGGCTGACCTCCGTACAGAGTGAAGCGTTTGGCTGGGAGGGCCGTACAAGTCTCTAACTGTAGAAGAAAACCTGTCGAGGTTTGGGTGAGCAGCCTCTGCAGGACAGTGGGCTGCTGGAACCACTCATATTTTTGCTTTTCTGTATTTTTTATGAATTGTAAAGAATATTGCAAGGCTTTTTACTGAGAGTCCTGAATGTACCTGAAATTATTGTCCATGAGGTCACGGTACTGTGATTGATTGAGACTGTAGCCAATTAAAAATGTATATAAGAGAGACGTAAGGTACTTTTAGCAGGAACCCCAAAAATGTAAAATATATCCTATAAATATATATAGATATATAAATAAATATATGTCTACAAATGAAATTGTAGTAAAAAGGGATCTTTAGTTGGATTTTTTTAGGTGTGGTGCTGGCCATGAGAATCAACTGGAACGAAGGTTTGCATTTTAGAAATGCATGCAGTCTGCCCCCTACAGGTCAGTTCTATGTAGATCTGTTGTGTTCTGTCTGGATGTTAAAGAGGAGGGCAAAATAAGGTCGTCATCCCCTCCTGGCACCAACACAAGAAGATGCTTCTGTGTGTCCATGTTGGCTTTGATAGGAGGAAGATGGAGCTGCGGCTGGGGTTGTTACCAATGTCTTACTCTCTGTTGCTGTGCCATTTTTAGGTAATGTTACTCTAAACTGTTTTCATTGGCTTTTATTGGAACCTTTCAGTTCTTGTGTGTTTTTGTTGGAAGAGGGACCAAAGACTTGGCACAGTTCTTGCACATATGAGGTAAAGATGAGAAAGTGGATGAAAACTGTAGCTTCTAAAGTTTAAAGGGGTGTTTTTCTTTTTTATTCATGCTACTTTCAGGTACTAGACTAATTGATTAAAGCTGAAAAAAATGTCTTCTCATACAACATGATGAAAATGTTGCCGCTGCTTTGTGGGAAAACCAACTTGTTGATGAGCCTTAAATGTTCCTGGAGACGGTACGTTGTTTAATGATGCTGTTAACTGCAGAAAGGATGTTCACCACTTTGAAGCAGGTTTAGTTTTAGGACATTTTAGTTGGTTTTGGATTTAAAATAGTGAGGGTGGATTTTGCTTTCTTTTCTTCATATAGTGTGTGTGTCTGTTAGTTTCCGGCTAGAGGTAGATGTATTGTACATCCATCCATTCCTCTAATACAAGGCCGTCTGGGTCAGCATAGTGGATGGAGTACGGTATAAACCCAATCCATTGTTTAAATCCAGGTGTACTCTGTAACAGTTAAACTTGTATAATGCTTGCAGGTTTTGCCCCTCTTGCCTTATCTAAAGCCTCTACCTTCTCAGATGGGCTCTTACAGTAAGGCACTGTGTACTTGAATGTGAAAAAACTCATTTCAAACTGGAGGAGTCTAAACTCAGATATGAAATAAATAAAGGTGTTCAGTAATTGCTTAGAGTGATGCTTTTTACTGTTTTATATATTCTATTTATTCAGTAGGAGGGGTTTCTCAGGACTAAAAGCTTCATGCATCCATCCACTGTTTCCCACTGTGTTGGGGAGATATCAGGCTCTGGAGGGGAAACTACACATACCTCTGGATTATACCGCTAACCCAAAGATTAGTCAAACTTTTCTGGCACATTGAGGTTTAAACTAATGTTTTAATTGGCCCAATGAATGTGATTTAGGCTCTGTAGATGTGACTAAGACGAGAAGGCTTTTCCATCTGGAGTTCATCTCTAAAGATAAATCATCTAAACACCAGAGGAAAAAGCTGCTCAGCTATTAGGAGAAGGGATGGATTTCTCTAACACCATTATTAAAGGGATATTCCACCCATAACTAAACATTTTTCTGTTGCCTTATTCCCCAGAGTTAGCAGAGTAAAGAAATAAGCCTTTTGTAACCAGCTCAGTAATTTCCCTGATCTGACTTCAGTCCGTTTGTTACAGCTTAGCATAAACCAAAATGCTTTTTTCTCACTTATCTAAACTGTGGAATATGACAACAGACAGATTTTAAATGGGGGGTGGAGTATCCCTTTGAGAAGGGTGTTCATACTTTTCTGTGTGACATAAATCCCACCCACCCCCATGAATACTTTAATATTGTTTTATCTATTTAAAAGATGTTTTCCTAATTTCTTGACAGGACCAAACTTCTTGGTTGAATGAGATGATTTTACATCCAAATCTACCTGCATTATGAATAATTTTGGGTTTGCTTGTGTATGTCCCCCAGACCCAAGTTCTGGGTCTTTTCTTGGGTTCTCTTTCCAGTCTAAGAGGAAGATCTCAGAACACCCTGATCAGACGGCTGAACCACCTCAGCAGCACCTCAGCTCCAGACCTCAGAGCTCCTCACGCTGATCCTTCTGCCACTGATCTAAAACGAGGAATGTCCCAAGATTGAGTCAGGACAATATTTTCACATTTTTCAGTACAGCTATATTAGCTGACGGGTCAGGACGATTTTTATGAAAGTACCTCCTAGTTACGTTTAGCAGTGATTGCACAATAGTTCAAACTGTAGTGGTGCAAACAAGGACTCTTTATTACCACATATTAGTATAGCATGTTAAACACAATTCTAATATGGGTTAACTTCAACATATATACTTAACCGTACTTTAAGCTAATAAAGGCACAGAAAGTAACCTGGCATTTACACACAAAAACTCCTGCAACAAGAGAAAAAAAGCAGGCTGAACTGCACCTTCGATGCATTCAAATAGCGTAAGAAATCTATGCTGAGTTCAGGAGGATAGGATATTTTAGCTTGTAGTCAAAATGCCAATAATACTGCAACTTACAAGCTTAGAACAATGGGGGCTTTCCATCGTGTATTTACTCAGAAATGTAGAGTAAATGTGATCCCAGGACAGTAGAGGGCACCATTGTGCACGCATATAGCCTGCTGGAAATATTTTCTTTATAATACATATTGGGGTTTTACTTTAGTCTGAAATACTGAACTGAAACTGACCTTTAATTCTGTGAGATTTTGATTCCATGGCATTTACAACAATAATTCTTATTAATAAAATTTGATTCATTAAAAGTTGCGTTACTTGCTAAAAATATAATTCAGTTTTATGAATTTCAATACTAAAGGCTAAATATTGGATCGGGACTCCAAATCGGATCAGATTTTAGGTTTTAAAATGGGATGCGGATCGGAGGTCTAAAATGCTGATAGGGACATCCCTAGCTAAAACCAATAAAGTCAAATCTAAACATACACACACTGGTTTCATCCTAACACACTCCTGCTTTCCTTCATAAGAGAACCGCCATGGTCTCTGCCAAGGTGACTGATGCTCAGGAAGACCACTGTGAGCTCTTCATCATGGAGATCACCGCCCAAGAAAAACTCAGCCACCTAATTCCTCACTGGTTTTCCCATGAATGTTTCAAACATGGTTGTCTTTTGGAAGTCTGTTCTTTGGTTTGGTGGGATGAACGTTTAACTGTTTGAGCTCAAGTTTCATTGAGTTTTGTGTGGTTTCATCTGGGGGTTAATAATTCTCACCTTAACCGGAGGTGTGGCTATATTTCACAAGATTTAAATTCCTTAGTGGTGAAGTCTTTAGAAAAGGAATCTACTACTTAAGGTAGGTAAGTGGTGGAGACCCTTAATACTAGTATATAGTATACTAACAATACTAATTAGTCTGATATATTCTGTACTTTTCCATAAGCAGTACAAAGAAATACCACAAACTGCTTCACAGTTGCATAAGCAAACCATTGAAGGCTGGAGCAAGCTCATCTTCTCCATGTTGAGGCTGCTTCAGTATTGCCCATGCAGTGACCTTAACGAAATACCTCACCGCTTTTATAGAACAGGATGCCAGGTTCTTGTTCCAGCAATATGACCCATCGTTCCGCAGAAATGACATACTGATGTGATCTGTTGGAGCAAGACATATTTAGAAATCTGATTTGGCTTCATCATGACAAAAGATCAATGTGAAGGTTGGTTGTAAATAAATGGGGTTCAGTTTACCCTTCATGGTGCTTGTTTGTATTGGTTGCAATACATTATCTAAATTTTATATAGATATATAATATAAATACACACACACACTACATTAGTTTAACCAGTTCAAACTTAGGTTTTTGTCAGAATTTCAAACTAAATAAAATACAACAAACTATGGAAAACAACCTGAGCTTAAAATGTTCCAACTCGTTTTAAGGATTATCAGAATGAAATTTATAAAGGAATAGTGATATAGTAGCCTACCTTTAAAAGGATATGGCAGCGAGTCAAAATCATATTAAAGAATATTCTGGTTTCTCCAGGTGCCTGCAAACATTGCAGCTAGTAGTAGCAGTACTTTAGCATATTTTAAACCAAATATAAGTATAAAGTACAGTATAGCAAAAGTAGTTTAAGAAGTCGGCTACATTTTCTGAAGTTACTTAAGTAAATGTAACTAGTAAGAGGAATAGCTTCAACTCTGTCCTCTCAGTTCTGTCAATTTTTCCTTAAGATAGTTGTCGACTATCGGTCTCGTGCCGGTATTTAGCCTTAGATGGAGTTTACCACCCACTTTGGGCTGCATTCTCAAACAACCCGACTCCGAGAAGACCCCGGCATGACGGGGGCCGTTACCGGCCCTACACCGTCCACGGGCTGAGCCTCGATCAGGAGGACTCAGACAGAGTGTTGGTAGCCAGGTCTCCTAGTAGCTAGGAGACAGGTTAATGTTAGTAGCTATGCTGCTTTAGGCTAGGCTGTTGGAGGACATTATTAGGGTCTGTTCCTACTTTCTCTCCTACTTCTCCCCAACTGCATGATGTGCTGTCAATTCAAGCACTAACCTGTTTTCTATTATAGTAGGTGCTCCGGATTAGCCCTGCTTGACGACCCTGACTAAGATGGCATTGCAGTGACGGAAAATTCTCCACGTCCTGCAACAAACTTCTGCATCAGTTCTATTGCTCTTTCTGTGTCTCTGTTATGTATTCTCCAAGCCACAGACAGTCGCGGCAGATAACTGCTTGTGCTGAGCCTGGTTCTGCCGGAGGTTTCTTCCTGTTAAAAGGGAGGTTTTCCTTCCCACTGTCGCTTCGTGCTTGCTCAGTATGAGGGATTGCTGAGAATTACACGACGCAATCTTCTGTGGTTCTGTAATTTCTACATTAAACATTGTATTGTAATAACTCTTTGTAAAGTGCCTTGAGATGACATCTGTTGTGAAATGGCGCTATATAAATAAACTGAATTGAATTGAATAGTTACTCCCCACCTCTGCTATTTGTCTTTTTGTTGCATAATATGCTTTGACTCTGTGATTTGTCTTGATGAGTTAATGTTTGACTCCGTTTTGAAAGGAGCTGATAGTTTGCCTGTTTTATATGATCCTATTTCAATAAAGGAACATAATGTTACACTTTGGGACATATTTATATTCATATGGGATATATATTTTATACAACAGAGTACTAGGGCCACAACAACGAAGAAAGAAAAAGTCCTACATTTATGAGACTGGTTCTATTTCCTCGAAATCTGTAGGAGTTTTTTTCTCTGTAGCCCTAATATTCTGTTATTTTATACTTAGCCTTATAGCCTATGGGAAACTGCAATTCTCTAAAATCCCCATTTATGCAAAAACATTAAAATGAATGATCGCAAACATTTAAATAATGTGATAAGAATGTGTAGTTGGCAGCGGAATTATACGTTTCATTTTGCTGTTTTTGTTGACTGAGTTAAGGGATATTCTCATCTGTCTCCATTTAGTCCTATATTCTGCATCCACCATCAACCTTCACACCAACTAACTTCATGTCCTCTTTCACCACATCCATAAATCTAATTTTTGATTTTGACTGAGATAAGGAATAGGACTGGATAAATCCTGAAACTTAGCCAGGTCTGGAACAGGATAGCTCCACTGAATATATCCCCATGGTAACTTATAATACATCCTTCTGCCCCCTATCCCGTCTTTGTGCAACCGGATCAGGGAGAAACTGAGCCAGGATACCATAGATATCTTTACTTAATCCCTTATCCTAGTTTTGTGCAGTAGGCCCCTGCTCATTTATTGTTGTATTGTAAAATAGTTAGGGGCATTTTAATCTAGGCTATTTCAACACTTCCTTTAGGATTAACGTTTGAAAATGTGACGACTCTTAATTTTTATATAAGAATAAACATTTTCCTTTACTTAACTTTTTTCCTCCACCCTCTCATTCATGCTTTAGGTGAGAACGTTTCAGTGTTTACAAATGTTGGCGTTGCATTGTGGGAATAAGATGATTGACACCGGCGCCATTTTGCTCCTGCTCGTTCTGCTCAGCTTCCATTGTGTGAGAGATAGTAAATATCTGACACTGCCACACAACCACAACACACTGAAACGCTACCAGGTTAAAGCTGAAAATTCAGCCCCGGTAAGTAAACATTTCCACATATTTTTAAGCGTTAGAATATATGTTATTGTTCTGAGTTAGAACTGGGCGGCTGGGATCCTTTTGGGAGCTTATATAAGGTTTAAATTCGACGCTGAGGTGAGGAGAAAAAGCAGCTGCCTCGATGCCCAGACTGGGAGAGAAACGGCTCAGGACTTCCACCGCCGAACTGGCTGCTCCAATTTCATCTTTCCGGTCTAATATAACGTAACCTCTGTCAGTGTCCTGGTACATATATGCTTTATATTCCCCGTGTTTCACACGTAGTTTATTGTGCATACGTTTGGCGTTTCAATAGAAAAGCATTTAAGTTTACATCCTGTTTGTTGTCTCTTCATTGGTAGGCTGGTTCGCTTCAGTCTGCGGCCATAATCTTGCGGTATGAGGCGGGGCTATAAACGTTAATCCCGCCTTGAAACCATGCAGTCGAAAACACTGTTGGTCCAGGAAGACGGCAGCGGCTCACCGGATTGGTCCACTTTCGTATATTAGCTTGTTTCAGTTTGTGATTGGTTATAGGGTTTTAGACCTTCGTGTTTTGATTGGTTGGGGGTGTTTTTGGGTAGCTGCCAGAAATGGAGGATAGACGGTTCCCTCGGAATTGAAAGAAAGAACCAACAAAACACACTGAGTGGAAGTGGAGGCGATAAACGCACTGATAGATATGATTTCACTCTGAGCTGTAGCTGCGTAGGAAAAGGTTTTTATTTTATTTGTAAAAACGTAGTTTACATTGAGGCTTCAACAGCGGGAAACAATCCAGAGAAACAATGTGAAAAATTTCTTCAGCGCTTTTGTTAGCAGCCTCCTCTCACAAAGGCACTCACTTCTAACAATTAATAGGAGAGCTAACAAAATGGCATAATACAGGTAGAGAGAGAGAGAGAAAGAATGATCTCTGTTGGTAAAGTCTATATTTAAGCTCAAAGTGCTGTGTGGTCATCCAGGTTGCGGAAACGGGACTGGAGAAATGAATACAATATGTCTGGGTGGAAATGGAGAAAGAATTTAAAGCAGAAGCTCAGCTCTAAGATCTTTGTCTAGAAAGTGTCGTAATGACAAAGTCCAGACAAAAATAGGAAAGATGTCCTCCAAAAAGCCTGGAGAATGTCCTGAAGACCGCTAACCTAATAAAATTTAGGCTGGACCTCAGACTTTGTTCAGAACTAAATGGTCACACCAGATATACATTGTACATTGCGCACATTGTAAAATACAATGCACATGAAATGATGTGCGCATAGAACAATATATTGCTAGAGTAATACTTTTACATTTACCTTTCAGGTGATACTTTTTGGGAATGGCTCGTACCAAGCAGACAGCTCGTAAGTCCACTGGAGGAAAAGCTCCTCGTAAGCAGCTAGCCACCAAGGCCGCCCGCAAGAGCGCCCCCTCCACCGGCGGGGTCAAGAAGCCCCATCGTTACAGGTGACCTTCATATCTGGCTCTTAGTGTGTGTTCTTCTACAGTATGGCGATCCACCACTGGTGACTAGCTTCACTTGGTCCCTTAAATGCAGGAAATGGAATGAGGGAGGCGGTGTCTGTTAGGTTACTGCTGTTACTTCTGATATCTAGTTTTGTGACGAGATTAGCTAACTCTCTTTGCTTCTCAGTCACAACTTCCACACCAAAGAGTGTGATTGTTAGCGAGACCTGGGGAACAGAGGCTGGGTTATGGTGCGTTCACTTACCAAAACAAGTTCATATTTTTTTTTCATTTGCAACCAATTGGTTTTCGCGGTCCGTGGAGACGGTCTGCAGCTATTCCTTCATGATTATGCACTAACTTGTTCTTGCTCAGACGGGGTTTACTCAGTGCTATGCTACACTAGTGTCATCCGTCTAAGCGTTAAACATCTCGTCTGAGAAGTAAAGTAATGAACAAGGTTGTTGTTGATTGTAGAGCTATATGTAACAGTGGAAAGCTTAGAAATAGGCTTTGTTCTGGTTCAGAATCCAAAAAATCAGATTAGAAATAACAAACAAAAGATGATTCTATGTGAGCACAGAGTAATAAAACAGCTGGTGCTTCTCTCTGCCATCATTGGTCACTTAGTTTCTGTAAGAACCAACAGACCTCCTAATGAGCAGGGGGGAAATTCCATTTTAGACAGTCACACCAGTGCTGATATTCGGCACAACGGCACCTCCACTCATGTGATATTGCTTCAATAAAATGATCTTAAAATTGATCCTAAAACACACAGGGAGCCAATGATGTTCCTGCTCTCTGGTCTCTTTTGCTGAGTTCTGGAGTAGATCTACTGAAATACTCTTTTATTGAAGAGCAGACAGCAGCGCATTACGATGGGTTTAGGTGGAAAAAACCCAACCAAGCATCTTTGCATCAACCAGGACGATCACACATCATATCAGGCTGTTGAATCCATGTCTTTTCTTCTTGTGGCCCCAGGAACTATGATATTAAACAATGTTGTGTTTCAGGCCCGGTACTGTGGCTCTAAGGGAGATCCGTCGGTACCAGAAGTCCACTGAGCTGCTGATCCGTAAGCTGCCCTTCCAGCGCCTGGTGAGGGAGATCGCCCAGGACTTCAAGACCGACTTGCGTTTCCAGAGTGCGGCCATCGGAGCGCTGCAGGTGTGTGAGGGGAGGCAGGTGTGTGAATAACAGCCACGTGGGCGGAGCTTCTGCTGCTCACACATGCTGTGTCTCTGTTCCTGCAGGAGGCCAGTGAGGCTTATCTGGTGGGTCTGTTTGAGGACACCAACCTGTGTGCTATCCATGCCAAGCGCGTCACCATCATGCCCAAAGACATCCAGCTGGCACGCCGTATTCGCGGAGAGCGCGCTTAAATGCCTTCCAGGTGTTTCTCCTGTTTCTCTTTCCCTGAACCCCCCCCCCCCCCCCCCCAGCCTCTCAGTAGACATTAGGGTAATCCTGGTTATGAGCAGATAGAAACATGTTGAAGTCTGGTCTCTCTTAGAAGTTTTTCTTTGTCTTCATAAAATGTTTTTAGGGTACCTTCTTTGTGCATGTAAAAAGTTTTGTGGATCAGATGCTCACATGTGCATCACTGGATTTTACTGGTGCTTCTTCACATGGAGCCCACCAATTGAGCTCAGCTGTAGAGTTTTAGTGTCAGCTGGAGCAGGTTGTGTAGCAGTCAGAGCTGAAGTCCAGGGGCTGGGCCGAGGGGCTAGTCTGCTTAAGGGGAGCTGCAACTTCCACAGCAGGGTGCTATTAAACTAGTCCTGATGCCCGAGCCCCTCTGAACACCACATCCCCTCCCACCCAGCCCACCCAGTCTACCCCTGTCCCCCAGCTCCAGAGAGGTGGACTGCTGCTCTGTTAGTGGGAACCTGCCAGCCCTGATCTTTCAAACCACCTGGACTTGACAAGCAACAATCTCTGGGTTTGCTTATAAATATGGATTATTATTGATGGTATCATTGTGTTTTTTCTTTTCTACAAACAAAATCAATCATTTACAGATTATGTCTTATTTGATCACTTTATAAACTATCAAAATAAAGCAGAGATCAACAGTTCATCTGCAGTGATTTGAATTGCTGTAGGAGTTTCTGTTTTCCCAGGAAAGTTTGAGTCTCATCATAACCACACGGGGGCGTTAGATCACCGTCACCTTTTCTTTTAGTTCGTCACTGCAGGTCTGTAATCATGCTCTATGCTAGTGGCGCCCTCTGTCGCCATAGATAAGCATTAAATTTGACTTGGTGAAAGTTTCAGATCTTTGTTTCTTGCCCTCATAAACTGTCCCTCTCTTCAAATTTCTGATACAGAATATAACCTCATAATTGTTTTCTTTTATATTGTTCTTATTCCTTGAAATTTTCAGACGTATAAATAAGCTGATCTTTGTATTTTCCAAATTTCTCATATTATGGTGGTAATAAATAGATGTTAAAACAAGCTTTGTTGTGTGTGTGTTCTTTTCACCAGTTCACAAATGCACCGTCATACACATAAAATGTTAATATAGGGAAATGTCTTTTCATATAGTGTTTCTAAAAATTTCTGACATTTATTTTCTGTTTTATGCTAACTGTTCATCTTGTGTTTAGTCACAAATGATTTGAAATGTTGAGTACAGCAGTATAAAACACATGAGCAGAAATATTGATTTAGTTTATAAATAAGTTAATTCTTAAAATTAGCTTCAAACTGTTCAATTGGGTCACTGCAAACCAATCCTGTACACGTGTAGACCAAATCTGGCGTAGCTAGCGTGAACTTCTGCATGGTGGCCTGGTTATTGCTCAGTCCTACCAAGATCACTTTGCCATACCGTTCCACAACACTTCTAGTCTCTATGACTTTGTGCCGCTGTGTCCAGGGATGATGGATTAATATAGCTCACTTATATAAGATCTGCCTCAAATTGATATGCCTTTAACGAAGTGAGTACATTTCTGTAAGCACAAGTTCTATTTGAGTAATTTTAGTCAAATAATAAAGCAAACTGTTGGGAATCATTAGGATGTGTAAATATCAGTTTACGTCACATAAAAAAAAGTTCCACCTGGAAAAACGTAACTTATAGGATGAATATCTTTTTTGGAAAAATGCATCTGCATTCTCTAACCTCAATAAGTTCATAGTTAAGTCATTAATTTATCTGTACATAAACAACTTATAATAAACTGAAAAACAATATTCTGTCTACTAGGGTAAAAAAGTTCCCTTATCAATCTTTTTTAACGTCTAATGATAATGTCTAAATATGATTTTAACATTTGTTTGGAATCTAATTAGAGTTATGAAAAGGTTTAGAATGTTTTATTCATTTATTTCTAAGTTATGATGTGTCCACTCCAGTTGGCATTGGAACATCATACAAATGAAACTGGACTTCAATACCAATCACTGAATTACAAAGGAGAATATCAAAAAACTTAAAATAAGAAACTACTAAACTACTACAGCAAGAAGGTCCTGGGTTCAAATCCTGGCCTGGGATCTATCTGCATGGAGTTTGCATGTTATCCCTGTACATACATGGGTTCCCTCCAGGTACTCTGGCTTTCTCCAAGTCCAAATACAGGAATGTTTGGTTAATCTGTCTCTCTAAATCGTTTTTCTGTGTGATTGTTTGTATGCATAGTTGATTGTCTGTGTTGCCCTGCAATGGCCTGGCAACGTGTACCTCACCTCTCACCCAAAGAAAATCTAAATGGCATTGTAGCACAGGCTCTGCTATAAATTCAGCATCTATCCCTTATGCTATATCTGCCATCTCCTCTTTACTGGAGGAACCTGATGACTGCTCCATTTATAAACTGATATCTGTAGTCCATCTATGGGATGGATGATCTTTCTCTTAGTGATGAGCTTTCTGTAGGATATTATTAAGGAAGGAAGATCACCTTGATATCACTTGGTGCTCGTCTGTCTAACCAGCCTGTAGAGGGAACCTATCAACTACCTCATTCTCAGTTAGTACTCTGATTCAGTTCCGGGTCCTGGTGATGTGTAGTTTTAAACATTCAATGCTCATAATGTGTTGGATTGAGTCCTAGGCTTCTGTTAGTCAGTCCATGATGTGGTCCACAGGTTTTTGGTTCTGGTCCTGGTCTTATCGTCTCCAGATGCTGATCTGTCCCCTCTTTCACTGCCACTTCTCTTTCCTGGCTGAGATCATTTTTGAAAAGTTGTTGGATTGTTGTATTAATTATTCAAACTAGTAGAAACAATGCTTTCTGACTTTGTTACAACACCATGTCCTAAAACATGTTTATAACAACTGCTCAAATCATCGATCCATCCCATTGTGAATACCATCTTCATTAATGACCAGGGTGTATTTGATAGAAACAGCCCCATGCTTACTCAGGAAGGTCATGTTACTGGTAAAAAAAGGACATTTTAGGATAGCTACTGAATCCAGTGAAGTGTTGTGATTCCCACGGTGGACAAATGTTTTGTAATATAAATGTCTATTCCTGATTTGTCCTGCTCCATCCTCATCCTTTGGTTCTGATTGGGCAAAATCACCATAGCTACCACTCATCAGGTGTTGGTCTGATTGGAGGCCCTCTAGCACCCATGATGGCTGTGAACATGGCTGATGTATATGTTGTCCAAGTATAAAATCGACTCACATCAAATCTGTTATTAATGCAACTCCTTGAAATAAATACATATTTTTTTATTTTTACTCATTTCATTTGGAGATCTAATCTTTCCTCTCAGTGGTCTGATAACACTTAAGAAAAATGAAATGGAGCACTATTTATTAAAGCTGGAGATGACGACATAGGAAAAGAGATAAACGGAATAGTTTTATTGATAGATAACAATTATTGATTTTTTTTTATAGAGACATTTTATTTTAAATGCATTTAATTTCTGCTATTATTTAATCAAATTTCAAAAGGGAATTAAATTCATTTTTTACCATAACCTAAAGTTTGTGAGAAAAAAAAGAAATCAAGTTAAGAGACCTTGTCTCTGACTGATAATAGTAAATACTGACAGACATAAAGGAAAGACTAATGTTATTAACTTTTATGTTATTGATTAACAATATGTTACTTATTTTTATTTCAACTGAAGGCTCATCTTGATGCATTTTGGTATCTTTTAAAAGTTTTATTACATTTTGTAATATTATTGGCTCAGACCTTTGGTTTAGTTTATGGGGCGTTCACAACTACGAAATTGTCAACATCAAGAGCAGCACGATTACATGTAGTCTATGGTTGAGGCCGTCAGAGTCTCTGCGGCACTTTGTGTGCTTCAGCCACGCCAGTTTTTGAAACTTTTCCTGCATTCCAAGCTTTAAGGTGGCAAAAGCTAGCAATGCAGAAGTTTGCTAGCTGAACTTTCAGCGGCCCTACCTGACCGTCAAACACTCAGAGTGTCTTACTGTAGTGACGTTGCCAGATGTCGATGTTGTCTAGCTGTAAAGCTAAGACACGATTCACCATTGTTTAAAAAATCCGACAGAGCTGAGATTAAACAACAGCACCGGTATTTATGCCTTCTTCTTGTCACAAGCAGTGATATTTTTCATTTCCCCAATCAAAGGACTATGTTGTGTGACGCCAATAGCTCCACCCTAACCATACCGGATCATTGTCCTATGGGGAGCCTAAGTCACGCCCTTCTACTTCTGGTCCATGGGCCCCTAATGCCAAAAAAAAAATTAATGAGAGTCAATGGAGCGATAAGAGTTATTTTCTGATGCAGTTTGAAATGCGCTGTGGATCGAACATATGATGCCTGTGATTTTTAAAAACTAATTTTGATGCAGAGAAAACACTGATTTTTGACTGGAGGTAAAAGATACTTTAAGTTTTGTGTAAAAACGTTTAGCGGACTACAACTGCAGAAGAAGGAGAGCGAGGGTCGTAGCCTCCAGGACAAAGAAAGTAGCATTAAACACGGAGAAACCTCTATAAATATGACCATGTGGAAAGTATCAGCTATGTCGGGGATAAAGCAGTCGGTGGAGTGAGAGCCAGCATGGAGGAGAAGCTCTACAAGCTCTAGGTGAGTGTTACGTGCTATAGCTAGTGCTAGCGCCCGTTAGCCAAATGGCGTCAGATATGCAACTTCTGACTTCTGATTTGTAGGCATTGTAAATGCGAATTTTTACAGTCAAATAAATCGCAAATCACTGGACAAACACATTTGAAATGTACATCATTAGTTATCATTTAAATCGAGGAATTAATTTAACATTGCTATTTTTTGTCATTTTTGTAAGCAAAATATATATTTAGTACATGGGATCAACGGCTGCAAAAGTGTAAGGAAAACAGGCAACAACAGCTGTAAATATGGCCTTACATACTGTACCTTCTATGAGCTACCGTCGTCTGAAGATTAAACAGCTGATTACCTCCTCTATGGGCACCATGTTTGTTTGGGTTCTACCCTAAAAATCTGGCACTCTATGCAGCCTGAGTTCTGTACTCTGCCCCCTAGTAGAACTCTCCAGTAGTGTGTGCAGTGCGCAAGCAAGTACGTGCCTGTTGCTGGTGTCAACGTGAGGTTAGAAAGCGAGTATATTTCTGGCCCTACTGTTTAAATGTACTTCCAATAAAGTGATTATAGGCAAAAGTGGTGATTTTTTTATGTTATGGTAGTGAAAGTGTTATTGGCACCTGCTGGAGGTAACTAATAAAGTAATTTGTTATCTAATTTAGTTACTTTTGAAATAGAATAATCAATAAAGTAACTAAATTAATTTTGGAAGGAGTAATCAGTAGTCTGTAAACAGATTACTATTTCTGTGGCAACAATGGTGCGTCAGCTGGGTCAGTAAATCTGATTCTGATTCATTTCAGCTACTGAAGCTAAACAGCTACTCACCGATGGCTGAGTGCATCAGGATGTCATCAGGCTCAACCTAGAGCAGCTGTGCCTGCTGACCTCCTCACCATTCATTGGCTGGATCCATTTTCTCCTCAACTACAAAGAACCTCTCCACTCACCTCACTTTGCTCTGTCATCGTCTTCTCCATGACATGAAGCTCATTATCTGCTCCTGCGCATCAGAATCCAAGACTCAAAGTTCTAAGCTTCAAGCTCTCAGCTCTAAGCTCCAAGCTACTCGCTCAGCCTGAGGTTCCTGGCTGGTCCACTTCTGCCTAGCTCTGCCTGCTTCGTCCAGATCATCACCATGGGCTTTGGTGGAGTGGCGTCAGGGGCTCATGGGCATGCCTGAACCGTTTCGCCAGTGGCTGGTCATGCAGGGGCTACCACGACCTCGGCCGTGCCCTGTGGTGGCCCTCCATGATGAAGGATCTGGGGTCGGGCATCCATTACAAGGGCCAATGCCAAATATCTAGCACAACACCACCGGTGCCGTCGACCTGGTCCTACGTTCCAGCCAGGGTACCTGGTTTGGCACTCTACCCGATGCCTCAAACTCACCACTAAGTCTCAGAAACTGGCTTGCTGCTTCATTGGTCCTTATCCAATTGTTTGCTGCATCAACCCCGTGACTTATGGTCTCCGCCTCCTGACGTCCCTGAAGGTCCATCCAGTGTTCATCTGCTCCCTCCTTAAACAACACATCGTTTGACCTTTGTCCCCTTCTGGGACTCGCCCAACTCCGCCTCATCTTATCAACGGTGGTCAGGCCTACACAGTTCAACATATCCTAAATTCCTTGGCCCAGGGTAGGGGGTTCCAATACCTCATAGACTGGCAAGGCTATGGTCCAGAGGAGCACTCCTTGGTTACACCCTGTCACATCCAGGTTTCAGGCTCATCCTGCTCAGTCTAGCTCTGCATGCTTCATCCAGATCACCGCCTGTCTCCCATAATCACTCACCATTGGCGTCTGCAATGCGTCGTTTCTCGCCAGAGGCTGCTCCTCATCCAACTGCAGTCTGACAGAGTATATACAGATTCTGAAACACTGGAGCCCAGACCAGAGACTGAGAGCTGAAGCTGGCAGGTCTTTCCTTCCCGCTTTCTTGGAAGCGTTTTTGTTTTGCTTCTGAGGACATGGTAGAGAACCAGGTGGACATTTTTAAAGCCATGGGTGTTGTAAGCAGTGTAGAACATGATAGAGGAGTGTGAGAAAAAGGTGAACCTCTGAACAGACCTCACAAGGGTTCTTCCAGGATTGCCTGTATTTAGCTCCATCCATCTTTGCATCAGCTCTAACCAGCTTTCCTGGTTCAAGAAAACTATAGAATATAATAGAATAGAACAGAATAGAATAATCCTTTATGGTCCCTGGAGGGCTATTTCTGCAGCATGATGCTCCCACCCCCATATTCCAGCAATGGGCTAGAGTGGTAATGTAATTTGCCACATACAGTGTTGGGCATATAGTTCAGAAAGTAAGATGTTATTCTCATCTGATTAGAGGGTCTTTCTTATGCTTTCTGTTTGACTTTTTCATGAAGACCAGATTTGTTGAGTACATGACATACACTGAACAAAAATATATATGCAACAGTTTTGTTTATGCTCCATTTTTTACTAGATGAGCTCAAAGATCTGAAACATTGTCTACATACACTAAATAACTATTTATCTCAAATATTTGGTGGTGGTCCCCCTCTTTAAAAAGGGGGACCAAAGACTGTGTTCCAACTACAGGGGGATCACACTTCTGAGCCTCCCTGGTAAGGTCTATTCGGGGGTTCTGGAGAGGAGGGTCCGACAGATATTCGAACCTCGGATTCAGGAGGAACAATACGGTTTTCGTCCTGGCCGTAGAACACTGGACCAGCTTTACACCCTCGGCAGGGTCCTGGAGGGTGCGTGGGAGTTCACCCAACCGGTCTGCATGTGCTTTGTTGACTTGGAGAAGTCGTTCGACCATGTCCCTCGGGGTGTCCTGTGGGGGATACTCCGGGAGTATGGGGTACCAGGCCCTTTTATACGGTCTGTTAGGTCCCTGTATGAACGGTGTCAGAGTCTTGTTCGCATTGCGGACTCGTTTCCAGTGAGAGTTGGACTCCGCCAAGGTTGCCCTTTGTCACCGGTCCTGTTCATAACGTTTATGGACAGGATTTCTAGGCACAGCCAAGGCGTGGAGGGGATCCGTTTTGGTGACCTCAGGATCGGGTCTCTGCTTTTTGCAGATGATGTGGTCTTGTTGGCTTCATCTGAACGTGATCTACAGCTCTCGTTGGAGTGGTTCGAGCCGAGTGTGAAGCGGCTGGGATGAGGATCAGCACCTCCAAATCCGAGACCATGGTCTTGAGCCGGAAAAGGGTAGAGTGCCTACTCCGGGTCGGGGATGAGGTCCTTCCTCAAGTGGAGGAGTTTAGGTATCTGGGGGTCTTGTTCACGAATGAGGGAAAAATGGAGCAGGAGATCGATGGACGGATTGGTAAGGCGTCTGCAGTTATGCGGGCGCTTTACCGGTCTGTCGGGGTGAAGAGAGAGCCCAAAGGCAAAAGCTCTCGATTTACCGGTCGATCTACGTTCCTACTCTCAACTATGGTCACAAACGCTGGGTGGTGACCGAAAGAACGAGATCGCGGATACAGGTGGCTGAAATGAGTTTCCTCTGTAGGGTGGCTGGGCTCTCCCTTAGGATGAGGAGCTCTGTCATCCGGAGGGGACTCAGAGTAGAGCCGCTCCTCCTCCACATCGAGAGGAGCCAGTTGAGGTGGCTCGGGCATCTGGTCAGGATGCCTCCTGGACGCTTCCCTGGTATGGTGTTCTGGGCATGTCCCAACGGGAGGAGGCCCAGGGGAAGACCTTGGACTCACTGGAGGGATTATGTCTCCCAGCTGGCCTGGGAACGCCTCGGGATTCCTCCCGAGGAGCTGGCCCAAGTGGCCAGGGAGAGGGAAGACTGGGTCTCTTTGCTTAGGCTACTGCCCCCGCGACCAAACCCCGGATAAGCGGAAGATGATGGATAGATGGATGGATCTCAAATATTGTTCACAAGCATGTCTAAATCTGTGACAGTAAGAACTTCTCCTTTGCCGAGATAATCCATCCCACCTCACAGGTGTGCCATATCAAGATGCTGATTAGACACCATGATTATTGCACAGGTGTGCCCCAGACTGGCCACAATAAAAACAAACACAACCCTTACAGTTTCTTTTTCCAGCACTCGGCGAGGACGGACACTTTTCATCTCCCTCCCTCCCTACTTTGTCTCTCCCACAGCACTTTGTGTGTGTATTCTGTCTGGAGTATCTCTCTACATTTTTCTCTGAAGCCCAACGAAGCTTATACGGGACCACTCAAAGGACAGAGAGAAATTGCTCTCGCATTCACATTATTGTGAATGTCTGAGTATGTGCTTAAAGGTTTTTGAGGTGTGTTTTTCTCCTATTGTCTGGGTCTTGCTCCCTTGATAAAGAATCAAGATAAAGATGAGGGCTTTTTTTACCATCACAGTCTACCCCAAAGTCTATGTAAATCTCTTCATATCTGAATTGTGGTGCGCCGCTTGACACTGGCTGCAATACAATGGTATTCCCAGTCTCCTTTACAAGTTCATCCCTGTGAGAGGTGGATATTGGCAGGAAGTGGAACATGCTGTCATATGGCCAATCCAGAGCATCCCAAACATGCTCAATGGCTGACATGTCCAGTGAGAATGCAGGCCATGCAAGAACTGGATGTTTTCACTTTCCAAGAATTATGTACAGATCCTTACAACTTGGGGCCGTGCATTATCATGCAGCAACATGAGACAAAGTTGTTGAATGTATTGCACAACAATGGGCCTCAGGATCTTGTCACGTATCTCTGTGCATTCAAAATGCCATCAATAAAATGCACCTGTGTTCTTCATCCATAATATACACCTGCCCATACCATAACCCCCCTGCCACCATGGGCCCCTCGATCCATAAAATTGAAATCAGAAAACCGCTCACCTACATGACGCCACGTACACTTTCTGCTATTTGCCCTGAACGGCGTAAACAGGAATTCATCGTTTAAGAGAACATCTCTCCCATGTGCTAGATAGCATGGCATGTGAGTATTTGCCCAATCAAATCGGTTACAACGACAAACTAGAGTAAGGTCGAGACCCTGATGAGAATGACGCGCATGCAGATGAGCCTCCCTGAGACGGTTTCTGCCATTTTGTGCAGAAATTCTTTGGTTATGCAAACCGATTGTTTCAGCAGCTTTCCAATCGGCTGATCTCAGACGATCTCAGAGGTGAACATGCTTAATGTGGAGGCCCTGGGCTAGTTTGGTTACACATGGTCTGCGCTTCTGAGGTTAGTTGGATGTACTTCCAAATTGTGGCCAGTCTAAGGCACACCTGTGCAAAAATCATGCTGTTTAATCAGCATCTTGATATGGCACACCTGTGAGGTGTAACAAGTGCTTACGGTCACAGATTTAGTCATGTTTGTGAACAATTTTGAAGAGAAATGGTTAAATAAGAAATGGTTAATAAAATATTGGAGCACAAATTGCATTTATATTTTGGTTCAGTGTAATTGTCCTACCATTATAGCTTCTCATGCGAGCTCTGCATCTCTGCAGCTCCTCCAGAGTTACCAAGGGCTGTTTCTTGATCAACCCACAGCCTTTGGGTTTAGGTGGATAGCCAAGTCCTGAACAGAGCTCTGTGGGAAGTTGAACGCTTGGGATATTGCTCTATAATCTGAATGTGCTTTAAACTTCTCCACAGCTTCATCCCTGAGCTGCCTGCTGTGTTCCTTGGTCTTCATTATGCTGATTCTATCTGCTGTGCTTTGCTTAGCTCAGTTCTTTAGGCCATTCTATAGTATAATTTATTTAGGGGCATTAAAATAAAGGGTGAATACAAATGCCCTCTATACTTTTATCATTTTTATTTGTAAAACTTTGCAAAAATCATTCAGCGAGACCAGAGACTGACACAGTCTGGTGTTAATTTAGACTAACCTTCTGTTTTAGGTCAGTCAGGGACACCACCTTTATTTATATTTTCTAAATACTACAACAACAAAATAAATTATTGATAGATATTTTATTGTCTCCTTTCTTCAAAGTCAGAAGTTTACCTACACTGATATTACTGATCTCTATTGGCCATCTGTGCTTACAGATGGACAATGACCCTAAGCATACCACCAAACTAAGTAATTAGTTTAAATGGCTTATTGCTTCAGAACAAGAGTGTCAGTCATTTAAGATGGCCATCATAATGTTCAGAACTTAGTCCCATTGAAGACTTGAAGCAATGAGACCTACTAACCTAACTCCTTTCCACCAGTTCTGTCCAGTAAAATATCGGTCTTTGTCAGACATGTAACTTGCCTAGCAACCACTACCACCTGGCACCATCTTGAGTGTAAGCATCTCGTGCTGCTTGGGGAAGCCACAGTAAATCGACTGAAGAAGCTGAAGCTGAAGAAGCACACTCGCAAGCATGGATAAAAAGAAGAAGGACGGACTCACCCCTTACAGGAATGAACTTGTAAAGGAGACAGGGGATAGATTACAGAAGCTGTCTACAATTCACAATGTAGATCCATATGACCACAAAGGAAACGAATAGAGCTCAGACATTTCCTTGCTGCCTCCAACTACCACATTGGACATAACAAACTATCTTGTGTTTGAATTAGTGCATACACATGTCAGCAGTTCAAAAATGTCAAAATAACTGGGAGCATACTGACATTTCACACATGGCATTTCACACAAGATTTTGTCACATTTCAACCGCAGAACTGCAGCGAAACAGTCGCCTCTGCTGAGGTAAGCTAAGCTTGGTTCAAGTGTATGTTTTGTAGTTGGACATGGCCACGGTTAGCTTTTTTTTTTGTATGATTTGCTTCACTTCTTTAACAATGGGATTAAATGAGCCATATGAATCAAATCATTGGGTTCATTGGGTTAAAAACCTATTTATCATCAGCAGTACAGTATTTTTTTTAATTGATTGAAACTTTGACCCTTCTGAGACGGGAGCTGGTTGCTACCATTTTCAGGGATCCCCTTTCATTCAAGACCAAAACTACCCAAGATGGATTATGGCTAGGGAAATGGATTTATAAACTCCACACACAAAGTGATTGAAGCTTTCATTGATGTTCATACACTCAACTATCCCATCATGCAATGCGCCTACAGCACCCGACAAAGACCGATGGAGAAAAGCTGGTTGAAGGAAACCGGAAACGCAAAAAGTCAGTTCTTCTAAATACTAAAGTATGGAAACTTCTGATTTACAAAAAAAGAAACTATTTCAGTATTTTTTTTATTCAAATAACAGAAGTATTGGTCTTGTTGGATTTGTTGTAACAGTGAGAAAAATGCATCAGTATGTAGTTGTCTAAACTGTTTATGGAAAGTGAGAGACATATCCATAGAAGTATTCGCAGTTTCTTCAGATGAGGCTGCTGAGAGATGAGTCAAGAACAGTTAAAATGACTCACAGAGGAGCAACATTTTGACAAATAGAATAATTTAAATCCATAAATCCATAAATTACTTTATGGAGCTGCTGTTGACATGGAGTTTTGATGTTTCCTCTAATTCATGTGTGGGTTCTGTCTGGATAATGAATGGATGGATGGATGGATGTGACAGAATTCCTCATAACATACAGGTTGATAAACTAGGAAGTGGATGAGAATTGCTGCTACTGTACTAAACTACCTAAAATCTTATTTGGCAAACTGTGAAGATGAATCGGAGCATAGAAAAGGTGGTGTCCCTCAAAGCTGAATTCTTGGGACACTGGCATTGTCATTGTCTTCGTATTTCCCCTGGTTCAGATGATAGAATGCTAAAACACATTCTACCACATCTACTGTATACTGATAATACAAAACTTTCTTCTTGTTTTGTCCTACTAACAATTCAGGAGTACCTCACATAACTCCACTTTCTGAAAGAATGTAGTAATATCTCCTAGAACTGTCTCCCTCTGAATCTTCCATCTCTCGCTGCATGTTGTATTTGTTCTCCCCTACAATCACCTTTGCCAAGGTCTGCTGGGTGCTCTCCATCCCCCATCACATCTGCTCCTCCCTGGGATTACAGCGCAAATGTTTGTCCGAAACACTCAGTGCTGAGAGGGGAGATTATTAGTGTACTGCCCTCTCCAAGAAGGGTTAACCAATCAGAACACCCAGACACAGAGATTAACCAATCACGCCACAGAGAGGGAGTTTGGAGGGATTAAGCAGAGCACAGAGGGGGATTAGGTCAATGTGGACTGTAGAAAAGTGCTTTGAAATGTACTTTGTTAAACACTCACTTCTACCAGCACATGGACCTGAGCTACATCTACAAGAAGTGCCATTTCTAAATGTTTGAATCACAATTATTTTTTAGGAAAGAGGTTTATAATAATTTATACCATATTCCTGATTATAAACACACCTGAAGTCTCTGAAATAAATCTTTTTTACTATGTTGTGATAGAGAATTTACCTGGAAGATGAGCTTCACATTTTAAAAAGAAACACACCTTTAACTAGACGATAATCTATGGAATGAAGTTCACCTTTGACAAAGATCTTTGCATACACTATTCTAAAATCTTTTGGCATATTTGATGTCATAGCTATGTTTATGTAGTATTTAGGTCATGACGGATTATCAACTTGTCCAAAGAGCTGTGGAGGATGGTGGAGGGGGACACAGAGATATGGGAAACTACAGGAACCCTGAAAAGGGATCTGAATGGCTGATAAACACAGCCTGTTGTTTAACTCCATCGCTGCCTGTTTTTACATTTTCTAGGGTGGAATAGGCCAGAGTGTTGAACCTTTGCCCAATGGAAAAAGTCACAGAAAAGGTGGAGAGTTAAAAGCAGCGACCAGGGGTGGATGAGGTGGAAAAGGTTGAGGTGGGTGAGAGACAGAGGGGGATAGGGCAATAATCCCAACTAATTCACTTAGAGCATTGCTGAAGGGAGTCTAAGAGGATTGGGACACTCCCAGAACCAGATCAACTAAAATAACCAAGATGGAGCTGAGAGAAACATGACAGCTTCAGACTGGATAGGGCCACAGTTCAGCTGGGCCCTGACTCTGGATCAGTTTCTGTCAGCCAAAGCCCTGAAAAACAAGGAGACATCCACACTAGAATTCATCTTAATGAGCATCAGTGCACACATGTAAAGAATAAACCACTTTAATATGTCACATAGCTAAAACAGAAGATCTTTTTCTATCAAACAGATTAAAATGATAATAAACACTAACACTGTTATACGTAACACAAATACCCCAAAAAAGTATTTAAATAAAAGCAAATGATAGCTCTACATGTAGCATAAAATAATGATAATAAATAGTTGAGAAAAAGGAGGGTGCAGCCTATACATCCTTCATATCAAACTGACTCCACCCCCCACCCCCATAACTCACCCCCACTAACACAATTCAAGTTCAAAACACACAGGTGTGTGTGTAACTTTTAACCCTGCAAGCTTGTCATAGGCTTTAGTTTTTGTATTTAACCCGGCATGAGGAGGACAGATTCATCCATCCCAGAACTGGACGGTTCCAGTTCAGTCCAGTCTACAGAACTCACTGTGAGAGAAAATACGAACAGCCTACAAACAAGAAACCAAGGATCAGCAGAAACAAGTCCTCTCATGCTGGACTAAGTCACACACTTCACCACGCTCATGAAGGACCTCACTCCTGCTTCCTAGAGGACCTGGAATTTCCAGGAGTTTTGGTCCTTGTGGTCCAGGCAGTCCATTGTAGTGAAGCCCAGTTTCCAGGCCTGCTGGTCCTTGTAGTCCAGGCAGTCCACGGAGGTGAAGCCCAGGGATGAGGCGGTGCTGTAGCCCTGTGAAGACAGCGAAGCTGGTGACTGGCTCAAAGAGCCCCCCATAGAGGGGACAGTGATGGGACTGAGAGCACCCCCGGTGCCAGACAGCTGCGAGTGCATGGGGGACAGGTAGGCGCTGCAGTCCAGGCCAGTGAAGTAGGAGGTGGTGCTGGCGTAGCCCTGGGTATAGGCCGAGGGCTGGCCGTAGCTCATGGGGTAAGGTGATGGTCGCTGCATGCAAGGAGCGGAGGAGGCCAGGGGGTCGGGCAGGGGGGAGATGGCTGGGCTCCAGATGGACACAGCGGTGTTTCCTGTGCTGGAGCTGGGGGCCAGGCTGGGCCCCGCTGACTGAGCTGAAGAGGGGCTGTAGGAGCCGGATGGGGTGGGAACTGGATCAGGAGCACTGGGCTCCTGCACTGGTGAGGCCTTTTTCTTTGGAGGGCGAGGCTTGGACTGGCCACTGCTCTGCTGCTGCTGCTGGCGGCATTTGGCACGGCGGTTCTTAAACCACACCTGCAGGTACAGAGAGAGGGTCAACATGTTAGAAACATCGATGTGTAGCTACAAACAACAGCTAACTGGATTCAGTCAGTCATCCAGTCTTCATGTTAATTGCAGTCAGTAACGATGGAGCACAGGTGGATTTGTCTGGCTGTGTACCTGCACCCGCGACTCGGGCAGGTTGATCTTCAGGGCCACTTCCTCCCTCATAAAGATGTCTGGGTACCGGGTCTTGGAGAACAGAGCTTCCAGGATGTCCAGCTGTGTCCGAGTGAAGGTGGTGCGCTCCCTGCGCTGTTTCCGTGGAGTTGCTGCTGACCCAGGAGACGCAGATATAACAGTAAATAGCGTGATAACTCAATAGAAGCCAGCATCTGAAAAACGCAGGCAGTGTAAGGACTACATGTGGAGTCCAGTGTCCAGGGGAAAACACTTGGTGGAACAGCCTTTTGACTGTGACTCTTTTTTTTGTCAGTGTAACCATTAAATCATTTGTAAAGAAATAGACCAGTTTTCTTTTGCAGGAATTCCTGATGTACGTTTTAATCTAATCTGTCTGCTCTCCATAAAGCACAGCTGTAATTACAGTAGAACCAAGTCAGAAGGACTATTTCAGCAGTTCCCTCCATATTTCATTCGTTTGACATTAATGAGAGGTCAGCACCTAAAAATTCAGAGGATTTTGTTTTAATTGTGTCAGATGCTGTTTTCAGAATGCAATAATGAAAAACCAACAGAAACAGGGAAAATTAAGCCTCTCACAGTTTAAAATGAGAAAAACATCCCATATCACAAAGATTACTGTCCAAAGGCTGCTTCCTCTTCCTAAAGCAATGTTAATCCAATTACATATTTGTACATTATTCAGATGAACTTTACATCAGCACAAACATCAAGAAACGAGTTTTTTTTTCTTTCTGGCTGAAGCGTTATCCACCAACCTGTGCGCTTTTACGCACGATATGGAGCGCAACTTATACAAACAAAGACTATTTTAAAACATTAATACGTATTGAAAAGACCAAACAGATGGTCAGGTTGTACTTACGGGGATAAGCGACAGTGGTGTGAAGAACATCCATCCCGGGACCAGGCAGGTTTAACCCGTTCATGGTGTAATGTGGTTGTTTAATGTAGGACATCATCCTTCCAGCTGCCTTTCTAAGTCCTGTAGTTGACTTGAAGTTCGGACGCTCAGCACAGCAGCTGTGGAGCCTCGGAGCGCAGCGGGACCAACCAGTCGGTGCGTCTACTAGGAGAGACCGGCAGGAGAAACGTGAAGAGATTTCTTTTTAGATTGCGCTTCGAGCTGAGCGTGGGCTCAGCAGCGGAGGACGGAGGAGAGCGCTGAGATCCGGACTGAGAGGCAACACACAGGTGGGTTCACCTTGGACTAGTTGCTGCTCTGAGTTTCTTCTCTAGGACGCGCTGCTAATTAGAGGGAGCAAGTGACAGCAGCAAACCCCTCCCACACTTACACACACGCACGCACTACACGCACACAAGGTGGCGCACAGGCTGTGTCTGAGGACCCAGACCCAAAAGTCCGTTTTACGTGGTTAGAAAATAAATAATGATTTATCCCTTAGATACAGAGCAATATGGTTACATTTACTGTGATATTAAGTAAAGATATTCACAAAATATTCAAATTAATTCATCTTTTGAAGCAGTGTTTCCCAACCTTACACAAGGCCCTCAGCCCTGCATTTTTTTGATGTTTTCCTGCTTTAACAGCCTGATTCAGATGACTGCAGTTCAGTAAAACCAAGTTTATCGACTGTCAGGTTGAAATCAGGTGGACTTAAGCAGGTACGCATCTAAAACAAGATCACATGTTGTTGCCCAGTTGTCATCAGAATGGAGTTAACTTTCACAGTTATGCTGATGATACACAGTTGTACATCTCCATGTCTCCTGATGACACACGACCAATAGATGTACTTTTTAACTGCATTTTAGACATCAAATCCTGGATGGCAGAAAACTTTCTCCAGCTACAGGACAAAACTGAATTTTTAGTTATCAGTCCTGAGGCTCAGAGAGAGAAACTTTTACCAAAACTACGATCATTGTCTTTAAATCCATCTTAACAAGTGAAGAAGCGGGGGGTGATTTTTGACTCTGAGCTGATTTTTATCCCACACACTGAAAATAGTTTAGGATCTATTTTAAAATTCTTTTAACAGTCATTAAGTGTCTCAATGGTCTTGGGCCTTCTTATCTTTCATAAGTGCATTTAGCATATGAACCTTCATTGTCTCTTCATCATCTCCTCTGGCAGCCCTCTACTTATCGTCCCTAATGTCAGGACACACACCCATGGCACACACACCAATGGCGAGGCCTCTTTCCAGTGTTATGGGCCTCACCTCTGGTACAGGGTGCCGGAGGACCTCAGGGCCTCAGAGAACGTTCATGTTTTTAAGAGCAGATTCAAGACTTACCTTTTTAGCTGAGCTTTTAACTGATAATTATTTATCACAGTGTGTTTTATTGCTTTGCATGTTTTACTTGTTTATATTCTCACTGAGTTTTACTACTCAGTCTTAACATATTTATTGTCCCCTGTTATTTTCACATTTTAACTTCTTATTTTAATCTTCCTTCCAGTGTTTCCCCTGTAGGAGCCCTCTGCATCAGGAGTGGTGGTCGGCTGTGGCTGCCTGGCTGCTCTCCCTTGCTCAATCATCGTCTCTCTATGACATACAGAAGCCTCAGATCTGTGCATTACACACAGAGACTTACCTGTCCAGTCCAAACCAGGCTCCCAGACTTGTCCCGACCACTGTCAGCCCTCCAGCGTCCTAATCCTCTGCGTGTGGTACACTGCAAGTTCCGAACTCCGACGGCCTCCCGTTCAGAGTCCCCCATGACAGGATGACTGAGCCCAAGACAAGTGTTCCAGCAGAAGTAGAGACGCTCTGCGCCGAGGTGGCCCACCTCCACGGCCTTGTAGATCATCTGAGCTCCAAGTTTTAAACTATCTCCGAGGCGCATATCAGACTAGCTGGTCTGGTTGCCACCCTCCAGCAACGACCACCCCCTGTTGCTGAACCCTGCATCTGCCTTCCGGACAAATGGAACGGGACTGATGGCAAGCCGGATGGGTTGCTGGCGACTTTGGACATGATCTTTGAATGCCAGCCGTCCATGTACCCCTCTTCTGCCACAAAGTTGGCTTTACTCACTTCCCTGCTGTCCGGGAGAGCAGCCGGAACTGCCTAAAAGACCAAACCAGGTGAAAGTTGGAGGAGTTTCACCTGATGTCTACATCCCAAACTGCTTCCTCCTTCCTGTCCAACTCCTACACCGTGACCTGCAGCGGATGTGATCGGCCCTGCTCGACACCGGTGCGGCAGATAACTTCATTTCCATCCAGCTGGATGGACTACCATTGGAAATGTTGCACCGCCCCATTCCAGTGACCTCCATTGGTGGTTGGCTTTTTCCTCTCTCAGCAGAAGAAACGACACAGATGGAGGCTTACATCTTGGAGGCGCTGGTTCAGGGATTCATTAGACCTTCCAACTCACCAGCTTCAGCTAGATTTTTCTTTGTAAACAAGAAAGAGGGGAGCTTGCGTCAATGCACTGATTATTGTGGGTTGAATAAAATTACCATTAAAGATCGTCCTCCACTCCCTCTGGCCAGTACTGTTCCTGACTCTCTCTCTCGTGCCTCCATATTCACCCGCCTAGACCTACGTTATGCCTACAATGTGGTCCGGATCCGTCAGGGCGACGAGTGGAAGACAGCATTCCGAACACCCAATGGTCACTGGGAATACCTGGTCATGCCTTTTGGCCTGTGTAAAAGTCCTGCGATCTTCCAGCGCCTTGTTAATGATGTCCTCCGGGACATGCTCGGACGCTGGGTCTATGTCTACCTGAATGACATTCTAATATAGTCCACATCAGAGGTGGATCATGTCCGCCATGTCCGAGCTGTCCTGGGGCATCTTCTCCAAAACCACCTTTTTTGCAAATTGTGCACCTTTTTTGCAAAGTGTGACTTCCACTAACACTCTACCACCTTCTTGAGGAACATCATTTCATCTGAGGGCGTGGCCATGGACCCTCAGAAGGTGTCTGCAGTGAAGACCTGGCCGATTCCCACCACCCTCAGACAACTCCAATCCTTCCTTGGGTTCGCCAACGTCTACCGGTGATTCAGCCGAAACTACAGTTGCGTTTTGCCTCTCCTGACTGACCTCATCAGACCAGCTGCTCGACCACGCTCCTTCCAGCTACCTGCCGCAGCCAAGCAGGCGTTTGACCGGCTGATTCACCTTTTCGCCTCTGCTCCTATTCTCCTCCATCCCGATCCTACAAAGCCCTTCCAGTGGCAGGGCACACTGGAGTCACCAGGATGCTCCAATTTATCCGCCGAGCTCTACGGTGGCCGACCATGGTGATGGATGTCCGCAGCTTTGTCAGTGCCTGTCCCGTCTGCGCCAGGGCCAAACTCTCGTCCCTCAACATGCAGGTCTCCTCTGCCACAGGGTCATCCCGCTTCCAGGTCTGCTATGACTACCAACCACCACTGTTCACCTACGAGTAACCGGAGGTGGAGGTCCCGGCACCCAAAATGCTAATTCAATGGGCCAGGCAGGATGGATCTGGGCCCAGGCATCCATAAAACGTGCCAATGTGACCAGAACTTTTCCTAGACCTGCAGCCAAACTCAGCAATTGTAAGAGAAGAGCCATGGTGAAAGAAGGTCAAGAAGAACCCAAAAAAGACTGTGGCTGAGCTGCAGAGATGCAGTAGGGAGATGGGAGAAAGTTCCACCAAGTCAACTATCACTGCAGCCCTCCACCAATCAGGGCTTTATGGCAGAGTGACCCAACAGAAGTGTCTCCTCAGTGGAAGACATATGAAAGCCAAAAAACACATGATGGACCTGCACACTATGAGAAATAAGATTCTCTGGTTTCATGAGACCAAGATTAAACTTTTTGGTGTTAATTCTAAATGGTATGCGTGGAAAAAACCAGGCACTGCTCATCACCTGCCCGATACAATCCCTACAGTGAAACATGGTGGTGGGAGCATCATGCTGTGGGAGTTTTTTCCAGCTGCAGGGACATGATGACAAGTTGCAATGGAAGGAAAGATGAATGTGGCCAAGTACAGAGATATCCTGGAAGAAAACCTCTTCCAGAGGGTTCTGGACTTCAGACTCGGCCAAAGGTTCACCTTTCAACAGGACAATGACCCTCAGCACACAGCTGAAGTAACAAAACCTGGCCCAGCCAGAGCCCTGACCTAAACCCAACTGAGCATCTCTGGAGAAACCTGAAAATAGCTTTCCACCAACGTTACCATCCAACCTGACAGAACAGGAGAGGATCTGTAAGGAAGAATGGCAGAGGATCCCGAAAAACCAGGTGGAAAAAATTGCTGTATCATTCCCAAGACGACCCATGGTTGTACTAGCTCAAAACGGTTTTTCTACTCATTACCGAGTAAAGGGTCTGTATACTTATGACAGTGTCATATTTCACTTGTTCTTTTTTAATAAATATAGAAACATTTCTACATTTTTTTTTTGTTTCTGTAAAGATGGGGTGCTGAGTGTACATTAATGACAGAAATAAAATCTACTTTTTTGATTTTCGGCAAATGGCTGCAATGAAACAAAGAGTGAAAAATTTAAAGGCGTCTGAATACTTTCTGTACAAACTGTAAATAAATATCATGTTAAATTGATAATTCAGGTAAAAACATGCCCCACGCAACACATACAGACAGACAGACACACAGACAGACAGACAGACAGACAGACAGACAGACAGACAAAAACCCCAGATGCACCAAAGCGATAAAGCTCATTTGATTTATCATAATATGCTTTATCTGAAAACTAAGTATCTTATCTCCAGATAAAGAGAGGAAAGACGGAGCAATCCGTTCAGTTGGTGGAGCAGGAAAGAGACTGAAAGGATGATGGCAGCCACAGCAGAGGAAGAGGAAACAGACAGATCGGAGTGGAGGACAAACAGGGAGAAAGAGAGAGGAGAGCTGAGAATAAGAACAGGATCTTGGAATGGAAGGAGATCTGGACACAGGATTGAGGGTAAAGACACAGCGGATGTCAAACTGGGAACAGGACAATGAAAAGTGATGCTGGAGAGTAGAAGAGGGAGAAAATATGACTTACATGTGAGTTTGCTATATATATGCCAGTGTATGTGTGTGTGTGTGTTTACGAGTAGGTGGGTGATTAATATATGTGCATATACTATTTTGTATTCAGTCTGCTTTAAAATGTGACAATTGGTCAAATTTTGCTTTCAATGAACGATTTCTGTTCTTTTTCTTTCTTCAACCTTAGCTCAACCTGATGACCACAGGCCCGACAGCATCTACAAGCAGGATGAGGTAGGATTTTAACAGAGGTGGAGTACCTAAGAATTTCACACAAGTAAAGGCGGAACTACTTCAACGTTTGTTACCTCTAGTAAAAGTAGGGAGTAAGAGTGAAAAGGTATTTTGTCAAAAGACTACTCAGTAACATCTGATTACTTATTTATTTCAAATTATGTCATTAGTCAGACAAAAATATAGAGTTATGGCCAAAATCTAGCATATTTTAATAAGGTTTAATCTATTCTTTAAAAAACAAAATTAATTAATTAATACAACATAGCTTACAATCACTGAAAAGGGGCACAAGTAAGACAATCTTATATTTCATCTGCCCCACTCACACGATAATTAAATCAATGATGTAACTAAGAAATACAGCTACCAACCAACATGCCAATGATTTACAGATAGTTTATTTACTTTTTCTGAATAATCTACAATTCGTTGCAATATAAAACTGGAAAAAAAACAGTATTATATTATAGTATTGTATTACAACATAATCACAAAATGCAACACACTCGACAGATTAGACAAAAAAAACAAGGCTTGTGTAGAAAGTATTGGTCTTTAATAAACTGTAGTAGTCAGTCCTTGTCTGGTGTACTTTTTATTAAAGCATGTTTGTTCTTCATTCTGTGAATTTACTCCCAGTGAATAGAGCAGCCTAAATATTTTACTCAACTAAAAGTAACGGTAATTCATAATAGTAGTGGACGATATAAAAAGGATAAAATAGAAATTATAGTAAATAATATAAAATCCCCTATTAAATGTTGATGACTCAATGCGATCTGCTGGGATTCCTTACATAGAAAACTTTTAACTGATTGGAATGTCTGTATAATTGTATTGAAATGACTTTTCTTATAAAGTGCCTTAAGATGACATTTGTTGTGAATTGGCTCTATATAAATGAACTGAATTGAAGAATTTAGCCAAAGGTAGAGATTTTGACTATACTGACCTTCTGCAATTGGGCATTTTGATGATGTCATCAAGCCATGTCTACGTACATTGTACCAGAAACACAAGGAGGATAGATAGTGATCTTCAGTGTTGGTCTGCACACTAGATATGCAAGTTTAAAATGTGATCTTTTCCATTTAATGGAAAAAAAGCTGTTGAATTTGAAGGATCTTTATTTCATATATTTGCAGGTTTATTTTTGTGGGGTATTACATTTATAAATAAGTGAACAGGAAAGCTGACAATTTTGAACTTTTTGTTTTAATAACATTAGCTTTTATTATATGTAAAATATCTTCATCTTTAAATGTTTTCTAAATGGCTTTCTAAACTTATTTAAGCTGTTAAGTCCTTTTGACATATATAAAGACAAAAAAAATTGCAATAGATATCGTTACCACACATGCTTTAAATTACATCGCAATATAGATTTGAGGCAACATGATGAAAAATGATCAGAAATGTAAGAGAAACCGTGTGCAGTTAGGCTACACCAGTGAAGTCCATGCTTAATAGATCCTAACAGCAAATAAGGAAGTAGGCGAGAGGACATAGTGGTTTTAATCCCTGTCCATCTGCCCTTCCCCCATAAATCTGAGCTCAAACAGACACAATCAGAATGATGCAGCCCAGCATTTTGGTTTTTTAAGACCAAACTGTGTGACCATCAGCACACCGAGTGGCTGACGGAGGCCTGCAGCCCTCCAGATCAGGGCAGCACCAGCAGCTAGGTGGATAGAAGGAGGGGAGGCAGGAGCAGGACAGGTACAAGGAAAGGATGAGAGGTGATGGAGGAAAAACAGATGAAGGGGCAGAGGCTGGCGGTAGCCGTTGGAGGAGGGGGGCCTCTGGTCCTCGTTCCCACTGACACACTGCTGCAGCTAATCCAGATTAGAGTGTCTAAAACAGGTCGGCTAAATCTGCAAGCCAGCCAGCAATACAGAGGCTGCTGTCAGCCCCAATCACTCACAGGGCACACACACATACACTCACACACACAGTAATAATCTCCCTTCTGTACAAGCCAGGTTCCACCGACAGCCTGTAAATGACGCCCCATCCAGCCCAGTGAGGAGCAGCACCAGTCAGACCTGTTGCAGAGACATCAGCAGCGTTTTAAGGAAATCAGTCCCACAATGTGATGAACTGGATTATTATGATGATGAATATGTCCCACTGCAAGTCTAATCTGATGAGTCATCAAAAATGACCTGTGGATAAAACTGCAGCTGTGCAGATATCAATCCGTTCCTCTGATGTGAAGCTGTTCCTGGGCTGACATCCTACCCAGCCTTGACCAGGATTCCCCACTACAGCAGGCTGCTTCACCAGAACTATTCAGTAGGGCCTGAGACACAGAACTGATCAGTACGCTGGGCTTCAGTTCATTTGTTGGTAAAATCAGGCAACAATGGAAAACCATCTGCTGCTCACCAACTCTTCCTGTAGTTGAATCCGGCCAGAGATGAAGATCAGAATTTTATTGAGTTTATTCTTTAGTAAGAAAGCAAAACCACGATGGGGCAGAGGTCTGGAAGAACTATACTCCTCTCCTGTCCTCTCCTCTCCTCTCCTCTTTTTAAGCCATCTTGTCATTCATTTGGGCTCCCCTTAAAGCAATGAATCATCTTTTACTGGATGGAAGAGTACCTGTATAAATATGAGATGGACGTTCCATAAGTATATATGGGGTGTTCCTTATTAACATTTAAGGAGCTTGTAACCATACTTGTTTCTGGATCCTTTCCTAGGCCTCTGTGCTTTCTGTAAATAGTAATGATCTACTGTATCATACATCATGGCAGAATAACTTTGCTTCACTCTTCTTTAGACAGTAGCTTCAGTTCATTTAAGTTTGCAGGTTTATGTAAGATGCTGCTGTCATATTGCTGCAAATCCAAATAATCAAGCCACGGCGCTAATTTTTTTCTCAGAAGTCTTATGATTTTCAGAAATGCTGCCTTGTAGAAAAAGTTATCTCCTTCAAGTCCTTGTTTCTAATGCAACATGAGGCCTAAGGTCTAAAATAGAGCTCTGAGGATTTTTTCATTTTGTTGAACATTGATGTGATGATATAAATTATTTTCTGTTTGTCCAGCAAATATTTTTCTACAAGTCTCTTCTTTAGTCCGTCTCTTTGAAAAACAATTGCTTACTTAGTCACTTATTATGGATGGCAATTAACTGACCTCCTGGAATAAATTAAATAACCTCATTTAAATCTAAAATTAAACTGGTTTGTAGATCTCCTTCTTTCACTTCCAGAATATTACCAAACTTTCTGTCCAGGAGTGATGCTGAGAAACTAGTCCATGCATTTGTTACTTCAAGGCTGGACTATAATTCCTTATTATCAGGAAGTCCACAAAATGCAATGGATTAACAAATCACTTCTCCTTGCTCTGCTACATTCTTCTCCTTCACTCCCTGTGTGCATTATTCCAGTTGAAAGCTTTATGTAATTTTGATATAGTCTCTCTTCATATTAGCTATGTCTGGTGTGGTGTTCTGTTTAGCAGTGACACCTTCCTAGAGACGTGTGTGTGGTGGACTAACTATATGTGTTCTCTTTCATCCTATAGCCTTTAAATCTGCCTCAGAGCTCTTCTGATTACAGATGTTTCTCAATTAAAGGCACTAAAGGAGCTGCTACTTTCTTTAACATAAAAAGTTACCCCTTAGTTTTTCTGTCCCCCCCCGTCAGACGTGGCAGACGGTCACTCATGCTGAGCCAGGTTCTGGTTCTGCTGGAGGTTTCTTCCTGTTAAAAGGGACTTTTACCTCTCCACTGTCGCTACATGCTTGCTCAGTATAAGGGATTGCTGTGAAGTCAACGACACAACGTGACTGCCTACAGTCACTACATGTTGCTGCCAGGAGGAGTGAATGCTGCCAGTCAATGAATTGATGCAATCTGCAGGGATTACTTAGATAGAAAACTTCTCAACCAAACAGAACAATAAACTGAACCTGATTAACTAGAATCAATACGAACGTTTGTATGCTTGGACTGAAATTAATTCTTTTATTACAAAGTGCCTTGCTGTGAATTAGTTTTATATAGAATCTAAACTAAGTAACAGTGTTTAGTTTAGGGCTGCATGGTAGAACTGTGGTTAATACTGTTTGATTGCAGCAAGGAGGTCCTGGGTTTGAATCCAGTTTTGTGGTCTTGTTCATGTTCAAACTACCAGTGGGAAAAACAGCTTTGTTAATCAGTCCAGGTCACTTGGTTCTGGCAGCCAGTTCCCAAGAGCCTCACCACAGGAGTCTGCAAGGATAACGAAGAGCTGTGAGAAAATCAGGCTGCAAGCAAAGAATCAGCAGGTGAAGAGCAGACCAGCTCTGCCAGGAGTAATCAAGCAAAACATGGATGAAAATCAACAGATTAACAACACACAAAAAACTCCAAACCAAGGAGTCCTCCCACTGAAAGACTGGAGAAATGACTAGGATCTAGGATAGCACAGAAAAATCTACTGAGGAGGTGGCACTTATAGATCCTCAAAAAAGTGTTCACACCCCAAGGAGAGCGATGGATTAGAAAAGCACCCAAGAACCCCATGAAAACTCTGGAGGAGCAGAAGAGACTCCCAGCTCAGGTGGGAGAAGTCAGTGAGAGCCATCTAGAAATCTCAAGAAGTATAAATATGCTATGTGTGGAAGAAAACTAACAATAAAAACACCATCCCTGCAGAGAAACATGGTGCTGGCTGCATCATGCTGTGTAGAAGCTTTTCAGAAAACTGATAGAGAAAAACCTGCATCTGTACCAGATGCCAAGTTCTTCAAAGAAAGAACCTCAAAGAGGCTGAAGCACTGAGTAAAAACCAAAGTTAACATAAAACAGAAATGTAGCATTAATGTAAGCAGTCATGTAAGATTTAACATTTAAGTATCTCTGTTGGAAAGGGTCTGTTTCTTACTTTCAGATTCACTGGGGCAGAGGGGGCGTGAGCACCTGCCCCATTCCACCACGATGCCCTGAAGGGACAAACCCACATCTTTTTTTTTTTTTTTTTTGTGAATGTGTGTGTGTGTGTGTTTTGGCCTTGGGTTGGGGGGTTAACTGTAGTAAGACAGGTAAGTAAGGTATACAATATACTACACAGGAGTACAGGCATTCTGTATACACATTGTTGTCTTGCTTTTAAATCTGTGGGAGAGGGATGGAAATGAGGCTTATGTGGGGTCATTTAAATCTGTGGAGCGCTTTGAGTTGTAATGTTTGTAGGAAAAGTGTTTTATGAATAAAGCTGTATTTGATTTAAAAGTTAGATTTGAAGTTGTCTTGTGTCCACCTACATTGTAAATGAGGACTGGGCCTTAGAACTATCAAATTCAAATGAGTCATTTCAAAATAGTGGAGTTAACCCCCAGAAGAGTAGCTAATGCAGCATGTGGCAGAGGCTAATAGGGATCAAAATAAATGAATAAAAAATAAATAAACCCTCTGAGCTGTTTTGATCTTTAAAACATTTTGGAGACGAGTTGCTGTGGCGATTACCTAGGCAGATATTAGTGTTTATTTAGTGAGACACTGCCTGACCTGAGCATACGATGAGCATACTAACAACCAGGATAACGTCTCCATCAGGGGGACCAGATTTTTCAAAGAATCCACACTGCCATAGCTAACTTCAGACACACAGATCAGTCCCCAGTCTGATTTGGACGTTCTCAAGTGGTGCAATTGAAGTACCATTGATGCATTTCCCCAAACGATTCAAGTGTAGAATTCCATCTTGCTTTCCGGAACATCTGATTCATCTGAGAAAGCAGTTCTTCTTCCATCACTTTTTACATTTCTTTTTTTTTTCTGTTTGCTAGTGTATCATGTTCTACTCTAACTCTGTGTAAAGGTAGAGAACTCCTACCTGATGAAGTTGTTAAACTAAGAAACAGTGATAGATTCCTCATATGATCCCATCCACAATACACTTCTTATGGAGGATATGCTTGTGTATCAGTGTGTGTGTGTGTGTGTGTGTGTGTGTGTAATGACTCAGGAGCTGCCCTGTGAGGTGAGGTGTGTCAGTATGGAGGATGACTGATTACAGTGGACAGTAATCCTGCAGATGGATTAGCAGGTGGTATTAGGAGAAGTGGGGGTGTAGCACACTGCCACCTTTGAACTGTAACAATATGGAGCAGCAGCTCGCCTCCGTCTGCCTCACCTCCAGCGACACACGCTGCCTAGGACAGGGTAACCCACAATGACCCCTGAGATGCTACAGGCTTCTAATGATAACAGCACAAAAGATGGCTACCATTAGTTTGAAACCATCTTGGAAGGAGCAGCCTAACAAGTCTACCTACCAGGTTCCAATGACTGAGTCTTATAGAAATGATCTTAAAATATGGAGAGAATTGTCCTAAAGTTGGAAGTCAGGCTGTATTTTTTGTGTTTTTACTTAAATAAGATGATTATTTCTATGCCTAATACAGTTTTAAGCATCTTTAGTTTTTATTTTCACAGACAATGATATTTATATTTGTGGTATCACTGTATTTTAAAGCGAACAGTCAAATCTTAAACTCCCCATAAACAAAACAGTGCGCTATCTGTACATCTATTTGTCACTGTAAGTCACCTTGGACTTCCGTTTCAGCATTCAGTCTTCTCTGGTGGGAGTCTGTGAGTGTCCCACATCTTCACTTGATAACGTGGGCACACTTTTCCTGAATTTCTCATGTCTACAGCTGTCTTGAGGTGAACCCACAGATTTACTTCTGCTCTCTTCATAAACTGGATCTTCCACTCATTCCTGTGCTGATTCGGATGCATACTTGGACTCACTGTGATGCTGAGAAATAAAGTCACTTTTCATCTTCAGTGAAACTCCTGAAGGTTTTTAGTCAAACCAGGCTGGTGTTTGTAACGATTCATAACTTCATTATGGGCTTCTGACCCAAGAAATTGTTCTACTTTCATACCACAGCACAGCAGTACCTATTTTGCAAGGAAATTCATGTTAAAAATGTTTGTATTTATTTCCATGTGCTACAAATAAAACTGAAGTACTTATTTTTAGACCTAAAAATGAACAATCAAGAGTCAGCAGAGAGCTTCAGCTACTAAAGCTGGACACTACCGATCCGGCCTGAAATCTGCGTGTAGTGATGGATTCATACCAGAATCTTCAGACAGGCTAACTGATGTCCCAGCAAGGTCCAGAGCAACTCCTTCATGTGTTTTTCTTAATCAGATGGCTTATTGCAACAGCATCCTCACAGGTCTGCCTAAAAAGTCAATCAGACAGCTGCAGCTGATCCAGAAATTGCTGCTGGCTTCCATTCATAAGAACCAGGAAATTAGAACACATCAGCCCAGTTCTTAAATCCTTGCACTGGTCCATAAACTTAACTTGACTTATAACTAAATAAGATGGTTCCTATGAAAATACTTGTCTTAGGTTGATAAATCAATCAATGACAATATTCAATATAGCAAAACTACCTTTAAAAAAACAAACCTCACACTACAACAATGAGTAATATAAGGTGAGAAACCTCAACATGTTTTTCACATTAAACACGTAAACTTGTCTTGCTCCCCAAATCTAAAGGGGACCAGCGGGAAAGTGACCTTCACCTTCTTCTCTGGTCAGTTTAGTTTAATGAGTTATTGATGACCTCTGGTGGACAAGAATCAGCAATGAAACAGCTCAGGAGATCCATTTATATATTAGTCATTTTTTCTTGATGATCAATTTAAAATTACTTAAATATTGATTAAAAAAATTATTCTTTCAGATGTATCTAATCTTCTTCAAATTTAAATTTCATTTATGACTGCAGAAGCCATATTGTTCTTTAGTTGGGTCACTGAAGACTTTTTAGTAACACGACTTTCTTAAGTTTAAAATGCTTTCATATCTTTTAAATATAATGTATTCAATCATCCTCCAGCTTGCAACAATGATGTGCTGCTATGTTACAAATCCTTGTTCACAGCATAAGATGCATTATCAAAAGAGTGGATTTTCTCAAATTTAGTTGATCTGTTATGAAGCATTTTAGCACAACCAATCAGTCAACAGTTCTGGTTGTTTTGAAACCACATGCAGAAAAGAGTGGAACGTGTATGATCCGTAGGATAATTTAAAGAAGGAAACACGATGTTAGAAAATGGACCTGAGGCAAACAGGACATGAAACTGGGAAACTGGGATAAGTATTAAGGAAGAATCCAGCAAAGAACGATGAAAACCAGGGAGAGAGTACTGAGCTGGGGAGATGAGAGAAAAAAAATATAATTAGTTATAGAACACAAAGGAACTCCAGGTCTAACAATAATCCAAGACAATAACCGAAACGCACAAATTGTGCCAAAAAACTAAACAAGAAGTTAAACCCAGAGGAAAGCACTAATATGACTGAAACCCAAACACCATTCGTGACTCTTTAATGAGACTAGATTGTAAATAAAATATTCTTTTAACTTCAAAACAAACAACTACAATTTTTTTCTGTCTACTGTAGACACCACTAATTTTTATCACCGATATTACAAGATGGAGAGAACTTATCAGTTAACATCTTTATCTAACAGGAATCGTCAGAAAAACCAGCAGGGGCAGTTTGGTTTGATTGTTAATATTTCTGCTGCTTTAAACATTGGTACTTTGAAAGCAGTGGTGTACACAGGCAACAGCGCCATCTAGTGTAAAAATGTTATGTTTGTTAGTGAATCTGCAGTGATTTGATGCATTTAAGGAACGGGTCACTTTTGAATATCTTTTTATTGGTCACCATTCTCGTAAACGCAACCAACCTACCGCCATCCATAGTACACGAACGCATCTCGCAACATGACTGTATTTTTCCGTATGTACCCTAATATCTGGCTAGCTAGATCAGTCAGTAGAGAGCCTATTTGCAGTGGCTTTTTATCTCAGAATCAAACAAAAGTTTTCTTAAAAACAAAACAATTTCCCTAATAGTTAAAGCTAGCACCTAAACTGAACAAAAAAACGTTAAAAAAAAACATTGAAATAAAGGTATACCAGTTTTTCTCTCCAACTATGTGGATGCTGCCAAAATTGACAATAAAGTAAAAAATGTGTAAATAAATAAATACATTTGAAAATGAATTAACACAACTGAAAATACATTTACATGTTTTTCAATTTCACAATTATTTATTTATTTCCAAATGTTTTTATCTCCACATGAATTAATTAATTAATTTGTTTTAATACTTCTTTATTTATTTACAAAGGAATTTCTTACATTATTTATCTACTGGTCTTTGTCAGAAGACATATCGGATGGTGTAGGGGTGTTGCATGATGGGATGTATGTGGGTCTAAAGAAGGAAGCTTCCATCCATCCATCCATCTTCTTCTGCTTATCCGGAGTCGGGTCGCGGGGGCACTAGGTTAAGCAGAGAGACCCAGACTTCCCTCTCCCTGGCCACTTGGGCCAGATCCATGGATTCCCTGGAAAGCCAAGAGACATAGTCCCTCCAGCGAGTCCTGGGTCTTCCCCTGGGTCTCCTCCCGGTGGGACGTGCCAGTGGCAGTTTTAATGAGTTTTAATGTAAACAAAGTGACACACGTGACATGTAGCGCACCTGGGCGGGCGTCTATAAATTGCACGCTAGCAGCTACGCTCGGTCTCCCAGGCTCTTCTTGCCCGAGAAGTTCCGAGTGACTCCTATGACTGGCAGTCATCCGGGAACTCACAGAACCATAGTTACAGTGTAACTTCCGTTCTGTTTTGTTCCCATCTGACTGCCAGTGGCAGTAAACAGAGTGGATGACTCATGCCAGCAGTGTCACGAGGAATGCAATACTCACCCGCCGCTCAGGAGGCGGAAGCCAGAGGCAGCACTGTCGAAGTAAGTGTGGAGCCATGGCCAACATTAAGGCGATAGAAGCGTGCAAACGTGCACGGAGTGGCCCAGGACGCCGCGGCGCAGATGTCCGCCAGTGGGACGCCCCTCATCGCCGCCCAGGATGTCGCCACACTCCTGGTAGAATGGCAGACAACCCCAGGGGGAACCACTGCACCCACCAATGCGTAGGACATCGCAATGGCCTCGAGGACCCAATGTGAAAGTCTCTGCTTCGACAGGGCTCGACCCATGTTCGCTCCACTGTGACAAACAGCTGGTCCGAAGGCCGGACAGTGTTCGTCGCCACAATATAAAGCTGCAGTGCCTGGACTGGGCACAGCAAATTTGCCTGCCTCTGTTCCTCAGACTGTAATGGGGGAGGGCAGTACGCCCCAAACTCGATTGCTTCATTCACATAGCCTGGGGGCAAAACCTTGGGGAGAAAGGCGATGTTGGGCCACAGCGTCACCCCAGAACCATCCGCTTTCCATCGCAGGCAGGCTGGGCCGATGGGTAGTGCGTGGAGCTCACTGTTGCGTTTAGCAGTCATCACCGCTAGCAGAAAGGCCGTTTTTATCGACAACACTTTCAGCGGGCCGCCGCCATTGGCTCAAAGGGCGGTCCACTCAAGGCTTGCAGGACCAGGGGAAGGTCCCATGCTGGCGCCGGCCTGTGCAAGGCAGGACGCAGTCTCCTGGCACCACACAGAAACTGCGTCAACCAGTAGTGTGCCCCGACTTGCCTGCCATCAATGGGAAGGTGGCTGGCCGATATAGCCGCTATGTGCAACTTAAGGGTCGACGCGGCCCGGCCGGTGTCAAACAGATACAGGAGGTACCTCAGAATCTCATGCAGGGAACAAGACCTCGGGTCTACATCCCTGCCGGCACACCACGCTGAGAACCGCCACCAACAATGAGCATAGGTGTACCTCGTCGATGGCGCTCTGGCGGTATGTAAAATGTGCTGAATGGAGGGCTCTAAGTCGATAGGGGGCTGCCCATCCCCTCAGTGGCCACAAGGTGAGCCGAATACGGCCCGGGGAAGGATGCAAAATTTTCCCCCCATCTGAGAGAGGAGGTCCTGCCTCGCCGGTAGACGCCACGGCTCCCTGTCCAACAAATGACGGAGCAGGGGAAACCAGACCTTCATGGGCCATTCCGGAGCCACCAGAAGGACTCTGTGTGTCGAGTTCCCGAGCCGATGAAGCGTTGGCAGACCCTCCACTCCCCCGGGGGAAGTGTCTGGCGGGACAAGCAGTCCGCAACAGAGTTCTTCCACCCTGGAAGGTGTATAGCCCTGATCGAGGCCAAGCGAGGGTAAGCCCAGGTCAACAACCTCTGAGCTTCCCTCAGAGATTGCAATGACCTGGTCCCCCCAGATGGTTGATGGGGAAGACGGCCGAGGTGCTGTCCGACCGGATAAGCACATGCTTGCCCTCTATAAAGGGCAAGAAGTGCTTCAGTGCCAAGTACATGGTCCTCAGCTCCAGAACATTGATGTGAAGCTGACCCTGACGAGGGCCCCACAGCCCTTGGACAGACCTGCACTGCCATAGTGCCCCCCACCCCCCGGGTGACGCATCCATTGTCACCACCTCTCGTCTTGTAGGGACCGCGCCGAGGGGGACACCGAGGCGTAGGTAAGTGCAATCTCTCTAACGACGTTGGAGAGGCATGCACCTGGGCGTGACCACCACACGGTGTTGCCGGGGGTCCAGGCGGAGGCCGTTGAACCACGTCTGGAGGTGGAGTAGTCCGAGAGGCACCAATGCTGATACTGACACTAGCATCCCCCGCAGCCTCAGTCAAACCTGGACTGGGGGCACTGCCCCTAAGTGGAAGGCCGGGAGCAGGGACTGAATCCGGTTCACCATCTCCCCGGTCAGCCGAGCCCGCATGGCCACAGAATCCAGGGCAATGCCGATAAAATCCGCTTTCTGAGCTAGAACCAGAGAACTCTTCTGGACATTCACGGTCATGCCCAGTGCCCGACATGGGCAAGGACTCTGGCTGTCGACTGACTCGTTTTCCGACAAGAACGCGCCGCAATGAGCCAATCGTCGAGATATGGCAGGACCTTCAGCCCCGACCGACACAGGGGGCTCAGGGCTGCCTTCACGCAGGCAAGGGACAGGCCGAATGGCAGGACCAGAAACTGGTAAGCCTTGCCATTAAAGGAAAACCTTAGGTACTTCCTGTGCTCCGCATGGATTGGGACATGGAAGTACGCATCCTTCAGGTCTATGGATGTGAACCACTCTCCTGGGCAAACTACCTTAAAGACATCGCGAGTTCGTAGCATGCGAAACGGCAGAACCTTCATGAATTGGTTCAGACCCCGGAGGTCCAACACTGGCCGCAGGGAACCATCGTTCTTTGGAATTAAAAAATAAGTCGAATAAAACCCTTCGGCCTAATGCGGCGGCACGAGCTCTATGGCCCTTTTGTCCAGGAGAGTCTCTACTTCCTGCATCAAAATGGCGGCCCGTGCAGGATCCGCGACCGAAGTCACCTTGACCCCCGATGGGGGTGAGGACCGACAGCAGAACTGCAACCTGTAACCCTGGGACACGGTTCGAACAACCCATGCGTCTCCGCATTGGGTCACCCAGCAGGCCAGGTGCCGAGGTGAAAACTTGCCCGCCGTCGGCCCACAGCCCTCAGGCCGTTTCCTGATGCCTTTTCGGGGCTCCGGGGGGCCGCTGACCCCGTTCCTGCCCTGTGGTCCCCCGAGTTGGCGCCTGTCCCGCTCTGGGCTGCCGCCAATGCCCCGCCGCGGCCCTGTTCCGCTGGCAAAACTGCGGGGAGGAAGTCGTATGAAGCCGACGCCGAGGGTCACGTGCAACTCGTTGCCTGGGCTGTGTAACTGGGGGTCCCCGGGTCCCACCGTGTCCACTCCAAGCCTCTGAGGCCTGCCTGGACTGCCGTCGACGCTCCAGAGCCCTTTCAGCTTCTGGCCCGAAAAACTGACCTGGCACCACAGGCAGCCCGCTCCTGCCGACAGTCGTCCGAGATTGGGGCCTGCGCTAACCAGACCTGATGACGAGTCACCACCAGGGTGGTCAAAAGACACCCAAACTCCCTGGAGATCAGTCCAAAAGCCTGAAGGGCTGCATTATTGGTATCCCCCATTGCCGCCCCTGCCGTGCCCGACTGCAGCATATGGGATTGGGCCAGTAGCAGCACCGACAGGGAATTCCCAATGTGCGCCATCCGTGCCACTGCACCATAGGTCCGGCACAGGAAGCTGTTGGTCACCCGGCACTGTGCGCTCTGCGCGGACCCTGTCCTTCAACGCTTCATCAGGGGACAGCACTAGAGCAGTGATGCAATGCTCCACAGGGGGCATGCGGTCCAGACCGTAGGTTGCATCGACGCCAGGGTCCTTGCATCCCTACCCTGGTGGGAGAGCAGCCTTGGTTCCCCCCAGCACCACTGCAGCTCCTCCATGAAGGCTGGCGACGGTGGAACCTCAAATGGCGGTGCCACCAAAGCCCAGCAGAAGAAGGGATTCCCTGCAGGACGGGCCGTTGGCAAGTCATCTAGCCCAATTCTGGCTAGTGCCGCCCGAATGACCGCCTGCAGCTGGCAAGGATCCTACCCAGGGTCCGAGCTCCCAGAACTGCGGACGGATGTCCCAGAGCCATCATTACCCCTGTGGAGATCCTCCCCGAGGGACTGAAACTCTGAATTGGAAGGAGGGATGCTGAAGCTGCAGCTTCCTCCACTTTGGGCTGCCATGTTCAGCAGCAGGCCTATCCCCCTGCCTTCCGGGATACAGACGAGGCGTACCAGAGGATGGTAGGTCAGTCTCAAACAGAAGGCCTTCCACCTGACGCAGCCTGCTCTCCCGCACAGATAGCGGCAAAATGCTGCAGTACATACAGGGGTCAGTCAAAGCCTCCCTGAGGTGGCCGACGCCTGGTCACTTGGGACACATATCATGCCCATCCTCTACCTGGAGAGCAGCCCCACATGATGTGCACGCCAACATCCCTGCACAGTAGTGGCAAACGAGGGCAGGCACCACACCAGGAAAACTGAGCGAGAACTTCAATGAAAGCTGAGGAACGCGAATCAGAGTCCTGTCACATATATATATATATATATATATATATGTATATGATACTACAAACACACAAAGTGTGCCTCGGCTAGGCAATCTGAGCGAGAAACTGAACTCACAGTAAGCGATCAGAACTTCTAGCCACTCCTTACCTGTAATGCACTCACCAGCTGCGCACCCCTCCCCCTACACAGGGGAAAACGCGATGTCAGCCAGCAAGGACTGTCAGAGCCGGTCACAGGAAAACCGGCCACGCCGCCACCGCCGACTGCAACAAACAAATAGAAGACAACAGAAAAATACACGCCACTCCACAGCCCAAGAGGGCTCCAATGAGCACTCCGACCACCTGGTCACGGGCAGGATAACGCCAAAACCACACCAAAGTGTACTTACCTCTAGACCTGCAGAAATCGGTAAGATCTGAATCACAGACTTAAGGAGTGATTAACCCGCGAGACATGGCAGGTCAACAGCGAGAAGATCAAAGAGACCGAGCGTAGCTGCTGGCGTGAAATTTATAGACGCACACCCAGGTGCGCTACGTGTCACGTGTGTTACTTTGTCTTCATTAAAACTCGACCTGCGCGGAGCGCGAGGAGTTACATCCACTCTGTTTATTGCCGCTGGCAGTCAGAAGGGAACAAAACAGAACTCACCTTGGTAGAGACGACGGTGTTGTAAATATGAGCAGATCTTTTACCCAGCCATGTGTAAAATGTCTGTAGTTTTTAAAATACTGACATGTGTATGCACTGATCCCAAATAGTACAAAATAGTTAGTTATGTCTAATGTGGTAGTTGGTGTCTGACTAAGACGGCTATCCATATTTATTTATTTATTTATTTATTTATTTATTTTTGGCAGGATTGGTCCTCCATACACTTTGCTTAAAAAAACCGTCAAGTTATTCACATGTTCCTCACTCCGCGATATACATAAATGGCTTCAAAATAAAACAACAGTTACCCTCGTATTAAAGCTGTATTGGACTGGGGGTTTTGCTTTATTTTGAAGTTGTCTTCCGGAAATGCTGTTTTATGTGAGTCCGGTCTAGCTTGACTTTCTGTGAATGGAGTTCGGTATGAAAGGAAGTATTCCTAGCCTTCATTATCCCCACCTGTTTCGGCGTTGAACGGGCTTGGTTGGGTCCGGTAGGATGCTCCGGGAGTCTTATCCCTTCGTGGAGGACAGCTTCAGCCGCTTCCCGTCGCAGAGCAACATTTACGGGCTGTGTCAGGCCGGGGAGCAGGAGCTTCTGGCGGCCACTCTCAAAGGGAAGGTGGTGAGCTTCAGGTACCAGGAGCTGCAGCATAAAGTCCGGCCGGTGGCTAAGGAAGTCCAGTTCACCTACATACCAGGTACTGGTTCGAGTAAGGAGACCTGTGAGTTCTGTTAGTGACTGCTTGATGCTGCAGAGACTGAATCCTGACTTCTTTGTGCAGTTGATGCAGAAATCGTATCCATTGATGCTTTCAACAAGTCTTCGCCTAAAAGGGGCCTGGTAGTGGGGATCACCTTTATAAAGGTAATAATAAAGCAGTAACATGTACACTGCGCATCACTAGGTTGTTGTTGATGCAAAAAAGTGGCTGCAGTGTGATTACCGGTGTTACACAAGAATCTGTGACCCATCAGAATCTGTGACCCATCAGAATCTGTGACCCTAGGGGACACTGCTTCGCTGAGTTTAGCTTTTGGCATGCTTATGTTTAGGCATGTTTAGCTCAAGCAGGCCAGGAACTTATGATTATGGAAAGGACTCTGGGTAAAGAAATAAAATTCAAATATGGTGACTGCATTCATAATTCTCAGAAACGCTACGGTCACAGATTCTGATTGGTCACAGATTCTGGTGTAACACCATTCTTACCACAGTCACTGTATTCCACTGGGATTTTATTGAAAGTCATTACTCATGAAGTGTGGGGGGGAAATAAATGTATATATATAAATACACCCCCCCACACACACTATAAGTAAGCCTTCAACTGATTGTAGACAACTTTCTCCAAGACATTAGAGAAAAAAAGTTGTTTGGAGATGGGCCTAAAGTTGGAGAGAGCAGAATATCACCACAGCGTGTTTGAAATTGCTTGGTGCTACACTGGAGGTCAAACTACTGATAATGATACCATGGACAAATGGGCCAAAAGTAGGAGAAACACCTCCTTAAGAGGGGCAGCGTCCAAGGGAGAACCAGAGGGGTTCATACACAGTGTTTCTCTTCCATAGGCGTTGTTGCGCCATGGTTACAATTCCAACGCAACGCCTACAAAATGAAGAGAATTATGTTTCATCAATATATATCTTCAGTACCTCAATTGAACCTGCTTCCCAAAAAGAAGCAGTGAGAGCTACTCTGGTGTACGTGAACATAACGTGAAGGCAACAAAGGCATAATTACTCCTCCTTAGTTGTTTCGCCCAAAGGCAAGGTGAAGTTAGAGCAGCGCATGGAGTGTTGAGGTTGAAGAAGAAAGTTAGCAGAAAGAGCTTTTTGGTTTACACGTTTTAAATGGAATTAGGGTATAGATGAGCAGTGCTCACAATTCTATGGATGTTTAAGTAATTGTCTGTAGTACTTCCATTATTTGTTGGTTTTAAAGCTGTCTTCAATAAAATGTATACCTTTAAGATTGTATTTTAAATTATTCAAATGCTATTGAATTTAATTGTGCATCTTCAATAAAGCTGCACCGCTCGCTCACCCAAGAGCCTCTTCTCCGATGTTCTCTAACAAGCCTAAAAAACTTTCAGAGAACCTCTGGAATAATTCTGAGATTCAGTTAAGCACATCTGGATTGCATTTACTGCACAGTGACTCCTGAAATTGATTTATTTTATTTAGCTATATCAGTAAGATAGATATGACTAAAAATATGTGCTGAACTTTACAGATTTTTCTTTTTTTTTACAATAAAAATAAGAAAACAACAAAAAAGATTAAAGCATCCATTATTTTCCCTCCACTTCACAATGATATGACTGTGTATCGGTGTATGTCATAAATATTAATCAAACGTATTGAAGTTTGTGATGTGAGCAGATGTGGCCAGGTTCCTATGGTCTGAATAGTTCCTGTGTCTGACTTACTGCAGGACTCTGGTGACAAAGCAACTCCTTTCCTGAACATCTACTGCGACTATGAGCCCGGCTCAGAGTTCAACCTGGAGTCTATTGCACGTGAGTAAAGCTGTGTTCACATAAGCCTGCCGCTCACTGCTGGGAACTGATGTGAACGTGTTCCGCTGAACAGAAAGCTGCCTGAATCTGGAGCTGCAGTTCACCCCATTCCAGCTCTACCACACAGAGTGAGTTTATTCCCATATGGGGCAGGAGATGATGCTAAGTGCAGTTACCATGGTAACGTCCCTTTTTTGTGGGTTAGGTCAGAAGGAAAGCCAAAACCCTGAAAGCTTTACACCTGCTTTCAGTTTTGGGACTTTAGTAAACAACTGAAGATTAAGCTTTCAGTTTTCAATATTATTTCATAGTAAAACCATCAGGTCCTTGGTAGATCTGAACAGTCCAGAGGTACATCCATGCTGATACTACTTTGGGATTCTAAATGGGAGTAAGTTTTGTCTCCTGTCAGAGTGCAGTGTTCTGGTGGAGGACTTGAGACTGTTTTTCTGCTCAGCGGTCATGACCAGAGGATCCACCTGTACAAGGAGGTTAGATCATCAACACATGTCCTGAATGCTCCAGTTTGACCCATTTGGTTCAGAGTGCTGGATTCTTTTAGGATGACACCAGTGTACCCTTCAACGATGATCTCTGTGTGTTGCGGTCTTAATTAAGCCTGACTCCTGGTTCTCCCACAGAACGCCTCCTTACATCAGTTTGAAGAGCAACCAGTAGAGAAACTGTTCCCTGAACTACAACAGCTGCCCAGCAAGTTAGTTATTCTCAGCCTCTCACCTCTCTTTCTGCCTGTGTCATTTTACTTATTGTATGGAATGCATGTACTACTCTTTATTACTGATCTATTCACCTTTTCTAGTACCTAGTTTATTTTATTCTCTTTAACTCATTAAACCTGAGTGGTTGCCATTAAGCTACCTTGATGGTACCATCAGATAATTGGAGATAAATGAGAGATGCACCATCAGGACTTTGTGGAAAATGTGGATCTCTGGTTTTTGTAAAGGTCTGACTTAAAAATACAGATTTTGGTCCATTCTGATTGGTCTTTAAGACCCATGGAATGAAAACACATAAGAACCCCATTATTTTAAGAGGTCACTGATTACTGATATTGGGACCAGAGGAGATGCCATGTGTGTGAGAATTCAGTTGCTGAGGAAAATAGTTTTGCGGTTTTAAAACAAAGACAACATGATTGAAGAGTTGACCTTTTAATGTTCTTAAGCATCTTGTTTTAGCATTTAGCGTCAGTTACTAAACATCTGTGTAGGTGTGTTCTGCCTAAACAAAAAAGATTCTTACCAAAACTGTCAATGTTCAACATGACTAAACAGAGCAACTTTGCTGTACAGCCTTCCTGTTGTGTCCTGAAAGTCTTGCTCTCTCTCACTCTCTTGCAGCTTTAACAATCTAGATAAATATGGTCGTAATCCGGTCAGCAATGGATTTCTGTGCATCCCTTTAAGTGTTTGTGTTCACCGCTACTTTCCCGGTCTCTCCGTCTGTGTAGTGTACTGTGGTTGGATATGATGAGCATAGCTGGTGGACGGCGGCTCTCAGCGTATGGCTGTCAGAACGGCTGCATTGGACTGGCTTTGGTCAACCAGAACGAACCAGGTGAGCAGAAATCAGCAGTCGATCCAGATCAGAAACCTGCAACTTTCAAGTCAAACACATGGGGGGAAGAGATGGTTTCAGAAGATGTGATGAAAAGATGGGGCATACCAATAAATATAGACTGTGCACAGATTAAACCCCCTTGGTGCCACAGTGGGGTTGTTTGGATCAAATCTTCCTTGTTTAAGGTTGTACTAAACTTTGTTTTCAAAAAGTGCCTGAAACCGTAGTTCTTTATCCTCAATTTGCCATTTTGTTCTCATTATTGAAAGACACATATGAGATAAAGCACACTTTAGGACACATATCCAGTGCGGTTAGTCATTTGAAGACATGCACAGTTGGATTTCGTCTGGTTTCTCTTCTTATCAGACTGCTACAGTTAGGACCTCAGTGTAAGCGGCTAGTTGAACATAGTTAGTTTAATTACAAGTCTGACACACCTACCTGAAGCTGAACACTCGTTTATGTGTATTTTATTGTGTTTTTATTTTATTTTTTATAAGAGGTCCTGCAGAGCTGGAGGGTGCAGTTTGACAGTCCGATTTCCAACGTGCTTCTGTTTCCACTCAGCTGTCAAACCAGATCAAGCGAAGCCAGTGAAGAGAGAAGTATGCTCCCAATGTGCTCCACATCTACTGTTGCTGAATCCACAGTGTTTCTCAGGGATGTTACTGGTTTTTTTTTCCAGGTGAGGAAGTTATTGGCTACAACCTTCTGATAACCAGCACCATAGAGATGGCAGTGGTCTACAGGTTTGTGTCCGCCACCTTGGATTCCCCCCCCCCTAAATCATCCATTTACTGACTCCATCCTGCATGTGTTTCCTCAGAGATGTTCAGGAGTGTGGTTTGTCCCACTCAACGTGTCTCTCAGGGAGCGATCAGTGGGATGCTGTCCTCTGTGCGCTGGTCATTGACCTGGACTTTGATGGGCAGAAGGAGGTGCTGTTGGGAACATACGGACAGGTCAGAACTACTCATTAAATTCTGTCATGGTAAGACCAAAATTAGCGTGCCCGTTTCTTTCTCTTTATTCCTAAAAGTATCCAAAGACACTGTGCTGCACAGTGTGGCAGCGTATTGAAGATGCTCCTGTACATTCCTTGAATTTTACTCATCTAAAAAATGTCCTCATTTTACTGGTTAATTTGTTGCTTCTTTTAAATATTTAAAATTTTTTGGAATCCTCAGCAGCTAAAAGGAGTTTTGCTGTTGGTTTTTATTTTGGACTATGATTTGTTGCTATAGCAACAAGACAAGATTCCTTTTTTTTACAACCACTAGCAGGTGATCAACACCCACAAAGATCAAACAATAACTAAGCATCCTCAAAGCCCAGATGTGTTAAAAAAAGATTTGTTGAGTGGGAATGTGAGATCTCCTGCATAAAATGTATTAACTTAACAACAAACCAGCAGTGAGAAGCACTAACTATGGCTGGGTGATATGACCTCAAATCTATATTGCAATGTGATCTAAAGCATGTGCAGTAACCATAGACTGCAAAAAAGAATAGACAGCGCCTCGTTGCTCCTCCCCGTTTACCAGAATGACACACATTCATGGGGGAATTCACAGACTCCTCCTCCCCAGCTCTGACGAAGCATGTTCCTAAAAAGGGGCGGGATCTTCACTGTAGACTCTGCCCTCGCGGGGCGTGTATGGGCGTGTAGTTCGGTCGTAATTACACCCATTCTGCTCCCGCATCTTTAGCTCTGATGCTAAACTTGGCTAGCTAAAGCTAAAGGCTAATAGCCCCATGCCTGACTGCTGCCGTATCTGCGCTCCTCCGACGGTTCTCCAATTTCTCAAACGTCAAGAGGTAAGAACTAGTAACTTTAAATTATTAGTAAAATGTAGTGTTACTATAATTAAAGTCCAACGAAACAGCCTGTCAATCAAAGTCCAGCCCCTCATTAATTATGCAATATTTCAAAAAATTATCTTAATGAAAACCAGCCTGGTGCCCAGGTTTTTTATGAGCCCAGCGTTATCTCAGGAAGAATATGTAGCCATAGAAAGTAAAAAAAAATGGGCACTAGGCATTAGAGTTGTTTTTAACGTGTCTGAAATCCAATGCTTTTCAATGGGGGCCTACCGGCCAAATGGAGGTACTACAGCAATGGAGGAGCAATAGCGGCCTGCATGGTATGCGGTCACAAAGCAGAGCAGCCAGCGGCCATTGGCAGTAACTAGGGATACAACGATGGCATTTTTTTCAAACCAATATGATACAGATACTGGGATATGACTACTTGCCGATACCGAGCACCAATGCCAATACTTCTAGTAAACAAAAAAATGCATTGAATTGCAAACAGGTTTTATTTTCTTCTGTTTGTTAGAACAAATGATGGTCAATCAGATACAAAATAAAATATGAATAAAAATGACCATAAAACTAAAGTTTCAAGTGATAAGAAAATATTTTCTGTGAAATCATTGCAGAGTTTCCACATTTTAAGTACCGGTTCATGGTATCTAATAGACGTGTAACCAGTACATGGTGCTGTGAAATATCATCTCTGCATCCTTAGATATTTAACTGTTAGCAGTAGGTTTTCTTCAGAGAGTTGAACAGTGTTATTCTACCAACAGTATCCATTCCACCATCGCCTTCCCAACACAGCATGGGATGTCCTCAGCTGAGATGCAGACACAATATTCAATGCATTTATGCTAAAAACGGGATTTTCATCACGCCTCATTCTGTGCTACACTTTCAGTACTTCAACAGTCTCTCAGTTGCTCTACCAGAGATGATAGTTCATTTTTTGTTGTTAATGTCAAGGAAGCATGCACCTCTGTTGCAGCTCCAGTCTCATTTTCTCTGCTTAGTTCATAAAGCTGTTGTTCAAAGTCAAAATGTAATAAAATGAATAGTCAGAGGAAGCTGAAGAAGCTCTACTGGTTGCTTCCTTAAAACTTTGAGCTATGAGCTGGATGGGCGCTCTGTTTGGGGGATGAAGAATATAAACAGGACATGTTATTGTCCCTTTTGTTGCCTGGATTAGCTCTGAATGACAAAGGCCCCCTCTCTGTCATGCAGGAACTTCTTTGTTACAAATTCCGACTGGCGTGTAGCGGACGAGACGGAGAGTTTCAGCTGCAGTGGAGGCGGAGCTTCAAGAGTCCATTGCTGTCCATCATCTACCTTGACTTGACGGGGGACGGTTTGAGAGAGCTGGCTGTCCTCACAGTGAAAGGACTTCACATCCTACAGGTAGAACGCTGCTGTTGGGGACACGGTGTCTCTCTGCTGTCAGGCCCCATATGATACAGAAGCTCAGTCAGTCCTCTGCTGGACCATACATATTATACTGCTGCTTTCTTGCCCTCACACATGTAAACCCCAGCACAGCTGCATGACTCCCACATTGTGTATCTAATCTGTTATTGGTTGTCTCTCCAGCACAGCCTCTCCTGCACTGCTGACTTGCTTCTAGAGAGGCTCGCCCAGCAGGTGTCATCGCTGGCCACCACCTCTGAGCTACAGCCAGGTGAAGCTGGAGTCTCTGAGGACACAAATGCTCCGCCTCAGATCCAAGAAGTTGGTGACTGTCAAACTCCTACGTGATTCAACAAATCCAGAGATTAAGCATCTCATTTACATGTTAGTCCCTGTGGACTACACTGGACCACTTGTTATAATCAGAGATGCCGTTTAAAGGATTCTGTCAGGGATGTGCTGCTCATTTGATCATCTAACATCCACTTGGTATTCAGTTGAGTTCTGTAGCTGCAGGTGAGCTGAAAAACAGAATGGATCTCTGTTCCAGGGTTGAATAAAGTAATGTGAACATGAGATGGTAAATGTTTGCAGGTTATCAGAAAATAAATAAGAGTTGGATTTATAGATGCTTGGTCTTCTTCCTCACTTTATTTGATCTCATTACTAAACATACCAGGTCAGACACTGATGTTGGGAGAGGAGCGGTTCATCCGTAGACTCTTCCCATTAAGTTTGGAGCATAGAGTGTACATCATCTGAATTTTGAATTGAAGACGCCTTTATTGTCCCACGAGTGGAAATTCTTTTCTGCACAGCCAGATCAAGAGTATTCAGAGAAATGCATTGTTACACAGACGGATACAGGCCAACTGTGGTACTGCAGCCAGCGTCAAGCTGTGCACCACATGCAGAATGAGAGGATTAACATTGGGTCGGTTTGGTTTCACAAAGGAGAAAAAAAACGTTGGTCTTTGTCCTGTACCCACTAATGACCCAGACAATAGGAAAAACAATTTTTTTTTAAGGAAATGGAGCCTGGATTGTCAAAGTAAGCCTGGCTGTTGAGATTAGTTTAATTCATGGAACAACCTCTGATGGGATGTTTCCACCAGAACTGAGTAACACTTCAGTAAAAACTTTAAAACCTCAAACACTGGCTTAAATGTACTTCATAAACTCTACCTTTGACCCTGGTGTTTAAATACCTAAAGATTATATTCTAATGATTACTCTCAAGTACTTGGTTGAACCCAGAAGTTTTTACATACACCAAATAAGAAGACATACATATTTCATTCTTATTGACTGATGTTAAATCAGACCAAACTTCTTTTGTTTTAGGTCTGTCAGCGTTATTAAAAGCCAGTTTTTCTGGATGCTGAGAAAACCAGGGGTCCATCTGGAAGACCAGGGGTCTCATTTATAAAACTTTCTGGTAGAATCCTTACTGAAACTGTACTAAAGGTCAGCCAAAAAAGAAAAAAAATCACACCAGGCCAGTTTCCAATCTATCGTGACACAAAGCTGCATACAATTTCTGCTTTATAAATCAGACTCTCCCTAGAAATGTGCTCAGGTGTTTTTGAATCATATCCCACCTGAAACGCACCCACTTTCTGCCATAAACAGTCAGCTGATATATGGCTTTCAAAGGTAACCATGGCAACTGACTGTGAAAAGAAGATATATTCCCCTGAGAATGAGTTTGAGGTTTTTATGCAGGAGAGTTACTCAGCCAAAAGACGACCAAACTGGTTCACAATAAAGACGAGAAATAGCAGTAAGAAAATGTGTAACATGAAAAGAGTAAAAAGATTCAAATAAAAAATAAAGCAAATAAATAAATGTAATAACTGTATAATCTGAAGATGTACATATGAATGTATACTGTGATATAGATAGATAAATAATTTATCCCCAAAAATGGGAAACTCAATAATATGACTGAAATGCAACATATTTACATTTAAATTCTGACTTTAATTTTTAATTCAGAGATGGGGGCTAACTGTTGGTTTTGTGTGCAAAGTTCTGAGTCTGAAAATGTGGCTAAGTTCCTCCTGCAGCAAACAGCACCACAACATGATGCTGCCACCTCCATACTTCACAGGGGATGGTGTTCTCAGGCTTATAAGGTTTTCAGTTTCAGTAATTAATCAGTCAGTCTGGATGTCATAATGTTGTTAAATAAATACAGCCATGACACAGGGCCATATTACACAGTGTGTGGAAAACTCAGCTCACAACTTAGCCCAGAAAAGTCTGGAAAATGAAGGGATTTGATTTCAAGATTTTCCACGTTTGGTTAAGTATGGCAAATATGAATATTCTAAATCTGTATTACCTTTCCAACTATTCAGTGTTGGGTACTATCTCATGTCCTTTGTTGTATCCTTCCTTTTCCACCTCTCTTTTCCTTTCCTTAGAAATGCTTCCTGCTTTCTTTCCTTTCATTCTTTCTTCCCTTTGTCCTTCATTTCTTCCTCCTTCCCTCCTTTCTTTCTCTTTCATTTTTGTCCTTATCTTTTTCTCTCTCTGTCTTTCATCCTTGTGTTTTTGTTAGCTTCCTTCTACCCTTCCTTTCTTGTGTATTTTCTTCTTCCTTATCAGTTCCCTTCCAAACTTGACCTCGATTTTACTCTTTTTTTTGTGTCCTTTATCCTTTCTTTAGGTTTTGCTTTTTTTCTCCCTTGTGTTCTTTCTTTCTTTCCTTTCGTGTCTCCTTCCTTTAGTCCTTTCTGTTATCTTCCCTTACATCCTTGGGTTTCATCCTTATAGGAATACTCAATTATGACAAAAGTGATGATCAAGATTACTTTTGTTGAAAAATTAAGTGCAAATATTGATCAATGAATTAAGATATACAGTGCCAAATTAAATGGCAAGCTATACCCATGTTGATTAGCTTCTTAAGTCCCAGGGTTGTTCAGTGTGTTTGGTTATGTTTTGGAGTTGTGATACACTTTTATTATATTGTTTATATCTAATTTTGGCATTAATATCAGCCTTACAATACAGGCAGTTGGCCAGTCTCACATCTCCAATAAATGGCTTCAACCAGATTTTTAATTGATGGTTCAATTCCCACTTTTTTCTGTATTCCTGAGTTTAGATTGAGACATGAAGACTGTTTAACTTCTGTCACAAAGAGGCGACCACTCGCTGGACGAAGTAACGTAGGCTACTGAGCTGTGGGAGTGAAATCTGTGATGTATTTAGTGTGCAGTTGATTATTTTAGACCAAAAAAATATTTTTACGTCTTGCTCTAACTAAACCTGGGTAGCGTCATTCATTTTCAACCTGAACACAGTGGGTTAGGGTTAGCCTGCTTACACCTGGTTGCCTTCTGTAAGCTCTGATATGGCTGGGAAGCTCACAGCAGCAGCGCCGCTCTGTGGTAATATGAATTCACAATGAATATGTGCTATATATCGCAGTGTCTAAAAGTCTCCAATAACACTAGCAACACTCACTGGGTGATTTTTTGAAAAGGAGGGGCTTAAAAAGTTGCTAAATATAGCGACAAAGTGCAAAGTTGGCAACACTTCTTGAGGCATGTTAACAACTCGTGTTGAATGGAGCCAAAGCGGTTGGGTCTGTGGAAGGCAAATTCAATTTGTATCTTGGAGCAGCATGAGACTAAACCATGAAGAAGGAGGAAAATATCACATCATTTTATTTTTACAATAGTTGATAACCCAGATTTTTATTGAGATTAAAATTCAATTAATCATCCACCTTTACTTCCTTCCTTTTTTCCTGAGTCCTTTCTTCCTACCATGTATACTTCTTTTCTTCCCTCAATAATGTTCTTGTTTATGCAAAATGAAGTCGGTAACAGTTTTAATTTTTTATGACAAATGTGTGAGAATCCTGGGTATTGCTGCAAATAATAACGGTAAACGAACCGTCTTTGAACAGTAATAATGTGACGTGTCCTGAATTGGTGTTAATCTTGCATTAGTGTGGATTTCTTTTTATCCCTTGTTTCATTGCTTTAGGTAATATGGATTTCAATACTTGTTTCTGCATAGCTCCTAATACACATGCTGTAAGGCTGGAGTATTGCATGAATTTACAAGTTAACTTAACATTCTCTCTATTCTGCTATTAACTCTTGAGTTTCTTAATATATAAAGTACTCTTACACCAGTTACTTTGTTCTTTCTGTGTCTCTTCTATCCCTCTTCAAACCCCCAGACGGCAGATGACCGCTTGTACTGAGCCAGGTTCTGGTTCTGCTGGAGGTTTCTTCCTGTTAAACGGGAGTTTTTCCTCTCTAGTGTCGCTATATGCTTGCTTAGTGTGAGGGATTGCTGTGAACTCAACAACACAATGCAGGCGACTGTCCGCTGTTGCTAAATGTTGGTCCAGGAGGAGGGAAAGCTCTAAGTCAATTACTTGATACAGTCTGCTGTGTTTCCTAAGATAGAACATTTCCTTAGTCATCCGAAAATTATTGGGATAATGAACTGAATTTAATGCATTGTTCAATAAAAAGGATTAATTGAATTGTATGTATGCTTGAACTGAAATGACTTTTCCTGTAAAGTGCCTTGGGATAACATGTTGTAAATCAGCACTATAAAAAATAAACTATACTTAATTAATTTTAATGCACATGTGAAAAAAAATGTGGATTGAATTAGATACAATCTGGTGAATATAGATTTATAACCTATGTGTAATAATTCAACTACTGGGGCTCCAGAATAAAATGCTGTGCAAGCAAATGCCAACATGAGTCATCTAAATATTAAACACAGTCCACCACCTGTGAGTAACATAATCTCAGTATGAATGCAGCTGTTCTGTGGAATTATCAGAGGTTTGTTTGAGAACATTAATAAACTAAAAGTGATATTAATACCGAGACACGCAGGAGACATCTCAAGCTTTGATCGTACTAATAATAAATTCGTTTTCAGTCCTTCTTTTCAAAATGGAATGAATATGGCAGAAAATATTTCAGTCTGTAGATGTGTAAACACATAATCTATAAGACCCACAGCTGTAATTAGAGCAGAAGGTGTTTCTACATAGTATTAACTAAGGGGGGTTCAATACAAATGAATGACACACTTTTTGATTTTTAGTTATCAAACCATGCATCATCTTCCTTATCTTAAGAAAGGTTCAAGAGTTGTGCTTGTGCAGGGTATTACAGTCCATGAAGCTATTTTACTGTTGGATCAATTTTCAGTGTTTCTGTTTAACTTTGTTTCAAAACCAAAATGTGTTTATTAAACAGTAAAGTTGAGATCCATCCATCCATGTAAATTTGAAAGTCTCAATTTCAAAGCTTGAAAACTCATTAAAAGCTATACATATAAAGTAATATTACAAATAATTAAACATGGGTTCTGATGAGGCTCATTTTAAACTAACTTTTTAAATAACCTTTAAGAAGCTATTAAACCTGTCCTTCTGTCCACATTTCTGCATTAAACAATATATTTTTAGAGAGTGTTTGTTTTTTATTACCTAGGAGTGGCAACAACTCATAATTAACAGAAATTAAGGTTTAAGGTTATCAGTCTTTTCAAAAGTAATCTACAGTTGCATCCAAAACCTCTCAAAATATTTAATAGTTTTTGGCACTGATTTCAGAAAGTAAAACTCCTGTATTAGATAGGTTTTATACACATAAAGATATTGAAATCCCTGAATTCCCCAAATCCAAAAAATAAACCAACAACGGTTACAGCTAACGAAGCTGGTTTTGTATAAAGTGCAATAATATGTGGTGGCCCAAAATCCTCTTTTTACAATAAAATAAAGCTTGTATTTCCTTTAGAAACCCAGGTCCCAGAGTCTGAAAGAAAAATCCATGTTCCTTGAAGTTTCCAGTCAGTGATGATTTGGGCGCCATGCCATCTACTGGTGAGGTTCCACTAATGGAGATGCTGATTTTTTTTCCCAGCAAGACTTGGTTCTGGCCCAAACTGCCAAAGGCACCAAAAGTTAGTTCAGTAACCATGGTGATACTCAATTTGACTGGCCAACAGTTTTAACAGTCTTTTTACAAGTCTGACACTTCTGTAAAAAAAATAAATAAAAAAAATCTTATTGAGACACACAATTTGGAGATTTCATTGTCTGGAAGCTAAAATAATCAAATTATATTAAATAAAATAAATATAATTTCAGAAGGCCAGTACACTACTTACTGCTTGTGTGTGTCCAGAGGATTATGCAAATAACGTTGAGACTTCGTTACCATTTGAGCCAGCGCAATAATTTAGAACTGTCATCAGGCAATTTGACGGGACGCCTTTCCTAGGTGTACATTATATATATATATATATATATATATATATATATATATATATATATATATATATATATATATATGGTGACATCAGCTGAATTGGGCCACTTTTTGATAAATTGCTTGGGACAATAATACAATAGTATATATGCCTTTTAATAATGACTCTTTTTAAAATATCTTTGTGTTGAAATTATGTCATAAAATATAATTATTTAGGCCCTACAGTTCTTGAAACATCAGCTGTGCCTACTTTTTTTGCATAGTTTCAGGTAAAGCTGGCCAGCTGTTTCAGGTACAATGAGCCAGTCAAACTGCAAAAGGAAATAGTAATTTATCATCAATTTTCAAAAACACAATTGCTTATAAAGCCACATAACATTTAAGGACTGTGCGACCTGTGCATGTGTGTCAGTCGGTGTGGGTGTGTGTGTACCTCAGGCATGTCCAAACTTCTTGCTTCAAGGGCCAAAATCATTAAGTCGAAAGTGCCCATGGGCAAATATGTGTTGTTTTTTTTTTACTTGCTTAACAATAAAATTAAACATGTAATATTTTAATGAAACAAATAAAGCAGCCATTCTTGTAGAAAAGGGATTTGTAAAGGATTGTTGAACACGGGGCTTTTAAGGTCTGCCTTTTTCAAAGAAATCATTACATTTTCAAACATTTTAGAGGGGGTAATTTAAAGCAAAAATCTGTTGTTTTTTTCCTAGCAGTAAAAACAGCGTTTGGGTCAGTGTTGCTTTGAAATGATGTGTTATTTTTAGCAGTGTTTGGTTGTCTCTACATCTGCTCCTGCATTAGCTGTTTATGCAATGAAATGAAAAAGAAAGCAAACAAAATGATTGTTAAAAGATGAATAATTTGTTTTGTGCCATGAATCATTTTCTAATTCTTTTAATTTGTCAACAAAAAAGAAAGTCTCCATGTTTATCAAACATTTGTGTTGTGATGCCAATTGCAGAATGTACCGATCTTAAATGGTGGTCAAGGGCCGTGCAAAATCAGTGCTAGGGCCTTAAATGGCCCCCAGGCCACACTTTGGACATCCCTGGTGTACGCACACACACACACGCACACACACACTACGTCTCCTCCTCATGGCTGACAATGAGCGCTAGTGCCGTGCCTGCAATATGAATATATCTACTGTAAATGTTCACATCTGTCGCCACTTTTCTTACTCGGGTGAAAACTTGTGACTTAAACTGAGTTTGTTGTTGAATGGAAACACTGGAATTGCGAAATTGTATTATTTCCACACGTGGACAATGTTGACAAAGTTTGGCGCATATTTTTAATGGAAACGCAGCTATTGTGAGTTTGTTAGTGACACAGATGATGGCCCATTTTAGGTGAAACCATGTGGCCCATTTGACCTTAGTGTGTTAAGGTAAATTGGGACACCAAGAAAAACATCAAATTTCCAAAAAAATACGTTTATATATTTCTGATTTATTCCATCAAAAAGGATATTATGCATAGTTTTTTTTAATGTCCATGTTTGGTTTTTTATAGATTTATCATCCTTATAGTAGCCTAGTTTAGTAGATTTGGTATGCCAGGCTACTTACCATGAAACTTTCTGCTGCAGTCTTGATTTGAGTTATTGCGCCAACCACCATAGCAACCATAAACCACTTCAAGGGTCAAATAGTAAAAAACTAAATAGCAGTGCTTCGTAATGACTGATCTCCACATATAATCGGTTTCTGGATCTCTTTGTTTTGGTTCTAGTGGCTCTGTAGTAGGCTATCTCTGGAGCCCCCAAACTATTTTCTCCCCTCTGGCTCTACAAAGGCAACAATAATAGCAGCTGCGCTCATCCCACCGGATTTAGAGGAGAAATGTGGGCTGAAGAAGAATTTAAAAAGCTGCTTTTCTCCACGCTCCGTGGATCTGTCCTCACTCTGCTTTATTTCATCTGAAGGCGCAATAATACGGGATCAACGAGCAGCGCGTTGAACTCAAAGGGCTTTTATATTTAGCCCTGTGAAGGTGCAGCAGCGCGGCGGGGAGAGGAGACTCTGATCCCGGTGTTGTTTAACATCTGAACCCCCCCAGAGCTTGTGGAAAGCGGGGCCGGGGCCGAGGTGCAGCCGGGGGGATGAGGTGGTGAGAGCGCTGCGTGTTCTGTCTGTGTCACAGAGAGAGAGAGAGAGGGGGGGGGACGAGAGACAGAGAGGGAGAGAGGCAGGCAGGGGAACAGTTTATCGGTGGAAACATGATGATGGCCGGTGGTGGAGATGGTGGCGGAGCAGCAGCGATGGACCACAACGGGATCTACACAAACCCGAACCTCCTCAGCCTGCAGCAGCAGACCCAAATGGAAGCGGACAATCCGGACTCCCGCAAACGGCCGCTGGAAACTCCGGCTGAAGAGGCTGGCTGTACCAAACGCACCAACACAGGAGGTAAGAGCACCGCAACACGGACCAGCTAGTCCGCCGTGTCTCCTCCACATGAAGCCGCAGGTTGGTGGAGGAATCTGAGCCTTGGTCAGGCCGCTCCGTGCAGCCAGAGCGCAAGGAAGCTCGGAAAACAGGCTGAGTCGGACTGTTGGCTTTTCCAGCGCAGCACCTGCGCGCTTTGGAAGGCTCCCCAGTGTTCATAGCTGTTACTTCATATCCCAACAGGGAGGGCGGGCTGCCTGACGCACAGAACGGCCTCAGCTCAGTTCAGCGTTGAATCGGAATCCAAAAAAGCTCCTTGCTCCAGATGTGGAGCAGGGAGGGAGAGAATTGATTGGTTTGTTCGTCTAACTCCTTTCTGTTATAGGCTCAGATCTGTTAGACTGACACATTTTTTCTTGAACTTCCTTTTTCTGTTTTCCTCAAAGCAACAAAAACAACAACTCTGTTTATGGACAGTCAGAATTAGAGTTGTAGAGAAAGCAGCCTGACTGGTGGGGTTTCCTAAGGCAGATACTGGGATGGGAAAGAAACCTACAAATACACATAAGGAAGTGGCAACAAACCCAAACACCTTCTCATTATAAAACATAGAGCTAAGAACTCAAATACAGCATAGGTGGATCCTTCATCTAATCTAAGTTCCCCCATTGGACTTCATTCTGTTCAACCAGGACTTTTTTCCACTGTTTACGTGTTTCTCTCGACTATTCTTTTATTTTGTATTTATGCTGCTGTCACCAAACGAGGTACTGCTGGTGTATTTATGGTTTTGATTATACCTTCGTTACTGTGATTTTTATTCTGATGTATTCGTTGTATGTATAATGTTTTGGGGTCAAAGGTCCTACATGTTATAGGTTTTGTTTTCTCTTTAGCTGTACAGCACTCTGTGTTATCTCTATTTGTTCAGGGTGCTCTATTAATACATTGATTTATTTAATTATGATACAGGAGCCTATGTTATGCAGGATTTCAGTAATATTTCAACACCAAACTAAATGAAAACAGAGTTAGCATTTTAAACCGATTTTAGTTGTTTTTATTTTAATGCTTAACAGTACTAACTGGATACCATGGAGAGTAGATCCTTTCTCTAACTGCGAAATTTCCAAAACGCATCCAGCATGTTCCCTTATAGAAACACTTAAAACGATAAAACAGTAACGTCGCTGTGATACACTCATCTTTGGCTTCCTGTCTTAGAGATTTTGTGCTTCCACTGACCTCGGTGGTTCAGTAGCAGCTTCCCCACAGAGTGAGCTGAGATATGGTGTGTTCACTGATCGGACCAGCAGAACATTTCTCAGAGCATCTCTGTTGCTAATAGTAAACTGATAAAATGATGGTGAAGCTGGGATTCAGGAATAGGCCCGGACCCTGGATCCTGTCATTTAGACTGCAGGTCTCACTTTACAATGCGTCTCCTGCCTATCCTGGTTATTCTTGTTTTTCTCTATGAATTTAATTGCTAAGCGTTATAATTATAACCAAATCTGCTTTCGTTCTTTTCCTTTAAGGAGGAACAGCAGAAGCCTGCTGCTTACTTGTTTCTGTGAGTTCTAGAGTTGATTTTTGTGCTCTCAAAATGTGAAAACTTAAATCATAGGCTCAGCTAAGCAGGAAGCCCATATAGATAAAATGTATAAAAGCCTCTAGGGTGCACACTCATCAGCAGTTCTGGTGCAGATCTCTATCTTACCAAGGTTATTTATAGGGTTACTGATGAGGCCAATCAGGCTGGAGGGTAAAATTCCAATCTGAAATCATGGAACGCTTATTAAAAACATGTAAGATAAGATGCAGAGCAGAAAAAAACAGTCACTGGTATGGAGGATGTTACAAAAGGGGAATTATTTGAGGTATTGCCAGGTAATGGTTGGGATAAGTGGTGACAAACAAAAAAAGAGCCCCAGCATGATCTCTAATTTTTGCAGGAAGATGTCAGAGAGCTGCAGTCATGGGATGATAGCTGATTCCAGCTACTGTACATCTTATTCCAGTGTAGGGCTGTTATGCTCAGCAGCTCACACTTACTCAACAACTTAATGTTAATTAGAAGTCTGTAGAGAAACACCTTTTCTTTCCACCATATGTTACTAAGATTTCTCCCTTTGCGCACCAGCAGTACCTGGTTTGGTGACAGCAACATTATATCATATTTCTGACAGCGTGATTGCTTCCTTTCTTCACTTCGCTGCTCCTCAGAAATTAAATTTCAGCAAGGCACGAAGAAAGCCCTGATGGCACCAGGCAGTGTTTTAGAACATTTCCAAACCCCATATGTCATCCATTAACACCTCTACAACAGCTGCAGAAGAATGAATGTGCTACTGCTGCTTCTCAGAGAGTTTTCATCATTTACCTGCAGCACCAACACTCCGCTCTGATTTTCTCAGTCAATTACCAGGTGATGTGAGCGTTTGGAGAGCTCGATGAACGTTTTACTGCACGCTTATTTTATTAGCTTTTTAGTGCTGCCAATTCCATGTCTCTCTGTAACATCTCTGCTAAGCCGTCATTTCACAACCTGAAGCTGCATAATTGTGCATGAGTGACTCTGAGGAGAGAGTAGTTTGAAGAACAAGGTCTTATCCACGTTCAACTCAAGACGTTTCAAGGAGCCTGGTGCCTTTCCCCAGGGACACTGCAGGAGAACAGGTACACTCTGGAAGGTTCACTAGTCCATCAGAGGACAATCCATCCTTCCATTTGTCCCTGTTTATACTCACAAACACCAATCCCAGCAGCCAGAAGTGAGAGGAAGGGTACAGCATGGTCAGATCATCAGACAACTCTGGTTTTCGGCACATCCTATCAGTTTCGAATCATCGCTTATCCCATTCTGCTTGTCTTTGAACTGTGTGTAGGGAATAGGCATGGCTTAGTTACTGGCATCAAGCTATATTCATATTGTATGAAGCTACTGTTTCAAAACTGCTAAAACCTTCCACCATGATGTCCCTACTGTTTAAATGTTTTCATAGAAAGGATCTTCAATTTCTCCGACTGTATTTAGAATAGCGTCTTACAGCGTTGCTCCCTCCCTAACAGTCAATCACTGACAGTCATATTGTGGAGCAGCTTGTCTGTTAACCATCCAGTTACTGGCTGGCTACCCAAGCAGCTAACCTGACTAATCAACCACCTATCAGATCATTGTATTTGTGTCACTGTATGTAAAACGAGGATTACTCACTGTGTCAAAATAACAAGAAATCACAGCTATAACTGACATGAAAAAAAAAGGTTAAAAAAGTGACATTCAATCCATATATTTGATGATTGTTGCTGTTTCCTCATTGCAAGACATTGTTGGGATTCAAAGATTTGGTTGGGACCTTTCGTAGTGGAGTCTGTTCTCCCTGTGCCTATAGGTGTGTTTCCACTATCGGAACGTCAGGGTAACTTGACCAGATCTTTTTCTGACGGGGTAATCTGCTCACTCCTCTCACCCGCTGTGTCTCCATACACAATCAGCCCTTTTAAGTAATTGGCTACAGACACCTGTAAACTACACTGTTTCAGCAGCAAGTAGCGTCACTGATGTGTTTAAAGGCGCACAGAGTAGCAGAATTAACAGCTGAATGGACATGGGGGCAGTAGGACATTATGCAGCGTTTCTGTTTGATCTGACTCTATTGGGCCATTAGTACACGCCCCCATTCAGGTAAGCCGTTGGTCCCTGTAATGGCCCTGAAACAGCCCCGTTGGCCCCGCGTGTATCGGAATGTTCCGGACAAATTACCCTAAAGTTCCGATAGTGGAATGGCACGTCATGTACATTTTCCTTAGTTCTGATTGTATGTTAATGGTTGTTACAGCTGTAAAAGCCTGGAATCCAGACCCAAACCTGTTGTGCTCATTGAGTGCTGCAGCCCCTCTGTGACCCTGCACAGAAGCTGGTATGGACGATGGGTGGACATTAATGATAATATTATTTTGGCATAGTTTTAAAAATGGAAAAAGAATCAAATTTACTTTGAGTATTTAACATTTTCAGTAACTTGCATGCTATTTTTTAATGGGGAACATGCTCAGATAGTGAATGACTAATGAAGCTTTCTCCTGTTCTGTTTTAATGTCTAACGTTGTTTGGAGTTCATGTTATAGGTGGTTGCTGAAATGTATATTTTGCATATAGTGTAATGTTAACAGTACAATAAATGTGTAATCATTTACTGGAATTTGATATTAGGGAAAAACCCCAAATGAATAATTTTCATCCAACAATCTTTGTATTGTGTTCGGATTCGGTCGTACTCTTCTGCAGCCTGTCTGACAACAGTGTTAGACAGCCTGCTAATCCTCAGCCACCCCTGTAATCACCAGCCCCAAGACTACGTCTGATATTGATCACGTTATTCCAACCCAACTGATCATTAACATGACTGGCAGTTACAACAAAGAGAAGAAAGCCTTGGCTCTTTCAAAGCTGAGCGCCCCTCGCTGTGTATTAGGAGCCGTGGACACTAAATGAGGGAAATGACTACTCTTTTATCAGCTACACCCTTTTCTCCTCAAAATGAACATCTTTCATTCAGTCATTTTCTTTCTATATTATCCATACTGTGAGCCCACGTTGCTGGCAATCACGCACCTACCGAAAGGTGTTCACTTGGGGGATTCTATGATCTCATTATGTTGCTAATGGAAAGGCTGGCACAGGAATGAGAGCTGTGTTATTTGTTTATTTATTTGATTTTTTATTTTTTGGGGAAGGAAGGACACAGGTGCCCTTGCAGAGCGGTGTGACGTGAGTGGACTGTGAATTTGCCAGGTGGCAGTGAAACAGAGAACAGGAGGAAACGAAAGTAATGAGGAGACAGAGTGAAGCAGTGAGAAAAGAGGAGCCAGATAGACCCTGAGAGAAAGTGGAGCCCACAGGGAAGCTGAGGCTATGTAGTGGAGCATCTCTTTGTCAGTGAGATGGCTAGAATCTTCTGGAAGGTGTTTGTTTCCACACTAAAAAATGGACTACAATGTTGAAGCTTGATAAAACTGATCAGCATCCAGGAGGAGGATTTGATTATGTGACGGTTCCCTGTAACGCAGTGTTAAATAAAGCTGGACCCCCGTGTCCACTAACAGGTACTTGCACACAAGCACGCTGCAGTTTCTACTTTCATTCGGTCACTTAAGATACCTCTCGGTGTAAGATTTATAGGCGTAGTGATTGGCTTCATCACCCCCCTCCACCATTCTGCGGCACTGCCATTTGCAATGGTTGATGAGCCCCTCCGCCCTCTCAAACATGGCCGTCTCAGGGATTGGGGGTGGGGGAAATGAGGAAGGGAGGGTGGGTGGCGTAAAGCATGCCGTCTCCGTTCACTCCTCCTACACCTCCTCCATCATCTGGCTATGTTCTCCATGCAGCTTTTCAGCCACTACTGAAGGTCATTGTGAGAGCCTCCTCATTCGGCGTTGCTGTCCGCTCCTTCAGCCACTTCACCTTTGTCACTTTTCTCTAAAAAGAGTGAGTGAATAGACTGCCGTACTTTATAGTGCTGCGTCAAAAGAGGCGGAGTAGAGGAGAAAATTCAATTTTTTGGGACCGGCGACGGGGGGGTGGGGACATGACGTCCTGAAGAGAGGAGGCCAGCTATTGGCTGTGTGAGTTGTCAGTCCTGCGTGCTGCTGCAGACGGACAGGCCACTCGATGAATATGGATGAGAGCAGTGAAAAGGGTGATGCGGCAGGGAAGACCCCCCCCCTTCAAACCGATGCAGGCTTGAACAATGCGTGCCGTCTTTCACTGAAAACACTCAGAGCCTGCATTAGCATTTTCTCAGACAATTGAGGCTCTGGCCAGCTGCAGGCATGGCTCGGATGCTGCGGTGAAATCTCTTTTTCTGCACCCACTGATGAATAAGACCTCGGTGAAAAAAGGTCGACTGGCCGCATTCCTCAACACTACGGTTGCACCTATGCCTAGGCTAATGTTAGGAGCCCCTTTAGAGATTGTGCCCCGGCATTGATGGCGATCTGACAGAGGACTTGAAAGGCAGCAGATCTCAGAATGGGTAAGCTTCAAACTCTGATCGTCTGACTTGTTGAATTTATCCATCACGCTGCACCATAAGTAGTTTCATACATCTTAAAGCTCATTTGTTCGTTATGGCTCATTTTTGTTCCATCGTCCTTGGTCCCCGTCAGGAGCAGGTTAGTCTATTGAAATGCAGAATGGGTACTTGTAAGCGTTGTGAGAAGGAGGGGAGGACGGTCACAAGGCATTTCCTCCTGACCCACCCCCCTTGAGTGACTGAACTAAACACATTTGGCTCAGAGATCATGTCTCTCCTCCAAGCTATCCTTCCAGCACTGAAAGCAAGGGTTTGAACTAGCAACCCACTGGTTCAACCTCGCAATGTGCCCCACTGCTCTCGTTCCCTGGCGACAGATTGCCATGTTTACTCTACCACATGACGCCATTAAAACCTGTTACTGTGATCTCAGACACTGGGACAGAATTAATTATTGACTAATGACACCAAATGTGGCTGTGAGGGCGACAGAGGGAATCATAGCGGCTTTCTCTCCTGCTGGGTACACTCTGGCTGAAGATGAGCAGAAAGTTACGCAGTGGGTTTGGGCTTGTCAGTCAACAACAGGTCTTGGAATATCGAGATCTCGTAAAAAACAATCATTCAATGAAATGTTTTCCTGATGGCAACCTGTCAATTATCTTGCAGTAGGAGTTAGAGCTCAGGAGGTTTTCAGTGATGCCGAACGACTGTTATTTTATTTTTCCATCAAGGTCATTTAGTGTTTTATATTAAGAGAAAAGCAGAGAGCTGACTGCAACACTGCAACAGATTCAGATAACCAAAAAGAGATCAGTCAGGATAAACAGCAGGAAATCGGTTCAGATACATTTAGCTTTATCATCTATTTTCTACTCAAAGGATTCATCAGCTTTTACCCAGACTTGAAATACCCCAAAATGTGGTATTTTTAATTGCCAAAGTGAGATTGGAAAGTTTTTCCAGATCCTAAGCACAATTCCACTAATATTCACGGCACAGAATATGTGGATGTTTGTCACAGCCACTGGTTACAAATGATCTTCAGGAAACCAAGACGTAGCGTCTGAATGGAACATGAGGAGCATATTAATGAAACAAGAAGAAGAGCAACCATGTGGGCTGTGAAATTCCCTTATGTCACAGTGCCATGTTCATTCACATCTGAATCTAATGAGTGCCTTATTGAGGCAACAGGTTGGTCTTAGTCCACCTCCATCCCCCCATCCTCCATGTCTCCAGCACACAGGTCGAGCCGCCGCGCTCCATGTCCATGTCCGCAAAGTACAAAACATGGTGACAGACTGCGATGCCGGATACTGTCTGATGGCACTGTTAAGAGAAGGTAGAGGAAATATGGTCGGAAAGGTGGATGTTGCTTCGTAACATCCCTGCCGGCTCTACTGATGTCACCCCTTTTGGCAGTTGAGATAGATCGAGCATGACGTCATTGCATCCATATCTGAATGCAGAGGAGATTGTTTGTGTCCGTGCTTAAGTGAAAGTGTGCACTTGCGTTGAATGTTCACCATGACATCATCACAATATTAGCTGGTTTTAGTCCGTTTTGTGAGGTTAATCAATAACCCATGGTCACAAGCGGCAAATGTGGCTGATTGCTCCGTTCGTAGTTTGCGATCAGTGATGTGGGGTTTCTTGGTTTTGAACGATTTCTAAGCAGGACTGCAGAAAATGGAGCTCTACCAAGCTAAGAGGAAAAATACATTCTGCTGCACAGTGACACTCTGTCAATCAGTGACTGCTAAAAGCCACTTTAAACCACAAAAGCCCCTCCAAAACAGAGATTTAAACCATTTTGGCTCTATACCATTTGAACAAATCTGCAGGATTGCTTCCCATATGTTCTCCACATGTCCGTTAATTACAATGGATAATACTTTGTGGCTAATCATGAGCTGCTTGGATGAAAAGTTGGAAGAGATTGTAGTTTTTCCTGGTAGTTTGTGTCTCATTTGATGTTTTTTTTTTTTTTTTTTTTTTTGCATTCGGACTTTTGGGTTTCTGGGATTTTTTTCCAGCGTAAAGCAAGATTACTGACACCAATCATGGACTGGTATTTGAAAGAGATGAGTTAAAACTTTATTATCCATTTACATTGTAAATTGTCCTGTTGTACAACATCCACAGCAATAAAAAGCATAAAGAACATAAGAAGGAACTCCATACAACACAGACCACCTTTAACATGAGTCCCTCCAAGAGGACAGTAGTAGTGATTGAGCAGAATAATTAAACGTGAGATAAAAGAACGTTTATAATTGTTCATTCTGCAAAGGGGCACTCTAAAGTGTCTGTCCGATGGAAGGCGTTGGTACTCCCCATGTAGGACATGAGAAGAGACTACAGTTATCTTTGTTGCCAGTCTGAGAGTTTGTGAGGACCAACCACTGAAGAAAAATCTCTCCACATTATTCAGAGTGTTGCTAAAACTCCTTGAAAATGGTTAAAATTAGACCTCTGCAAACTGGAAAGGAGGTCATCATTTACTCTACATGAAAATCTGGGCCAGGACACAGAACATGCCTCCAATCGCTAATAGAATATGAAAGCTACAAATATTCCTTCTCAAAAAAGGTGAAAACGTTTCCCCTGCAGTAAAATAAGAGTATATCATTACCTTTCTTCCTGCTGTATGTCAAACACAATTGAATGATAATGTGTTTTTTATCTTTATTGAATATTTTTCTGTTTTAGCACATACAGTGCATATATATTATGTATATAATGATGTGGCCCTTTTTGTGTGTCTTACCCCCAGAGGAGGGTGAGTACTTCCTGAAGGTGCTGATCCCCAGCTATGCAGCCGGCTCTATAATTGGCAAGGGTGGCCAGACCATCGTACAACTGCAGAAAGAGACGGGTGCCACCATTAAGCTGTCCAAATCCAAAGACTTCTACCCCGGTAAGAAGGAACACTCTCTCACTCATTCAGACTGATTAATTAGAAGGGCGTATATACATGAGAGGAGTCCTCCAACTCATCAGGCAGCTGGGTGAGAAATGCCTTGGTGAAAGAGGGTCTTTCATATTTTCTCTTCTTTTAGCTTCCAAGGAAAAGTTTTTTTTCAGCCAGCCATTATAAACACTCAACTCAAGCATCTCCATGTCCCACAGAACAAACATGCATCTGGATGTGTTACCTGTTCAAAGTATGGCTGTTTTCTATTAATCATGCGACAGCTCAGCATATTAATGTCATTCTAAGAATTTACTGTTGTGATCCAACTAGATGAAACCTAGAAGCAAGTATGTATCGCTTTCAAAATGGCGACTGTCTGAACCGCTGCGGGAACATTAGTGGACATAGACGCACAGCAGATGCTGGTTAATTTGACTTCTAATCAGCTGCTCAGTTGAATCTGACAGGCTGCTTCAGTCCCTCCTTGCTTTCTCCAGTGACAGTTTGCTTTCTAGCATCTGAACTAAGTAAAGGAGCAGAAACTGATAGAAAGTTTGGAGCTGAGCTTCAGTTCTCTGTCTTATTAGATATTGATGTTCCCAGCTTTTTCCAGCCAACGCTGGGGTATCTATTTCTTTAACCAGGCTGCAGCTTTGAAATAGTATTATCTTAGTAATAGTGACAGGGGGCAGTTCTTTACTTTGCACACTGGCATGACTTTCCATGTTTTTCATGTCTACAAATATGGCCAAGCAGCCATCTTTGCTTTTCTTCTAATGGTATGCTCCATTTACCTAGAAAGTTGGAACTCCGAGCTGGCCTGTTGTCACACCTGGGTAAACAGCATTCAGTTAATGTAGTCAGATCAGTCAGAATACCAATACCAATATGGTGGCGCCCAAGGAGCCATTATGGGTAATACCTCTTACAAACAATGTTCTAAGCTGTACTTTCCACATACAAACACCACTTTCATTTTGTTACATTTAGCATTGCAGGCTCTACATGTAAGAGTTATTTAGATCTACTCTTATGGTGCGTTTAAACCCCAAGCTTTGTCAGCGTCAAGCAACTAGTTCGACACAAATACACAGAAGATACATGTTTAAGCTTGCAAAGCTCGTAGGGGGACCTTTCTCTGCTGGATGATTTAAACACTCACAGATCGTTGTTGGCTAGGCAGCGTCGACGTCGGGCCACGTCACTACAGTGAGACGCTCTGATTGGCTTCCGTGCTGCGTCAAGAGCTTTAAGACCGTCAAAAGTTCAACTAGCTGAACTTCTGCGTTGCTATTGTTATGAGGTTTGGAGCATGAAAAACAGGAAAAGCTTGAAAATTTGACGGAGCCATGGCTCACAAAGCGCCGCAGAGACTGCGACGCTCCTCCAATGGCCTCCACCATAGACTTAACATGTAATCTAGACGTGGCTGATGCTGACAAAGACTTGGGTCTTAACGCACCCTTACAGTCTGTTTTATAAAAGAAACTTTTGAGAAAACCATTTATTTGGATGGGCCCTTGTGCACAGTGGATGGGCCTAAGCCCCCCAGGCCCACCCTTAGCCACGCCCCTGGTTGATGCAATGAGCAGCCATATTGAAAGTCATAGTCAGAGCAATCCCAAATCTTTGACTTTCCTAGTGAGAATAATAATTAATTAGGCTATTCAGTCAGGTATTCAGCCTACTGTTGGCAGCCTCAACAGTAGGCTGACTACTGTTTTGGAGATATTTGTGGCTGGTTTTTTACAGCCACAAATATCTCCAAACCGTCTTTTCTGTAAGAAAATAAAGGAGAACTTCAGGAGCCTTCCTTCAGCCTGTGGACTGGCATAGTACAGCAACAGGTGGGGAAGGGGAAGTTATTCTAGGGGCCGCATACATTTTAAAAAATGCCTCCTTAAAATGACATTAGGTGGCAGCTACAGAATGATGGAATATTCTCGTGAGATTGGAGCTGTACCTTTTTTAAATCTTGACCCATGCCAGCCCATGATTATCTAAAGTATTGTAACATCTTATGGTAGCTAAATCCCGCACCATTCTCCTTGATTTCCTAAGAGCTGTTTCTCTGAGAAACAATACCTGATACATGACTCATGTCTGATCCCCTGAATGTCCTTATTAAACTGACCAATTAGACCATAGATGTTAAAAAAACTCATAAGCACAGCCAAGACCCATGAGTATGGCATGCATTTAAGTGTTAATCTTGCTGTCAGACTTGTGACCCAGTCATAAGGTGATACCAAATAATTTCACAGAAAGGTTGCAGAGTCTATACATTTAAAAAACTGTCTGACCATCCCCCAAATGTTGATGCCTGAATGCCATTGAACACTTATCTGCTACAAAAGAGTTCCTGTGAGGTTATGCAGAGATGTACATCCAAAGCATTTATTTTACCTGAGAGTATCACTCAAATATGGCAACAGGAGAAAGATGCACATGCAGTTCAGTGACCCCTGTCAGAATGGAGGTCATTGCTGATACATCTTATCCTCCACAAACGCTTGATTCATAGAGGAGCCTGCCTGTTTGTCCTTCATGCCTCAGAGGAGGTTTGTGAGTCGGGTGAACATAACAGGTGCTAGGCGTCTCTCTGCTTATGAAGTCCAGATGTTCTCTGCAGAACTGATGGAAGCAAAAATCCTTATGTTGTTTTAGACTTTTTTTTACTATATGTACATTTAGAAAGCAAGATTGATGTTTAGTGTAAGAAATAAGTAGTCAGAATTAGTTATGAGGTTGCCAACAGATGAACTATTAATTCAGGTGATAATTAAGATGTTTTAATATTATGCATTTTCAGCTGTTGTCGGGGCACAAAAAGGCAGAAAAAACATTGTTACCCAGAATACAATGTCTACATGAGCACTTTGAGAACGGCATTTCATGGTATGATTACTGCTGTTAAAATCTCACCATATCACAGTATTTACACACCAAATAATAATTTATAACTTGAAACATTTACAGTTATTTAAAGCAGAAAAGTAGTGATTATTCCTCATTATTGATTATTACATAAAAAATAAGATTATATTTTAAACTTAATAAACATTCTGAGACCTTAATAAATAATCTATCTTGTTAGAACAGACAGGCACTGCTGCTCAAATTTCCCTGTTTAGGTTATTTGTGACCAAAACAATTTACAAACAGAGTTTCTCTGTATGGGGCTGTAGGGTGGAGCAGTGGGTAGAACTATTGCCTAGCAGCAAGAAGGTTGTGGGTTTGTTTCATGGTCCAGGATCTTTCTGTTCTCACCGTGCATGCGTGGGTTCCCTCTGGGTACTCTGACTTCCTCCCATATCCAAAAATATGACTGTTAGATTCATTGGTTTCTCCAAATTGTCCTTAAGTGTCAGTGTGTACGTGCATGGCAGTTTGTCCTGTCTGTCTGTCTGCCCTGCGATGGACTGGCGACATGTCCAGGGTGTACCACGCCTTCCGCCTCTGAACAGCTGCAGATAGGCACCAGCCCCCGCCGCGACCCCCTGAGGATAATTGTGGTTGAATTTGACTGTATTGTAAGCAAGAGAAAACTCTAGCCACCGTCTTTCAGATAGCTGACTGGCAGTGTGCAGCAACAGTGTATTAGCTCTGGCACTTTCTCTTGCATTCAATTAAAAGGCCTTTGCTTTGGAGTAGGTGGTAATGAAATAAACTGTCCCATTCCACTCTGGATCTTTTCCCCCTTTCTGGTTTCAGTGCTACTTCTGCTAAACCAGGAGAAATGTGATTTCTGACTTTGTAAAGCTCCTTAAGATGACTGTTTTGTGAATTGGTGGCATATGAATGAACTGAACCGAGTACAGTTGATGCCAGAGGCTGACTTGGCACCAGTTAACCTGACACCAACTCCGTGATTGGCCAGAGATGGTGCTTGCTTAGAACCTCTTTCACCCCCACCCACATGGTGGTGTTAGGGTGGGATTTTCCGTTCATAGTGAACGGAAACACACAACCAGCATTTTCGTTCATAACAATGGAAACTAGAAATATGACTTTCTGGCTTTGTGGTCTTTGTGAACTCCTCCACTGCTGAAATCTCTCTCTGTGTCGATGCACTTCCTGTTTGCGTCAACTCTCGTAATATACAGTTACGCTTTTTGACACAGCACCAACTAGGCACCGCGTTAGAGGAAAAGACTAAACACTGGAAGCACCAAACTAGCACCAGTTGTTTTTTGGTGTAAAAGCCCTAGCTGCTGGTACATAACATAACAGTACCTGTTGGATAATGAAACAGAACCTATTTTTAATTCGGCCTGTTCTTTCAGAAACTCTGTTATTTGTGGAACTAATACAACTGGACCAAGGAATTAATGAGGGGAGAGCAGGAAGTGTATGTGCTTCCAAATAGTTTTTCTAAAATGTGTCTCCCCCCTGTTTCTATTAACCATGATGAAGGGCGTTTTTCACATGGGAGGACAGCTATAGTAAATGGCCTGTGTATGGAATGCAATATTCAACAGTGCAATACTAAAGTTGTAGCCACAGCTGACCAGGGGCGCACTGACTGGAGCGAGGGCACCAGACACAGGGCCCACTGACCAACACCAGCAGGCAAAGCACGGGAAGTGTCTTGCCCAAGCACACAACAACAAAGATGGACAGAGCTGGGATTCAAACTGGCAACCCACCATTTACGAGACAAATTCCTACCACCTGAACCATGGTCATATGTTTGAATGAATGCTTTACAGACAATGAACACAGAAAAAGACTCCTATCACTCTCTCCAGGATTTTGAGATGTTGTCATTTCAACCAATCCTCCTGACTTCTGCATATCTTGCAAACTTCTCCAGCCATCACAATTTTAATGCGTATTTGACCATTACCAATGCTCTTTCTCGTCATCTTATATCTGATCGGTTTCTTGTTTGAGTTGGATCGACAGTTAAATATGTTGCATTTGCTAAGAAAAATCACAGACAAGGACCACGCCATTCTCTACATAACAGTGGTGGTAAATTATTTTGTTCCGCATACAGTTTTGTGGTTTGTGGTACTTGGTGCAGACGTGCAGACATTTGTAACTGTATGCATGCAGTAAAGTTGATTAAAACAATACATTTTAAAACAAAATTCACATGAGAGCATATGAGCATAATCTCACTGTACTCCATGCATCTCACTATCCGGCTGGTCACTCCTTCGTGCAAACTGCTGTGGTATTTCCTCCCGCTGAAGCGATAGCTTACAGGTCAGAAAACAACTCGCACAGAGAGTCTCTTCAGTCTCCAGTGGGGCAACAAAGCCCTGATTCAGCCCCCTACAGAACATCACGTTGTAAGAATCCGTTCAGGTCACAGCAGGTGAACTGTGCATATTTTAAGTGCAGTTATTTAATTACATTGTCTATATGGTGCCACAGTCAGTGGTTTCTGTCACTGTGGAGAACAGGTTAAATGTAGGCCTTCTCATGTGCTTGATGAGTGGCAGCATGATGAGGATTCTCTGTTCAACTTGTTTGGAATTAAAATTAATTAAAATAATTAAAAATTAAATACTATTTAATATGTCACTGTTACTTTAGAAATTGACAAGTAAGAATAGATTGACAGGAGTTTTTTAGTCAAAATGAAAGACAAAAAAAGACAGAGCCTTAATAAACTTAATTTTTACTATTTTTTCTAACTTTGTTATTTATTCATCATTTATGCATCATTTATTTTATATATGGATGCTCAGATTGCTGGGTTTAACACAAAGGAAAATCTCATTACAACTTTACAACTTTGCACAAAAGCTGATACAAAATATGGCATTATTTTGACAGTCAAAAAAAAAGAAAAGGGCTGCAATTCCTGTATCCTTGTTTCTCACTTTAAACCATGAATGTGTTCTTAGGCCACCACCTGCTCACCACCGTCCCCCGACTCATTATTGTGATGAGTGAGAAGAGGAGTTCAGGGTGCTGGCAGGAATTCGATTGAATGGTTTCTCTGGCCCACACAAGTAAAACGTAACAGCTGCTGCAGTACAGTAAAACACTACTTTGTGGAAGTCAGTGCTGCCTAAACTTTCTTTCCTCTAGTTTGGGCAGCTTTATAGGTTTGTGAGAACAAAAAAACAAATTTAGAGTTAAAGGGATGGGTTGGCTTCGGGGTTTAAAGGAGTTTCTGTTCAAATTTTACAAGCTGTTAGGATTTTACCCAAAGTTTATAACTAGAGTTTATATGTCCAGAGTAGTTAGAGACTTAAAGAGTAACTTAGTTGTTTAAAGAGTTTAAACATAAAGGAGAAAAAGTGTTATATTCAGTATTTGACTTGTTGCTTAATGATTAAAACAAATCAAAAGAAAATAGCCCAATTAGATAGGTGCATTTCTGGCCTTAAGATAAAACATTCTAACAATATTTCACCGAGTTCATACTGCTGACCAATCCCATTCATGATAGCAAACCAACTCAATCAAGGGTCAAGAAGCAATGCAGCCATTTTATCCTGAGGTTTCTCTGCAATGGTTCAATGTTAATCTCCTACCCTTCTTACATCATCCAACCATCAAGAAGAAATCAAACCTGAATTAAATGTCATAATGGGGAAGTGTACAACTGGGTCCTGCAGTTACTGAGATGGATTAGTGGACAGAGTGAAGGGAGAGGATGATGCATGATTGCAGGAGAGTAAGGGGACAAGGGGGCAGGCCCAGAAATAGCCTCTCCCAGCTGTACTCAAGCTGCTCGAACACACGCCAAGTTTCCTCTTTCCTCCTTGCCGATCATTGTTGTGTTTAGATTTGGTTCCTGGTAGTTAAGACAGTTTGGGCCAAGAGGATGATGTCATACCTATTTTTTTCAATCAATTTCTTTTTTTACATGCATTCTTTCTACACCTAACTGCTGCTTTTGATTTCTTCCCATGATCAGGACAACAAACACCTCACACTCTGTGTTTTACTTATGCAATCTCCTACATACACCTACTTACACATATTTGCATATTTAAGGAGCTGGGTTGTGGAAGTGTGCAGCTTGCCACCAGCGAAGTACAGCCGATTACAGCACAACACTCTGTAAGGTTGTTGGAATGTCATAAAAAACACCATAAAACCATTAAACAGTTTTGTTTTTTATGGAACAAAACAGAGAAAAGAGAGTGTTGTTTAGAAGTGTCAGCAAGCTTAGATATTTTTTTTAAATCCAAAGGCAGCATGCTCATTTTGTTGCATCTAACATGACGTCATGGTCTAAATAAACTGAAACTCTAGCTTTTCCCCACTTTTTTTCTGGGTCTCTGGTGAATCGTTGTTCAACTTTGATCAAAAATGCTTATGTTGTTGCCTCCTTCTATTGTTCTTCTGAGAGACACTAACGTCTTGCTGAAGAGAATAAGACTGCACTGACATGCATGGTCTATGAGCTAACACTAGATTAAGCATCAACTGCTGGGATCCATTTACTTCTTGATTTTCACTGTGTGACTGACAAGTAATGGTCTGTTGATTAAAGCAACACAACACTTATGTTTCTGAAATAATAATTCCTTGGATATGAATTAGTATAGTGATATTTATGTCACCGCATAGAAACACATGGGTTAAACAAGAAATAGACAACTTCTACATTATGCCTTTGCATACCATCTTGTTCTACTTTTTACTATAAATTTTGTCTTTCTTTTTCACAAAGACTAAAAGGCAAGATTTTTTTAATGATCCTTTTTTCATTTCTAGTAAATCACAGTTCTCTCCCATAAGGGTAAAGCAAATCTATAAATTGTTACTTGGCTTTTATTATAATAGTGGCTCCCAAGAAAGATAATTAAATCGTTATTTGCAATAATTTGCACAACAATTAGGTGTCTACTAAAATGATATGATTGTGACAGCGTTAAACAGAGGCAGCTGTAATCGTCCTGGGAAATGATTCTGCTTCGACCTGAAGACGTTTTAACAGAACATTTATAAATTGATCTGGAATCATGGAATTAGAAACAGTGATACATTTAAACCTAAAGATAGAACATCTCGACTTTTGCTGCTTTAGTCCGGTTTTCTAATGAGGTAAATCAGTTTACAACAAAATTCAGAGCAGAGTGTACTGTTTGGGGAAGCTTAGGGCCTTGAAGGTTTGCAACAAGATGCTGCTTATCTTCTGCGGGCTGCTGTGGAGAGTGTTATCTCTTCTGCTATCCCCTGTTGGGGTAGCAGCATCAGAGCCAGGGACTTAAAAGGCTCAACAACCTGATGAAGAAGGCTGGTTCAGACAATAAAAGGATGAACTGAATTTAATATTCAGAAAGGCTAATTTACTATTAGCTACTGTCCTGAAGGATGAAGAAAAGATGTGGGTAAGTAACTGTTTAGTTTGAGGTATAGCTTTATATAGCCACTGGGTTCTTAGGGTGAAGTTGGAACCCAGGTCACAGAATGACGTCACACTCAGTTTAACCATGTCAGGATCTGTGGGATTTGCTAGCATTTGTTGTTAATCATAAGCTTTTAGCAACACAAAGCCAATTACAAGATATTTCTTGCACACCCAACCCAAAACCACGTTCACCAATAGAAACAGCACAATACTCTCTGGGGGACTGCAGTAATGAGAGAGAGAAGTAAGAAACTACTTCAGCTATGTGTCATACACCCTGCTGCCAAATTGTATTATGAGGGTGGGGTTGGGGGGAAACCTCTTGCTTCTCCAGTGAGAATTCCAACATCTGGGTGACTTCCAATCACTTATTGTAAGAGAATTTCATCCACAATCATTGATTATACTTTTATTCGTTTTCTGAGTTTCAAGTCCAATAGACCAGCTGACATGGCGTTGACAGCAATATATCTTTTTAATGTAGAGATACACCAATCGCAGATCTGTGGCTGATTTCTTGTCTCTGTTTTAAATTTTGACCTGCTGTTGTCTAAGTAACCAACCTTTGTTATATTTTGACAAACTAATTAATAGAATTCAACACGTTTTAATATTATTCCTCCTGCCACAAGAGGTCACAGATTCATTTCTAAAAGGAGCACAGGTGATGTTCCACTGTGTGTGGGGGAGGAGTCAATTATTCAAAAACAATCAGATAGCACAGTGGGCAGCATTGGCATAGCCACAGCCAGCTGGCACACCCAAAAACTATATATATATAAAAAATCTGAAGTCTGTCCATCCTTTTGTACAGATTACTTTTCACACCTCCCTCTGAATGCTTTATGTGATGCGCTGATTATCTTGTTTTCAAATGATGCACAGAGTCCAGGTAAATAAATTCCATTCATTATTTATCCTGCTTCTCCTTGGAGGGTTGCGGGGGTTTGGATGCATTTCTCCAGCCGTTATAGGGTGTGAGGCACAGTGCACCTTGGAAAGGTCGCCAATCCATCCATCCCAGTGCGCCCAGTTAAACCCTGCATAGTTTTGCCTGCAGGCCGTAGGTAGGGGGAGCCCTTGCTACTCCGCTTGAGGCAAAGGATGAAATCGGCAACATTTTCCCACATCACATGTGCACAGTACATACGCCACTGGTGGGCAGCGCTAACTGTCACTGTCATCAGCCTCTAAGGCAGTGGTGCCCAAACTTTTTCACTCAGAGGGCCAAAATGAAAATCTATCATAGCGCCATGGGCCCAATCTAATATTTTACACAAAATAGATATATTAATAGCAAAGTACTTTTATTTATTATACAGCTATTGAACATCATTTCCTTTGTAAACAACATAAAAAAACATGACAAATAAGTCATACATTGGCATTTAGAACATATTTTACCATTAGTATTTGACTAACTTAGTATTGATGTCAGTGAAAAAAATAATTTCTCAACATTTTTTAAATGTCCTTTGTCTCTGTGCCACTGACAATGCTTCACTATGTTGTTAATAGTTACTTAAAGAAGCATGGGGCAGGATTTTTAAAAAACATAAACATGCATGTGCAATTTTGAATGTTATTGATTGATGAAGCGCTATAAACCAAAAAGAATGAGTCCAACCACATTTCAGGGCCGAATTTCCCACGCGGTCCTACGGCTGTGACTTCAGTCGACACTGCTTGCATGTTTCTGCAGCTGAGATCAAGGTTCATAAGTGGGGCAAAAAAAGTATTCATGATGAATAGACTTTTAAAAATGTTGACACAAATTCATTTCAACACAGATAGTTTTTCCCTTTATTATCAGTGGTTTTTCTGCTTCATCTACCTCCCACCCCCACCCACCCAGCACGCAGCTGTTATATTTCTGCTGCAGACAGAAAGATATTTGGTAAAGAATTGTTTAATAAAAATAAAAAAAACTTTGTGGAGACCCTTAACTTCTTTGAACACATTAAATAAATTACATTAGTTCTAAACATTGCTATTTGGCTCTATCAGCTCATAGGGAACCAATAAGATAAATAACTCCGCCTCGGAGAAAGTGACACAGACAGTAAATTTGATTGGGACAGTGGAGACGTTTCTGTTGGAAATGAAGAAAAAAAAATGGTTCGATATGAAACTGAATACAGTAAAACATCCTTATCACACAGCTGGTCCAGAGTTACTACTGAGGGTGCTTCGATCATCATCGTATTTGATACTTTTGTGGCCGTGCGTAATTGGAGACACCGTATCTCCATTTCTTGGTAAATTTCTAACATTTCCTGAGAGTTTATTGCAAATCCATCAATAACTTTCAACCCCATGTCAATGACTTGATGTGATCTGCTGGGATTCCTTACATAAAAAACTTTTAACTGGAATGTTTATATAATTGTATTGAAATGACTTTTGTTGTAAAGTGCCTTGAGATGATATTTGTTGTGATTTGGTGCTATATAACGTGAACTGAATTGAACTTGACGTTATTTTTGTTCTAACACAGACAGACGGCAACATGAGCTCCTTGGTGGAGGTGATGATCTGCTGAGAGAAATATTCTGTCTGTTTCAGTGTTGCAGTTCCTCCGTTCTAACACTAGATGATGTGCGTACGAACAATCAGAACTCTACTTATATTTACGAACATTTCTATGCACAAGTATAAATTAATATATATCAACAACGCGTAGAATTGTTCCTATGCTTTAAATACGCACAGATCTGTGTGTAAGTACGGTTGATAAATTAGGGCCCAGGTTCATTAGAATGATGCCCTATTGGACCTACATCCAAAGCCGTAAGAAGGGATACTACTTTAGCTGCTAATGCTATTGTTTGTGTTTGTGTAGTATCATACATATCTACACTGCATCTCATTTGGTTCCCCATTGGGATGTCTGTTCACCCTGAGAAATCTACGTGTGTCCAAAAAATCTGCAGAGGTGTTCCTGCCCACCGGGACCAAAGGAAGATTTTACTTACTGGGAGTATGTCACTGTGTTTGTGCTCGCTTCCGTGCCAGTCGCTGCAGCTACTTCCAGCGGCGGCTGTGACGCTCATGAGTTTTGTTTCTTCATCCTGCTCCATGCTCTTTTTAAATTAGCAGCCTGCATGTCGACCCACGGACTTTCAGGTAGTTTGATCCAGTCTGGTGCTGCAGCAAAGGCTCATGTGACATTGCATACATTGATCAAAGATAACTGTAAATATGTGCAGAAATCTACTCTACAGGCACCCCTGATCTAAAGGAACATACATCCTTACCTTAACCCTGAGATTTCCAGTAGGTTGACTGCATTTCACATCTCCCATGTTTCATAGATTAAAACACATCAGTTTTGCTGTAAGATGTTCAGCCTTTCTGGGATCTACTCCATCAGCTCCAAGCCACATTTTTATTTTGCTAGTTCGATGAAATGTCCTAAACTGATACCAATTGACATCATGCGGAAGACAGCTCCCTTTTGTATCGGAAAAAGTAAAAGTGTGACCAAAACAACAAAGGTATAAAGGGCAAAGAATTGAAATGACCTGCACCCATTGAGGACGAGCTCTGCATTGTAGCAGCCTAGAAGAACAGGCGACATGCCAGTGTAGAAACAGCAGCTTCCTTTAATTAAGGAATGAACAGCTGGCTGCTCTGCATGGCCTTCTGTGGAGATATTCAAACTGAAAAATACAAGACATCTGATATATGCTTAGTCTAAATATTTAGAAAGATTTGTACTTAGTAGCCCTACAGATAAGATGCTAGGTGCTTCAGCAGAAGGCCAACTGGATTACAGAAATGTGTTTAGTGTTTCCTCTATCTGCCATGGAATATGTAGGATCTGGAAATATTGCTCCGCTGGAGCACAAAAGCTAGGGAAAATTTCAAATCTGGAGTATACATGGAGACTGCTGTTACAGTTAGTGATGCTAACTGCACTAGTGGCGCTAAACACTAATAAAGTTCATTTGAACAATAAAATGATTCCCTGGCTTTGTTGTTGCAAACTTACACCTCACTAATCTCCGGTTCTTGATAAAAACTTCCACAATGAAGAGTTTGGTGTTTAATGCAACCTTGTGGTGTTTTTTATAATTTTTTTAATTAGTTTTTTTCAGTTGTTTTCTGAATTTTATTGTATCATGCAAAACGTTTCTCCATCTTCAGATTTAGCATCACAGCAGCCAGCAAGACTGTGTGTGTGGGCAAAAGAGTTTCTGAGACCTATCATTATACATATTGAAAACTTAAATAGAACAGTAGGGATATATAAAAATGCTACGATAGCACTGGAAGTGCCTGTGGGGTTTATTCAATATTAGTGACCACACTAGGACAGAACCTACACTAAAAGTCTGTGTTCTACGTCAGATAATACAACAGCAGTTTATATTTACAAGCAGATATTGGGGTTAAATCAGTCTCAAAGCAATTGGAGAATTTCTATTATTGTAACCATTTTATAATTTTTTTAGGGTAAGAAAAAAAGATGTGCTATATTCCCTGTTATACCCTCATATAATTTAAACAGCCACATTTATACAAAGCTTTTACGTACATAGTTTGATCAGACAATTATATAATCTATTTGTCTGACATTTATGGATGGAAAATTTATACTTGTAAGAATTCATTTCTAAATTTAATTCAGTTTATCTACGGTGCTAATTCAGAGCAGATTTCCTTTACTTACTCCTTTAGTTACTTTATAAGAAAATTAATTTCAATTCAATCATACTTTCCAATTAATCCTTCAGTTCATTATTTTAATTGGTTTGAATGTTTTCTATCTAAGTAATCCCAGCAGATTATGTTGAGTCATTGTCTGTCAGCATTCATTCCTCCAGAACGAACATGCTGTGACAGTAGCAAGTCGCCTGCATTGTGTTGTAACTTCGCAGTAATCCCTCATTCTGTGCAAGGATGTAACGACAGTGGAGAGGAAAAGCTAAACTTTTAAAGGAAAAAAACCTCCAGCAGAACCTGAAACTGGGTCAGTACGAGCGGCTATCTGCCACGACCATCTGCGGGTTCTAGAAGACAGAGCAGAGACACAGAAATAAAAGAACTGATGTAAGAGTACTATGTCAAATATAAGAGTATATGGATGAAATTCAGTTGCTGGATTTCATACCAATTAATGCCCCCCTCCAACAGAGTTGTTTGATTTAAGAGGAGAAAGTTAGAGGCATCCAGGTTTTTATGTCTTTTTATGTCTCTGCCTGTAATCTACCTAACTGATTGGATTAATCAGAATTTATGGATAAATATAGTTGTTTTATCAGCAAAACTGTGGAAATTTATCCAATGCTGTCTAATAATTTATATATGAAGAAGATTTTATCATTGAAGTGAAGAAACTGGAATCTGTCAAATACGATGTTAACCAGTCTAGTTGTGTTCTTTTGATCCATACATGTTAAAGCCTTTCTAATATAAACTTATGATTGACTGTTTCATAAGCAGCACTAACAAGACCAGAACAGATACAGGTCTATTATTTGAGGCCATGAAATTTTCATAAGTTACTTTCATCAGTGCTATTTCAATACAATGATGAACCGATGAACCGCACTGAAACTCTTCAAACAGGCTGTTACTGTTCCGAAGCTCACACTCTTGAGTAGCAACTATTTTCTCAAGGACTTTAGACAAGAAAGAAGGATTATAGGTCTATAATTTATTAGATTTAAATGTAATTAAATATATTAAATCTTGAGAAGGTTTTTTAAGTAAATACTTAATTACAGCAACTTTAAAATCCTGTGGGACTTATTCATTTCCTTAGGATAGATTAATCATATCTAAATCTGAAAAATCAAAGTAAACCCTTATTTAAATAATTTGGTCAGAATTTGGTCCAATATGCAAGCTATATCTGGAACAAACTACCAGGAGAATGCAAAGCTGCAGAGACACTGAACTCGTTTAAGTCTAAAATTAAAACTTACCTATTTAGACTCGATAATGAGTAACTGTTTTAACTTGCTTGTTTTTTAATCGTCACACGAATTGTCTTAATTACTGTAAATGCTTTCTTGTGTTAAAAACTGTGAGCTTTCTTCAGCAAGATTAATTAATGAACTAATCCTGTGTTTTTTACTCATTTGTCCCTACATTGTTGTATTTTCTTGATTATTAGGGCCTGCCCTATGCAAAGCAAGAAGAGCAGTGCAATGCATTGGAAGCATTTGCATGGGCAGCCACTTATTACTATTCACCTCTAAACTGGACTCTTATTTATTTTTCTTCCGTCTCCGTTAATGTGGGTCGTACTGTAGCATGTACCCCCACAGTATATACATCAAAACGACCGGCTCAATCACGACATCCGGGCTATTACTTTTATTGGCGATTGGAGTTACAATGGCGACGGAATTAGCGAAAAAAACACGCCCAAAAAGCCCCCATAGGAAATAAAATGAGTCATAAATCATGAAAATCCCCTATGTTTGAGGATTTACTTTGTCACCATACAATAACCTAGCAACCCCATTTGAAATGCAGAATGTAGCCACATCCCTGCTCTGTTCAGCAGTGAATGCCGCATGTTGATAGCTGTTACGTTTTTTCACAATTTGACTTTGTTTGACCCAAAGTTTGCCCCAAACCGCCATTTCTAGAGTGTAAGAGTAACTCACCCCAAAATCAACTGTTTTTTGTTGATAAACTGTATAACTGAGTCTATAATAGCACTATCTACATTTACAGTAACCATTTTATGTATTTTAGTACATTTTATCCCTAAGACCTATTCACAAAGACTCCCAAAATAGCTGCAGCCAGACGCAATCTGTTAGACACTCTGGATGTTTCTGAATTTACGAAACAATACGGACAATGTCCACAAGTAGCTGGGTTTTTTTTTAAACGAAGATTTCCCTCCGCTCGTTGAAAAAACAACAACATCTCCATCCACACGAAACCGGAGAAATGCGTTTTTCAGCACATTCATAGACGTGACAAAGCAGTACGGGGCAGTAGTTCTCCCAAATCCTATTCGCTAAGAATAACTTTCTTTCCTCTATCTTCAGTACGCAGCAGCTTATAAAAGCTTATAAAAGCAAACAAACAAAACGCGCTTTAACAATGGATGATACCAACACAGCTCTGAGGGCATAAATATTTTTTTTTTTTTTTAGAGAACACAGTTCGCACAAGTGATGTTGGAGATTTTTTGTTGTGGATAGTGACGTTACGGTACTTAAAACTCAGTTTTCAATTGTCCAAACGCAGATACTGAAAACGGAGAAAACGCAAATCTCCTCTTTGGCCGGAGTTTTTCAAAAGATTCGTTTTTGGTGCCGAAAATCTCGGGTTACCTGTGGGTGACAGGCTAAACCGTAGAAAAATATCTCAGTTTTGTGAGATACCCGGCAACGTGTTGTTCCCCCTGCACAAAGAAGAAAACGTGCACGTCTTCCAATTTATGCAACATATGTAGGGATGCCTATGTGACGGACATTGCCGACCTGTTGCAGCAGCATCCTTCTTATAAGCGGCGATCTCGAGCCGACACTGGGACTGTAGAGAATACCATCTCTTCTCAAAGTCTTCTGCCGTTTGAGAAACCGCTGGATAAGATGCATTTATGTTTCTGCTAATTTCCACCCATGCCTCCCTTTTCTTCTTATTCGTAATCCCGGCTCCTAATTGCCCTTTAAATTAGGTTTCCTTGTTCTTTTCTCGCCACTCATTTTCAGTTCACGAGGTGCTTTTCAAGGTAGTGTGTGGGGGGGGGGGGTCTATTTAAGATGTGGCTGATGTTGCTCATCTTCACAATTGTTTACAGCCTACTTGCAATCACTCCCTTAATATGATGCATCCATCCATCCATCCATTATCTATACCGCTTTCATCCAATTCAGGGTCGCTTGGAGGGGGGGGCATGAGCTTATCCCAGTTAGGACGGCAATCTGTGACATAATATGATGCATTTCACGTTTTTAGACTTTACCCTCTCTATAAGGAGGCTATTATGTGTAAGTTGTATGAAGTGTCAATCTCGTGGCCGAGACAAAGATGTCATCATGCATTATTTCTGCTATTTGCGCTGCTCATAATCACGCTTTGAAGTTTTCCATTTCCTGGTTTCACACGTGTCATTTAACAACCAATCACACTGCTGTCCGTCTATTTACTCATACATAGGAAATGACGTTTTTCCATAGCAACGGAACGTCACTCTTATCTTACGTTTAGGAATTTGTCCTATGTAAAAGTAGCTCTTAGTGCGTTTGTGAATAGGTTTTAGACGACACCTCCTACGTAAGACCTTTTAGTGCGAGTTAGGAGTAACACCTAGCGGTAAGATAAGAGTCTTTGTGAATACGGCCCCTGGAATACAAGCTGCTAATCATCAAAGTGTCTGACACCTGCTGCAACTTTCACTCACCCTTGTTGCTGGGGAAACGGAGCACCTTTGATCAGAGGTCAATAAAGTTCATGAAGGCCTAATAAAACAGTATATAGTAGTAGATACTACTACATGGTACAATGCAGTACTACACAGTACAATACAGCACTACACAGTACTACATGGTACAAAAAATACTACACAGTACTACATGGTCAAATACAGTACTACGTAGTACTACATGGTCAAATACAGTACTACGTAGTACTACATGGTCAAATACAGTACTACATAGTACTTCATGGTGACATACAGTACTACACAGTACTTCATGGTCAAATACAGTACTACACAGTACTACATGGTAAAATACAGTGCTACGCAGTACGACATGGTGAAATACAGTACTACACAGTACTACATGGTCAAGTATAGTACTACAGGATACTGCATGGCCCAATACAGTACTACAGGGTACTACATGGTCCAATACAGTACTACATAGTACTACATGGTGACATACAGTACTACACAGTACTTCATGGTCAAATACAGTACTACACAGTACTACATGGTAAAATACAGTGCTACGCAGTACGACATGGTGAAATACAGTACTACACAGTACTACATGGTCAAGTATAGTACTACAGGATACTACATGGCCCAATACAGTACTACAGGGTACTACATGGTCCAATACAGTACTACATAGTACTACATGCTCACATACAGTACTAGACACTACTACATGGTACAATATAGTACAACACAGTACAATACAGTTGTACATGGTATGGTAACAGTGTGGTATGGTAACATGGTAACAGAAGCTCTTATTGGGGTTACGAATCATTACGCACACCGTGGCAGGCCCTCTTTAAATTTCCTGACATTTTATAGTTTTCTTATTGTAACTGCTCATTTGTATTCTAATCATTTGTAAAGCATTGTTGTTGAAAGTGTGCTATACAAATAAATTTGCCTTGCCTTGCCTAAATGTAATTTAAAGCAATATTTTAGATTTTTCTAAAAGCTTGACTGAATCAAAACAGACCAAACACAAATTAGTTTCTACAGTTCACCCAATGCTGCCTCACTTCTTGAGAGAGAACTAACCATGTTTTGGGAGACTTCTAATGATTTTATTTTTAATAGAATTAATTTTATTCACGAAAACTCCCATAAAGTCATCACTACTGAGAACTGGCAGAATAGTTGGCTTAACAGAGCTATGACTCTGTGTAAATTTGGCAACTGTACTAAAAAGAAACTTAGGAATGTTTTTATATTCCTATGTTTATGATGAAAAATACACTGTTCTAGCTTGTCGAAGGATTTTTTTTTTCAGCAGTAGACTTTTTTCCCCCAGTTCCTCTACGTGTCTAGGGTGCTATTTTCTCTTAAATTTCCTAGTATTCTGCTTTAAAGTATGCAACGCTGGGTTAAACCAGGGAGCCAACGTTCTATGGTTAGTGAAGATCTTTTTTAACGGTGGGTGATCATCTAATGCTATGTGCAACAAGGAAGAAACACTATCAACTAGACCATCAATTTGCGATGAGTTAGGGAGGTAATTTCAGGGAGCATGGTGGCGCATCTAGTAGTGCAGCTCACCTCACAGCTAGAAGGTCCTGGGTCCAGGGACGCTGCTGAGGTTGTGTTTGTTCCTTTACATCATTGGCATCCAATGGTGGGGGTGGTGAAAGGGCCTTTCTTTGTGGAGTTTGCATGTTCTCCCCGTGTTCCCTTGAGCAACTAATGTGAGCTACTCCCACAAAAACATGCACCAATACCTTGGCTGTATACTGCCTCATCCTGGCTCACCGGCGCACCTGAGAGGTTGGGGAGGATCTGGCTAGAATAATTTCCATCTTTAGTCCCTTCGAGAGGTTGATGTCAACAACATAAAATAATAAAAAAATAAAACAACAGTAACAACAATAAGAAAAGTTTGCCATCTTGGCCAGTATGAGCAGGAGGAACAATTACACACAGAGAAAATATGTATCCTTAGGACAAAAAACAAAGAACAAAGAAAAAAACCACAACAATGAAACAGTGTTGTGGATCATTAAACATACAGGCTAAAGCCCAAATACATATAAAATACATATGTATTTCACTTGTGTTATAAGCTAAAATTTGATATCAAAATTTAAAATCACCTAAACAGTAAGTAAAGTTATAATCAATAGTGAAAGTATTAATAAAGAAGAGGGAGTTGTAATGATAATTATACAGTGATGTTTATGTATATATTCAGTACAAATTGTAGATGGTACCCTAATACTTAGCTGACATTAAACATATAAAGAAGTTTAGGCACAGTTGTGGCTACAGTGTTGTTCTTCCAATAGCCAAGCTTTAAGATTTTTGGTTAAAGAGGTCAGAGTTGGAAGTTCATGTATTGCGTTTGGTACAGAATTCCAGGTGTGAGAAGCACAAACAGAAAAGTGGCTCTTTCTAAAGGAACTACACAGTCACCTCTAGGAACCAGTGCTTGTTGATCTGTTTGATTTTTTCCCCCATAAATTCTTGTAATGGAAGATTTTGTAAATCAAGATAGCTTCAGTGTGTTTAACAGTGTTGTCCCAATATTACGGGCTCATGTTTTTAAATATCTGACAGTGATTGTACGTTTTTTGGTTTTATGTCCATTACTTTCAGAGCTTGCTTGTAAACTATTTTATTGGGGTTTAGTGTTGTCTTATCCAATGCCTAGCTAGTTACACAATGGGACATGTGTGACATGATTATAGTATCAAAATACAATTTTGTTGATGGGAGTTTAAAGAAAAAAGCTAACTTTATGCAAAACGGTTGAGACAGTTCTTCAGAGTTTTATTACCTGCTATAGAAAGGAGAGACGGACCAAGCATGTCGTCCTGGCCTTGTCTGAATCATTAGGTCTTACAACTGAGTTTTATACAACTTAGTCACCCCCACTAACATTCCATTAACTCAAACCTTGAAGTGAGAAAGCTAAGCATGTATTGCCCCTATTATTGGTGGGGGAAAACAGACCAAAAAAGAAACTTGGTCCACCTCAGAAGTGTTTTCTTGACATCCTCTCAAGTCTAAATTGCCCTACTCTTTCTTGGTGGATGACCTGTAGGTTGCTGACCTGTGAGTGTCCATTCATGTAAAACAAAGTTAACAAACCCATGTGATTACTCATTTTGTCATCTACATTCAAGAGTTAGATTGTTTCTAACAAACCTACAATTGGACAACGAAAACTTAATACTATTCCCTGAGTTTTTTTTTTTATCTTCTGAAAGAAGTGAATCAGGAGTATTCCCTAGGTATTTAAACTCTTGTACTACTTCAGTTGTTTTACCTTCCACATAAATATGTCAAGATTTGGTCTTTTTGAGAAGTACATACACATAGTCTTGGATATGTTCAACTTTGATGAGGAAAACTAAAACCTAAATATTAAAAAGAACTGCAGCTATTAATTGGTATTGAATTAAATAATGAATATGAATTAATAATGGGTTCTACTTCTTCTCCTCACCCAGTACTTCAGTGAATGTGAAAATTTAAATAGTTATACTGACATAATCCTCCTGCTGCAGCAAGGTTTCTGTATGACAAAATAAATCAATCTGATTATCATAAATCAAGTCATGAACTAAAAAAATATTTGATGAGAGAAATCTTATGTTCTGTAAACCACATTTAATTGTTTTATTTTTCTGTTCAGTCAAAGTCGTTATTTTCATGACATTTTTATGATTTGCTTGTTAGGTTAAACTTTAATAAATTTGATTTTCGCCATAGACGGGACACTGTCTCAATGTGGTATTGGGTGGGTAACAGTACAGAAGCTGCAGAGAGGTGGGTTAAACTACGACTCTGCTTCCTGATCTTGAACCTGGTTTGTCAGTGTTTTGGAGGACTAATCAATCCAGTGAGATTCCTAGGAAGAAGAGGTGCTCCATCCAAAATGGAATAGATCCCATCTCTCCTGATCAGACTAGGTTTTCTCAAAAATGTTAGTCAGTTATCAATGTAGCCCACATTGTTTTCAAGTCTAAACAACCAGCAGTTGAATGACTGCAAGAAGCAGCATGTTGTCGCTGGTGAGATCAGGCGGGACGGCAGTAAATTCTTTTATCAACTTACACAAAGAAGCAACACAAATTTTAGTGACCTAACTTACATAACTGTTTGTCATTACCACCAGCGTGAAAATGAATCAGACTGTATTTAATGTTATCCTTAGCCAGCAGTTTCAGGTAAGATTTGACATACCCTTATTTGGCCCCTGGCAAGCATCTTAATACGGTCGCTGGTGTCTCTATGCCATGTTTCTGACTATGGAGCTGCCAATTACTGCAACCAGCTTCCCAGAAGGTGTGTTGCTTAGATGGGAAAAATACTTAGAAATATAGACAGATTGGTGGTCACCTGTGTGCTGGGTTTTGGGGCTATGCTTCCTACTTATCGTCACCCAGATGGGGGATCTGTTGGAGGACTGCTAGGTGGTTCTGTTTTGGTGGCTCTGCGCTCGTGAAGTGGCCTCGGGTATCTGTTCGGTTTTAAATACCATAGAGCTGGGCCACCCTTGCCTCCAAAATTACAAAAATGCAGAATTTATTACACGTACCATCATCACTAAACGAGGCAGAGGAGTAACTAAACATCTGAGATAGAGAGTAAGAGCAAGGAGGAGTCTTTGGCAGAAATGGAGAGACACAAGAAGAGAGACAAGTAGCCATAGCTGCAATGAAGCTAAGCTAACTAAGCCAGCAAGAAATGACCACGGCCAGATAGACCGTGTGAAACCCAAAGAATGCATGAAACGTTAAGTACACTAAAAGCAAATATGTTTTAATGTGCTTGTGTGTTAAAATAACACTGAAAGGCATCAGAACAGAGAAAGTAGATCAATTCATGATCCAAAACGCCTTACCCCATCACAGCATCTGTAAACATCAAAAAACATAAAGTAAATCCGTCTGTTATTAGTAACCTACTGTACTGGAATACATGTCAGGAAATGGCCTGATGAGTGGTGCTGTGTAATTTTTCATTTTCATCCAAGGTCACAGGGATTAAGTGAACTTCAGGCCAGGGTGTGATGTAATCCACAACTGTTTCTGGTTAGCTTGGTGAAAATGCCAGACTACAATAAGGTCTCACATTTTGAAATGACTGCTTGCATTTTACAGACATCCTCTATGGCAACAATGTCCCATGAAAAATATGTTCAGCTTTGATATTTCTAATAGAAATGTTTCAGCTCAGTTTGTAGCGGGAATAACATCATAGAATAGCTGCTGTTGTGTTGACAGTAATTATGGGGATATTCTGTGTGTGGCAGTGTGAACAGTCCTAATAAATCAAAAAAGCTTATTATGTGTTAGATTCTCATCTCTGAAATCATCTGCCAACTGCCTGAGAAGGGTTAGAGCTTTTGCACTTTGTTATCAAGATAGAAAACGCGAAAGGCTTTGGTCTTGTTGGGGAAGCTGAAGCCAGGTATGTGTGCTCTCTGGGGCCATGACACACTTATCTCCCTTCATGACAGCAATAGTATGACCAAAGTCAGAGTGGGACTCAACATGCAAACCTATCACTACAAAGTTCCTATCTCTGAAAGACAAAAGCAAGGCAGAAGCAGATGCAAACATTTCAGGAAGTGAAATTATTCTGAGATCCAGACAGTTTCATGTCCTCTTTGTGTGCCTCATCAACAGCAAAAGCTTTCTGCTTCAGCATAAACAGTTTTATTTTCTGGGAAGATGTAATGTCAATCTTGCATTGATACGTAAGTGGAAATGACTGTTTCAGGCAAAGCAACTTCCTCACTCAGCATTTAGTGTTGGAAAAATGAAGAAAAAGCAATAAGTAAGATTACTCAGGGCTAGGCATCTTCTGAATGTTTGCTGCTTAGCGAAAGATGACCCAGTTCATATTAAATGCATCAAAGGGGGCATGGAGAGAGCCTAGCTAGTGTTAGAAAATAATAAAAAATAAGTTACTCTTTTTTTTCTTCTTCTTGTTATACTTCCTGGAAATTGTATTGTACACACATACTGTTACTTTTTTTTTCTTTGCTTCTATTTGCATTTTATTCTTCCCTACATTAATATCAGCTACAAAAGGGATATGTGTTGTAGTTCTTTAGTTAGAAGAAATCTAATTTTACTATAATCTGCAGCAACTTCAATAATAAAAAGAGGTTGCAGGGTGCATTGTTGTCAGCACTCCTGCTTGGCAGGTCCTTGAAGGTCCTGGGATTTCTCCATGGTGTTTGCGTGTCTTCTCCGTTGCATGGGTTCTCTCTGTCCAGTGTGTCTGAGTTTTGCACTGTGATGTCCTGACAACCTTCCAAGGTTTGCCTTGCTTCTCACCTATGCCCCCTGCTGATAGGCACAGGTGACCCTGGAATGGCCAGCGGGTAAAGACAATGGATGGACGTAGCTCCATAAAATGTCTTAGAAAATCACACCCACTGTTTTATCTACAACCCACAACATTTACAATGTTTGCACTAAAAGGCAAAATTAAAAGAGGTTCCTATTTAATATTTGGATGAAAATGTTTTTGCACAATTAAGTTTCCGATTTTCATTTCTATAGACAAATATGAACAACGCCATGTCAAAGTATAGAAGTCAGCTTGTTTTACAAAGCTCTAAATGAAAAAAAAAAACCGGAAATATTGTGACACTCAGTAAGTATTTGGGATTTCTTTTAACTCATTTGTGTTTGCTGTTGGATATACCAGCTAATCTTAACTGAAACGCTATACTTAAAACAAACAGCAGCAAGAAACACCGAAGTTGTATCCAGATATTTACTCATAGCTTTCAGATGCCTGAAGGTGCCATGTTCACCCACAGAAAAAATGATACAGACATACAGGATAAACATGTGGGGACTACCAAACTGTTTCATGAAGGAGAGGGGTTCTATGTCCCAGATACACATATGTTGTAGTGCATTATGTGTGTTAACCCCAGAACAAATGCAAAAGATCTTGGGAAGATGCTGTCTGATGCTGATAAGAGAGTGTCATTGCCAACAGTGAACAAGTCTTGCATTATTTTACATTACATTCCTCCAAAAGCTATTGGCACACTATGTTTCTCAAATGTACACAAGGACAGGCTTTTTGAGACATGCCATAATGACCAACACCGACTGCATTTAAAAGGAAAAATGGAGAAGCTTGTAAACATGAGAAAAGCATCCTAACTGTGAAATATGTGGATGGCATCATCATGTTAAGGGTGTTTGACTTCAGGATAGACTGGTGCACTTCAGAAAATACATGACTTCATGAGCAAAGAACAGTATGAATGGTAAATGGTCTGTACTTGTATAGCGCTTTTATAGTCCCTACAGACCCCAAAGCACTTCACACTGCATTTAGTCATCCACCCATTCACGGACACACATTCACACACTGGCGATTGCAAGTTGGAGCAGGGGCTTGAACCGGCAACCCTCCAGACACCATCTTCAGACATCAGTTCAGGCTTGAACACAAATGGGTCTTGCAAATGTCGAATGACCCTAAGCAAAAACTCTAATTAGTTAGAAGGTCATCACAGTCAATATTTAGGAGTGGCTTTCACACAGTCTCACATTGCAGCAAACTGCTGTGAGAAGCTTATGGAAGGAAATCACAAAAATGTGATCCAAGGCTTAGAGATTGAGAAGTAGTTCTACCAAAAGCTAAAGAAATGTATGTAAGCTTTTGAATATGAAGCAATGTAATACTCAGGCCTTAAGCAAGCAAAAATAAGTTTGGTGATCCTTACTGAGCTAAAACAAGAAAGGTTTAGTGTGATTTAATCTCAGACAGTGAGGAAAAATAACTAGCATCTTTCTGACACAGTATATGTAAACATCTGGCTTCAGATGTATATTTTTGAAGCAGGAAACTGATACTAAGACAACTGAATACTGATCTTCAGTTGGGCTTACATGGAAGGCAACATTATTGTTGCAGCACAGCAAGTTAGAAAGGTTAGAAAACTTCCATGAGCCATTGCAAAATGCCTCCTGGACCTAAAGAGTCGTGCGTATTGATTTTTCTCCGTGGTAATTGTTTATTATTATAGACAGTGTATTCATTGGTGGTGCTGAAAATGTTGCGCTTAGTTTGGCTATTAATTTCCCCTATGATAAATGTTCCTGGCGCAAAGAGTCATAAGCTCCCCACGACCAGGTGAGTAGAATATCCGGTCCACTCTCCCACTACTAGAGACTGTCCACAAATCCTACAGGAAGGATGGTAATACTAGTTCTACTCTGAGAGGATTATTTAACAAGCATTACGTTCTTCTTGTTGTCCAGAACTTAAAAAAGAAATGAACTCAAATATTCCTTGTTTTGTTTCCAATTTTGAACAGAGAATTTCGAATCGGTTTTGATCATGCTTAAACTGGCCGACAGTCTGGTCACATCCATTATTCAATGTTCCTTTAGCATAACTCTAATCGTATTTGACTAATCAATTTCTCTCTATTCATTTAAGGCTGTCCTGAATGCGTACAAACTGATAAATGCAGAGAAATGTAGAGAATAGCTGTTAAATATGAACTAACCAGGAGGTCATTTTACAGATTTTACTCAATCAGAGTAATAACACAAACTTTTTTCACTGGTTGCACATGGATTTAAGTTGTATGTCAAGCCGGAAAAAAAATCACATCAGACACATCCTCAATTTTTACAAAGGAAAGGATAATGTTGCCAAGAGTAAGACAGAAAGATGTATACATAAGAAAGGAGAGTGTTGTAAAAATCGTACAAGCCAGTATAAACGACTTGCTGTTGCATCACCTGTTTCCACGGCTTGGGCCCTTTACCATGGCAACAGAATGCCAGTTAGGTCATCACTGTGGGAGTAGAAAGAAGCCTGGAGGAAGAACAAATGTGTGTTTAGTCTATTAACGCGGCAATACAAGAACAGGTTTAGGATTACAGCACTGTAAGTGTTACATCATTGAAGAGGAATCCTTCTCCCCCCTGTGGCTCGCAAACTATGCACTGTTCACTCTTTCAGCTGTTTCTTGGTTGATTGTGTAAATGGAGTGTGTGAAGAATTGCTTTGTTTAATGTAGAGGGCCTTTCATTGTCGAAAATAAATCTTATTATACATGTAGATCTTAGTTTAGCCACAAGCAAATCTGCTTGCCAAGTACCTACTCAGAGGACATAATTGTTTCCTATTGTTTATATTTGTCATTTTCTGCCTCTTTCATCACAGGAACAACTGAAAGAGTATGTCTCATACAGGGTACCGTCGAAGCCCTCAATAGTGTGCACAACTTCATTGCAGAGAAGGTCCGCGAGATGCCCCAGAGTGCCCAGAAACCAGAACCTGTCAGCATATTGCAACCACAGACCACAGTTAACCCTGACCGTGTCAAACAGGTAGGAGCCTGTGAAACTGTCAAGGTCATTTTCTATATATTGTACATATTCTGGTGGAGACTGAATACTGAAGAGTATTTGAGTATTTGACTGTAGTGTAATTGAGGAAGACAAATGAATCATCTAGTTAAGTCAAGAACTTATGAGCGAAAGGTTTCCCAAAGATTTCCATGCTCTATATGTCTAACAAATAGGAGAATTAGGGTGTGTAGCAGTTCCTGAAAACTTTGGTTGTTACCTATCCTACTTGTTCAGTGGTCTGTGACCTACAGTGTGGTAGGGTCAGGAAAATGTGAGTGTATGTGGTTATTTTTACCTGCAGTCTTCCATAGCTTGACAGAACCATGTGGCAGTGTGGCAGCTGCAGCCTAAACCCCTGGGATTAACAAACTGCTGAGTAAAGTGAGGGCTGGTGTAGTACTCTGACTCAGTTACAGATACTCCTCTTATCTGTTTACCATTAATGCTGTGTGATCTTCCTCATATATCCTGTTTTTCTTACCACAATCTTTCAATTTCTCTGCAGGCCAAACTGATTGTACCCAATAGTACAGCTGGGCTGATCATTGGTAAGGGTGGTGCCACAGTGAAAGCGGTGATGGAGCAGTCAGGGGCTTGGGTTCAGCTCTCTCAGAAGCCGGAAGGCATCAACTTGCAGGAGCGAGTGGTAACCATCAGTGGGGAACCAGAACAGAACCGTAAGGCTGTGGAAATCATTGTGCAGAAAATCCAGGAGGACCCTCAGAGCAGCAGCTGCCTGAATATCAGCTACTCCAATGTCTCCGGCCCAGTGGCCAACTCCAACCCCACCGGCTCCCCTTACGCCAACACAGCCGAGGTGCTGCCCAATGCAGCCGCAGCAGCAGCCACTGCCTCCAGCCTTCTGGGTCAGGCCGGATTGACAGGAATGGGTGCCTTCCCTGCAGCCATGTCCAGTTTCTCTGGCAATGATCTGCTGGCCATCACCTCAGCCCTGAATACACTGGCCAGCTATGGCTACAACACCAACACCCTGGGCCTGGGTCTCAACCCTGCAGCTGCCTCTGGAGTCCTTGCTGCAGTAGCAGCTAGTGCTAACCCAGCTGCCGCTGCTGCAGCTAACCTACTAGCCTCCTACGCTAATGATGCCTCCAGCAGTGCTGGTCACCCCGCTACAGGCCTCGGTGGCTTCTCCCTGGGCTCACTAGCAGCTGCTACTGGAGCTTCCAATGGTTACCTAAATGCTTCATCCCCATTGATGGCTTCCTCACTGTTGGCAACAGAAAAGTTGACAGATGGAGCCAAGGACGTGGTTGAAATTGCTGTGCCCGAGAATCTGGTGGGTGCCATTTTGGGGAAAGGAGGGAAAACACTGGTAGAGTACCAGGAGCTGACAGGAGCCCGCATCCAGATCTCTAAAAAAGGAGAATTCATTCCAGGTACTCGGAACCGTAAAGTTACAATAACAGGGTCGCCGGCCGCTACACAAGCAGCGCAGTATCTGATCAGCCAGCGGATCACGTACGAGCAGGGCGTGCGTGCTACCAACCCACAGAAGGTGGGCTAACAGGAAAACGAAGAGAAAAGAATGAAAGGATGAAGACAGAGATAGAAAGGAAATAAGAGAGTCAAGAAGAATAGAAAAACAAAAGAAATGTCCAAATATATGTTCAATATTTCAGTATCAAACGAGAGAATTACAAAGGAGGAGGTGGGGGAGACAACCAAGATAAGTGTGTGTGATTTGTGAGTGTGTTTTTAGGACAGAAGTCCTGATGTTTTTTAAAAGTTTGTGTCAAGTCCTTCTGACAATGGTGATCAGAGTAAGCTGAACTGGTCCACTGCCAAGTTGCAGATTCAGGAGTGAGGCCGCAGAGTCTCACCCTCCTCTAAAACCTCATTATTGTTTGAATTTTTTTTCTTTTGTTGTTGCTGTTTTTGTTGGATTTAAATTGGTTTGAGACCTCAGCTCCCGGTGAGCTGAGCGTGTCAGATGATGATCCGGCCAGCTAATCCAGCTGTTTTACAAACCTTGCTCTTTGTGTTCAATGCAGAAGGCATTGTTAACAAGGGAGAGGTTTTATGACGAGCACCTGAGCTCGGCTCAGTCGTATAGGGCAGCAATCCAAGTATAAGTTCTTTACAAACAAACAAAATCTCATCTATGTTGATGTGTGTCAAATTCTAGCTCATTTCATAATTGAAATGACTAAATTTTGGTAGTTTATATTTTCATCCGTTTAACTTATTGACATAGTCTCATTCAAATACCAGTAGATTATTTAAACCTGTGAATGCAGGTTGATCTGAATGTAAAAACAATTTTATCCTGTTGCTATTTTTCTTTCCAGGGATCAAACATTGTGTTGCAGTGAAAGAAATGTATCACTCAAACCCAATCTGAACTGTGCTTCTGCTGTCTGCAGGTATAGTTCAGGGGTTGAAGAATCAATGTGAGAGGACAGAGGAGACACACAGGAATGTATAACTATATTTTAACACAGACACACATTGAGAATCCTCCCACAAATGCACAAACACTAGAACATCATTTCATATTCAGCCACTGCTTCAAACACAAAGAAATACATTGTTGATTAACCCTTTCTTGGTGCTATAGGCTTAGATTTGTAACTCCTGTATCGTGGAATTCAAAGGTTTCCACTACTTGAGTTTTTACTTGATTTCAAGCAGCTGATGCGTCGTCCAGCCATTGGTAGCCCTCTGGATCTGAGCCAGCTAATGACAACTGATTGATTTCAGAATTTTGTGATTAAAATGCAGTCCAGCTGTTCTAATATAAGTCCATTGTTTTATAACACAAACTGAACATCCTGCAGTAGATAACACCTGACATACTTTTGCCTTAGCAAGACATTTGTGACTCCGTAGAATTATCTAAAGGCTCAGGCTTCCTGAAAGCAGTGGCAGTTCGCTAAAAACAAAGCACTATAAAAGCATTCTGATAAGAAGAGCTGTAAGAGCCTATATTGGTGAACAAAGAAGCTATTGCAATTTCTGTATGGGTACCAAATAGTCCAACGTGAAGCAGAATGACACCTGAGAAGAAGTTTTCAAGTCACTTTTCTGTGAGCAATGCTTCCCAATTTACATGAAGGCAAAAAAGTCTGCAGTTCATTTGAGCAAAATGTTATTGCTCCCAATGTACGTTATTGCTTGAGTGGAGCACATAATGAAACATACAATGTTTTTGGATTGTTGTCTCTTATCGCCACTTGTGTGTCTGACAGTGGCAGGCCAAATGGGTGAAGCACGTTGCGTCCCCCTCTGTGCTGCTATCCTTAGCGTTCATCCTGAGTCTGCTGGCTCTCTAAAGACTGCACTGTGATGCATTTAGTTCACCTTGTAAAGTGTGTCTGTCCTGCTAGGGGTGGGAAAACAATTTCATATGCACATTTATTTCACAAGATCATAACTAATCTGCAGACCCGGCCCAACGCTTCAAACACTGGAACTCCATGGACATTCTACAGTTGGCCAGTTTTTGGTCTTCATTAACCTAGCTACCTAATCAAGAATATATCACATTTTAGACAGTTTTAGCCTCTAGCTTCTGACCAAATTTTCTTTAGAAAACTTTTATGTGATTTCATAGCTTTAATAAACTAAAATGCTATGTATTGCCCCAAGGCCAGCAGGGGACCTAGAGAGGTCTTGATGTTAAATTTGACTACATTTATGTTTATAAGTCTATATTTAAAATTGCTTAAAACATTTTAGAATAGGAATTGAAAAATAAAAAAAATGAAATTCTTTAAAAATTGTTGATTCTATTAGTAAGTAAGAAATTCTGGTTGATGGTTGAATCAGTTAATATATTTATACTTGAAGCTAAATGGTCATGCCAGATATCTAATCAATCAAATCACACATTATTGTCTACTTGGGAAAATGTGTCTGGGGCAAACAGCACAATACAATAAATGCCTTGTCGGTCATAGCTCTTCCACTTATACATAACCAGTACAATAAACCATGACAACCTAACATCGATTACATTACCAATTTCTTACCACTAACAACCCCTGATTTTATTCAACAATCTAATGGATGTAGGTATAAAGGAGTCAGACCTTGGTCTTGGTCTAGGCTGCAGTTTGCACACAAAATACTTTTTTCGTCCCTACAAACTAAGCCGAGCCCTCCATCACTGTTCACCAAGCTCACTCAATACAGCCTGTCCATTCGCTTTAGACTTAAGGTGCATTAACACCATCTACTGGGCTGGAGGTGTGCATCAATGTGCCAGAAACACACAAAACTTTTGTCTGACTTAAGTCTGCAATTAAAGGCATTATCATTTTACCCAATAATTTATCTGTAATTAATTTATCAAAATCAACATGTTTAAATCATTTAGTTACCCATTTTAATACCAGCCTTTGTATTTATTAGTCGTTTTTCCTTCTTGTGTCTAGTGTAAATGCTAGTGTAAAAAAAATCTGTGATTAAGACCTTATTATTGACTTAAAAATGTTGGGTGTTTAATGCACAACAAGAAAAGAGTCAAGCTTTGGCAGTCCAAAGAAGATATTATTGGTGCCTTGGTGACGAGCGTAACTGGAATTGAGCCCAAAATTCAATTCTGCTTAGGGCCCCATACAGCCTTGGGCCGGCTCTGCCTAACTGTACCAACAGAGAGGATTTCTCCACAAATGTATTCATTAATCTGGTATTTTTTGATCTTTCCATTTACTAGATTAGCGACCATTCTCCGACCCATCTGCAGGGTACTCACCACTCCTCGTATCCACTTTCCAATAAAGCCACCATCAACCCAAACTCTATGATCAGCTTCCTTAATGCAAAGCTGTGAGGGTTGGTGCTGAGAAGTGTCAAAACATTTTCAGACACTCCCAGTTTTAGAAGAATCAGATGAATGGAGTTTTTTTGTTTTGTTTTTTTTTTACGATTTATGTGTAAAAGTAAGCAGACTTCTAAGGTTTTTCAAGCAACTCTTTGTGTGTCAACATTCTGTGTGACAAAACAAGCAGTGAGCCTTTCCTCCCAGCTCAAATCTCTTCCTTTCACTATGTGCTTGGAAGGCCTCACAGTCATCCATAACAACAATCTGGCCACCTGTGAAATCATTGCATAAGAGAACCTTTTACTGCCCAAGATTTTAGCATGTAATAAGATAAAAGCACAAACAAGGGGGTGTTTTATCAATGCAACTGGACTGTTGGACTCCAGAGAGCTCTCTTTCAGAACTCCCTGATCCATACATTTTGCCAAAATCCGTTTCTCTCACTCTCATTAACTTTCCTCCAAACATTTTATTCCCCTAAATGTCCTCTTTCTCCGTACTAAGATTCCTATTGTGTCCCTAAACCCAGCCGTCTGTTGTCCCTCCTTCCTATGCTGTGCTCTCCCCCTCTTTCTCCTTCCTCCTGTCTTGTCGTCTCATTGACGATGTGTTGGACGCACCGTGGGTGGGAGTTATGCACTACGGGTCATAGGGGTATGAAATGTTTTGCTAAGCCTCAGAGTTCACAAGGCTAAATGCACAGAAAACACCTGCCTCCAAAACTGTGACACCCATCGAGACCAACCAGCAATGTTAGCTCAGTGTCAAAATGTCTTCAGCGGGAAGAACAAAAAAGAGTTGGACAGGTTTGGCCTTTTAAAGGAAGAAAATATAGTTGTTGTTTTTTCAAAACTAAAAGGCAAATCTTGGAAGAACGAATCTTAATTTGATGAATGAGCTCGAGCGTTAAACTAAATATTTTGGACAGAATGCATATGACAGTGAGAAAGAGCAACGTGAGAACTTGTTTGTGACCTCAAGCCGAAACAGTGACATCCTTTATGCATATCCTGTTATCTGAAAATGACTAGAGCTCATTTCTGTGGAATACAATATGTCATGTCATATGATCTATATGTACTTTATTGTAGCTATTCTAGTTTGTAGTCCAAATGCAGTCCAGCGTTGTCAATACAATGTGAAACTATGTTATATTGTGTGGATGATGAGAGTGCCAACTAAGCCTGACTAAGATTAGCTTCGCAGTTTGTTTGTGCATTATGATGCCTCATCATTGAGCGGTGGTGTCCATATTTCTGTCACTGATGATTTAGTTTGACAGTAAGAAAAATGTTAAGAATATTGGAAGCAATATAGTAGCATGTTGTCCTGTTTTGTGTTTTATGTCTGTTGTATGAACCTTTGAAATTACTAAGATTTTGAATGAATAGGTTTACATGTACTTCTTTTTGTAAGTTATGAAATGCTGCTATTTGATAAGTAAACTATACAAAATATTTTAGTGAAAAATATGTCTGGTCTGTTGATTAGAGACATGCTCTGACAGGGTGGAGCATAAACTGAGGTGTATAGAATGCTATACAGTATTGGTAAGATAGTAAAAGTAATAATAGACTCCATAGTATGACCTGTGCCAAACTAGACCTCTGCAGCTTCTGAATTTGTAGATGTGCGATCAAATGTTAGATATCAATAACTTGTTTAGAAGTGCTGATCAAGTGCCAATCAACCACTATCTTTTAAGTTAAGAAAAGATAATCAAATACATTACTTAAGAAAACAAAGGACAAAGAACTTTTTGTGCATTGTTTTATCACATAGGTACATAGAGTAAGAGTTAAAGATTGTGATTTTTATGGATCCATGTTGTTTTACACTCCATGCATCCCTTGTGTGTTTGTTTGACCTGTGGCTTAAGTACCGCTGTTTTCTCACAAATGTCTCTATAGGCCAGCATGGACTAAGCATAACATGTTATAAGCATCCATAACATAGCCATTAACAATCAAACAATGTGTTTGTGGAGTTCGGTGTTATCTTTTTGCACGTCTTCTATTGCATGGTTTCAAAGTAAAATTATGGAGGAAAAAAAATAGAAAAAAAGTCTAAAAATTTGCGATGAGTCTCGCAAAATTCAGACATAAACGCTGCATGCAGTCAAATGTATATCTCTTTAAGTTGAACTCACTTCATGTTAAAACTGTTGATCTTTACGTTGTGAGTTGGGAGGGAGCTCATTATTGTCATGTTGGCCCGAAAAAAAAAAAAAAAGACACAAACATGAACACACATCGGAGATCGGATTTCTCATGGATTGAATTCATCTCTAACCATCATCTGAGAAGACTCATTTTTTTAAATTTTTGTTAGATCCAGAGGAAGATTATAAATGTGAAACAAGCAAAGGTGAAAATGTTACTCAGTGCATTGGCACTTTGTGTTTTTAGGATCTCAGTTGGAACCTCATCATTAACTTAACCACATTTTTCTGTCACAGCTTGAAAGCCCAGATCTAATCTATGAATGTACTCATTTCTTTTGTTTTCTTTTGCTTTGTTTTATGGTTTCGGTGAATGTCTATCTGTCTTTAATGTAAATTCACGGCAGGAATGTCAACTACATGTAAAGTTAATACGTAAAAACAGGTCCAGTCAGGTAGGCCTCACACGGCCACAGTCATCAACCAGATATGCGAACACAACTTCCGATTCGCTGTCAACATTTTCCTGTTTGTTTGGTGTTGCATAAATGCACTTTACTGATCAGCTGGTGGGAAATGAGGCAAACCGTGTTGGCTTTCCACAACCTTGTTGTTGTCATCCTTTGTTGTCCTGATTTGGATTTTCCTTTCTGTGTTGGGTCTTAAGAATGATGGGAAGGGCTGGGATCTCAGACAAACTAGAAAAGTAGCACCTGTTTCCTCTCTGGGAGGCCTCTATGCAGCAGAGGCCCTGAGGACACAGGTCTCCATTCTGGTTTTAGATTGCAAATTAGGATATTTTTTTCTTGTTTTGCCAGAATTTTTGAAATGAAACCCCGAAATGAAGGATAAAACATCTAGCTGATGTTCCAATCAGATCTGAGACATTTTTGGCACCAGCATCCTGAAGAGTGACTCTGCCACCCCATATGGAAGAAAACCACAAAGTGAAGCTGTGATTGGTTAAGGCCTGGTTGGATCAATGATTTATCTGTTTCATTGCTCTTTGTTTCACATCTACAAGCCAGACCAATTGGCAGTGTCATTCCCTTAAGTGATTTAGTTGGTTTTGATTTTCACTCCAAACATGTTCTGGACATTCATCCGCCCCCTGTGGAGCCCCTTCACAAGAAGGCTGGGACTGGTTTAAAACGCTACAACACTGGCTACGGCTGCTTACTCCACTCTTTGAACCAATTCTACCTGAGTCTCTCTCTCTCAGTCTGCACGATACCACAACTTGTGTTTCATTACAACAAGAACCTGCAACTGTGTCCACCCTTTAAACGGGTTAAGGCTTTTCTGGGAAAAAATACAACAAAAATAGAATTGTTTGCCAACCAGACATGAGGCCATTTCTGTGTTTGACCCTCAGAACCTCCCATGGACGTTGTTAACCTTCTACATCCTCAGAACTCATGTGTATGTTGGAGATTGAACTCTCACACTCTGGAAGACTGTTCTGGTTTTATTTTTTATTTGACTGAATGCTTGCTTATGTGTAAATGTAAGGAAGCACATTTGTACTTTGCAAAAGTATTCATGTTTTTTCCTTTTTGGGGTTTGCTTTGATGTCGTTTAACCTGTGTTCGTTCCATCTCAGAAAAAAATGGACTGACAGCATAAGATCAAATATTTCCGGCTTGAGCAAAGTGATCTTTTGTTCATTGGGTATATTTCTCTTTGATATAAGTGAGAACAGTTCTGTCTTTCTGTTGTGACAAACGAGGAGAATGTGTGAAAGTCCGCAGTGTAAACTACTTAAAGGGCTTTCTCTGAGAGCATTTATACGAGTCCTTTGAACGTGTTTCAGAAAGAAAATGCCTTCTTGTGCCATTTCGGGGGGAAAAAAGTGAGAAAGCTTTCTGTGGCAAATATTTGTCCATAAGAGTGCCAAATAATTCCATACTGAGCCAAAAGGCAGCCAGCCGTCATAACTGTTGGATCTGTGGGATGATCCCGTCCCAGTTCCGCTCCCCTATAAAAAACGTCACCCTATTTGTGAAACGTTGGAGCTCATGAACCATTATCATTATGCTGCCAGTCTGTTTTCTGCTTTGGTCAGAAATATCTCAGAAGCAGGATATTTTCTATAAAAAGACAACAGATACTATGGTGAGGGAATGAGAGGATAATTTAATCATCATTGTTTCTGTTTGTTTATTTGGCATTATTCATAATAGATTTAACGGTAATGACTATTTAATGTAACTGTAGTACTGTGTTTGTAAAAGAAATTCAGTGAGTTGTGTTCTATGACTCGTGGACTACCAGTGAAGTCAGCATTTCAGTGTTAATAATTGAATTGTTTTTTAAAGATTATTTTTGCGACGGCAACAAAGAGTCATTATAAATGTTCATTTTAACATCACTTGTCTTCTGTTTCTTTCTTTCTCCGCTTCGTCTTCAGATTGGTGTTTTATGAAAAGGTCAGATTCAGACAGCAGCAACCAACACATTTTATGCATGAATTCTCAGATGTTTTATGGAAATGTTGCTGACAGGACATAAAATGAGAGGGCAAAAATCTTGCTCACAAACCTACATATTTTTCCTGGTTTATATAAAGTTCCTTACAAAAAAAGATTCAGAAGTATTTCACCGTTTTGTTACAAACGACATACTTATTACAATTTATAGAGCTTTTTCTCAGCACAACATAGAGGATAAATCTGAAGAATATTCTGGACTTTCACCCTTTTCTTTTTTTACAAACATCCATCCATCCATCCATCCATCACAGGGGCCGTAGCTTAAACAGGAAGACCCAGACTTCCCTCCCCCCAGCCACTTGGTCCAGCTCCTCTGGAGGAATCCAGCAGAGAGACAATGTCCCTCCAGCGAGTCTTGGGTCAATTCTTCAAGCTCAGTCAGACCGACAGGAGAGGCTTTGTTCACAGTGATGTTCATGTCTTGCCGCTGTCTGGGATTTGACTAGGCCGGTCTAACACATGATCATTCCTTACTCTAATACAGTTTTTTTCCACACTGCCCTGGTTGTTTTAGATGTTTCCCTGCTTCAGCACAGCTGATCGAATGCTGATTAAAAGGCTTCTGCTGAACTGAAACCATCTGAATCAGGGAAACATGTAAAACCGGGGAGTCAAACTCATTTTCATTTCGGGCCACGTCACGCCCCTGAATGTCATGAAAGGGCAGGTTGTGGCAGACAGTAAGGATAAAATTAAACTAACAAACACTAAAATATGAATAAATATCCATATCTGGATTTGAGAAGCACTTCTTAAAATTAAACAATCCTATTCAAATAAACACGGATTTGATTTGACTAATAAAATAGTATTTATGTGCACATAAATAGAACTTACAGATTCCATTTATATGTTACACTGGGGCTTAGAGGGCCACTTAAATGGCTACGGCAGGCCAGATTTGGCTTTCGGGCCTTGAGTTTGATATTTGTGATCTAAAATATGCATGGCAGTGTGCCTTGAGGACCAGGGAAGGAAAACAGCTCTGAACCCTTTCTATTGTTTCTGTGACTGTATGTTTGAGCTCTTTGTTGAACCTCAGCTCCAGTCTACATTTTTTGGTAGCTTTGCATTTAGCTCCATCCATCGTCACATTAGCCTTTCTGTCCCTGCTGAAGAAAAGCATCTCTACACCGTGGTCCTGGTGTGTCCAGGTTCATGTGGATGGTTGGTTTTTTCTGTCACGGATTTTGCATTCAGGCTTTCAACAATAACTTTCCTCATTTCACTTTCCCTGACCTGTCACTTTAGGTGGACAGCCGTGTCTTGCTGGGCTTGTAGTTGCCCATTCTATTCCCATGTTCAGTTGATAGATTAAGCAGAGCTCTGTGAGATGTGTTAGGATGGTATTTTTTAACCTAACCCAGCTTTAAACGTCTTCACATATTTCCTCCTGACTTACTTGCTGTGTTTCTTGGTCCTAACGACGTGTTGAGGCTTGAATCCCCAAAAAAGAAACCGTTGCAGCTATTTCAACCTGATGAAAACAAAAGTAAGGGGAATGAATAGTTTTGAAAGGTACTGTAGCCTTACATTACTGACAATACAAGCAGCAAGTGACGCTTAGAGAGAATTATTGAATTCAAAATATCGTTTGAGCTAATAGTTAAGTGTGTATACACACTGCTTGCATCATCCTACACCAGGTTGTTGAGAGTCGGTACCTATGTACAGATTGCAGGCTTGGTGTGTCATCTAGTTCCAACATCACAGGCACATGATGGATGCTACCATCCCACCTCATGCACCAGCCACACATCCATCCCAGTTAAACTCTAGGAACTAGTCATCCTGTCTAATGTGACAGCAGCCCAGTGTGGAAACAGAATGCAGGGTCCTACTGGTTTGATGACCAGGACCCACTGGATTACTGACAGTCAGATGCTCCAGCCGTTGCTTCTAACTGTGACTACCCAGCTCCTTCTTTACATTTTCGTCCCTAATCTGACCGAAAAATAGAGTCATAATTTTATTTGATCGAGTTCTTTTTTTTTAGGGCAAACATTAATTTTGTACTTATTTAATGTGTCTAATTATCTTGTTGGGGTCTATCTTAACATATTACAAGTGGTTTAATTTAGCTAAGCATCTGATGTTTGCATCCTTATCTCTCTAACAAAATCTGTCAAAAACACGTTTTAATATTATCATTCATAAATGAGGGCCAGCATTTTACGTTCCCCACACCTCCCTCTCTGGATTTCTACAGTTCCATGCTTTAGGTGAGTTCCCATGACTACCAGGTGTGACTACTGTACATTTTTAACAGATGCACTCTATGGCTGGGCAATATATTGATTATATTAATTTATCAAATCTTCTGTTTATGAAGAATTAAATTTTTGAAAGTCGGGAAAACAGAAGAAAAAAATCTGCAGCACATCTCTTGGGTTTCCATCATTCATTGATGTCAGCCTGTCCATTTATGAAGATATTTACAAATAATAATAAGACGTAATAATAAGTAGATTTGAAACATTTAATTATAAATGCCACAGTTATTATCTGATTTAATAAAGTGAGGACAGGTGCAGAGATATATTAGTTGCACCAAGACAGCCCTGATCTGTGAAAACATGAGATCAATGATTACAGAGAGTCCCATGAATTACACATACCTCAGGTTGTGAACTTAATAAGGATCTGGAATATTTTGGAAGCCGGATTAAAATAAAAATTTTCTTCAATTAGTTCATAGTCAGACTAAAACGCTGTAAGAAAAGCATGCTGCCCAAAGGCCTGAAGTAAACAGGCTGTAAATGTTGTGGAAGGTCATGTGACTCCCCAACCAGATACTGTTTTCCTCTCCTGCCTTGTCTAGTTCTGCAGCTCACTTGGTGATTGTTGATACATTCATGACTAAAAGTGTAGGTACCCAGTCCACCCTGACCGTGGCATATGTGAGGACAGCTATGCGTCACATACAACAAACTGCCCAACATTGCATGTTATTTACACCTTTTTTATTTGAACCCATATAAGCCCTTCCTGTAATATGAGCCGTAGTCACTATCGTGTTGAGCAGTGCAGACAGGAGACAGCATGCACCATGAGAACTGCACTTCTGGAGATTCTGTGATTGAGCTGTCTAATCATCACATTAATATGTATCAACATTTCTAAGATGCTTTGGTTTGACCAATATTTCAATTTATCAGTCCCAAAGACAAAAGCTTTGCTTGCTGCAAATACAGTGTTCTGAAAAGTATTTCACCTCTTAGCTAAACTGGAGGCACTTCCAAATAATTCATCAGATAATCAACATGACTTTAAAAAGGTGGGTATTCTACACATTTTCAGTTTGGAGGCAGCAGCTTTTTTACTTAATCTCCCAGATAGAGATTATGAAAATAAAATAAAAAAACTGAAGAGGAAAAAGAACTACGGATGACATCCTCAGACACAATGCAAGAATGGGAAGAAATCCAGGAAAATTGCAGCTGGAGCGCATATTTCTTTGAGTGGACATTAAGACCCAATCAAAACCATGAGATGCTAAACAAACACCCTGCAGGGTATTCTCCCATGATGTTATACTGCCTTGTACAGTAGATTTTTCTAGTTCCAAATGTGTTCTACAACACAAGGTGAGTATGTTACTTGCTGCAGCAGTAGAGAAACTCCCAGATGTACCATTCAGGTTTTATCTCTATTACTTACAGGTCAATACTCGTACAATAAATCTTATTCTGACTAGGTTTAGTACTAATACAATTAATAAGATGATCTGTGGAGACAGGCTGCATAGTGGTGCCGTTTCATTGTTGCCTTGTAGCAAGAAGGTGTGGGTTCAAATTCCAACTTAAATCTTTCTGCATGTGTGGGTTCCCTCTGGGTAATCCTGCTTCCTCCCAAAGACCAAAAAAATGACCGTTAGGTTAATTGGTCTCTATAAGTTCTCCTTAGGTATGAATGTGTGTGTCACGAATGAAGCCCCACACGAATCCTTTATAACTCTGTATTTATTTAAGAGACCGGCAACACATGTGCTAACGGTACATTATCAATGGGACAAAAACGCTTCCTGCTACGTATCACGTCATTACGTTGTTACGTTCAGTACCCGGCTGGATACCGTAGCCTAGTACAGACAACCATTATCTCACAACATCTGCCCTTTTTAAGGAACAAATGAAAACAACCTCCTCCCCCTGAACTGTAAATAAATAACAACATGGATCAACAGTATCAGTTTCAATTTGACAGCATGGAATCTTTTCTTTCCCTTTTTATTTATTTATTTATTTTTACTCTCCCCTAACCGCTCCACCACTGAACACTGTACATTATTGGGGTAGACTACCCTCAGTCCTTGGAAGGGATTATGAGCGAGAGAGAGAACTCCCCTACTCATTTCAGTTCTCTTTCACATCCGTGGTACCTGTAGGAACAAACCAAACACTATCACAGATCTAACAAAGTGATTTTTAAAAATGTATTTATTTATTTTTTGGTGAACTTTAAAGTCATAGTCTCTCAGTCTCTAAATCTGAGAGGAAGTTTAACCTTGCGGCCTTTGGAGGTTAGTCTTCGGGGAGTGGTGGACTGGAGAGGGGACCACGGGGCGGGACCTGACGATTCCTGGCCCTGTGATGGCTCCTGCGGAGTCGTCACCGATGTAGCTGAGGAACTGCCGACCTGTGGTGGTGGGATAGAGGCAGAACCGTGCTGTTGCTCCGCTGGATTGGCCATCTCAGGGACAACCTGAAGATGCCGCCTGTTGCGACGGGTCACCGTACTGTTGTCCATTTCCACCACATAGGATCTTGACTCCTTGGACTTGCTGATGACTGTGGCAGGAGTCTTCCACTCTTTTTCCCCATCGAGCTTCACCTGGACGCTTTGACCCGGGCGTAGTTCAGGGAGGGGACGAGCTGAATGTGGTCTGTTTGAAGACGGACTCGGCCCATCCCCTTGATGTAACGGGTAAAGTCCTCACAGGCCCACACAGATGCCAAGCACTCCTTCTCGATCTGTGTATATCGTCTTTCTGCATCTGTGAGAGTTCAAGAACAAAAAGCGACAGCTCGCAGCTCTCCGTCATGGTCCTGCAACAGGGCAGCACCCAGGCCATAACTGCTGGCATCTGCGCTGACTATAGTTGGTCGGCCTGCATCATAGTAGCATAATGCAAATGCATTATGCTACTAGCAAAGCAAAGCGAAAGCATTCAGCAAAGCGAAAGCTTTGCTGAATGCTTGCTCTTGAGGCTCACCCCAGATCCACGCAGTCTCTTTTCTGAGTACACTTGTGAGCGGCTGTAGCATGGTGGACAGGCCAGGAAGGAATTGGCCTAGGTAATTTATCTGTCCTAGACCCTGACGAAGTTGCTCCACGTTTGTAGGGCTGGGTAGCCTGGTGATGGCCTCCACTTTGCTGTTATCCGGTTTCACCCCATCAGCGCTGATTATGTGCCCAAAAAACTGTAGTTCAGTCCGTCTGAAGTGGCACTTCGCCCTGTTGAGCTTGAGGCCCGAAGCTTTAATGGTGCGTAGCACTGCATCCAGGCGGTGGTCGTGTTCATCCTTAGTACACCCATAGACAAGGATATCGTCCATCACGACGACAGTCCCCTCCAGGCCCTTGAGCAGCGTGCTCATCAGCCGCTGGAAAATCTCAGGCACTGATGTAATCCCAAATGAAGGTGGTTAATTTCTGGCAGCTGGGGTCCAACGGGATCTGCCAGAACCCGCTTGAGGCATATAGAGTGGAGAAAAACTTGGCTCCGGCTAACTTGGGTGTTATATCATTCAGTGTGGGCACAATGTAGCGCTCCCGCTTTACTCCCTTGTTCAGCCTTTTTTAATCCACACACACTCTGACCTCTTCCTTGTCGCGCTTTGGAACAGGCACCATCGGTGCACACCAGTCTGTAGGTTCGGTGACTTCCTCTATGATCCCTAGGTTGAGCATGCGCTTTAGCTCTTTCTCAACTCTTGGTAGAAGTGGAAAGGGAACTCTGCGTAGAGTATTTACACGGCACTGCATCCTCCGTCAGTTTTATCTTGACAGGCTCACAGTTCAGTAGTCCTATTTCTCCAAACACATCCTCCAGTAGGGTGCTGTTGATTTCGTTGACCCTAACAACCAGTCCCATCTGCTTTGCCACAGACTTATCCCCTAAGTTGCTTGCATATTGTCTTTAATGACTGTGATCCACTGTTGATATTTTTGTCCCTTGTACATGGTAGTGGCAAGAAATGTTCCCACACACACTACTTTCCCTGAACACTGTCGGCCTGGAGATTACCAGCCTGGGCCTCGGTTGCAACCCATTGAACGTCTCTTCTGTCATAACGGTTGTGTCGGCATGGGTATCAATTTCAAAATCCACTGGGTTGCCATTCACCGTCAGCTTGATGTCCCAATCTGTGTCCGAGTCCGGTTCCTCTATGACCGTTGGCATTGACTCTGTTACAGTTCCCAGGAAAAGTCCTCCAATGAAAAATGAATCGTCCTCTGAATCCGCCACGGCCTCTGTCCTAACTTCTTTTAGCATTCGGGTTTTACATCCAACTTCAAAATGGCCCATCTTATTGCATTTTCTGCATATTTTATTGCAGGCAGGACAGCTCTCGTTTTTATCATGCATTCTATTGCACCATTCGCATTTCTGTTTAGCGTCACTGTGTTTTTGTCCCTGTGGCTGTCGTGGTTTATCATAGCTCCGCCTCATGTTGCTGTACCATTTATGTCTCACCTCGTTCAGTCCTGTTTCTATGCACTCAGCGCTTTGTTGTTTGATCTGCTCGCTCTGGCGCACGAGCTGACCCGCCCTCTCCAGCGTTAGATCCGCCTGGAGCTGCAGCCTCTGTGAAACATCTTTGTCGGATATTCCTATCACAATGCGGTCCCGAATCTCCGGACGAACGCCTCCGTGGTCTCATCAGCCTGTTGGATCCGCTTGTGGAAGCAGCTACGTATCACGTCATTACGTCATGGATGACGGTCCGTTTGGGGACAATGTTTTCGTTGAACTTTTCCATCACAATGTTAAAGTCAAACTCAGGGTGTGGAATAGCATCCGTGGCAGCAGGAAACACAAATGAACTGTAGATAGGCTCTGCATCCTTCCCCATAGAATAGAGGAGCAAATTCACCTGAACCTCACCGCTCTCTGTATCCAACTTCGAAGCCACGCGAAAATGGGAGAACCTCTCCCTCCACATTGGCCACTCTGCCGGGTGGGTGAAATCGAACAGCTCCGGGGGACCAAACTCTGCCATGTCGTCTCCGGTGTTAGCGTGCAGTCCTGACTTCTGACACTGACTTCTGACACCATGTCACGAATGAAGCCCCACACGAATCCTTTATAACTCCATATTTATTTACGAGACCGGCAACACATGTGCTAACAGTACATTATTAACAGGACAAAAACGCTTCCTGCTACGTATCACGTCATTACGTTCAGTACCCTGCTGGATACCGTAGCCTAGTACAGACAACCATTATCTCACAACAGTGTGTGAACATGGTTTTTCGTCCTGTGTATCTCTGTGTTAACCTGACTGCCGACCTGTCCAAGATGGACCTTGCCTCTCGTCAGATGACTGCTGGAGAGATAGACCAGCCCTCCCTGCAACCCTCAAGGATAAGTGGCAAAGATGGAACTCAAGTTGCAAGATTAAAATCAATAACATTTTAGAAACCCTGTTTATACTACTTAATGAATAGCCTGTTTGTACTCTAAACAACTCAAGAATACAATCTTACAAATGCAGCAAAACACATTGAAATGTACATTAAAAACAATCCTTAAATTCTTTTATCCTAAGCTAATTATCGCTGCCCAGACACAACCCTCTATTTTAGATCTCCATTGAAATGTGACTGGAAAGATCAGTTTTAAAGGGGAGCAGCTGTGTTTAGCTGATTTGGCTAGCAGCAGCTGTGTGAGGTGCTAGCAGTGGTTGCAGCTTGCAGGAAGGCCTTGTGTGTGTGTACCTCTTGGGGCTGCGGCTAGCCACCATTTGCCTTCGGGTTGACCTCTCAACTTGACTTAGCACTGCAGCTTTTGGCTCTTATCTTCTCCAATGGACTAGTCCTTTTTCACAGGCAGCCTTCAGCTCATCAGCATCTGCTGTTACTTAGTAGCGCGTTCCTGTTAATAGGACCACTTTTTCAGTAACGATTAATCTAAAGCGTTACTATTTCCATACAGGTAATCGTATTAAAACACTTGTTCAAGCCACTGTGCGTTACTATTTTTATAATTTTCTTGCGGCGGCAAAAACAAGGAAACAAGCAACAATAATATAAATATGATCTTAAGTTCTTTTAACAACACTGTTGCCGTCTTTTTCTGTTGTAATCCGAAACAGCTGATCATCTCCTTTGCAGTCGCCATGTTTGTTTTGGCCTGAGTTCTGTAGCCTACTCTGTAATCTACCCCCTAGTGGAACTCTCCAGTATTACATGGAGTAAGCAAGCAAGTTTGTCCCCAAGACAGTTTGTTGCCGGCGTCAACGATACATAAGGTTAAAAAACAAGTATATTTCCTTACTGTTAAAATGCACTTCCAATAAAGTGAGTGTTGTTTCTATGTTGAGGTAGTAGGGAGTGTTATTGAAGTAACTAACAATGTAACTTGTAATCTTTTGTAGTTACTTTCAAAATAAAGTAATCAGTAAAGTAACAAAGTGACATTTGGAGGGAGTAATCAGTAGTCAGTAATCAGATTACTATTGTAAAGTAACTATGCCAAAGCAGTCGGTGGAGTGAGAGCCAGCACGGAGGAGAAGCTCTACAAGCTCTAGGTGAGTGTTTTAAGTGCTATAGCTAGTGCTAGCTCCTGTTAGCCAAATGGTGTCATACATGCGACTTCTGATTTGTAGGCAGTTTAATTGAGAAATTATACAATTAGATAAATTCCAAATCACTTGAAAACCACAGTCGAAATGTTCATAATTAGTTATCATTTAAACTGGGGTACAGGATATGTGTGATTCAGGACGTAAGACAAAGTGGACCAGATTGTCCGTTAAATATTTTTTCGGCCAGGGGACCCACGGTCCAACCGGAAGGGGAGGAGACTTAGGCTCCCCATGATAATAGACTAGTCTAAAAATGACATAGAGCTCTGAACTGTAAAAGAAAAAAAAAGAAAAGAAAAATTGCGAATCGAATCGTGACTCTAAAATTGTAAATCAAATTGAATTGAGGATTTGGAGAATTGTGACACCCCTTTTGAATAGATTCAGCTTAAGGTCAAGAACATTAATATCTGCCTGCACAAAGCTTTTTGGTAGGCTACAATGTTAGATGTTTTTAACAAGCGAAACTATTTAGAATCTGTGCAGCATTATTTTGATGTATAATTGTGGAGCGTTGTGCTCAGGGGTTCAAGCATCATTGATGGGCCAAAGGCAAAGCTGGATTCGGTGTTGTATTACAAGGATACGGAATACAGTGTTGTCATTCTGACAAAGAAGGGCAAAGAAATAGAAAACATTTAAACTGATGGGGATATAAACTGTAAATGATTGAACTGAAGTTATTTGTAAAGTACCTCGAGAAGACATGTGAATTGTCGCTATATATTAAGTAAACTTAATTGAACTGAAATATGCAGTAAATGGTGGTATGCGAAGATAACCTGTTGCTTTGTTTTATTGACCTTGCTGGAATAAATGCCCACCTTCTTTTCCAGGAGTGCATGGATAACCGCCATTTTCTACACCATCGTGTGGAGTTTATAGATGGGAGGGTGTCAGCTATCAGATTAAGTGGAATAGAGTGACCATGGCCATTTAAAAAGGCCTAAAGGGGCTCCCTCTGACACGCCATCTTCTCTCTCTGTTTCTGTAGTCAACACTTAAACATCCTGCGAGGGTGTTTGCATCACATTATTAACTTTCTGGTTTTAACAAGGTCTATATCTTGTTTTACCAAAAAAATTCCTGGGTATTATGAGAAATGTTCTCGTTTTAATGAGATAATGCTCCTGATTTATTTCCCAGCTCTGGCAGTTCAACATTTCAACTCTTTTTTACAACGCTTGTAAAAAATACGTTTTTTATTAAAATGTACAAAAATACCAAGAGTAATGATCAGACATATAGTCAGTCTATTAGTCTACAGTTTATCAGCAAAAAATAAATAAAAATTAATAAACATACAATTTTTTTCAATGCCTTAAATGAAATATATGGATTTTTCATTTTTAAAATGTAAAAACATCTGCATGAGCATAGGAATTGAGCTAAATTTGGATATTCCACATAATGGGCAAAACAAAAATTGTGCTAAATGAACATAGTGTGTACTAAAAATTTCATCAAAACATGACAGAGTATCTTGGTTATTTTGTCTGTGGAAACCTTTACAGTCTTTTTTATATTTACCCTACAGACTATTCTTTGAAATATATTCTGAATCTACAAAGATCCCCATTCCAAAGAAAACCCTGTTCTACATTTCTTTACATGTAGTACTCTAGTACCCATGCAGCACTTATCCATAAATTGTTCTCTGTGATGCAGTTAAATGTGCGTTGGCACATACTTTTTGTATTTTTTTAGGAATTTATGGAATAACGTTTAAGAATTTAAGACTTAATGCCAAATTGAAAAACTGTAATACTTTGAAGTGACATGTAAGCTCTTCATTTTGTCACAATTCCTTTATTGACTACGAAACCAGGGATCATTTTTCATTCCCTAGGTAAAGCGAACTTCATTGAAAAAGTGGAATAGGAACTTAGAGGTCTAAATGGTTATGCAGTGTAACTGAAAAAGGTAAAGCTGAGGTATTGATGAAGATGCTTTGTAGAGACATGTTCTATAGAGAGCGAAAGGATAACCGAACTAGTGGACAGTGGTAGATAGTTCTCTACCATAGAAGTTCTCAATCATATTTATGAAGAAAAAAAGCTAAATATGCATATATATATATATATATATATTGGTCTGGTTCAAACTATTACTTCCTCACTGCATTTGGTGCTAGACAGTGTGGCCCCCTTAAAAAAGAAGGTAATCAGCCATAGGAGGTTGGCTCCCTGGTTTAGTGCAGAGTTGTGTACTTTAAAGCAGAATCCTAGGAAACTGGAGAGAAAATGGTGCTCTACACATTTAAATGATTCCTTTCTAACCTGGAAAAATAATCTACTACTTTATAAAAACGACCTTCAACAAGCTAGAACAGAATATTTCTCATCATTAATTGAGGTAAATAAAAACAATCCTAGGTTTCTTTTTAGTACAGTTGCCAAACTTACACAGAGTCATAGCTCTGTTGAGCCAAATATTCCCCCTTCTCTCAGTAGTGATGACTTTATGGGATTCTTCAAAAGTAAAATAAATTATATTAAAAATAAAATCATTGGCATTCTCTCAAACATGATTAATTTTCTTTCAGTAAATGAGGCAGTATCAGAGAGAACTGTAGAACCATGTTAATGTCTGTACTGTTTTGATTCTGTTGAACTTTCGGAATAATTAAAAATATTATCAAGACATGACATTTAAATCCCCTATTAAACAGGTTTCTAAGATTCATTTCTTCCACCTCCGGAATATTGCTAAAATCAGAAACATCCTGTCCAGGAGCAATGCAGAGAAACTAGTCCATGCATTTGTTACTTCAAGGCTGGATTACTGTAATTCCTTTTTATCAGGAAGTCCACAAATTGCAATTTAAAGCCTTCAGGTGATCCAAAATGCTGCAGCAAGAGTTCTGATGAATATTAAAAAGAGAGATCACATTTCTCCTGTTTTAGTTTCTCTCCATTGGCTCCCTGTTAAATCCAGAATAGAGTTTAAGATCCTCCTCCTTACTTATAAAGCCCTTAATAATCAGCTCCATCATACATCAGAGATCTGATTGTTTCATATGTTCCTAACAGAACACTTTATGCTCAGAATGCAGGTCTACTGGTAGTTCCTAGGATTTCTAAACGTAGAATAGGAGGCAGATCTTTTAGTTATCAGGCTCCTCTCCTGTGGAACCAGCTCCCAGTTTTAGTCCATGAGGCAGATACTCTGTCTGTTTTTAAGACTAGGCCTAAAACCTTCCTTTTTGATAAAGTTTATAGTTAGTGTGGCTTAGGTTATCTTGAGCTGTTTTTGTAGTTATGCTGCTATAGGCTTATGGTGCATTCAGACCAAGAGCTTTGTCAGCGTAAGGCAAATCTCACAAAGCATCTAGTTTGACGCTTCTATGTTGAAGCTTGCAAAGTCTGCCGCTTCTGAGTAAAAAACAACGCGTGGGCGGGGCTTCTTCTGTTGCTGTACGTTCTGAACTATGGCAGATAGTAATGAGAGAGTGGCTTGGCTTTATTTGCTAAATAAAGTTAGACAACGTCGACTTCGGCAACATCAGCGCCGTTTGTGGATACACCCTATTCTTCAGATGCGTTCTGAGTTTGGGAAGTTTAACCATTTGCTCCAGGAGCTACGTGTGGATGAGGTTCGCTTTCAGCGGTACTTCAGTCTGTCCCGCGCCTAATTTTACGACCTACTGGGCCGCATGGGAGCTAAAGTCTCCTACCAAGACACCCACTACAGGCGTTGAAGAGCGCCTGTCCATCTGTCTTTGGTAAGTGTTATGATTTTTTAAATCTACGTTATCTATACTTGTAGGTTTTTCCTGCTCCTGCTACATTCAAAATACGTGTAGTGACATCGCTACAATTATAAGCTCTAATTGGTAAACGCGCCGCTTCAGGGCCATCAGCACCGTCAAAAGATCAACTAGCTGAACTTCTGTGTTGCTGGCTTTATGAGCTTTGAAGCATGAAAAGCTTGAAAAGTTGACGGAGCCAAAGCTCACAAAGTGCCGCAGAGACCGTGACGTTCCTCCAACGGCCTCCGTCGTAGACTTAACATGTAATCTTGACGGCGCTGACGCTGACAAAGTCTGCGGTCTGAATGCAGCATTAGACTGCTGGAGGACAGACTGACCACTTTTCTTCTCTCTTCTACTTTTCTCTTCTACTACTCTCCAGCTATTTTTTGTCTGCTGTTATCGGATTGTTAACCCAGTTTTCTCTGTGTTTTTCTCCCCATAGAAGCTCCACCCGATCTGGTATCCTGCTCAACTATAAAGCCCCATGCTGGATGGGGAACATCGGCCCAGATGATGCTCAAAGTGACAGAGCATCCTCCAGGCTGTCTCTTCTCTGTCTTCTCAGACCGCCTGACGGTTGTGGCAGATGACCGCTTGTACTTAGCCTGGTTCTGGTTCTGCTGGAGGTTTCTTCCTTTTAAAGGGGAGTTTTCCCTCCCCACTGTCACTACATGCTTGCTCAGTATGAGGGATTGCTGAGGAATTGCTGTGGTTGGAGTCTGCATGATCCGGGCACAACCTCATGTTGATGACTCAGCACAATCTGCTGGGATTCCTTACATAGAAAACTTGTAACTGATTGGAATGTTTGTGTAATTGTTTTGAAATAAGTTTTCTTGTAAAAAGTGCCTTGAGATGACATTTGTTGTGAGCTGGCGCATTATAAATAAAAGTGAATTGAATAGAATAATCACCCAGCCCTAGGTGAATCCTCCTGCTAGGTTATTCTGACCATAAGTCTGACCAGACATCTGGAAATTAGTCCACATGTATTGCATATAGCTTGCCTCTCCTCCTGACGGGTTGCCCTAGCAGCATTGATTGACGGGTCAAATGCAGAGAACAAACTTTATCGTACAGTTGTATAATCACAATAAATGTTACAAATTCCCAAAATGTCTTAGTTTTTTAATGTGAAAATTTTCCTTGCAGTTAAATTTAAGAAATTAAAAAATACAATACTTTTGACCTTTGTACTTGTGTCACTCTACACTAACAGGTTAACTCACTGTTTCTTCCCCCCCCCCCTCTGTAGAATGCTGCCCATGGTCACCTTGAAATCCCCATAGGAATCATCTTCAGTGGTGAAAACAAAAGTCCAGACTTTCCCTACCAGGCGAGGATCCTTCTGGAACGCAATATAAGGCGTCTCTCCTCTAGTACCTTTTGCCGAGCCGTACTGTACCGTTACTATCGGTAACGCGACTCGACACGGATTTTTTAAATGTTGCTGAACCCTGATGCCAGATCTAATATTGTAAAATGATTCCACCAACCAGCATGTAATTAAACTGCAAATGATAATACAAGCGTATAGCTTGGACACTTTTATTGGACAGGTATAGAAAAAGTTCAGAAACAAAGTCCAGTATCACATGTCTGTGGGTCATGGTTTAGTCTGCAGCATCCCAGGAAGGTTTGATTGAAGGCAGATTCAAGGCATCGTGTCATCTCCACCCTCCGTAAGCCGGTTTCCTGCTTCTGCTCCATCAGAAGAAGGTGTTGATCCCGCTGCAACGGATCGCAGATATTTTACCAAAGTATTATGCTTACAGTGCATTTAAAACATACACCAAGAATTAAAATTAAGGAATACAAACCTATGTCTCACTGTGCTTCAGAAAACGTAAGTAGGTCATTCATATTTAGAAAAACAAAAAACGGCATCAGAACTAATTTGGATAACTGATAATAAAAAGAACTGTCATACTGAAGATAATATGCAGCTGAATAGGTTTATATTGTGAATAAAATATACAAGCGGCATGAAAGTTGCTTCTTACCGAGAGTACGAGACAGCGAACGTTCTCCGTTTCTCTACTTCGGCCTGCAGGTTAGAGCCGTCGGCTATGAACCACGATCAGCTCCGACTCCTCCTTGATAACCCTCTCACAGCAAGCAGCTCCATCCAGCTCACACTGAATCTTCTCTTCAGCCAACAAACTCAGAAATGCTGAAACTCCGTTTGGATCACAGTACTGGTTTTTAACGTTGTCATTGTTCTTCAGCAAATACTAAACACATCCACTCGCTGTAGTGAGGTTTCAAAATGGCGGTCGGTTTGTTGTTAAAAGACGCTGTCAAGTTACTGTCCAGTGACTCCGCCCTCCAGCCAATCAGTGACTTACAGCCGTCTGACGTCGCTTTTCAGTACCAGTTCAGCACGGATGGAACCACAGCTGAGGTGGTACGAAAAATAGTATCGGCTCGGTGCGGCTTGGAGCGGCTCAGCCAGACTTCTGCCAGTGGAGAGTAAAAGGTACTGAGGATGAGTCGATCCGAGTCGAGTCGAATCATACCGGTAGAGAGACGCCTATAGTAACGGATTTCATCTGCAGTCTTCCTTTGGCAATGTTTCTCCTGTTTGGACTGACTCATGCACTCTACTTGGAGTACCCAAAGTGCATGAAGAAAACATTCCTGTTCATTCAGCATATTATGCCGAATCTGGCACTAAACGATTTCCCTCCCAAGCGCCAAAGCCTGAAAAATAAGCCTGCTATTTGTGCATAGATACAGGTGCTGGCCAGTAAATTAGAATATCATCAAAAAGTTGAATTATTTCAATAATTCCATTCAAAACGTGAAACTTGTACATTATATTCATGCAATGCACACAGACCAATGTATTTCCAATGTTTATTTCTTTTAATTTTGATATTTATAAGTGACAACTAATGAAAACTCCAAATTTGGTATCTCAAAAAATTAGAATATTTTAAAGGCCAATGAAAAAAAATGTTTTTTTTTTTTAAATGTTGGCCAACTGAAAAGAATGAACATGAAAAGAATGTGCATGTATAGCACTCAATACTTAGTCGGGGCTCCTTTTGCCTCTATCACTGCAGTAATGCGGCGCGGCATGGACTCGATCAGTCTGTGGCACTGCTCAGGTGTTATGAGAGCCCAGGTTGTTCTGATAGTCGTCTTCAGCTCCTCTGCATTGTTGGGTCTAGCGTATTGCATCTTCCGCTTTACAATACCCCATAGATTTTCAATGGGGTTAAGGTCAGGCGAGTTTGCTGGCCAATCAAGGACAGGGATACCATGGTCCTTGAACCAGGTACTGGTGGTTTTGGCACTGTGTGCAGGTGCCAAGTCCTGTTGAAAAGTGAAGTCTGCATCCCCATAAAGTTGGTCAGCAGCAGGAAGCATGAAGTGCTCTAAAACTTCCTGGTAGACGGCTGCATTGACCTTTGACCTCAGGAAACAGAGTGGGCCAACACCGGCAGATGACATGGCACCCCACACCATCACTGACGGTGGAAACTTTACACTGGACCTCATGCAACGTGGATTCTGTGCTTCTCCGCTCTTCCTCCAGACTCTGGGTCCTTGATTTCCAAAGGAAATGCAAAAATTGCTTTCATCAGAAAACATAACTTTGGACCACTCAGCAGCAGTCCAGTCCTTTTTGTCCTTGGCCCAGGCGAGACGCTTCTTACGCTGTTTCTTGTTCAAGAGTGGCTTGACACACGGAATGCGACAGCTGAATCCCATGTCTTTCATGAGTCTCTTCGTGGTGGTTCTTGAAGCGCTGACTCCAGCTGCAGTCCACTCTTTGTGGATCTCCCCCACATTTTTGAATGGGTTTGTCGTCACAATTCTCTGCAGGGTGCGGACAGCTGTTTAGTCAGAAGTCTTCCCCATGATTGTGGAGCCTTCAGAACAAGACTGAGGGACCTTTTAAATGCCTTTGCAGGTGTTTTGAGTTAATCAGCTGATTAGAGTGGCACCAGGTGTCTTCTATATTGAGCCTTTTCAGAATATTCTAATTTTCTGAGATACTGAATTTGGTGTTTTCATTAGCTGTCAGTTGTAATAATAAAAATGAAAATTAATAAACACTTGAAATATATCACTATGTGTGGAAGGAAAGTATACAGTATAGAAGTTTCACGTTTTGAATGGAATTACTGAAATAATTCAACTTTTTGATGATATTCTAATTTACTGGCCAGCACCTGTATATATTGAATGAACGCTGTTCATTCAACAGCTTCATCTCAAGTTCTGGAAGTCATTATTGCATTTTTGTGTGTCTTTTTTTGGTTTTGATGGATGGCAAAACAGGGCTTAATTTGCTTGTCCAGCTTGGGCAATTCTTTATTCCATACTTTTTATTTTTGTTACCCAGTGTGTCACATCAAAGTTTTCTCTTACTACTGATATGATATACAGTTTTATCTGTTTAAAAGGATTTTTATAAAGAAGATGTTTTATTGAAAGTCCAAAACAGAAAAAATAACTGGTCAAAAGAGACTACATCAGAGACCACAAAAATGTCAACAATTCTTGTCTAAAAATTGCTAGGATCTACAAAAATGTGGTGAATGTTCCTGACAGGAATGTTTCTTAGAAAGACTATGTATGACAATTGAATTACTTTGATAGGAAAACAAAATTTATGTTTTTTATGAATAAAAAACGTTTTAAAAAACTGCCTTTTGTGTCATTGGTGGTACTAAAAATAAAAAATATACTTTTATTATCAATATTACTACAAGTATTGAGTGTGTTAGCCTTGATATGTTTAGTTAGCCTTAATTAAACATATGAGCTTTAGAGTAGCACTAATCAAACAATTGAGTTTTCTATTAGAAGGCTACTAGCCTTAAGTTAATGTACGTAAACAAATTAGTTTTGAAATAATGAATACATAAAAACATTATTTGGCCATGACTCCATATATTAATTTGTGACATTTGTACTTTTAATTTGACTAAGTATATCATTTTTTGTTTTTGTTCAATTACTCAAACCATTTGAAGAGAATCGGTTTCCTCAAATGATTTGAGTGTATTTAACTTATCCGGGTTTACAGTGTACTACAAATATTGAGTGTGTTTGCCTTGACATGTTAAGTTAGCTTTAATTAAACATAGCTTTAAAATAGTACTACACAAACAAGTGAGTTTTCTATCAGTACTTGCCTTAATAAGTTAAGTTAATAGTACATAAACAAATTAGTTTAGCAATATTGAACACTTTAGGTGGCTATGACTTTACATCTTAAGTTTATTACATTTTTACTTTTAAGTTGACTCTTCTAAATTACTTTTTTTTTCTGGTTCAATTGCTCAAACCATTTGAAAGGAATCTGTTTCCTCAAACGATTTAAGTGAACTTATCCGGGTTTACAGTGTGTAGTATTGTAAAATCTCCTTAATCCTGAACTGAACATAATTTCTGTTGCACAGATTTGATCATTTTCCTCTCCTGCCAATATTTGTGATAATGCATTGGTCATCCATATTTACAGGTAGATGGTTATAGGTTCTGCGAGGGATTGGCGACCTGTCCAGGGTGTACCCTTCCTCTTGCCCATTGACACCAGCCCCCCCGTGAGCCCTTGAGGATTAAGCAGTTTAGAAAATGGATGAATGGATGGATGGTTATAGGTTATGAAAACACTAAATTCGAAATCTGAGAAAATAACATGGTAAAAAGGTTTAATATTTTAGGCTCAAAGTGTCACACTTTAATGAGCTAATTATTCCGAACAGCATAGAAATGTTTTCTGAGCTTTTAAATGGTATCTCAGTCTGGTTCAGTAGGAATAACAATCATGGGAAGACTGCTGACCATTATTCCCTCTAATTTTGTATGTGTCTGAGCAAACACACAAACTCCCTGAGAAGGAAACTAGAAACCGGTTTAATATGGGATTTGAATGTCGTGTCTTGGTCAAAAATTACACAGATTTTCTTTACACTATTACTGGAGGCCAATTTAATGCCATCCAGATGAAGTGATTGACTAAGCAGTTTCTTTTTTAAAGCTTCAGGTCTAAAGACAACTTCTGTCATGTCTGAATCTAAAAGCAGAAAGTTAAGTCTTCCAGGTTTAAAGGTCTTCCAGACTTGCCTGTAATCTATCTAATTGATTGAATTTATGGATAATAATTTTTGTGTATCATCAGCATAACTGGAAATTTATACCATGCTGTTTAAGGACTTATTTAGATTATTTCCATTTGCTTTTCTTAAGATTAATATGCCTTTAAAAAAGGGTTTGAAAAACCAAGGGGACTCACTTATAAAGTGTGAGATTTTTAGAAAAAACAGTGGCAGAAAAATTCGCACACCTTTAAGCACACTAAGGACCTTGCTCACGCAAATTTCGGACACAGACGGCACTAGCAGCACAGCCGGTCAGATGAAAAAATGCAGAATTTCAGCCAAATTTTCAGATTGTAAATCAGCCAAGATTCATCCCCATCTCTGAACGAAGAATCTGAACGAAAACATGTTGAATTGAACAGAATTAGATCACAGTATTTCTTTTTGTACACACACACACACATATATATATAAATTATATATATATATATATATATATATATATATATATATATATATATATATATATAATTCATATATATATATATGTGTGTGTGTGTGTGGGTGTGTACAAACAAAAATACTGTGATCTAATTCTGTATATATATATATATATATATGCAGACGTGGACAAAATTGTTGGTACCCTTCATTAAATCAAAGAAAAACTCATAATGGTCACAGAAATAACTTTAATCTGACAAAAGTAATAATAAATAAAAATTATATAAATGTTGACCAATGAAAGTCAGACATTGCTTTTCATCCATGCTTCAACGGAATTATTTAAAAAATAAATGCATGAAACAGGCCTGGACAAAAATGATGGTACCCACAACTTAATATTTGGTTGCACAACCTTTTGAGGCAATCACTGCAATCAAATGATTCCTGTAACTGTCAATGAGACTTCTGCACCTCTCAGCAGGTATTTTGGCCCACTCCTCATGAGCAAACTGTTCTAGTTGTTTCCGGTTTGAAGGGCGCCTTTTCCAGACAGCACGTTTCAGCTCCTTCCAAAGATGCTCAATAGGATTGAGATCAGGGCTCATAGAAGGCCAGTGTTTTCCTCTTAGCCCTTCTTGGGTGTTTTTAGCTGTGTGTTTTGGGTCATTTTCCTGTTGTAAGACCCGTGACCTGCGACTGAGACCATGCTTTCTGACACTGGCCAGCACATTTCTCTCTAGAATCCCCTGATAGTCTTGAGATTTCATTGTACCCTGCACAGATTCAAGACACCCTGTGTCAGATGCAGTAAATCAGCCCCAGAACATAACCGAGCCTCCCCCATGTTTCACAGTAGGGACCGTGTTCTTTTCTAGATATGCTTAATTTTTCTGTCTGTGAACATAGAGCTGATGTCAAATGCCTTCCAGGGGCCAGGGCTGCGGACATTAGGTCCCATCTGAAGCTTTTGGCCAAGGACAAACGGCGGTATAGCAGGATCGTTATCCATGCTGGTGGCAATGACACCCGGCGACGGCAGTCGGAGGTCACTAAAATTAGCGTAGCTTCGGTGTGTAGGGCTGCCAAAAAGATGTCTGACTCTGTAATTTTTTCTGGTCCCCTGCCTGATCGTACTAGCGATGACATGTACAGCCGTATGCTTTCGTTCCACCTTTGGTTGTCAAGGTGGTGTCCAGAAAACGATGTGGGCTACATTGATAACTGGGGGGCCTTCTGGGGAAAACCTGGACTGTTACGTAGAGACGGCATCCATCCCACCGAGGACGGAGCTTCGCTTCTTTCCAGGAACATTGATAGGGTTATCTCTAGTTCCCCAAAGCCGTGACAACCCAGAGTCCAGCTCAGGGAACCCAGAGTCCAGGTCAAGGAACAGGGACTGCCACCCACCCACTACCCTATAGAGATAGTTTCCCGTCCACTACCCAAAACTAATGAATTAAAAGTTAATGCTACTAGAGCAAAGTATAAAAATCTCATAAAGATAAATAAAACTCGGACTGAACATAAAAACAAATCAATTAAATGTGGTTTACTAAACATAAGATCTCTCCCCTCAAAAACACTCTTGGTAAATGACTTAATTTGTGAAAATAATATTGATTTGTTTTGTCTTGCAGAGACATGGTTGCAGGAAGAGGACCATGTCACAATAAATGAGTCAACTCCCCCTAGCTACTTAAACTTTAGTGTCCCTCGAAGTACTGGTCGAGGAGGTGGAGTAGCAACTATCTTTCATTCCGATTTACTAATTAATCTCCAAAAAAATAATAGTTACAGTTCCTTTGAGCATCTAGTTTTTAGCTTTCCTCATACACATAACAAAGCAGTAAAGCCACTTTTGTTTGTGGTCTTATATCGTCCACCAGGACCTTATTCTCAATTTTTAGATCAGATTTCAGATTTTCTATCTGACTTAGTTTTAAACACTGATAAAGTCATTATAGTCGGAGACTTCAATATTCATGTTGATAATGAAAGTGATAGTCTAAATACAGCTTTTAACACTATCCTAGACTCAATAGGCTTTACTCAAAATGTGCAGGGACCAACACATTCTTGTCACCACACTTTAGATCTTGTGCTGACTTATGGCATTGACTGTGAAGAAATAACAGTCTTTCCACATAACCCTATCCTGTCTGATCATTTCCTTATCACTTTTAAACTTACTCTAATGGATCATATCAAACCTGAAAGAAAACTTCATTATACCAGAACGTTATCAGACAACGCTGTAGCAAATTTTAAAGAAGCTCTTCCAACTTTAATTTCCTCAGTTTATAAATGCAGAACAGAAAACAGTGATTTAACTCGTGACCCCTCACAACTTGACATTTTAGTTCATAGCGTTAATTCCTCCCTGCGTCGGGCAATAGACAAAGTTGCCCCCTTGAAAAGGAAGGTGGCTAGCCATAGAAGATTAACTCCCTGGTTTAATTTAGAGCTACGTACCCTAAAGCAGAATGTTAGAAAACTAGAGAGAAAATGGCGCTCCACGCATTTACATGATTCCTTTTTAATATGGAAAAATAGTTTATTGCTATATAAAAAGAGCCTTCACACAGCTAGAACAGCATATTATTCATCTTTAATCGAGGAGAATAAAAATAATCCTAGGTTTCTTTTTAATACAGTTGCCAAACTCACACAGGATCATAGCTCTATCGAGCCAACCATTCCCCAAGCTCTAAGCAGTGACGACTTCATGCAATTCTTTATAAATAAAATAGACTCCATAAAGAATAAGATAATTGGGAACCTTCCCAATATGCTTGCTTCCTCCTTAGTTAATGAGGCAGCCTCAAAAATGGTGGAACCTAATATATGCTTAAACTGCTTTAATGCAGCCGAACTTTGTGATGTACTAAAATTATTAGCTTCATCTAAACCTTCAACTTGCGTTTTAGACCCAATCCCAACTAAACTCTTAAAAGAAGTTTTCCCTCTGATCGCTGCTCCAATTTTAAATATAATGAATCTATCCTTAGTCAATGGATATGTACCACAGGAGTTTAAGATTGCTGTAATTAAACCTCTACTTAAGAAACCCTCTCTTGATCAAAACGACTTAATTAACTATAGACCGATATCTAATCTTCCCTTCTTATCTAAAATTCTTGAGAAAATAGTTGCACACCAGATATGTGAGCATTTAAACAATAATGAGCTGTTTGAGAAGTTTCAGTCAGGCTTTAGAGCTCATCACAGCACTGAAACAGCTCTGGTGAAGGTTACTAATGATATTCTCATAGCCTCAGACAATGGACTGGTGACCATTCTGGTCCTGTTAGATCTCAGTGCTGCCTTTGACACTGTTGACCACAATATTCTCATAGAAAGGCTTCAAAGTGTCGGTATAATAGGAACAGCACTAGGTTGGTTTAAATCTTATTTGTCTAACAGATTTCAGTTTGTTCAGGTAAACAATAGATCTTCCTCAACCTCAATAGTTACTTGCGGAGTACCACAGGGTTCAGTGCTTGGGCCGATTCTCTTTACTATATATATGCTTCCTATTGGTAAAATAATTAGGCAGCATGGGATAAAATTCCATAGTTACGCAGATGATACACAGCTATATCTATCCATAAATCCTGATGAATCCAATCAGTTAGGTAGACTACAGGCATGTCTGGAAGACATAAAAACTTGGATGACTCTAAACTTCTTGCTTCTAAATTCTGATAAAACAGAAGTTGTCGTCTTTGGACCAGAAGCTCTGAAAAAGAAACTACTTAGTCAGCCCCTTCACCTGGACGGCATTAAATTAGCCTCCAGTAATAAAGCAAAAAACCTCGGTGTCATTTTTGACCAAGATATGTCATTTAGAACTCACATTAAAGAAGTCTGTAGGATTTCCTTTTTTCACCTTAGGAATATTGCAAAAATTAGAACCATCCTGTCCAGGACTGATGCTGAAAAACTAGTCCATGCATTTGTTACTTCAAGGCTGGATTACTGTAACTGTCTATTATCAGGTAGTCCACAGAATACAATTAAAAGTCTACAGTTAGTTCAAAATGCTGCTGCTAGGATTCTGATGAATATTAAAAGAAGAGATCACATTTCCCCTGTTTTAGCTTCTCTTCACTGGCTCCCAGTAAAATCTAGAATAGAATTCAAGATCCTCCTTCTGACATATAAAGCCCTTAATAATCTAGCTCCATCATACATAAGAGACCTGATTGTTCCATATGTTCCTAACAGAGACCTTCGCTCTCAGACTGCAGGTTTACTGGTAGTTCCTAGGATTTCTAAAAGTAGAATGGGTGGCAGATCTTTCAGCTATCAGGCTCCCCTCCTATGGAACCGGCTCCCAGGGTTGGTTCGTGAAGCAGACAATTTGTCTATCTTTAAAACTAGGCTAAAAACTTTCCTCTTTGACAAAGCTTACAGTTAGAGATATGTTTATAGGTAGTTAGAGTCAGGTCAGACAGGTAGATAGGAAGAGACAGGTTAATGTTAGTAGTCAGGCAGAGTGTCAAAAGTTAGGAAGAGATAGGAAGAGGTAGAGTAGCTAGGTAGAGATAGATTAATGTAAGCCAGGTAAAGATCCGGAGCCGGTCGCGGCTTACCGCCGCGGAAGAAATGTGCCCCACAGGGGCCAGCCTGCGCCGGAGAGAGGTCCCTCAAGGGGATCCTCCCGCACAGTGCGGCCGCCCATTACCTGCCGGGTTGAATCCCCCGGGCAGACTGTGCGGACCCCACCGTTTATCTCTTAAACGTTTCTCGCCCTCTTCAACTCTGTCCTCTCAGTTCTGTCTATTTTTCCTTAAGATAGTTGTCGACTATCGGTCTCGTGCCGGTATTTAGCCTTAGATGGAGTTTACCACCCACTTTGGGCTGCATTCTCAAACAACCCGACTCCGAGAAGACCCCGGCATGACGGGGGCCGTTACCGGCCCTACACCGTCCACGGGTCAGGAGGACTCAGACAGAGTGTTGGTAGCCAGGTCTCCTAGTAGCTAGGAGACAGGTTAATGTTAGTAGCTATGCTGCTTTAGGCTAGGCTGTTGGAGGACATTATTAGGGTCTGTTCCTACTTTCTCTCCTACTTCTCCCCAACTGCATGATGTGCTGTCAATTCAAGCACTAACCTGTTTTCTATTATAGTAGGTGCTCCGGATTAGCCCTGCTTGACGACCCTGACTAAGATGGCATTGCAGTGACGGAAAATTCTCCACGTCCTGCAACAAACTTCTGCATCAGTTCTATTGCTCTTTCTGTGTCTCTGTTATGTATTCTCCAAGCCACAGACGGTCGCGGCAGATAACCGCTTGTGCTGAGCCTGGTTCTGCCGGAGGTTTCTTCCTGTTAAAAGGGAGTTTTTCCTTCCCACTGTCGCTGCATGCTTGCTCAGTATGAGGGATTGCTGAGAATTCCACGACGCAATCTTCTGTGGTTCTGTAATTTCTACACTTAACATTGTATTGTAATAACTCTTTTTGTAAAGTGCCTTGAGATGACATCTGTTGTGAAATGGCGCTATATAAATAAACTGAAAAACTGAATGTGCCTTGGCAAAAAGTTACATTTTTGTCTCATCTGTCCACAGGACATTCTCCCAGAAGCTTTGTGGCTCGTCAGCATGTAGTTTGGCATACTCCAGTCTGTTTTTTTTAATGATTTGTCCTCTGGCTCAAACAGCGAAGGATGTTCCGATCTGACACTGATGTTCCTTGAGCATAAAGTTCAGCTTGGATCTATTTTGAAGTCTTTCTAGGCTCTTTTGTTACCATTTGGATTATCCGTCTCTTTGATCTGTCATCAATTTTCCTCCTGCAGCCACGTCCAGGGAGGTTGGCTACAGTCCCATGGATCGTACATTACTGAATGACATGTGCAGCTGTAGTCACAGAAACATCTAGCTGCTTGGAGATGGTCTTATAGCCTTTACAGTTAACATGCTTGTCTATGATTTTCTTTCTCATCTCCTGAGACAACTCTTTCCTTTGCTTCCTCTGGTTTATATTGAGTGTGGTACACACCACGTCACCAAACAACACAGTGACTACCTGGAGTCCTATATATAGGCCCACTGAGTGATTACAGGATTGTAGACACCTAGGATGCTGATTAGTGGACATACCTTGGACTAACATGTCCCTTTGGTCACATTATTTTTATTCTTTTCTAGGGGTACCATCATTTTTGTCTAGGCCTGTTTCATGCATTTATTTTTGCATGGATGAAAAGCAATGTCTGACTTTCATTGGTCAACATTTATACAATTTTTATTTATTATTACTTTTGTCAGATTAAAGTTATTTCTGTGACCATTATGAGTTTTTCTTTGATTTAATGAAGGGTACCAACAATTTTGTCCACGTCTGTATATATATATATATATATATATTCTTGTGTCTGATAATGTTACCCATTTTGATTTTTGCACTGTTCAGGCGTAACAAAGTTTTAGTCCATGAGGCAGATACTCTGTCTGTTTTTAAGAAGAGGCTTAACACCTTCCTTTTTGATAAAGCTTATAGTTATAATGTCTTAGGTTATCCTGAGTTATTTTTGTAGTTATGCTGCTATAGGTTTTAGACTGTTGGAGGGGAGGACAGACTGACCTTTTTTCACTCTGCTACTTTACTCTTCTACTACTTTCCAGATGTATTTTTTGTTGTTATTGCGATTGTTGACCTTGTTTTCTCTCAGCTTTTCTGGCCTAGTATCCTGCTCAGCTACAACGCCCCCTGTTGGATGGGGAGCATCGATTCAGATGTAGGGGCGCACCGATCCGACTTTTTAAATCCCAGAATACCCGATACCGATCCTATACTATTGGTGAATTAATCAACTTTATACCTTCCGCCTTATGCCTTTCTTGAAGAGACTAAAGGCACCAGATTTTACTAACTAAACTATAACTAGGACAAATTAACAGATGTATAAAATCACCATAAAACTAAAACGTGAAGTGAAAAATGAATCTTTTTTTGGGAATTTATTGCAGATTTACCACATTTTAAGTATCGGTTCCTGTTATCGGCTAACTTTGACCGATACTGATACATGTAACTTAGACAGTATCGGGGCAGGTTCCCAATACCAGTATCATATCAATGCATGCCTATTCAGATGATGCTCCCACTCAAGACATCCTCCATGTCTTGTTAGAAACTTTGTACTTTCTTTAATATAGAAAGCAATTTTACATCAGTTCTTTTGTTCTTTCTGTGTCTCTGCTATGTCGTGGCAGATTGCCGCTTGTACTGAGCCTGGTTCTGCAGGAGCTTTTCCTTTCCATTGTTGTTACATGCTTGCTCAGTGTGAGGGATTGCTGTGGCTTGAGTCTGCATGTGCAGAGCACAACCTCACGTCAACAACTAAACACAATCTACTGTTTGTACAACTGTATTGAAATGACTTTTGTTGTAAAGTCCCTTGATATGACATGTGTATTTAATTGCTGCTATAGAAATAAACTGAATTGAACTGAAAACTGAATTGTTGGTGATCCCAACAGACCAAATGCATCAGATGATTTATTATTAGGTGGCGAGAAAAAAACGTTGTGTTCTTTCATATAACAGATGTATATATTTTCTTCTAATAAGTATGTGTCCTTTCTTTACACTGATGCTTTAAAAGACTGATATGTTGAAATATTTCCTTCTAAGTAGAATTCAGTCAATCCTCTGGCAACAAAACATGTTTGTTTTTAACCACAGACATGCTTATTTGTGCAGAGCTTGGTTTTAGATCTAACAGGGCATGTTCTCAGTGTGGTTTAGCAAGTACAGTTCAAGTTTGACTACACGACTCTTACATATTGACAGCCATGAGCCAGCCTGTACCCAGCTCTTCCTCCCACACTGTTTGACCTTGTTCATTATCGAATGCGTTCCTAATCTTCTGAGCTCGGCTGCACAAGCAATGAGGAGTACATCACACATTTATAAAAAGCTGGAGCTTTGCTGATACGATGGCGTTGGTGTTTTTGCTTTTGCAATTACGAGATTATCTAAAAGAAATTGTGGATTCTATATTCTAATTTAAAATAAAAGCTGGTTCTGGCTGGAATCTTTGTTGAAAACAGATTTCCAGTTCTGGTTTATATGAATAGAGTTATATCCTTGTTGATCTGTTAGCAGATAAATCAATGCTTTATTTAAAAAAGATGGGGCAGTCTATTGTCTTAAAAACAGACAGAGTATCAGCCTCATGGAATAAAACTGGGAGCTGGTTCCACAGGAGAGGAGCCTGATAACTAAAAGATCTGCCTCCTATTCTACTTTTAGAAATCCTAGGAACTACCAGTAGACCTGCATTCTGAGAACAAAGTGCTCTGTTAGGAACATATGGAACAATCAGATCTCTGATGTATGATGGTGCTGATTATTAAGGGATTTATAAGTAAGGAGGAGGATCTTAAACTCTATTCTGGATTTAACAGGGAGCCAGTGGAGAGAAGCCAAAACAAGAGAAATGTGATCTCTCTTTTTAATGTTCATCAGAACTCTTGCTGCAGCATTTTGGATCAACTGAAGGCTTTAAATTGCAATTTGTGGACTTCCTGATAATAAGGAATTACAGTAATCCAGCCTTGAAGTAACAAATGCATGGACTAGTTTCTCTGCATCACTTCTGGACAGGATGTTTCTGATTTTAGCAATATTCCAGAGGTGAAAGAAAGAAATATTAGAAACCTGTTTAATATGGGATTCAAATGTCATGTCTTGGTCAAAAATTACACAGATTTTCTTTACATTATTACCAGAGGTAGAATTAATGTCATCCACATGAAGTGATTGATTTAGCAGTTTCCTTTTTAAAGGTTCTGGTCCAAAGACAACAACTTCTGAATTTAAAAGTAGAAAATTCAGATTCATCCAGGTTTATATGTCTTTGAGACATGCCTCTAATCTATCTAACTGGTTGGATTCATCTGGATTTATGGATAAATATAATACTCCTTGGACCACTCAGTCATTTTTCATTTTATAATCCTATTGTATTGTATCCTATTATGTGACAGACCAACACAATATAGTGCAATATTATAGTGGAAGCAAGAGGATATTTTTTTTCCTTTTACAAATAAAAATATGTGCCATGCATTTATTTTCAGCCCCCCTAAATATACTTTGTAGAAGCACCTGCTGTTATTACAGTCTTCTGGGGGTTTATCTCAACCAGCTTTGCACATTTACTGAAATTTTTTTTCACAAGCAGACAACATTAGAAGACGGAGGGACATCCCCGACGGGTCATAGGCTTAGAGAGCATTTTCCTAAAATATGACCAAATACAATAAACAGGGGGACTTTATTTTTAGCCAGCTGACTTGTGAAGTCAGTTGCCACTAATTTTGTTTAGGGGTATGGGATTCTGAAAAGGTGAATACAATACCACAATACAGTACCACAATTTAGAAAATAAACATATATTAGAACATTTCGAAAACAATGCACAATTAATTTTCCACGTCACACCTTAATGCTACTTTACAAATATCAAACATTTTAGGAGCTATGAATCCTTTTGCAAGGCTGCTGAGTTCTAATGGATGATCCCATCTTCAGTTTATCACTCTTTAAAAATGTGTTTTTGGAGTTTAGTGAAATAGCATCTTCAGTATCAAATTTACCTTGCAGGATCTCAAAAAATGTTATCTGATCCACTGTTTTATGAGTTGCTTCCCACAAAAAACACAACAGAAACCGGTTAAAAGGCAGAATATAATTATAAAACTCTCAGTTATTATTAATAATTAATTGTAATTTTATAATTATAAAACTGTCAGTGCAACAGTTGGGCATAATTTTCAAAGATTTTGGCACATCTCAGCTCACTGGACATCTCTGTCCGCCCTTGAAATGAGGAGTAAAACCCTGCAGCAGTATACGTTTAAAGCACATTTGAGTCCTGCTGTGAGAGAAGGTAGCAGTGGGCTTGAATGATAACATTTCGTTGTCAAGGTAACAGGTTGTTCTGAAGACTGCAAATATGTCGTGTCGCTGATGCTCCTATGCAATATTTCCTGCTGCAGCGCCAATGTAGGAGTGAACTACACAAGCTCTGCGTTTCACTGTCTCACAGTGAGCCAGGTAACTGCAGATGTAATGTCATTTGCATTCATAATTCAGAACTCTCTAATAGCCGGTCTATCTTCATTAATATCGCTGAGATTATTCTCTGCAGATCTCATTTGCAAAAGCCAAATTGTAGCTGTCGGAAACCTTCAGGTGGCTCTGTGATTTCTCTCAAGTGATGAATGAGAAAAGAAGTGGAAAGTGCTGCAGAATAGAGATACACTGAGGCACCCTTTAACATGGCTCCTGAAGTAACCATGGATACCTCTATTTCATGGTTGTAGTCATTTTAGCTGGAGTGGGATCTGAGAGAAACATATCACCATTCTCTCCATGTCAGCTATTATCATGTCTTTAACGTCATGTTGAACACTGTCTGTTTTCAGGAACAAACATTCTGGATGTGTCTCAGTTTCCATGATTTGGTTATGAGCATGCTGCACATCACCAAAATGCATTGGACAAATACTGACAGACCAAATGTTTTGTTTGCCAAATCAAAAGTCAGATGGTAGAATTTATTTAAGGTAATAAAGAAAATCCAACCTGTAACAACCATCATATCATCATCTGCAAAACATTGTTTTAAAGCCTGTTTTTTCTGTGGTAAGTTTGAGGTGTTTTAACAGTGCAGGTAAGAGATGAAGAGGTAACCATCATGTATGTATGATACAGACAGCTGCACTGTGAAAAGGCACAGGAGGCTTGGCTGTTAATGAATCTGAAAGGCAGAATAGAGTACCTATCTAGATACATGCAGGGGAAATTACTGGAAAATCTTTGAGAGCAGACCCATTAATAATTCTGACTGTGTTTTTGAAGTTTTAGTCGAGATTGGACTTAGAACGTGTTTCAGTGAATTGAAAGCAATTCCATGACTCAAGATTAACTTTCTCCTAATTACAGTATATTTTGGAGATTGTCTTATTTGTCAACAAGCAAGAAAAATTATATATTTAGTTTGTATCTTTTAAATGGTAATTCCCCACTCATGAATGAACTGTGTTAATATATTACAATGCTTACAACAAGCATTCTCTAGCATGCATATTTAGGAAGGGGCACATCTGCATTCATACATGGGGAATACAGATGATGAATATCTCTCTTTGTAAAAAGTAAACCCTGCCTGATGCTCTCTGGCTCCACCTACTGGGTGTTTTCCGCACTAACATGCACACACAGAGTTCATAGGGAACTATTGCACACGTTAGGGACAGCACTGAGCCACCGGAACAGAGATACAGTTTGCTCTCAGGCCTGTGTGAATTAATTCCATTCTCACCAGCTGAGAACAATAAAGTGAGCACCCACATTTACTATACAGTTAACATCTAAAAAATATGGGGACTCTTTTAGATTCAGAAAACGGATGTGTTGGGATCAAATGTTTGTGATTTTACAACATTTTATCAAACTAAAACTCTGTAAACAATGACTGTGGCACATGTGGTAAAAATCCGCCCTGTAAGGATTTCTGGTTTGAATCCTTGCTCTGTCCATCATGGCCGTTGTGTTCTTCGGCAAAACACTTCACCCTGTTGCCTGTAGCTTGAAAAAAGCACTATACAAATGGATTGCTCAGTAGGAGGGATTACAGAGGGATTGCTGTGGTTAGAGACTGCATGTTCAGGGCACAACCTCACGTCAAAGACTCAACACAATCTGCTGGGATTCCTATGGTGTGAGTTTACTTTCTTTAAAATGAGGGCACAATTCTTAACAAAATGTGCATATTTCATAAAACATTTGGCATAAAACAGGTTTGGGACAGGGTAAAATGATACTGTGGAGAGTAAAACAGATATCACAAGCACAGGAATTTTGTAACAGTGCGTATATAATCACTTATTTTCCTCATATTGCCAAAATCTTTTCTCAAAAAAAATCCTCTGTTTTTTTCTTCCTACACTTGCTTCTCTCATCTGCGCCCTCTCTCACTTCTCCTGCTGCCCTCTCACTTCCAAATCCATCCATCCATTTTTATAACCGCTTAATCCTTAATGGGTTGCGGGGGTGCTGGTGCCTATCTCCAGCTGTCAACGGGCGAGAGGCAGGGTACACCCTGGACAGGTCGCCATTCCATCACAGGGCAGGACAAACAACCATGCACACACTCACACCTAAGGACAATTTACAGTGATCAATTAACCTGACAGTCATGTTTTTGGAATGTGGGAGGAAGCCGGAGTACCTGGAGGGAACCCATGCATGCACAGGGAGAACATGCAAACTCCATGCAGAAAGGCCCTGGGCTGGGATACGAACCCACAACCTTCTTGCTGCAAGGCAACAGTGCTAACCACTGCGCAACCGTGCAGCCCCCACTTCCAAATCCAGACTAGATTAAACAATGCATGATTTTACTTCCTGTGTTTCTGGTCTGCTTTTACTGTTAACTTAAAAGAAAAGCATGCTAATGTTCTCAGAATCTAATGTAAGATTTTTGTGTAATTCCTTATATATTATATTATACTATTGTTACAGTGTAATTTTCTAATACAGAATGTAATTATTTATTTTAACCTAATTTCCCCCCCAGACATTTTAAAAATAATTTCAAAATATTTTTTTATATTCTGTCTCTCACATTAATATTGTAATATTAACAGATAAAATGAAAATAAATAGTTCAATTTCTTCCTGTAAATACATTAGTTGTAACCACCTCGTTTTGGTTACAGGATCTCTGGCTGAATTTAGAAATGGAGATTCAGACTACTTTGAAAACAATGAGATCTTGGAAACAATAGCAGCCTAAATTAGTCTATCCAAGTTAGAAAATAACTAATTACCAGAATGTAAAGTTACGTTTTGGACTGATGCAATCTAGCCTTATTTTAGGAAGGATTCTATTTGTATTTTAAAAAATGAACACTTTTAGTCTAGTCATAAAACACTTCAGGGTTTTTTCAGTCAGTTTACTTGAAGAAAATGCTTGATTTTAACATGTTCAAAGTGTTCCTTCTCTGTGTTGTTAAATAGAACAGTTAAATATTAAACTGCAGATAGGCTCAAATATGGCAAAAATAATTTTAATTGTCTGGAAAAAAATAGGTTACGCTTTTCTTTATAATTTAGCAGTAAAAGCAGATCAGAAACGCTGGAAATAAAATCATGCATCGTTTAATCTAGTCTGGATTGGTGACATCACTGCTGGAGAAGTTTGGAAGTGAGAGGGCAGCAGGAGAAGTGAGAGAAGCTCAGAAGCCAGAGGGCGCACACGAGAGAAGCAAGTGTAGCAAAAAAAAAACAACAGAGAGAAGGAATTGTGAAAGTGAGAAAAGATTTTGCGAAATGTGAGGGGGAAAAAATGATTATATATGCACTGTTACAAAATTCTTGTGCTTGTGATATCTGTTTTACTCTCCACAGTATCATTTTACCCTCATTTTTTTATGAACTATGCTACTTTTGTTAAGAATTGTGCCCTCATTTTAAAGAAAGTAAACTCACACCATAGATTGCTTACATAGAAAACTTTCAACTCAAATGAATGTTTATATAATTGTATTGAAATTATGATGTATGATTTTCTTGTAAAGTGCCTTGAGATGTGCTGGATTTAAAAATTCATGTATTTATTATCCTTGAATGGCCCAGACAAAGGTCATTCAAAAACAAATGCAATATTTTATTATATATTTTTTTATCCATCAGATGATATCTCCTGCGAATTGGTGCTATATAAATAAACTGAATTGAAGTGAACTGAATTAAAACTTGACATTTACTATATATGGGAGTTTGCCATCCAATATTACATGCATGTACTGCAATAACAATGGTTGTTAAAGAACATAGTATTCCCCCACTGGACAGCAGGCTATATAAGAGACTTCCAAATAAAGAAACAAAACATGCTGGGACACCCCTCCTTAATTAAAAGCCATTACTTGAAGGCTTTTAATTGTATTTTTTGGACTTCCTGATAATAAAAAATTGAGAGCCTGAAGTCACAAATGCATTGAGTAGTTTCTCAGCATCACCCCTGGACAGGATGTTTCTCATTTTAAAAACATCTGGAGGTTGAGGAAAGAAATCTTGGAAACCTGTCTAATATGGGATTTATATGTCAAGTCTTGATCAAACATTAGACCAAGATTCTTTACTTTAATATCAGAGGCCAATTTAATGGCATCCAGATTAGATTAATGACTGAACTTTTTTAAGTTTGTGGTCAAAAGACAACAACTTCTGTCTTGTCTGAATTTAAAAGCAGATTGTCCAAGTTTTTATATCTTCAAGACATGCCGGTAATCTACCTAATTGATTGGCTTTCTCTGGATTAGTAGGTTTTTTGGACCAGCAGTATTTTTTCATTTTATAATCATAAAAAATAAAATATAATTATGTGACAGACCAACACAATATAATGCAGTATGGAAGCAAAAGCAAAATGCAGCTGTTGTTATTACAGTCTTCTGGGATATGAATGTTATGTCTTGCTCAAAAATAACTGCAAGGTTCTTTAGGTTATTACTGGAGGCAAATTTAAGGCCATCCAGATAAAGTGATTGACTTAGCAGTTTCTTTTTAAGATTTCTGGTACAAAGACAACAACTTCTGTCTAATCAGAATTTAAGAGCAGAAAGTTAAATATTAAATATTTCTATAAAAAAAAGGGTCATTAAATTGCAGCCACTCTCTGTTACTAATCATTTCTGTTATTTAGAAAAATTTTGACACTTATATTGCAAATAAATTATTTCAATTTGACCTTTGAGGCTTAATGTGATACATTTAACAGGAACAATGGGAATTGTATCACTTATTTGTCTTTTGAAATAAGATTTGAATTATTTGATTTGAAGAATTTGAAGAATTGAGGATTTGGAAAATCATGACACCCCTAATATATATAGTATATAGTCCAAGCCCTGAAAAAGATTTATAATTTTCATGAACTAACTGGAATTTGTCCGACAAATTCCAGTTAGTTCAGTTTATTTATGTAGCACCAATTCTCAACACGTAATCTCAAGGCACTTTAAGTCATTTCAGTTCAATTAGGCATTTATTTTAATTAATCCTTCAGTTCGTTAATCAAATCAGTTTAAAAGCTTTTATCCAAGGAAACATTCCCTCCTCCTGCACAAACATGTAGTAGACAGTTGCCTGTGTTGTGTCATTGACCTTGTGGCAATCGCTCGTACTGAGCAAGAATGTAGTGACAGTGGAGAGGAATACTCTCCTTTAACAGGAAGAAACCTCCAACCTCTGTCACGACCAACTCGGGGTTTAAGAAGACAGAGCAGAGACAAAAGTATGATTGAAACCAGCCTAGTGCTTTTCCCTTGATCCCTGCAACATGTTCAAGCCATATTAAGAGAATATTATGATCAACTGTCTCAAAAATAATGTACATATTTTTTTCTGGACTCAAATTCTGTTCTGTTTTTTTCTTGTCTGCTGTTACAACCAAATTTCCCCCTGTGGGACAATAAATGATTGTTTTATTCTATTCTATTCTAGAAGCAGTGGAGTCCAAAAAGACCAGAACAGTCACACATCCATTATCTGAGGCCATTAGAATATCATTAGTAACTTTTACCAGTACTGTTTCAGTGTTATGATGAACTCTAAAACCTGACTGAAATTCCTCAAACAGGTTGTTGCTGTTTAGATGCTCACATACTTGATTAACAACTGTTTTTCTGAAGAATTTTGGATAAGAAAGGAAGGTTAGATATAGGTCTGTAGTTAGCTAAATAATCTTGATCCAGGGAGGGTTTCTTAAATCATATCTAAAATAGGGCCAGTAAAGTAGGGCCAGACTGCCTTAAATAATGTGGTTGGGATTTGGTCAGACGTACTAAAGGTTTAGATGAATCTATTATATTTAACAATTCAGAAACTTCAACTTAATCGAAACAGTAGACACAAATGAGGTTCTACAGTTCTCTCTGATGCTGTCTCACTTATTGGGATAGAAGTAATCATGTTTGGGAGGATGACAATGACATTATTTCAATAGAATACATTTTATTTGTGCATAATCCTATAAAGTCAGTAATATTGATCTTCTTTCTCTTCCGGCTTTTCCCTTCAGGGGTCACCACAGCAAATCATCTGTCTCATCTGCATCCTCTGCCCTCACACCAACTGTCTTCATGTCCTCCTTCACCACATCCATAAATATGATTTTTGGTCTTCCCTTCTGCCTCCTGCCTGGTGGTTCCATCCTCAGCATCCTTCTACCAGCATAATTGTCGTCTCTCCTCTGAACATATCTCAGTCTGGCTTCTGTCTTTATCCCAAAAACGTCTAATATGAGCTGTCCCTCTGATGTACTCATTTCTAATCCTATCCATTCTTGATACTCCCGAAGAGAATCTCAACATCTTGAGTTCGGCAACCTCCAGTTCTGCTTCCTGTCTTTTCCTCATATGGTCTCTAGACTGTAGAACATTACTGGTCTCACTACTGTCTTGTACACCTTTCCCTTCGTTCTTGTTAAAACCCTTTTATCACACATCACACCTGACACTTTTCTCCACCCATTCCAACCAGCTTCTTCACCTCTTTTCCACACTCTCCATTGTTTTGTACCATTGACCCTAAGTACTTAAAGTCCTCTACTTTCTTAATTTCCACTCCCTGTAACTTCACTGTTCCATTTCTGTCTTTCTCATTTACACACATGTATTCTGTCTTTCTATAACTAATCTTCATTCCTCTCTTTTCTAATGCATACCTCCATCTCTTAAGCTTTTCCTCCACCTCCGTCCTGTTCTCTCTGCAGACCACAATGTCATCTGCAAACATCATAGTCCATGGAGACTCCTGTCTAACATCATCCATCAGCCTATCCATCACCAAAGCAAAAAAGAAAGGTCTCACAGCCGATCCTTGATGTAGTCCCACCTCCACCTTGAAATCCTTTGTCACTCCTACAGCACATCTCTCTACTGTCTCACAGCTCTCATACTACTCTACTCTACTCTAACATACTTCTCTGCCACTCCAGACTGCTTTATGCAAAACCACAGCTCTTCTCTTGGCACCCTGTCATACACTTTCTCTAAATCTACAAAGACACAATACAGCTCCCTCTGACCCATTCAGTACTTCCTCGTCAGCATCCTTAAGGCAAAAACAGCATATGTAGTACTCTTTCTTGGCAATAAACCGTACTGTTGCTCACAAATGCCCACTTCTGACCGAAGCATAGCTTCCACCACGCTTTCCCACAGCTTCATTGAATGACTCATTAACTTTATTCCTCTGGAGTTGCCACAATTCTGTGCATTTCCCCTTTTCTTAAAAATCAGCACTAGAACACTTTTCCTCCATTCTCAGTATTCAAGGTTTTGTTTATGAACCTACTCAAAAACTCTACTGCCACCTCTCCTAGACACTTCCATACCTCCATGGGTATGTCATCAGGAGCAGCTAACTTCCCAATCCTAATCCTCTACAAGGCTATCCTCACTTCATTCCTCACTTCCAGATGACACACCAAGTACTCTCCTTTCTGTCTCCCTAATCACATTAGCTGTAGCTGTCATATCACTGCTACGTAAGAAGTAATCCACCTGAGTGCTCCTACTCTTATAAATGACCCTACGTTCCTGCCTCTTTTGGAAGAAAGAGTTTACAACAGCCATTTCCACACTTTTAGCAAAGTCTACCACCATCTGTGCTTCTTTGTTTCTATCCTGGACACCAAACCTGCCCATCACATCCTCATCACCTCTGTTCCCTTCACCAACATGTCCATTAAAGTCTGCACCAATCACCACCCTCTCAACTCTCGGGATACCCTGCATCAAATCATCTAGTTCACTCCAGAATTTCTGCTTCTCTTCTAACTCACATCCTACCTGTGGGGTTTAACTACTAACAACAATGATCATTATTCCTCCCATTTAAAGCTGCAGACTCATCAGCCTATCTGATACCCTTTTGTCTTCCAGAACATTCCTACCAAATTCCTCCTTCAAGATATCTCCTACTCCATTTCTCTTTTTATTTACAACAGGGGTGAGGAACCTTGGCCCTCATCCTGCAAGGTTTCCATGTTTCCCTGCGCAAACACACCTGAATAAAATGAACTAGTAATTGTGCAAAACTTCATTGGCTGTTGGATCCATATGATTTGAGTCAGGTGTGTTGAAGCAGGGTTGCCTGGAAAACTTAGAGGAATGCGGCACTCGAGGACCAGGGTTCCCCACCCCTGATCTACACCATGGTAGAACAACTTGAATCCTTCTCCTAAGCTTCTAGCTTTGCTACCTTTCCAACTGGTCTCCTGAACACATACAATAACCACCTTCCTTTATGCATCATGTCCACATGTCCATCAGCTCTCTAGCTTTACCTGTCATAGTCCCAACATTCAAAGTTCTCTCTTCGGCTACCAACACACCTTCGTCCTCTCCTCCTTCGACCAACAATAGTCCAATTTCCACCGGTGCCCTGCAGGTCAACAGCACTGGTGGCGGTCGTTGTTAACCCGGGCCTTGACTGATCCGGTTATGAGTTCAGGTTTGTGATTCGCATATTTGATTTGATATTGTCACTACTGATACCTGGAGGAATCGTTGGCTCAACAGAGTTATAACTCGGAAAGTTTGGCAACTGTACTAAAAAGAAACCTAGAATTGTTCTCATTCTTCTCTAATAATGATGACAAAGATGCCGTTCAAGAACAGCATTTCTAAGCTTTGCGACTCCTGCAAAACAGAGACCCATAATCCTGAATTGCAGGAATAATGGAACCGGAGGGGCCGAGCTAACAAATTTAGGAGGTCGTAAAGAAACCCAGAAGAACATCAAAAGACTTCATGTGTCTCAGTTAAGATCAGTGTTAATGATTCAACAACCAATATGATCAACTGCATTCATGGGAGATTTGTAAAGTCAAAAGCACTGCTGATCAAGAAGAACACTAAGGCCTGTATCACATTTGCCATAAAATATCAAGATGATCCGCAGAACTTATGGGAAGAAAAGAGACAAAGGGGAGCTTCCAAAAGATATCCGTCCAATTCTACCTGCCCTGCTGATAGTGTGGTGTTCTGTGGCAGCTTTGTTTGCTCGTAACCATGACAACTTTCCATTACAGAAATATTAATGAATTTTGCTTTCTAGCAGAAAATCCTTAGGGTGAATGTCTGGCCATCAGTTTGTGACATTAAGGTCAGGACCACTTGGGTCACGCAGTGGGACAAAAATCTCAGGCATACCAGCAAGTCTACCTCTGAATGGATCGAAATAAACTAAATCTAGGTTTTGTAATGGTGTTGTCAAAATCCAGGATTAAAATCAATTAAGAAACCTAAAACAGGACTTTCTACAGACCATACTGGTTGGCTGACTTAAAACATTTCTGAAAAGAACAGAGGGCCTTCATTTCTCCACAGGGTTGTGACGCGATGAATGTTGTATTTACTCTGGTCATGTTGAATGATTCTTACATTTATTTAATGATCTGAAACATTTAGGTGTGACCAAAAAAGATGAAGGCAAGACAGAATAAATCTGTTAACCTGGCATCAGCTAGATCTATGTGTAGCTCCGCCCCGTTCGAGCCTACACATTTCGATCTGGAATTTTGCAGCAGAAACTGTCTCAAAGAGAGAGGGCCATCTGGTAGAATACTTTGAGATGATTGGAGGACACGTAAGGTCAACTGACGCAGCCATATTTGTTTCGCTTTTCACAAAGTGCTTCCATTTACTCACCTTTAAACGAAGAAATAGTATCCAGTTCCTGTAAAACCAATTCAATAGGCGCTTGTACAGGAGCCTCAACCGGCACAGCTATGTTTGTTTCTCTTAGCTGGGCAGTTGATACCATCGTCACAACTGAACTCCCGTCCCAAAGCACAAAGCTGACAAATGATTGAACCGGTTAAATATGGGTCAGAGATCGGACAGTTTTAATTGGAGCGGTCCAAAATGGATTCTCCTGAGTTTGGAAAACTCGTGAGAATCCATCTTTCAGAGTAAGTTTATAAATCTGTAAGGAGGCAAATAATTTCTGACTGTACAGCACCTTGCTCTACCTTTGGTCTCATTTACATTTCTGAAGTGTGTCTGTTGTCTGACTGATCTAAAAGTTAATAAAAAGGGGAGTACAGAACAGAAACTCCAAAGGTCCCAAGTGTGGTCGGGAATGGATGGTGAATTTGTGTGGAGAATCTGTAGTTTTAACAGTTGCATTCGTGCACCTTCTCAGCAACCAGAGCAGTTTCCCAGAATATTCCTGTCTAAAAGAAGGAGGCAGCGCACAATCCATTACAAGTGTGCTCTAATCACAAGTTATGTAATCCAATTAACAGAGAATAGGTTTTAGTCAAAATAAATGAAAACCCAGTTGTCTCCCCCTCCTCATTAAGATGTAGTTAATTACTCAGTATAAGGTGCTTTCGTGTTTATTATTCTGCTATTATTTATTAAATATATTAATGAATGAATGAATAAATACCTTTATTTTCCCAAGAGGACAAATTCAGTTTCAGTACAGGCCGATCAAAAGTAAACAAAAGAACCATTTTTTTTCTATCAGCTTTGCATATCAGGACACTGAAATGTTTGCCCAAACTTCTTAGTTTGGGCAAACATAAATAACTCAATTAAATTAGATGAGAAGCAAATGTAAAGATAAGTTTTCAAGTCTTGTCAAAGATGTTCCACTGGGTTTAGGTCAAGTCATCGATTGAGGCATTATAATCATTAACACACTCAACAAGGGGTAAGCTGCAGAGAGTCACTGATGAAGAAACTGTGAGATCACAGAATGCTCTATCCAGCTATTATAAAGGAAAGCTAAGTTGAGAGAAAAAGTGTAGTTAAAAGGAGGAGACCTGACATCTGAACAAATCCCAAAGGGATGAAAATGTGATGTATCATAGTATTCTTTCAAAATTATCATGCTGACTGCTAAAACCTCTGCACCTGGTGGTTATTACAGTGGGGTGTTAAGGCCTATATCTGGGTGTGTGGTACTTGTTGCAAATAAATTATGGCTAAAAAGGCTTTTACAATCAATTGTGTATGCTTCTTTGTATAGTGTTAAAATAAACATTATCTTTGTGCCCCTGGAATTTTCTCTTACTGATTTAATTGATACTTTCATTTAGCTCAATGCTATAATTCTGAAAATTCTGAAAAATTAAATTGAGTACAGTGGGGGAAGAGTATTGTCATTCATCATTTGTGCAAGTTCTCGTACTTAAAAATATGAGAAAGGCCTCTCATCTTCATCATAGGTAGGTTATATGTCAGCTAAAAGAGACACGAGAGAAAACAAATCCAGAAAATCTCATGTCTGATTTTTAAAGAATTTATTTCGCAAACTACGGTGGAAAATAAGTATTTGGTCACCTACTGTTACTGCCACCTGTTTTTTTTAGGGGCCATGTTGTGTTTTAACTTTGTGTTTACTTTCAGTTGCATGTCAAGCCCTGCCTGCAAATTCTGTTCCTGGTTCCTTCCTTCTCCTCAGCCAATTGAGACCAGCAGCAGGCCATGAAGTTGGGAGCAGCTGATTGGCTCCTTGCTTTAAAAGCCTCTCAGCTTTATCTGCAGTCGGGGGAGCAGCTTTATACAGTGCTGTTTTCCCCCCAGAGCCTGCCACTATCTCGCTGCTTTTTGTTTCTGGTTTTTGTGCTTAGGTTTTGTAAGAACTTTGGTTTAGTGCTTTGTTTTTGTGTTATGTTTGAGCTTGTTTTAGATTTAGTTAGATAGCGCTTTAGATTATTTGTTTTTAGCCCCATTTTATTTAGGGCTTCTCTTAGCCTGTGTTTTTGGGCACTGTTTGTTTTACAGAAACCAACCACTTGTCAGTTTTGTTTAGCACAATTTTTGTTTCTGTACATGCATTTTGCTGAACTCTGATTAAACTCTTTGTTCGTCCACTTTGACAACTGTCTTCAGGGTCCTTTTTGTTACACCCGCTGTTCCCCTAGCCAGGTGGGATGTAACACATACAAACAAGATTTTTGGGTCTCTCAGACCTGTAACTTCTTCTGTAAGAGGCTCCACTCATTACTGTAAAAGAACAGAAGCTAGAGTAGTTTTAGGTGAAGCCTACACTAGATAGACCCACATAAAACATTTCCACAGCATCAAACACATGTGGAAACTGCGATCTTCCTGCTGGAACTCATTATCAGTAGGGATGTTCGATATTGGCTTTTCTACCGATATCCGATATACCGATATAGCCTAACTCATAATTTCCGACACCGATATAAACCGATACCGATATGTGGGGACCCTCCCTCATAAAAAACAAAAACTACTAAACCCTTTTAGTTAACTACAATGAAATATCTTGTATAATGCATACTTGCGTTTTAAAAATGTATAAAATGTAATAAGTACTACAATTTTAGAAATTTTTTTGAAAAAGGTGCCATTTTTATTTTGTCTTTAAAAGTAGCTGGAACATTTTCTCACACAGAGAATACTGACAAAGGCCCACCACTCAGGACAAATTTCTTCTTTTAGAAAATGTAAACATTATACCGTTATAGCATTGAGGTAAAGTGGAAACAACTGAAACAAGAATAAAAAATAAAAAACCAACAAACATTTAAGCAGGGCCTATAATTAACCTACTTTGGGTATTACAATCTTAAAAATAAAGTGGGCTTAAACACAACAGTGGCCATACTTTAATACAATAAAACAACATTGACTTAAATAGCCATCTTTCAAGCAACCAAATGTGCAAATTAAAGCAGTGTCACAAAGAGGAAACAGTGACAGATTAGAGCCCAGGAAACAAAATTCAGTCCTTTGTTAAAGTGATCTTAAATGTAAAGTTGTCTCAAACAAATATCTCAAAAACTAAACCTCATATTTTTACATTATGAGAGAGAAAAGAAGTAGCTGAAGAGTTTGATATATAATATGTGTATGGTGTGAAAAACTCAAGTTATTGAAAAAATAAAAACCGATACGATAATTTCCGATATTACATTTTAATGCCAATATCGGCTGATAATGACTTTAGGCCGATAATATCGGACATCCCTAATATATATATATATATATATATTATTATATATAATAATATATATATATATATATATATATATATAATTTAAAAAAAAGTTAAGTAATAAATGTGCTTCTACAGTTGCAGGTGGAAAAGTATTGTGGGTTGGCATAAAGTGTGTGTTCTTACCAAACAGTCTATGTTCTGTGATGCAAACTGCCGTTGATGAGTGAGTCCTGAAGGAATTACGTTGGCAATGACAGAGGGCAAACGTTTTCTGTAAGTCTTCACTATGTTTCCACTGTTGATGGTATTTTGGCCCATTCCTCCATGCAGTTCTCCTTTAGAACAGTGATGTCTTGGGGCTGTTGCTGGGTAACACAGACTTTCAACTAGGGCTGGATTATATACGAAAAGAGCATATCAATAAAGGGAATAGTCATATTGATCGATTTGTACAAAATATATTTTCTACAAAATGTAGAAAATATATTTTGAGTGCCTCCCTGGTCATTTTGTTATCGATTACTACGTATACCACGTCAATAGTGTGAGCTGTAGATCCAAGCGTCTCCTTGGACCGCTCCAGCCGTATCCTCCCCCCTAGGACACACAGCAGAGACCAGGAAACAGTTCCTTGGACTAAACCCCAAACTAGAACAAAGGCTAGCAGAGTCACAATATGCCACTCTGCTGCACTATTGGTTACTCACGGCGAGGGCAGGGTGTCCCCTGCCGCTGCGTGTATTCCACGTCGAGGTGCTTAGCACCGCCACCGTCCTGCGGTCAACCGTACGTGCAGATCCCTACCTCAGTCAAGCTGTCCCCCAACCCACTTTAAAAGTAAAGGCAAATAGGCGGAGCGGTTAGTGCTCCGTTTGTGCTGGTAAAATTATCGTTTGTGCTGTTTTGGTTTTTGAGATATTCAACTTTATTTTATAGGTCATTTAAAGGTCACCGTCCTCCCAGACATCACCAAAACGGACCAGAGTGGTCTACTTTTTTAGTGCTTTGTTTGTGCTGGTTTGTGCTGGTAAAACCATCGTTTGTGCTGCTTTGGTTTCTGAGATATTAAAAATAATAATCTCTGTCCATACTGGGGCAGTTGGAATGGCTATTTTGCCATTTTGGAATATGGCCTCTTTTGAATGGCAAAGCATTGCAAAAAGTGAGTCTCTGTCTACAGATGGCTTTCGAGGCATCTACATCAGAATTAAAAGAAAGTATGATTAGGATGGATCAAATGAAGACTAGGCTGTATAGTCAGCATGGAGAAACCCAGTTTTCCACCAACATACACATAGAATTGTTTGCCCAATTGTTTTTATCATAGCGCTATTTAAATGTAAATGTTATTAAATGCATTTAAATAAAATGCTTTTTAATTGTTTCTATTCTGTGTCTGAATATTGTTTTAAGCATTAACATGTACTGTAGGCCAACAGCAGTTTGGTTCAGTGTCCTGGTTATTTTTATAGTGCTTTATTAAATAAGTTTTCCTGAATTAACAAATAAAAGCATCTGTTTCTATAAATATTAAATGTGTTTTTTTAAATCACACTTTCTGGCTTGTTAGTGAATTTTTATGTGTACTACATCATGTATTAACATAGCATGTAAATTTTCATTTGAATGCACTCTTAACTTGTTCCGAAAATCACAAGGGTAATAAAAAAAATTCCAATAAAAAACGATTTATTAAATTTTTTTTTCCCAACCAAACTTGTTGTAGGCTATTTAATGGCAAGACAGCTAGCTTGTTCATTTGTGGAAAGTTGATGTGAATACTGATTGTTCTAATGCTTTTTACAATAAAGTAAAAAAAAAAAAGTAGAGGTTTACCTCATGATATCTCTTGCACTCACAAAAGCTGTAACTGGACAATAGTTAAACAGGGTGGTTTTCATAGGTTTTTGACAGGGGTTCGATTCCTGGTGGTGTACTTGTCATTTTTTTAACTAGTATCTTGAATTTGTAAAAGAAAAATATTTGTTAAAGTAACATTGATGACTACCGTACATGTTCAAAAAATATAAATTATTTAAAAACATAAAGGAGACAGGTTTTCTTGCAGAACTTTATTGAACATATTTACAAATAAAAGGCACATGGTATTTGAAAAAACATTGTCAAGCACATATCTCAGAAACCAAAGCAGCACAAACGATAATTTTACCAGCACAAACAAGCACAAATGAAACACTAAAAAAGTAGACCACTCTGGTCCATTTTGGTGATTACTGGGGGGACGGTGACCTTTAAATGACCTATAAAATAAAGTTGAATATCTCAAAAACCAAAGCAGCACAAACAATAATTTTACCAGCACAAATGGAGCACTAACCGCTCCGCCTATTTGCCTTTACTTTTAAAGTGGGTGGGGGGACAGCTTCACTGAGGTCAGATACCTACCCGTCTCTGCCCCCTCTTTCTGTTGTCTGTCACACACGTTTTGTCCACGCGTTTGTCGCCCACTTCTACCGCTGCACTGATTATTTACAGGTGTGAGCGGTCAGTGGAAGCGGTGTGGGCGGGCCCACTCCAATCAACTGAACAGTCCACAAAAACATGCAAAACAGAAAAAAAAGAAAGAAAACCCCCACATCAAACATGCACATAAAAGTTCAAAATAAACAATGGCCATAGGCCCACACTCTGACCGTCCCTCCGACCACGCCGAAGACCAGCAGCTCTGCAGGACCCATCCCCTCCCAGCAGCTAGAACAGCAGTCGGACTCCAGCAACCACCCACATCGTGCCAAACCCAGGACTACAGCCAGGACCCGCCGAGGTGTGCTCCATTACACCCCCAATCCACGGAATCCCTCGGCGCCCACTAAACATCGCTGCGGTCCTGTGGAAGCCAAAATTGATTATTTCAATTTTGAATACACTGCCTCTGTTTTTAGCACTCCTCAGATTTTATGTGACAAAGTTTATAGGGCACCGGAAAGGAATGCACTTTTTATTCACGAATTTTCACAGTTTTTATCAATTTTACACAACTCTTATGAAAGGATCATTTTAGCTGGTGATTTTAATCTACACATAGATAACCTTTTAGATCCGTTATCAACAGATTTTTTAAATATTTTGAATTATATGGATTTTAGCCAGCATGTCATGCAGCCGACTCACAACAGAGGACACACTCTGGACTTGGTCATCACGCATGGCCTGTCCACCAGTCTGTCCTCTGTTGTTGACTTGGCTGTCTCTGACCACTACTGTGTGTTTTTCAAAATCACCAGTTTTATCCAATTAAAGACCTCTGTGAGAACTGTCAGGAAGCGTCATCTAGAAGAAATTCCAGAAATACACACTTTTCCAGAATTATCTCAGAACATAAAAATAATCAAAAAAATCTGTTTTCCACCATTGACAACATTTTTAATCATTCCTTTAACACTTACAGAAAAACCCCTCAAAAACTCTCTGTGAGGAGTTTGCAGACCACTTCAGAGGGAAGGTAGACACCATCAGATGTAATATTTTATCCTCTCAAACTAACATGGTTTTAGACAAATATGAGTGTCTGCCTTCACCAGAGGAAACATTGGACAGTTTTGTCCTGGTAGAAGCTGGGACCCTTGATAAAGTTTTCTCCTCAGTGAGGCCCACCACAAGTGCTTTGGATCAGATTCCCACCCGGTTTTTTAAGCAATTTTATGGTTCTTTTAAAGCTGACATTTTCAACTTTATGAATTGCTCCCTTCAGACGGGGGTTTTTCCTGCCTTCTTTAAAGCAGCGGTAGTGAGGCCCCTGCTGAAGAAGAGCAATTTAGATTTTAATGATTTAAACAATTACCGACCGGTATCTAACTTACCATTTTTAAGCAAAGTTTTAGAAAAACTTGCTTTTATTCAACTTAATGATTTTATTAACGCTCATAATGTCCAATAGAAATTTCAGTCTGGTTTTAGGATGAACCACAGCACAGAGACGGCACTTTTTAAGATTTTAAATGATTTTAGATTAAGCTATGATGCTAAAAAGGTGACAGTGTTGGTTCTTCTGGATCTAAGCGCTGCCTTTGATACAGTAGATCACACTATTCTTTTAACTCGTTTAAAACAGATGGGCCTCTCTGGTGCTGTTCACAAATGGTTCCCATCCTACCTCACAGACAGGAATTTTATGGTAAGTTTAGATACCTGTTCCTCTAAGGTCCATAAGATTGCATGTGGTGTGCCCCAGGGTTCAGTTTTAGGCCCAGTGCTTTTAAACATCTATATGCTCCCTCTTGGCAGTTTTATCAGAAGACATGGAGTTAACTTTCACAGTTATGCTAATGATACACAGTTGTACATCTCCATGTCTCTGATGACACACGGCCAATGGATGCACCTTTAACTGCACTTTAGACATTAAATCCTGGATGGCAGAAAACTTTCTCCAGCTCAACCAGGACAAAACTGAGGTTTTAGTTATTGGTCCTGAGGCTCAGAGAGAAAAACTTTTACCAAAACTACAATCATTGTCTTTTAATTATTCTTTACAAGTGAAGAACCTGGGTGTGATTTTTGACTCTGAGCTGAATTTTATCCCTAACATTAAAAACATAACCCAAATAGGTTTTTATCACCTATAGAACATTGCCAGAGTCCGCCCCATTCTCTCTCGGGCCAATACGGAGATGCTAATGCATGCTTTTATCACCAGTAGAATTGATTACTTTAATGCCCTGATTTCTGGTCTTCCCAAAAAGACTACCTCAGGTTTGCAGCTTTTACAGATTTCAGCAGCTCGTGTCCTGATGAAGACTAGGAGGCGGGAGCACATTACACCGGTCTTAGAATCACTGCATTGGCTCCCCGTATGTTTTAGGATCGATTTTAAGGTTCTTTTCATGGTTTTTAAGTGTCTTAATGGTCTTGGGCCTTCTTATCTGTCAGAACTGCTTTTACGGTATGAACCCTCGCGGTCTCTGTGCTCCTCTGGCAGCCGTCTCCTTATCATCCCCAAAGTCAGGACACAGACTCATGGTGAGGCGTCCTTCAATTATTATGGCCCTCACTTCTGGAACAGGCTGCCAGAGGATCTCAGGGCAGCAGAGAATGTTCATCTTTTTAAGACCAGGCTCAAGACTCACCTTTTTAGCTGAGCTTTTAACGGATTATTATTTATTAATATCTGTTTTATTGCTCTGCAGGTTTTATTTGATATAATTTTTAGTTTAGTTTTGAACTGATTATTATTTATTATTTATCTGCTTTACATTTTTTTATGACCACATCTTATTCTTATATTTTATAATTTGGGATGCTATCAGTCTTAACATTCAGTATTTTAATACTTAATCTCGTTTTCTATGGTTCATTTTAATATTTTAACTTATTTTAATCTTCCTTCTAGTGTTTCCTCTGTGGGAGCCCTTTGCATTGGGCGCGGTGGTCGGGTGTGGTTGCCTGGGTGGAGGTGGGGGTACCATCCCTCCCTCCTCTGGGCGCCCTGGGTCAGAGCCTTGGCTGCTGCTGTTGATCTGCTGCTGCCGATGCAGATGGCTCCCATGATGGTGTTTCCTGGCTCATCTGTACTCAGCCCCTCGTTGCTTTTGTTTACTGTTGCTTTAGTGTGTGTGTGTGTGTGTGTGTGTGTGTGTGTGTGTGTGCGTGGGAGATGGGTTGGATTGAGGTGGGTGGTTGGGGGTTATAGTTGTGATGATGATTTTATTTTGGGTTTGGAAAGGGTGGGGTTTGTGAACGGATTTTAACCTGTAAAGTAAAGTTTTGAAGTTGGAAAAGTGCTTTAGAAATAAAGTGTGATTGATTGATTGATTATGTTGTTAGCTTCAAAGAAATAAGTGAGCACCTCGCAGTATTCCTCCCACGTTTGACTGTGGCTATCAAACGGAGCCGTGCTCTCTACCATGAAAACCGCCATTCTTCATTTGCCATCTGTCGTTCGCCATCCATTGTTCGGAACTTCCCCATTAGAATACGCTCCACAACCTTCCTGGTCCACTTCAGCAACGTGCTTTCATCCTCATCGCCATTATATTATAACTTCAGGACTCACTCATGAACGGCAGGTAGAATCACAAGCTTTTTAATGAAGGCTTCGGCATACGTACAACAGACGCTTCTTCTGAAAACCCAAACATAAGTATACACCACATGCCACACTGCCCCCTACAGGAACTTATACTGAATATCAACTCCCGCTATTACAGCCAACAAAACTTGTTGCTCACATAGCAACTAATAAATTTCATGTAAAACTTTGCAGAATCATAACAATCTTTGTGATGTGTGCATGCTCCTGTTTACATGTCTTGTGAGCACGGCGAAGACTAAAGTGTAATTTTTTTTTTTGAAGCAATGATTGATTAATGGTCAGATATTGACACTAGGGATGCACCGATACCGATACTGGTATTGGGTATTGGCCCCAATACTGCCTAATGCACTGGTATCGGTATCGGCTAATGTTAACCGATACTAAGAACTGATACTTAAGATATGAAAATGCAGCAATAGTTTCACAGAAAATATTGGTTTTTAACTTTTAAATTTAAGTTCTGTGGTCATTTTTGTTAATATTTTATTTTTGTATCTAATTCACCATCATTTCTTGTAACAAGCAGAGAAGAAAATAAAACCTGACTCCAATTGATAGCACTTTGTTTGTGCCGTAGAAGTATCAGCATTGGTACTCGGTATCGGTAAGTACTCTGATCCAAGTATCGGTCTGGTATTGGTTTTGAAAAAAGTGGTATCGTTGTATCCCTAATTGACACCCAAAAAAAGCACAGAGGATCCATTTACTCTCCCGGTGACAATAGCTCTCATTGGTATGAAGATTATAGATCTGGATCTCAATAACAAACCCTGAATGTGTCCATTTATATCCCTCCAGGCTTTTTTATATTTTAAGTAATACTGCTGAGTAGGACGAGGGAACATTGATCAGGAAATAGTATGTCAGGATATCTCAGCTCCAGTAGATATAAGGTCCGCTCATAACGTTTTAAAAAGCATCCAAGAGGCATGGTAAGGGTTGGAGATTTTTTTACTTTTTAATTTCCAGGTATATAAAATACTATCTTCTGTTTTAAAATGGCTAGTAAACTCTGACGGAATAAAATCCCAGCCTGCGACATTCCTTTAATTGGATTCATTCCTGCCATCATGGTGGCTAAGCTCTGAGTCACGTGACATGATTGGTCAAATCAAATCAATTATTTATTTGATTTTCGAGAACACCCTCTAATAATTGGAAATCTTTTGCGGACATTGACAGTACAAAATTAAAAGGCTGAAGTGTCTCATGTTACGTGATGTCACCCTACATGGAGATACTTTCTGGTAAACTGACATTTTTGCATTAACTTTTTTATTCGGATAGCGTAAAAAAAAATATATATATACATATATATATATATATACATATATATATATATATATATGGGCACGTGCACACATAGACATCAAAGTGGGCTTGAGTACCTGCCCTTTTTATTCCTGGAGAGAAAGTGCGCTTTTTTCTGAGGTGCTTTTTTTAATATATATATATATTCCTGTTTGCACACTATTGAAGAATAGTATATCTAAATATCAGGTCAGGAGTTCTGAAGCGCCCATCCCCCACCCCTGCGCAGCGGCGCACATCACATTAACCAATGTGGTAAGACCGTTCTTGCACCAAAACCTTCATGACTGGAAGAAATTGCTGCATCATAAGTTTAACTGTGCTCAAAGCTAAATTTCTGTCCATCAGCTGCTGGAGGAACGACAGCACGCAACTTAGCGGACATGAAACGGGATCTGCGCCTTTCTCTGCGCACCAGCGCTGGAAGGCTGTCCATTTTGAGACGTATAGCGCCGTGGTGGACGCGGTTCGTGCGCCCTGAATCGTACGCACCACATCCTGCGGGAGGCCGAGCCTCTCTTACAGTACGTACACACCAAAAGCGAATTAGGCGAGCGGCGAGTCAGGTGTACATGTTATGTCAACGGAGGAGCGCGTTGACGCGCGCAGCGCAGCACTGAAGTATTTTAGTCCACGCCCACCTGCTGTGTGGGCCTCACCCTGGTCCAGTATAAATAATGGTGAGACCAGGCAATCGGCTCCCAAATAGCAGTTTTTCTTCAGCCCAGTCCAAATAAAAAAAAAATATATATATTTTTGCAGTGATTTTTTTCAGTAAAAATTACAAAATACCAGCAACAACCATCTTCAGTTTAGCATGAATATTTGTATTGATTTAAAACTGTTATGTGTTCTGATAACACCAAAATAATTGTAGTAGTAATGTAATGTAGTGCTTTGTGTAAAAAATAAAAAAAATATTGGTAAAGCACACCCCTCTGCTTCATTGGCGTAGCCACGGGTGTGCCAGTGCCAACCACACAGCTAGCTGGCACAACCAAAAAAACCTGAATGCATATATATATATATATATATATATATATATACACTACCGTTCAAAAGTTTGGGGTCACATTGAAATGTCCTTATTTTTGAAGGAAAAGCACTGTACTTTTCAATGAAGATAACTTTAAACTAGTCTTAACTTTAAAGAAAAACCACGCTATACATTGCTAATGTGGTAAATGACTATTCTAGCTGCAAATGTCTGGTTTTTGGTGCAATATCTACATAGGTGTATAGAGGCCCATTTCCAGCAACTATCACTCCAGTGTTCTAATGGTACAATGTGTTTGCTCATTGGCTCAGAAGGCTAATTGATGATTAGAAAACCCTTGTGCAATCATGTTCACACATCTGAAAACAGTTTAGCTCGGTACAGAAGCTACAAAACTGACCTTCCTTTGAGCAGATTGAGTTTCTGGAGCATCACATTTGTGGGGTCAATTAAACGCTCAAAATGGCCAGAAAAAGAGAACTTTCATCTGAAACTCGACAGTCTATTCTTGTTCTTAGAAATGAAGGCTATTCCATGCGAGAAATTGCTAAGAAATTGAAGATTTCCTACAACGGTGTGTACTACTCCCTTCAGAGGACAGCACAAACAGGCTCTAACCAGAGTAGAAAAAGAAGTGGGAGGCCGCGTTGCACAACTGAGCAAGAAGATAAGTACATTAGAGTCTCTAGTTTGAGAAACAGACGCCTCACAGGTCCCCAACTGGCATCTTCATTAAATAGTACCCGCAAAACACCAGTGTCAACATCTACAGTGAAGAGGCGGCTGCGGGATTCTGGGCTTCAGGGCAGAGTGGCAAAGAAAAAGCCATATCTGAGACTGGCCAATAAAAGAAAAAGATTAAGATGGGCAAAAGAACACAGACATTGGACAGAGGAAGACTGGAAAAAAGTGCTGTGGACGGATGAATCCAAGTTTGAGGTGTTTGGATCACAAAGAAGAACGTTTGTGAGACGCAGAACAACTGAAAAGATGCTGGAAGAATGCCTGACGCCATCTGTTAAGCATGGTGGAGGTAATGTGATGGTCTGGGGTTGCTTTGGTGCTGGTAAGGTGGGAGATTTGTACAGGGTAAAAGGGATTCTGAATAAGGAAGGCTATCACTCCATTTTGCAACGCCATGCCATACCCAGTGGACAGCGCTTGATTGGAGCCAATTTCATCCTACAACAGGACAATGACCCAAAACACACCTCGAAATTGTGCAAGAACTATTTAGAGAAGAAGCAGGCTGGTATTCTATCGGTAATGGAGTGGCCAGCGCAGTCACCAGATTTGAACCCCGTTGAGCTGTTGTGGGAGCAGCTTGACCGTATGGTACGCAAGAAGTGCCCATCCAACCAATCCAAATTGTGGGAGCTGCTTCTAGAAGCGTGGGGTGCAATTTCTCCAGATTACCTCAACAAATTAACAGCTAGAATGCCAAAGGTCTGCAATGCTGTAATTGCTGCAAATGGAGGATTCTTTGATGAAAGCAAAGTTTGATGTAAAAACAATCTTATTTCAAATAAAAATCATTATTTCTAACCTTGTCAATGTCTTGACTCTATTTTTTATTCATTTCACAACGTATGGTGGTGAATAAGTGTGACTTTTCATGGAAAACACAAAATTGTTTGGGTGACCCCAAACTTTTGAACGGTAGTGTATATATATATATATATATATATATATATATATACGAGAGAGAGAGAGTGGGAGAGAGAGGTGACAAAAAATCGAGGCCTGTTATGCATTTTTAGAGATTTGTTTACACACCTCCCTCTCGCTTTATGTGGTGCGCAGATGTTATTTTTGTTTTTACTCTATGCACTGGTAAATTCCAGGTAAATGAATTCAATTTATTATTTGCCCCACTTCTCATTGAATAGTTGCGGGGGGTCTGGGGCATTTGTCCAGCGGTTATCAGGTAAGAGTTAGAGGCGCCATGAATTTTGGACAGATCCCCAGTCAATCCACCCCAGTGCGCCACTTAGAAGCGCTCCAGCCCGATATGTGCCACGGATGTGCGGCGCCTGCATGCAGCTTAACAGCAGGTGCTCCTCCGATAGTTTACAGGTAGTGAAACGGCTCATTCTGAGAGTCTTCATCTTATGGTCGCTACAATGGGAGAAATATTTCCTAATGTTACACTTTTTGTCTAAATTGAATCACGTTTCAGTCTCCAGTAAAGCGAAGTGCGGATTCTGCCTGCAGAGCAACAGCTATAATTACCCATGGGGTAATCTATTCTGTCTGCGGAAAAAAAAATAAAAAATCCAAAAACTTAAAGCCAATAACTTCTGCAACAATCTGACTATAAGATTAAAAAATATATACATATTCTAATAATAGCGAAAACGTTAAATTTCACTTTTATGTGTAGTTCTCTGGTCAGGTTGTTTTGATTAAATACTAGCCTACTTAACAGATAATATTTAATATGCATTAATTCAGCAAACGAATTGCTGGAGATAGTCCCACGTTGAACAGTTTGCTTTGCATTCTCATTTCACTGCCTGTTACAAGTTGCTCTGTAGAGCGCCTTTTTTTCAGTGGTGAACAGGATTAAAAGCAGCAGCAGAGCTACAATGCTCACTGAGAGACTTAACAGCATCTAATGGCTCATGTTCGAAAAAGAGCTTCCAGGCAAACTGGACTCTGACAAAATAATAAACCTGTTTAAGGCCAAGCCACATGCCTTGTGAAGCTGCAATCCGAAGTTGGGAAGTTCAGGTGCTTAAATAATATGTAGCCCTACATGTGATAGAGTAAGAAATAAATAGGAGAAGATAAACAGGTTTACTTATAAATGTTACAGGAAATACATTTAAAAATGGTTAACTCATTTAAATTGCGTTAAAAACTTGTGTTTAAAGGTTGAAAGGTTATGATGTATTTCAAAAGTTGAGCAGGTGTTTATTTACACAAGCTAATACCAGGCAGTGATTTTGAATATTTTATTTTGAAATTTTTAGTTGTGCCTGCAGGCCTGTAGGTAGGGGGAGCATTTGGCTCTCTGCTTAAGGCAAATTATGAATCTGGCAACATTTTTCCCCTTCAGGGGGGCATTACATGCACACAGTAAAAAAAAAAAAAATCTGTTTGTTCAGAATAAATTTGACACACCCATTGTATGCTGGTGCACACCCAGTTTTATTTTTCTGGCTACGCCACTGCTCTGCTTGATGCAGTTATTTTGGTTATTCTAATCTAAATATATACTTGAAACTAGTAGCATAGAAAATGTTTTCAAAACATGCATATTGTGGAATGGTTTTCTTTGCTGCTCTATAAACCTACTGAATACTAAGGAGACCATGGTTTCTGTGTGAACTGATTATTTTGTAGACATCTTTTGAAAATTAAACAATTGCATGAGTTTGAGGAAGATACAATACAATGAAAATTTTTTTTAAAGGAAGTCAGTGTTGCGTTAATATATACTTTTTTTTTAAAAAGGAAAAGAAAAAACGTACTTATTTCATTTGAGACCCTGCCCCTCAAAATGTCTGTGTACGTCCCTGTATATATATATATATATATATATATATATATATAATATATATATATATATATATATATATATATATATATATATATATATAAAACAAGGAGTGATGGCTCGTGGTTGCATTTTATTTTGGAAAGAAGAGCGGAAGTAGCCGTGCAGGTTTCCCGTCACTTCCCTTATTCCCCTGCTGCGTCAATCTAGGCGTGTTCACATATCCTGGTTCTGGTTCTGACTGACATTGTTGGAAGTCACGCAAAGGTTCGGACAGAACAGCTGGACCCAAGTTTGAACCCCGTTCAGCCACACGGTAACTACACGTTAAACCTGGACAGCGTTGTTAACTCGCGGGTGTCGTTGAAGTTGGTGCGTTAGCGGATGTCTGCACTGCTAAAGCTATACTTAATTAGCTGCTTTGGGTCGGAACATTCTGTCTTAATATGACAGTGAGTTTCTAATGAGCAGGTTTTAAAGTTTAAACGGAGATTGAAAGCTCTTTAAGGGATGTATTTGGGTTGTTTAAAAGCACCGTGTGATCAGACAAAGCTAAACTTTTAGCACAAACATCACGTAACAGCGTCTAACAGGATAGTTGGGAGTCTGGTTTAAGAGCAGCCGGGTCTCTATAACCGTGCGCCTTCATTACATGCTTCTCCCGTCTGTCCGATGGAGTTTTTGCTCCCATAACAGGAAGTGTTTGCAGAGGGGCTGTTGGGCGTGTCTGAAGAAGGCTGAGGGAAATCTTGATTATGTGACTAACAGGAGCAACTGGTGGCGCTGTAGTTGGGCTGATGAGTCCAAAGCGGTTACTGATTAGTAGGCAGCACACAGTTTGTTTCAGCTCTGTGATCATTACAGCTTCCTGGGATTCTTCTGAGCTGTGCACAAACAGACCCATCTAGATCATTGTTTCTTATAGCGTAAGTTCATCTTCTGCTGTTTGTTTGATTTATTTGTTGGCAGAAGATGTTCTTTCTTAAAAAAGTTGTTGGTGGCATCGTTGATGTTGTCAGGTGAGAATCTTTACCATACATCAACATAAAGTAAACTCAAGCATTGTTAATGGCTTCAACAATCATTTTCATATCTCATCTTTTTGCAGCAACATCGATCCTGAACAGTTTGCACCTTCAAATCCTGTAAGTAGATAGCCTGAGCATCCATATCTGGCCAACAGGCCAATTTTTATTTTCCTCTTTAACACTTAAGAGAAAAATAATGTGCTTTGGTTTCTTAATATAGGTAATAATTCATATATCAGGTAAAACTGATAAGGATTTATTAATGAACTGTGAGATCCTTTTGTCTGATTTATACTGGATTTACAAAAGTGCACCAAACAAATTAGATTTTAGTTTTTTTAAAAAGGTTGTTCTGTATTTGCCCTGCTGGTCACCAGGGAAGATTGACTGGTTGATTGATGCATCTGTAACTCAGTCTACTCATGTGTCTGTCCCACAGCCTCCTCCACGCAGGCCACTCGCATATGCAGAGCAGCATGAAAGTGACGAGGAGAAGCAGTTCCGCCGAGTCTTCCAGCAGCTCGCTGGAGATGTGAGGGCCTCATTCTTCTGAACTCTTAATGCTTTTCTGGCGATGACTGAATCGGTGACAACACTGTCTCCCTCTGTTATTATCACAAAGGACATGGAGGTGAGCCCAAATGAGCTGATGAACATCCTGAACAGGATCATCGGGAAGCGTAAGCTCTGGCTCCACTTTTTGTATCTAAGATCTACTACCACCTCATCTCTGTACATATTTCCTTTAATTCTTCACTCTCCTGCTGTATCTCTAGTCTGAACAGTACTTTTCTATGTCACCTTGTGTCTCTCTTAAAGCTTCTGTCTTTGACTCTTACTTAGATGGAGACCTGAAGACAGATGGTTTCAGCATCGAGTCCTGTCGGAGCATGGTGGCTGTCATGGATGTATCCTTCCTACCATGTGTGCTCTTTACTGACAGAAACTTTTGATGACGTATGTAGTGTGACTCCTCTATAAATGCACCTTGGACAAATGAACACTATTCACAAAGAGTCAGATAGGGAAGGTTAGGTTGGAGCCAGGTACCTTTTGACTTTCTGCTTGATTTCCTTAAAACTGTTCCAGTCTGACAGCACTGGGAAACTTGGCTTCCATGAGTTCAAACAACTCTGGAACAACGTAAAGAAATGGCAGGTAGATACAGCAGGCTTGTGCACAGTGTCAGCCTATTTGAATGTACACCGTTCCAAACTTTTCATTCATTTGAATGTTTGTGTTGACGAGACAGACCTGGGATCAGTGTGCTTTCGTTGCATGCTCATCCTATTGAACAGATGACTGCGTTTCCCAGAGAAACGTCTTATGTTGTTGCCTCTCTGACTGCTGTCTTAAGTTCCAATACATTTTTTTGTTTTTTCAACTCTTTTTAGGGTGAAGCGACTAACCAGGAAACTGATGCATAACTGCTCTTGATGTTTGTATTGTTTCTTGTTTAGGGCGTGTACAAGCAGTATGACACAGACTGCTCTGGTGTCATCGGAGCGGATGAACTGCCCAACGCGTTCAGAGCTGCTGGTGAGGGTTCAGTTTCTCTACCGCATAGTGATGTGAACAGCCTTCAGTTGCTGCCAAAACCGGTCCGACTTTACTACGACTCATTTGAAGCTTTTGATCAGGAATCATCTTTTAAACGTCACAACATAAGTCTGTGCTTTGACATTTTTTGTTTTTTTGCTAACGGAGGTAATTTAATTTTGGAACCAGATGGCTGGACATTCTTCCAGTATCTTTTGCTAGCGAACAGAATCTCTGGTTGTTGGAGTCTGTATGTCCACATCTAAAAACAGCCACAGGCTGGATATTGATGAAGTACACTACCACCACTATTAATGCTCTAGCCTTGTTTTCTTATTTGGTTTGCAACCACAAACTTTAATGTATTCTTTTGGGACTGTATGGAACATGTTAAAACAGTCATTCCTAATGAATAATGATACGACTCAGTACCCTGAACACACCGTCCCCACCATAAAACCTGGAGTGGCAGGGACAGGGAAGCTGATGGAAATACAGCAGAGTTAGAAGAAAACATGGCAGCATCACAAATGACTGGACTGTGCTGGACGTTCAGTTTCCAGTATGACTCTAAGTATACGATGGAAGGGTTTGGATCTAAGGGGTTTGTGTTGGAATGCCCTATTCACGTCCAGACCCAAGTCCAGCAGTGAATGTGCTAAGTTGATATTAAGCTTCTCATTCGATCTCAGCATGTTGATGTGGAGACAAACTCAGAAAACAATTCTTCTACAAAGGGGTGAAATGTTTAATCATTCAAAGAAACCTGAACTGTTTGCTTTTTAACTTTAGTTCATGATGATGACATTAGTTAGTCTGTCCCATAAAATCTGGGTAAATACGGTGAAGTTGGTGGTGTAATGTGGAGCGTCACAGGAAGAATTTGGGTCTTTGAAGTAAAGTTATGAGCGCAGTAGGAAGATGTCATTTCATCATGAGCCTTTTGGAAATAATTCCTGGGAGTGGTGGAAGGTTAACCAGATAAATGCTGACTTTAGCGTCAGCTGAAAAGAAAAATGTTCGTATGAGTTGGATCATCCAGCTTACGGTTTCACAACGAACCACTGCTAGCTTGGCGCTGTTTTGTTCAGCCTACTAACGTCCATGTTGCTATGTTACACCGACCCAATCAATCTACCAGACCTGCTGGGACTTGTGTGTTTTGCATCAGTTGTGAAGCGGCATCGTAACTAGGATAATGTTCTGTTCCATGTTTAAACATTTGTTTGATAATCCTCCCAACAGCCTCAGGATCTGCTGCTTCACGGTAACGCGCTGGTCTAATCTGTACGTTTTCTCTGCAGGCTTCCCTCTCAATGACCAGCTCTTTCAGATGATTATTCGCAGATATAGTGATGAAAGCGGCAACATGGATTTTGACAACTACATCGGCTGCCTCGTGAGGCTGGATGCCATGTGCCGTAAGTTGATCTGAGCTTGTTGTCTGATGTTTTAGTGGCTCTATCAGGGTACAGAGTTGTCGTCATCTGGAAGGTTTATTTTATCTGCTGCAGGTGCCTTCCAAACTTTGGACAAGGATAAAAACGGGACTATCAAGGTTAATGTTCAAGAGGTAATGGAATCAATATCAGTCAATTTCTTCCTTTTTAAAATGTTTATATTGTGGTACATTGACTTTATTAAGTCTCTGATTTTTATGTCTTTTCATTCCAGTGGCTTCAGTTGACCATGTACTCTTGAGTCCTGGTGATGCCGCCCCCCTCTTCCTCCCTGCTTCGTTTTATGAAATGACTCTGCTATCTACACAATTCAAAATATTTTATCTAGAAATCTCACAGCTTCCTCTGTTCCTCAGATGTTCCTAAAGCATGCATGTAGTTTTCTTCAGAGTAATGCATGTAAGTCAGACCTGAAAGCAGCATGCCCCCCGTACCTAAAATGCATCATTCTGAAAGCTCGAACACGAGTCATTAGGTGGGTCTGTTTGCTTTTTGCTTGGAATCGGCCTCATGTCATGAAACCGAATTAGAACTGGTCATTCTAACCTGCTGGTTTCACTGGTGAAGGGTTGACACTTTGGAGGATAACGGTACACTTTTTTGCCAAACGTAAAAACCTAACTTCTTAAAAAAAAAGACATTCAAATTTCTGCGTGAAATCACAGTAAAAGCTTTTAATCACGTTTTTGGTGCTCTGTAGGTGCACAAAGGTTAGCAGGGTAGGTGACGGGTCTGTCAGATGAAATGTTGCAGGAATCTCCACCCACAGCTACTCCTACCAGTTTCACCTGTTTGGCTTTTTCTTTGAGCTCTAAGGGCGTGTACCAGCCTGAGTGACATTCTTGTATCTTCAGCTGGGTGTGGAACAGTGTTCCTTCAGTAGCTGATTCAATAAAATGAAAATTCCGAGAAATGCTCCACACAGCCTCACCCTAGGCACAGCACCCACCAGCTTCCATCGCTGGGGCCTTCTATACACCATTCCTGTAAGCTTTTGGATGTAAACTCATTAGTTCATGTCTCTTGGAACCCTACATTTGTGAAACAAGCCTTTAGAACAGTAACCACAAAGTGACCTAACGTAGTAGCAGACAGATTGGGATGCAGCGTATATTACCATGTTCAGAGGCAGTGTTTGTGTGGATAACTTCATGTGCCAGTTAAATGCCAGTTCTGGTAGAACAGCCCTCCTACAGCATTCTTTGTTTCAGCTTCCTTTCACTTTATGCATTATTAATATAAACTGTGGTAAATCTCTGCTTCAGGTTTTGTCAGCACAATATGTGAATGATGTGCCTCTAACGCATGCGCTAAGGTTGTTGCCTTGTACTTAGAACCATACTCTTATCTGTTACTAAATGTGCGAATGTCAAGTAAAAAGCTGTGCCACTTTTGGAATAAAACTCATTTTTTTTTCATAGTCTTTAAGTTGTACATGATTTGAACTCATTTGTAGTCTGAACAGACTGAGAACCATAACATTTCAAAATAGGCCCACTGCTTATTAGAAACCACATCTTTAGCTGTAGTGTGTTTATCTCTTAGGCAATTTAAGCTTTGATTTGTTAAGACGTCCATTTCGTTTATCATTTTATAAGGAAAAAAATTCTTACCTATATAACTGCCAAAGCCATGGCTGCTTCTCTTTAGCTCATTTGAACGATTTGTTTTATTAAGCTGTAAATATGGTTCATCCATCTATTGTCTTTCATTGATCCAAAGCTGGGTTTGATGGCCAGTTGGAGCCTCCTTCCTGACTCCCCAGAGTTGGTGTTCCCAGGCACAAAACTGTTCATTCAACCTAAAACGCACACACAATTGTGTTTTACTATCTTTTTGGGGACTTCTCATTGACATAATGCTTACTGTAGCCCCTAACCCTAACCATCAAAAATGAATGCTTAACCATAACCCATATCCTAACTGTAACTCTGACACTAAAACCACATTTTGAGCCACAGAAATGCCTTCAGATTTGTGGGGCCTGGGATTTTGGTCCCCACAACGGCTGTCGGTCCCCACGAGGATAGTACACTTCTTATTTTTGGTCCCCACAAAGATATTAAAACACGCCCTCACACACAGCTGGCAACCCCATAGGCTTCCTGTTCATCTGGGCAGCTCCATTTACTGAGGGAGATGTGGGCCTTTTCTGAATTGAAACTCCGGTTTTCTACTGCCAGTATTTTTTTAGTTCATATTTTCCCGTCCTGTAAAGACGAAATGTTCAGCGAGATTTGAAAACCTTTTTCGTTGTTTATATTTGCAGCTCTTTTTGGGGGTTGAATTTCACATTTTTCTGTCGTTGATATAGCTAGCCTTTTCTGTACTTTATTTATCATCGTTGACAAACTTCCTTTCAAACAAGCTGCTGAATGAAAATCCCTATGGGTCGAGAGGAAACTCTAGTTAAATTCTAAATGCTCCTTCAAAATAGAAGACTCCTCAAACCAGTGCAGAAACAGATTTTATAAGACGACATACCGCAATGAGGAATATTGATAAATCAGGCGGTGGAATGTGCTATTAAACCCGTTATTAAATCATATAATGCTGTCAGATAGGTGCTACGATTTTATTGAGTTTTACTTTTTCAAGCGTTGGTTTTAACCGGAAATGGTGTATACAATGTTAGCTTTACGCAGGCCACCTTTACTTCCTATCCTGTAGATAAGGAAGTTTTTTCTCGTTTCTGAATACAATTGTGCCGCTTTTATCTTGAAGGTAAGTCCGTCACCTAGTTAGCCATTCTTGTGACTTGCGTATGCCGTGAAAAGTTTAGCTGCAGACGGCAAAAACATCATTAGCTGTCAGCTAAGGTCGCTAGCCTCCATTGCAGGGAGCTAGCTGCTGGGGCTGCTGCTGTGCGGCAGAAAATGAACGGCTGCTAAGTGTTTATTGTGTTGTTGAAAGAAGCCAAACGAGCCGCAGCGTTTCTAATGAACAATAAAGATGTTTTTATGAAACCAGCCGGATGTCTGCATGAATGTCGTATGTTTAAACACAACGTCCATTGTTCTGAGCTTCTGACAGCTAACGACAGTGTTTGACACCCCCATATGTGCTCAATGTGGGACTATTAATGCATGGAAGCTTATCTAGTTAGCCAGCTGTTTATTCATCGAGCCTCAGCACACCGCTGCAGCTCTGCAGAATCTCTAGAAAGCTAATATGAACATCAGCCAGCCGGTTGTGCTCCTGCACTCCTGTTAAAAAGCTTCTTTATGTCATTTGAAATAATTTAACATGCAATCTGTATAACCTAGGAGATGAAACAAATCCGTCTTAAGGGGAAAATGGAAATTAAAAGCTTCCATAGCCTGACTACATGGGCACGTCTTTAACTCAGTTATGTTGAAGAAATATATAGGTTAACTGGAATCAGTTTTTTTTTAGACGTTGAATAACACTGAATTTGTATTGTGTGAAACTAGATATCATTTTTTACTTTAAAAAAATCTGAAAATTCACTCTTATAACTTTAACGTCTAGCTGAATTCTGATGGTAATTAGACTTCATTCATTCATTCATTCAATTCTTTTGAGTTCCTCCTGATTCCTGCTATTGTAGTGAATCTGAATCTGAACATTAATTTATATCCATAAGTCATAGTTTGCAGAGAGTATACAAAGGAAAGGTTTCTCATTTTATCAAAGGCATTTGTACAGAAGATGATTAGAGCTTCAGAAAAAAAAGAATTCTGACTTTAACCTCAGAATATTGTCTCTAATGCAGATGGACACTTTGGAGCAACCAGCTTCAATGACAGAGATGTGAGTTGTGCAAGAAGAGGCGATTAAAGTCAGAATTCATGTTTTATTTCCTTTTTGCAGTGACCATATTAATCCTCTGTACATCTGTTAAGAGAGGCTTTCATAACAGAACGGTGATCTTCCATGAGGCCAACAGTAACACACTTAGGAGCTGCAGGGATTTCTCACTGTGTTCTCCATGTGACCACAGTATCACATACATGACTGCACATTAGCTTTCAGAGCAACTTTCTCCCAAAAGCAGCGCCTTGCAGGGAAACCAGTCTGTAAAGCACCATGCTCTGGGATTTCTTCAGGTGGAGATGGATTTGTTGTCAGTGGTTGAAATATTAACAGTAGTAAGTTGCTGTCAGTTGTCTCAAAGCTGAATATCAAGGGAGATAAAAATGTTTCAGCATCACAATGGGTCTTATGCTACATTCAGACCAACCCCATGCGTCAGCGTTAGCTGCGGCAAGATTACATGTAAAGTCTATGGTGGAGTACGTCAGAAGTCCGTCAAGGGCTCTGCGTTGCGTTGAGTACGTTGGCTCCGTCAACGACGCTTGCGTTTCATACGGCAACGTACCAAGGCATGCGTCACAGAAGTTCAGCAAGCTGAGCTTTTGACGGACCCAAAGCAGTTAACGCAGTGCGGCAAACAATCAGAGTGTCTCACTGTAGTGATGTCACTATACACGTAACTTGAATGAAGCGCGGGTCCAGTGAAAACATTTTTAACAAACGCAGATTTAAAAAAATCCTAAATAACACTTACCGAAGTCAGATGGACAGGCGCTCCTAAAGAGGAACAGAGAACCTGTAGTTGTTGTCCTGGTAGGAGATTTAAGCTCCGATGCGGCCCAGGAGGTCGGAAAATTAGGTGCGGGACAGACGGAAGTAGCACTGAAAGCGAACCTCATCCATAAGCAGCTCCTGGAGCAAATGTTAAACTCCCCAAACTCAGAATGCATCTGAATAATGGGCGCTGATGCACCCGATGTCAACGTTGTCTAGCTTTATCTAGCTAATAAAGCCATGCCACTCTCTAGTTACGATCCACCATAGTGCAGAACGTACGGCAACAGAGGAAGCCCCGCCCATGCGTTGTTTTTTCCTCAGAAGCAGGCTATGGAAGCCAAAAAGTACATACGTCAAACTTCATCCATTGAATGTGTTGCTCAACGTATCCAACGGATACGGTCTGAATGCAGCTTAAGCGTCTGGATCCAGAGACAGGTTTGATGGTTTTCCCCTTGAATTGTACAGAACATCTCACATTAAAGGTGGAAGATGAAACACTCTTTCCATGAACTACATACGTGCTTGCATTTACTCTACATATTCTTCTTCTTTGCTGTCCAGCCGACTGTATCCACTGGGGAAGCTTTACAGAGAGCGTACAGCAGCTGGATATATTGGGACTGGGTGGAGAAGATGTCTTCGCCAGTATATTACAACCATGACAGCGCTATCCGCTTCAAGAAGAGAAAAGCTCGTTTTTCTTTCAGTGAAGTCCACGTTCTGCTGGATGAAGTGAGGAAGAATCGCTCGGTGGTTGTGGGTGGGTGTTTGCTGCCTCTCACTATTCTTCTTTTAATGAGGGTGCACCGATTACAGTCTTCTGGCCAATCACAGACAAGAGATCTTTAGAAAAACCTGACCGGCCAGTTTAGATTTTTGCTGATAGTGATTTTTTTCATAACTAGAAGCAGATTACTACTATTTTATCCCTTTTCTTTTATTGAAAAAAACCTAGATCGTAATACTCATGAAACAATACAAATTAGTTTCAGCTAGACATGAGATAGTGTTCTCAAATATAAATGAATATTTTTAGCAATAATGTTTGAACTACAAAATCATACTTGTTCATTTAGTCTTTCATTTTTCTAATTTTGAAAAACAAACTTTTATACTTGTTATGAGCCACTTGTCCCCCCCCCCCAAAAAAAAAAAATGCATAGCAATGTTTTGCTTTCACATTACCACTAGGTTTTCAAGTAAGATCGATTTCCATTCCCCTATAATTTAAGAAAACCAAGCCGATTGATTGATGCACCTCTAGTGTTTAGGTCTGGTGTCTGCCGTCCTGAGAGCTCTGAAAGTGATCTAATTCAGATGATTTCTCTCTTAAAGGCAAATTCAACCGAGGAGTTCCAACCGACACAAAGAAGCGCACATGGGCGGAGATTGCAGCACGAGTCAACGACATTGGGGAGTGCCAGCGTGAGGTCATAGAGGTCATCAAGAAATGGTCTGACCTCAAGTGTGACACCAAGCGCAAAGTGGCGGCCATGCGGTCAGGGACTGTGCCCAACAGGGGACTCAACTCTCGTCTTTCCCGAGACCTCACTCAAACGGAGAAGATCGTCCTCCAGATACTTGAGATGGATGAGGACGACCAGATCACTGGAGAGTGCGGCCCACTGGGAGATGATGATGATGTTCCTGAGGAAGAAGAGGAGATGGAAGAGGAGGATATGATGGGAATGCAGAGTTCTCCTAACGGTGGGCTGGATATGGCGTCCATGCCGCCTCCACCTCCATATGGTATGAATGGCCTCATGAATTCAGCTAGAAAAGAGATTTATACAGAAAACAAGAAATCAAAGCCTTCAAAAATTGTTCAAAGTCATAGCTCAGGGTTATGGCAGAGACACAAATGTCTTGGGAATTTATAGAAACAGTTTTTTATGATATACTGAAGAATAATTTGAGAAAAGTTTAATCAACAGTTAACATTTAATTCTTTGTTGTTTCTAACTTCCATGTTCTAATGATCTAAAAAAGGTATTGAAAAAGGCAGCTGGACTTCTTTGGTTCATTGAAAAGCTAAAGCTTTAGCTCTCTATTGTTCCCTACCTATCTACAGCTAGCATCTACAATGCAGTTGTGAAACGGCTCCTCAAACAGCTTCCTTCTGATCCAAACCTGTCCATATTAAATCAAGACCTAATAAAAGATGATTATAGTACAACAGGTATGAATTAAATTTAGAACCTGTTAGGGATCCTTAGACATTTGTAGTTGGTGGGAAGAACAGTTTTAGCTTGTTGACCACATAGGACTCACAGGAGATCAGCCCGTTAGCAGCAATAGAGAATCACAGCTGTAGCTAGTTAGGGAACAGTAGTCGCTTGTCAAAATTGATAAAGCTCATTGGAAGAGAAGTGAAATGTTTTCAAGGAAGCAAAGACGTCTAGTTTCCTTTTTAATACCTTTTTTTAGATAATTTCTGTAAAACTCTCCTACACGTCATGGTGACCAACTCTCATTTCTCAGTACTTGAAGTTGATCAAAGTTGTATTCTCCTTCTCCATGTTGAGAACTTTTGGAGAACCAAATGTTCTCAGTTAGGTTAAGATGTGAAGAGCTCCCTTACTACAGGTGCGAAATGTTAATGTTCTGATCTTTGAGTCCTGTTAACTATTTGTTTTGTGATAATGCTGGAAAATGCAAAGATGGCCAAGAAGTTGCTCTTGCAGGATACTGCTTTTATTGCAGTGCTCTTGGGTGGATTTATGAGGAAGCCAGTTTTGATGAGAAGCATACGAGAACCAAACATTTGAGTTCTATCAGGATGTTTCCATTTTATTTCCCAACCAGTAATTTTCCAAATGAGGATTAGTTTTTCCATTCACGTCACATACAGTACTCTGCAAAAGTTTAAGGTAGCTGTGAAAATATGCAGTACACAAAGAATGATTTCAGAAATTTAAATGATTGTTTTTGTCATCAATTTTCAAAATACAAAGTGAGCAAGCAAAAGAAACATTTAAGGCAAATCAATATTTGGTGTTACTAGTTTTGCCTTTGAAATGGCCGCTGTAAGAACAGCTTAACATTAAACAAAAACGGTTTAGAGAGTTCTTCTGAAAACCTGGTCTTTATTACTTGCTTGCTGCAGCGAGGAGAGACAGAGCAAGCATGTTATCCTGGTCTGTGTCTAACAAGAGCAATCTTAAAAGCCAGCGTTATACAGGTTAGTCACTCACAGTGATTTTCCACAAACCCAGCACACCAGTATGTACTGAAATGTTGCAAATCAATAACCTCTGTCTCCTGACTTCATCATAAGCCTAAAATGCTCCTAGTGATTATTTGCTCCTTTGTTCCTAAATTACCTGTTTCCTGTCAGCTGATAGTTGACCTGTAGGTCTGCTAATCTGTGAGTGTCTATTTCATATTAAGCAAAATTAAAACACCCTCTGTTACTATTAAACATCATCCACAGCCTTCAAACCAGCATCAACCCTTATAGGTACACTAGCACAAAGTCTGGGATTTTCTAGAATTATAGTCAGGTGTAGATCAACTAATTATACCAAACGGGTGCTAATAATCATCAATGTCACACGTAGGTTGAAACAGTCATTCACTGAATCCGAAACACCTGTGTAGGAAGTAGGGCTGAACGATATGGACAAAATTTCATATCTCGATTTTCATGCCAGATATCTCGATATCGATACGATATGACTACGGGTTCGGTGAAAACCAAGCATTTCTCGGAAAAAAAATAAATAAACATAACACTAAAAAGAGGTTTTATTTTTAAGAACTCACTGCCAGTCATCAACATTAACATAAATCATCAAAAAATTAAATTACAAATCAACCATTTTACTGCAGCTCTAATTTAACAATAACAAATGCAGCAGCAGGGGGAACATTGAAAGTGCATTGAAGTGCAACAACATTTATAATATTCAAAAGATCACATCACTGTATGCAGAAAATGCCTTTGCTACTAACAGAACAGAGGTAGTTCCAGCTATGTGAGAAGTGGCACACCAACTTTTTGCAGACACCTGTTGCACGGCTGATCCGGCTGTCACCTTTCACTGCATTTTCTTGGAAAAATAGATGTACAAAAATAATTCATGATTATATTACAACAGCTAAATAACCACATAATAATGCATATTGTTTTCTCTCTCTCTCTTTCTCTCTCTCTCTCTCTCACTCACTCACTCAGACAGAGAGACAGACTGTTTCTCTCACTCTCTCTGTCTGTCTCAAAGTTATTAAAAATAAACATAGCAAAACGTACCTATTGCCAGGTGTAGCCTGTGTCCGAAGCACTGAAGGCGTGTCCAGCCATTCACCTCCAAAGCCTTTATTATGTTCGAACCATTATCAGTTGTCACGCAAACTTGTTGGTCCTCCTTCAAGTTCCAGTCTGCTAACGCACCTCTCATCTCCTCCGCCATATTATCCCCGGTATGCTCCCCTGGGAAGAATGATGTCTGCAGACAGCAGGTCTTCAGTTCGAAGTTTGTTGTAATAAAATGCAGCGTTAAAGTTATGTATGGTTCGGTTGTCCGGCTCGACCACAGGTCCGTGGTTGTGGCAAAATGATCGATTTCACGTAGCTCGGATTCAACACTCATTTTACACTCATACTGGCCACTTGATTAAAATGGGTTCGGGATGGTATTTTATAACGCTTGTCCAGCGTCCGAACCATTTTTTTAAAGCCTTCTTTTGAGACCGTGTAAACAGGTACCATGTCTTTTGCAATGTGGTATGTTATAGCGTCTGTAATTTCTTTGTGTCTAATGGACGTCGACTCGTACGGCGTAACGCTACTGAACGCATCAGCAATCGAACTTTGCTTTGGCTTATTTTGGGATGACTGAGAAGTCCCCCGTGTCTCTTTCATTGTCATGCACTCTTCGTGCAGCACGCGTTGGTGTTGTTTCAGGTGGTGAAACATGTTTGTTGTGCTACCTTGCTTAGTCGCAATTTTTGCTAAGCACGACCTGCACAACACGTCACTCTGGTTTACATCGTCTTTTCTGAATCCAAAATACTTCCAAATTATGGAAGATGATTTATGTTTTGGCACCAAGTCAGATTCTGTCCTACCACCAGCCGCATTATCTCCCGCACTCATTTTCTTTCTTTTTAAATTCTTCGCTGTCTCTGTAGTCTGTGCGCGCTGACTTTAGCGGTGCATTCAAGGGCACTCGTAAAACTGATGTTTGACTGCCAGAGTTGTACGCAAGGAGAGTGCGGAGAGTGGAAATCTATATCGTCTATATCGCTGCTTTTTTCGATAGTAATATCTGGAACGTTCATATGTAGATATTGATTCGATAAAGATATATCGTTCAGCCCTAGTAGGAAGCTTAAAACGGGGTAAGGAACAGCCAAACTCTGCTACCAAGGTGAGGTTGTGGAAGATACATACAGATTCATGTAATTGACAGATTGAGCGGAGCAACAAGACACATTGTAGTTCTACTGCATCAGCAACTTCTCTCCCAGACAAAGATTTTAAGTATGCACGGAAACATAGGAACAGGGGTGTAGAACAATGGCAGCAGGAGCTCCCGACTGATGAGTCCAAATGGGAAATATTTAGTTGTAGCAGAAGGCAGGTTTTTGGTCGATGGGCTGCAGTGTGAGTGTTTGTGTGTCTGCAGACCACAATGAAGCATGGTGGAGGTTTCTTGGGGGCTGCATATCTGCAAATGGAGATTTGGTCAAGATTAATGGAGTTCTCGATACTGAGAAATACAGGCAGATGCTTGTCCATCATGCAGTACCATCAGGGAGGCGTATGATTGGCTCCTAATTTAATCTGCAGCAGGATAATGGCCCCAAACATCCAGCCTAAGTCACTAAGAACCATACTTGGTGTAAAGAAGAAGATGAAGTCCTGGAAGTGATGGTATGGTCACACAGAGTCCTGATTTCTTCATCATGGAGTGTGTCTGGGATTACATCAAATGAAACTTTATTTATAAAGCGCTTTTCAAACACAGTTTCTCAAAGTGCTATACAGATTTTTTTTAAAAACCAACCCCCCCTTCAAAAATAAAATAATCAACGCAACTACACCCCCTTCCCAATCTATCAGCCATACACACACACACACACACACTTAAAAGCTACAAAAACAGCGGGCTGAGCACAGATGAGCCAGGAAACGCCATCATGGGAGCCATCTGCATCAGCAGCAGCAGATCAACAGCAGCAGCCAAGGCTCTGACCCAGGGCGCCCAGAGGAGGGAGGGATGGTACCCCCACCTCCACCCAAGCGCTACCGGGGGGCACCCAATGCAGGGGGCCCCCCAGAGAGGAAACACTGGCAAGAAAGATTAAAAAAAGTTAAAATATAAAGTGAAAAATTGTAACTGAAAAAAGTTAAAAAATATACACGAAGACACAGAATGATGTGAGGAAGACTACATCCATAGAAGATCTGTGGTTAGTTCTCCAAGATGTTCGCATCAACCTACCTGATGAGTTCCTTTAACAACTGTCTGCAAGTGGATTAAGAATTAGTGCTGTTTTGAAGGCAAAGGATGGTCACAGCAATTATTGATTGGATTTAGATTTCTATTTTGTTCATTCTGTTGATTGATGAAAATAAATGATTAACACTTCCATCTTTTGATTACGGCTATTTTTCACATCTGCCAATAACTTTTGCACAGTACTGTAAATCCTCTGAGATTGCGGGCCTTGTGTGCTTTCAGAACTTGCAGCTGGGTTTAGGGAACCAAAGGGGCGTGGCTTACAGCAGGCAGCATTCACCTGAACAAAATGTTAGTACATAGAACGGATTCTGCTGCTAAGCGTATTTCTCAAATCACAGGAATAAATGTGGACCCGCTACTTACGGGCAAATATGACGTGTTTTTGGTCCTATAAATCGCTTTGAATTCCATTTGCATAACAGTCTAATATTAAGGTAAGCTGTTGGCACCAAACCTAAAACTGTTTCTCTTTGTGTGACTGCCATAACTCTTGTCCATGAATGTACATCTTTATTAAGATAGTACTTGTCATTGGATTTTCAGCTGCTTGTGTTAAAATGCATGACAGCTACTTTAAACCTTTTAGGGGACTCATCACAGCCAGCTTATGATGTGCAGTATGAGATACCCCCAACAGAAGGTGATTAGGATGTCTCTTTTTTCTAAACATTTAGATAAGATTCAAATATGCTTCCACATGCTTCTGTTTATAAAAAGCCTAACATTAACATTTTTTCTTTGCATGAAGACACTGAAACCCCATTTGGAGATTCGGATGATGATCAAAGAGAAGATGTGCTTCCCTCCAGTCAGCCAGCAAAGTCAGCCGAAGTGCACCAAGTCAACAACGGCATCCATAAACACGTGCAACCTCCAATGTCTGCGGCAGGTTCGGCGACCACGCTTCCTACCACAGGTCAGCCACCGCACAACTCCAGGGACGGCCTGCTGCAAAACGCCTCCCTGAGCCTGCAGGAGCAGCATGCCACCAACATGCTGCTGGAGACGGTGTCGCGCTCCCTGGAGCTGCTGGCCGAGTCAGTGCAGCAGCTGGCAGAGACTCAGCAGGAGTTTGTGCGTGAGTCGCTGCAGCTGCAGCGGGAGACGGTGCAGGTTCTCAGAGACTTCACGGGTGGAGCCATCTCCCTCATGCATGACAAACTGAATGGACGGCCAGCTTTATAACACAACCCAGAGGTGCTGAGAAGCTGTATTACTGACTTTTTGCTTGGCCCTGGGATGCAGAAACATGAAGTTCTGTTGGGTGGGTAGATCTGCTCTCTGTACTTTATTTTAAAACGTTATTGGTACAAACATAAAACAAGACAATGGAGACTTTTTATTTGCCAGTGAAGGTGGGTTTCCTTCCACTTCATTTTTCTAAATTAAATCCCACATTTATAACATTTACTTTAATGTGACCATGGTTAAAAAAAGAGTGATTCTTCTTTTTATGTCATTCTGTGTGTTTTGCTGTAGTTTTCCTTTGCCTCGATGTCTGGAGATTACCACATGTACTGTAATGGTTGAGTGGCCGTCTGCACTGACCATCATATGGTCCATATGTCTAGGAGCTATATAAGCTGTTATTAGATGCATTGAAAAGAATTCTATGTAAAGATTTTGTGATTGTCTGTTTTTATATTACACAAACACTTGAATTGAAAGGTTCCAATGAGATCTTTTGGATATGAAATAAACCTAACATGTAGTAAAACTGAACCAAGGCTTGATTTTATACTTGTCTATTTGACCCAGGTGTCTAGACACAAGATGACATCCAGGGCCTGGTTGAACACGGCAGGATTATAAAATTACCGCAAGAGCTTCAGACTGCAAACACAGAGATTACAAAAAATGACAGATATTCCTGTTTTGGTCCTAAAGTGTGTGGTGTATGGCCACTCTGCAATGTTGAGACACCACACACAAAAGTACTCACAACCACTGGTCCCTCTGAACTGGGCACATGATCAATTGTGCACTGCTGAAATGGTGTTCCTGCACAGAAAATCTGCGCTGTGCACAAAAAATCCAACCTGAATTTAAAATATTAAATCAGTGTGAGTCAATCAGCAAATGCACCTATACTGTATGCAGTTCCAGTGGTGCGCCTGCATCGCTCCAAGTAGAAAGACGCCCGTATCCCATTGTCTAGGGCCCTTTCCATACCAACAACAGCTGAGACCTGAAGTCACTTTCATATGTTGTATTTAGTTAAGCAATATAACATGAGAGGGAGGGCTGTTGTGCAGAATATCAGCACTGGTGTGACTAGATCCTAGGCACGAGGCCGCAGATAATCACAAGTTCTGATATTCCGCATAACAGCACGACCTCAAGTGTGATATCGCTTTTATATAACAGCTCAACAAGCTTATTTTATTTTTTAACAATAATCGACAATAGATTATGAATGGTTTGTTTATTAAATCACTTATTTAGCTCCGCCAACACAAATAGTTCCAACTGAAAGGGAGACAAGGCAGTTGCCAGGCAACATGAACATTTCTTATACACAAACATATCTAACACAATCATTATGATACATTCACACTTCATGCTTTTTCGCTGTCAAAAAACGCTCATAAACTCAGTAGCTTGAAGCCATAGACATAAAAATGTCTATGGTTTGAAGCCTACACATATTTAAACCTCAACTAGCAAAACACGTAGGCAGGCCTTTCTCTGTCGGATGTTTTAATGTTGGGTCGTGGTTGGCTAGACAACGTCATCGTTAGGTGATGTCACTACAGTGAGGTGCTCTGAGTGGTTGATGTTCAGGGGACATAGGTGAAAGTTCAGCTACCTTAGCATCTGCATCGCTAGCTTTTGCCGCTTTGAAGCTGGGAAAGCAGCAAAAGTTTGAAAAATTGCAGCGGCCAAAGCACAAAGCATCGCAGAGAATATAACGGCCTCAACCATGGATTTAACATGTAATCTTGCCGTTTTGGGAAGTGTGAACTCACCATTAATGTCTGTACAGGGGAGTGAAATTGTCTGTATAAAGTCCCAGTGCTGTCGTACTGTAATATCAGCACTCATGGAATGTCTCTTGTCCAATCAAATTACTGGGTCGGAACTATCTTGTATAATCAGAAACATGTTCAGTGATGCATTTCAACCACTTGAGTGGCTGAAGCAATGGAGTAGATTTGATTTTGAGATTGGTGGGGACACAAAAGTGCTCCAATGCAGCACTCTTGAAAGTTAAAGTTTTTTGCATTAGCAATCATAATTTCACATTATGCAGATGTTATAGGTTAAAGTAACTAATGAAAGACAAAAAGACAAATTCGAAAAGCTCTAATCTTTACTCTTTAGTGCAGGGCTGTAGTGAAACTATGCATCATGTCAATTAGCTGTTGAGCTGGAATGTTATTTGTGTCGGGTTGGTTGGGCTTGTCCAGAATATCCTCCTGATTACTGCCACTCTCCCCGCTGCTCTCTCCAGGTGGATTGGATTCCTTAGGAATCAACCACAATAAAAATTTGAAAACCATAAAGCAACTACTGTAAACAAATACACACTAGTAATACACAAAGAGGCCTCTTAGATTTAAGGCACTGATTTAAAAGCTAAATGGTGGGATTTTTATTCGGATCATCATCATCATACTAAAATTTTTTAACTGCTGTTATATTCTGTGTGTGAAGGATTGTTTTATTCTGTTTAAACTGTTTTTATCATGTAAAGCAGTTTGTTTTTCTGTTTGCATGAAAAGCTCTAAATAGATTTGATTTGATCTGTCACAGTGCTGATTCTCATTAACACATCCAGCATTATTTAACCTCACCTGTGAAATTGAAGCCTCTTTTTCAGCTTCTCCTTCTCTTCAACTTCCTCCAGCTTCTCTAATTTCATCTAGTCCAGGTTCTTCTTTTCTACCTCCTCAAGCCTCTCTCTCCTCATCTGCTTCTCGTCCTCTACCTCCTCTGGTCTCTCCTTCTCCATCTCCTCCAGCCTCTCTGTTGTCTATCACCTTACAAAAATATGTTGATGCATGACAGATTTGGGCATAGAATGATCATAGAGTTTGATGGTAAAGTTATTACCTGAGAAAAAAGGCCTTTACTTTCACACTAATTATGTGTAATTTATTCCCCTCAAAATATGGATACATAAAATCACAGGATCATCTAGAATATGAGGTTTTATTCTATTTACACCATACATTTTATTTATGTTTTTAAACAGGTGCTCTTTTCTATAAAAATACATGAAAATAAGAAAAAAAAAGAGAATTAGAATAGAAAATAATTTTTAAAAAGTGTATCTCTTTGGCTTATTCTATTTTTTTTTTAAATTTAATTTCAATTTTAAGTAACTTACTCATTGACTCCTAAAGAAGTCTCTTATTTTGAGTTTTCTTTTCTTTCACATCCCCTAAACCCTAAACTGTACAGACACGCATGCAGACACAAACACAAAGTGTAAATGACACCAGTAAAATCCATCTAGCTGACGTGACCCGGACATAACAAATGCCAAACGTATTGACAACTTACACTTGCAGGTGCCTCTCATCCAGCCCAACTAGCAGTTGTAGATTGAGATGTTCACAGTCAGACGTTCGACCAGACATAGACACTAGAGGGTGACACGGGAATCAATTGTTGCTCCCGTCCCGTCCCGATCCCCAAAAAATACTCCCGTCACGTCTCGATCACGTGACAGCCCCCCGAAGAAATTCTTGTCCCGAAAAAATCCTGAGAGAAAGACTCCCGTCCCGACCCAAATCCCGTAGATTAGTAATTTACCTCATATGGCACTCCCTCCCCCCGCCCCCTTCGCGGAAGAAACAGTCCTTCACTTCGCGTCGGACAGTTTCTTCCGCGAAGTCCATTATTTTCTGATAATGGACACCTCGAAGCCTGCTTATACCATGGTCACTTACGAAAGAAGGACATACTTAATCAATTAATAATACTTTCATGTATTTTAGAGTTAAAATCGCGAGGTTTTTTATATAAGTCGAGCGCACTATTTAATATCTCCCGTATACAGGTGTTGCCAAACAACGTGGCCAGAGCGAGCCGACCGCAGCGATTTATCTGTGATGGGAAGTGAGATGATGGCTTTAGGTTACGTGATCCTAAATATCATTTCAGAAGGCCAGTACACTACTTACTGCTTGGGCGTGTCCAGAGGATGATGCAAATAACGTTGAGACTCCGTTGCCATTTGAGCCAGCGCAATAATTTAGAACTGTCATCAGGCAATTTGACGGGACGCCTTTCCCAGGTGTACATTATCATTTTTTAATGTACACCCTCCAGCCAATCAGAATCAAATATTCACCCGAACCATGGTATGAATATATATAATTTCCGGTTTCCCGTCCGATCCCGTGGATTATTTCCTGTCCCGTCCCAATCACGTTACCAACAGTGAAATTTACTCCCGTCCCGCGGGATTCCTGCAGGAATCTCGTGACCCGTGGGAATCCCGAAAAACTGTCACCCTCTAATGGACACACACACGTCTATGTTTATACGTGTTTATGCGTTTGATAAGCAGACCGCGCTCGGCCATCGGGTGGTAGTAGCAAAGCTGGAGGGTGTCGGCCTGGGGGGTTGGCCGCCTGGGGCTTCGGTCTGCTCACGGGCCCGGCGCGGCATTTCCGGGGTATCCGAGTATGTGGTGCGCCGGGATCCGGCCTCAGCGCGGGGACCCTTGGGACGCTGGCGGTGCTTGGGACCTCTCTTGTTGACGGGTAGGCTTTTACCATCTAGTACAGGCGCTCTCTCTAACGGGGTGCGCTTGAGACGGGGGGGAGGGTGGGCTAAACTCAGCCTGGGTGTCTAGTGTCCTGTGTTTTGTTAGTAGTCTGAATGTTGGGATGGATTTAGGTCTGCCCCTGGGGTGGGGGCGGGCGGATGGCTTGGGCCCCCATGGGGCTCGGAGATGCCGCTGCTGTGGGCCCCGACTTGACGTGCTGGGGCCTCCCACCCCTGTTGGATCGGGCTGTACGGGGGTGCCTATTGGGGTCAGCAGAGGAGCTGGCTCCCCAGGGGTGGCACCTTATAAGGGGCCTCGCCTGTGGTGCCGGTACCCACTGTTTAAATGCATCTAGACACTGAGGGCCCGAGGAGGGAGATGGGGGTACCCGGCAGTATTCCCATGTCCCACCCCTCTGTTTTAAGTGCATATTAGAACAACACGCAACAACACCCCAATTGAGCAGGGGGAGAGAGGCTGGGGGTCTTTCCACACCCCTGTTTGTTGGACCATCTGGGGTTGGAGCCCAGGAGGTATATCAGGCCGTCTGGTCGGGGACCTGGGCTGGTGGGCTACTCTTGCCGGGGAGGGGGCCTTGGCGGTCTGCTTGTCCCCGTCCTGGTGGGCAAGGGTTTTGTCTCCCGGGTGCAGGGGCCGGGTGCTCTATTGGGGCGTCTGTCCCTGGGCCTGGGAGTATAGAGTACGTATGGGGTGTATGAATGAGTTTACACTGTCCTTTTTTCGTGTGTCCTGTATTTGTAAGAATGTGCACGCATGAGAGGGAGGGTACGTATGAGTGTCTCTGTCTGTCTATGTCTACTTGTCAGGTTGGGTGTTTGGCTGCCCTCTGGCCTGGTGCATCTTCTTCCCCTCCGTCACTCCCCGTCAGTGATGGATGCTCCTGCCCGCTGGTCGATGATGGCTCTCGATGCCTGGGGCCGGGGGTCCCGGTTGTGGCCCGGCTCTGTCCTGGTGCATGCCTGGCTGGTCCTGGGTGGGCCGGTGTGTCGGGCGCCCGCTGTTTCGGGCCGACGTCCTCCTTGGATTGACTGGGGCACCTCTTATGGGGTTGCTGGGGTTGTAAGTAGGTTGGTGCCGTCCGGTGGATCAGTTGGGACCGTGCGCGGTGCCCAGGCCTCCTGCCGGTTCCATGATTTCTGCTGCCTTGTCGGTTCATCTGGGGGGGCTGTCCGGCATTGGCTGGGCCCCAGATCTTGGCGCTCTGAGTGGGACGGGATCTGGACCAGGGAGCTGGTACATCTGGATGTCCAGGTGCCCTCCCCAGGCTGGGCGCGGCCTGGGGAGGGCATATATCCGCTGTGGCTTTTACTGGCTCCCTGGCATGTTGGTGTGTGTGGGGGACCGGGTTGTTGGCGGTGGGTATTGGTCCGGGTTGGCGACGGCGTGTGTTGTCCGTCGGTCGGCTGCAGGTCCCTCCTGCCTGGTGGCGAGGGACCCCTGTCGGCGGGTCCCTGTTCGGGGCTCTGCTGGGGGGCAGGGTGCCCCAGATCCCCGTGGCCTCCGGGTCCTGTTCCGGGCCCGCCCTGGCGTAGCCGGTTTCCGGTGGAGCCCGTGGGCTCGTCCATGCAATCTCTCGGGCCCCAGCATTGCGGCTGCTTGGTGTTCCCCTGGGGCTTCCATCTGTTCCTCTCTTGGTGGGTGATCGGCTCTGCGCTGGTCCGCCTGCGGCTCCTGCGCTCTGTGGGACTCTGGATGCATGCGTCTCCTGCCTCCTTCATGTTTGTGTCGATTCCTGTAGGACGGATTGACGGTTCCTTACACCAGCTATCGATCACTTGCATGGGGAAACCTTATTCACACCTGCATGATCGCACACACACATAGGTGTGGGGACATTGGTGTGGACGGACATATCTTGAGCTGAGGTTATCGTCATTAGGTATTTCGTACCAGGAGCTTACCAGAAACATTAGTATTGTGTTCATTAATCCATACTTGTGTGTAGTGAATGTGTAATTCTTAGTTTATATTACTGGATCTGAACTATTGGTGTTGTTCTGTTCAGTTTGTTGTTTTTGTTTGTTTTGTTTTACCGCTTCTCTGCCGTTCGGGAGAGGCGGAGGACTGGGATGTTTTCTTGTGTTCTTTGTTTGCCTCCCTGTCTTGTGTCGTCAGTTCGCGCCTCTGCTGGTCCGGTTTCTTTTCTTCACCTTCTTCCTTTCTTCCTTCTTGTCTCGGTTTCGCGTCCATGACTTCAGGAAATTGAACCCACAGTAATCACTAATAGAGATTTTTCATACATATACATCAAGTGCTGTATTACAGCAAAGCTGTAATACTCTGCTTGGGAAAGAAACTCTGTTGGGCTTGTACTTGGTACTCAGACACCAATTCTGAATAGCAAACTGCCAGACAGGACACGTTTAAAAAAAGAAAGAAAGAGTCTACGCCCTTGGGCTGAAGCTCTGCAGAATATTTCCCCTTTCTTTCTACACACTTTTTACTACTTGCTCGTATTTTTTTCAGCTCAACATACAAAATATATTCACAACTGAACATATATCTGTAACATTTATTTATATAAAACATTTCTTACTAAACGAGTGAACACAACAAGAGCAGGTGTACTACTTGCTAAGATATGGAGATTTTTATTTTTATTTGCCCACTTGGAAACATCACAAACTTTGCTCTGACTGATCTGTGTTTCTATGCATTTGTGGACTGCGGGCCAGTGAGTCAACACTTACAAATAATAAATGCCTCAAAGGGCAGGGATGCTTCAATAAACATTTGAGACCTTGACAGAGCAGCTGTAAGTTTATAGTAACATTAAATTACACAGATTAGACAGATTTAAATTACACAGATATTTATTGATTAGGTGTTTTCTGGAGCCAAGTGGTTGCAGTAGGTTTCATTTAGGTGTAAAAGGGTCAAATGAAGCTGAGTACAAATGTGAACCACACTTCAGACTGTTATTTGTAATACATGTATCGTTCCCCTTTCAGCTGACAAGAGTAAACTAATTTGTGTGATTCTGTCACATTAAAACTCAATAAGTTGTGGCTGGTATTTGACAAAAAAAAGTTTAGGTAGTGTGAATCATTTAGCAAAGAAATTTAAGTGAAAGATGTGTTCCAGGAGCTTTTAGTAAAACTGTACTGTAGTTGTGGTTTGGGCTTTTAGGAACATCAGGAACAATGTGTTATTTAAGATCAAATTGATTTTTATAGAAATCTGTTGTACACGACATTTAAAGGAATACATTGTGGTCAAAGCCAATACCAAGGTTCTCAACATTATTTCTGAAGGTATTGTTTGTGTCATTCAGAGCAGCAAATTAAACAGATTGTTTATCACTGGATGACCAATTTGTTCTTTTTCTTTTATCAAAAAATGACATGTTAGGACTCAGACACAATTCTGATCTGAAATTTTCCCTGTGGAGAGTTTCATCCCTAGAACCCAAACCGCACAGTTAAGCTGTTAGACATGCTCCTTCATGACAGGGAGCAGGAAGCTGCAGCTCAAGTTTGGGTTTATTGCCAACAAACCTTCCTCTGTGTTACTGCAATCAGATAAACTGTTCAGAACATTTAAATTTCACATCCGTCTTATAGTCCATTTCACATCTCCATCTGTCAAAAATACAGTGTCAATAAATGAAGATTTACTTCATGCACAGGCGTCCTGACACACATACACCAGTAGGGGGAAGCTGCAGCTCAGTTTTGCTGACATGAAACTGAAGCACAAAATGAATCCACACAAATGTATTTGCACTGAAATCCTCAAAACTCAATCCATGAATCCTTTTCGTGAAGCACATTGAGTCCTTCAGGTTCTTTTTCAGGTGAGAGATGCTGAAGATGGAAAGATTAACGGAGCATATTAATGATCCTGTTCTAACTTGTGCTGACTGACTCAGTTATGGTGGTGAGCTGAGGGAATGTTTTACATGATTAAGAATGACTGGTGAGTCAGCTCAACCCCGATATTAAATACCGCAAAATTATATACAAAAATGTGATGGCTGACAGACATTTATTTATTCATTCAAAATGCATAAATTCAGTTTTACTTTTATTGTTATCACTTTACTCCTGCAAAACACAAACACTCACACCTACACACCCAGAACACACAACTTTTAAAGGGGACCTATCATGAAAATTCCACCCTTAAATGTTGTGTGCTGTAGGAATGCAAAATAGCATAATAAAATGATTACGTTTCTGCTTTGTTAGATTGCCGCATCTCTTTCAAACAAGAAAAACAATGGCTGACCGGGGGGATTGGAAGGTTTTGCGACCTGGAGGGGAGCATGGTATGCAGCGCCCACAACTGGATATAAAGAGACCACACGAAAAAACAAGTTATTTAGACTCCTCAGAAAAGTGGTGGAAGAGCAGCCTGTAGAGCTACAATAATGAATAATTCAGACCAAAGAATTACAGTTCCACTAGACCACAAGTGAATGATTTAGATGTAAAAAGGAAGAACTTAAAAGCATGATAACCTTTATGACTGTGTGAGCAGGGCTTGCCTAAAGATGGATTGGGCCTTAAGGAGAATCTGATTTTAGGTTTCTCTTCCTGTTAATTTAGTTCAATTCAGAAATACTTTATTAATGCTAAACAGAAATTAAATGCTAATGTCATATATGTTTTACTTGAAGAGTTGTAAATGCTGACAGCTGTAGCTGTGGTCCGTTTTACAGCAAATCCGAGTGAGCCTCTGACTGAAGGCACTGTTGTATGACTCGATCATGAAGAGGAGCCTCACAGTTGTCCATAATGTTCTTGATTTAATGAAGAATCCTTCTCTGCGTCATCATCTCCACAGGTTCCCCAGTCATCCCCAGAATAGAACCAGCCTTCTTCATCAGCTTGTTGAGCCTTTTTAAATCCCTGGCTCTAAGGCTGCTACCCCAGCAGATGATGAAGAGATAACACTCTCCACAACAGACTTGTAGAAGATCTGTACCGTCTTACTGCGAACCATGAAGGACCTAAACTTCCTCAGAAATACAGTCTGTTCTGTCCTTTCTTGTAGATAGCTTCACTTTTTTGTTATCACAACTAAAGATTGTTTTAAAACAGATTTAGTGGAATAGCGGATGATTAGTTTTTGGTTTCCTGGGATATATTTGTGAACAAACTTAAGCTAAAACAGAGAGAAGAGATTCTTGCATCAGACTGTGACTATAATAACACAATAATCAAACAGTGAAGGTTGTTCTTTCAACTTTTGCAAAGTAAGCTCACAAATTCTTTTAAATCTTACCATAAGAATTTAGACTATATCAAATTAATTAACATTACTAATGCTGAAACCATCAAATCAAGTTTAATAGTACCCTTCTTCTCAATAAACAAATGTAAAACACTTAAATCACTGCTCTATTTAAAAATGTAAGCATTTATAGGAGCCTCCTGTTGGTTTTGGGCCCCCGAACAATGGTTTAGTTCACATCTGCTTCGGACAGGCTCTGTGTGTCAGGATAATGCTGCTTCATTCTTCTTCCTGTAAAATTATTGTAAAATGTTCATTCAGAATTCTTAAATTGAGGTTTTGTTTAACCTCATGAGCCCCAGGGTCTCTCGAATAGCACACGGTGTCCCATCAGCGGGGCTGTGGCGTGGATCAGGTTAAAGGCTAGGAGCAGCTAATCTCTAACCAGCCGGAGATAGCTCTATTTGTGTTTTCATTTCACATAACTTCAGAATATTTGGTCCTAAAGGCTGAAGCTTATGGGTAGCCCAAGAAAAACCAAGACAAAAGTGCTGTTGTATCCAATTAAAACCCCTCCAGTCTTAAAATATCATGATGGTTCATAAGAATATAATGTTCTAAATCTTTAAAGCATTGTCATGTTTTCTTTGGGTGGTTATTCACACAGATTAAGCTAATGGTTATATATATGCAACATAGAAGCAGGAGGTAGTGTGCTTCCAGTGATCCTATGGTTTGAAACATACTTAGAATGGAACAGGTAAAGCTTTCCTGATTAGATTACCCATCAGACAATGAAGTACAACATTGTAAAATATCTATAAAATAAGGTCCACTTAAACCGCTCTAATATTTTTTTATTTTGACATGGTTTTAATGTTGAATCAGACAGTAACTCTGACCTGAAATTATTAACTTAATCTGTTCCTACATAGGAAGATCATTTTGCACTTTGCAACTTTTCCTATGTAAGTAATCATAAGCTTTTGTGTAAATAACCCTCTGATCTACATCTAGTGATGGCTTTATTAAGTCCATAAAGTAAAAAATGCAACAAAAAAAGAAAACAAATGTAATAATATGTCCAACAGCAGTAGAAGCATATATACGTTTCTCCCAGTTTTACTGACAGTGACTTTTTTCACTATGCGGCTTGATACATAATAATGGATGGATAATGAACAGGAGAAAATATGGAAAAACAAATTCTGGGTTTATACTATCTACAAATATGTAAAACTCAGAAAAATGAATCCTTGATTTCTAATTTAGTGTTTTAGTTGTGTTTTTTTTTTATTTTGCTTTTCTACAACCTTGTCTTTCTGTGCATAGAACTGATAGAAAATGCTTCACCTTTAGTTGGAGTCATTAAAACAGCAGAAACCATAAAATAGAGTGAAAACACACGTACACACACACATACACACACACAGAGGAAAGAGAGGCATGGTTAAATGTAATTGCATTGTTGGTCTGCAGCCCCTTCTGCCTCCGTTGGTTAAACAGCTGTCAGGGTTGGGTCGGCGTGCCGCAGTGGGGAGGGAGGGAAGAAGAAGGGAGGTCTGCAGCAGAAGTTCAACAATCTGCTGGGGTTTCGTTTGTGGCTCAGGGGCTGGAGGCTGCTTTATTGTGTCTGGACAGGGGGCTGGGGGCCTGAAAAGGCAGCTGTATTCACATTGTGAGCAGGTCTTTTACCTTCAATTCTTTACAGAGCCTTTAAATCTGAGCCTAAAGCCTTTCTGAAAGGGTCTTTTTCACTGGGACTGCCTGTAAAACTGTATTCTGCTCTATTCAACCTCTGTTCAGAATAAAATGAATGCTTTGCTCCTGCTTTCAAAATAACCCTGAATCCTAATTAAATACCTTTATATGCAAAGTTTCTGTGGCATTTTACATATTATCATAGGATACAATATTTTGCTACATTAACAGACCAAAACATCCTGATTTGCTTTAGTGTGACCCAGATAAAGATAAATGGCTTATCAATGATACTATTTCTGCCCTATCTTATAATTCTTTACGTTCCTGTAGCTCAGATGCACATATGGTGAAGAAGGGATGGTTTTAGACAAAAAAAATGGGAGAAGAAAATCAATCCATCGATCTTTTCCTCAACAAGTCTACATGTACGTTTCATCCCCCTTCCTACTGACCCCTGTGGCCTTTCATTTCTTCAGTTTTCACCCCCACCTGTTCCCATTCCCTCGTTCCTCCCAGCTCCCTCTTTCATGTCCCATCTGCCACTGGAGCTGCAGGAGGAAAGGGCCTAGAAAAGGTGGACTGAAAGAAAGCCTGTCAACTTGCATGAGATTTAATTATTATTATGGCTCCTTTTGTGCCTTGGCAAGAAGTAATTTGTGTGTCTGTTGCCCAGCCAACGACTTCAGATTTACTTACCTCATTGTTTTAGCAAGTGTTGGTGACTTGGCTCAGGAAAACAAACTTATTTATTTATTTATTTATTTCAAACATATTCAAATTCAGTGAAATTCATAATGCATATTACATTGAGCCTAAACCCTTTCGGTTGTGTTTTACATGAAAAATGAATGTTTTTTTTTTATGTGTAAAGAAATTAAATAATCCAACACTACTACTTCTACTACATAGGTATTTTTTGAAATGGAGGTATGATGAAATAAAAACTTATTTAGCCTTACCCCCTTCTTTTAACCTTACAGGTTAAACTTCATTCATAAGAACAGTCAAAACAATAGAGAGACAATAAAAACAGAAAAGTGCTTTTTATATGAATAAGAAAAAAAGCAATAATATATATATATATATATATATTAAGGGCGTCACAATCTCGATTTTGTATCGAAATCAATCGAAATTAAGTTACCACCTTGCGCATCAAAATACAGAAGAAGGTCGCGATCACCTCCTGCTCCTATGTTTACTGTGTGTCCCACTCGGACTCCGTAGCAACAGTTAGCAGGCGACCATCTACTCAGATTTCCTCATCACAAGGAATCACACATTGTATTTTAACAAGTAACTGTCACTAGTTCTCATACAACTCACAACACCTGGTAACATATTAACTGCCTCTATCACATCCCCCGTGATTAGAGCACAAATCTACAGAGCACATTAGCTGATGCTAGCAAGTAGCTATTAGCTAAGCTACAGTTAAGCCATAGCTAAGACAGATAAAGAAGAAGCAGTAGGACCGGCGCTAAAGCCGCTCCTTCTATTCTCAAATCACCAGTGAGGAAATGTTGAGTTCCCTGTGAATTAAGTCCACATTGACATTGTAAACAAGAAAACCACTGTTAGCTGCATTTTCTCGGTCCTATGACCTATCTGGAGCATTGTGCCTTCAGTCGTCGTTCTGCAGTAACTATAAAGAGTCACTAGATGGCAGCCACTGAGTTACTAATCATCCATCCATCCATTTTCTGGTGCCTATCTCCAGCTGTCAACGGGCAAGAGGCGAGGTACACCCTGGACAGGTCGCCGGTCCATCACAGGGGCAAATAGAGACAGACAGCCAGGACAAACAACCATGCATGCACACACCCACACCTAAGGACGATTTTGAGTGATCAATTAACCTAACAGTCATGTTTTTGGACTGTGGGAGGAAGCCAGAGTACCCGGAGGGAACCCAAGCGAGTTACTAATCATTTGTTGTTTAAACAAGACCATTACGCTTTTATGGTAAATTATTTCAATTTGACAATTTATCCCTAATGTGATACATTACCCAAGAATAATAATAGCATCACTTTTGTCTTTTAAAATAAGATTTACTGTAAAACATTTAATGAATAAAACCAATGATCGTAGAATAGTCTAAAAATGACATAGGGCTCTGTACTGTAAAAGGGAAAAAAAATAAAATAAAACATTGAGAATCGAATCGTGACCCCCCCCCACCCCCCAAGATATATATATATATATATATATATATATATATTTTTAGGGGTAGAGCAGCAACGATGCGTCTGTGCATGTATCTGGCTCATAGAGTGAAACCCTGTGTCGTGCACGTGTCGCTTTAAGAAATAGTCACGTCACCGATACAGCTGCTGTGTCATCTGTCACAGAATCACCAAATTGTGTTTAAAAGCAGGAGCATCTCCAGGATGTTTAATAGGATGCTTCTCTCCCTAAATGTTATCTTTTGAACCAGACTAATTCCCAGAAAGCCTAGATCATGGAGCCAGAAAGAAAACGCAAGATTTCTGATGTGTGGGATCATTTTCATCTTTCATCAGCAAATAAAGTTTTTGCTTTTATTACCTCTCTTCATTCTATTCTTGTCAGTTTCTGCTTAATTTGATCAAAAGTTCAGTCCATTTTAAAATAACTTCAAATTGTTCCTCTTATTTTTTGCTTTTTAAATGCCGCATTTGTCCTACTGATCTGGGATATATTAATGAAAGTACATCTTCTATGCTGAAAAATCTGAAAAATCACAGAGCCAAACATGAACATCAGAGGTCACAAATGTAACTACGATAACTGCATGTATACTGACATTATAAAATTTATTTGTGGTCACAATATTCACAGTGAATACATATTTTCTTTTTTCTTTTTTAAATATCCAGCTACCAGGAAGCATGAGTTGGACCAGGCATTTCATTATTGTTGAAAGCGAAACTGTCGTGTGCGAGTATTTGTTTCATAAAACTGGAGAAACGGCTTTTAAAAATCATTGCAAAGAGCTTGGAAAAAACAGTTTTAAAAATAAAAAATATATATTTTAAAAGTTACTCATATACAGTTCATAATCAACATCACCTTTAGTTTCGCGTTTTAAAAGATGTGTAACAAATTCACATGATGTCTTATGATATATTTCGAATATAACATATTTGAAACTTTGATTAACATATTAAATTATGCAGTGTACAGTATGGAATACAATTACATAAATATTTTATTGTATGTCCATTGAATCCGTAGATAACTTGATTTTCTGAAATAGGTTGTCGGCTGGTTACACACACTCACATTCACACACACCGTCTCGCTGTATCCGTAATTCTCTCTCCTGCAACAGGCAGCGCGTTAACCTGTGGACTGGAGCTCATACCTGCCCATCCTTCCTGATGTGTCATTGTTATTGTCTGAATATGTGCTTAAATGTTTGTTGGTGTGGTTTTTTCTATTACCTGCGTTGTGAGTGCTGTACGGACCCACAACACAGTTAAGCGTTTTTTTCCCCTCACCGTGGAACCCTCCCCAGATGTGTATTTCTCTATGTTTCATAAACGGGAGCGCCGCTCGGTGGCTGCATGCCCAACAGTGACCTGGATCTGTTTGTTGTTGTTGTTGTTGTTTGTAATGATTTTGGACAGGTTGTACTGTATCTGTAAATTCCTTGTATGTGTCATACTTGTATGTGTCATACTTTGCCATTAAAGCTGATTCTGATTCTGATTCTGATTCTAATTACACCTTTACTTAAGAAACCCTCCGTGTATCAAAATGACTTAGCTAACTACAGACCTATATCTAACCTTCCTTTCTTATGCAAAATTCTTGAGAAAATAGTTGCTAATCAAGTATGTGAGCATCTAAACAGCAACAACCTCTTTGAAGAATTTAGGTTTTAGAGCTCATCATAGCACTGAAACAGTAGTGGTGAAAGTTACTAATAATAACTAATAATAATGGACTTGTGACTGTTCTGGTCTTGTCGGATCTCAGTGCTGCTTTTGACACACACCTATGTGTGTGCGAGCATGCAGGTGTGAATAAGGTTTCCCCATGTAAGTGATTGATAGCTGGTGAAAAGGAACCGTCAATCCGTCCTACAGGAATCGACACAGACATGAAGGAGGTAGGAGTCGCATGTGTCCAACGTCCCACAGAGCGCAGGAGCCACAGACGGACCAGCACAGGCCCGACCACCCACCAAGAGAGGAACAGATGGAAGCCCCAGGGGAACACCCATCAGCCGCAATGCTGGGGCCCGGAAGATCACAGGGACGAGCCCACGGGTCTGCCGGAAACCGGCTACGCCAGGGCGGGCCCGGAACAGGACTCGAGGCCACGGGGATCAGGGGTGCCCTGCCCCCCAGCAGGGCCCCGACCAGGGATCGGCCGACACGGGTTCCCCGCCACCGTAGCAAGGCAGGAGGGACCCGCAGCCGGCCGACGGGCGACACACGCCACCATCACTCCGGACCAATCCCAACCTCCAACAACCCAGCCCCCCCCACACACACACGCCCAGCCAGCACAGCACCTTTACACCCAAAACTAACAGCCCCTGGGTCCAGATCCTGCCCCACGCAGAGCGCCGAGACCAGCGGCCTAGCCAATGACCGACAGCCCCGCCAGAGCCATTTGGGGATGAGGAGGAAATAACTGGGGTGACAAAATGTCATCCCCAGGGAGCCAGCTCCCCTGCTGACTCCAATAGGCAACCCCCGTTCAGCACGATCCTCCAGAGGTAGGATGTCAGGCATGTCAAGTCGGGGCCCACAGCAGTGGCACCACCAAGCCACATGGGGGCCCAGGCCACCCCCCCGCCCCCATCCCAGGGGGACACCTAAATCCCTCCCAACATTCAGACTACTAACAAAACACAAGACACTAGACACCCAGGCTGAGTTTAGCCCCCCCCCCCCCGCACACCCTCCCCCAATCCATGCGCACCCCGTTAGGTAGAGCACCTGTGCTAGATCCAAAATGCTTCCCCACCAACAAGAGAGGCCCCAAGCACCGCCAGCACACAAAGGGCCCCTGACAGCACACGGACACCGCTGACATGCCGCGCCGGGCCCGTGAGCAGACCTAAGCCCCAGGCGGTCGACCCCTCAGGCCAACACCCACCAGCTTTGCTACTACCAATTGATGGCCGGGTTGGTGGCTAGCTGGTCTCTTCACCTGGGGGGGCTGTCTGGCATTGGCTGGACCTCTGATCTTGGCGCCCTGCGTGGGGCGGGATCTGGACCCAGGAGTTGGAAGATCTGGATGTCCAGGTGCCGGCTGGGCGTGGCCTGGGGAGGGCGTACATCCGCTGTGGCTCTTGCTGTGGCTCCCTGGTCTCTTCACCTGGGGGGGCTGTCTGGCATTGGCTGGACCTCTGATCTTGGCGCCCTGCGTGGGGCGGGATCTGGACCCAGGAGTTGGAAGATCTGGATGTCCAGGTGCCGGCTGGGCGTGGCCTGGGGAGGGCGTACATCCGCTGTGGCTCTTGCTGTGGCTCCCTGGCGTGTGGGTGTGTTGGGGCGGGCCGGGTTGTTGGCGATGGGTATCGGTCCGGGGTGGCGGCGGCGAGTGTTGTCCGTCAGTTGGCTGTGGGTCCCCCTTGCCTGCGGCGGCGGGGGGGGCCCTTGTCGGCTGGTCCCTGGTTGGGGCCCGGCTGGGGGGCGGGGTGCCCCTGGTCCCCGTGGCCTCCGGAACTTGATCCGGGCCCGCCCTGGCGTAGCCGGTTTCCGGCGGAGCCCGTGGGCTCGTCACTGCGATCTCTCGGGCCCCAGCATTGCGGCTGATGGGTGTTCCCCTGGGGCTTCCATCTGTTACTCTACTGGTGGGTGATCGACCCTGCGCTGATCCGCCTGTGGCCTCTGTACTCTGTGGGACCCTGGATGCATACATCTCCTGCCTCTTCCATGTCTGTGTCGATTCCTGTAGGACGGATTGACGGTTCCTTACACCAGCTATCAATCACTTGCATGGGGAAACCTTATTTCGACCTGCATGCTCGCACACACATAGGTGTGGGGACATTGGTGTGGACGGACATATCTTAAGCTGAGGTTATCATCATTAGTTATTTGTTCACAGGAGCTTACCAGAAACATTTGTATTATGTTCATTAATCCATGCTTGTGTGTAGTGAATGTGTAATTCTTAGTTTATTCTACTAGATCCGAACTATTGGTTTGGTTCTGTACAGTTTGTTGTTTTTGTTTTTTATTACTGTTTCTCTGCCGTCCGGCAGAGGTGGAGGACTGGGATGTTTTCTTGTGTTCTTTGTTTGCCTCCCTGTCTTGTGTCGTCAGTTCGCGCCTCTGCTGGTCCGGTTTCTTTTCTTCACCTTCTTCCTTTCTCCCTTCTTGTCTCGGTTTAGTGTCCATGACGTCAGGAAATTGAACCCACAGTAATCACTAATAAAGATTTTTCATACATATACATCAAGTGGCGTACTACAGCGAAGCTGTAATACTCTGCTTGGGAAAGTAAAACTGTTGGGCTTGTACTTGGTACTCAGACACCAATTCTGAGTAGCATACTGCTAGACAGGACACGTTAAAAAAAAAAATTAAAAAAAATTGATGTGGGAAAAAAACTGTGGGAGAAGGTGTGATGTTACATTTTAGACACTTTGATAGGTCTTCCCATATCTGATACCAATATTTTTTGACAGGTGGGCAGAACCAAAGAGCATGAATATAATTGTCTGGTAGATTGCTTGTACATTGTAAACAGGTATTAGATGTCGTAAAACCCATCTTGAACATCCGTTGGCCTGTATAATGTACTCTATGAAGGATTTTATATAGTATTAATCGTAGATTAGGATTTTAAAGAAATTTAAAGGTTCTTAAAGAAATCTGAGACCAGAGATTTTGGTCAAATGAGATGGACAAGCCCATCTCCCATTTTGAAATAGGAAGGGCTATTGATTCATCTATTATATTTGATGTTTTGTATTTTCCTTCTCTAAATTACAAATACGTGATCATAAGGACCTAACATGAACAAAATTGAGCCTCACAAACTGTCAATTGCTGCCGGAATCCAGGCTTTTTGAGCATCCAGCTTTAATCTGCTGACCGCCTGCAATCTCTTTCATTTAAAAAATGCCCCATATGGCCCGTACAGTGCTACTCTAAGCAGGGGTGAATCATCTGCTCCACTAAATCCTCCTTCAAATGTGCAAAACAATCAAGTTATAGGTAAAATACCTTGTTTCCTGCCATCCACTACCATCATGCAGTGCATGATGGTAGCTCCTTTATGCTTAGACTCTTGGAGGACAGACTGACCACTTTTCTTCACTCTTCTACTTTTCTCTTCTGCTACTTGTCGGATAGATTTTATCTGCTGTTATGTGTTTGTTAACCTTGTTTTCTTTCCGTGTTTTTCTCTCCATAGAAGCTCCACCTTGTCTGGTATCCTGCTCAGCTACAGCGCCCCCTGCGGGATGAAGAGCATCGGTTCGGATGATGCTTGAAGTGACCGAGAATGCTCCATTACCTGCTATCAACTTTTTACTTTATTTAATATAAAAAGTACTCTTACGTCATTATCTTTTGTTCTTTCTGTGTCTCTTCTCTGTCTTCTCCAACCCCCAGATGGTTATGGCAGATGACCGCTTGTATTGAGCCAGGTTCTGGTTCTGGTTGTGCTGGAGGTTTCTTCCTGTTAAAGGGGAATTTTACTTCTCCACTGTTGCTAGATGCTTGCTCAGTATGAGGGATTACTGAAGGATTGCTCTGGTTAGAGTCTGGGCATAACCTCACGTTGATGACTTCCCGAAGCAGGCTCACTAAGTCCAAAGAAGCAGTGGGAGCTACTCTGTTGTTGTACGTGAACACAGTGTGAAGGCAACAAAGGGGAGGAGGTGGGGGTTAAGGGCATAATTACGCCTCTTTAGTTGTTTAGCCCAAAGCCAAGGTGAAGTTAGAGCAGCGCATGGAGTGTTGAGGTTGAAGAAGAAAGGTAGCAGCGGAGAAAGAGCTTTTTGGTTTACACGTTTCAAAGACATTAAGGTATAGATGAGCAGTGCTCACAATTGTATGTAATGTATGTATGTAATCGGCCTTAGCACTACCCTAGGGTAATGAAGCTGACACTGGTTAACTTAAATATTGTACCTACAAATCACTTTATATTAATCACGCCTTGCAATTTTAGATTAAAGGCTCAAGTATTTTTCAAAGAAATAAAAGGCAACAGAGGAAGAAAGCTCTGGTCAGGTAAAAGAACCAATGCCACATCAAGCCGGATATGTTATAATGTAGTTTAACCATTCTAATATCTAAATAATTAAGCAATACCACACAAGGGTGATATGCTATTGCTTTTATACAACAGTTCGGCAGCAGTTTATGAGAAATAAAAGTTGACCAAAGATTTTTTTGCAAAGGTGACAAACTAGATTTTTAACTTGCTGTGAAACGAGCAGTGTTTTTGGTCATGCATCAAGCTTTCACTGCACAAATACACCCATACACTTTCAAGCCCAAGCGCAACTAGAAATAATGTTTTTAACTTTGATTTGTGTCGGTATGGTGACACGTAGGCAAACTTTTATAATAGCATACGAAATTTGGGTATCTGTGTCTCATTATAACATTGGAAAAATTAAATCACCACACCCAACGACATGAGGTCCAGTGTCTATAGAATAAATTGATGAATGATGCGGTCCTGGGATGTCATCATCATGCGTCTCGTCCATTCACTCACTTTTAACTAATCTGAACCATTTCCTGTATAAATTATATTTGTTATTAGATCAAGCAATGTTTGGCAGACAGAAAAAGGGTTAGGGGCAGCAGAAACAGGTGAAGGAACTGAAATTATATTTATTTTTATTGAAATGCTATTCAAATTGATTTAGTTATGTTGCGGTTGTGGTATTGTTGTAGTTTGAATTGGATTGGTGTGCTAAAAATAAAACAAAATTTACATCAAGGTGAGATAAGTGGCATAATTCTCTATTTTCTTATATTTTGATATTATTATAAGCTGTACTTGCTTTCATGGGCACTTTAGGGCTGTCTATGAACTCTGGACATTATTCTTCAACCAAATGATAATTTTTAAGACTCAGGACAGCCCATCCTCCAGAACCATTAACACTTTCTGAATAAAGTTAAATGTGTTGGCCATATATTTGGGAGGCTTAAATGCAGGACGTAAGTCAAAGCAAATAATACCACAAATACATCAGCCAGCATGGGGAAATCAGTGATTGTGTTACGCTCAACCAAAACTGCAGTCTTTCAGGGAGAAGAATGTTACATTGGTGGAACTGGCTCTGCTCAAGAGGAGTCCAAGATCCACATCCCTTATTTCTGGTTCATTAGAGAGTGTCATCTATAAAACAGAGTTACTACATGTTAGAGCATTCCTAATCATCTTAGTTTCATCTATACAAGTCACATTTATGAATTCTAAGCTCAAATGAATTGTTTTAACTACAAACAAGGATTGGAGAAAAATGCTGCCAACAACAGTACTCGTTTAAAATAAAAAAAATCCTCGGAACTACCAATAAACCGGCATTATGAGAACAAAGTGCTCTGTTAGGAACATATGGAACAATCAGATTTCTGATGTACGATGGAGCTCAATTATTAAGGGCTTTATAAGTAAGGAGGAGGATCTTAAACTCTATTTATTTAACAAGGAGCCAATGGAAAGAAGCTAAAACAGGAGAAATGTGATATTTCTTTTTAATATTCATCTGAACTATTGCTGCAGCATTTTGGATCAACTTTTAATTGTATTTTGTGGACTTCCTAATAGTAAAGAATTACACTAACAATTTTAAAAGGGGAAGGGTCACTCACAATTATGATTGAAGCATATACATCACAGATAATTTTCTTGAAACTGTATACAGTTCTGGAGGACCTGAAAGGCCTAAGTAATGATCTCAACCAGGGGTGGGCTGGCCATGGGAAGGTTCAGGACTTTTCCCGAACGGCTGTTCTAGGGCTGGTGGTCAGAACATTTTGGTTTTTTCGTACATCAAAGGGGTCTCCGCAGTGCTAGAGAGCTGGAGTCTGCTAGAGCGAGCCTTATTTGGAGGAAGATGTCTGAGTGACGGGTAAGCAATTAAATATGTTCTTTTAACTTAAAGTTACTTGTTCAATAAGCATTCAGAAGTATCTTGCTGAATTCTCTGAGTCTCGGGTTCTTCAGGACACTCCCCTCCTACAAGATCATATTCTGGTTCAAACATGTATGGTTGAACTACTGCAGCCATGTCCATAACTTTCACATATAGTGGTAACAGTCACTATATGAGTGGTGGGCTTGAGCAAAGATTGTAGAAGCGTTGGGCGTGGCCAAGTTAGCAGCAGCTCACGTAATATGTAATGAGCAGCAGAAACAGCACAATCTGTAAGGGGCTGAAACAGAGGGTAATAGAGGTTGGTAACTATTGTTTCCTACAGGTTATTTACAGCAAACAACTTCAGAAACATGTTGTTTAGAACTCATAGACCTATTTTACATAGTGGAAACTTAGTCGTAATATTTCTCCTTTAAAGCAGCCATGGTTGAGCCAATGTCATGAGCCAGCTGTATCTGTTTGTGTGCGTGAATGAGGCGTCTTCCTTCATAGAGGTTTTTGGTGAGAGGTAAGCTATGGTTGAGGCGCACCTTCACTTTAGCACTACAGTCAGTCTGCAGAGTATCTCATTTTGTGAATACGCCTTTCAGCAGGCCTACTATTTGGATACGTCGTTTGATTCTGAATGTGGGTTTAGGGATTTTCATGCGAGGCAATTACTTTTTGAACGTTTTTTTTTTTCAGCTGAACTTTATCTAACGTGCTGAAAATAATGTATGATTTCCCTGGAATGTTGCTGCTCCTAGCTGCCATCAGGAGATAGCGTAGCAAAAATAGAATATGGTACACACTCCCAGGTTTAAAATTTTTCTGCATTCTTTCTTTTTCCGATTTCAGCTCTTCTCAATTACATAAGGGTTGGAAATATTCCAACATGTTATTGTGTGGTGAACAAATGTTCTCAAGTAAGATAAGCACTACTTAAACATATTTCAAAAGTAAAAAGTATCTACCCAAAAAGTTACTTAAGTAAGCTAAATGGCTAACTTTAACATACACTTGATGTTTGTGTCCTTATCTGGTGCATTTTTGCTTAAAATATGATATCAACATTTGGGGAAAAAATGAATGGACATGAACTGAAAACGACCAACTCAGTATTTCTAAGGGAGTATGGGTGGAAGAGCACAATAGGATATTTTGTGACTCCTGGACAAATAAAGGGTGGGATACAAACTGCCAGAGACAGTTAAGGCAGATCACTCAATGATATTCCGGGGATGTCCAGTGATGAATTATTATTATCGGATGGAGATCAAAAAAGGCATAGATGAAGTCTTGAACATATCCTTTGAAATTCTGTATCTGGGAAGGATAGACACAGATAATCTGAAAAGATTTGATTATAAACTTCTGAGAATCATGCTTTTAGACGGTGCAATGGTATTTACCAGGGGACAGTGAAGCAGACTAATGCATAAAGGTGGAAAATGGGTTGAAGTGAGGCTTAGCATTAATAACACAGAGAAACTGACTTCATCACCTAAACTGGAATCTGATCAGTTCATTTCTATATGGAGGGCATCATGATAATATATTAGACAATCTTAATCTGATTTTGTGTAGGAATGCCATCCAGATTGTACGTGCAGACATTTATGAATCTAAATTTGTAAAAAGGACCTGATACTCGCAAAAAGTCCTGTTGTATGATCAAGAGGAAGGACTTACGACCCCTTTCAAGGCTACAGTGTTCTTGTTTTTTTATTTTTAATGTATTAACTCTGATTGTTATTCCAGTACTTGTTAACACATACAGAATGTGATACAAAAATATTATTCATATAATGGTTTCTGTTATTGCTCTCTTTGTGACCATTAACAAAGTTATGTATAGCTCTTGCAAATACATCCATTTATCCTTTTTTCATACCGCTTATTCTCGAGCTGTCATGGGGAGCCCCCCATGTACCTATCTCCAGGCGGGGCAATCCCTGGACAGGTCCCCGGTCTGTTGAAAGCTTGAAAACACAACAAAAACTAAATAAAAAGAAAGCCTGGAGGAAAAAAGTAAAAAGGTAAATGTTCCAGTATGCATGCTAGCATTGTTTGTGATTGATTTATGTTTTCATCCATGCCTCGTCACCGACACACGTTTGACTGAAACAATAGATTTCCTCCGTGTCAGTGGAAGTACATAGAATCTTAATGAGAAAAACTAATCAGCAAAATTGCATGCTTAAATTATTTGTGGCTCCATGTCCACACACATCAACAGAACACCACCACCCAGCAGACACCCACTCCACACCTTCTATTGTCCCGTAGGCAGACAGCCGGCCATGCCTGCAGAAGCGTCCACAACAGGCCGACTTATCCCCCGAGGGCCCGCGGGGGTCAGATTTGCTGAAGATACCCCACTCTTTCTCCCCAAGGTCCTTAGGGAGAAGGATCTCCAAGCTGCTGTGCGGCTGTGGATGAGGCAGATGCCGGCCAGTCAAAGTGATGGGAGGTCCAGAGAGTGGGGGAAGACACGACTCCTCTTAGGTTCCCATGCCCCGTGGCACACGTGTGTCACACTCCGGCTAGTAATACAGAACAGCAGCAGTGTCCATCTGCTCCCCTCGCACAAAGGGATGAACCTCCTCCTTCACAGAGATGCAACAGATATACTGTAGACTGTCTCAGTGCACACATTTAAAGTGAGTGATTGTCTGTGTGGCTCATGATGAGTGTGATACATCTTAGCAAAGAGAACTATGACTTGCAGGAAAATGCACTGCAGACAGACATGCATATCTTGGTTCAGAGCTACAAGTGTGAAAATGACACTGCATAGAAATATTCAATCCCTCACAGGCTGCAGAAAACTTCTAGACCAGGTAAAAATGTTTCCATGACTTTGGTCTGCTCAAAGTGAAATGTAGATGGCATTTATTAGCTTTTTATCAAAGGTGGTTCATCATCTTCATTTGATTCAGGTGTAATGATACCTCGTAGGAGGTTTACTGTCTATGGGGGGAAACAGAAAGATGGAAAAAAAGTGAAAGGGATGATTAGTTATACATGCATATGTGTGCAGTAAATAAAGCAATGAGAATAAGAGCATCCGTATGGGTAAAGCCTAGTTTATAGTTCTCTGTCAGCAAGTTTGCCTGGCCTTGCAATATACAGGTGCTGGCCAGTAAATTAGAATATCATCAAAAAGTTGAATTATTTCAGTAATTCCATTCAAAACGTGAAACTTGTATACTGTATACTTTCCTTCCACACATAGTGATATATTTCAAGTGTTTATTAATTTTCATTTTTATTATTACAACTGAAAGCTAATGAAAACACCAAATTCAGTATCTCAGAAAATTAGAATATTCTGAAAAGGCTCAATATAGAAGACACCTGGTGCCACTCTAATCAGCTGATTAACTCAAAACACCTGCAAAGGCCTTTAAAAGGTCCCTCAGTCTTGTTCTGAAGGCTCCACAATCATGGGGAAGACTTCTGACTTAACAGCTGTCCAAAAGACGACCATTGACACCTTGTACAAGGAGGGCAAGACACAAAAGGTGATTGCTAAAGAAGCTGGCTGTTCACAGAGCTCTGTGTCCAAGCACATTAACAGACAGGCGAAGGGACGGAAAAAATGTGGTAGAAAAAAGTGTACAAGCTCTAGGGATAACCGCACCCTGCAGAGAATTGTGACGACAAACCCATTCAAAAATGTGGGGGAGATCCACAAAGAGTGGACTGCAGCTGGAGTCAGCGCTTCAAGAACCACCACGAAGAGACTCATGAAAGACATGGGATTCAGCTGTCGCATTCCGTGTGTCAAGCCACTCTTGAACAAGAAACAGCGTAAGAAGCGTCTCGCCTGGGCCAAGGACAAAAAGGACTGGACTGCTGCTGAGTGGTCCAAAGTTATGTTTTCTGATGAAAGCAATTTTTGCATTTCCTTTGGAAATCAAGGACCCAGAGTCTGGAGGAAGAGCGGAGAAGCACAGAATCCACGTTGCATGAGGTCCAGTGTAAAGTTTCCACCGTCAGTGATGGTGTGGGGTGCCATGTCATCTGCCGGTGTTGGCCCACTCTGTTTCCTGAGGTCCAAGGTCAATGCAGCCGTCTACCAGGAAGTTTTAGAGCACTTCATGCTTCCTGCTGCTGACCAACTTTATGGGGATGCAGACTTCACTTTTCAACAGGACTTGGCACCTGCACACAGTGCCAAAACCACCAGTACCTGGTTCAAGGACCATGGTATCCCTGTCCTTGATTGGCCAGCAAACTCGCCTGACCTTAACCCCATAGAAAATCTATGGGGTATTGTGAAGCGGAAGATGCAATACGCTAGACCCAACAATGCAGAGGAGCTGAAGACGACTATCAGAGCAACCTGGGCTCTCATAACACCTGAGCAGTGCCACAGACTGATCGAGTCCATGCCACGCCGCATTACTGCAGTGATGGAGGCAAAAGGAGCCCCGACTAAGTATTGAGTGCTATACATGCACATTCTTTTCATGTTCATTCTTTTCAGTTGGCCAACATTTAAAAAAAAAATTTTTTTTCATTGGCCTTTAAAATATTCTAATTTTTTGAGATACCAAATTTGGAGTTTTCATTAGTTGTCACTTATAAATATCAAAATTAAAAGAAATAAACATTGGAAATACATTGGTCTGTGTGCATTGCATGAATATAATGTACAAGTTTCACATTTTGAATGGAATTATTGAAATAATTCAACTTTTTGATGATATTCTAATTTACTGGCCAGCACCTGTAAAGCATCTAGTGACCAAACACTGCATTAACTACTGATTACATTGACTATAGAGCACCATTCTGATTAAACGATCTGGGGCTGATGTTGGGCTGACCAATCACAGACAGGGCGCTCTCTGTTGTGTTCGATGGACAGTTAAAAATTGGGTTTTACTCCGCTCGTGCTTATGTAGATGACGGAGAGCCCTTTATTGACTGATAATTGCTCTATGTGTCTCAGATGGAAAAGTATAAACTAGGCTTAAAGATGCACTTTGTAACTCAGCGCCCCCTCATGGCTTGCGGTATAACATCACTGTCATAAAAACAAAACACAGTGGATAGCATCTGAAGCGTCCAGTGTACTGACAGTTTTATAAGCTCTCCAGCTGAAATAACAAAACATCAAACTAAAGGCGTAACAGTTAGTAAACCATCAAACAGTTTTCCTGCTACTGTAACACATCATCATACCTAATCAAACACAAAAACCCTGGAACATGTATTTATTACACACCAATGCAGTAGCATCACGGCTAGTTCAGCATCCCTATCACATCCCGTTGTATCTCTAACGACTCATTCACTCCGGCGGTGGCCACAGCTTCTATGAATGAGAAGTTAGAGCTCTGCAGCGAGCTCTTACATCTCCAGCGAGGAAGAGCCAGGCTTATGTTGACTGTTGTCTTATCTCTTGCTCTAGCACATTCTCTTTCTCTTTTCCTCGCTTCTTCTGATAGCTCCTTCTTTGGTTTCTTTGATAGAGCTGCAATGGCTTGAGTCTCAAAACTGCAAGTTTATTTATATAATTTGGTAGGGTGTAGCATGTAGAGCGAAACAACGTACTGGGAGAGAAAAGTTGTTCAGTGCGGTTTCCAGCAGCGAGACGCTCCCATGCAGTATGCAGCTCCAAAAATGAATATGATCATTGCTGGATCATTGCGGAAAAACGTTTCAAAAATACATGTTTTCTTCAAGGTACAAAAGTTACAGGGTGCGTCTTTAAGTCTACAGTAGCAGAAATATAGAAATAGTTTAAAGTAGACAGGTTGTGTAACTCACACATAAAACAGAGCTGGGTCCACAGGAGATGAGGCTGATAACTAATGAAATCTGCCTCCCATTCTACTGCTAGGTACCACAGTAAAACTACAGTCTCCGAGAGAATTGCTAATTTTAGAAGAAGACTATTCAATTCTGTTCTTGTTTTAAAACTAAATGTGGAGAGATCAATTCAATTGTTAAAGTGCAGGTTGTAGGTTAGAGCCCCCCTTAAACCATCATTCAGAGAAATATATTAGGAACAGTTTTTTAAATAAAAATGTACTATTATATACATTATTTTCACTTTTAGAGTCGTTTTTGTGAGAATGCCAGACAGGAAGTGACATAGGAGAAGGGAGCCCTGTCAGCTTGATCAATAGAAAACTATGGATTTTAACGCAGAATTTGTCACAGATTAATTGTTAAACATTTACAATTACACATACGATGGGGGATAACCATACAGCTATGATGCTACAGCCTGCCCCAGATAACAGAGAGATGAGGGGGAGAGCAGAGAAACAAGTTCAAATCAAAGCAATGCTACTCGATGTTAGCGCTGTTAACTTCGGTGCTAAAAGTTAGCTTTACTGTTTCTTTTACAACCCACATACCACAAAGATTCTAATATTTGATATCAATCTTTCAACAAAGCTGGTAATTAGCAGATGTTAGACAAATACACTTACAAAGCAGACATTCTGTCTGCGTGGATCTGAGCTTCATATTGATCCGATCGTGTCTCCCAGCCGGCTGCTGCAGCTAGAAGCAGCCGCGGACAGAGGTCCTATGAAGTTGTAAGCACCGCAACACGCTGGCTGGTTAGAGTCTATGATCTTTTCATCAGTATAAATTCTGTCAAATCGCTGGTATTTTAATCCTCTGGTCTGAAGTCAGCGCCATAAATTTCAAGGGTTTTCTATAGCCAAAGCACAAGTTGATAGCAGTTTAGTTTAGCTGAATAAAATGCAGGCAGCCATATGCGAAATGCTTCCTGTTTTTTGGAAGTTTTTGTCTTTAGAAATGGGCTCCATGTCCCGACAGGCTGGTGTTTGTACAGCAAACACAGTAATTTACAATTTTTAAGAAAGAATTATCACAATCCAAAGCTAATGAACACACTGACTCTTGATAACACAACCACAGTATCTGCTAAGTAGAAACTAAGAAAGCAGCAAACAGCAATATGACTCCCCCACCTTAGGTCAAAGGTCAAGATTATTAAACTTTTAAATTAGCATATTTGCATATGCATAGTGAAATATAAAATAACATAAATAAATATTTCAAATGGCAATTTTTATATAACTTTTTATATGCATATTAGCAAGTATTTAACCTGCAACCTGCACTTTAAATTTCATCAGAACTCTCACTGCAGACATCCTGTTGATGGAGAACTATGAAGTCCAGTACGGAACCAATGCACTCATTAGATTTTGGGCATCACACCATTTCAAGATTGTCTGCTATTTTTAAGTAAGAAAAAATAAAGTAAAAAAACAGGGAGACAGTGGGTCAGTTAACACTTTCACCAATTCTTACTCCGACTTCAAGCCGTTGTCTGCTCATTTCTTCCTCCTCCTACCTCCAATGGGTACCAATAAACAAACAATGTACACAAAAAATCACATGCAACTTAATGTGATTATAGCTAGATTATTTCCAGAACAATCTACATGTATATCACACTATGTTTCATTTTATTTTGGGTCTTATCTCTTTTTTTGCTGAGCTCCCTCCAGTAAAAAATGACAGTTTATCATCCCCTCATCAAGCCAAAATAACGTCTTGTTTCTGGACACCATTCCGTGTTTCCTTAGAACTAACTAAATTAGTAAAACACATCCTAGCAGACAGCTCCATTTCATGTTTCAACTGATTGGTCAAATACCAGCAGAAAATATGAAATCAAATAGAAAAGAAGAAAAAGGTTAATGAATGACACTAAATGAATGAAAATGTGAAGAAAAGGTTTGAGGTTCTAGAAATGTGTATTATTATGGGATTTATAGAACATATCCTGGTCAAATGAAATTTCTGTTAATACAAAACCAGAAATTGTGAGTTGTTTAAAGGTGTCGCGGAAGAAGATTAGGGCCATTGAACTTTTATTTTTCCAAAATTCTGACGTTAATCGCAGAATTTTGACTTTAATTGCACAATTTCTACTTTTGCTCTTCCAACAATTAAAAAAACGCATCTTTGGGGCCCCTCGTAAAAAGTCACTTAAATGTGAGACCTTCCTCCAAAAACAAGTTCTCGATCTGTACATCTCTGAAGCTGCTCGCTCCCTATCTTCTGTTTATTAAGAGAAAAGAGTCAGAACTCTAGAGTGACCAACTGTTCTCTTTTCCGAGGACATTTGCGCTTCATATTTTTACAGTTCAAAAATATTTTCGAAGCACATATGGAACACATTAAATATGATGAATACAAAAGTCTTTAGCTAAACAGATTGTAACTGAAGTGTTTCAGGAATTAGCCCGGCATCCATTTATTTTAGACTCAAAATATGGTCACCCTCAGACTATACATATATATATATATATACATACACACATATATCTTTTGGCCCTCAATGGCCCTAATCCTTTTCTTTAGTTATTTCTCTGACATCTTCAAGAGTTATTTTTTCTAACTTCACATGTGTACATCCTGGAGGTTTATTGTTCTGCAGAGAAGCGTGCCAGGCTGTTAGGGAGGAGAGGTGGGGCCACTTCAGGCACGCGTCCCCTTTGACTCATTGTAATATGAATAGGCCCCCACCCCCACCCGCGCTCATCCAGGCGCCACACACAGCCTCTTAGCATTACAGAGTAAAACATGCAGTGTAAATAGGGTGGAAAATACAACTGTTTGTGTCAGAAACATGTTTAGACTCTACTAAACATGAATTATTGATATATTGAGAAATTATAGTTTGGATAAGCTTATGTCTGATTTTAGGCCAACGGCCACAATACATCACACCTAATCTTTCAACATGTTAATGTCAAACATTTTTTATCTTTATCAACCCCCTTCCTCGGGACTGATGGTGCAGATGGTGCATCAGGTAAATGTTTGTAGACAATCAGTTCAGGAGGATTTATGGTATACCTGCGACAGGTGCTGGATCCCGCAGGCCGCCGCAACTCCTCCTCAGCCAATGAGAAGCCAGTGTAGTCTGTACGTGTGTTATTAGACAATAGGTGCGGGGATGGAGCCCCTCAAGCTCAAGCATGTGCCGCAGATTACCATACAGCTGTTCGCCTGAGCTCCAAACAAAGCCCCCACCCACTCCCTCCCTCCTGCGCCCCTCATTACCCCCTTCACCACGCCGAGGAGGCCCGAATAACTGCTAGAAGGTTTAATAAGGTCTGGTCCTGGAGCTGCCCATCCTTTGTCACCAAACACGCGCCAGAGCAATTACAGTGCTAGGGGGGAGAATGGGGCTCTATTTCTGATGATGTGTGCGTGGAGCAAGCTGAATCCATTGTTTCCTTCTGACATAATCCATAACTCAGAAAACCACCTTAATGTCTCTGTTTAGTGGAAGTTGTGATTATTTGATAAAACCAGGAAACTCTATAAATTGAGTTTATCTTGTAAATCATAGCCGGATTATCAACATCTGATTGGTCATAAGAGCAGAAGTTACTTTGCTTTGTTATAATCTTGTAATTTTTGAGTGACTTTTATTTTTCTGCTCGCTAATGGTTGATTTGATGTTAAAAAGTAATAAAGCTACCGTTCAATACATCGGGTCCCTGTGGCAGAGCAAAATTCATCATTTTGATTTTAAGCGGCTAATTAACATGATTAGAAAACTGCGGAATGTATTTGCTCCGCGCCAGCTTCTTATGAATATTCCTCAGATTTCCACTCCAGATGTAATGTGGGTTGCCTAATTCCCCAAGCAGCTCCCCCGGTTCAGGATGCTCCCCCGAGGTCTGCGCGCTCCACCTCTCTGTCCGTGACGTACAGCACGCTTGGGTATAAAAGCTCTTTGCGCCTTTACGCACCAAAACCAAACCAAACGAGTGGCAGCATCCTGATAGGACCCAAGGGAAGACCACCAGAGGGAATTTTGAAGCACTGAAATGATCTCACGCCCATCGTGATGAAACTTTAAGAGACTGGCTTTTTATTCAGTGAGTGCTTCCGAAGACTCCTGTTATTCTGGGATACATTTGCACGAAGCTTATACGAACACCTATTTAGGACCAAGAACCGGACTACAGCGATTACAATGGCACATGTACACCTGAGATACTTCTTGGCTGTGGCCTTAGTGCACGTGGTGAGTTGGCTTTTATTACTTTGACTTAAATAGCTTCCTGACGATGTCTTTACGCACGCCATGTCTCATGATAATCTTGGCGCTGCTGCAGGTTTGGTCGTCCGGCGTCTTCGAGTTGAAGATCCACTCCTTCCACACGGCGCAGCGCATTTGCAGAAGACATAGAGACTGTCACATCTTCTTCAGGATCTGCCTAAAACACCCGGAGGATGTGATCTCAGCCGAGCCGCCCTGCACTTTCGGCACCGGCCACACGAACGTGATCCGGGCAGATCACACGTCGATCTCCAGCAGCGCTCCTATCAGGGTCCCTTTCCACTTTAAATGGCCGGTAAATCTAAAAATCACAAACAAAAAACCTTATCCATGAGTTTGTTCATGCCAAATTCATCCTAGCCCTTTAACAAACATTTCTTTTTTAAATTATATATTGATTTCTGTAAACGATAGTTTATACCATACAGCAAACTTCGACTATGATATTACACTTTATGTACCAAACCAGAACAATTATTATCGACCTGCAGCCGGTGGATATCTTTTAATTGAGACACCTCTATGTTTTCTTAAAATAATCTGATCAGATAACTGGAAATTACTTTGAATCATTGGTTGTCAGCTTCATTTTATAGCCAAAAAAGTTGGATACTAAATGCACAAAGGGGCGACATGTATCATCATCCAATTATCCAAAGGCTTTGAATAGTAGCCTAATGCGCAGGTTCCAACACTATCATAGAATTAAAATAATGAATCTTTTTTGTATGTGTTTTAAGGGGACTTTTTCATTGATCATTGAAGCCTGGAACGCAGAATCTCCCACAGAGTACACCGGTAAGTGGTTCCAGAAAAAGCAATAAATAAATAAAGTTATAATTTATTTGGAGATGTCTTTATTTATGACCAGTAAAAAAAAAATCGATTTTCTTGTCCTCAGACAACCAAAACAACCTCGTGAGCCGCCTGGCAACCAGGAGGAGGCTTTCTATCGGAGAGGACTGGTCCCAGGACGTTCACTTTGGCGAGCAGAGCGAGCTGCGCTACTCCTACCACGTCTACTGTGACGAGTACTACTTCGGGGACGGCTGCGCAGACTACTGCAGGCCGAGGGACGACACGCTGGGGCACTACACCTGCGACGAGGAGGGCAACCGCATCTGCCTGGAGGGATGGAAGGGAAACTACTGCTCTGAGCGTGAGTTGGATTATTGCTAAAGCTCCCGGCCAGAGCCGTCCCAAGATTTTTTCGGGGCCATAATCAGACTATAGGGGCCCTCATTTCATTTCACATTATTTATCAAATAAATAGCTGTGAATAATTAGTGCCAATTAGGACTGTTAACATCAAACTGTTATTAGTGACCTCTGCATTATTAGAACTAAAACACCTGTCTTCTTTTTGAAATTATAAATAAATTGATTATAGTCCCGGAAAACGAAAAAGTTTTACATTGTTTGCTTAGAAACCTTTGAAGCACAAAGCTTTAAGATGGGTGTTCTGTGTGATACAGTAAAGTACTCCTGGGTGACCCACACTGACCAACGGACCCCAAGCAGACCCAAATTTACTTGTGCTTTGAGCTGGTTCTAATCCCAGCAGTAACACAATATTAGATTTTAAGTTACTGTTTAACTTTCCTATGATTTAACCATTACTGATCTGACACAAAATGCTTTTAATGTGCTTAAAGTTCTACTAGTATGCCCAAATATTGAAACTTTGTGTATTCTTCTCACACACTCTCTGTCTTTAAATGTATCGAAGATTGTGAAGAAAAGTACATTTTTAATTTTAGTGCTCAAAAACAAACTCTCAAAGCCTTTTCAGAGCCAGTAGTTTTTTTGTTTTTTTTATCTGAGGGATCTGTTCTGATTTTATGGTACAGTCCATGATATCCCATCTGCCTGTTGATCTCTGACAATAGGAGAAAGAGTTGTGTTCCCTTTCAGCTCATATTTTTCAAGGTGAATCTGAGTGGAAATGTGTGTGTGTGTGTGTGTGAGAGTGTGTGCGTGTGTGAGAGAGAGTGTGACTGAGCGACAGCTTATGTGTGTTTGAAAGGACATAAAAGAAAGCATCTTTCTTCGGCTGTGTGCCTGCCAGCTGCTTGGATTAATACTTAACCAACAGTGAAGTCTGAGACAGGGCTGGGTTCTGAGGTGGGGGATCTGTTTGTGTAAGTGTGTGTGTGTGTGTTTGAGATGGCATGCCCATTGTAATCACAACTCCTCCCCTCCTTTTATTCTCCAGCCATCTGCTCGGCGGAGTGCAGCGAGAAGCACGGCTACTGCGAGGCCCCAGGGGGCTGTACATGCCGCATGGGCTGGCAGGGCCCCTCCTGTAACGAATGCGTGCGCTACCCAGGCTGTCTCCATGGGACATGCAGCCAGCCGTGGCAGTGTAACTGTCAGGAGGGCTGGGGGGGCCTCTTCTGCGACCAGGACCTCAACTACTGCACCAACCACAAGCCATGCGCCAATGGAGCAACCTGCACCAACACCGGTCAGGGAAGCTACACCTGCACGTGTCGACCTGGCTTTGGGGGAACCAACTGTGAGCTGGAAACCAACGAGTGTGACAGCAACCCCTGCAAAAATGGCGGCAGCTGCAACGTAAGTGTCCACAACCATTGTCCTTACCTTTGTGTTTAGCAGATTTAAGGTGTCCCAGTTGGCTAACAGATCAAGGGGATCAAGATATCACTCAACAGTCTAAATAGTCTCCAACATTGTTGCTTAAGGGATAGCTGACTTTTATTTCATAAAAGAAAAATGGGTACTTTGTTTCTTCAAAGTGACAGATATTCTTTTCCAGAGAACACCAAAGGGAGTGAACTCACCAATGCCTATAGTCCAGTGGATCTCTGCTAGTGTTTTATTGGACTAAACTTAATGAAAATACTGAATGTCAAATTGAGTGATTACTCATGTTTTGAATCTGTAATATGTCTCCAGGACTTGGAGAACGACTACTCCTGCACCTGCCCACAGGGTTTCTATGGAAAGAACTGTGAAATCATCGCCATGACCTGTGCAGACGGTCCCTGCTTTAATGGTGGAACGTGCGTGGAGACGATGACTGGAGGCTACACATGCCGCTGCCCTCCCAGCTACACCGGCTCTAACTGTGAGAAGAAGCTGGACCGCTGCAGCAACAGGCCTTGTCTGAATGGTTAGTTCCAACAGAAGCTTCATCTCTGGCGACATCTTGTGGCTAAAGAGAAAATGAGCTTTCTTCGAACAAGTGTGGGGAACTTCCCTTTTTTTGAAGACTGTCTATCACTTTTCCTGCATGCTGAACTCAGTATTTTTCCCTTTTTCAGGTGGTGACTGTCTGGACCTCGGCCAGAGTATCTTGTGCCGTTGTCAGCCAGGTTTTACAGGTGCCAACTGCCAGGTCAACATTGACAACTGTGCCTCCAATCCCTGCCAAAACGCTGGAACCTGCCAGGATGGTGTGAATGACTACACCTGTTCCTGTACCTTGGGGTATACTGGCAAGAACTGCAGCGTGCGCTCAGATGCCTGCGGGGCTCGTCCGTGTCAGAACGGAGGCACTTGCTTCACCCACTTCACTGGCCCTGTGTGCCAGTGTCCGAAGGGCTTCATGGGTCCAAGTTGTGAGTTCACACTTCAACCTAGTTTCAAGCCTGCTTTGCGGCAAGCCTCCCAGTCGTCCTCCTCCTCCACCACCACCGTCACCATCTCCTGCCTCCTGGCAGTCCTGGTGCTGGTTCTGGTTGCAGGCATTCTTTTCCTAAGGCGAAGAAGGAGGAGGATGGAGGGAAGGAAGCAGCTGAGTGACATTGCAGTTTACAATGACTTAGAGGCAGTCAACAACCTGGGAGGCAGCGAGAGAGATGCCTTCCTCAGTCCTAACGGCCTCTTTAAAATCAGTAACAGTACAGCTCGCCTCAGCCTTACCCTCTGCCCCGATGGTAGGCCTGGGTTCAGACACAACCCGGTGGAGAGCAGCCTAGCCAGAGCAGAGCGTCAGGACTTCATGTGGAGGGAAGATGCCATGCTGGGCTCTGCACCTGGGCTGAGATGAAACTGGGATAAAGTACACATGTTGAAACAGGGGAAATAAACATGTTAGCACTTGTTGCTTTTCTCTCTTTTTGAAGAGAGGTGCAAAAGCGTAAACAGATATAAATATCAATGTAAAAAGGTATGTTTTGAAACATGAACAAATGATTTACAAGACTTATATGGGACTGTACTCTTTCTGATGTAAGACCCAAAGAGACAAATAATGTAACCCGACGCTGATAGGACCTACAACACAAACCAAAAGCAGCATAAAGCAATATATTTTCAACAAATTCACTTTTTTTTTAAATTTTTTATTTGATTTGCTTTTCAATCTTCCTTTGACCATTTTTTCCTTGTTGTGAGCACCATCATTTTTTTTATTCTTTATATTATTTATTTATTTGAAAACTTGTGTTTATGGCTTCACTTTGATTGTCACAGATGTAGAGATATATTTATATGATGCTGAGTGTAGACTGATGTTTGTTGCTTCTGGATATGTGAAATATCCCAAAGATAAATGTGTGGGGATATAAGGAGCCATTTCTTCTAATGATGTATACACTATAAGATTTTACTGATCGTGTTGTGCCCATGTGCCATTTTAAGTTCATGCCAAAGTTTGTGTTCTGTTACAGATCCTCATTCATGTTATTTAAGTCCATGTTGAGTGTGATGTGGAATAAAGGGTTTGTTATAAATCGGTTGTGTCTGTAGAGGTTTGTTCCACAGGACTGCACTATGAGTTATAGCTGGCAGATTCTGCTCAGTAGAAACCAAATGTATCATTTTGTTTTTAAGAAAGTGCATTTTATAGCATTAATATTCAGATTTATAATTCATCCGGCAGTTATTTTCTCCATAGTCTTCTTTCAAAAAAATCAAATTTCAAACCAAAGTTCTAGAAAGTATTTTTCAAACTAAGGATAATCCATATACAGTTTTCTATGATATAAAGTAATTGGTGGGAAAACAGTGACTATGTGGTTGTTGGCTGTGTGGGGGCAAATTGTGAGCAGTAATATCTGGTTTTACCCCTAAAGCAGGATTATGCTTGGGTCAAAACCATTCTGATGTAGCTGTATAGGTGGATGTTTAGGATATGACCAGCTGGAAGATGCACTTCAAGTCTGCTTACAGGTTTTCAGCAATGGTTAGTGTGCATTTAGACTCAGTGGCTTATGAAGTAATTTACTGTACTGGGTTTTATTTAGTATTGTCAGAGTATCAAAACAATTATCATTAAAACAAGATCAGCTTTATACACACAAGCAGCACCGCCAGTGTTTTCACATATTAGAAAAAATAGAATCTAACTTTGTTTCATTTTGGTAAAAAAGAACCTTCTATTATTTTCAGAGTCTGTTAGTCACACATACTTGCACTGCTCCAGGGAGCCTCTACTCGTTATTATATGCCACCTAAAATTTGTGCAAACTGCTTTTAATAAAATTCTAACACAGAAAGGCAGTTTACATTGGAGTGAAAAATGCTCTAAACAGTGCCATTAGAGACTTATAGAGTGTTAACAGTAACAGAACAATGGGAACACTTCTAGATAAGTCTGTCAGCCTGTGCATATTGCAGACGTTATGAATGAAAAATGCAGCAGTGTGGTGTCCCAAATGAATCACAGAGCTGGAGTATAGCCACTATCTTATTAAACATATAAACAACAAAAAAAGACACTTCTGGAGGGGATGTATGGAATAATATGTATTTACTCCATTTTAGTCTTCATGCCATTGACTGTGGTGGATCCAGTGGTGGATTGATACATATTCATATTTATAGCCTATAAAACAAAGAGGATTATCTCTCCACAGCAGGACTGTTAGGTAATAAACTAAGGTTACAATGAACAACAGGTGCTATCATTGTAGTTCATGTGGTTCCATGCCTTACTTTCTTAGGCACGAAATGATGCGTTAGGACGCATGTTTCATACCCAGAATCCGTGAATTGTTACCGTCTCCTGTCTCTTGGACAACCAAGGATTACTTTTACTTAATGTTTCATGTTTCATAGCCTATATATTTGTGCATTGTGACCATTTAGTCCATTTTATTGTTATAACAGGCTAATAGATAGTTAAACAAACAAACAAACAAAAGAAAGAAAAAATAGGCTGCATTCGCATCTTTTTACACTACATAAACACATTATTGTAATAAATCCTTTATTATCTACCTGCTGGTATGAATGAACAGACTGGTGATGCGTTGAAGGCTTCTAACTGGCGGAGGGAATGTTAATATTAAAATCAAACACCTAAATATTTCTCCCACCCCCACGTAAACATCCGGACAGCTCTGCAGAGCCGCTGCTGTCGCCTCCCAGCGCTCCAGTCTCCAACAAAACAAAAGGCGAGAAACGAGTGAGCTCAGCCCACAGCAGCAATGGCAACCGACGGCAGCGGGACAACGCTTGAAGAAAACGATGAGCTTTCATCAGATCTGGAGTTCGGCGGTAACATCCCGAAGAGGCATGCCCGGGTCACAGTGAAGTACAACCGGAAGGAGCTGCAGAGGCGGCTGGACGTGGAGAAGTGGATCGACGAGAGCCTGGACCGACTGTACAGGGGTCAGGTGGGTCCCACAGCTGCTCCGGCTCCACTGCTGCTTCCTCTTCATCACCCAACCATTTCATTAGAGCTCTGCAGATTAGGAAGTTATTGTAAGGGGAATTGGGGGGGGGGTATTTCCCTCACGGGAGACTCCTCAATGTTCTAGTGATCTCTGAGGTGTTGAGAGGGGAGAGAAGGACACATCTCCATACAAGGCCAGACTTTCTGTGTGCAATAAGGGCTGTGTCCCTCTCATAGATCTTTATCTGACATGGGGCCTTCTGTCCTTACATGGACATCATGGGACAGACTGAGGAGGGGAAGGGGAAATGAGGAGGGGAGAGTCCCAGGAGGTAAACTGTGTATTGTAGCTGCTGAGACAGCTGACAGGGGGATGGGTCATATCAGCAGATACAAGGACTAGGGCGGTTTTGGATGCAAGTTGCTGGGTTTGTTTTGTGAAAGCAGATTTAGTGGAGATCAAGCAGAAGTTAGATTACAGTGACAAGGCTGCTCTCCTTAGGCCAAACAGGACAAAGGTGGGGTTTTTTTTGTCATCACAACCTGACGATGGATTTCCTGCTACATTAAAGGTACAAAAGTATTTTCTGGTTGCAAAAAAAGGGTTCACCCCAACCAAAGCTGTTGCTTATTAAAGAAAAACTTGCCCACAGTGAACGGAGCTAGAACTGCAGTTCTGCTTGTGCCAAGATCCCGATCACAATAAGAAGAAGCTCAGCCCAGTGGTGTGGATGGCTGGGTTTCTGCTTCTACAATGGCTGTTTGTTTCAACAGAACAGGCCTTTGTTAAAGTGTTATGTAAACTTTACTGTTCTGCCTCTCAAGCCTATAGATCTGTGCAGTACAATGACCTTAGGTTGTAATTAGAAATGACAGTCAACTTAAAAGAACTCAAGCTAGAGAAATGTGTAAAAACAACCCTGGCAGAAGGATATAGAACACATTTACTGAGTGGCCAGTGTTTTGGGTTTTGTATTTCATCAGTGTCATTATGAAACATTCAGGATTTGGTGACTAAAACCGAATTTTTGTTTTAAATCCACAGAAATGTAACAGGCAGGTCTTGTACGGCTATAGTGCCTTGCAAAAGGCCTGCACTATCAGAGATGGGTAGTAACTAACTTTTAAAAATACTTTAAGTAGTACTTTTATCACAGCGTACTTTTCACTTTTACTTGAGTGATACAATTTGGAAGTAACAGTACGCTTGTATAAAATTCAGATACCACTCTGAATGAAGAGCAACGATGTTCTAACCAAAAAGACACAGTCACACATTTTCTTTTAAAGGGACATTTCTTACTTTTACAAAAGCAAATGTTACTTTGTGTTCAGTGAGCCTGCTGTGTATTTGATGGTCATGTGAGTATACATTCATTCAGACTGGATATATAGTTCTTCCTGTCATTTCCGGGTCTTTCCGGGGTCTCCTCCCATTTGGACGCGCCTGGAAAACCTCCACAGGGAGGCACCCCGGCAGAATCCTGATCAGATATCTTCTTGCCTCCACCTTTTCTTCCGTTCATGATCAATATCCCCATGAACACAGATAGACCAGTAAATGAAGAGTTTTGCTTTTTGGCTCAGCTCTTTTTTTCACCACAACAGACTGGAGCAGAGGCTGCGTTTCTGCACCTTACTGAACCATTACTGTACCAAACGGTCTGTTCATCTCCCGTCCCATTCCACCTTCACTCGTCAACTAGTCATCTAGATACCTAAATCCTCCACCTAACTCCGACAACAGACCCAAACCCAGAGGAGAAAAACTTCTTACTTTTGTAAAGTGTCATAGATAGCAAGGGGGGACCAAAATAATGTCCTCAACTGAATGAATTTAGTCATGACAGCTGACAATTATTGTTAAATAACCAGAAAATAGTAAAATCTTTATTCCTTTTCTTTAGGACATGACTTTTACCACCATGTTTGGTGAGGCTTGATCATTGAAATGCTTAAATGATATCAGAACATGCTTTTAACACTCCCTCGTTCTGTTTTGGGACCAACCCTACTTAGTTAATCTGGAAGTCACATTTTCTTCAAACATTTCTAAAGCCCTTTTTTTTCTTCATTTACAAACAGTAAGAATGGGACATTCATATTTTGTTACATTGATAGACTTTATGTAAAATAAGTTTTTATCTAACTGCCATGAAATTAAACTGAATGAACTTTTAATTTTTCGGTTTGAATTAATCAACACAGATTTTTTCTTAGCTAAATGGTAGAAAAGCTCTGGACATGTGTTGTATTTGGTAGGTTTATCACGAAGAGCAAATAACAGAATGTTATTTTTGCAAATAACAGAATGTTATTTTTGCATTCTTACATCTGTGTTTTTTTGTTTTTTACTGTGACTTCGATATCTTTCTCCTTATCCTGTTGCTGACGTCAGGAGAGAGATATGCCGGAGGAGGTTAACATCGACGACCTGATTGACCTGCGTACTGATGAGGAGCGAATCCAGAAGTTAAAGGTAAGACCACATTTCACATGTGTAAGGAATTTTCTGTGTTTGGGGGTTGGTTTCCTTCTGAAAGAGTATATTATTTACCAGTTCCTCCAACAGTCACTGAATTTTACATGTTACTGTATTATTATATTATCAGAAATCAGGTGATCAATATGTACATTTTTGTAAATCTTTAATGTTATATTTATTTTACAGGAGCTCCTTCGTAAGTGCAGTAGAAACACAGAGGTAAGGTTTATGAAGAAATTACCAATTTTATGCATTTTAGGAACTTTTGGTAGGGTGCTTAGTTTACAAGCTCGCTAACTAAAAATGGAGCATTTTATTTCTCATTCTGCAGCTCCTGGATCTTTCTGGAGTCTAACGTTGTTCTTGCAGTGGCCTTGTTTAAGGTTCAGTCATTTAAAAAGGCATACAGAAACACTGCAGCTTCTGCTGTTTATACTTAGAGTAGCTTCATCATTCAGTCATGTCAAAAATCAGACAAAATGGACCATAAATACTTCTTCCCCATGTGTTGATGAAAATAGTCTTTTGCCCTGAAAAGATGGAAATTTAAGGATTTCTGCCAAGGTAAAGTCCCTGTTCCTTCCCAAATTCAGTTCTTAAAGTCATTAAAATTGGAATGAGAGTGATATTCATCTGTGTGAGTAAATTCAAGGAACATGGTCCCATTTTGTGGTTAAAGTAAACAAGGAGAGAATTCTTGAAATTTGTAGATTCTGTGGTTTTTGTGAACCATCAAATAAATAGAATAAAAGGATACATAATATGTAATAAATAAAAAAGTAAATTAACTAATCAAAAAACTGTTTGTTGAGCTGATAGCTCTGAGTTTAAGTAATGTGTTTGTACTATCAGTTTTTATTAATAACTGTGGTTCTTTTTCCCTGCTTCCGTTTGTACTGTTGCCAGAACACAACACATGGGGGCCCTTCGTTTCTCAGTAGTCTTACAATTTACCATAACAGACTACAGAAAAGACTAATAGTTTGACTAATTATCTTTTTTTTTAATTAAATGTAGAAATGAACAGTTATAACAAAGTCCCATGAGGCCATTGAATTCATTGAATCCTGAGGTCTGTCATATTTGGGCTCTTGACCTTCCTGTGTGCTTGAGATGAACAGAAAGTTGTTTGTAAAACCTTCATCCAATATTAGGGTGGCAAAGCCTAAGCAAAGCAGCAATAATTGTATAATTCCTGAAGATATCAGAAGTTTTTAAACAAATTTGCTGCCTATTTCAACTTCCGAATTGATGTAATGAATCACTCTGTCTTTACTAGATTGTAAAATTATTCAAATCTGACCTTAACTTTACAAAAGCCCTCATCAAATTCCATATTGCTATTATTTTCTATGTAAAGATGGAGCTGGAAGGGAAGAAAAGTGAAACGTTTTATAGATATGTGTTAACATAAAGCCATGAAGGAAAGAGAATAGCACTGGCAGTAGAGACATTTTTTTGTTACCCATCAGGCTGGGAAGGGTTAAGAGGGCATGTCCAAAACAGTTTCAAAAGGTGGAACATGTTGAAGAAAAAATCTCATTTCTTAACTACTGAACAACCCAGTAACTACACCCTGAGGTCAGATTGTGCAGTGGACACCAGGACTTTAAGAATTTAATGTCAGGCTCCACCATACTCAGTAAGTATGTGAATAATTAGAAAAAAAAAACAGAGGTGCCAGCACAAGGCCTTGTTCCCTCAATAGTGGCTCAACTTAAGTTTGCAAAGTTGTAGCAACCATGAACCACAAGGCTTCGATTGCGGATTAATTCATGATGCAAAATTAAATAAATGAAAATAGAATTTCAGTTACAACAAATAAAAAAAGTTAGACTATATGTTTATCTAAAACAGCTTCTAAGTTACAGCAAAAAAGAAATAATAAAGGTCCACTAATAAACAATGGTACTGCTATAGCCCATTACTTAAACGTGTGTTGTGAGCACTGCTCATCTATAGTTTAATGTTTTTGAAACATGTAAATCAAAAAGCTACCTTTCTTCTTCAAACTCAACACTCCGTGTGCTGCTTGCTCTAAGTTCACCTTTGGGCTAAACAACTCTAGACTTCTTGGGGAAGCAGCACAGGTTTAAATGAAGTATCGACGATGTCCCCATAACTATTTTTTTGGGGCATTTTCAGACCTGCCAACCCTGAGTTCCACCTGTGTTGTGCCACTTTTTTTCCGCAGACCATTACTTTGCATCCAGTAATTTTCCCACTAACTGGCTGAAAATTGGTTGTAAAGTAAATTCAAAAACTATATTTTTGATTTTGTACTCTACTGGCCACATTCTTTGAATTTTTTTTGACCTCCGCATGGCATCAACAGTCTGCAAAACACACACACGTAAACACACATACTTGTTTATTGTTTTCTATTTAGACTAGTTAAGTGATAGCCATTTTTTTTTTACTATTTAACCTGACTCTAAAATATCTGCACTGGAAATTTTAGTTTTTAACAGTAAAACTAAAAAGTTCCAATTACTTTCATTATGTGTGTGCTTATACAAGCTGATAGGCACACATTAACAGCACTGAATTATTTCTTATTTCATCAAAGTTAATTACACAATATGTTAATATATTTTTAATTATATTCAAAAACTTCTGAGGGACATGGATCGCAAAATGCATACTGGCTGGAAGATTTGCATTTTGCTGGCATGGAGGGCGCTGGAATTTTAGCCGTGGCCCAGTGTGGTAACGAATACCAAGCAGAGTATTTCAAAATAACACTTCTAGCCTACAATATCTAGTCTTGGAGAGAAGGATATCTACTTTATGAATGTCAGAGTTTCATCTTTGCTTTTGCAGATTATATTGTTCTTTTTCCCTCTTCAAGCCATGGTCTTTATAAGGTACTGCAGAGCCTCACAGCCGACAGTTGATTTTGCTAAGGCCATGGTTCTCAACCTGAAAAAGTGAATTGCTCCTTCTGAGTGAGAGAGGTTCAGTATTACCAGTCTGTTTGCTTGGTTTCTGTTTGCAATGTGTCCTAATAATGAGAAAGAATGTCAGAGATTTATTGTTTCATTTATTCAAAATAATAAGTGTACATACATTTCCTCAGTTTTTGGTAATGCTGGCTTTGTTCTGTATGACTCCAGTCAGATGTTTTAGGTTTTATTCCACAAGTTTCTCACAGTAGTTCGCTAGAGTTCTGGCCCAATTCTCCTGACAGAACTGGTGAAGCTGAGTGAGGTTTGTAGGCCGCCTCACACACATATGCCTTTTCAGATCTACCCACAAACTGAGATCAGGCATTTGTGACGATCATCCAGTAACATTAACATTTACGTTTACTGGTCCTTAAGCCACTTTGTAACCACTTTGGCTAGATGCTGAGGGTCAGTGTCCATCTGGAAGACCAATTTCCTCATTATCTCATCTATTTTATGATCTCCATTAGTTCTATGATGTTGCCACCTCCTTACTTCAAAGTTTGGTTTGTGTTCCCTAGCTTACAATAATAATAATAATAATAATAATAACAATAATAATAATAATAATAATAATAATAATAATAATACATTAAATTTCACAACTACTCAAATACGTTTTCCAAATCAGTATAAAAAAAAATATATAGAGGTACATTTAATGGTGGTGGTGGTGGTGGGGGGTGCATTGATTACTGCAACTGCATCTAAGAAGTCAACCAGACAGTTGCAGCTGATCCAGAAGGCTGCAGGAAAGTAGAAGACATCAGCCCAGTTCTAAAGTCCTTCCACTGGCTCCCTGTAGGTCAGAGAATAGACTTCTAAATACTCCTACTAGTTTATAAATCACTGACTGGCCAAAGTTCTCTCTATAAAACCCCCCAGATCACTCAGATCCTCCAACTCTATTCTACTAATCACCCCTTAACTCAGAACCAAACATAGAGAATCAGCTTTCAGTTTCTATGCTCCACACATATTGAACAAACTTACAGACCACTGCAAAGCTGCCAAAACTCTGCGTTCTTTTAAATTAACACTAAGAACTCATCTGTTTAGTGTTGCCTTCGAGGAAGCAACTAATAATAGTTGTAATGTCATATGTTTAAATGCGTCATATGTTAGGTATATGTTGTGTTTTATGCTTTTATTGCTACTTTTATTTTCTATTTTATCGCCTAATGTGGTAAAGTACCTTAAATTGCCTTGTTGAAAGCGTGTTACACAAATAAAGTTTCCTCACCTTGCTTAACCATTTGATCTCTGCAGCCGGTATGGTTGAGTATCCAGACGGCTAAAGCCTTATTCAATACTTCACCGCCTACGTTGAAAAGGGACACAATAAATAGGTAGTTGAGTCAAGTAATGGGGAGTTAGTGCATGAAGTGATTTATACACGAACAGAAGAATTTTGAATTTTATCCGGAAACGAACCGGAAGCCAGTGCAGCTGTGCCAGAACAGGGGGTAATGTGTTGCATCCGCCCTGTCCCCGTCAGAAACCGAGCCGCAGCATTTTCTACCAGCTGCAGGCGAACAATAGCAGAATAAAGTACACCATACAAAATTGAGTTAGCGTAATCACAGCGGGAAATAACAAAGGCATGGGCTACAAACCGAAAGTCTCTTTGTCTCAAGACAGATTTAAGCTTTCATTGCCGGCGTAGCTGAAAAAAGCAGGATTTCACCACTTGATTAATATGGGCGTCCATACATGATAAGCCCAAGATTGGTTATAGTTGATTTCAGCACAGCAGAAATACAGGAAGGAAGAGCCGGAACAGTGGCAGAAGGTGAATTTGGGGTAAACACAATCGCCTCAGTCTTTAAATTATTAAGATGAAGAAAACTGGAAGAAAGCCAGCATCTTGTATTACTCAGGCAGTCCATAACAGAACGCATATGGGGACATCATTTATCTCTACCCTAAGTGTCTTTAATCTGCTCTAGTTTATAAACTACATAACATAAGACATTTAAAGCTGGGACTAGATTATTCAGCATTAATAGCAGAATAGTTTAAACTAAGTATAGTTTAAATAGTTTAATTAAGATTTGCGAAACATTTCTTTAATTTGTGAATCTTCAATGAAGAAAGTTTTTAGTTTTCTAGATCAACAAAAAAACACTGAAATCCGCCTTGGTGTTGTTATTCTTACGTTTAAATTTAAAAATAATGGGCATTGTGTAATAAATTACAGGTCCAAGAGGATATTTTTGCCATAAGTAGATTTGCCATAAGTAGAAATTTATTTATTTTTAAATTATACTGTATGTGTACCAGATTTCCACAAAAGCATTTTACAGTCACATTCTCTCTACAAGTGCTTTAATTCTTAAAGAAACAAAACATTTTGTTTGGTAACTGTAGTAGCCCCCTGTTTTAAGACATGTCAATATTAAAAATAAATATATAAATGTATTATACATATATTAAACAATACAGAGTAAAAGCAGATGGTTTGTGCCATTTTAAAATAGTTATTCTAAGATGAAAATGAGAAAACCTTTTCCGTAGTATGCACTAGTTTTGTAAGACTACAAAACGTAATTTATTCTTTATTTCATCCTTCCTAGGTGTTGGGACTCAGGTGTTTACAGATATATTCCCTGGCTTTTCAGTGACACTGTTGTTATATTTATACATCCATATTTGTGTTGTGATTTTTGTGCAGTTCTTAGTTCACATTGTTTGGCTTGTTTTGTCAATGTTGCTCCTTTTTTTGGTTGTTGTTGTCCCCCCCTGCCATCCTGCAGAGCCAGACTGGGATGTATTGATGTTTTCTCGTTTCCTCTTTGTTCCTTTTCCTTTCTTGTATTGTCAGGTGAAGCCTAGTTTATACTTCTCCAACAGCAACTTTGACCAGACACAGACGTATTGATGGAGACGTTTTTTGTTTATAGTACTCAGTTCCTTTCTCTCCGTTTTCCATTGATTTTTCTGTGTAAAGCAATTACCAACCACGACAGTAGGGGGTGCTAATTGTTCATGGCGGGTGTGCCTACCTGTGCATTAGTAGTTTCTGGTCGATTATTTTTATTATTTTTATTTTTACTTCAGCTTGTGAACGCACACCCCCTCAAGGTGCAGTGGACGACAGAAAGTAAGTTTTGTTTAAGCTGTGAAACTTTTTCCTAGAAGTGCAGCTCCTAGAATAATGCATGGAAACAAACACAGCAGCCTTTTTTGTTGTTTCTCTAAGCTTTTTTTTAAACTGCCAAAAGACCAGATTAGATCAATTATTCTTTCAATATAAAGGAAGCAGTGACCCAACGCTGCATTAATTACTGATTACGACTATAGAGCCCTGTTCTGGTGAAACCATCTTTGGCTGTTGCTGAACTGACCAATCACAGGCATTCGCTCTATGTTGACGGAGACGGATTGTTAGAAAATGGGGTCCGACTCCGTCCGCCCTTGCGTATGTGACGGAGAGCACTTGCACCAACGGATAATGGTGCTGCATCAATCCGTCTGCGTCCAAATGGAGAAGCATAAGCTAGGCTTCATTCTATCGCTTCACTTTTTTTTTCTACCTCTCTTCTTCATCTTTCTTTCTTACCCCATTATTTTCCATCTCCATGTCCATGACATCAGAAAATAAAACCCACAGCAATCTCTACTAAAGATTTCTCACACATATCAAGTGTTCCCCTTTCCCACTAGGGTTGTGTTAACCCATCAACGGGTCGGATCAGTACAGCCTAGAACGGGACGGTTGTGGGCTCTATTCTAGGGTGCTTGCTCAGTATGAGGGATTGCTGAGGAATAGCTGTGGTTGGAGTCTGCATAATCCAGCACAACCTCACGCCGATGACTAATTGCAATTGGCTGGGATTCCTTACATAGAAAACTTTTAACTGGTTGGAACATTTATATAATTGTGTTAAAATGACTTTTGTTGTAAAGTAGCTTGAAATGACATCTGTTGTGAACTGGCGCTATATAAACAATAGTGAATTGAATTGAACAATAGATCCGGCAAAAAGCAGTCACCATGACAACAGTAATCGTCTCCAAAGCTGAAAGACTTTTGACTCACCTCACATCTCTCAGACATCGATCCGTTATACGTCCATCTCCTGATCTGTGTTTTTCACGCCAGTACTGATCTAACCAGCGATTATCCCGTCTGTGGAGACTCCGAATCTGCAGCCTTCCAGCCTGATCCAGTCGACTCCAGCTCTCTGATCAGCGCGGAGACCTCCTGCTTCTCTGCTGCTACCAGCAGCTACCAGCCTTCTTCCTCCCCGACAAAGCAGGCTCACCACAGCTTCTTCTTACTGTCACATGCCAACTTCACCTGCTCTATCGCTACCCGACCAAAGTCTGCTCCAACCCACGTGTGGAAGGTGCAAGGTGGAATAACATCCCTCCATTCCTCTTGTCGGCCTGATAAAAAATCATCCATTCACAGAAACTCGTCCACTCTCTCTCCCGGTTCTTGAATAGCTGCAGCTGTAATACTCCACTTGAGAATGTAAATCTGTTGGGCTTCTACTTGGTACTCAGACACCAATTCTGAGTGCCACACTCCCAGACAGGACACCTTAAAAACCCCCAACAAAAAACATACATTTTCATATAGTAGCTGGATATACCCAAAATGGTAAAGAGAAACCTAGTTATTTTTATTAATTCCCATTTTTTAGTAGTGCTGGTGGTCAGGCGAGGTTTGCTTTCAGAATTTTTCTGTATTTACATAAATCTAAATAAAATATATTGATTGTGTATAAATGCTGTAAAAACCGAAGGCACTGATAACCTGGTTCGAATTTCAGTAATTAAATATAGATATAATAAGGGTTACAAAGAAAATTTGAATGAAATGTGCAGTTCTAATTTATCTCTGTGTGAAACCTACTCTGGTTCCTGTGTTCTTCCTCAGACCTTCATCAAAGAACTGGTGGCAAAGCTGGTGGGAGTTCAAAAGCAGGAGGAGCTGCAGAGCGAAGGCATCGAACATCCAGTCATCTGCCACAGCCTCCACCGCCATGAGCCCTACCACTTCAACAACCCACAGCACCACCCACATCACCACTTCCACCATACGCGAGGCCACAACCAGAGTCTCTGATGAGCACATCCCCGATCCGCTCATAGACAAACTGACACAGAAAACTATGTTGGCCCAAAAGCTTCAGATATCAATAAAGAATCAAATATACTGACACACTTCACATAAATGGCTTTCCTACTGAACGTTAGAGGTGGGACTCTATTCACAAATTGCTCTTATTTAAAGTTCCTTTAGCATGAAGGTTTACATCAGAAATTCTTCCTAGGTTAGGAGCCAAACAAAATCTAATCTACTAGTCTTCATAGGTCACCAATTAATGTTTTACCTGTTGCTGAGGAAGCTGGTTCTGAACTTGACAGTTTTAATATAAACTGAGTTCAGTCAGACTGCATATTGAATTCTCCAGCTAATTACTTCCACATGTTGACCCATTGCACAGAAAAGGCGTTTTGTTCTCATGGATCCACCGTCCAGTTCCAGAACCAGTAGTTCTAAGTCTTGCAATCAGAAGGTTGTAGGTTAAATTCCATCTTCCTCCTGTCAATGTGCCATGGGCAAGGTATTAAACCCTAAGTTGTCTACATATTCTGTTTTACAACCATAGCAGTGATGTAATCTAATGGACTTCTGGTTTAAGATGTTAATGGTCTGATTGTTTCATCTTTTGCTTAAATGTTCAAGGTACTGACTGTGACTAAGACGTTAGACAGTAAACCACATAAAAATGATTACATTAAAATATTTGCAGTATGAAATCGTAGACAGTCTGGAGTTCTTCTTAAATGGTTTGATGCTGCTTGTAAACACAACAGACCTTAATGACTTTTCCTATCAGAAGCAGCATCCATTACTTCAACAGTTAGCTCTCATATATCCACCTGGGTCACCTTTTGCTCATCTCTTTCTTTAGCGTGTCTCAGCCACTGTCTCTGGTTCTGCACTGTTCCTTTGTAGAACCATCATTGATAGATATAGACCAATCCAAACCAGGAACACCACACACAAACTTCTGTTCTGGAGATGTTTTGACCCAGTTATGCAGCTTTTTGTGTTCAACGCAGGTCAAGACTAATGTATACCTAGAGACAAAATGTTCACTTACTGCCTAATATAACCCAACCATACACATGTCTCATATTGACTAGATAATCAACGCTATAATGTTGCAGCTGATTGGAGTTTGGAGCAGCTTGGAGTCCTTTAGGAGAAGTTTACATCCATACGTGATCAGCTTATATCCATATAATCCATACACTTCCCAAATGTTTTGTTATGAATCTCTAGGGCTATTCCCCTGTGTGTTTGGAGCGTCTTTGAGTTGCTTTTTTGTTGTCTGCAGGGTTGTTTTACAGACTTTTAGCAATTCTCATTCCAACCTACATTAACCACAGGTTAATGTAGGTTGGAATGTAGGTCAGTTGGTTTCAGTATCAGCCGTCTGTCATAACAGCTGTAGTCTGCGCAGGTTGTGGAAAGGGAGGCCGTGGAAGCTGAACTTAGTCCAACTGGTCATTTTGTTTGTGCAATTTGGAAACACGCAAATGTGAAACATGATGATGTTTGTAGTAGCAAGTTCTGTCTAACCGACCGCCATCAAGCACAGATTTAAAGTCCTGCTCAGACTACTACTAGCATGGAGCATGGCCGTGAGGTCATTGAAATTGCCTGTCAGTGTAGTTGGATTAAACGCCTGTAAAACGCCCTAGAAGACAACAACGCAGCACCTCAGAGACGCTCCGAACATACAGGGAAACAGGGATTCATGACAAAAAATTGGTGAAATGAATGCCTTATTTGGAGGCTGCACGTCGGTTCCCCCATTAACTCCCATTATAGGGATATATACGGTGATCGCAAGTGGATACAAACTTATCCCGAAGGATGCTAAGTGGCTCCAAACTTGTAATGCATGCTAAAAATAAGGTCCAGGTTGAAAAAAAACCATTATTTTCCTTGAAGAGTAGAAAAACTAGTTATTAGTGTCAAGCCTTCAGCTCTAAACAGGTACAGACTTCAGAATATTCAACCTTTGTTGCAGGGTAAATAATTATAAGTTCTGTTAAGGATCTCATTAAGGTATTTCTCAGAGAAAGTCAGACATGATGGTGTAACCGGGGAGTCTACACATACAGACAATGCTATCTGTTCTCTCTCCCCTCCTCCTTCTTCTTTATTGATTCTGATTAGATAGAAGGTTGTGCTTTAAACAGCGTTAATCTTTAATCAGGAAACCCATGATGTTGTCGGTTAAACCGTCTATCCTTGGCAGGGTCTTCAGGTGCCTATCTCCAGAGCTCATCGGGCGACAAGCGGGTTCCACCATGGACAGGTCACTAGTCAGGGCAACACGGATACAGACAGGACAAACAACCATGCATGCACACACTCATACCTATGGGCAATCTAGAGAGACTGATGAACCTAACAGTCATGTTTTTGGACTGTGGGAGGAAGTCAGAGTACCTGAAGAGAACCCACACAAGGAGAACAAAGACCCCAGGCTGGGATTTAAACCCAAGACCTTCTTGCTACCAACTGTGCCACTGTGCAGCCCACAAAACACACCTAAATGCTTTTTTGTTTAGAATACTCTGATCTTTTTCCAGCTAGCTCATTGGCAGAGACCATGATGTGAAACAGCACAGGGGGTTTCCATTCAGGAATCAGAATATAAGACAAACATCATGAAAACATTCCATATGTACAGCTTTCACAAACGTTTTGCTCTCTAACAGATTGCATCTGCTTTTGCTTTTTTTGTCACTTAAATGTCTCAGAAAACCTGATAATTGTTAATAACAGAAGAAGATAACCTGAGTAAATACAAAAAGCAAATCTATCTTAAGGAACCTGGCACTATAAGTAATCACTCCGTAAGCCCAAAAATCTTTGGCAGCAGTGTTTGTTACTATGGCAGTGAACCATGAACACTGACTTTAACAGGAGATGAGTTCTACAACACTTTAAATGTGTTTAATTATCTGAAAGGTTTAAGTGTGACAAAATACAAGAAATCCATTGGTGTTGGTTGTGACGTTTCTTATAAAATGCCTTGAGATATGAATCGACACTAATAACACTGCATTGAATGATTTTTTTTTAACTGAACTGTTTGTACGTACATGCTGCTGGTTACCTGTCTAGGGTGTACTTTGCCTCTCACCCAATGACTGCTGGAGCTGGTATAGCCAGTGGATGGATGGGTGGATGTACATGATGTGACACTGGTAATTAACTTTGTAATCACCTAAATAATTGCAGCTTTTTAAGGATGCATCACTCCAGAAAACTGTTCAACATAAATTCTAATAAAATAACTAAAGTAACTATTTGCTCATTGCTTTGCTTCATGTTTCTAAGGCCTCTGAAGTGTAGAAATAGATGCTGACATACGTATTTCTTGAAGTGTCACTGAAAATATTTCCATTAATTTTAATAAAGAAATTCTTTACTTGTTTCCAATAGGCAAAGATGATAACAGTAGCAGGAGATACAGAATTGATGAAATATGGTGTATCTGCGCGCCCCGGAATCCAGTTATTTCTTGTGTTATTATATTGTTTCACATCATTTTACGATAACTCTCCTACATCTCACAGTTCACCACCATGAAACAAATAGGACTAGAGATAACTCCATAACAATCCCTCTAACTCTCACCCCTACCAAAATTAATTTCTGCAATAAAATCATTTCTGAATTTTACTTAATAAAACTGAATTATTGATTTCTTTCTACGTAATTTCTTTGAATCAAATGTTACAAAGTTAGGAAACAACATCTGGAGGACCTGATTAAAAGAGTCACTATTACACTACCTGTCTGAAACAGAAACTCATCACTGACATGAATGGTTACAGTGTTCAGGACCAGCCCAACAACCACTAATGTTTAAGCAGGTAATGAACAAGGAGGATGTTGGAACACCAGTTTGTACTTCAGAAGAACTGAATGGGTAGACCAGCCCCAGCTCAACAATCGACAACTTCAAATGCGACTGAATTTACCCACTTAGACAATTCAAGGGTTTTATAATCAAGAGACCACCTTTAAGGGATGGCAGTAGTAGTACCATGGTGTGGGGTTGTTTCCATGCTAGTGGAACTGGTACATTACATAAAGAGGATTGAAAAATAGTAAAATGATTTTAGTTAACCTTATACCTATAAGGATAAAAAATGGGGACAATTGGATTTTCCAACAGGATGAAAAAGCTAAAATACAACTGGTTTTTGACTAGTTTAGTAAACAACTTGGGTTAATGAATCACCACTACACTAATGCCTAAAGGTTAGAGCAAATGAAGAAATAGATGAGAGTAGCTGAATCAAACATCTTTCACAGATTGGATAGACGTTATTTGGTTACATAATCTGTCCACCAGAGAGCACTGACACTTTGATTTATGTAACACTAAAAGTTATCAAATTCAGGAGATACTTATTGTGAAACTACATGGTTGTAACAGCAATTTTTCCTTCAGAGGTTTAAACACAAAATGTACCGGACATTTTCATAGTGTTGGGGCAGCTGGCAGCACCTACACACATAGCACCCAGTTCCTATCACATTATAGGCTAACCAGTTCAATCCAAATTCACAAGATGTTTCCCTACTCATTATAATGAAAACAAACAAAAAAATAGACTCATAATTACAGTAATTACACAGATTTGTTCATTGTTTTATAGTATAGTATGTCAGATTCAGTCAAATTATGAAATGCCAATCAGAAAAAGAATCGGGAAAATGTGAAAAAGAAACCTCCGGCAAGGCAAGTTTATTTGTAGAGCACAATTCATACACAAGGCAATTCAAAGTGCTTCACAGTTGCATAAATTAAGAAAAGGGATAAAAAGAAAAAAAAAACATCAACTTAAAAAATAATTAATTACAATAAAAAGCAACAGTGCAGATAAAATACTTTCAACTGTCATATGCACGGGTAAAAAGAACTGTTTTCAGCCTGGATTTAAACATGGTTAGGGTTGAGGCTTGTCTCACATCCTAATGAAGACTGTTCCAGATTTTAGTTGCCTGAAACTGAAATGCAGCCTCACCGTGTTTATTGTTGACTCTGGGAACCACCAGGAGAACCCTCCCTGAAGTTCTCAGGGCCCGAGATGGTTCATATGTCTCTAACATGTCAGAGATGTACTTTGGTGCCAAACCATGAAAAGACTTGTACACAAGCAGAGCTGTTTTAAATTCTATTCTCTGAGCGACAGGAAGCCGGTGCAGAGACCGGAGCACTGGACTAATATGGTCGTATTTTCTGGTTCTTGTCAGGACTCGAGCAGCAGCGTTCTGGATGTACTGCAGCTGTCTAACAGCTGGTTTAGAGAGGCCAGTGAGCAGGCTGTTACAGTAGTCTAACCTGCTGGAGACAAATGCATGGATAAGTCTCTCTAAGTCTGGTTTCCACACTATTCCACTAGCAGCACCAGAATCAGGATCAGCAGCCAAAGAGAACCAGAAGGGAAGGAGAACCAGGCAAACATTTATTAGGAAAGGTGAATAAATGAAGGGAGATAAAGTTAATTTCACTATTAACTAATAATGAAGCATATATGAAGATCATAAAGAATAAGGTCTGTAGGGGTGGATTTTCGCTACATTAATTTCAGATTCAAAATGAATATTTTCAGGTACAATCATATTTTTCAATGATAATTGTATTTTTAGTGCCAATATTTTGGAGTTTCATATTAAGCTGGCATCGTGGTAGAAAATAGACAGGTGCAAAAACAAAACACAGGATCATGTGATTGAGACAGAGCAGATGGTTGGAACAGTCTGAATCCAATTCTACATTTCAGTTTATTTATATAGCGCCAATTCACAACAAATGTCATCTCAAAGCACTTTAAAAGAAAAGTCATTTCAATACAATTATACAGACATTCCAATCAAAAGTTTTCTATGTAAGGAATCCCAACAGATTGCGTTGAGCCGTTGACGTGAGGTTGGGCCCTATTGATGCAGACCTGCAATCACAGCAATCCCTCATACTGAGCAAGCATGTAGCGACGTTGGAGAGGAAAAACTCCCCTTTAACGGGAAGAAACCTCCAGCAGAACCAGAACCAGAACCTGGCTCAGTACAAGCGGTCATCTGCCACGGCCCACTGGGGGTTTGAGAAAACAGAGCAGAGACACAGAAAAAACAAAAGAGCTGATGTAAGAGTACTTTATATATTGAAGAAAATGAAAGAAAGAAAGATTGATAATGGGACATGTAGGATGCTCGTTCACTTAGAGCATCATCTGAACAGATGTTCCCCATGCAGCAGGGGGCATTATAGCTGAGCAGGATCGCAGACCAGGTGCAGCTTCTTTGGTGAGAAAAACACTGAGAGAAAACTTGGTTAACAATCACAATAACAGCAGAAAAAAAAAAAAAACATCTGGAGAGTAGTAGAAGAGCAAAGTAGCAGAGTGAAGAAAAGTGGTCAGTCAGTCTGTCCTCCAACAGTCTAAACCTATAGCAGTATAACTACAAAAATAACTCAGGATAACCTAAGCCACACTAACTATAAGCTTTATCAAAAAGGAAGGTTTTAAGCCTAGTCTTAAAAACAAACAGAGTATCTGCCTCATGGAATAAAACTGGGAGCTGGTTCCACAGGAGAGGAGCCTGATAACTAAAAGATCTGCCTCCCATCCTGTCTCTGGATTTAAATGTCATGTCTTGGTCAAAAGTAACACAGAGGTTGTTTACATTATTACCAGAGGCCAAATTAATGCCATCCAGTTGAAATGTCATAGAGTCATGTTTAGGTGATACAGAGAATGTAATGGAAATCGGACTTTTGTTTTAACTCAGTGTGAACACTAGGTGGCAGTAAACAGCCATGCTGCTGCTGCTTGAAGCTGTTTGGTAAAGCAAGGACAGCAGCAGCCAAGCTGCTGGTCATGAAAGTTCAGATCTTCCATGTTAATCTTTCAAAGGGGATTAATATGAGGCCAAGGGTAGAGATAGAATTTCTTGTCAAGGCTGTTGTTCTTTGTTTTCTCTCTGCTAAGAAGTCTAGTAACAGAAACAACAAAACCCATTTTAGAGAGAAGAGCAGGGGTATGTCCTGTCCTCCTCCACTGGACAGCTCCTGTAATTAGTGTAATTAAAAGAGTCCCTTGGGTGCTGGTGTGTGTATCTGTGTGTGCATTGGGTGCAGGATGGGCTCAGTGGTGTAGGTGAGGGCGCGGTGGAGGTTGGGTTGGAGGTCTTTCCTCAGGAAAACATATCACCTTCCACCACAATAGAGAGCATCAGGAAGCCACAGGCAGCCACATTACTCTCTTGAGTCACCCAGCAATTTCAGAGACGCTCTTGCACTCATCAGTCTTTCTCACACACACTCACACATGCACACACACTCCACAGCCTGGAAGCTCGCACGGCCAGCACTCTCCAGGATGACACTGAACTGAAGAAGAGCACAGGCACGGTGTTCAGGTAAGTCTCTGACGCTTAACTGCTGACTTCCATCATGACACTCTCTTCCATTACAGTGTTGTTGTCATTATAATTATATGATACCAATTGAAATCTTACGGTAATCTTGTTTGAATATTTTGATTACATTTCTAATGTAACATTTGTGATGTTCTATTATAAAGAAATGAAAGATGTAGACAGGGGAAATTATATGCCTGACCTCAATGATTCCTGCTGTCACTTCAGAACTGTAACTTTTTTTACCATGAACAAGTAAAAAACCTCAGATCTTACTAAACAACCTTCCGAGTGTGTATCCTTGTACTTTGATGCTTTTGTCTCCATTAATACTGTTTTGATGCTCTTCATGGACAGTTTCTTTCTCTCTTAAGGAAACTTGAACTCCAACAAATGATTTGTTGCTGAATAAAGATTCAGATCGAAAATATTTTTTTATTTTGATTCCTTAACTTGGCAGCTATTTGATAATTTTTGTACAACCTAAAAAGGCTGCAAGGGTCACTGTTTTGACCTGGAATCCAGCTTGCATATGTGAATATAAAAAAAGGAAGAAAAAATACATACACACAAAAAAAATATATATATAAAACCACAGTGAAGGTAAAATCAATATATTAATTTTTTTGTATATATTTTTGCATGTGTAATCCTTGCATTTCAATTTCTTCTTATAAAATTCAAAAAACTAAAGCTGTTTAATCTGAATGACTCTTTAGGAGTTTTAGATTGTAATATTAAAAACACATTCCTGTTTCTTTGTTCAAGATGACGGATGAGGTATAACTTTATCTTAAAGACTCTGTAAAAGCCTCTATATTTTTCTGAATCCAGAGATGACTCAAATTTGGCTAAAATGTCCTAATAACCTATTTAGTGTAGACATAACAACTCTGAATACTTTAATAAAACAGCACTATGGATTTAGGACATGTCTATGTCGGCCTGTTAGTATTAGAGCTATGAATGCTTTTCTATTGTGAGACAAGATAAATGCAAGAACAAAGCAAAACAATTAACAACGAGACAGAGGATGGGTATAAGTGTAATTGAAGGCTAGCAAAAGATCGGATGCATTAAATTTGAAACTGAGATGTTGAGATTGTATGTTCAGATTGGGACGTTGAACCCAAGTCACAAAGTCACAGAAAATGTTGAATTATTTTTCTTCAATCTGTGACTCCAGTGACATCAGTGATTTCATGCAAAAGCATAAAAACAAGAATTAGTCTATGATTAGTAGTATTCCACTGGGTAGTCAAAGTTCTTTTTCTCTTTGAGTTTACACGTTTTCTGTGACCCTCGTGGATTTCCCGCGGCTTGTCCTGCTTCCTCATGCATTCCAAAGACATGCGTGTTTATAGGTGATCTTAAAATGGCAGAAGGTATGAGGAGGAGTGTTCATTGTTGTTTGTGTCCCTGTTGGACTTGCAGACTTCTCGCCCAGTCTCAGACAGGACAATGTAGCCAGCATGTATAAAGCATGCAGAGGGAATGGTAGAATGAAAAGTTCCTCAAAAATCAAGTTCTCATTGAGTATCAGATAATCACTACAAGTTATTGAGTTTTTGCAGAATATGAATAAAAAGAAATTATTTCACTTTCATTTTTCACAAAAAAACATTCTGAATTAATTAATTGTTAAAAACTAATGTATAAATATGCCTGTCACTTTAGACAAGTTGTCTTCTAGAACCTTGTCAGTTGTTCTCCAGAAGGTGCATGTGGTCCAACACAAATATTTTCAAGTGTTTTGTTGGATACGATGGCAATAATTTAGATCCATGTTTCCTATTTCCTTTGTGAGCGGCACAGAAGAGTCGGGGGTTTCAGTTATAAACTCTTCGTCTCTTTTTGCCAACAAATGTCCAAAAACGTACTTAAACAACGGGTTAGGAAATATGTTTGATTTTACATCACAATGTTCAAACCAAGATATTTAAAAAACAAATTATTTATTGGGAAGTTATTCAAACTTTGTAAACTTCACTATGCATGACCATGAATATTGTGACTTCATCTAAAATGTTCTTGTTTTGCAGTTTTGTAAGGATCAGCTGCAGTCATGCCTATTCTAAAAAAGCTCCCAGGAAGATCCAAGAGCTGCCAGGAGTTTCCAAGAGTAAACGGTGAACTGATCCTACCCCGGCTGGACTTGGACCTAAGGGACCTGAATGATCTCAATGAGCTGAAGGAGCTACACGACCTAAAGGACCTGAGCAAGAACCTTAACCCCTTTGAGGATGTAGAATTGGACGACGATGAGAAGAACGGGGGCAACTCAGGCCTCTTCATGGGGGAGGTGAGACAGAACCTACAGCTGAGGTCCTTCCGGGATGGAGAAGAAGAAGAGAACGAAGTGAACGCAGAGAAGCATGGGGCAGGGAACCCCAAAGGGAAGCCACTCAGGGGAACTCTGGAACGGATCTGTGGAGTCTCACCTCTCAAAACCCTAGGAAAACTGGGGAAGGGTTTTCGCATAACAGGACGAAATGTGTGGGGAAACAGTTTTCCCCACTACAACCCTGGAGACTCAAATACCCTCCCAGTGCAGAAGGAGAAGAGGAAAGGGCTGAGAAGAGGCTCAGAGGGGATTATGACCCTGCTTCGGTGAGGAATGGGTCCTGAGGAAGGTGTCAATGAGATGGGGAATTAAAAGCAGAATTCTTTTTTTTGAGTTGTAATTTTGTAACTTCCAAACAAAAGGGGTTACTCCATTACTGCATGAATACATTCATCAGTCTAACCAAACAAGTATAGCAAAATTGTTGGATAAGCTTGTGATAAGGACAAATGGCTACGTTAGATTCCAAAAATGTAATGTGAATAATCGGAGTACCATTGGAGACCAAATTATTTTAAAAACTCTGCTAACCATGTGTTGATGGCAGCAGAGCAGCATCTGTGGCTGTTTTTCTGTTCCAACACGTTATCTAAGTTTCTGTAAAACCTCTTTTATTTTCCTCTGATATGTTTTGTACTTGTTGGGCTCATTGAGTTAGACTATTTTTAACTAAGCCAGCTATTCTCTGCAGTGGCACACTTTAGCAGATGTGTGTGAATCAGTAAGATTCAAACTGTAACAGCAAATGCTGTTCTGTATACACACTAAACAGTCCTTAGCTGCTCTTAATGTTCTGGTATTGCTGCAATGGATGCTCTGCAGTGTTGCAGGTCGGCGGATGGAGGAGCGCAGAGAAAGCCTGCCATGCGGAGACCTGAACACAGAGTGTGAGGCAGAGGGATCCAGACGACCCTCCTTTCTTAGGATCAGTTTGGGGAAGCTGAAAAGAGAATCCTTGTCAGACAAGGCTTCCCAAGAGGCTGAGGAGGAGGAGGTGGAGGAAGAACCAGTTATCAAAACCAGAGAGCCCCTGTCAGGTAAGAATCAAGGAAACACCATCAGGTCAGCACTTCCCCGTTCAAGGTTTACGTGTGTTTCCTGTGAATCTCAGACAACGTTCTGATTAGCCTGAGAGGCCCCCAGATTCCTGAGTCACTCACAAGTTGACTGTCAGATCAGGAAATGATTGCACATCCTCCCAGCCCATGTTCTTGTAAAAGTTTAACTGAGCTACCGTTAAACGTATTCCACAGGGAACATTGTTAGAACAGAAGAATGTAGAGAATGAGCCACAGAGAAAGCCCAGTCTGTTGGTCCTATGCATTCATAGATACTTTATGCAGAAAAGCCTCTTCCACTTTTTGTCTGAATCCCCTTGAGTTAGTCACTTTTGCTAATAAACTTAGCTTTCTATTTCTTGCGTTTAAACAGTTCTGGAGATTCTACAGTTGGTCAATCACCGAGACCTTCTCTTGGCTGACACACACATTCTGGAGCTGGAACGAGAGTCTGAGCTCCTGTCTTTGCTACCAGCCACAACTGCAGCCGCCCCTACTTCTACCTTTGGTCCCAGCACCCCACCTATTGGCCATCTTTTATCATCTTCATCATTTGAGGAGTCCCTCAGCTCTAATGCAACAGTAGACTCAAGCAGAAGGAAAGCTAAAGATGTGGAGCTCTTGTATGAAGCCTTGCAAAAGGAGATGTGGGACGTAGTGAGAGAGTCGCTGCGCCAGCCCAGCGCTGGCCCTAACCTTGGTCTAGTGGTGCTAGTTATCCAACAGGAGGAACATGCCGATGCTGCCTGGGCTGTAAGAGAGGAGACCAGGACAGAGCGAATGAGTCCCCACATCCAACCCAGCCAGCGCCCTCGACGACTGAAGACAAAGTGGAGGCAGGCCGTGACTGAAGCTGCAGACTGGAGCCTGCCTCACCAAGTGGACACCCATGCAGGCCAGCTGGCCACATATCTGGAGCGTCTGAGGAGCCGGATGGTGGATGATCTGGATGCAGCCAGGAGAAATGCTGTATCCATTTACCCAGAGGAATTTGCAGCCCTCCAGGTGTATGTTGAAAGTTACCATCAAGCCATCGCCAAACGGCTTCGGACCATCACCAGTGGGCCGCTGCAGATCACAGATGTCTACTCACTGTTAGACTGGTTTTACAATATCTACAACAGGTTGGTGAGGGCAATATTTATAGTATGCATAGGTCTGATGAAGATGTGTTCAGGTTTTAATTATACATCTCTTCGTTATGGCTTATTTTCTTGAAGGGATGTCCTGGGTGCCATCGGCACCAACACACCCATAAACTACTCTGCACTCGAGCCTATTCTTCCCCAACAGACAGTGGACAGGCTAGAGGAAGACTGCATTAGTATAGTCAGGGTAAGAGTCAGAGTTTTTGCATAGATGTTCCTGTAGAAAGCTAAATAAAATATTTATTATGATGGAATCTTTTTTTCAGGATAAAGTGACAACAGAACTGATCCAGGTTTTGGATGAAGAGGAGAGGCGATGGGCTCAGACTCTTCATATAGAGGATTATCAGTCAAACTTAGCACGCTCAGTGATCCAGGTACAGTGTGGCATCTTAGTACCTTTACCCAAATCTTCTAAGAGCCTCCTGCTTGGGAATCTAACTCTTATATAGACATATATATAAATATATATATAAATAATGTTTTCAGAGGCTGAAGGTGGATCTTGATAGATCCACATCTGTGAGCCAGTTTCTTGGTGCAAGAGTTGCTCGCTGTTGTCTTATTGGACTTGCTGACTTCCTCTACAAGTAAGTTTATATCCACGATGATCTTAGATCAAATGATTGATATAGGATGACAGGTTTCATCATACACATAAATATATTGTTAGAACCAGGATCAACAACACGATCAATTTAAAGCTATAAACAAAGCACAAACTGAACACTGTTACAAAGAACACATCTAACTTTAGTTCACGTACAATAATAATCAGTTTGTTTTCATTATTTCAAACCAAAACAACATTCATAGTCAAGTGATAGAAATAGAATCCAGGCACTCACATTCATCAGGCATAACATAATGACCACTGACAAGTGAAGTGAATAATACTCACTACCTAATCATTATGGCACCTATTACTGGTTGGGATATATTAGGCAGAAAGTGAACATTTTGTTCTTAAGGTTGAAGTGGTAGAAGCAGAAACAATAGGAAGGCAGGTCTTGTGGGGTGTTTGTAGTCTGCAGTGATCACTATCTATCAGTAGTGATCCAAGGAAGTAATAGTGATGACCCCGATAAAGGGTTGTGATGAGGACTGAAGGCTGACCCATGTTCTCCAGTTCTAACTCATATTACTGAAAACCTAATGCCAGTTCTGAAATAATATATCACAATGCAAAGTCCATCACAGATCGTTGTGTACTGGGCTGCATAGCTACAGACCATTCAGTATGCCCATGCAGACCATGATATTATGTTGATATGACTGCTGGAGATTCTCTATCTTCAGAATTCAGTGGGTGAGAGGCTTGGGAATGGCCTAGACAGTTACCCTCCCACCCTAGCCATTCATGTTGCCAATTAAAACACGCAACCATGTTTCTAGAAGGTGGAACACTAGAATATCCAGAGAAAACCTTCAATGCATGAGCGTGACAAGAACTCCTCACAGAAACACACCAGCTGAGATTTGAATTCAAGATCACTCCAACATTTTACCACAACTCATATGCAAAGCTTCTTCAAATTAGTTCTGCATTTATCATTTTGTGAAGAATTCCTTCCCAGATTTGTTTAGAAATCAAGCAAATTGAAAGCTTTGTAGAATTGTTCATATATTTTTAATACAAGGTCCTAGGTCAGATCATTGCTGCTTATAATCATTCTAGTCTACAGACTGATCTTACATTCAGAAAATACTTAGAATCCTTCCATGTTTCCAGTTTCCAGAGGAAGGTGGAGATGTTTCACGATACACAAGCAGAGTTTGGAGACAGAGGAGATGGCTATGTGTCCAGGACCATAGCTCTGGCCAACTGCTGCCCCCCCCTGAGGTACAAACTTAACCATGGTGACAGGATTTACCTGAATACTGGTGGAAAAGTAGCAGTAAATAACTTAAATGTGCTACTTGCCTCTTGTTCAAACCTACAGGACCTTTGTGGAGCGTTGCTGGCAGTGTGACCCACAGGGTAGCGAAGATTCAGCTAAGAGAGCCAACTCTTCTGTGGACAGAATCATCAGCCATTCAGTGCAGGTTCTGACAGACAGACTGTTTCAGCATATCAGGGTCAGCATGAATGTTTCTTCTCTATTTTAAACATTTTAACATTCTAGCAAGGTGTTCAGTTCCTAGACAACAACATATGTACATTATTCGTTAGTTTTACTAATTTTGATACTAAATACAATTGTGACATTTTTTAATTAGTCTAAGATAATCAAATTAACTTAGTCATTGGTAGAGGAAAGAGTTTCCTCTTCCAGGTCTACATATAATATAGAAATGATCTGATCTTTCTGTGGGATTTATGTATTTAAAAAATATATATTTTCATCTTGTTTTAATTTGTTGAAAACAAAACGTTTCAGAACAAGGGTTAGGTTTCAAGTTCATTCAGATATATTCTTTTCTTGAGATAAGTGGATTTCTTCTGGATACCTATCCCAGGCAACAACTTGTTCAGTCATTTTTCAAATTGCTGATTGGGTATAATTCAGAGGTAAATGACCAGACATCACCTATCAACCATTGTAAAATCGGAACAGTTGCGGATGAAGTGGTTTATAACAGCAAAAGGTGGGTTTCCACTATTAGAACCTCAGGGTATTTTTGACCAGATCTTTTTCTGATGGGCTAATCTCTTTGCTCACACCTCTCAGCCACTGTGTCGCCATACACAAACCACACATTTCAGCAGCAAGTACTGATCCCCCTGATCACTGATCGATGCAACAGGCTCACAAAGCAGCAGAAATAACCAAAATGACATGGAAGCAGTAGGACTTGTTGCTGCGTTACTGCTGCATCTGACTCAATCGTGCCATTCACCCCCCATTCAGGTACTCCGTTGATCCTTAAAATGGCCCTTAAAACAGCCCTGTCGGCCCGTACCGATTAAAATGAGACACGCGGGTATTGGGACGTTCCGGTTGAATTACCTTGAAGTTCCAATAGAGGAAACACACCTAAACAGAAACATGGTAACCATCTCTGCTTCTTCCATGTCAATATCTTGTTCTTCGTTTTGTGCTGATGAATGACACTATGCAATGCCAGAAGGATTGTGATATGCAAACGTTTTGTATGGAGACTTGACGGCTGAGAGGAGTGGGCCAACAGATTTACCATGATAGAGGAAAGTACAGTAAAATTACCCTGAAGTTCTGATAATGAAAATGTGCCTATTTATTCTTTGAGCATTGTATATTCTGATCCAATTGTGTATCTGGGAAGATGTCCACTTCTGGGAAGATCTGAAATGATCTTAAATGCTTTCCATGAGTGAATAATATTTTTACTGTAAATTGAAAGACTTCTCAAAATGATTGTCAGAAATAATGTCCACGGTCAGGGTGACGTATTTCCTCCTTGGCTTTCTGTTAACACTGATCCAGACGAGTAAACTATTGCAAAACTCCTATACAAGTTGGTAAAGGTCAGATGATTTTCATATTGTCCTACAACATGAAGCCGTAAATCTAAAAGAGGAATCTCTCTCTTTCTCCTTGACTATACAGGAGGCAGCTGTAAAAAGCATCCAGAGAGCCAGAAATGAACCACACTGCACTTTGTTAATGTGTTTCTGACCTGTTTGTTTACAGCCTTTCTTCGACAAACTGATGAAGAGGAAATGGCTGAACAACACTGAAGCCTTTGAAGCCATTGAAGCCAGCATTAAACAGCACTTCAAAAAGTTCAAAAGGATGGACCCTCCTCCCTATCAGGTAAAAACCTTCACCAACCTTTAACTTGACAAGGGGAACTACATTTTAAAGGCTTTTCTGGAAACAGTTGGTAGGTATATGCATTAGATAATTGCTTATTGTTCTAAACCATCAGACACTGGTGGGTGAGGTGCATAGACGGGTCTTGGTGGAGTATGTCCGTGCCATCATGCGAGGACGGATCATTTGCTCCTCCTCCAAGATGAGGAAGAGGATGGCTTTTCGACTACAAGATGAGGCAAAGCAGTTGAAAGGGCTCTTTAGAGATTTGGTAAGACTCATTTGCAAACAAAAAAAGCATATCTTATTTTTAGAATGAAACACTTTTTCATGAGGAAGCATAGAAGACTGACCTGACAAGAACGGTTATGGAATTCCAGAGTGCTGATTTTAAAAACAAGATGGTGAAGAAAATGCAGAGTCTGGTGACTTTGAATATAGATTGACCTTTGAACTTCCCAGGTCAGGAAAAAGTCAGACTGTTTATACAAGAAAGAATGTGTATCAGTGATGGCATTCATGAAAAATGGCTGCCTTCACAAAGATGGAGAGTGATGAACTGGGCTTACGTTAGCTCCTGTCAAAGGAGGAAAGAAAGAGAACAACAACTGGGCTTGACGCAGTGGCATTTGCCCCCATTTTGGGTCTGAGTTCAAACAAGTGTCCGTCACCTTGGCTGACAACAGGAAGTTGCTGTGTTTCGAAGGAACTTCCTGTTCCTGTCAGCTGGCCAACTTTGATGTGCTCTGGCTTGGCCTTGATGGCCTTTCTCGCCAAGGAGCGGAATGGAGCCTTTGTGGAAACAGGGAACATTTGGACAGGGGGAGAGGATGACTTATTAATGGCTGTCTAAAGGAGATGCTGTTATTTTTAGTGAATGCCAAAGTAAGGAATTCATCTCTCTTTTTTGTATTTGAGGGAAAAACAAAAAAGTCGGAAGGTGGAGGTGGAGATCTTTTATTCACCAGTGAATTAAGTGTTTGACCTCTGGCCATAAAATACATTAATCTGTGTTTCTTCTAATCGTACTCTCTCTGGACCACTTTCCATGCTTCCTCTGAAAAGGAAATGTTTAAACTGAAGAAACATTGTGATAATATGCTTCAAATTTAGACAAACGAGCTGATCGTTTTCTACAGGTAATAGTTTTTAAAGATTTACCATTTCTGTCCTTCAGGAATCAAGTGCCTCCTGGTTGGACAGCACTATCTGCCACCTAGCTGACATCATCCTCCTTGAAGACACTCCGTCCATCCAGATGGAGGTGGCTGTCCTGGTGAAGGAGTTCCCAGATATAAGGTGAAGTTACGAGTCAATAATATTAGAGTTGTCATAGACACCCTTTCTTGTTTAGTACTTACTGCTACACATTCACTGTGGCATTACTGACACTTAATTTAACTTGAAAATGGTAAAGGCCTGCATTTGTACAGCCCCTTTTCAGCCAGAGAACATTTATAAATGCAATTAGAAATAGAAAACAATATATATATATATATATATATAATATTATTTTTCTCTTATTGTTACAATGGATCAAAACAAGGAAAAGCAGTGTGGAAACTTTTCTACGTTAACATGAACTATTTTTGGAGATCAGTGAGGATCTGTTTTAAAAATGGATGAGACACAAAGCCCCCTGGGGGGTTGGTAGGAGAATTCCAAGCTTGTTTGCACATATTCCCACTCAGGTGACTGTTGGCAACCTTTATCAGCATGTGACACACAAGCCTCCAAGGAGTAGACAGGAAGCTGCTGCCGAGTACTTCCTGTTCCTGCCATGCAGCAGGAGACGGACTGGTGCCACAATTAGAATTAAAGACATGGCACTTCAGACATGAATGTCTGCTGACTCCATGTGTGTTTATTGTAAGCTACTACATGATAGAAATCCAAGACATCAAAGAGTGCCGGCGTTCTTTTAGTATTGTGTGCTTCAGCCTACTTGGACCAGTGTCCAGTTATCTGGCAAACCCTGGTTGTATATTTGACTGGTTCATTGAGACTATTTGGTTCACTGGCACTGATCCAGGTTTTAACTGACCCATAGTGTGCATTTTTAAGGTGACGAAAGCTTATTTTAGAACAACTGCTGATGTGTCTTTGGGACCCTTGACCTGTTGCAAAACCAAATTGTTTCTAAATTTAAATGATCTGTTTGTCTTTTTTTAAATTATTTTTATTTATTTATTTCACAGTAAAAAGAGCAAAAAGCACATTAAACATTTAAAAAAGAAAGCATGTGTGAGGGAGTGGAAGAAGCCTACAATTGGCTTATATAAACCACACCCAAGTGAAGAGAAAACACTTAACTGCCAAAAAATAAAAAAAAGAAGAGAAAAAAAAGAATTTAAAAGAAAAATTTAACCATCAGATATAAAGTACAACAATTTCATACAAAGAAATAAAATAAAGTAACATTAGTTTAGGAGCTTAGGATTGATAGATAAATGACAATTTAACAGGGAAGTAGATACTGCTCCTGACTTTGTATACAGGCAAAGACACCGAGGAAGGATACAAATTAATGAATTTTTTCCACAAGATAACACCCTGATTTTTTAATTGAAAATTGACGAAGAGATGTTTTATATAAGGGAACATAACGATTTTTTGCTTGCCTAATTGAATAATTGTGAAATTTTGAATTACTGACAAAATAATTACGGAAACAAACTGGTAAATCTGAGTTTTGGTGTAAGACTTTGAAAACAAAAATCCATGTTTGGAAAAAATTTTATATTAAAAACAGCAACTGGATTGTCGAAAAAGAGGTGCACTTGGGGCTAAATATCTTGAGAAGGTGGCTAATCTAACAAATTGTTTCTGAAGCTTTAATATTTTTTGGAGATGTGAGGGACGTGCTGGCCCAAACAATGTTACAATAAGATAACTATGGATAAATAAAACTATAATACAATGTTAGGAAACAAGAGTTGTTTACAAGTCCTCTTATCTTTCTTATTTTAATGTGACATCTGTCCTTGTCTTTATCCTAAATTGCCCCCAGGAGTTCCCTGTCTCACTAATTACCATCCGAGTGTTTATATTCCCTCTGTGTTCTCATGTCTTTGTTGGATCGTCGTTCTGTCCACATCCAGTCTCTGTAATTGCTGAAGGTGGGATAATTGTGGTTAAAAATGAGCTTTTATAACTCAAACCTGGGGTGCCAAAACTTTTTCCCTCAGTGGGCCAAAATGAAAATCTATCAGAGTCGTAATGTAATAATATTTTACTTGAAATACAAATACTAATAGTAAAGTTTCGTAAAGATTTTTATTAAATTATTGAGCCTTCAGTTCTGTGTAAATAACATTAAATAAAATGAAAAATAAGTCATTTATAGCCATTTAGAACACATCCAAACTTCAGTATTTATGTCAGTTAAAAATATTCTTCCTCCCAGCTTTAAAAAAAACTTTTACAAACATATTCTACATTCCCCTTGTAGTTCCTTGAATTTGAATTTTAACCTGATTTTTCACATTTGAAATATAATGAAAGCATTATGCGATAGGACTGTGTGCATCCCAAAATACTCATATATACAATACTCACAGGGACATTAACCAACAGTATCCGCATTGGAAGAATATTCATGATGCATATTTAGCTGACTGTCTGAGCAATGTGGATTTTTATGTAAGACCCAGGACATCCCCTGGGGGGCCAAATTAAATTGTTTGGGGGGCCAACTTTGGCCCGAAGGCCCCACTTTATGCACCCCTGCTCTAAACGCTTCTCTGATCCTAGGTCCTCATTATGAAACATGACACTGTTGTTTTAAGGTGAAGATGAATTTGAAAGTACTTATCCCTCTTCACTCCAGGACAAGCTACTCCATATGATTTCACCTTAGTGTAATAGTTGGGTTCAGATGGTTGAAATTTGACTACAATAGATATATTTCCTCTATGGGAACTTCAGGGTAATTTTATTGGAACTTTACGGCATGCCTATGTCTCACCGGGCCGGACCAGCAGAGCAGTTTTTGGGGTCTTTGGGGTATTTCGCGTACTCGGACATGGCCCGGTAGAGTCGCTGGGATGGAGCTGTGGTTAAGTCACGGTGATTGGTTGTAGCTCAGTGGGAAATGGCAGATTATGCTAAATGACCAGCATTGTAAAATTGGAAGAATTGCTGGCAAAACAGTTTAAAACAACATAGAAACAGAAACGTAGCAATCTATGCTTCCTTCGTTCAAATTCTTGTTATTTCTGATGGCTTTTGAGGCTGATAAGTGTTCCAGTCATTGGCGGAACGGTAGTGATATGTCTATGTTTTAGTACATTCCTTAAAAGGCCAATTTTGTATTGAGACAAAATGGCTAAGAGTAGCAAGAGGACTGATTTACCCCATCAGATAAGCTCTGGTAAAATTACCCTAAAGTTTTGATAGTGAAAATTTGCCAATTTAATTTTCCAATGGGAAAAAACCAAAACTTGCTTCGGAACAGAAAACGCATAATAAGCCTCTGAAATGGCCCTGACCCCAATTCTAGACACATTTTATGGAAATGATGACAATGCCGTAATTCTGACACTGCCGTATATGACAATGACAATGCTAAAAAGCATTCAAGGAGACTATTCATTGTTGGTTCTCCTGGAATGGACTTTTCTTTTTCCAGTGTATATCCACCCTGGAAAAAGGTTGGTTCAAATGCATCAAAGATGTCCAAAGCAAATACAATGCCAATAATACATTCTTCTGACCGCAACTGTATGAGTCTAAGCCAAATGTGGTGCATGTCCTTGTGGAATTTGCTTCTTCCCAGAAACCAATGTCTTTGTCAGCGAGTTGTGATGATTACTCACTTTTACAGTCGTTTATGACACTGATGATGGGTTACTCGAACACCATTCTTTCAGTTAACTTCCTCATTGTTTCTTTCCACCCCACAGGAAGAAGCACATCTCCACTCTGTTGAATGTGCGAGGGATGACGCGGCAGGCAGAGCGGCAGGAGATCCTCAACGTTGTCAAAGACTTCGAATCCAGCAGTGCCCTCATTTCCCGGGAACGTGCTCTCTTTGCTGACATCCCCATCACCTCGGAGGTGCACTGCATCAGCCTGGGTTTCCTACGCCTTGCCATGACCATCTCCAACTGGTTCTCAGAGAATCGACCGAGGCGAAGGCATAAGACAAACACCCGGAATGGAGCACCTCAAGCGGCTGAGACAACAGAAGACACATCCAAGCTTCACAGAGAAGAATAGGATTCTGATGCCATGTATATGCACCTTTGATACCAAACAGTGTTACAAGTCTCCCAAAGAAACTTGACCTCAGGTACTGCTGGTATTGAACATTCTCGCTGACATTTATCCATCTATATTTTAGAAAGATATTTTGGGGTTTGTTAAATCACCATATTTTAGATTTTTGGTGTTTATCCGTACACTTAGAGAAGTAATGAAGTAGTTAAGATGTCAAAAAATAATCTGTTCTGTATTTCTTTAGCCTTTTAATTCTCCATAACTCTGCAAAAAAAAAAATTAGTATATGTTATACAAATTATATATATATATATATATATATACAATATATATATATATATATATATATATATATATATATATATATATATATATATATATATATATATATTAATCTACTCATTAATCCAGATTCTCTGCTTTTTAGCGCATACTGTGCTGACGTGATCAGATATCTATAATTCAGTATGATCTGCCGAATAATGGGACCTAAATTCGCTCTGCAGCATGCAGCTAATCTATAGAGCTCTCTTCTGTGACACAAAGAACTAAGATTCCTGGACAGATGGGCTGGTCCCCACAGAGCCCTGATCTCTGCATCACCGAGGCACTCTGAGCTTTCTCAAGATGACATTTGTAACTGTAGTTGCAGGTATGTGGAAGAGTACCAAGAAGACACTCTGTTGTTTTGAAGGCATTTTTTAATCTTTATGGCACTTTGCTGAAAGTTAATAGAGCAACAATTGATTACTTGCTTTATTTTGGAGAGAATTTCACCTTTAACTTGATTTCTAGAAATCCACTTTTAAAGCGAGACGGTGTGAAGATGTGTTGAATTCTGACTGTGAATGAAATGGATTACGTGCTGGAAACCTAATAAAAAGCCCATTGACTGGGCAGAACAAATATTCCTGGTTTATCTTTGGTTCAAATGCTCTAAGCTATGCAGCAAACCATAAACAGTAATATTAGAATGTGTTCACACGCTTTTTACAATTTGTCAGACTCATTTTAAAGCCAAATTAAGTTTAAATTTCTTTAAACATTTTACACAAAACAGCCAATAGCATATCAAGCAGCACTGAACACATTTGCTTTAGCTTTTCTATGTGAATTTGCTTTCCAATATTTTAGATGTGTGCTAAGAAAAATCTGCGATTAGATGGATTTTTTCCACAAATAATTACAGAGTTCCTGAACCTTCCAAAGCTTTTTTTCTTGAAGAATCTCTCTCTCCCCTCCATGCACACTAGTAAGTCAGTTCCTACTGCAAAAACCCAATTCCCTGATCATGAGGCAGCCAACATCATGCTGGTGTCAGGAAGGTAATGTGGTTCCCACTGATCAACGGATGTGGGGAGTGGTGCCTGATTTTCTCAAGACATGATGCTTAGTTTTCATGCCAATATGTTATGTTGTTGTTTTTTTTATCACAAATGAAATTGTCGTTTTTTCTTAGTTTGACAATCTTTAAGGTGGATGTCGGCAAAACTTTAAGCTGACTCCCTTTCCCTCGGATCATGCTATCATTAAAGCAGGATTGTGGGAGTGCGTTACCAATGGTTGACGCTTTGGATGTCACAGTTTTCTCCTATCGGCAGAAGACAACTCTGCTGCTCTGCCTCGGTGACTATTAGGTTCTTGTTCACCAAAATTCTGTGCTTAGTCACTTTGGTTGCGCAGGAAGCTATAAACAGGGTACTGGTGAGTCAAAACGTCCCCCATTTCGTTCAGTGCCTTTCAGGATGTTTGCCTAACGTGGACAAATGTATTTCTATTTGGTATCCGTCTGTAATTTTGTAATTTTGGAGGTGGGACTCCATGGTGGTAGATCATTAATCCAAGTTCAATTCAATTTACTTTTATTTATATAGTACCAATTCACAACACATGTCATCTCAAGGCACTTTACAACAAAAGTCATTTTATTACAATTATACAAACATTCCAATCAGTTAAAAGTTTTCTATGGAAGGAATCCCAGCAGATTGCAACGAGTCATCGACGTGAGGTTGTGCCCGGATCATGCAGACTCCAACCACAGCAATCCCTCAGCAATTCCTCATACTGAGCAAGCATGTAGTGACAGTGGAGAGGAAAAACTACCCTTTAACAGGAAGAAACCTCCAGCAGAACCAGAACCCTGGCTCAGTACAAGCGGTCATCTGCCACAACCGTCTGGGGGTCTGAGAAGACAGAGAAGAGACAGCATGGAGGATGCTCTGTCAGTTTGACCGTTGTTCCCCATCCAGCAGGGGACTTTATTGTTGAGCAGGATACCAGACCATGTGGAACTTCCATGGGGAGAAAAATACTGAGAGAAAACAAGGTTAACAATAGCATTAACATTAGGAAAAATATATCTGGAGAGTAGTAGAAGAAAAAAGTAGAAGAGAGAAGAAAAGTGGTCAGTCTGTCCTCCATCAGTCTAAGCCTATAGTAGCGTAACTACAAAAATAGCTCAGGATAACCTAAGCCACACTAACTATAAGCTTTATCAAAAAGGAAGGTTTTAAGCCTAGTCTTAAAAATAGACAGAGTATCTGGTTCCTCACAGAATCCAGAAATATGCGTGCTAGGTTACACCAAATTGCATTTAGGATGCAGACATAGCTGCTTCTGTTTGGTAACCTGTCCAGAGTGTAACCCCATCCCCCCACTCCCAGAACCTGAAAGGAAAAGGAAAAGCAAGCATGGACAGGACATGGATTGACTTTCTCCAAATGATCTTCAGTTCCCTGAAACTGGCAGCGTTAGACTCCGATGAAGTTGCAGAAATATCTCAAGGATAGAGAGTGGAAATCCGAAGCTTCAGAGCCAAATTCTGAGATTCAGAGTAAATGGTTTCAATACCTGTAGTTGTTATTTAATATGCTTGTATTTTTTCTCAATTTAAGAAATTTCCGAAAATGTGTTTTGTCTATGTAAATTTGAGCAGTTTTTTGTAGATTTAAAAAAAAGGAAATTACTCAAATGGGCTTTGCAATAAGTATGTAGAGTGGCAAAGTAAAAAAAAAAAGTTAAGCTTTGTGAATACTTTCTAATGGGACTGTATGTAATCAGTTTACCTGATTAATAAATAGATATGTTATCCTGCATTCATTGCTTCAATCTTTATTTAGGAGTGTGCAGACTGGGTTAACTCATGTGTGAAACAATACTTATCAAGAGACGCTTTGACAAAAACATAAAATTCCAGACAGACTGACGCACAATCTGTGCTGTGCCTATATTTACACACACACACACACACACACATACTTTATGTCTTTGTTGTTTATCTTAAGGGCTTGACATCTTTTTTTCAGTAAACAGATCTTGAATTAAGGGGCTCTGCCACAACAAAAGGGGTCATAGACCCCGAGGCCAACAACGGGATAGTTTTTGATAAACAAAGATTTCCTGTTGTCCACTGAGGTGCCAGCGGATGCTTTTATTGGAGCCAAGTTTACATTAGGCACCAGGAGGAAACTTCCCCTCTGGTTCAGCCGGGGAGCCTTTTCATGTATGAGTTGCTCGTGGTCTCTTCAAAACAAAGCTGGCCTGTCTAAGCACGGTTCAATCTGCACACTGACCTCTCCAAGTCAGCAGTTCAAGTCTGAATTCAAATGACATGCTGAAATGTAATGGGCCTATCAAAATGCTTAATTCTCTTTGAACTTAAAATTTTTTCATATCACAACCACAACACTTTATGTTGTTTTTTTATTTGGTTTGTGACATACTAACTCTAAGTAACTATTAGTGGGTGGAAGAAAAGATGAATGATTTTCAAAAATCTAAAGAGTTTTATGCACATGGAATGTATTCACCCCCATTTACTCATATATCCCTTGAAAAAGATTCTGTTAGACGTCAATAATTAGTAGACCGAGTCCAAATGCATTCAAATTAATCTGAGTCTAAGTCTAGCTGTTATGTGATAGCCTAAAAGGTTTGTGTCTCTGCTCTGTCTTCTGGAATCTCCATTTGGTGATGGAAGCTGGCAGCATGTACTTTTCATGGTTATTTACCCCTCATGCTTCTCAGCTGAGGTTAATCAGGAATCATGTCACTCAACTGTTCTGCCAGCGTATATATTCCAGCCCGGACCTCCATCCAGGGCCAGATCGTCTGATGCTTCGTCACAGCGTTCCAGCAGATATTCCATATCAAGCCAAACCTGATCAAGATCACGACCAAGTTTCTGTCAACTGACACCAACTTCAGCCTGGTCCCAGCCGGACTAATTTGCGGCCATCCGTTTTTGAACCGGACGGCAGCACCCTACTGTCCTGTCCTTTAACTTAACTACCACTCGCAATCTTCGTTTCCCTCCCTCATTCAATTATTCAATGTAGTCTGCTCGGTTTTCTTGGATAAAAAACCTTAAAACTGATTGGAATAGGGAACTAAAGGATTAATTGGAATACATGTATGATTGAAAAGACTTTTTTGTAAAGTGCCTCGAGGTGACATGTGTTGTGAATTGGTGCTACATAAATAAACTGAATTGAATTAGTGAACAAACATAATAAAGACCTGCATGCAAGCATAAAGGAATCTTCATAACTTCTGTGGGTGGTCTAACACATCCACTTAAAAACTGGTTTGGTTTGATCAAACAGGCCAGCCAAGCCTCTCTTTTAGTGTGTTTGTTTAGAGCCTGGGTCTTTAAGTGTCTAACTTAATTTGTTGAGTCAAAAGCAAACAAGTACTCAATGCAATCTGATGGAGAGCAACAGGAACGTGAGCTCCATTTCCTCAGAGGGGTGCAATAATGAAGTTAAAGATTTCTAACCACCTCCTTCACCAGAGGAAAGGGAGGAATGGTTTTGTGCAGGAGGCGAGCCGCCCTGAGCTATATCTTTTCGAGTTTCCAACTCCAACTGCTACGGAGGTGTGGTAGAGGCTGAGCTTGTTTTATACTCCACAACTGCAGGATGGCTGACATCAGAAATCCCAGCTGAGCTGGTAGCAATGCCCGATTCAAATTCAAGTGCAGTTAAAAGTGTAAATGACATCTGTTGTGAATAGGTGAAATATAAATAAACTGAAATTAAGTACTAGACGACCTTCGAAAGCCTTCAAAAAGATATCCATGAACTCTAAGAAAATGGATGCCTAGTCCCAGTACCTAGAACCAGTTTCTTCTATATTGCGCCAATTCCATACATATCTCTGATTTATATGTCCTATATATTACATTAGACATAATCATTCTTGCAAACTACTTAATGTTTTAGTAAATGTAGGTTTGTTTACAGCACTGTCACCAAACAGCAAATCTGTCTGATGATTACTAGCTATACAGGTTCTACTTATGTTTCATTTACCTTCACTTACCTTTCTATTTAAACTAGTACCCAATAAAGCCTGGTTCTGCTGGTAATTTTTCTCACTACTGTCACCACCTACATGAAATAAATCGGCTAAAATCAATTTAATTTCTGTTGATTTAAATAATTATTGGTTTATACTACCAAGCATCTTCAGATGATTTTTGATGTACATTTGCACAATGTAAATGAAACTGAAGTAGACATTAATCAGGGAACAAGTTGAATCAGGATACATACTGTAACAGCCAGGTAGAGGAAGGTGCACCACTGTATAGCTAACAATGGGTTTCATTTGATTTGACATATCACGTTTGCAACGTGTCCCTTAAGCTTTTTCCTGTAATCACCAACAGATCTTACATCTTTCTGACCTCTGACTGCTCTCTGCACTTGATTTTATTTTTATGTGTTCCAGGAATTTGTGGAATAAAACAGGAAGCACATTAAGTAAAGTTGGCATAAGTTAAATGTTAAGTCTGACAGGCTGGCTTTTAAGTCAGAAGTAAAATCTAAAGGCATTATCAAACATCCTTTCTTATAGCCGGCGGTTAGCGGATGCTGCATGGCAGTTTTCCAAATGTCCCAAGCAGGGATTTACCATCCCTAACTGAGAAGGACAGATTGACCAAACTCTTGGAGGTTTCCCTCGATCAAGCTGCTGAAGGTGAAACAGTGCACGATATCACAATGCAATCCCTAGGAAGCACTCCCCTGCTTCCTCTCATTAACACTGCTCTGCAATGGAAAATCCATCAGGCTGTATTCACTGTTTGTTTTCGGAAGCAAGCCGTGCCCTGCTTTGTTCACACTGTCATGCACTTTTCATGCCTCCACTCTTTTCTGTTTGTTTTTCATAAAACTTTCAGTATATATTAGGTACTCAAAAGGTTGTCTAGTTCTAAGTAAGAGGGCTTGTTTAGTCTATACCTGATCCTAACTACTTTGACTTATGTAGCTTCTACATGGTAATTATTCAGTTGTAGAAAAAAAAAAGTCCTACTAAAGTACTGTATACTGTGATGGGTTTACCATTTTTTTCAGTTTGTATGGAAGTCCCACAGGATCTTAGCTTCTTATCTTCCACAATCTTGGGAGGTGATTCCCACTTTGACCTAGGATTCTCCACCTCATATTTAATACAGCTGTTTTTGTACACTTCTCTGTAGCAGCCACTTGATTATGGCATTCCATGTTCTTCTTTCCTCCCAGTAAATTACACCCTGCTTTGAGATGCTGGATTATTTCTGGATTCTGGGCATCTAACACTCTGGCGCTCAAGGCCTGCTCTTGTGCTGTCTTTCAGATCTGCCCTCTCCAATCATTGGGAGGATTTGGTCGATTCAGCCACTTGAGCTATCGGTCAGTGGTTCATCAAATGAAGGATTTTTTTTTATTCCCATTTTGCTTTCTTCTGCTCTGTCTTATCCAGTTTCCATTGTCTGAGACAATCCCTGAGGGCTTCATCCTTCAGGGCTTTACTCTTGATGTACTCTTGGCTATCCTTTGGCCAATTTATTACTCCAGAAATATATCAGATTACTAGCAAGGCATAACTGTTGGTTGTCAAGACCATGTCCATGCCATAATTCAATTAAATTCAGTTCATCCATCTTCCTCCGCTTATCCAAAAGTCGGGTCGCGGGGCCGAAGCATAAGCAGAGAGTACCAGACTTCCCTCTCCCCAGCTACTTGGGTCAGCTCTTCAGTTCAATTCAATTCAATTCAATTTATTTATATGGTGCCAATTCCCAACAGATGTAATCTCAAGGCACTTTACAAGAAAAGTCATTTCAATAAAATTGTACAAACATTCCAATCAGTTTAAAGTTTTCTATGTAAGGAATCCCAGCAGATTGTGTTGAGTCATTGACGTCAGGTTGTGCCCTAAACATGCAGACTCCAACCACAACAATCCCTCAGTAATCCCTCATACTGAGCAAGCATTAAGTGACAGTGGAGAGCAGGGGCGGATCTACTGGGGTGGCATAGGGTGGCAGTTGCCACCCTAAAAGAAAGCCTTGCCACCCCAGCTGCCACCCCAGCCAGCGGCTATGAAATCAATAAATAGTTGTCTAAAGTCAGACATTAAGCGCATTAAGTTAATTTTTCCGACGACATTGAATGCAGCACGACGTAACCGTACACCAACTCTAGACGCTTCTGAGAGGCGGGAAGTGAGAGAGAAGCCGACCTGCACAGAAGGCAGGAGCACACCAGGAAAGAGGAAACTATGCCACTTACAAAATAGAATTTCATTTCTAGCTCAATGCTGATAGATTAGTTACTATTTGAGGCGAGAAAAATTGAAAATCGTATTTTTTGGAACATGTAAACTAAGTCAGAGAGGGTGAAATCTTTACGTTTGTCCAGAAAAAAAAAGTTAAATTACTTTAAATTCTACAGAAATGAAGCGACAACAAAGCCTCTGTATTTTTTCTTATTTTTTCACCAAAGACAAAGGCGAGAAACACGGAGAGTAACCTGGTGAGTAAAGTGGACGGAGGGGACGACGTGGAAGAAGAGAGAGATGAGCGACAGAAAAGCGATGGAGGGAAAGGACGAGATGATCAGGGACAGGAGATAGTGCTTGAATGACACCGGACAGGAGATCGAGGAGGGAGAGAATTACCGAGATGAAGAGGGAGAAAGAGAAAGGCAGGGCAACAAGCACCAAGCACATCCAGTCAAGTTAGTCCACATGGTAGGGAAACAGCATACTGACTTATATCTTATTTTAGAAAAAAATGGTATTTTGATCTTTTTTTTTTAGGAACCCCCCCCCCCCCCCCCAATGAGGCAATAAATTGTATTTCTGTTCTGTTCCAGACAGAACATTTTAGGAAGTTTTGATCTAATCTGCAAATAAATATTTAAATTCATTTATCCTAATTACCAAGTTTACTTTATTTTAGAAAGTACAGATTTTTTAGTATTATGAAGTTAAAATTAAAGGGAATTAAAAATTACATAATTTCTGGACTCATCCTTACATTATACAAATCCTAACATTATACACAATCCAAAATAAATAGACCCAAAATCTGTTGGGGTAAACAATTAAATTGGTGCTATACCTTTGTTTATTACACTTGCTTAGACTTTAAACTACAACTTTATTAGCATTTATTCTTAGAATATGAAACCATAGTAAAAAAAATCTTAATTTTTCATTTAAGAAATTAAAAAAGAAGAATTTTGCAAAAAAACTGCCAAAAACGTATAGGAATTTGATTTCTAACAAATACTTGTGCTCTTTGTGTGACAGCTATCTCCTTTGTTCTCAGCATATCATGATAAGAAAGTACAGCTGCAATACAGAAGCGTATATATATGCTGTATTGCATATATATTGACGTGCAGCAATATTTTTCTAGATCCGCCCCTGGTGGAGAGGAAAAACACCCCTTTAACAGGAAGAAACCTCCAGCAGGACCAGAACCAGAACCTGACTCAGTACAAGCGGCCACCTGCCACGACCATCTGGGGGACTGGGAAAACAGAGAAGAGACAGAGAAAGAATAAAGGAACTGTTTTTGGAGTAATTTCTACATTAAAGAGGGTAAAAAGTTGATAACAGGACTTGGAGGATGCTTGGCCACCAGGAGCATCATCTGAATCGATCCATCCATCCAGCAGGACTTTGTAGCTAAGCAGGATACCTGACAATCTAAGAGCAGTTGATAAAAATGAGATGCAACGTGTAAATACATGCAAGAAGAGAATCACAGAAAGACGTGGCACAACATTCAACTTCATTTCACATGTGGAGTTCTAAAACAAATGGTAGTGGTATTTTTTTTTTCCCAGGAGGACAAAGCTGACTGTGTTTTATGAGCAAATGTTCTCCGGGCTACATTGATGATACTGTTATTTTTGTCACGCTGTTTTTGTCATGCCATTTTAAATCTGTTTTTTAAATCTGAAGTGATTCCAAGAATAACAAGCATCTAAATAGCTTGGGATTGTCGATGGAGGATGGTTTCAGAACGTGGGTTTCTTTACCTGAGCTCAGGGAAGAGAGATTCTCTCTGTCTTTTCCCCATCATAATGCTGAAACGGGTCAAGTTCATATCACAGGATCAATCAATCAAACTTTATTTATAAAGCACTTTTCAAACTGCATAGCTTCCCAAAGTCTTTACAGATTAGTATGACCCCACATGGTGCAGTTAAAAAACCATCCATCCATCTATCCATCCATCATCTTCCGCTTATCCGGGTTTTGGTCGCGGAGGCAGTAGCCTAAGCAAAGAGACCCAAACTTCCCTCTCCCTGGCTACTTGGGCCAGCTCCTCGGGAGGAATCCCGAGGCGTTCCCAGGCCAGCTGGGAGACATAATCCCTCCAGCGAGTCCTGGGTCTTCCCTGGGTCTCCTCCCGGTGGGACGTGCCCAGGAGAGCTTTGCCTTTCGGCTCAGCTCTCTCTTCACCACGACAGACTGGTACAGCGCCCGCATAACTGCATACGCCTTACCAATCCATCCATCGATCTCCCGTTCCCTTTTTCCCTCATTCGTGAACAAGACCCCCAGATACCTAAACTCCCCCACTTGAGGAAGGACCTCATCCCCGACCCGGAGAAGGCACTCTACCCTTTTCCGGCTCAAGACCATGGTCTCGGATTTGGAGGTGCTGATCCTCATCCCAGCCGCTTCACACTCGGCTGCGAACCGCTCCAACGAGAGCTGTAGATCACGTTCAGATGAAGCCAACAAGACCACATCATCTGCAAAAAGCAGAGACCCGATCCTGAGGTCACCAAAACGGATCGCCTCAACACCTTGGCTGCGCCTAGAAATCCTGTCCATAAACATTATGAACAGGACCGGTGACAAAGGGCAACCTTGGCGGAGTCCAGCTCTCACCGGAAATGAGTCCGACTTACTGCCGGCAATGCGAACCAGACTCTGACACCGTTCATATAGGGACCTAACAGCCCGTATCAAAGGGCCTGGTACCCCATACTCCTGGAGAACCCCCCCACAGGACACCCCGAGGGACACGGTTGAACGCCTTCTGCAAGTCCACAAAGCACATGTGGACCGGTTGGGCGAACTCCCAGGCACCCTCCAGGACCCTGCCGAGGGTGTAGAGCTGGTTCAGTGTTCCACGGCCAGGACGAAAACCGCATTGTTCCTCCTGAATCCGAGGTTCGACTATCCGTCAACGCAATATTGCAGAGCCGCGTCAACCAACACAGCCCTACAACATCCAGAGCCGTTTGGCCGGATCTCATCCACCAAGGAGCTTTTTAACAACCTCGTTGACTTCATCACCAGAGATTGGAGAGCCCGTCCCAGAGTCCCCAGACTCTGCTTCCAAACAGGAAGGCGTGTCGGTGGGACTGAGGAGGTCTTCGAAGTATTCCATCCACCGTCCCAAAACGTTCCGCGTTGAGGTCAGCAGCACACTGCCCCAACTGTAAACAGTGTTGGTGGCAGACCGCTCCCCCCCCCCCAGACGCCGGATGGTGGACCAGAATCGCTTCGAAGCCATACGGAAGTCGTTTTCCATGGTCTGTCCAAACTCCTCCCATTCATTTATTAGTTTTTGCCTCAGCGACCATCCGAGCCGCACTCCGCTTGGCCTGCCGGTACCTATCAGCTGCTTCCGGAGTCCCACAGGCCAAAAAGGCCCGATAGGACTCCTTCTTCAGCTTGGCAGCATCCCTCACCACTGGTGTCCACCAGCGGGCTCGAGGGTTGCCGCCGCGACAGGCACCAACTACCTTATGGCCACAACTACGGTCAGCCGCTTCGACAATGGAGGCACGGAACATGGCCCATTCGGACTCAATGTCCCCCGCCTCCCCCGGGACGTGTTTGAAGTTCTGCCGGAGGTGAGAGTTGAAACCCCTGCTGACAGAAGACTCCGCCAGACGTTCCCAGCAGACCCTCACAACACGTTTGGGCCTGCCAGGTCTGTCAGGCGTCCTCCCCCACCACCAGAGCCGACTCACCACCAGGTAGTGGTTGGTGGATAGCTCCGCCCCTCTCTTCACCCGAGTGTCCAAAACATGCGGCCGCAGGTCCGATGAAACGACAACCAGGTCGATCATCGAGCTGCGGCCTAGGGTGTCCTGGTGCCAAGTGCACACATGAACACCCTTATGTTTGAACATGGTGTTCGTTATGGATAATCCATGACGAGCACAGAAGTCCAACAACAAGCTTGTTGCCCCCTCCTTGGGCTGCCACCTTACCGCGGTGGAGGGGTATGAGTGTCCCAATGATCCTAGGAGCTATGTTGTCTGGGGCTTTATGCCCCTGGTAGGGTCACCCATGGCAAACTGGTCCTAGGTGAGGGATCAGACAAAGCGCAGCCCAAAGACCCCTATGATGAATGACAGCGTTGGACCAAGTGATCCCTGGCCACTTGGGTCACCGGGGCCCCACTCTGGAGCCAAGCCTGGAGGTGGGGCACGTTGGCGAGCACGAAGCCTTTACCTATGGGGCCCGGCTGGGCTCAGCCCGAAGAGGAAATATGGGCCCCCCTTCCCATGAGCTTACCACCTGTGGGAGGGGCCATAGGGGTCGGGTGCAGTGCAAGATGGGCGGTGGCCGAAGGCGGGGACCTTGGCCGATCCTCGGCTGCAGAAGCTGGCTCTTGGGACGTGGAACGTCACCTCTCTGGTGGGGAAGGAGCGGGAGCTGGTGTGCGAGGTTGAGAGGTTCCGACTGGACATCGTCGGCCTATCCTCGACGCATGGCTCTGGCTCTGGAACCTGTCTCCTCGAGAGGGGTTGGACTCTCTTCCACTCTGGTGTGGCCCCCGGTGAGAGGCGCCGAGCTGGGGTGGGCATGCTTGTTGCCCCCCATCTCGGCGCCTATACGTTGGGGTTTACCCCGGTGAATGAGAGGGTAGCCTCCCTCAGCCTACGGGTGGGGGGACGGGTTCTGACTATTGTTTGTGCTTATGCACCGAACAGTAGCTCCCTTCTTGGAGTCCTTGGAGGGGGTGCTGGAGAGTGCTCCTTCTGGGGACTCCCTCATTCTGCTGGGGGATTTCAACGCTCACGTGGGCAATGACAGTGAGACCTGGAGAGGCGTGGTTGGGCTGTATGGCCCCCCCGATCTGAACCCGAGCGGTGTTTTGTTGTTGGACTTCAGTTAAAAAACAATTAATAAATAATAATCAGTTAAAAGCTCAGCTAAAAATGTGTTTCTTGCTCTTAAAAACATGCAACCCCGAGGTCCTTCGGCAGCCTGTTCCAGAGGTGAGGGCCATAATAATGAAAATATGCCTCACCATGAGTGTGTGTCCTGACTTTGGGGATGATGACGAGACGACTGCCAGAGGAAAACAGAGACCGCAAAGGTTCAAATGGTAAAAGCATTTCAGAAAGATAAGAAGGCCCAAGACCATTAAGACACTTAAAAACCATTAAAGGGCCTATATCATGCAAAATCTATGTTTTGGAGTTTTCAACCATCTGGTAGTGCAATTTTCTAAAACAACTCCATCAGAGAGGTTTTTGGCTTAATTCACGCATGTCTAAGTAATCCTCTTGAATCCTGCTCTCTGAGCAGCTGCACCTCACTCTCCTAGAAAATGACTGAGTGTTCAAACAGTTAAATACTGTGACGTCACTAAGTGAAAACAACGGAGTGCTAGACGTCTCTTCACCGCAGACAGAGCGGCTTACCTCTGCTAAAGTTCCAAACACACCCTCCCCCTTCTCAAAGCTCATAGCTGCTTCTGTTTTTAATTAATTGATCTGTAGCATCTCAGAAAGTTCAGTAAACAGGTGCAAACAACTCCTGCTTTTTTATATACTGGGCTGGATAGAGCTGCTTACTGAACTCAGCTATGTTAGTTTGGACTCTTTCTATAGCCTGGATTTAGCAGTTGAAATAAGCTTTACTGACTTCGTTTTTTTTTACACAAAAACTTAAAAATAAACCAAACGTCTGAGCCCTTAATATAATAGATGCTCATTGTGGTATTTGGTGGTATTAAAATTTTCTTTAGAACTCCAGGTTAGGGGTGGTCGATATGGCAAAAATAGAATATCACAATTTTTCAAATATTTTATCATGATTTCGACTTATCATGATTTTCTTTAAAATGATAACCAACAAAACTTAAATCACACATTAAAGAACAGCAACATTAAATAAATAAATTCATTCAAATTAGGGATAACCAGCACAGGGCTAAAATACTTATATGGCTATCTCACACCAGAGATGATAGAAATGCACTGAAAGTTATAAATGAAACTATATATATATTTATATATATAAGTATTTTTCATTATTCAAATAACCTAATTGAAAAATACATCAAAATCATAAACATATTTAAATGTATTATATAAAAAAATTTATCTTGACTTGTCTACTAAAACAGAAAGCAAACATTAACTTACTTAAAAAATATGATATTGAGCAAATAGAATAAAATATAAAATCTTTTAAATTAAAAGACTAACATCCACCTGCAAAGATAGTGCAATATGTATTGTGCAATCTATAATACGCCAATTAATAATTCTCATACAATGGGGTAAATGCAGCTTTAAGTGGTTCAAATGTTTTTTACACAATGCTGATGTCATAAACATTTGCAATTTGCTTAAAGCATGGAGGGCGCGGCGGCTTTTCTTTGCACACAGAGGGAGAAATAAAGCAGCAGAACTGGGAATCAGGATGAAACGATCTCTCAAAAATGACAGATCGTCAGAAGTGTAGATCGTTCCATGGTCTTAAATCGTCATATCGCGCGCCCCTCCTCTGGGTTGCGATAAGCCTCAGCTTGTTTTTCTGAGTCAGAGCAGCTGTGTGCACAGGAGAGAAGCAGAGCGGAGCGGGGTAGGGGGGATGGGCAGTTCAGGAGGCGGGGTTATGGAGAAACGAGCTATTTTACTTCGTGGTCCAATATTAACTCCAGAATACAAGTTCAATTTTAGGACAATTACATACTATATAACACCAATGGTAACATTTTATCATATATGTGTCTATCACAGAAGTTGAAAGCTGTAAAATAGCATTATATAGTCCCTTTAAAAGAACCTTAAAATCGATCCTAAAACATGAGAGCCAATGCAGTGATTCTAAGACTGGTGTAATGTGCTCCCACAATGTAATGTCTCCGTGTTGGCCCAAGAGAGAATGGGGCGGACTCTGGCAATCTTATTTAGGTGATAAAAACCTATTTTAGTAATATTTTAAATGTGAGGGATAAAGTCAGCTCAGAGTCAAAAATCATGCCCAAGTTCTTCACTTGTAAAGTAGGATTAGAAGACAGTGATTGTAGTTTTGGTAAAAATGTATCTTTCTGAGCCTCAGGACCGATGACTAAAACTGGTTGAGGCTAAGAACGTTTTCTGCCATACAGGATTTGATGTCTGAAATGCAGTTAAAAAGTAGCCTGGGTGCTTAGTCCCACCCACAACATTGTCTGGAAGTTTGGTCTGTCATTCCTCCATTGAGGAGCAATTATGCCCAAACAAGGTCAGGTCGGACCAATCAAATCGGGCTTATGATGATTGGCAGGTGAACAACAGTAACGTAATCAACCACGTCATCAAAGAGTGCCTGGGTTTAATTTGTTTACAACAACGATGGCTGCCGCTGGAGAACTGAGATGTGTAGATTCTGCCATGGAGTCTTCTAGAAGATATCAACAGCGCATTAATTTTAAAGAGGAATTCTAATAGAGGAACAGATAACATCCGTTCCTCTGCAGAGCAACGTCACACACTTCCGTTGGTCTGATTGGTTACAGGTCTATCCAATTGAGTGCAGTGGCATTTTTTATTCCTGGTCCGGTTAAAACACACCCCATAATCACAGCTCAATGAAGCAGTATCAGACTGACATTCTGATTAGAATTGAGTATGACTACGCCAGGCTAGTTAAAAAGTGCATGCATTGGCCATGTGTCATCAGGAAACATGGAGATGTACAACTGTGTATCATCAGCATAACTGTAGAAGTTCACTCCATGTCTTTGATAACAAGACGAGAGGGAGCATATTAGGGATGCAACAGGACAGGGTAAAGTGCCGGACGTTCGGTACGCCCTGCACAGGACAATCCGTCCATCTGTACCACGGGACTTCGGTACTGCCATTGATTTTGTGCTGGTAATTAGTTACTGCTGGCCCGACGTTATCAAACTGCGCCGGGTTCCCAGACACAGGTGCAACAACCAGCTTGCTGTTCCCCGCTCCAGCAGCTGTTTGGCATAGAGACATTCCTCCTCTCCACAATGAGCGCATCAGAGAGCACCGTGAGGAGCGAAGAAATTTACACGGGTCGGTTGTGCTTTTTTCGGAGATCAGCCCTGGTGTGAGGCGCTGCTCAAATTTCTCCCGACCTGAGCCCTTTCTGCCCGGGCGGGCTCCAGCATTCAGGGGCGCCGGGTTGCACTGTGTTCATCTCCTCTTTGCGGTGCGCCGGAGCGCGAAGCAAAGAGGAGATGTGCTGCACTCCATTCATTGATGCACACACACATGCCCTTTGAGCAGCGTGCACACAAAGAATATTTATCCGCCACCTGTGTCAGTGTGGTCAGATGCGCTCTTGTTTAAAGAACCGGTAAAATACAGAAAACATTCTGTTACTGCGGCCCTGTGTGTGAACCATAATCCCAGAGAGACGTACTGCTTGTTTATGTTGTATTCTCACGGCTTTCACTCGCCCACACCTGTAACTGTGGGCGGGTTAAGTTAACTGTGACATTCTGCTTTTGTTCCCAAAAAAATTTAATATATGTTTTGGGATTAAAAAAAGCTGTCTCTTTCTGCAAAAAAACATGTACCAAACTGTACCGTGGACCGTGGCCCAGGTACCGAGGTAAGGACCGTACCGTGGGCTATCTGTACCGTTGCACCCCTAGAGCATATACAGGTTAAAAAGCACTGGGCCTAAAACTGAACCCTGGGGAACACCACATATGATCTTGTGGACCTTAGAGGAACAGGTATCTAAATTTACCATAAAAGTCCTGTCTGTGAGATATGATGTGAACCATTTATGAACAGCACCAGAGAGGCCGATCAGTTTTAAACATTTTAAAAAATAGTATGGTCTACTGTATTAAAGACAGCGCTTAGAGCAAGTAGAACCAACACTGTAATCTTCTGAGCATCGTAATTTAATCCAAGGTCATTTAACATCTTCCGAAGGGCTGTCTCTGTGCTGTGGTTCACCCTTAAACCAGACTGAAATTTCTCTAAGACATTATGAGCATTAATAAAATCATTAACTTGAATTAAAACAAGCTTTTCTAAAACTTACCTTAAAAATGGTAAGTTAGATACCGGTTGGAAGTTTTTTAAATCATTAGAATCTAATTTACTCTTCTTCAGCAGGGGCCTCACCACCGCCCTTTTAAAGGCGGCAGGAAAACCCCCGTCTGAAGAGACGGATTCATCATGGTTGAAATCTCTTCTTTAAAACATCTATAAAATTGCTTAAAAACCCAGTGTCAAAAGCATTTGTAGTGGGGCTCACTGAGGAGAAAACTTTATCAAGGGTCCCAGGTTCTACCAGGACAAAAGTGTCCAGTGTCTCCTCTGGTAAGGCAGACACTCAGATTTGTCTAAAACCATTTTAGTAAGAGAACATAAAATATAATATCTGATGGTGTCTACCTTCCCTCTGAAGTGGTCTGCAAACTCCTCACAGAGAGTGTTTGAGGGGGTTTTCTGAAAAGTATTAGACAAATGATTAAGAACGTTGTCAATTGTGGAAAACAGAAATTTTGGATTATTTTTATGATCTGAGATAATTCTGGAAAGTATGTATTTCTGGAATTTCTTATAATTTAAAATATCTTTAAAAATCTGTTGATAAAGAATCTAAAAGGTTATCTATATGAAGATTAAAATCACCAGCAAAAATGATCTTTTCATAGGAGTTATAAAAAGTGTGAATAAAAAGTGCACACATACAATCTGAGAAGTGCCAAAAACAGTTGCAGTATGTTCAAAGGTGTTCAAATTATCAATTAAAACAGGTTTGGCACAAAAAAGGTTGATCAACTTAGAAAAGCCGTTCCACCTCCCCTCTGGCTACTCCTCGTTGAATAAGAAAAGTTAAAATTTGGTGGACAGGCCTCTGTGAGAACAGCAGGGGCATCTGCACTCAGCCATGTTTACTTTAAAAAAAAAAAATGAATATTATGATCTAAAATCAAGTCATTTAATAGAAAATTTTTATTCAGCAGAGAGCAAACATTTAGGAGTGCCATGTTAATAGTGCTTGGAGGTGGAGTGACTTTATGATGAACTACAAATGGGAATTTTGGTAGCTGTCATTTGGGTTGAGATCATTTGGGTTGTGATTGTTCAGTTTATGATTAGTTGTTTGCTCTCTGCTGATAATAACAGGTATGAGTGAAGTAGGGCAGGGTCTGAGTCTGGTATGTGAGTTACTGTTGAAACCCGGGCTGAGTTCATAGGAGCAGGAACCACCTGCACATCAGAATTTGGTGGAAGGGGCAGAGAAGGCACGAGCAGCTTGGGCCAGTGTGGTGGACAGGGGGGGACGAGGGCATGCCATGCTTAATGCCAGCATGTGCATGCCTTGTCTGCTGTTAGGATTCATTTTCCATAAATTATATGCCATCTCCAGCAGCCTTTTGCATGCCCTCAACTCATCCTCATTGGTCTGTGACCAGTGATGACAACAGAGCTCGCACTGCCCTCAGTGTATTCTCATTTGTCTTTGGCCGGTAATCACAGGCAGAGCTCTTAGAAGGACTGTGTTTAAAGAAGCTATTGTGTTTCCATTCCTATTGGGTGACGGGGTCACTCAAATCTTTCCTTGCAAAATCTCCCCTTTTGGTCCCAGCCTGCGGGACAGGACAGGACCACTTTCCTAAACCTCCGGAGCATTATTTTGCCAAGCTACCCGACCTCCCGTTTGTGTAGCCAGGAGGTCTGCTTGGTATCTGAGCTATACAAAGATAGCTCTCCAAAGACAGGCTCAACTGAAGTCACTGAACCCTAACCATGCCATGCGTGATTTTAAAATCAGCTGTGCACTGCTGTTGCTCAACAGACTTTGCCCCGTTTGGATTGTTCCTCCTTCTCCCTCATTGTTTCCCTTGAACTGGCAGTGAGGACGAAGTCATCACCAGTAGGATTAATTTAGTTTGTCTGGGTAGAGTTTAGGCTTCTGTATGAGGTTCTTAAACACAAGTTTAGACTTGTGTGAAATGGTTTAATTTATTCTTCTGTAATTGTAAAACCACCATTTGGTCAATGTTTGTAGCGTTGTTTGAGCTGTTGTATGCTTATTTCTGTGTTCACTGGTTCTTGCTAAAGCAGCATTATATCTCATATCTTTTAATATCCTTTTATGTTGTTGGTATGGTGTGGTTACGTGTCTTGCTAAGGGTGAATACTATTCACCCTTTGTCCTGACTCCAGATCAACCAGTGCGGACTCTCTCCAACACACGCATGCACACACCCACCCACCCACACCCACACCCACACACACACATCCTACTGATGCTCAGAAGTTATTTTCCCTAATTCTGTTAGTGTTTATTTTTGGTAACATACGTTATTCCTTTTTTAACCCTTAATAGTCCCTGGGGCGTTTTTTTGCGCAGGCGGGTGTCATTTTTAGAATAACTCTTGTTGTGCTAATGCAATTCTTACCATTTTTTTTCGAATATGTGCATTTTTGAAGGAGTTTGACAGAAATATATATTTTTTTCTCATACTAGATTTAAAACATTGTATATTCATTACAGTAACATAAAGGTCCCTCGGACATTTGTTTGTGCCGTTGACTCCCATTCAAACGACATTTTTCTAACAAACCTTAATATCCCTATTTAGAAAAAAAAACAACACACCAGTGTTTCTGCGGCCATCATAAACTGAAATTATAGTTTTGACTTTTTTTCACCTGAATAATGAATTTCTTTATAAATGCTGGGGCATTAAATAAAGATGAATTTAAATTATTCACATTTTTGGGATCCTATGGGCCCTGAATTCATAATGCAATATGTATTTCTAAAAAATATTTTTTGAACGTTTTTTAGAGATGTCATACACTGGTGTCCATGTTTGGTTTCATAATTTTTGTGAATGTTGTTTCTACAGTCTGCATCAAAAAAATCGGTCATTTTAAGAAGATAAATATCCTAATAGACAATTTTATATGTCATTTTCCTGTTTTTTGGGTTTTTTTTAGAGTGCAGATTTTCGAATAAAACCTGGTATTAAATGGCTTTCATCTCTAAAACAGGCATTTTTTTATGTTTCAAGAGGACTGAGGCTAAGGATGGCATTTGTGAAAAAAAAATTGAGAGTAATTAAATATTATATGACTTTATTTGCACTTTTTATCTCTTGTACATTTTTTTGTGCCTAGGATCCCAAGTGTAGCATTTATTTGAGGGACTACGAAGGGTTAAATAGCTTGTAGACTGCATGTTTTAGAGTAGATCGGCTGTTGTCACAGTGTTCCTCTGTAAAATTAAACAGCTATGTTAATAAACCCTGTTATATTTTAAAGAGAAGGTCCCCTGTTTTAGTCAGTGCATGTGGAATTATTGTTACTGAGTTCACCCTTTAGAAAAGAGACTGAATTTGTCTGGCTTATGTTAACGTTCTCCTGGATTTCTAGGAGTGGTGCCCCATTAGATTTAATAAATAAATTAATTCATTGAATATTAAATTATTACTGCTGTTGATGTTAACCAGACAAATTGCATGCACATCATGCAGTTCCACAAGTACACCAACAACACTGCTTATAGAAAGTACACTAGCCCCAAACAATTAAATCCTCACCCAGAAAAAGTTAAAATTGTGTATTTAAACCAATGTTATTAATCGCGGTGGCAGCAGAGAACCAGGTGTTCAGTGATAAAAGCCTACTAAAAAGATCTATTCCCCTGCCAACGGTGGGAATGGGGCCAGAGATAAAAACAGACAAGTGTTTGTCTTTTAAATGAATGAATGAATGCTGTAAGAGATCCGACTGCTGTTTTTACGCGTATCATTGGTTCCGGGTTGGATTATGACTCTACTCAGAGTACGGTGATGATGGATGAAGTCCAGGATCTGATCAGTGATGTCCTTTACCGTGGCGCCAGGAAAACACAGAGTGACGGCCCCTCTCATCCTTATGTACTGGATAATAGAGTCACCGATGATGAGTGTGGTGGGCAGCAGTCCCAAGTTTGGTGCGACGTGGATGGCTACAGGAATCCGGCTGCTGCTCCCCCTGCTGAGAGGGGTTGAGCTGACGGCCACGACAGCGAGCGGGGGAAGTCCGGGTCCAGAGCACCAAAACGCTTGGCTAATGGATGACCGGGTGGAGGAGAACAGTGGTTGCTCCACGCGCCCCCACCATGGCTTGGGTCCAACCATCTGTGCTCATATTCCGTGGAAATCCTCTTCACCAGCTCAGTAATTTTCTGGGTATGTTTGAGGTAGCCATAACAGCTTGGGCTAGAGGTGAGTGGAGGCATGGTGGGGTCGGGTGATACGCCACCCGACCCTCAACAGTTAAATCATTCCAGGTAAAAGAGTCAGTTCATTAAAAAGACAGCCATGCTAAAATCGGTTAAAAAACGCCCTAAAATCCAGCTATAACAGTCAAAACCAGTCTAGAGAAAAAAGGTTTAAAGCCAATTAAAACCGTGATTGTTTGGGGCCGGTCTTGGCAAGTCCTGCTGATACTCAGATCAGCAGCAGCAGCCAGGGCCAAGAGAGTATGTTTAGAGACATCTGCGTCGGCAGTTAAATCTGTTATTTCCGACAGAAAATGCAACTCCGGTAAGATTTAGTTAGTAAATTTAAAACAAAGGCATCTGGACATTTTCAAAAGTTTAAGGGGTAGCTATATGTGGCTCTTCTCCTTAATCATAATGTCTGGAACCAACAAACAAGAAAAGAGTACACAGTAGAACACAGAGTCTACATTTAATATTTAATCGAGATGTGCTAAAGAGGCTACATAACATCTCTCTCTGTTGATTTCCTTTCAGAGCTTTGGCAGATGACGAGACGAAGTGTGGCCATCTCGTGGGTTAGGAAGGTCGTCTGTGTTGTGAACAAAGAACGAATACCACAAGTGGCTTAAAGTGAAGACAACAGAAGGGTTTTTATTGGTTCTGACAACAAATTATGTCTCAAAGTAATCTAAATGGAAAATTTCCTGATCACTACGAGCCGATTCCTTAGGCCGGCTTGAGAAATGTCTGAATTATTAATTGTGTGATCATTGTTTTTTGTTGTTGTTGTTTTCTTTGGTCTCTCGCATACACATTAGGAAGTATACCAACATCTTGAACTTATTTTTTTAATGTATGTAAAAAAGAGAAGAGTGTAGTAGAAGAATACTTTCTAAATTAGTTCTGTGTAGGGAGTACTAATTATTAGTAAAAGAAAAAAGAGGCAATATTCAAGAATGCTAGAGAATCATGGACCTTTGACATACACTAATGACATACTTTTCAAGCGTTACTTGCGTTGCAAGCGGCAACATAGAAAACACAAGCAACGCAAAGTTCAGCTACCTGAAATTTTGACGGACTTGAAGCACATGATGCAGTGCGTCAACCAATCAGAGTGTCGAACTGTAGTGATGTCACTATACACGTATCTTGAATGAATCACGGGACGAGTGAAAACATTTTCAACAGGATTTAGAAATTCAGAACTAACACTTACCGAAGACAGATGGACAGGCACTCCTCAGGAGGAACGGAACACCTGTATTTGTTGTCCTGGTAGGTGATTTGAGCTCCGATGCGGCCGAGGATGTCGTAAAATTGGACACGGGACAGATGGAAGTAGCGCTGAAAGCGAACCTCATCCAAAAGCAGCTCCTGGATCAAATGGTTAAACTCCCCAAACTCAGAACGCATCTGAAGAATGGGTGCTGATGCACCCGATGTTAACGTTGTCTAGCTTTATCTAGCAAATAAAGCCAAGCCACTCTCTCGATACGGTGCGCCATAGTTCAGAACATCTGGCAGGCAACAGAGGAAGCCTCGCCCACGCACTCTTTTTTGCTCAGAAGCAAACATTGGAAGCCAAAAGTACATGCGTCAAACTACATATGTTTGGTACATTGTCTGACGCAGACAAAGTGTTTGGTCTGAACGCAGCAAAAAACATAAAAACCTGGATGACACTGAACTTTCTGTTTTTAAACTCAAACAAGATAGAAGTTATTGTCTTTGGACCAGAAGACGTAATAAGGAAACTGCTAAATGATTTACTTAATCTCGATGGCATCGAATTAGCCTCTGGTAATAGTGTAAAGAACCTCGGTGTAATGTTTGAATAAGACTTGACATTTAAATTCCATATTAAACAGGTTTCCAAGATTTCGTTACTCCACCTTCAGAATATTGCTAAAATTAGAATTCTCCTGTCCAGGAGTGATGCAGAGAAACTAGTCCATGCATTTGTTACTTCAAGGCTGGACTACTGTAATTCCTTATTATCAGGAAGTCCACAAAATGCTATTAAACACCTTCAGTTGATCCAAAATGCTGCAGCAAGAGTTTTGATGAATATTAAAAAGAGAGATCACATTTCTCCTGCTTTAGCTTTTCTCCATTGGCTCCCTGTTAAATCCAGAATAGAGAGAGAATCAAGATCCTCCTCCTTACGTGTATGGTAAATGGCCTGTATTTGTATAGCGCTTTCCTTAGTCCCTACAGACCACAAAGCGCTTTACACTACAATCAGTCATCCACCCATTCACGCACACTTTCACATACTGGTGATGGCAAGGTACGTTGTAGCCACAGCTGCTCTGGGACTATTTTTGACTAAGCTTAAAACTTTCCTTTTGATAAAGCTTATGGTTAGAATGGCTCAGGTTATCCTGAGTTATCTCTGTGGTTATGTTGCTATAGGCTTAGACTGTTTGCAGACAGACTGAACACTTTTCTTCACTCTCCTACTTTCCTTTTCTACTTCTCTCCAGATGTATTTTTTCTGCTGTTATTGCGATTGTTAACCTTGTTTTCTGTCTGTATTTTTCCCTCCTTAGAAGCTCCACAACCACAATGCAATCTGCTGGGATTCCTTACATACAAAACTTTTAACTGATTGGAATGCTTGTATAACTGTAGTAAAATGACAAATAAAGTGCCTTGAGATGATATCCTTTTGACAATTGGCGCTATATAAATAAAATGTATTTAATTTAATTGAAATATATAACAGAACCTGCAATCATAGAGTAGTCAAAACTAGACTAGAGTATTTTACAGCAATTGCTGATTCTTTAGAACCCAGTTTATAATCTCTCTGACCTAGACTTATAGACACATTTTTTTTTATATATGAACTTTCTTGGTGTCATTTCTTGGGTTTGATGGATTGCTGTACCCCTAGATAGTGCACTGAAGAAAATATTTGCAATTTCAATCTCTATCTTCTGAAAATTAAACATAAACGTTCAATTGTAAAAAAAAAACTATGAAAAAAAGTTTGAAAAACAAAATCACAAAATGATAGCAAATAAGTTCAAATTTTTAAAGGTCACGTGGGGAATTTGGTTACTGATGTTGGGAGAAACTAGAATGTCCTCATAGAAATTCTTGGGCGGTCGATTGTTAACTAATATGTTGCATAACAATTTAAAAACAACCTGTTCTGACATGACCCATCAGGGTGAGTTTCTATAAGGAGAACCTCCTGTCCTCTCCCTCACTCAGAATGTGCTGTCTGTCAGGATGGCTGACCACTTGAACCAAAACAATGGTGCACTTCGTCACTCCTGATGGGATATCCTGATTTATGTTATCCAAGCATATCCATCAAGTGGATCTTTATTTAGCAGCGTGGAGCAGACGACCCTGCCTTGGTGTGCCCGCTCCAGTCCAGAACAGGCCTAGCGGACACGTCAACATGTTTGTTTCGTTATCAGCAGCCCCATTAAATGACTGTTTCTCAGGATCTGGCCTCAGGCAGGCAGACTGGAGGAAGCTCACTTTTGTTAAAAGCCAACACTTTATCTTAAGTAAACTTTCTCCAAACAGAAAGCCTTTGTATTAAACTCAGGCACACATTTTGTTTTGTTTTTTACATTATAAGTCACTTCATAAAAGTTGAATAATTTCATTTGAATTTGGGTGGAGGGATCTAAATATTTTTCTCAGGTCTGGCCTGGCCTAATGCCATGTGTGCTATAAACATCCCAACCTGTGGAGTTATTTGTTTTCCTTTGTTTAAACTGTTTTGACATCTATATAATAGTGAGAAAAAACAGGAGAAGTCTTTTTTGGTTCTGATTGTCTGTATTTATTTGAGCACATCCCTTGGCCTCACAGGCCAGGTCTCATAAGAGCAAGACACCCAGCTTCAACACCAATCAACTGTGATACAGCAAGACAGTAGAGAATGGAGAACCTCTAGCTTCCAAGTGTGATTAGCAAAACAGAAGCAATACAATACCCCTTCAAACATTATGAACGCATGTCGGTGAAACCTTTATCTTGCCTGTATCAGGCAGATCTGTCTGTCCAGTTAATTCAATTAAATTAAATTTAAATATATCTTATTTTTCCAAAGGGAAATTAAATGCTCTTAAGCTTATTAACCGAGTATCTTCCCAGCGTCATTGTGTATTGTGATGCTGTGAGAAGAAAGAATATCTGTCAGCTTTGCAAAATAATCCGAAGAAGTCTCTGACTGTAGACTGTTCCCCTATAAAATGCTATCAGTTTAACATCTGGGCAGCAGAGACAAGATTTGACAGTAACATACTCTGCATGACACCGTCAGTGGCCGGCAAGCAGAGTTATTCCATCACAATTGCATTTACAGCTCCTCTTTAAACTTCTGTCTAGCTGTGTGCTTTAATTGGGAGATACGATCCTTGTCCATTAGGAATGATAAAAGAGATGGTTTGAATCTTGTCTCTCTGCTTCTTGGTCCTGCTCCTCATCAATTGCGCTTTGTTTTCAATTTCATTGGGATTTAGATCAGGGGTTATTTGAGCCTTTAAGATGCTCACCGTAGATAGTGTAAAAATAATTAAATAGATTAATGAGGAAAAATGAATAAGTTAAAAACAGTATTTTCTTTATTCCATGGTTCATTAGTGAAAATACATTATTGTTATTTTACTAAACAAACTATTGTCAACTATATTATTTAACTAATGGATGAGATTACAGAGTAAATGTGTGTTACATATTGAATGATCTGTGATGTATTATTTGTGCCTTACGAGACAAAATGATAATTTTCAGAAAGTATTAAAACTTTTTTTATATATTACATTTTATGTCTAGGATTCTGTCTGGTCCTTTTTTTATAATGCGCTGTTGGGGCCATAATTAAGACTACTTCCCTACCACAAGACGCTATATCCATTCTGAGGCTGGCAGCTGATCAATAGTCAAGTCCATAAAAAGGATTCGATTTTATAAATAAAATGAATTGTACTAAAAATTTAATTGTTGGCATCCTCCAAAATATAAGTACTTCTCTCAGACTAATGCTGCGTTCAGACCAAGGGCTTTGTCAGTATCAGGCAAATCTCACAGGGCATCTAGTTTGACGCTTCTATGTTGAAGCTTGCAAAGCTTGCAAAGTCTGCCACTTCTGAGCAAAAAACAACGCGTGGGCGGGGCTTCTTCTGTTGCCGGACATTTTGAACTATGGTGGGTAGTATTGAGAGAGTGGCTTGGCTTTATTTGCTAAATAAAGCTAGACAATGTCGACTTTGGCAACATCAGCGCCTTTTGTGGATACACCCTATTCTACAGATGCGTTCTGAGTTTGGGGAGTTTAACCATTTGCTCCAGGAGCTACGTATGGATGAGATTCGCTTTCAGCGGTACATCCGTCTGTCCCGCGCCCAGTTCGACAAACTCCTTGGCCGCATCAGAGCTCGAATCGCCTACCAGGACACCAACTACATGTTCTCTATTCCTCTAGAAGAGCGCCTGTCCATCTGTCTTCGGTAAGTGTTATTTATGATTTTTTAAATCTGTGTTATCTATACTTAAAATGTAGGTTTTTCCTGCTCCTGCTACATTCACAATACGTGTAGTGATATCGCTACAACTATAAGCTCTGATTGGTTAACGCGCCGCTTCAGGGCCATCAGCACCGTCAAAAGTTCAACTAGCTGAACTTCTGCGTTGCTGGCTTTATGAGCTTTGAAGCATGAAAAGCAGGAAAAGCTTAGAGAGACCGTGACGCTCCTCCAACGGCCTCCGCCATTGACTTAACATGTAATCTTGACGTTGCTGACGCTGACAAAGCCTGCGGTCTGAATGCACCATAACTGAGGCAACAGCAAAAAGAACTTTAGAACCTCATTTATGTGTCTTCTGTTTTGATTCAGTTGAGCTTTGCAAGTTATCAAAAGTATTAGCTTAATCTAAACCTTCAGCTTGCATAATGGACCCAATCCTACCAAAGGCATTTAAGGAAGTTTTCCTTCTGGTTCCAAGCTCCCTTTTACACATGATGAATCTAGCCTTGGCAAATGGATACAAACCACAGGAATTTAAGGTTGCTGTAATTTAACTTTTACCTAAGAAAATGCCCCTCGATCAAGATGACTTAGTTAATTACAGACCTATATCTATAAAATCCTGCTTTTGAGACAGTGGATCACAATATTCTCTTAGAAAGCCTAAAATGTTTCAGGGATTAAGGGAATAGCGCGAGACTGGTTTACAAATTCCAGTTTATTCATTTAATCGATAAACCTTCCTCACACTCTAGGGTTACTTGTGTACCACAGGACTCTGTGCTTGGACCAATTATATATATATATATATACTGCTCACAAAAATTAAGGAGCACTTTAAACAAACACATTAGATACATCAGATCTCAATATGAAGTTGGATATCTATACAAATATCGACATGGCAATGTCTTAGGAACAAAAGGATGCCAAGTCTTTTAATGGAAATAAAAGTTTTCAGCCTACAGAGGGCTTAATTGTGTAGACACCATAAAATCAGGGTGAAATGAAGATGTGGCAGGCACCGTAAAAACGATAACTTATAATTGTTGATTTCATTTAAGTTTTCAAATTTAATTAACTCAGAAAAGAAGCTTTCCACTTACAACTTAAAAAAGCTTGTCTGCCCAACAAAGTTTTGTCAGTGTAGTCTTAACTAAGATTTTCTATTTTGCATAACAAAAATTATCAACTTTTGAGTAGGTTTTTTGAGTAAAGTTGGGAACCACTGGGAAACACTGTAGATTACTGATGTGCTTATGGGCACATGGTCACAGACTACTGAGCAGATCTGAGTCGAGTGAGGCTGGTTTTTCGATGTTTTCTGTGCCCCAAAACTTGACCAAACGTGGTCAAAGTCGGAATGTGAAATTGAATTGTTTCGACCAATACCGACTATATGTCGCTGACACTTAGTTTTTCTTTTTTTTTGGTTGTGGATTAAAACTTGAATGCTCCTGAAGGGGTGGTGCAGTGGTTTCCTTGCAACAAGAAGGTTGTGGGTTCATATCCCAGTCCAGGGTCTTTCTGCATGGAGTTTGAATGTTCTCTCTGTGCATGCATGGGTTCCCTCCAGGTACTCCAGCTTCCTCCGATTGTCCAAAAATGACTTAGGTTAACTGGTCTCTCTAAATTGTCCTTAGATGTGAGTGTGTGCATGCATTGTTGTTTGTCCTGTGTTGCTCTGTGATGGACTGGCAACCTGTCAAGGGTGTACCCCACCATTTGACAGCTGGAGATAGGCACCGGCCCCCCCGTGACCCCCTGAGGATTAAGTGATTCAGAAGATGGATGAATATTCCTTTTTATATTTGTAAATTTTCAACTCACTGGAATAAGAATTGTATTATTATCCAACTAGAATATCTGCATTTAGTGAAGACAGAAATACAAGGCATTAAACAAGAATTTTTTTGTTAGCCTTACAAGATTATCTTAATCAGGTGAAGAAGAAGATCCAACTCTTGTCAGAATTTACAAATCTTAGTTAAGCCAGCAACAGTCGGCAAAAGTTAAGAAAACTCAAAATCGTCTTGCATCGTGTAGCCTTGAAATTTTAAGTTTTCTCAACTTTTTCTTTTTTACAGTGTAGTCCATTTTTTCAAAAATGTAATTTCTGCAACTCAGAATGCTTTTCAGTATCTTGTTTGGCCCCCACGAGCTTGTATGCATGCTTGATAACGTCGGGGCATGCTCCCAATGAAACGACAGATGGTGTCGTGGCAATTTTCCTCCCAGATCTGTGTGAGGGCATCTCTGAGCTGTTGTACAGTCTGAGGAGCAATCTGGCGGCGCCTTATGGACCGAAACATAATGTCCCACAGATGTTTTATTGGGTTTAAGTCAGAGGATCGTGAAGGCCATTCAATTGTTTCAATTCCTTCATCCTCCAGGTACTGCCTGCATACTCTTGCCACATGAGGCATTGTCGTGCATTAGGAGGAAACCAGGACCTACTGCACCAGCTTAGGGTCTGACAATGGGTTTAAGGATTTCACACAGACCAGTTGAGGTCTGTGTGTCCCTCCATGGATATGCCTCCCCAGACACAACATTTTTTGTGAGCAGTTTATATATGGAAATGTTTCCCATGCTGTCTAATTATTTTAACAATTTGAAGCATATATATATATATGTATATATATATATGTATATATATATATATATATATATATATATATGTATATATATATATATATATATATATGTATGTATGACGCTAGGTGAAATGAAACAAGGGGGATTTAACGCTTGACTTCGAGGTATATCCGTTGTTATTGTCTGGGCGGGACTCTCTCTGGGTGAGGACATTGGCTGGCACAGCATAGCAAAGTTCCAGCTGAAATAAGTCATAACTCACCGTTTTCCAATGTTTCAGGTAATGGACACGGGTTATATGGGGCGTACTTAACCCGTTCCAGAATGAGTTGAGCTATCTCTGTGATTATGCTGTTACAGGCTTAGACTGTTTGAGGACAGATTGACTACTTTCGTTTGCTCTGCTACTTCACTCTGCTAATTTTATCTTCTGCTACTGATGATGTGTCAAATGTCTGCTGAGCTATGGCCGGCAAAAGTACTTAAAATCCAAGAAAACATAGTGAAAAACACCTGATGGCTTCTCATGGCTGCCACAGGCTGACCAAAAGGCTCACTGATGCAATGTTTTTTGAAACAGGCTGATGATTAGACACACACTGTTGTGAAACTCATTGAGTTCCTTCAAAGATGTGAAGAGTTGCTCATTATGTTCAACTGCCATAGGGGCCGATGGCGCGATATGGCAGCCTCGCTTCTGTCAGTCTGCCCCAGGGAAGCTGTGGCTACTATCGTAGCTTGCTTCCACCTGTGTGTGAATGTAAGATTGAATGAATAATGGAATTTGTAAAGCGTCTTTGAGTGTCTAAAAAAGCGCTATATAAGTTTGATGCATTATTATTATTTTAGCTATTTCAGCACTGTTTGTACAATCAGCTCCAGGATCCAAGGAACTATTCTTTTTGTAGTTTCTTGTGAGATCATGTGGCTAGTTAAAGGCAAAGTGTGTAAATTTCGGCCAGTAGGGGGCAGTGCATACCTAAATTATCACAGGCATGCGGTATCTGTGTCTTCGAGTAAGAAACTCAACAACGGAGGTCAAACTAGTGCTGTTTTCAAACGCTCAATTCCCTGAGAATGATCTATTTCCAGCATCATGACGAGCACATCAGTCTCTCTTTCATCACTTGGAACTATCGAAGAGGTAAAAATGTATTTATGGCGAAACTTTTTTGCATTTTAGGAGAAATCAATGTTTTAATGGTGGGCTTGTTCCGTGCGCTTTGTCGGTCCGGGCTCTTGTAGAAGTGAAGACGTCATCTAATATGGCTTTCCCCTGACAAGAGGACCCGCGCCTATGTATTTTAAAACTGATTTTTAAAGTCATATTTTACAATATCGCCAATATTTTTGCAATTAATGTGCTTTAAGTAATTGTTATTACATAATATTTTAATATTTTTAAAGATGTACTGCAAAAACTATACACTGTCACTTTAAGGTTTGTCCGGCATCTTTTCTGCAGCTGGTACTCTTTTTTTTTAGAGAACAGTAACCTTTATACAGTTTGTTAAAATAGGTTTTCCCTTATTTAGTATTGATAAATAAAGTCTGAGTTATTGCAGGGGGAAGATAGTGCTTCTGCTCATCCATTATTACGGTTGAAATGACAGAAATAACACCATGTCTGTGCTGTTTCTTTACTATCCCCCTTTTTACTGGTAAAAACTCTGACTTATACATTTTATAGCCATGTTTATTTCTTCTATACCTGAAAGAAATTACTGAAATATTTATCGTAAAGACTGAGAACACTTAGCATGTTTTGGAAGTTACATGTGCTGTTTTAGTTTCCTTGCAAGCAGAGCCTTGTGACACTAAAATGACGGCTTCAGAATAAAACTATGAAGTTGGTGTGCAATTCTTATAGTTGAGGAAGGGTGTTTTATGGATCAACACGGATTTTATTATTTTATGAGGAAAAAGATTGATATTATCTACTGTAATTCTAGAAGTCATCGTCTTATCTAACTTTTCATATATACAGAACGCAAACATGTGATGCAGGTTGCATATCCTTTGCCACCCATGCAGAAAATAGGACATATTATTTTTATATTGCTTTAAAATAGTCTAGTAGTTGATATGCTATGATTTTCATTTATGTAAATGAGTTTTTTTTAGTTATATTATTTACAAGTTGATACAGAAGTTTTATTTTGCTGAAAGCCCATTATTTCAATGGAAGTAACAGTATTAACAGTGTCCATGTTGTTAATTCTTTGTCCGCCTTTTTACAGGAGTGTAACAATAACCAGCCGTCAGAGCAAGTATTTGACAAAAAAAAAGGAACATCTCATCAATACAAATTATGAACTGAAGTCTCCAGGAAGAACGAGTCAACATAACAACTAACAAGGAAAACAAATAATAGCTCTACTAATTCACCAATTCTAAACACTATTTCAATAGTAGAACTGTGTGACATAAAAAGTATTGATTCTTATACATAGTACAATGACTTTCTAATAAAAATGAATTTTGGTGTAAAATTGGTCTGTGTTGGCAATTGCATTAAATGCCAGACCCATTGGTTAATAATTCTGTCAGTTAGATGGTCCCATGTGTCTTTTACATGTGTCACTTGTATGAATAGATAAATAATAACGTAAATAAATGATTGTCAAGGTTTGTTTGCTTGTTCTAAAAACAAAAAGTCATTGATGAAATCAAATTTGGCAGTGTGTACAGTAGTCATCTTACAGTCTGAACGGTTGTTTTATAGTTAAAAGGAGACTATGACAAAAAAAATTTAAACTTTTTCCAACATTAACAGTGACAGCTGTAGAACTCTTTCATAATCCAGTATCCAGCTTTGACCTACAGTAGCATAAGGGCCCGGGGGGTAAAAATATTATATCCCAGTAATTTATTCAATTAAATTAAAATATCCTTACTAATTATAAAGTGCAGTACTATCATACTATGGTGGCACAGAAGGGTCTTCACAACACAACACAACAAAACCCATGACACAACAGAAAAAAAGTCGTAACACAACACAAAAGAAAAGAAAAACTGACAACACAAAATAAAAAGCCACAACGGAAGTTATGTTAAATTGAAGTTCTACTTAAACAGCCACTTGATAATGGTAGTGCGCTACAACTGAAGATATAGGAAAAGCATACATGTTCATTCAGGCAGTCTTTTTTTTTCATTTGAAACAAAAATAAAAAAACAAAAACCCTTTTTTTTCATTTTTATTTCAAATGAAAAAAAACGGATCACCAACGGTTATCTGATAAACAGATAAGGATAGCTCTTTTTTGATTTTCGTATTTTTATTTTGAGGCAAGTGGTCTGACCCGGAAGTTCTCTCTGATCTTCACATGCCTCATGGAGAGCTGCTCATTTATACACACACACTACGACAGACAGCTTGATTTTTCATAAATGGTTTAAGGACAACTGTAATGAAGAGGACTTTCATTACTTGTGTTTTTAAATTGTTTTTATTTTACACTGGGGAATAGAAGCACTTTAACTTGACCCCTTATTAACACTGTATTTTAAGTTTATATGAAAGAAGACCATGGTACACAGAAGGTTTTAAGGCATTTATTGAAGATAATGTTAAGATGGATGGTTGCCTTTGTTTCAGGAGAGCCACAGCTGCTCCTCATTAAGTCATGTGGAGTAGTCTGGAGGAAGAAAATAGTTTTACATGAAACAAAATGGTTTCTCAGAAGTAGGAAAGCTGGGATTGAAGAATGCAAGAAAGTTCTGTGTTCAACTAGGAAATAAAGTTTGAAGTGTGTTCACTCACCTTTCTTCCTGTTTCCTCACCAGGGTGTTTGGGCAAATCTTGTTTAAATAAAGTTTAGAAATATTTGGTGAGGATAGCAGAGGAGCTCCCCTGGTGAGCAGAGTCAGATGGTTTAGCCCAATTTGAAGCAGGGTATATAACACTGCATGGTTGTCAGGCTCATTGTCATTGTTGCTGCCTGTATCCAGACAATTGGTGGAAAATAAACCACTCTGAGTTACTCACCAAGGTCCTGCCTCAGTGTCATTGCTTCTGAAATCCAGCCGCGTAAGGCCACCTTATGACCATAACACAAGAACAGAGACGCGTTTGGCACTACTAGCAGGTAAGGCAGGCAAAGTGTCTTGCCCAAGGACACAATGACAGAGACAAACCGCGGAGGGTTTCCAATCAGCAACCCTCGGGTTACAGGACAAGCTCCTATCCCCTAAGCCTTTACAGTGCCACTCCCATGACAGTTCAACTTTATTTTCATCTGACCACAGCATAAGTCTGCAAAAATCTCCGGGGTGAATGTGCAAACCCGCAATCTGGCTTTTTTATGTTAATGTGACTTTTAAGCCCCTTTCAGATAGACGTTCTGGAACATTCACGACAATTCCATCAGGTCTTTAATCAGAGTTGTCTTTTCAAATAGACAACTTTCTTACTGGAACATTGCCTTTCAACTGCTAGGACACAGCAAGAAATGTACCGGAGAACCTGATGAATGTGTGGGGTGGTTGTATCCGGATATGACGTAAACTTAGTGCAGCGACATACATGAGTAATTCCTCCAAAAAGAGGTATTCTTCCAAAGATTGCTGACAAAACAGCACAACAACTAACAGTGCTCGTCTTTATGATGTGTGCAATAAGCCATATCGGTATTGCAAGTGCACATACTCACAAATGTGGCTTGGACTCCCGGTCACAGCTTTTGGAACCCAAACAAACCCCCGACGCGACGTAAACAGCGTATGCATGCGTAATTTTTTTGTTAATACAGAGCTATTAAAGCCTTTTAATGGCTGTTTTTGGCGGATTTTTCAAATAAGCTCAGCACTCATTGTGTTGTGGTTGGCTGTGGAAATTGCATTTACCACATTGAACGGTGAAGAATGCAAAACGCACCAGTGTATGAATGATACCAACCCTTGTAATGAACCACAATTTATGTTATATATATTACATACAAAAAAAACAAGGATCCAAATGGACGTGCAAGTTGCATAAACTAGGTAAAAAATGTGTGATTAAACATGTGGATTGTTCGATATTTCTGCTGATCGTCTAGATATAACAATTTTAGTTTTGGTAGCACGCAGGCTTCGCATAGCCTATTGCTGGAAGTCAATGTGAAGGACTGATGTTTAGAGCACCAAGCCTTAACAGGCTCTTACTGCTTCTAACAAGTAAAAATCCATTCAAAAATAGAAATTGTAAGAGTTTAAAATCACGATTGAAGCTAATAACCTACGTGCTAACTGCTAGCCATAGAAGTTAGCACGTATAAAATACTGCGATACGATGATACAGCACATCTTGAATCCATGAGCTATGGGATAAAAGGTAGTTGAGACCACTTCTGCATGACAACATTACTTTATTCCCAGCCATCTAACAGCATTTGTGGGTCCGGGGTTGTCCCTCCGTAATTAGCCAGGAATAAGCCACTTTCCTCTACTTTCATCAAAACAATCCGTAGTTTCTGCACTGAAGCTGCGCATGCTGGTACACATAGTTCTTATGCTTCGCGGACACAGACAGCCCTCTACAGCAAATATATGTTTAAAGTTTGTCAACTTTCCACTGATCAAAATAATCTATTTTGCAGCTTTCCCAATCTATATGTGTGTTCGCTTCTGCCAGTTTGTGGTCCAAAACTCCAGAATGCATTGCGTGTAACGCAATACCGAAATGGCTTATCCTGCACACATGCATACGCTTAACAGACATTGGTGAAGAAGCTGAATGGAAAATGGAAGCTAAACGAAAGGAGTTTGAAACAGCCTCTCCTGCAGAAAGGGCACATTACCAAACAAAACAATTGTCATGACTCTCGTCACCCAGCTACATTAACTCCCTCATCATCATCCACACCTGTCTCCAATCAGCATCCACTAACCTCACGTCCTTTTAACCAGTTCATATTCCCTCAGTCAGCGCTGGCTCATTATTGATAACTACCATGTGTGTTTCCCTGCCATTCTCCCTCCTGCTATCCTGTGTTTCCTGTCCTGTCCGTTGAGACCACCACCACCACCATCATCAGGACCATCATCATCATCATCATCATCATCATCACCAGCTGCACTTCAATAAGTCTGTTCAACTTACCTGCTTCTTTGATTGGGTCCATACTGCACACCACACAATCCCTGATAGAATGATCCGGTCGGTAAAGATGGACCCAGGGAAGCTCGAGACTCAGTGCTCGCCCAGGAGATCACCGCCCTGAATAAAGATGTCTGGGTTAACCTTTCCGCCTCCCCTCATGTTCCTCTACAAATCTACGGAGCAGAGGAGATTCTCAAGGTGCTCCCTCACTTCCAGAATGGGTTCTCTGCATGTGATCTCACTGCACTGTGAAATGAGGCTGAGCCAGTTTGCCAGGAACCGTGGGAGGAGATGACCTGTTGACCTTCTCCGCCTACAACGTCCAACCGCAGGTGGAGGGACTGTTTACGGGAGTGGGGAACAGATCACCGCTCCCATGATGACTGCCATCATGGGCGCTGCAGCTGTGGGCAATACTCCGCTGACGGCCACTGCACCCCTACCGCCTCAGCGCAGACTGTTGCGCCATCATGGAGGAGTCGCTTCCAGAATGGAAGCATGAGCTGCCTCCTCAATTTTTGGTCCTCCCTGCCGTCTTCTGTGCACTGGCTCCACCCACTTCTGCTCTACTTCATACCTCACCTGCTCCAGCTGGCTGCATACCCTAGAAGAGTCATGGAAGGGTCCCTTCCAGAATGGAAGTGTGAGCTGTCTGCTCAACTTTGTACCTCCCTGCCATCTTCCGCGCACTGGCTCCACCCACTTCTGCTCTACTCCATTCGTCACCTGCTACAGCTGGCTGGATACCATTCAACTCAACCCCTGATTCCATTCCATTCTGCTCAAACCCAGTTCCTCCTCCAGTAAGTTTAATTCATTCTCCAATTAGTTCAATGTCTCCTCTTTTCAGCTCAGTTTCTCCTTCAAACAGCCCAGTTATATCCCCATTCTCAGCCAACTCCATCAGCCAGCCAGTTTCAGAACCAGAAATAGTTTCAGAACCAGAACTAGTTTCAAAACCAGAACTAGTTTCAGAACCAGAACATGGTTTCAGAACCAAAATTAGAACCAATTCCATAACCAGTTCCAATTTCAGAACCAGTTCCAGAGCCAGTTCCAGTCAGCCAGTCGCTTCAGTTGTTGATCCAGTCATCCAGCCTGCTTCAGTTGGTGATCCAGTTACCCAGTCTGCCCCAGTTGGTGTTCCAGTCAGGCCGGCTCTTTCTGCCTGTGAGCCCGCCAGCCAGTCTGCTCCTGCCTGTGAGCCCATCAGCCAGTTTGTTCCTGTCTCTTGAACAGGTCAAAGCCTGCCACCATCATGGCCGCCATCTTCCTGGCCTGTACAACAGCAGCTCTTCAGCCTCTGATGGCTCACCCGAGGTCACCAGTGCTGCCAGAGGAGAACCAGCACAAACTCTCCCAATTCTTATTACCCATGCCAGCACCCTGTCTCCAGGCCACCATGTCCGCACCTTGCCTGGACCTCGGGGTCTTGGCACTAGAGTTCCCGGAGGAGGTCAGGGGTGGCCCTCCCCTGAAATCAGAACTCCTGGAGGAGGTCGAAGAAGACCTACCTCTGCTCTCAGCACACTTGCTGCCAGGGTCTGTGGTGGCTGCTGTCTTCTTGGGCATCACAGCAGCAGCCCCCCAGCACCTTATAGACCACGGGAGTCCCATGTGCTGTTCAGGAAGAACCATATGCTGGCCTATATCCCTCCAGTTTTCAAGTCTGCCAGCCTCCAAGCCTCCAGTTTCAGGCCCGTCGGCCTCCAAGCATCTAGGCCCAGCCCTATTGGCCACCCTCCTTCGTTGCCACCAGCCGGGACCAGCCAGGCTTTTCTGTCCCCTCTGCTGATCAACCAGGCTCCTCCGCCAACGACCAGACAAGCTCCTCCGCTATTGTCTCATCCTTAGGTTAGGACCACCGGGTCATCCGCCCAACTTCTGTCCCATTAGGGGACATCTATACAGCTCTCCGTTGTATCTCCATGTCCTCAGGGGAGGAACACCAGGCCGTCCACCCTATTTCCATCCCGCCAAGGGACGTCCATCCAGAGTTCCGCTGGATCGCCAGGTCCTCAGGAGATTGACATGTCCTGCCAGAGGACACCTGCCAAACCGTCCACCCTTCACCTGTCCATCCAAAGGACGCCACCCAGGCTGCCCGCCCAACACCCGCCCATCCACAGGACGCCAGATGGGCCATCCGCCTGACTGCCTTCAATCCAGAAGATGCCACCCGGGCCGTCTGCCCGAATTCCAGGTCCTCAGGGGCCCCCCTCCGGGCTGTCCGCCCGACCTCCAGGGTCATCACTACAGAGACAAGGGCCCTCAGCATCTGGGATCTGCCTTTAAAGGGGGGAGTCCTGTCATGACTCTTGTGATCCAGCTCCATTCACTCCCTCATCATTATCCGCACCTGTCTCCAATAGGCATCCACTCACCTTATAACCAGCTCAGGTTCCCTCAGTCAGCGGCGGATCATTGTCGATGTCTACCGTGTGTGTTTCGCTGCCGTTCTCTCTTCTGCTGTCCTGTGTCTCCATTCCTGCTGTCGAGATCGCCATCATCATCTTCACCACCAGCTGCACTTCAATAAAAGTCTGTTCAATTTACCTGCTTTGCGATTGGGTCCATACTCCACACCGCATAATCCCCGACAACCATTTTCAGACACATGCTACAAGAGTGAGCTACTAGTCATATATGGAGACATTCAAGATCAAGAGGCAAACTTTTCTAGACATACGTATTGCAAAACTTTGGTGATGATGAGTGGAATTAACACTTTTGAATGCCTTGCAGCACCCTCAGCTATGTATTAAGTTTGGTTAAGCCTGCTATGACGCAGAAAAAACACAATGGCAAAGACCGAATTAACACTCCCGCAGGCTGTTCATTGTTATCTAGTGGTACGCTTCACTGAGCAATTACAGGACCATAAGCTATCTATTTGGTGAAGGTTTGTCCACATGCGCTCTGAAGGAGCATGTGCTGAAGCATTTTATTTCACTACCAAAGTTTGACCAGCTACAACGGACACTGGATGGATTTGCTGGCAGCCACATGGATTTGATGGCAGCCACATTCCAATCATTGCCCCAAGGGACGATCAAGCATCGTATTAAAACACAAAAGGATGGCATTTCATTGTGCTACAGGCTGTTGTCGATCACAACTTCTAGTAAGAGTGCATATGCATGTTCGCATAGTTTTCATCTTTAAAGATAAATAATTTTTTCTAAGCCGAGAAGGAACATATTAAATATGTTGAATTCAAAAGTCTTTATCTAAACAGAGTGTAATTGAAGTGTTTCAGGAATTAGTCAAGTGTCCTCTTTTTTGGAAGTCAAAGTATGGTCACCCTTTAATAAATCAAACTGACCAGATTCAAGAGTTCACAAAACCTTGTTTTTATTTTGTTTATCTGGCCAAAATACCAAACATTAAAGGGACTAAAAGTGACAAAGCAGGAGTGTCCCAATCCACATTTTAGGCCTCTGATCCTGATCCAATCTTTTAACCTCAAACACGATCCAGCAGAGGGTTTATTGTTGCATGTAAATGCCAGAAAGTGAGGTTCTATGGCTGTATTATATAGTTCAAAGTACAGTTAAAAATATTGGTTGAAGATTACCCATATTAGAACTCTGTCTAATCTTTTGATGCTGATTTGTGGTAATAAGAGTCCTTGTTTGCCCCACTAGGAAGGTTTGAATTATTGCTCAGTTACCATCAAACGTAGCTAGGAGGAACTGTAAAATAATATAAAATATAATATATATATAATAATGCATCTAAAATAATCATATACCCATTGTAATAAACAGTGACCAGTGATCTATACTTTCCACATCCAAACTTGACAAATGTTCTACAAAGGTCCAAAATCAGTGCAGTCATACCTCAACGTCTGCAACATGTTATACTCAGATGTAGATTAAACATCATTTTACTTTTCTATAAATTTAAGGACACCGTAAAATACATATTGTTTTATTTTAGTAGTTCATTTGTAGATCAAAGACAACGGGATGAAATAAAAAGCCACAAAATTCCACATCACATAAATTTTTTTTTATGGATCATACAATACAGATCACCTGGGAAATAGGAAAACATATTCATAACTTTGTTAACACAGTCTCTGATGGGAGATCTTGCAATTCTGGAAACTTGCTGGACCTTAATGTGAAGACAATTGAAATAATGCTTTATAATAGAAATCCCGAAGTGCTAAATAATCAATAGAAAATACTAATTCAGGTAGTTTACTTTCTGAAGGAAACTCCCAAATGGCAAGATTAATAAATTACAGTAATAACTTTGACTGTATCATTTAACTTTATACTTTGAAATGTCATTGTTCAAAGTAACGTTTAGCCTACTAACATTAGCTAATGTTAGCCAAACTCAGCACATTTCAGTTGTCTGCATTATTTTTTGTGGTTCATTCATGTCAAACGTTAATCTAATAATACAAAATATGCTTACCCAATGGGAGATTTTTTTTAAATAATATCGATATAACTCTATACTTGCTCTCTTCCTGGTTGATCTAGTGCTAAAGTTCCAGTGTCTATGGGGAGAACATGTTAGCATCTCGTGAGATCAGAATCAGAATCAGCTTTAATGGCCAAGTATGACACATACAAGGAATGGGGATGGCTAGTGTGACGTCACGACATCACTTCCGTGTCCAACCCGCCGCTGCTCCTAATGTAAACACAATGGCAGTACCCAAGGACCTGATCACTTTTTATAATTATGCTACAGCACAAGAACCGGTCACCTTTTATACAGTGACAGCCTACTTTACCGACTTCCCCAAGTCTGTTCAGAAGGGTCTTAACTCATATAATACAAATAGGGTTATATCAGTTTCATTGTCAAGTGGAAGTATGTCAGGGAAAGTCCAGACCTCCATGAAAAAAAAAAGCTACGATGTTGAGGTGAAAAAGTAAGGATGTTGGTTAGGTAACGTTAATGTAAAGAAATGATGACATTGCTGACTGTCTTTTAGCAGTGTTGTGGTTTGGTGAGGGTCAGCTAGCTTAGTTGTTTTCAGGGTAACAGCTTAACATACTGATGTAAACAGGCTGTGCATCGCTGATTCCCTTAGGTTTCTGAGGGTTTGATGATGAGGGTTAGCTAGCTAAGTTGTTTTCACTCAGGTACACGTTGAACGACAGGAGGTGAAGGCAAGTACCTGCTCTTGTGCTATCGGGAGGGCCAAGTGTCACCATGTAGCAGCCCTGCTGATTTGGGCAGAAAAGAACCTAACCCGCACGGATGTCGAGTGTGTGTGGAAGAGGGCACCGACACCCAAAACAGATGAGGTCACAGCAAAGAGGGTGTCTGTGATTGCACCTTCCACATCTCAAGGTCTGTACATTCATTCATTCAGAGTTATCAATCATGATTGTAGTTTTATTATTACAGAGAAATCATGATCCCAACCGATTCTATCCTAAGTTTTAGTGGATACTAAAAGCTAAGTTCGATCTGGCTTTAGTGTTAATGGTAATGCTACTGACAGCAGATACAGTACATGAGATAGGAGATTGTTTCAATTGAGAACATTATAATCTATTTTATTAACCCTTTTATGCTATTATTTCAGCTGGAATAAAACGACCTGTCATCCAGGTGGACAGAGAGTGGAAACTGTACTCCTTGGCACAGCTGGGCTGTTTTACAGGTCTGGCTTGGATTTTGGCACCAGAAACACATCAGGTTTGACTTCTGTCTTTTGTATTTTTGCGTTGTCACATCATACTATAACAGAAACATGACAATAACACTACATTAAATCAGTTACAAATTAGCTAAGTGTAACTGAGTTATTCAATTTGACATACCCAGATATAAACCATTGCAAATCAGACATCAAACTGTTTACACTTTGAATGTATTTTGTTTTTACTGTGGGGTCCATATCTTACTGAACATCATTGACCAAAATTCTCTGTGTTATTTCACCATATTTGTCTGTTTTACTTCAAATTCAGACCCCCCCGATCAAGACCTTTGATGGGGTAGTGACCAGCCCAGATTACAGCAATGCAGAGGACAAAGCTCTGTATGTGCTTTCATTGCTTGCTGTCAGCCCACAAGAGAAAGAAGCCATTGAGAGAGCCACAGTTGGGCAAACTACGAATGCCTTATGGTAATGATACATACAAAGATAGTCTCTTTTGATTTAAGGTGTACAGTATTGACTAGCTTTCTCTCCATTAGAGCTGAAAACATCCCTGTGTGCAACATGGACAAAATGCACCTGTGTTGCAAGTGGCTTTAGGTTAACTGTTAACCTTTTCTTTTAACAGGATGGCATATCGGCAGAAAAGACTCACAGCAAGCAATTTCGGTTTGGTTTTGGCAGCAGTGAAGCGCAACTCTTACCCTCCTTCCTTGTTCAAAACCATGCTTGGCCAATACAACCTCAAACATGGATCTCATGTACGTGATGGGCACTGAGTGATTGTAATTGAAGCATACAGTGGGTACCACTTGGAATTGTCCGGTTTCACAAGTGATTCTCACAGGACCTGTAATGATCTTTTATTTATGTCACCAGTGAAGCTGAAATGACCCAAACAACCACAAGGAATATGTTGTTAGTTGTACATTATTAGATGTAATACATTATACGTTATAAGTTGTAATACATTTCACGCAGCTGCGTGACTCACAAAGCATGAATGAAGTGGCCACTTCTAAATGGGATCCACTGTACTTCCATACTATATATTAGGGATGCACCGATACCAGTATCGGGTAGCGGCCCCGATACCGTCTAATGTACATGTATTGGTACGGGTTAAAGTTACCCAATACCATGAACCGATACTTAAAATATGGACAATCTGCAATATATAAAAAAAAATAATTTTTTCACCAGAAATTTTAGTTTTGTGGTCATTTTATATTTTACATCTGTTAATTTGTCTTAGTTATGTTTAGTTAGTAAAGTCTGGTGCCTTTGGTCTCTTCAAGAAAGATATAAAGGGGAAGGTATATATTTTATTAATTCAGAAATGGTATCGGTTTGGTATCGGATATCGACAGATACACAAAGTTCAGGCATCGGTATCGGGACTGAAAAAGTCGGATCGGTGCACCCCTACTATATATACAGTATAATGTATGTATTTGAAAAGACTAAATAAAAACAGGAATAAATAAATAATTAATAATACTTTGATGTCAATGTTATGACTATAATATAGGAATGCATACTACATCCAGTTAAATTTGTAGTATGCAAGGTCACCAGTTTTGTGTCGTTTAGTATGTACGTATGCAATACTGAATGTAGGGATACTCTTCAAGATTACACATTTTCCCTTCCTTGCCCCCAGGCTCGTGATTATGGAATCCTCCATGAGCCAAAGGCAAAGCAGGAATATATGGAGCGCACTGGTGTGACCATCACTGACCATTACTCAAGTGTTTCTGTATACTGACATCTGCACAACTGCACCTGAACTGGACTGGCAGACATTATACTTTTTTATACCATTATATTTTACCTTAGTTCTTCTTTTAAATTTTTATACTGTATTTTCCCTGCATGCCCCTGTGTTCCCGTAAGCTGCTGGAACTGTGAATTTCTCTTGGAGATGAATAAAGTATCTATCTATCTATCATCCAGGACAAGGGAGTGTTCCTTTCTGACAGCGGCCTGGTCGGTGGCTCTCCAGATGGAATGGTGGCCGATGACCTCATCATTGAGGTGAAATGTCCCTATTCAGCCAGAACCATAACCAACCAGCAAGCAGCGAAGAGAAAGGACTTTTTTCTAGAACTAGATGAAGTCACTGGCTTACTGAAATTCAAGCAAACTAACAAACACTGGCATCAGATTCGGGGCCATCTGCATGTGACAGGAGCCAACAGTTGCCATCTTGTGGTGTGGACACCTTTAGACCTTACAATCCTGCTCATCCATAAAGACCCAGCATGGGCTAACAACATCAACATTTTAGCAACATTTTATAAGGATTGTTTCCTACCTCGCATTTTGTCAGAAATGTCTAAAATGTAAAATGGTTAGTGTACTGACCCTGCATTCATGACCTATTGTAGTGCAGTCGCTTGTTTGGCCACCAAAGTATTTTTGGCTGTTTTGTTACACATTCATCACACAGTACATAACACACCACACAGTCAGATGCCATTTACACTGTTGCCCTTGTTCTCTTTAAGGGTAAAGCCTCATTTTATCATCATTCATGATATTTTGTCAAATCAAAATATATCTTGTTCTACTGCGTGGTCTTTCATATTTTGTTGTGCTTGCTTTGAGTCAGGCGCGTGTGGTATCAAGAGCGATCAAATTGAAATGTTCACAGTTAACAATAAACTGACTGGGAGTGAGAAAAACAGATTTTTTTTTTTGTCTGCTAGTTCAGCTTGTTTTGCACATAGCCTGTCAAAGTGTATGTCAGAGTAATTCCCTCAATTATTCATCCCACTGATGGTGGCTTTAACTCAGTGATTTGGATATGACAGACAAAAATATAGACATGACTAAAACAATAAGATTTATTTTTGAGACAGACAATTCATGCTATTTCACAGAGAATGGGCTTCTGTAAACTCGTAAGACAAACATACTTTCACGATCTTGTTTGCATGCTTCTTATATTGGTATGGGATGTAGTTCAAAATGTGAAACGATTTCAAACGTTGCACGGGCAATGAGTCTGTTGTGGTTAACTTCCTGCACTGTAAACTGTCCATTGACAAGGAACGTTGGGATGTTAAGTGAAACTCCCTCAGGCAAAATGTCACGAATAGTGAATCCCTTATCTGCCATCACCATGTCACCTGGTTCTAGATGTTGGAGTACTCCGCAGACAGCTGTTATCATCTTGTCAGAGGTACTTCCACTGTATAAGTCACTGGCAAAGGGTTATAACGCCATTGGGAGCCAGACCGATCAGGGCTTTAAGTGTGGTGCGTCCTTTGTAATGACTGTACAGATGACTCTGGGTGTCCAGTCTTTCTGTGTTGGATACGGCCACTTCAGTACAGTCGAGCAGAATCCGACAGTCGGGAAATGAGTGGAAACAATTTGGCAGGGATGTTTGGTTCTTAATTCTGGAGGGGATGTTGTTTTCCATTATGCCGACATACAAAATGTCGTATAGTGAACTGCTGATGGTGGTGAAGATGTTGGTGACTGTGGCACGGCAGCAATTAAACCGTGTTGCAAGGTCTAGGATGCCACAATTCAGTCGGAGCTTCATCAAAGTCAGGAGTGGCTGATTAATAAGGGGCATAATTTGGACATTCCAATCAAAGTGGTACTGGATATCAAATTTGGAGAGTAGGGCCTCTAAAAAGAGGACAGTTTCAGCATCTGGCAAGCCAGTGTAATAATTGACTTTGTCAGGGTGGGAGGAGATGTAACTGAACGAAAATGTCTGTTTTTGTTTGTCCAATTCTCGTTTCAGTTCTTCATTTTCTTTTTTAAGCATATCATTTTCAATTTCAAGCACCACAGCACTTGAAGTACCAGGGGTCTGTGTAGTAATGTCAAGGTGGGTTGGGCCTGGTCCAGCTGGTCTTTCATCCTCCACGCTCGCAGGGACCATTCCTTTTTTACGTTTGATGGGGATGTGGTCGGGGAAAGCCTATTCGTCATTCCATGCAAACCGTGTTGGCCCAGCTGCTTTGCCATCAGGAAAATGCCACCCACAGACCCTTGAGTTGGAGTTTGGGTTGAACTTGTCCCGCCTGCAAAACAAAAAATAAAGTAACTAAGTTACATCTCAGGCTCCCTCCAACTTGCAGAACCAACTTCTATTATCAGATGTGTTGTTTAGCTTGGTCTAGTAGCAGGATTATAAAAGTTTTTAAATTTTCATTAGTTGTAGTTTTTATTTAGTTTTGACTTAAGATTTCAAATTCTATTTAGTTTTAGTTAGATTTTATTATTTTTTAGGTAGTTTAGATTAGTTTCAGTTTTAAAAAAAATGCTTTGTTTAAGTTTAGCTTTTATTAGTTTCAGTTATAGTTTTAATCTTTTCCTTAAACAAGACAAAAAAATAAGAAATGTATAACAAAATCTCAGAAAATGATTATGCTTTTTAACACTGTATTGACATGGGCCAGATTAACAACCATACAAATCAAGCAAGTATAAAATATATATAGCAGAGTTATGGAAACACAATAACAGCACCTGTGCATTAAAAAGCCAAACAGTTAATGCAGGGGCTACAGTTCTATAAAAACACTGTGTGGCATCATAAAACAAAAGCCAAGCTGTCTTAAGTACTATGATGCTTTTGATCATTTTGCACATTTGTGCTTTCTCTCAACTTTCACTGATGTGACGCTAGGTGGACTGCAGCAACACAGACGACTTGACTGACATCGGACAATCATAATGCAGTACAGCCAGTAAAAACCACCAACAATAGGAAACTAGAGTCAGTCAGTCTAAGGATTTCCTATGCAGCACAGACACTGGCTGTGCAACATTTACTGGGAGCAGTTCAAGAACGATAGCGATAACCTTGAAAACACGTTGAAGTGCTGACAAAACAAACAACTAGCATAGCTAGTAGTACCTAGCTAGTAACGTTAGCTCGTCAGTAATCGCTATCCGGTTATTATTTTTGTTATTAATGTTCATCATTTGAGATCCAACTTACCGTATCAACTTCAGCCATCTGTTCTTTTCTTTTTCGTCGAGGGGAAGTCGATAAAAAGAGATTGTTTTGTTTACGTAGTTTCTGTTATTGCAACAGCGGACACAGCACTGCACCATTTTAATACCGCTGTAGTCCAGCGAATGGACACGGAAGTGACGTTTTTAGATATGATGACGTAGCGCCTAGCCATCCCCATTTGACTCCGGTAGCTTTTCTCACTAATACAGACTTACATAAGTGGAATAAAAAATGGATACTATAAATAAATAATAATAAAGGATAATATATACACCTAACCGGGGTTATTGTACAGTGAGCATATACAGCAGTGCAGAGTTTTAGTTTATTATTCATGTGAATGGACTCACACTCTGTGACTACACAGAATTCATCAGAGCGACAGCCTAGGGGAAAAAACTGTTCTTGTGTTGGGTGGTTTTGGCGTACAGCGCTCTGTAACGCCGGCCTGAGGGGAGGAGCCTAAACAGATTGTGGCCAGGGTGAGAGAGGTCTGTGGTGATTTTCCTGGCCCGCTTCCTGACCCTGGAGCGGTACAGGTCGTGAATGGAGGGAAGATCATTACCTATGATCCTGTCTGAGGACCTGACTGTTCTCTGTAGTCTGTCCTTGTGTTGCCTGGTGGCAGATCCAAACCAAACAGAGATGGATGAGGTCAGGACAGACTGGACTATTGCTGTGTAGAATATGGTCAGCAGTTCCTGAGGCAGGTTGAACTTTCTGAGCTGACGCAGAAAGTACAGCCTCTGCTGGTCCTTCTTCCTTATACAGTCAATGTGGGCGGTCCACTTCAGGTCCCGTGTGATGGTGGATCCTAGGAACCTGAAAAGCTCCACTGTGGGGACTGACCTGTTGAGGATTATGAGAGGAGATGTTGATGGGGGTCTCTTCCTGAAGTCCATTGTCATTTCCACAGTTTTGAGCGGGTTTAGCTCCAGGTGGTTCTGACTGCAGCAGAGGACCAGCTGTTCCACCTCCCTTCTGTATGCAGACTCGTCGCCGTCACGGATGAGTCCAATGATGGTGGTGTCATCTGCAAACTTCAGGAGTTTCACAGAAGAGTCCCTTGACGTGCAGTCAGTGGTGTAAAGGGAGAAAAGCAGTGGGGAGAGAACACATCCCTGGGGGGCGCCGATGCTGAGGGACCGGGAGCTGGATATGAAGTTACCCAGTTTCACCTGCTGCCTCCTATCAGTCAGGAAACTGGTAATCCACTGACAGGTGGAGGGAGGCACGGTGAGCTGGGACAGTTTTTGATGGAGGAGCTCTGGGACGATGGTGTTGAATGCAGAGCTGAAGTCCACAAACAGGACCCGAGCGTAAGTCCCTGCAGAGTCTAGGTGGTGCAGGATGTAGTGAAAAGCCATGTCCTCACAAAAGCTGCTGTAAGAAGTCACAGTGTCAGTCAGTTCGTCCAGGTCTGAGGCTGCTGCTTCAAAGACGCTCCAATCAGTGCAGTCAAAGCAGGCCTGTAACTGCATCTTTGACTCATCTGTCCATCTCTTTACAGTTCTTACTACAGGCTTAGCAGATTTCAGCTTCTGCCTGTAAGATGGGAGGAGGTGGACCAGGCAGTGGTCACAAAGTCCCAAATCAGCACGTGGGACAGAGCGATATGTATTCTTTATTGTGGTGTAGCAGTGGTCCAAAGTGTTCATGTTCCCTGGTTGGGCACGTCACGTGTTGTCTATATTTAGGCAGTTCAAGTTTGAGATTTGCTCTATTAAAATCCCCGAGAATGATTAGCAGAGAGTCCGGGTGAGTTTTCTCCACGTCTGTGATCTGTTCGGCGAGCTGATGTAACGCCTCCGTTATGCACGCCTGCGGTGGAATGTATACAGCAACCAGCACAAAGAAAGCAAACTCCCGCGGTGAATAAAATGGTCTACAGTTTATGAACAACGACTCCAAGTGAGGACTGCATGTCTTCTTTCACATTGTGACATATGTACAACAACCACGTTCCTCCTCCCTTTAACTTCCCAGACAGTTCCGCGCAACGGTCTGCTCAGAACAGCTGGAAGCCCGGCAGCTGTAGTGCGCTGTCAAGGATGTGTTTGCTGGACCAGGTTTCAGTGAAGCAAAAGGTGGCAGAACGGCGAAAGTCTGAGTTCTTTGATAGGAGAAGGAGCAATTCTTCCATTTTATTAGACAGAGAGTGGACGTTCCCCAGATGTATGGATGGGAGAGCGGTGCGTAATCCCCGCTGTCGCAACTTGACGAGCACTCCAGCTCGTTTCCCTCGTTGGCATCTCCGTCTAAATCCACAGAGCGCTGCTGGAATCTCTGGATAGACCTATCTTCAGGAGTTCCTCTCTGCTAATTTTAATAGCAGAGGGAGTGCAGAAACCTATGCCAAAAAGTAAAAATGTAACAAGTACTAGGGAGCAAAGTACCGAGGCGTCCATCCGCAGGCGCCATTTTGATAATCAAGGGGGACTCATTAATCTATCATATTGCAAGATTATGTAATATTGTGAGATCTTTTATTAGTCATTGAAATAATTACCTTAATGAAGTGGCTTTGCATCACTGGGTACTTCATAATTATAATTATTTAAACAAGTAAAAGTAAATATATACACTTTTTACACAAATTGCGTATTTCATAAAGATAATTTCTGTTGGGTTTTCTTTTGTCATAACCGCAAATTAAAGCTTACATCAAATTCTACAAAAAATGTGCTCACCAGAAGAAAAAAGACAGTTTTGGAATGGTCTAGATAAAGTTCAGGGCTGAGTTTGACAGAGCAGCTGTGGGGTTTTGGAATCAAGATGTCTACACAATTGGATAGTTTTGGAGAACTTTTGTAAGACAGAGTTTGTGAATATTGACTCGTCAAAATGTAGGAATGGTGAGTAGAAGGGTGGTAGTAGCCGACGACCTAAAGGCGTCTCTCTACTGGTACAATTCGACTCGACTCGGATCGACTCATCTTCAGTACCTTTTACTCTCCACTCGCAGAAGTCTGGCTGAGCCGCTCCAAGCCGCACCGAGCCGATACTATTTTTCGTACCACCTCAGCTGTGGTTCCATCCGCGCTGAACTGGTACTGAAAAGCGACGTCAGACGGCTGTCAGTCACTGATTGGCTGGAGGGCGGAGTCACTGGACAGTAACTTGACAGCGTCTTTTAACAACAAACCGACCGCCATTTTGAAACCTCACTACAGCGAGTGGATGTGTTTAGTATTTGCTGAACAACAAAGACAATGTTAAAAACCAGTGCTGTGATCCAAACGGAGTTTCAGCATTTCTGAGTTTGTTGGCTGAAGAGAAGATTCAGTGTGAGCTGGATGGAGCTGCTCGCTGTGAGAGGGTTATCAAGGAGGAGTCGGAGCTGATCGTGGTTCATAGCCGACGGCTCTAACCTGCAGGCCCAAGCAGAGAAACGGAGAACGGCGAAGCCCTGAACTCGCTGTCTCGCACTCTTGGTAAGAAGCAAATTTAATGCCCCTGTATATTGTGTTCACAATATAAACCTATTCAGCTGCATATTATCTTCAGTATGACAGTTCTTTTTATTATCAGTTATCCAAATTAGTTCTGATACCGTTTTTGTTTTTGTAAATATGAATGACCTACTTACGTTTTCTGCAGCACAGTGAGACATATGTTTGTATTCCTTAATTTTAATTCTTAGTGTATGTTTTAAATGCACTGTAAGCATAGTACTTTAAAAAAATATCTGCTAACCATTGCAGCGGGATCAACACCTTCTCCTGATGGAGCAGAAACAGGAAACCGGCTTGCGGAGGGTGGAGATGACACGATGCCTTGAATCTGCCTTCAATCAAACCTTCCTGGTATGCTGCAGACTAAACCATGACCCACAGACATGTGATACTGGACTTTGCTTCTAAACTTTTTCTATACCTGTCCAATAAAAATGTCCAAGCTATACGCTTGTATTATCATTTGCAGTTTAATTACACGCTGGTTGGTGGAATCATTTTACCTAATTATGTCTGGCATCAGGGTTCAGCAACATTTGCCCTGGCTGTTAAAGTAGAAACGTCTTGCGCTGCTAAATAAGTAAACTGCATACATTTGAAAGCTGCTGAAAAGCCTAAGCCTACTCAAAGATGGGATATCTGTAAGTGGTGATTTTAAAAAACTGAAAACATTTTCAAAGCACACAGCTTTATAACAAAACATACAGTTGTGGTTTGTAATTCATAGAATTCGTAGCATGTATATGGCAACTCCTTTCTTTAAGGGGACACAGAGGCGAAAAGCTGCATCGCTCCAGCGCTGGACATAGTTTGCTGCACATGTAGATGAATTTGTTCCGACATCCTGAAGTTCTGCAGCCACTGAGCTTCGGTGAAACTCAGAAGAACGTCTCATCACTGCAAGACCCAGTTAAACAACCAAACCGACGGTCGGCTGCGACAACTTCACAGAGAATTCATCTGAAACACACACACACAGAATACTTATTAATAAAGCCAACTTGTTAGCATAGGTTTTTACGCTGGGCTTTAGCGAATAAATAAATATCCAGAGCATTTTTATAGCCCACCACATCAGGGTAGTGTTTGCATCGGCTTACCCACACATGCTGCCGGGGTCCTGTCGCGTCATTCTCCTGCAGAACTTTTCACACTCGTTTATACTACACCGTGTTTTTCCTTGCAGTGTGCAGCTTTTCCAGGGTCTTTATTCTTCGATTAGAGAGGCTTTCTCTTTGACGTGCATCTACAGAAATCCACAAACTGAGCAAAAGGCTCAGGATCGCTAGTGAAGTCGCCATTATTCTGCTTCCTCTACGAGCCTTTGTTTACTTCCCTCTACGTACTCTGGGGCCGCCCACCATATGACGCACCCGCTCACTTAAACGGTCTGGTTTGTTGCAACTGTGAAGCAACACTTGACAAGTCGAGTCGCGTTACCGATAGTAACGGTACAGTACGGCTCGGCAAAAGGTACTAGTGGAGAAACGCCTTAAGTCGGTTGGCGGGGGGAGACGGCTGTGACAAGACAAAGACAAGACACTTACAGATTACATTTATATCCTGCGTGATTAAAACTTCTATTGAATAATCAAAACCTTTATCAATGTAAACTTTTTGTCTTGCATTGTGAAAAGGTTTCTCTTTCTTATCTGGTGGCCTCCAATCTGGTTGACAGGGGATACCCCCTCTTCGGCTCAGCTGTGGAACCGAGGAGCTGGATTTATATTTCCGTTTAAATCTGTTTTCTGTCTGAACATTCCAAACTTTGGTTTTATTCCCACCCCCCTTTAAGACTGGGTGGACACGCATCTCCCAAGAGTCAAGAGGGATGCATCTTTGCCCATCAAATCCAGTTAAGTCCAGAGCTAGGTTATCTTTGGTGGAGAAAACAGCACTGGAAAGTATCTCAATTTAAAATGTTTCTTTGGTTACTTTAGGAGAAACCAGGGAAGACCATGTGTTTGGGATCTGTCGATTAGTTATTTTCTTGGAAATCGTAGCAAGACCTAAAACAATAAAGTAAACTGAGACCATTTGCAGTAGTTGCAACTGTTTTTGTATAAGTAAAAATTGGAAACTTTCAGTCATCAGTCCAGCGAGGTTGTTTGGGGTGGGCATGAAATATTTTCTGTTCTCTAGGGGGGCGGGGGTTCGGAGCATGGCAGAAAATAATTGAGAAACACTGAGTTGCACAAAGAACAGAGACCAGAAAACGCCCGAGTTTGAAAAAGCCCAACAACCATACGTCATAATGCTAACTTAGCATTTACGGCCTCACCTACTTAGCTTTAGACCACCCACTGTAATGTCGTTTTTGGCAACTTGAAGGCCTAGCCTATTGCAGCTGCTAGATGCTTCAGACCTTACATTACAGGCTTTACCTCGAGGTTTGCATCGAACTTTAATTATTTATTTCAATAAGGAAAAAAAAAATTTAGATTGCCGCCTGTTTTTTGTCAGAAAGTAAGATTAGGGCTACTGTGCAACCTGTAGATGTATCAGTGGAGTCAAAGATCTGTTATACCCTTGTGCCCTGCTCCTGTCCTGACCCTGTCTGTGTGAGTGTCCCGGCAAGATGGCCAAGTACCGAAAAGCACATAAGGGAAAAAGCACACTATGCGCTGGTGAAAAGCTTTGTTGAACACTATGTGGAATAGCCTGCAGAGTTAATTTAGTTGGATGACTGACGGTATTTATTGTCACAAGTTCTCTGCTTTTGAAGGTTGTGTTTTTCAATTAAGATGCACTGCAAACTGGCTTTTAATTTTTGAAACCGCATAAGTAGTCTAGTCTAGTAGTCATTACTTTTATGTAGAGGTAACAATGTAACATAACTAATTACTTTTAAGTGATGATAACCTTGTAACCTTACTAACTACTTTTCGAGCAACTATACCAAAACTAACTATAGGCTTTATCAAAAAGCAACGTTTTAAGCTTGGTCTTAAAAATAGACAGGGTGTCTGCCCCACTGACTAAAACTGGGAGCTGGTTCCACAGAAGAGGAGCCTGATAACTAAAAGATCTGCCACCCATTCTACTTTTAGAAGTCGTAGGAACTACCAGTAAACCTGCAGTCTGAGAGTGCAAAGCAAGGAAGCCTGGTGTGGGCAGGGAGGAGATGGAGGAGAGAGAACACCTGGAACATGTGACTTAAAGCAGCAACGGGAGAGTGCTTAGACGACGCTTCGAGCCCCAGTGCGAGGAGGGGAAAAGGGAGAAGGAGGAAGCAAGGTCGAGCAGCCACGAGATGTGGAAGGGAGGGGCAAAAGATCCGTCCAAGAGAGCTGGGACAGGGGGATCGTAGCCAGGGAAGAAGCTAGGCCAAAAAAAGCCGGACATGGCGGGAAACCTCACATTCCAAGCTCATGTATGATGTATTTGGTTGCATTACCACTGAATCATGTAAAAGCACCTTGAATCACTTTATGTTGAAAGTGTTCTATATAAAAAAAATAGTGTTGCCTCGCCTTGCCTATCGTGTCTGTCGCTCAAGTTGGAAAAATCTGAACTTTGGCTTCAAGTCGCGCCGCAAAAACCAATCAGGTGAAAGGGGTGACAGTGATGCTTTGACTGCGTGAATGGACGCACAGCATCAGCAGGATATGGATACTGTTAAACACCATGGCTAATCACCTTGAGCTACATGACAAAAGCTGTTTTCTATACAGAGACAGGAATAAAAAAATAAACATTATAAAGAGGTTTAACTTTTGAGACAGGAAAGCTCTTAAGATGTTTGTGGAATGGCTCTTAAAAGAGCCGTTGTGGCCGCCAAAGGCTCCGCTCTCTCCGCCGAAAAGTGAGCCATGAACAGCTTTCTGATCCGGACACCCAGGCCTGGTGATAGCTCCACCACAGCGCATCCCGCGCCGCTCATATATTATAAACTTTTACTAACCACAGACAGATGAACAGCTGCTCAGCCTAGAAGTTGGTGTGACGGCAGGCGAAGCTGGGACCTACGCAGCACAAACTGGGCAACCAGGCAGTGGCGAGGAGCCCTCCAAACCCCCACTGCAGCGGTCCCAGCTCCACCGGAGGGCAGGCCGAACACATAGTTCACGCAGTCCTCCGTTAGCTTGGAGACCATAGTGCACCCGGCGGTTGTGCTCGCACATGCTGGGCTCGTTGGAGGCCCCGACAGAGTGACAGATAGAGAGACAGAACACACTATCAATCAAAATTTCATCATCAACCGGAGCTGTAAACAAGAAATCTAAATATCACAGTATACACTTATAAGAGTGCTGTATAGACTTGTTTTTGTTCTGCTGGTAGAAGGACTAATAAGTCAGAAACGACCTCCCATCATATTGCTATGATGTTTTGTAGTCGCTGGAGAGACTTTCTGTATATATTCTATATATATCAGAGGCAAAAAAAAGGCAGGACTAACCCTTAAAAGAAATAGCCAATCATGCAAGAGAAGTTGTATCCAATCAGAGGCGAGGAAGGCGGGAACTGCCAATACTTACTGATGATTGAGATACTCGCCTCCCAAATTGCGGGAGTTGGAGACACACGAAAAGAGATGCAAAATGCAGAAAGAGAAAAAGAATAATTCAGTTATATCAATACAAACAATACTGTTTGACAGAAAAACATAGAAGATGTAAAATAGCTCCAATCTGATCATTCAAATATCAGACCATTCAGCAGTAAAACAAGAGTAGAAAGCGTCGTATTTATAGGCCTATTGAATTGTGCATGTTGGATCATTATATGGCTTGAGTATATTTCATAGAAAGGCATCGCTGCGATAAAATTGCACATTATTCAGTTAAAGCTAAAAGCTGTTTTTGTACCTAAATTAGTGCTACTCATTAGCGGAAGTAGCTGTGTAGGCACTGCTACTTTCAAATTAAGAGCATGTATTCCTATTGTTTACGCTGATGAATTTGAGAATATGTCTGCTGTTTATATTTTGGAAAAAGGTAAAGGGTAACATTTGATTGCTAAGTCTATACTACATTACTACTATACTACATTTGACTTATTTGATCTTTAAAATAGCTGTTGGTATCCAAATATTAAGTTTATTCATATATTTTGGTTATTTCTACCTTACCTTGCATTTGTCCCTTTTTTTCATATGAGATTTCATATGAGAAATAACAAAGAACAGAAGAAATATAACAGCCTTTTCTAGCAAAACTGTTGAAGCCTCTGACTCAAATTATTCTGTTGTCATAGGATAGTCCTATTAAGAGGAGGATCAGGGTTGTCCAATATGATAAAAAAAAGAGTCAGCTTTACTTACAGAAAATTTTAACCGGTTAGTTTGTGTTAGCAACTGGCTAAAAGATCAATAGTTTAAAAGTGAATGTTATTTTTGAGTTCAAAAAATATATTAATTTATCCTTTATTGCATGAAAAAAGAGCGACGGCGATTTGTGCCGTTACACTAAAAATGTTCGTTTTTTAGTCATATTTAGGAATGTTAATTGGTCAGGATTAATTCACAGATACCCTGTAATTAGTTAGGTTAAAAAAATGTAATCGTTTGACAGCCCTAATATTTAGCCATCATCATCATAGCCCCCCCTGGAGAAAATTCCACAAGCCGCCATTGCTTTACAGAACAGGATGCTGCTGCAGATTTAACGTTTAAAGATATGATGACATGATTTTGATAAAAAATAGGTTGTGATATAAAGTGGGCCGGTCTGAGACATGAAACTCAGAAAATGCGTCCCACTCTGGCCCTGGTAGACTACATAGCTTTTTCTTCAGGTTTTTATACAAAAATATCCTCTCATATCTCCTCACAAAGCAATAATTTTATGTGAAGAGTACAAGTTTAGGTGTGCTTACATGTAGTTAAAAAAGCATCACTAACATTCAAAGCTTTATAGTGTGAAAGAGTGCTTTGTCTCACACAGAAGTTTAAAAATAGATAGGCATAAAGATGAGAGAGTTGGGATGACAGTCAATAGACCAGACTGTCAGATCTTTTATTACAGAAAAAAGGCTGCTCAAACGGACATCCTTAAAGGCTGTATATTTGTGAGAGAAGTCCATGACCTGTCTGAGAGGCCTCAACTTCATTCTCTGGGAGGAACGGCTGTTGTTGTAAGCCCCAAAAAACAAACATGGCTGTTCATGCTTAATTTAAAAAGGGGGGGCAGAATCTGATGTGTGAAATCATTGACTGGTTACTTTGAGCTGAGAAATGAGAATATCTGTTGCAACATTCCATTTTTCCTTTGCTCCAAAATAAAAAAAACATTTGAATTTGAAGATGTCCAAAAATGCTTAAATGAAGTTATATATTTGTGTCTGTTAGTTTCTCTCTGTGAACAAAAGTAAAACACACTGTAAAGCCTCCCTTATTTTGTTTCGTCGCAGTCCTTTGTACACGCCAGTAAGTTGTCTGTTCCTGCCACTAACAACAAATGTATTGGCCATTTGTTGTTAGTGAGCCATTTGCAAGAACGGAAACTACTTTGCATTGCAAGAAATATGTGTGGAACAAAACAATGGTTCTTATGAAATATGGCAGCAGGGTCTCACCTTTGGCTCGCTGTGCCTGCTGCCCACGTTTATTTACGTAAGCATGATGCGTCCTGTACCCCATCAGGAAGAGGTGTTCCAGGAAGCCTAAATCTGAGGTAAGATGCAATGGAAACTCACAGCTCTGGACCCCAAAATGCATCTTACATGATCTCAGAGGGAGTTGAAGGAAAGGGTAAACACGAGTGTGACCCTGCACCCTGGACTCCACACTGGACCTTGTTATCTACTTTGTGGAATTTGATTGCAGGCTGGGTTGTTTCCACATTGCTGGCAGGTTATACTGAACAGCTACATAATCTGTTCATTCTGTTTAATTTCAGCAATATTAAGTATCATTAAGCTGCCTTTAGTCTATAAGTTTAAACTGTAAAAGTTAAACAGAACAGAAACAGATTACCCTTTTCAGTATAAAAAATACTGGGCTAAAAACAACACAATCCAGGTTATTTGCAAATCCAATCCTGGGCTGATGAAACACAATAGGCTGGGATATGGGTTCGTCCCAAGGTACTTGGCTTGATTCTCAACCCAAATAAAGGCTTAAAGTGACTTCCATGGACTGACATTTGCAGAGCAGCCAGGGGTGGTAAAACTAAACAAACAAAAACAACCAATAGCACAGCATTACAACATTAACAATATTGTAGTAGTATAAACAAAGAATAACACATTCACTACACAAAGATGGATTAATGAACACTAATGTTTCTGGTAAGCTCCTGGTACCAACTAACTAATTCTCTTTATCTCCAATCTATCGGAATCTCTGAGATTCTCTAATCTCACAGATTTCAAGAATAATACTCCTCCAGTCTTGCATGGCATTCCACAAAAAACGGTCAAAAAACTGTATGAAAACAAACCAACTGCTTCTTATGCTCTGTCCACCTTACTACTCTCTTGTCATAACCGTACTTGTCAGATATTCATTTAGCAGTTCCACCAGAGGGTGCTTTTTTACACAAACATGTTACAGAGGAGATCTTAATGATAATAAAATATAGATGTATAAGAAATATTCATTCATCATTAACTATAATGAACATGACAAAAAAACAAACATTTTTGGCTGTTACACTGCTCTTGCAGCCCAGTTTCTTTTCCTTCTTTGGGGGTGAGAAGCTGGCTCAGCTCAGCGTCCAGCTCAGCGTCCAGCTCTGCGGCTAACACCAGGAACATCCGTTCACCCAGTATGAATCAGAGGTTATTAGGTTTTCTCCATCGGTGAAGCTCCAGTAGCTTTCAGCTTGGGAATAGCTTCTTTTCCTCATTTCTTCTGATAGCGTTTTCTTTGGTTTTTTTGGTGGACTTGCCATGGCCCAAATCTTAAAACCGCGGGATTGTTTATATAATTAGGTAGCGCATAGCGTACTGCCATAAAGCAACACTCTTTCAGTACATCCAGGGAAGCGGTCTGCGGGTGCAAACTTCAGTAGTGCAAACAGCAGCACAACCCTCCCATGTATTGACAGCTCCGAAAACGAACATCAAAAATGGTGTTGTGCCACATAAACGTTACGAAAACATATGTTTTAATGGTGTAAAAGTTAAAGAGTGGGTCTTTAAAGCTCTAAACATCACAAAGTAGCTCCTTTCTTACCTACTCCTGGGCCTCTAACCTCTACACCCCCAGCATCATCTTTCATTTGGCAGAGAGATAACTGTTTGAGACCGACATCCGGCCACTGGCCACTTCTGAATATTTGCCCTTTCATGTTTCATAATTGATCCATGAACCTACTGATTTCTGTATGTTTATCCAAGATACTGGGTGAACATTATCTTAGGTTCTCCTTGAGTGTGACCGGTCGGAGATATTGACTATGTCCAGGATTATCCACTTTAACTGAAGGAAAGTCTTCTAACTGCCATATGTGAAAAAATACACCAGTCTGTCTTTTGACTAAGACGTGTGAAGTGTTGTTGCATGTTCTACTATGGATTAGCATAAGATGCAAAAATAAACTTTGGTTGCTTTAAAATTCTCTCTTTAAATTGCTGTTTATACCAAACTGTCTGACAAGAGGTGGCATTAGTTGAGAGCTGTCTCCCTCTGGTGGCTTTCTGAAGGCATTACTTGACACAGCAAGTGTTTCTATTGCGGGAGATTTCTAACTTTCCCCTCTCATGTATGCTTCCTGACCCTGACAAATTTAGAGTATGCATGATAATGAATAGCATAGTATTTTACTTGATCTCATTCATGCTTAATGCCTTCTACTGCCACCAATCATAAAATGTGTCATACTTAATCTGAAACTTCATTAATTATGGGACTTTTGGAGACACCCTCATTGTTCTGTTCGGTTTCACACCATTACCAATTAAGAATTGAATTGACAGACCTGCTATTGACTGGTAGACTTTAACTTTAGTATAGACTGGCGACATTTCAGAATGTGAATATTTTTATATTATTGCATGAATTATTTTTTGAGCACGGGCATGCCCCAAACATTTCCAATTATCTAATGATTATGACTCTGTTGGTGTTGAAATGATGAAATAAATAAAATGCAAGGTTTAAAGTCACTTACAGAAAAATAAAAGCCAGTTGGGAAACCCTGAGTTCCCTCTACCCAGTTACACTATCCAATTCTTCTTGGGGTTATCTGGAAGTCCCATTGTAAGAAAAGGAAGTCACTCTGGTTTATTCTTCTCATGCCCTGGGGTCTTCTCTTGAGTGGGATTTGAATGGAAAACTTCCAAAAAGAAACCAGCACCTGGCACTTACCAGCACTTCCACTCGGGAGTGCTGGTAATATTGCTTCAAACAAAAATGTGAATATGTTGAGCAATTCACCTTCATAACGGTAAATGGACGATAACGACCTTGTCGCAAAAAAACAAAAGTTTCTTGTATGAATGGGGCAGTGACTTCTCTTCCTCCTCAAGCAGCTCTATCCCAGCCGATTCAATATTTAAATCCTGTTTTTTCTTAGTCTTTTTCTGCAGACTGGCATGGCAGTGCTGCCAACTCGTCAGAATGGAAAGCAGCTGTTGGCTCTTCCAAAAGTTTCAAGAAGTTGCTGAATTGCGTCATTGCATCATTTAAATATTATGTATGGAATTGTAATTGAAAACATAGAAGAAGGGAATCATTTTAAAATACATAATTTTTTGTAGATTATGTTTAAGCATTGATGGTAGTGTGGCTTGGGTGAAATATTTAGTGAGTTATAAAGTTTTGTCTTTTGAGAATGTTTGAGTTTCAAGTGTTTTTGATGTCACTAATTGTGGCATAAAAATCAGCCTTAAAATACTGGCTGTAGGCCAGTGTAACATCAATAAACAGCTTCAGTGAGCCATTTAAGTAAGGATTTAATTTCCACTTTTTTCTTTTTTTCTGAGAGTCCAGTTTACACTGAGAAAAGATATGACATTTAAAACCCATATCACCAGGTTCCTATTGTCTTCTGAACTTTTCCTATGCTAAGCCTGTCAATGTCCTCGCCCACTAGTGCCTTTCCATCCGACACAGCCCAACCTGAGCAAGCCCTAGTGAAAAATGGGCGTTATATGCCATATTCCCAAGATGCATTTACTAAAATGTAATTAATCATATAATTAACATTACCATGTAGTATTTCCCATTGCATTTCCCCAATTTTTTCTACAGTAATAATCGAAACACAAAAGGAGTATTTTAATATGATTATATAATTTACTTAATGGGTATGGAGAGAGCTGACAAAAAAAAGAATGATTAAATAATTAATTGATGATCAGACATGTGATCAGTCATGCTATCCATGGAATTAGCTCAAAGTAACCAGCGATTGTCCACCCAGGTGATTTTCCTGAGACTCTATTTGTTGTCAGAGCTGAAAGAACTGTACGGGTCTTTATTCCTAGAGTACCTTCCTGCAGTTACAATGGCCGAAAAGGTCGCCTCTATATATCCAATCCATACTAGAAGACTCAAGTGGAAGTTAGTTAAACACTGTTAATCACTTAGTTGTAAAGTTAGGTTTAGGCAATGCTCCTGGATGTTAAATATTAGTAATAAATCAACCAGGCTACCCAATCAGAGATGAGAAAGGCAGGACTTTACCTTTTAAAGGGTGCAATTCTGTGAGGACAGATTTATAAATAAAATTAATATCCCACTCCTCTAACAAAAAGGCTCTCAAAACAATTAATATTTGAGAATCTTTGCAACTCCTGGAGGCCTGATGTTGGAAAGGAGGTTCTACTGCTCATTCTACCGGAAAGCTTGAAGACGGAGGTTTTGCAGGAGCTTCATCAGAACCATTGACAGCAGGGAATAGAGCAAACGACTGAAGGGGGTAAAACAGAGTTTTTTCTGGCCAGGAATGGATAAAGATGTGAAAGACTGGTGTCAGCTGTGTGAGCTTTGTGCCATCTCTAAAATAACCCAGTCAGCGGTCCCGGCACCCATGGGCCAACTGTTCACTGCAAAACCAAACCAGGTGCTGGCCACTGACTTCACCTTTTTGGAGCCTGCTCATGATAGACGATAGTTGGTCATGGTATTGACTGATGTTTTTTCAAAGTTTACTCAGGCTGTCCCAACTCATGAGCAGAAGGCACCTACAGTGGCGAGGATCCTGGTCCGGGAGTGGTTTTATCGCTAAGGTGTGCCGGCCCACATACACACTTACCGGGGAAAGATCTTTGAGAGCATCCTGGTGCATCAGTTGTGTGAGTTGTATGGGGTTCACAAAAGTCGGACCAGCCCCTTCCATCTGCAGGGGAATGGGCAGTGCGAGCACTTTAATTGGACAATGCACAACCTGCTCCGCTCCCTTCCCCAGATGAAAAGTGCAAATGGCCAGAACACCTCCCTCAGCTGACTTTCCATTACAATGCCACCAGTCCACTAGCGAGTCACCCCACTTCCTCATGTTAGGTCAGGAGCCTAATCTGACTGTGGATTTCCTGCTCGGACATCTCCCGGTAGATTACAGTTGGCAAAATGTGTGATTGGGTGGCAGAGCATTTAAAGGAGATTTGTGGTGGCATTGGATGTGGCTCGCAATCGTATTGAGGCAGGGGGCTTAGAAAAGAAAAGAGAAGCATGATTAAAATTGTGTTGTGCCCTGCTGGAAATGGGACAATGAATCTATCTTTCTGATATTTGCCCAGGACGGAGAAAGGTCTAGGATGTGTAGGGATCCAGGGTGTAACAGTTGGTGGGGGCACTTCTTCCAGATGGGGTGGTTTATTCTGTAGCTCTTGAGGATAAACCCCAGCACGTCAGACAAGTGCATCACACCTCACTCAAGCCAGCATTGCCACTTCCTGATGTAGGGGTAGAGGTCTGGCCCCTATGTGCAGTGAATGAGGAAGCCACTGATGAGGATGATGTGGACTCTGGATCCTGTCTGCTACTGAGATACTGTAACAGCACTACATGCACTACTGGTGGAGCTTCTGCAGCCAGATTTGGCACCAGTCCCTGCTTCCTTGGGTGGACCCCAGCTACACTGATTAGTGGAGCTGTACATGTTAAATCAACACATAAAATAGCAGGGAGACAATGTAACCCATATCACCTGCCAGTAAGGAGCTGGGACCGTGTGGCAAGGTACACAACAAGGGCCCAGGTGGGATTCGATCCCACGACTCCCGCATGAGAGTCATGCACTCTAACCTATCAGCCAAGCAGCTAGGGTATATCATCAATCGGAGCCATAGTGACATCCACGCTGTCACATTTATACTGAAGTTTCCCACAGCACTGGTGTAATTAAATGCACCAATTTCCTCCACTACTTCCTGCAGCCAGTGGGTGTTTCTCAATGTAAATGCGCCTCGCCTACCCAGGAAATGCCTGGGTAGGCGAGGCACCCTGCTTAAGAGGACACTGTCCATTCTTGGTCAAAGAATGGACAGTTTGGAACAGACTTACGTTACGTGACCACGGCTGCCGGTTTACGAGCTCTGTTTACATCCCGCCCGTCATTGTAGAATTGTAGCATAGTAACATTACTTCCGCCATGGAACTGGAAATGTATAACGAGCGTTTGACTTTTTTTAAATTGTGTATATGTCGGTTAAATCAAATGTGTAAGCGAATTAGTAACTGGGAGCCATCGAAGCTGCAACTTCTAAGCAACTAACCAACCATATATAACTGCTTTGGATCTAAAAAATAATAATAAAAAAATAAAACAAATATTTTAGATATAAGACTGATGGTTAAAATTAGTTGGCTTACATTTAAACTGGAAATTTACCACCAAAGTAGCTGCTGTCGGCTCCTACCAAGCTGTATTCTGGAAAATGTTTGACCGACAGAACGCGTCAAGGCACCTCTGATGTATCCTCGGTCAGTTAGCTAAACGGCTGACAAACGGAGGACAGATTCCTCTGTAGCCTTGGTCCTTGATGACGTATCTCCACGGCAACCGGGGAGGCATCAATGCGACGTTCCTGGGCATTGAGAAACACAGAGTGATTGCTGATGCATAAAGGCTGTGCATCCTGTGCATCATCTGACACTGAGTTTGTACACCCTGGTGCTTTGGAAAAGGCAGTGGTGCTGGTGGTCGGGAGATGTCTGGAGTAGTAGTTTGACTGTGGAGTGTTGCAGGTAAACATACCATTTTATACATCAGACCATTGTAGAACTAGCATGAGACTAATGTTTGTTTCTCATTTCAGTTGGCCTCCTGCTTTGTTTATGCTCTCTAGTGTGTTCAGTTTGTGTTTTGGGTTGTTGTGTTTTTAGCTCTGCTCTCAGCTTTGGTTGATTCAAATTGAACTTTAACATCTCAGGTTTTAGTTTTACCTTTTGGGTCGTTTTTCTTTACTAATGTTTTGTTTTGTTTTGTTACAATCTGTTGGTTTCGGTTTGCTTTGCTTTAAATTCACAAACTATGGCTTAACCTTTTTCTTGGATTTGTGCTTTTCGGGAAGCTGATTATTCTTAATTAGAGTAATAGATACGCCTGTTTTTTATTGTTAAATGTTAAATAAAAGTTCTTATTAATCCTACCTTGGTTTGCTCTTCTGATCCTTCAGTTGTCAAACTTACCAGTTTTATGTTATATAGCGTGACCCCGTCCTTTTTTAGGTTTAGTATCGGTGGGTTTTGTCTTGGTTGGACACCCACATTTAACCAAGCTTTTTGGTTACACACGCACTGGTACCTACCTCTTCCGGTTCGTTAATATAGTAGTGTTAAGTGATTTGTTTCTTGTGCTTTTCAATTTATTGAAGTGTTTTTCAATTTGTGAAATGTTTAGTGATTTGTTGCAGTGTTTTTCAAATTTGTTACAATGCTTTTCAGTTTTTTGTAGTGTTTTTCAGTTTTCTTTAAAGGTTTAGTAATTTGTTGAAATGTTTGGTGATTAGTTGCAGTGGTTGTTTTTGCAATGTACTTTAGAATAGAATACCCCTTTATTTGTCTGACATTGGGAAATTTGGGCATAGCAGCACTCAAAAAACACATACAAACAGAACAAGACACAGAACAAAAAAGCACACAATTTTTACAGAAGAAAAAAATATTTACATCATGTACAATTATTACAAAAAAAGAGTACTGTACAGTTATTAAGGTTAAGTACAGACAAAGTGGTAAACCCAGTTTTTTTGCAAAAAGAACAGGATACTGAAAGATGTTTAAAGTAAAACTGGCATGAAATTCCCTGCAACGTTTGGGGACCTTTTTAGCCACACTCTAAGTACCTTAATAAATCAAAGGATCGCTTGCTGTATTTCAGCCTTGTTTTAGAATTGCAGGTGTGACGAGCTGGCCCTTCTGTGAGCATTAGCACCGGGTTTCGGAGGGCGGGGCCTAGGCTATGCGCTTCTGTGGTCAATGAGTCTCTAACGATATTTTGAATGTTCAACTATGATATATAATGTTTTTCCCCCCAAATAAAAGCATACTAGTTACAATGCTACATAAACAAACAGGGGTATTAGCTGTGAAGCTAATTCTGAATGTTAGCTACAAAGCTAATTGAAAAGCGAACAGCTCAAACAATGCCATAATGTGTACTGACAGCCGAAGGACATTAAGGAAATATCCTAACTTGTACAGGGATATTTGCTGGTTCACGTAGAGTTGGTATTAATCCTGGTAGAAGTTTAAGGCGACCTGCGAATCCCCTGCTGTATTGTCCCAAGTGGGAAAAACAGTCGTCCTAGAAATGTTTGCCACAAACTACCACACGCTTTGGCAGTCGGCCGGGCACATTCCCTGCATACATAAAATCTATCCACAAGCTTTCAGTGGCTCAGAAGTGGGGAAGACCAAAAGATTTATGTTCTCTTTTGTACACCCAGATACAGTGCAGTTTGGATGCGATCTGGACTCCATGCTGTTGGTTTGTTGTTTGCCTGTTACCGTAGCTCTCTGCGCTGCAGAGGGACGGACTTGCAGGGTGTAGTTCGGGGAAGGGGGTAATTGGCTTGAACTTAACACTTAATATGCCGAAACATGTCGTCATATGCCGAACTGCCAAACAGCGCGTTACTGAGTTCTAATTTCACTATGTAGGCAGACATACCCCGGGACAAAAGATAGACTAATCAGTAATTCTAACCACTTAGGGGCCGTAGGCAGGCTAGGGGAACTAAAAGATATGATCAAAAGCCCCAAAAAAATGCAAATTGCATGGCAGGTCCATTTTAAATAACTAGAATATTTAGAAAAGTACAGATTCTGAATTTTACTGCGCATTAAAAAGTAAACTGTAATTTCCAAAAAGTTAGTATATATAGTCTAGGAAAAACAATGTAAAAGTTATAGCAGTAGTGGTGTTGTTCGGTTGATTAGTGTAATTTACAGCGCTGATGTAAACATCTATGTCTGTTGGGAGCAGATCTGATTGTACAATCTGACAGATGCAGAGAAGAAGGACCTGCTGAAACGCCCCTTCTTGCATTTAGGATGCAGCAGTCTGTCACTGAAGGAGCTCTGCTGTTCAGCAACATTTACATGCATGGGGTGGGAGACTGTCCATCAGAGATGTTATTTTGGTCCATTTGTCTCCCACCACCTGCACAGGATCCAGGGGGCATCCTAGACCAGAGCTGGCCTTCCTGATGAGTTTATCCAACCTCTTCCTCTCAGCTGTAGATAAGCTGCTGCTCCAACATACAACACTGTAAAAAATGACAGAAGCCAACACAGACTCATAGAGGGTCTTTACAGTTTGTATCAATTGCCTAAACACATTTCTTGAAACTCTGCCTTGTGTTCTTAAAACAGTAACCATACATCCATAACGCCTCACTCAATTTCCCAAACATCGTATTTTCAGGTCAAAATGAAGCTCTACACTCAAAACCATTCATTCTTGCTCAAAAACCAAACTTTATCCATAGACATCCAAAGCAATACAACATAGTCTTACACATTGCTGCAATAAATTCAAAACAATATTTGCTAAACTGGCAAGTTATGTTGCTTTTGGTTCTTCCCCACATAAACTTTTTCACATGATGAACAAAATAGATGCAACCAATGTATATACAGTGTCACATTTTTATTCATGTACCATACAGTACAACACACACCAAAAACATTATTCCAACTCAGCATCCTGTCTTTGGTCTGGGTCAGACTCATTCACATCACAGGCAACATTCACCCTAGTCAGGCAGCGGGGGTAAAATCCTTTTGCATGCCTAATCCACCCCGGCATGCATTTACTGATATGTTTAGGAAGGCTTTTTCCATGGCCTGTAGGAGGTGAACATGGACATGAGGTTCTCTGTCGTATATACTTTCCACTGCAATGCCGAAAAAAAAACAATTTTATCGGTTTTGAAAGGGAGACTATGCAGGCAGAAAGATCTTACCATGGGTTTTTGGTAAACCAGTCACGAACCAGAGCAGTGCTATGGAACCTGATGTTATCCCAAACAACAGTAGGCTGCTCTGGCTGTGCTGTTTCTCTGTTGTCCAGCTGGAACACATGTTGTCTTAGGCTGCATTCACATCTGATAGTCCGGTAGACTCTGTTCGATTGGGGAACAAAATTCCAACATTGTTGCTGTTTTTAGCTGGTGCGGTTCACATTCACACTGGCTTTTTATTATCAGAAAGTTCAGCGCTTTGAGCAACAATTTCACATCTCCACCTGTGGTGATGCTGTTGTAGAACTGCCCTTCCTAATACCGCGAAGGGAACTTCACAGTGCAGTTAAAGTAAATGAACATGGAGGAGCAGCAGACCGTAGCGGTTTTAGGATTGATCTGTTGTGTTTGGCAAATGTACCAGATAAATACTGCAGCAGTAACTCAGAATGAACATAGAATGAGGCTGATGAATATGGAGAATCTTGGTTTTTATACCAAATGGCTGAGAGTGCTCCATATAAGCAGTGTGCAATGACTGGCACCATGTGAATATAACTTCCAGCACAGATGTTCTCCATATACAGACGTTGATCAAGGTACCTACGAGATCCAGCATTTATCTCTCCAACATTAGTGGTTGTTTAGATTATATTTACCCAGGATGCCCTGTACAATAGTCCGCTTCCTGCTTTTGGTGCGGCGCCAGTCCGTTTACCATTCACATGCAATTAAACCGAGACCGATGTTTTTGGCAGACTAGAGTTCGCTTTTTTGGTCCAAATCAGAGTTTGATTGCCCATTTACACCTCGCCGGGCAATCAAACTACAGTTCGTTTCAAGCAGACTAAACGGGGCTGGTTTGAATGCACACTAAGACCATCAAGAAAAGCAAGGAGAAGCATAGTGTTATAGGGTCCTAGAATGGCATGCCGGTGGAGTACCCCTCGTTGGCTGATGGCTGTTTACATAGTGACATACTTTCCACGTTGACCAGGGACATTTACAATAGCCCAATTGCCAATGTTTTTCTCCCTTCTCATGCTTTTGGTCAGGTTAAAAGTTGCCTCATCCACAAACATAATTTTAAGGGGAGCAGGCTGTCCTTCAATCCCAAAGATTCTCTGCAGAACACAGCACAATAGAGACAATCGCTACCTTGAACCACAGTTGAAGAGTGCACAAATGACAGCATAAACTGCCATGCTGCCATGTAACATGATACTTCATACAATATCAAATTCATACCTGAATATATTTCACCCGTTGGTTTTTCACTCTGTCAGTTTCGTTCAAAAATTCATCCAGAATTGGTTCTTTTGGAGGATGCAGTCAATTGTGGAGAGGTTGATGGTATTTATACCTCAAATATGATGATTATTCTCAATCAGTCTTGTTTGAATCTCTCGCAGGCGCGTTGCTTTATTGGCATTTACCATGTTTAAAAGCTCCCTCTCTTGCACCTCCAACAGAAGCCTTAACCTTCCTCCACCAGGTGGTTGTCTCTGTGTGTCCTACAAAAACAGAAACACTCATTACTGTAACAGTCATATCCTTTTTACAGGAAAAAAAACATAATAAAACTCAAGAAACTTGAGTTCATTAGCTCAAAATTTACTGTACACAACCGTCTTACTGCAAGTATACCTACCTGTTTTCCTCCTTGAAGGTTATGATGATGCAACAGTGAAGCGACTCACATTTGGGTGGACTCGTTGCCAAGCCTCCCTAATGGTCATACCATGGCAAAGACATGGTCAACTAAAGTGGCTCGAATTTCATGCGACACCTCTCTTTACGAACTGGTATCTTCTGACACTGGTCCAAAAATAATTTTTTATTTTAAATATATGTTACTTGGTTATTACATAGTTAGTAAAGGGTTACATAACTTGGTTAGCCAGCCAGGAGAGCCGTTGGATTGAACATCAATTTTGAATACATTCCAGTATGCAGTTGTTGTCAGTCGGCTTACTCAGGTAGGCGAACAAGATGAACAGGTTATAGATTTTCTGAAGAAATATGGGTCTATCAATAGAACTATTCTTGTTGATGAAGATTCATCTGACTTTTATCAAAACCTGATCGTTGAGTCTTCAAACGGTGCTGCTGTAGAGACATTAAGTGAAATGTTACCTTACAGTTGGGTCTTAAAAGACAATTCCTCTGTGGTTTACCCCATTAGAGCGCAGAGCAGTGTGTACCAAACTAAAGTCGGTGGTAGCATTACCAAAACGTATCTATCTGATCTTAAAGCTTTAGCTAAACTTAGCGGCGCTGAATATGAACACATTCTTAAAGACGAAGTGTTACAAATCAGTAGAAATATTGAAACTTTGGGCTATGTAGCAGAGGTGTTTTCTGCTACCCAAGCTGAAACTCCCATTGACTCTCAGGGGATAGTGGGTTCAATATCCATATGAGCTATTGTTCGGGCGACAGGCTCGCCTACCAGTTGATTTGGCTTTGGACCACCGCTGCAGGATAACCAACACTCTTTGCAAGCCACTTGAACCACAGGACTGAAGCGTGTGTAGTACCTCTCCTCTCAAAACGTCTTTGTGGTAGGACAAACGGACATTGGTACATTGGAGAAAAACCACTGATAAAGAAGAAGAAAAAAAGAGCCCCAACGGTTCAAAGAATTGGGTTGAATATTTTTTACTAAGGATAAGTTGGCTGGCCATTTTATATATTTTTTTTATTGTTCTGGTTATCGGTTCGTGTTAATGTGTTCAATCTTTTAATTGTGTTTCCTTTTATTAACAAGTGAATGCACACAAAAACAAGCGAAAACTACCTTGTGTCTGTCGGTTCAACCTTGGCTCTCTTTACGAACTGATATCTTCTGACACTGGTCCAGAAATCATTTTTGATTTTAAATATATGTTACTCTGTTATTACATAGTCAGTAGAGGGTTACAATTGGGTACCATGAGACATAAATAGGCCTCAGTTTAGCCATTTTCAGAAGCAAACATGGAGGCAGGAAGAACGAGAGGTAGAGGAAGAGGACAAGGAGAGAGAGAGGTGGACGTTGTCGATGAGCCCATGTACGGAACAATATTGCCAATGATATTACAGCAACTTTGATGAATCATGTAACCAATCATGGCCTCACAATGAAGGAAGCTGGGCAGAGAGTCCACCCACGCCTAAGCCGGTTCACAGTTGCATCCATCATAAGGACCTTCAGACTGGAAAACAGGTATGTCTTCAACTCTCTACTCCAGACTGTATCTACAGTATTTACTGTACTTTACCGTATCACATGTACAGTATTGCAAGTTCGCTAGTGCTCTTTTTGAAAGAAAAAATGGTAGTTTTGTGAAACATACGCTACAGTAAAGTAAATAATACGGTACCATTGAGATGTCACAGCACTGTGTACAATATACAGTACTGTAAAAAAGAATTAAACCAATAGTAACAAATTGTGGTTGCATTTTTCTACAGAATGACTAGAAGACCTTCTGGACAGGTGCAGAGTTAGGGGGTGGCTACTTGGGCTTGAGCCCCAGATGCTTTCTGAGAAGCCCAGAATCTCAATTATACTTTTGGAAGAAAAAAGCTTCTCAGAAATAAGTTGCAGTACCCTGAGCCCCCTGAAGAAGAAGTCTTGGCAGCTTGTGTTTGCTGGGAGGGGAGAGGATGTGCTGCATAAACACCTGCAGAAGACTCTTGCTGATTCGGACATTAGGAACGTTTCTTAGACAAAAAGTACAGATCGACAACAGCAGCTGTGATGAAACGGATCAAAATTGAGGTCTGTAAATCTTATTTTAAAAGTGCTGGCTTGTTAAATATCAATTTACTGTAACTTTTGGTAGTGAAAATGAATACATATGAAACATATGGGAAGAATATAAAATACTTAGATTTTAATCATGAAAATTAAGTAAATATCACAAAGGCAAATGTTCTCTGGATTATTAAGTAGGCCTATCAAATTAAAAAGAGTAACGTAGTGTTACAGTAAGAAAATACAACTAGTCAAACATTGGGAATGGGCAATACAAATTGTATATGACCTTGTCTATTGCACTTTTTCATCAGTTTGGCCAACAGGGTCAGGGAATTCAGTCATAAAAATATTTTACTCTTTAGTTTTACACTTTAAGAGTATAGTATGTAGCATCTATACATTTTCTTTACTTTTATTTATATTATCTCTTCTTGAGATCACACATCAAGCAGATGAATGTGTCACTTTTAGTTCCTCCACAATGACAAAAACCACTGATTGTGCCCCTACGTATAAAAATGAAATTAAATGTGAAATGTTCACCTGCGTTTGTATAATCAAATACTGAGATTGCTGCAGAGGTTAGTATATAAGGTTTGGGACTTTTGCCTGGGGGTAAGGATGATGTTCTGAAGGCTGAATCTGAACTCTGCTTCGACTAAAGAAAAAGATTAAAGCCCCACTACAGCCACAGTTTTGAAATCAGGGAACATTTCTGAAATTAAAGTTATCAGAGGTTGTAAAGACTCTCTGAAGCAGCCATTCCCTGACTGCATTATATGAGCTGTTTCTGTACCGGTGGTTGGAACTGCACCGGGCTCTTTGGAGTGTGTCTGGTCAGCCGCTACAATCACAGATGTGCCCAAAGGCCTCATGAACTCTAGCCTTTGTCAGCTCCCAGAAAGGGGTACTGTTCAGGTTGGGGATTATGCTCAGATTCTGTCATGGGAATCTTTTTAAATTGATGTAGTTTCCTGTAATCTGTGTAATGTTGGAAATATCAGTGACTCTGCAACAAGTGGTCAGGATTGTGAAGTTTTTGAATAATACTTTGTTATAATAAAAGCTATTTGTATGTATTATAAATGTATGTATGTATGAATGAATGAATGAATACTTGCGGGGAAGGAAAGAAAAGTGGATTTAACCAGTGTATGAAGAAAAACAGAGGAGGAAAAACTGCAGAGGTTAGACTTATGTCTAAGACATTAAGAACCTAGTATTCTATTTGCTCTTGAGATTTAAACGATGGCAACTGAACTTTCTCTTCTTATCTTCTCCAAATCAGAAGCCTCTTGGATGAGAGATTAAATGTTTTCAAGACTAGAAGAGAAAGACCAGTTGCCTTCATTGAAACTCTCAAGACTACCATGTCCTGGATAACCCTCTTTTATCTGCTTTATATATATATATATATATATTTATATATTTATATATATATATATATACAGATATATATATATATATATATATATATATATATATATATATATATATATATATATATATATATATATATTGTGAAACAACTGGAGATAATGATGCAAAGAAGGTTTCTTCATAAAATTAATTAGATAATGGACAACCCTGAGAATCCTCTTCGAGAGACTGTCCTACAGCAACAGAGTGTCTTCAGTTGGAGGCTTCTTCTGTTTTGCTGCAACACAGACCGCTACAGGAAATCCTTTCTCCCCACAGCCATCATGGTCTACAACAACTACTTAGTTATGAGCTACAACAATAATTTCTCTCTGGAATCAATAAAGTATTTTTGAAATTAATTCAATTTGAATATAATGTATATATTTAAATATATATATTTGGTCATCTGGGCTAAGCCCCTGATCTCCTTGAGTCCTAAATCCGCCCCTGCTTCTGGAGTTGGTCGGCAAAAACTGTTCAATCCAACAAAAGGAACTTACAATTGTGGAAATAGTCCAATCAAACAATGCAATCCCTATACGCCAGCTGTGACAACAAATACTTGCAATAGATAAGTATTCATAAACATCAATCAAGTAAGTATTACCACGATCAGACGTGTCTTGGCAAAGCCTCAAATCACAATAAAGCAATTGTACAGGATCCCGTTTGAGAGGAACGGTATCAGGGTCATAAGACTTCGACAAGAATATGTATAACGGTTGCAGTTCTTTACTGTCCATTTCCAAAACAGTATTTATGTAATTCAGTAAGTCATAGCTGTGCCATCGTATCAGTACCACATAGATACATGCAGAGAGGGACACATGTACCAGTGTGTTTGTGTTTTGGGGTGTGTGTGTGTGTCGAGGGGGGGGGTACAGTGGTTGTTTGTTTTGAGTAATGACAGCCATCCATGCTATGTATTTTTTGTTTTTTTGGTTGCAGACAATCTTGGATATGTATGAAACTGCGCAGCCTCAAGCATTTCTTTACATTGATGAGGCTAAAACTAGACGACAAGGCCATAATATAACAGGCCACAGGGCAATTGTGCATGTCCCTGGGGTAGTGCGGGGAAACATCACATTGTGTGCTGCCATAAGCCTCCGAGGGTTACTACACCATCATGCCAATCTAGTTCCCTACAATACACAACAAATACTCACATTTCTAGATGCACTTCATGATGCAGTTGTATGGGACGGACCTGAACAGCCCAGGTTTATTGTTTTCTGGGATAATGTTAGTTTCCACCGGGCTGCTCTGGGGTCTCATTATAAAGCTTGCTTACGCACAAAACGGGGTCTGAAAACTACGTGAGCAACTTTATGCAAAATTTGGGATTTTTATTAAAAAATGGGGCAGAAAAATATGTGCAATTTTAAGCACACTAAGGATCGTGCTTATGCACGTTTTGGAAACGGAGGAAACTTGACATCACAGAAGGATGGATACCAGAATTGTGAATTTAAGCCACGTTTTCAGATTTGTAGAGCATTGCACACAAGGACGAACACAACCAACACACAAACTTCTCCCCCGTCCCGTAGATAGGAACTGAGAATAAACAAGATAATTTGATTAAAAATATGTTGCATTTAAGAATTCTGTTCATATATGTCTTCAGATTGTATAGCAATTGCACAAATTAGTGCATGTGTAAAGAACAAATATGCAGGCAGCGTCCCAACATTATTCTGCACAATGGATGTGCCCGTTGACAGCTGGAAATAGACATTGGCCCCGCTGCGACCCCTTGAGAATAAGCGGTTTAGAAAATGAATGGATGAATAGAATATAGTTTATACAAAAGTTTGATAAACATGGGCCCTGGGATTCCTCAAACTGAAATCTTCTTAACTAATTTTAATGCTTTTAGAATTTTATTCAAAATAATTTTCTTGTAAAGTGCCTTGATATGACATCTGTTTTGAACTGGCACTAGATAAACTGAATTGAGTTTAAATTAAAATTGTACATCTGACCACCAGTCATTCAGTCGCTGAAATTATTTATGAAACTATTTGAAATTAACATGTAACTCTGTAGATTAAGTAAAATAACATTAACTGGATATGATGGAGCTAAGAATGGTGTTGTGAGGGCGAATGATTGACACTGATATAGCTATGGGCTAACTTAGCTCACTTGGAGCTAACTGAAGCTAATGGAGGTTAGCAGGTGCTTCTAACAAGAAAACCAAGCTTGAGGGACTCTGCTATCCCACTGTCTTCTAGTCAGATTCAAGTATGTCAGATAAAATCATGAAGCTGTGTTGGTCCATAACTTTCACTAAAATCATATACAGTTTAATTGAAACAACTTTTAATAATCAATATGTAAAGAAGAATTGTGATGATTTCAACTGATTTTCAATCGAGCAGAAAAACAACTTCACATACCAAAATAAATGGAGCAGAGACTTCTTGGCAATCCCTATCACACCAAGCCATTTTACTCCAATAAGTGCACATTAACATCCAAACAGGAATAAACGTTCAGACGCAGCTTATGGTCAAAATAAGAGAAACAAAATATCCTTGACTGTTAACATGACTCCGAGGCTGTCTACTTCCTTTGAACAAGCAGGGGGGGAGCAAGCAACTAGCCAATAGCACTGACCGCTCATCTGAGATTTGTCACGCCCCTAATTATTCATAATTTCAGAATTAAATTTCATCTAAACAGATGAATTATTAAAAGAATGTACCCTCCTCAAAATGGTAAACTTGACTTGTTAAACCTAAAATGTTTTTTTGAACAAGGCTGCAAACATGTTTATTTCTGCTGGGAAGTTGGCATGGAAGAAGCTTGTGGAAATTTGCTCCTTTCTGGAGCCATACCCTAGCAGATGAGCAGAGGAACTGCAATTTTTGTGACTTCCGGGTTGGCATCAAATCTTGACATCAGATTTTGCACCTACTGTAGGTTTAGCATTGTCATGGTTGATAGGCGACAGGACATTCACAGAGGAAGGGGTGGGAATTAATCTGAAGATTAAACCATCGAAATTCACAGCTACCAACATCTGGTCTACCCAGTTGAGGTGGGCCGGGTCTCCCATTTGACGGGTCCTTCTAGGATGCAGCGCATGAGTTTGGACTCAGTGAGAAAGACTTGAGCCGTTTTCAGATAGATGTTCCAGTTGTCTTTTCAAATACACCCCTTTTTACGGGAACTTTGCCTTTCCACTGCTTTAAGACAGAAAGAAATGTAGAGGAGGATCCTGATGAATCCTCTGGGTAGGGGGTGGGGGAAGAGGGGGGATACAACATAAACAGTGCTGTGGGCGTACGTGTCATTTCCCCCAACAAAGTAATTTTTGCAAGAGCACTGACAAAAACAGCAGAATCCTGATTGTGCTTCATGTGCAATTTTGCACACATAAACTTAAAAGATGAAGCTGAACGGATAATAGAAGCAATACCAAAGGAGTGTGAAGCAGCCTTTGAAGTACAGCTGTCCCTCGCCATAACAGGTTCATCCTGTTATGTTTCGCAGATTTTTTTATATGATTTTAAATGCTTTCTTTACAGCGTAACACACGTTGTGTTCTGCGTCTTGATTGGTTGATTGGAGGCAATTGTCAATCTCCTCCGTTTCTTGTCTCCTGCACTTGCCAAATTGATCATGTCATATCATAAGAATTTTCTTGTCCAGAAGAGAAAAAAAAATCACAGACTACACCCCATAACTTTGTTTCTCACTCTTAAAAACAGACCTGCACCAAGACCTTGAGTGTAAAAAGAAGCACCAGAGCGGGTACAGACTCTGGATATGTCACACCGTGTATTGTTGTGATTGGTCATAGCGTTATCCAATTGCAGTGAGAGTTTTAAATGCATGTTTAGTTCCGCCCCTCGAGTTATGCCCTTGTCATTACTCATTGCCAAACTCTTAATCTTAATAGACTAGGATTTGGATTATTCCAGGGTAGTTTAAAGTGTGTGGCAAAGGGTTTTACAGCCTTAAAGAGTAACGCACCCCCCTACCAGAGTATAACCCCGCCCACATTTCTTTTTGAAAATAGCTCAAAAGGAGGCGTTGCCTGGCAGACCAGTGAACATGAAGGGCTGGGCGTGGTCTGGACTGTGACTGACATGTTGCAGCAGCACAGAGTCACAGACGGCCAGAAAGATGGAGATAAATATAGCTCCATTGTCTGTGAGGGAAGCAATTTGGTAGTTGAAGATTTTTCTCCACCTCCTTCACCAGAGGGAACAGAGTAGAGGGAAATAGGTTCTGTGGTGCAGGCAAGTGGCCCTGAGCCATATCGTTTCCAGCCATTGTCTCGTTCTCTGCCCGGGGCAGCAGCAGATGCCAAGCCTGTAGCGGCATAGTGTGGGCGCCGTCTCTGAGTGCTACATTGTTTCTACCAAATCTAATGCTAAATATAGTTTAGCTTGAGTAATTTCGTGTGACTCTGCCTCCACAGGAGCACCTGCTGCCACTGTACGTAAGTCATTGTCAGAAACAGAAAATGTGTGTTGCAGAGAGATGCCCAAGGTATAAATAAAGTATCCAAGAATGATGATAAAATCATTCAGAAATGTGCAAAAAAACCTAAAATCAGCTTTACTCCAAAACCCTAGAAGAAACTTTCCCAGAGATGCTGAGAAGTTTCTTCCTGGACGGAACACATTCTTTTAATCTGTGCATTCACTCAGTTGTATGTATGTATGTATTTTGTAACGCACTCTGTTACTTTGCTGAATCCTGGTACTGTATTATAAATACTTGGAATACTTCCCCTTAAAAACAGCATTTAATTCTATTAAATGTCACAACATGCGCTGGTAGCTACTCCCGCAGGAAAACTGAGGGCAGATTAATGCCAAACATTTGGTACTGACTGGGATAAAAAGAAGAAAGTATTTGATTATTTTTGGCACAACACTGCTACCTCTCAGTGACCAAAAACCAACCAACCAAACAAACAGGTTTTTAGCTGAAGGGCCTAACATCGCTTTACATTTTATTATTTTATATTTCGTCATTTGAAATGAAGTCTAGCTGTTTTGTAGCCACAGCCAATGAGGCTATTTGCAACTTTCTATTATAAATATGCAAAGTATTATAAACTGACATTCATTGCACTCCAAATGGAAAGCTTTTATACTTGTAGCCATCATTTTTGGGAAACCCATCATAACAACATATAATCAAGCTAACGTCATGTCAGAGAAATGACCTTACTAACACGATATAGGCCCTGTCAAATAATGGACCAAAAAAAAAAACAGTGGTAAACGATTTTGTTTTGTTTTGGTTCATCGTTGCAGTGTCTTTTAATTTTTTGGTGACTTTCACATACTTTGAAAGGCTGGCCAGCTGGATGCTTTGTGTTTGCTGTTGATATTGTCGATGTGCGGCGTACCTTATTGAGAACTGCCAGCAAAGTTTGTACACAAACGCAGGGGCGGATTTAGGACTGAAGGAGAACAGGAGCTTAGCCCAGATGGCTGATTTGCAAAATATTACAGACACACACACACACATATATCTATGGAAAAAAAAAGAATTACTATGCTTTAAATAAGCTAAACAACATTTCATCAGCAATTTTAACTATTAACATCATCATAGTCAGCTGTTGATTGAAGTCACCTCAGATCACTGGTCCGGGGAATACTGCTTGAAACCAATAACAGCCGACAATATAAAGGAAATGAGCTACATTGATGTAGATTCTCAGTCATCCAGGATATGATAGTCTTGAGAGTTTAAATGAAGGCAATTGGTCTTTTTCTTCTTCTTCATTCATACATACATACATACAGCTTTTATTATAACAAAGTATTATTTAAAAACTTCACAACCCTGACCACTTGTTTCAGAGTCATCAATAAAAAAAGATTCCCATGACAGCATCTGAGCATAATCCCCACCCTGAATAAGGTACTTAATGTACTCCTTTCTGGGAGCAGACAGCAGGCTAAAGAGTTACTTAAGAAACCACCGGTGCAAAAAGCACTCATATGCTGTATTTTCTCCTGTTGAAGCTTGTGAGTCAGGGAATGTCTGCTTCGGAGCATGTTTACGACTTCTGATCACTTTAATTTCAGATATGTTCCCTGATTTCAAAACTGTGGCTGGAGTGGGGCTTTAATCCCTTTCTCTAGTGGCAGCAGATTTCAGATTCAGCCTTCAGGACATCATCTTAACTCCCAGGCAAAAGTCTCAAACCTTATATGCCAACCTTTGCAGCAATCTCACTATTTGATTAGCTACACAAATGCAGCTGAACATTTCGCATTTAATTTAAGTGTTTATACGTAGGGCCACAATCAGTGGTTTTTGTCATTGTGGAGGAACTAAAAGTGACAAATATTCATCTGCTTGATGTGATCTCAAGCAGATTGTTCAGATTGAGTATTAAAATAAATCAAAAAAAATAAATAGATGCTATAGACTATACTTTTATTTACTTTTACTAATATATAGCCAATATTTTTTTTATCCCACGGTTTTTTCCCATTATCACCCAGTGTCCGTCTCTAAGTCTAGTCCTGGGCATTGCTCTCCCTCCGCCAACCCCAGGAGGGCCCTACATTGGGCTTAAGCCTCCTTCATGCTTTGAGGAGTGATGAACCCTTCTTTTCACCTGAGGGGGTGGGGATTCCCCAGCTGGACGTAGCGCGTGGAAGGATCACGTTATTCCAGCCAGATCCTCCCCAATCCCTCAGGCACCCCGGTCAGCCAGGAGGGGGCAGTGTACAGCCCAGAACTAGTGCATGTTTTTGTGGAGTAGCTTACATCAGCTACTCAAGGGAACATGGGGAGAAAATGCAAACTCCACACAGAAAGGCCCTTTCGCCATATGGAGGAACAGACACAACCCTCAGCACCCACAGCATGAAGTAGCATGAAGACTAAAGAGTAAAACATTTTTTGACCGGATATTCTGACCTGTTGGCCAAAAACTGCAACAGACAATGATATATTTATATTTTATAGCCCATTCTCAACGTTTTACTATATTTATTCACTTACTGTAATACTACTTTACTCTTTTTCAGTTGTTTCTTAATAATCCAGAAAACATCTGCCTTTGTGGTATTTACTTATATTTCATGATTATTATGTAAGTATTTTTATATTCCTCCCATGTTTCATATGTTTCATTTTCTTTACCAAAACTTACAGGAAATTGACAATCAACAAGCCAGCACTTTTAAAATAAGATTAACAAACCTGAATCATGGTCTGTTTCTTCACAGCTGCTGTTGTCAATCTGTACTTTTTATCTAAAAACATCCCTGGGGCCTCATTTATCAAGCGTACTTACGCACAGATCCATGCGTATGTCGTGCGTAGGAACAATTCTACGCATTGTGTGGTATTTATCAATTTGTACTTGTGCGTAGAAATGTTCCTAAATATAAGTACAGTTCTGATTGTTCGTACGCACAGCATCTACTGTTAGAACAGAGGAGCTGCAACACTGTAACAGTTTTACTTTGACAGAATTTTTCTCTCAGCAGTTTATCGCCTCCACTCCAGGAGTTCATGTTGTCGTATGTCTGTGTCATAACAGAATAACATAAAAGTTATGCACGGATTAGCAACAAACTTTCAGGAAATGTTTGAAATTTGCCAAGAAATAAGTAATTTAATGTTGCGGGTGATCATGCATGGCGATCCTGTCACTCGCAATCTGCTTTCTGCGGCTGCAGACCCCCCCTCCCTTTTATTTGTTTATTTATTACACCAAGCACTTCAACTTAATGGGATTTTGTCACACCTTTAATTAAAAGGTTTGCAAATTCCACTGTGACAGCTAAATGGTCCTGCTAATCAGTGAAGCAGATTGTCCTTTTTTCCTTTCGTACTGATGGCAGCACAAGCCGTGTCTCCAATTACGCACAGCCACAAAAGAGTCAAACATGAGGATCTGAACACCCTCTGTATTAGATCTGTTCCAGCTGTGTACTGAGAGATGTTTTACTGTATTTAGTTTAATACAGAACCATTTTTCCCCTAATTTCCAACAGGAAATTTCCAACAGGAAATTAGGGAAAGTAGTCTTTGTCCCAATTATTTAATATATTCAAAGACGTTAACGATTTCCACAAAAGTTAATATTAGCAAATTAAATTATTCACCACATTTTTTACGTCTGCTCTGCAGCAGAAATATAATGGCTAGATGCGGGTTGGAATGAAGCAGAGAAACCACTGATTACAGAAAATATGGGTGGTGAAATGAATTTCTATTAACTGACATTTTTTTAGGTCTGTTAATCATGAATACTTTTTTATTGCCTTACCCATGTTTCACCTCGGTCTCTGTGTCACTGAAGTTCCTTTTTTCGCTCTCTTGGAAATTATTTTAAAGAAGAACGTGAGAACTCAATGCATGTGACAGATGATCGGTGTTAACAAATATGGTTAATTCAGGGCGTTTCTGTATGCAAATGACTGTGAACGCATCCTAAATTTCCTTCGTAGGATAGAATATAGGAACATTTCTACGAACGTTTGATAAATGAGGGCCCTGATGTCCAAATCAGCAAGAGTCTTCTCCTGCAGGTGTTTATGCAGCGGTATCCCCTCTTCTCCCATCCCCCGCAGACAGAGAGGCTTTTTTCCTCTTTCAAAATTGAAATCCAGATACGGGGCTTCTCAAAAAACAACCGGGGCTCAAGCCCTAGTGGCCACCCCCTAACTCCCCCCCTGCACAAACGTACGATTTTTCCCACCGTGATCATCACTAACCTTTGCAAAAATATTTTAGGTGGTAATACAATTATGCCGCTTCATTCATTCATACTGAATTACAGCTGCTTCAGCAATCTCTGGAGTTTGCCTACGTTCTTCACAGTTTCACACCAGAAGCATAAGCGGTGCGACGCTTTGACTAGTGATGCCAGATTTGACCATCATGGATTTAGTCGGGTTTTTGTCAGGAATGCTTGAATGAAATATAGCATCACTTGAAAAAAATGAACTGTGAGAGAGAGCCGTTGAATGCATCATTTCCTTCACTGCTTGTAGGTTTATTTGGCTGCAGTTGTGGTTCCAACCCCCCCAGCTCCTGGTCATCAGCTACCTGGAAACTCACGTTAATGTTGGTGCTTGCATGTCGGGAGTGTTTCGGCCTTAGGATATCTATGGTTTCAGCGTCATGTTGTTTAGGGGTATTATGGGATAACCTACACAACACGGAGACACACATTTCCCAAAACTTATTTCTTCATCTTTCAGTATTCTGAATATTTGTGTGTTTCCCCTTATATAAATAAATTATATAAATTATACATTGTACATGGATCTGCAGTACAAGATTATTCTCCACATATTTCCCATGAGGAAATTGGAGGCATTTACATATGAACAATATTAAGAGTTGCTGTTTTCTTTTTATACTTCCTCCCAAACATTTATCTTGTTTTTCAAGAAATTACCACTGATTGTAGGGAAATATATATATATATATATATCAGGGCCGGATTTAGCCAGTCCCACTTAGGGGTGCAGGTAGAATATCAGGAGGGGCGGGTCTGGGTGTGCTGCCTTTTATCTTATTCATATCTTTTTTTGTGTGTGTGTGTCTGTGTGTCTATCTATCTATTGCGTATTTGTCGTTTTTATTTTATTTTGTATTTGTTGTTTTATCTTTTTTGTATTTGTCTTTTGTTTTGTGTATTTGTCAAATTTATTTCATTTTGTTTTTATTCCCTTTCAATTACAAAAGACAGCAACAGAGAGACAAAAAGAGAATGAAAGAGTAACCAAATAATTCCGTTGACAGAAAGCGGAATAAACTCCAAACAGTGACTGAGCATAACTAAAAGCAGTGTGTATGCGTTGTCTGCTGTGACTGAGAAAAAGTGAGAAATGGACGAGCAACAAGCAAGTGCAGCGACTGGCCACATCCTCTCTGTGCATCTACCAACGAGCAGCTACTATTAATGAGGGACAGAGAGCAGAGAGCGCTCTACTCATTTTACTTAAAATATTTAGGAAATTTGTGATTTTTGCATGCCATCACGTTTGGGGGGGCAGTCATGGCATTTTGGGGGGCACTGCCCCCCTTGCCTATGCCTATATCCGGGCCTGGTGCATGTAATGGATTCTGTTTTACATGTGTCATTTTAAATGAGGTATTCTAATAGATGGAAGAGCCTTGGCATACCTCTAGTTATGCAGGCCAATACCACCACCTGTAATGAACAACAGGCCTTATAAAAACAGGAGTCCTACAGGACCACGGGGCCTGGCAGATAAAACTATAAAACTTTTCATACTGGAGATTGTTCGACACTTGGATTTATTACAGCGAATAAATCCACGCCTGGGAAACTTGCAGTGGGTTTGGTTCTCCGTCCCCATCAGCCTCTGATGTGGCGCATCTCAGCGGCATAAAGTGATTAGCAGGTTGGACGTTGGAATAGGAAGTCAACGGATATAATTTTCAAAATAAGGCGCATCAAGTCTGTCATATACATATATATACCCTATACCCTGTATATATATATATATATATATATGCCACTTCACCTACCTCGTTTTATTATTTTTAAGGACATCGTTTCTTACTTTGTATCTTTTGATGTTTTTTTAACTGACTGTCCACTTTATGCTGCAAAGATGCAAATTTCCCAATTGTGGGACTAATAAATGTTTAGGAAGATTCATCTGGCTCCATCACTAAAGGCATTATCCCGTTAAATTAATAATAGTCTGTTCCATACGGGAAGTCTTTTACTTCAACACCTTGCAGCGGAAGGCGTGTGTGTGCGTGCTGCTTCTGTCTTGACGGATCTGTGCGCATCAGATCGAGCTGGAGCAGCGAATTGGGAACATTTGGGCCCTTTCTGCTCCTCCGCACCGTAAACCGTGTTTCCGTGTCTGCAGCGGTCGCGCTGGCGTCGCCAGCAGCAGGCGAAGCGTTCTGCGGGTCACTGTTATGACAGCGCGGGATGACAGCGGAGCAGACGGAGCGCTGTTTGTTTTGTGTGGTGAAATGAGGCAGGGGGTGGAGTGTCACCACAGAGACTCTGGGCTCCGGCCAAACATCGCAGCATTTTAGCACCACTTCTCCTCATCCTCTCCCTCCGTGCAGGGATTCTGCACTGAGCGGCGTTGCTGATCGACTAACACGTTCTTACGTTTTAAACCCCCTCTATCTTTGCAAGGTGCATGGTGGAAAATGCAGCTTGTTTGAGGACACCCCCCTCCTCTCTCCCTCTCCTCCACATATCCATCGCTGCCATGACAGGCAGAGGTCTCCTCTGGAGCTCGGCTCGGACGCACGGAGAGCTGGCAGATTGATCAGGGACGGAGGAGCTCGCATCAGCGGATGTCATTCTGTCTGTGTATCCTATAAACGCCATCCGCGCAAACACACAGCGAACGTTGCTCAGGGGGGAGGAAAATTAGGGGGCGAAGAAAAAACATGTCGTCTCGATCTGCATTACAGTCAGGCAACGACAGGAGCACAGGAGAACATGTAAGTGCAGCTACTGTTTGTGCTTTTGTGCATGCAGATGATGGATGGTGCATCCCGCAGCACGGATCTGCTATGTGTGGCCTTTGGCATTCTGGGCTCTTTCTTTTTTTCCACGGTGCAGGGGGGGGAGGGGGAGAGGGGATGCACGGTGCTGTTTCTCCTGGCTGTGCTCAGATCAGGGGCCCAGGATGTGTTTGGGAAAGTGCTAACATTGTGTGTGTGTGTGTGTGTGTGTGTGTGTGTGTGTGTGTGTGCACGGAGAGAAAAGCTGATGGCAGCCCGATTCAATGCGACTATGCGCAGAAAGCCCGAAAACCAGCCGTTACATCTCTGCGCACCGCTGTGGAGAGATAGTGATGTCACATTATGGCCCTTTCCTCTCCTCTGTCTGCTGGTGTGTGTGTGTTCTCATGAAATCGGATGGGTGGGACGAGTGCAGAAGGCCCAGTTAAACGAATAGAGAATATGTGGGCTTGTTGGTACGAAGTGGAGGGGATTACTGCGTAAAATGATGTGCAGTCCGTCGCTGCGCAGCCTATAGAGCGCCCAGCCCTACAGCCAGTGGGTGTCAGACAGGCCATACATTCTGCACAGAGGAAGAGAAGAGAGGCCTGCAGAAAAGACAGAAGCTAGAATATCTATCTATCTATCTATCTATCTATATTTCTATCTATCTATCTATCTATCTATCTATCTATCTATCTATCTATATCTAATCTATCTATCTATCTATGGTACAGTGCATTGATCTGACTGAGTGCAGATCTGAAGCTGCTGTCATCCCTCAGTAGAACTAAGCCATTGTGACAGATGAGTGAATTGAGCGGATAACATTGGTGCCATGCCATGATGGCTCAGGTGAAGCTCGGTCTGCACGGTTAACCTACCAGTTAGTGAGGAACTCTGCGGCTCTCCGTGTGTGGGCCCCAGTTTTCCTGAGCTGTGCTGTAGGTAGAGGGGTGGGAGCAGGAATAGAAGCACCATGGTGTCTGAAGGTGGGGCATGGGGCTGTGGGGTTGTTATTGTTGTGTAAGTGCAGCCTCTGGGATCACACTGTTGGCATATGCAGCCACAGACCTCTAAGCTTCCTTCATTTACTTTTTCCCCCTATTGGCTGCTTTGCACCGACTCCATGTCTGACCTCATCTTCTGGCACTTTTTTGTTTCAACTTTAAGGGTCTATGTTTAGTGATATTTTGATTATCAAATAATTCAGATGTTACTGAAGTGGGGTTGTTTGAAGTTGTTTTTAGTAATCATTATCTTACCCATGGTATTCAATTCAGTTCACTGTTATTTATATATCGCCAATTCACAACAAATGTCATCTCAATACAATTATACAAACATTCCAATCAGTTTAAAGTTTTCTATGTAAGGAATCCCAGCAGATTGCAATGAGTCAACAACATGAGGTTGTGCCCGGATCATGCAGACTCCAACCCCAGCTATTCCTAAGCAATCCCTCATACTGAGCAAGCATGTAGCGACAGTGGAGAGGAAAAACTCCCGTTTAAAAGGAAGAAACCTCCAGCAGAACCAGAACCTGAATCAGTACAAGTGGTCATCTGCCACGACTGTCTGGGGGTCTGAGAAGACAGAGAAGAGGCAGCATGGAGGATGCTCGGTCACTTTGAGCATCATACTAGAGAAAGGCTATCGTCAAGACTATAATCCAAGGCCTCTTGGTGGGATTGATGTTTGTAATGGGCAGAAAAATAATGATGGCAACGTCTGCAGGTGCAATCCCCATGCCTGAGGCTTCCCATTCCCAAAGCCTGAGGCTTGGTGCTATCCCCAAGAAAAAGTGTCTGACTGCTAACTTTGATCCCTCACCTTAAACACAAACTCCTCTTAAATAAAATAATATACTGTTTACTATTGTAATTGTACGCATGAACCTGCAGAAAACTTGTGCAGGTTTGCTTGTATGCACATTCCACGAGAAGGTACATCATCCGTGAACCTGGATGGGACCGAAAGCCTCATATTATGTAGCCTGACATCAAAATCCAATATGTCAAATAGACTTAGTTTAAGCTATAATTATAAATCGTTGGTACTTTTGACTATCTCATTAAATCAGTGGACATATGCATACAGTGGTAAAAGGGAAAACAAAGGGGGAAACTAATTATTGGCCTGTGTTAATGCTAATAGTTAGCCTAGCCACATAACGGCAAAACAAGGGAATGCCACTGATTTTTCTAGAATGCAACTGCAAAGCTAAAGACTAGCCTCTGCTAGCATAGTGTTAGGCAGTGTAATATACCGACTACGAATAACTACCTCACACCAAATCACCTGAAATTTCCTTTCAGTTCCCCTACCACATGCACTTCCTCATTAAAAACAGTGCGACTCAATATTTTTATCATCAGATTTGCGCAACAAATATCTGAAGCATTTTACTCAATCAAGAGACAAGAGAGTGATGGAGGCCTCTGCACACAGCAACAAGAGCACTATCTCGCTCTTTAGAGAAGGGGGTGAACAAGGAAGGAGCTGAGCCCAGAAGAATACAGCTCTGAACCCGAAGCAGACACGATATGTTCATATGCTGGACAGCAGCTGTTTAGCCAGAAACAGGGGGCATGTAGTCACATGAAGCTCAGTTCAGCTTCACTTGTTTTTGTCTTCACAAGCTGAACATCTGGTGGAATGTAACCACCATCATGTAGCTTTCCCAGTTCAACCCTACAGCCCTGTACAGGCATCTGCTTACAACAATTTCAAATGCTTCTATATTTCAGTGCAGCTGTCTGGAAAACTGTATAGTTGTTTTTTTCTTGAACCCTGTAATTCTGCCAGCCTGCCCATTGGGCCTTCAGCTGTTAGTTTGGCTGGGTGCATTAATGATGTGCATGCACGTACGCTTTGAAAAGTGACTTCCCTGTGAATTAAAATGTGCCAAGGATTAAAAATGCAACAAGTAATTTTCTGGTAACTGACCAATTTTCAGCCTAATAGGCTGGTCTATTCCCATCTATTCCCTCTATTTCGAATCAGTCGAAACAAAGAGATGTATATTCTACAACAGAGATCCCCAGCCATGAGTCAGTTGGTACCGGGCCGGACTGTAAGAATAAATAACTTTCAGTCTTTCCGTTTTATTTATTACCTGAGTTTAAACAATGTTTTATTTAAAAAAAATAACGGATTCTCACCGTTACTCCATCTTAACGCATGTCAAGACGCTTGCCTGGGTCACATCATACATCACTGCAAAGAACAAACCCACACACTACCAGCTCGATTAAAAAGAGGTTTTACTTTGCGAGGTGAAAACTGTCCATGGAAGCGACTGAAGAGCTTTCAAGAAAAAGATAGCTACATTTAGCAGACAGTACCAAGGGTTCTACTTACATTACAGCCACCGATTCATCATTGTGCTGAGTTGGATTTCTCTTGCACTTAACAACATGTTTCAATGTTAACGTAGTGACCAGCAAGTAGGTGCGGAGAGAATATCACTCATGCTGTTGCCAGAATGTTACATAAACGCAGAAAAAGTTATAAATCATTGGATTTATATTTATTATTTCCAAATATGACCCCGTTTTTATTTTTTTTATTGCATTTATCTGCCAGTCCTTGGGAATATATTGTCTGACATTAAACCGGTTTGTGGCGAAATAAACGTCAGAGATCACTGTTCTACAACAGTTTGAAACATGTCTGCCCCGCATTAAAGCTGCGGGAGAGCGAGGCATTCAGCAGATAACAGGAAAGCTGAACAAAATACGCCAACTTGCTCGGATGTATAGTTTTTTTTTGTTTCCAGCTTGTCTTTCATGAAAGGTAGTAGTTTTGGAAATGTTGGTGGTCTTTTGGAAAGCTCATTGTTAAAGGGGTCCTAGAGTTCAAAATAACATTTACTTTGTTGTTGTTTAACTTAGGCAGTTTGCGGTGTACTATATCAAAAAGTTTGTGCTGTGTCCGAACTGCTCTCGTATGCATATTTGTAATATGCTGAGAAACGAGCCAGTCTGTGCCAAGCTCCAATAACACAACATAGACTGTAGACCAGGAGTCTCCAAACCCAGGTCCTCCAGAGCTATTGTCCTGCAGGTTGTAGATGCATCCCTACTCCCAACACAACTCAATCCAATGAATACCTCATTAGCAGGCTCCTTGCCTAACTTGTTGGCATGCTGCAGACGTGATTCAGTTGTTTGATTCAGCTGTGTTGGAGCAGGGATGTATATAAAACCTTCTGGACAGTACCTTTCATGGACTAAGTTTGGAGATCCCTGCTGTAGACTGCTTCAATCTCCCCACCTATCAGGAAAAGGGTATTCTTCAGCTTGATGTGGCCCAAAATGGAAATTATTTTGACTCCGCTGCTGTAGAGGCTCCAAGAACAGTTTATAATCGTCAAAATGTTCTAGAACCCCTTAAACGTAATGGTCTTCATTCTTTTGGGAATACACTCTCTTTACAGTTTGTAATGCTAACTGCTAACCGTGCTAATCACTTTTCTAAGAATACTCTGTATTCTTAATTGTTTCACTTTGTTTTTCGGTTTTAATATTCTCATCTAATATCGGCATGGTTTACGAAAAATTGAAAAATTCTAATCAGTGTCTCTACCTAGTTATGTGGGTCGAGTGAACTCCAGTCTCAACAAAATGCCAATATTTCTCCCACCATGCCTTGTAGTAATTTATTAAATAATATTTTAGCAAAATAGTTTTTTTTAATCAAGCTATATTTAAGGGTACATTTTTGAGAAAGTGACTAACCCCAATTACTTTCCTCCAGTAGAGCTTTAGCTCTTCAAGGCTCCTGATGCTGCTGCAGTATGTCATCCTGGTACTGGCACAGTTGGGGATCCTCTCTCCACTCTCTGACGCTCTGCTCTTTTCTTACAGCATGTGCCGCTTGGTGCCAGCCGCGCAGACAAGGCCACGAGCCAGTCCAGCCGCTCTCTGGGTGCCCGGTGCAGGAACTCTATTGCCTCCTGTTCAGACGAGCAGCCACACATCGGCAACTACCGTCTACTCAAGACCATTGGCAAGGGAAATTTTGCCAAAGTCAAGCTGGCGCGCCACATCCTGACCGGAAGGGAGGTGAGCCATGAGGCGGCACAGACCCCGGGGTGGGGATGAGTGGGCTGAATATGTTGTTGATGGAAATGTTTCCTGGGTGAAGAAAGGGACCACTCCAGTATGCTCAGTGCTAAGGCTTTTCCTCTTTTATTCATCCTGAGAATATGGGCAATAATTTCACTCCTTTTTCCCCCCAAAGTTTAGTATTGATGATTTATAGCCATTCTAATCAATTAGGAATAAACACACTGGAATGTAACTGATAACTTATTACTACTTTGCTAGATGTCAAGAAAGCTTTGTTAGGGTATTTTCATGGCGTTTACACCTAGGGAACAGCTAGATACACTAAAGTATCCTGATGCTCATGGTGGATGGTTTTCCTCTCTTATATGACGGAACATTCACTATACCATGCGTGGTATCAACAAAGAGCTTTAAAAACACAATCTAATTGATTTTATTTAGGAGTAACAACTCTAACAATGATGTTATTAGGAAAGTTTAATATTACAGGTATATTGTTTTCTTTGAAATACAAATATTATTTTGAATTTGACACATGAATATATATATATGTACAGTGCTCTGCATAAATGAGTACACCTTCTTCAAAAAGTATGAATTTATTCAGTAGCTCAATGAACAAAATAACAATTTTCAAACTTTCCACAAGGCCGAGTTTTATTGAACACTTATTTAACTCCATAACATGAAATGAAGGTTAATAATCTAATTTAGATCACAAAATCTTCAGTTTTACTCAAATTGGTTGGAGCAAAAATGAATACACCCTGCAACAAAAACTACTACATCTAGTATTTCGTATGAGCACCATGATTTTTAAGGACAGCACCAAGTCTTCTAGGCATGGTCTAGGCAACATCTATCTTTTTCCATTCTTCAAGAATAACCTATTTTAGTCTGTATGGTGTCCCGGAAAACGGTAATTCCAGTTTGGCTTTCTACTGCTTTAGCTAACTGCAGTGAACTTGCATGGCGATTTTCTTCAATCCTTCTCAGAAGATGCTCCTGTCGAGATGTTAACCTAGGTGGACGGCCTGGACTTCTCTGTAAGATGGTTGCACTTCCATCTTTCTCAAATTTTTTGATCACTTTTGCAACAGTATTTTGACTGATATGTAAAGCTTTGCTGATCTTCTTGTAGCCCTCACCTTTTTTCTGTAAAGAAATGATTTCTTTCTCATAGTTCTCTTCCATGGTGAGCCATTGCTGACAGCATAAAATGGGAAGGGCTTTTCTTTGTAAAGTAATGCCCTTTCATTGTCACCTGTCTGCTGGACACCTGTTAAATGAATCATTAGACTCACCTGTGGTTGAATGCCTGTTAATTAGAATTCTGTAGACTTAAGTGTGGCTTTTCTCCTAAGACTATAATTGGGGTGTACAAATTTTTCCAACATGGGCTTGAATGAATTTCTCAGGCAAATAACTTTTTTGTGTGTGCAAATCAACAAATATTGTTTGCGATCAGTGGCCCACATTTGTGGGAGTATTTTGTAGTATAGTATATCATACAAAATGTTGATTCTGAAAGGAAGCTAAAGGCTTTGAGATTTTTTTTTTATAACTGATGTCCAGCGCACTGGAAGACTAATCCAAACATGGAATACAACAGGGTTAAAGGTCCTATATCTTTCAAAATTAACTTTTTGGGGGCTTTTAACCATGTTGTAGGGATAGTTCCTTATTAAACCCCTCCAGAGTGGTTTTTCTCTTAAGTCACGCATTTCTCACTACTCCTGCTGAAACCTGCACTCTGAGCAGTTGCTCCACCCTCTCCTGGTAAATGACTGACTCATAACATTCTTACGTGTTTTTTGTCAGGGTGTTAAACCAGGAAGTGTCCGATGTGTCCGCTTCATCATTGCAGAGTAAACATACCCCCCCCTCCCACTCTTTCAGAGGTGCTAGCAGCCGCTGAAGCAACACACCAAGAATGACCGTTTTTTTATTATTTTACCTTCACGTGTAAATGCACTCTTGGCTGCAAGAGGCACAGGACTTTATTCAACATTCCTAAAGAATAGTCCAATCCCCATAATAGGCTGAAATTTCTCTCTGGGATCCTGCGATTAACTAGTCATAAGATGTTTGTCTGTGACTGTCACTTCACCGATGTCTGATTTGTGAACCTTGGCCAGTGCCGAAGAGGATTGTTCAAGAGATTAACTCTTGTAACCGGCATAATTCCCACCATATAACGCCTAAGAGAGCGGCCAGAGCAGTAAGTAAATCAAAACGCTAACTAAATGCTAATGTGTGTTAGCCATTTATGAAGCTGCCTCGCTTATGTGAACTACAACAGCATTGTGAAATAACTTCATTGACTTACTGCTGCAATACTTACATTTCTACTACTGCTAATGTTGTATCTCAGAATTATTCTTCAGTTTGAATAAGGCCGGGTGGGTATACCGAAAATTCACAGATACCGAAATTTATGACTATTATCGACATAATTTTGCCCTTGTCAGTAAATTAATTATAAAAAAAGAAAGAAAAAAAAAACATTTGTTTTAGTTTAGCGGTGCTCATGCCCTTTAAAGAAATGACTACTGGCTTGAGTCACGTGACTATGTACAGTCATGTGACTTCATCCCATCCAGAAGGGAGCAGCGCTGCCAACGCTGCAACTGTGTCACTATATTTAGCAAGTATTTAGACTCCTCTAATGACTGTTAAAAAAAAAAGGCGAACAATGACAAGTGTAGTTAGTTTTTATGGTGTTAGTGGTTATTTTGAGACTTTAATGTGGAGCATATATAATAATTTTTACTGCTTTCACTGAGCAGCGGTGCTGCAGTCGACACAAAGTGTTCCCAGCCTAGCATGCTGCAGCTCTGCTGGCTCAGGTCATGTTCAGGCAGAGCAGATATTAATCCCGCTGAGTCCAGAATGTTGATACACCTCACACACTAGAAGCCGTCGCTGGATGATCCTACCTTTGCTCAGTTATAAATGCAAAATATTTTCTGACTAAAATAAACGACTGTACACTAAATAAATCACAGATTCAACTCACAGCCCCATTCACTTCCTCATCTGATCTGTGTGGTCTCTTCTCAGTCTAAAATGGACTCTTAAGAAATACAGAAAGGAGTGGGAATCAAATTCTGAATTAAAAGGCTGTTTGAAGCCGTGCAATAGCAAGAACCTGTCACGTTTTCAAGCACATTATGTAAATTAGGCCACTACCTGACCTTGAATACAGACAGTGAAGGGGTGGGTGGGTGGGTGGTATTCTCCACTTACCATCATCGAGGTGGACTGCTCAATATACCGTGTATATTGATTTTAGGTCATATCACCCAGCCCTAAGTTTGAAGAAAATGGAATTAATGGAACTTAATGTCTTACTTGCAGGTCAAAGAATAACTCCAGAACATAAGTCATATTTCTGGACCAATTAATACTACATAACGCTAATGGTAGCATTTCATCATATATGTGCCTATCCCGGATGTTGAGAGGTGTAAAATAGCTTGCTAAATTCAGTAGCATTAGACGAGGGGGGGCTGGGGGGGTTATGTTCAAATAAATAAAAGTACACCGATAAATATTGGTACTGCTACGTAGGGCTGGGTATCAATTAAAATGTAATGAATCGATTCCATTCCGATTCTTAAGAGTTAGAATTGATTATCACAATTCGATCTGATTCAATCCGATTCAGTGTGATCCCGTTGGATATTGATATGGGTCAAGGCTATTACATTTTATCACTAGGTAAGTAACAGTTTACCGGGGGAAACTGTATTTACCCTTTCAGACACAAGACTTAAAATGGCTGTCTGGACTTTACCTTCCTATTTTAGTTGTAAAACTTGCAAACTGTAAAAAAAAAAAATAGATTTTTGAAATTGTGAATTGATTTGATTTCTCTAAGGATCGATTCAGAATCGATTTTACGATTTATTTTTTCAACACAACCCTACTGCTACGGCAAATTACTTAATCCCCAAAAAAAACGTTTTTCTGCTGCTACCTTTCTTCTTTGAACTAAACACTGTATACAGTAAAACCTATATTTTTTTATTAGAATAGTTTAAAAATAATAATTTTAGGCATTTTGTACTTTACTGGTCATGATCTTAGATTTTCTTTGCCCTCCACATGGTTTAGACAGTCTGCAAAACACACACAAACACACACTCTTGTTCATAGTTCTTATGCCAGGCGTACACCGAAGGATTTTCACAGTCTGGAAAATAAAGACTGGTAGTCTTTAGAAATTTTACTGAAGTCTTGGCGCGCTCCCGTTGTCTTGATCGTTAAAATGTAAAGTGATAATCTACAGTTGGCTAGCTGATTTATGCCAGTCTTTCTCTATTTTTTTAAAATCAAACATGTTTGATATTATCACAGGTCCTAGTGTCATTGTAATGATGTAAAATAACTAACAACCAATGAAGCTGTTCTTACAAAAGCGGAAACCAAAAGCCATTGCTGATAATACAAACATGTCGGAGGAAGTTGATACGCCACAAATGCCAAATAGGCGAAAACGGTGCGTGGAGAAAAAAGAAGAACAGCCATGTCTTTTTGATGTAAACTGCTAATGTAGCTAAAAGCTGCTTCTCTATTTTTGTTAAACCCCTGCTGAGAATGATGGGATGAATTTGGCGGGAAGCTAAAATAATCTACTTGTACTCTTGTAAATTAGAGGCTGACCGATGCAGGTTTTTTATTGAGAGTGCAAATGGTTTCAGAACAAAATAAAATAAATTCAAACCGTAACGAGAATAATGGTGCAAATAGCTGATTGAGGTAGATTCTGGACTTCAAGTATCAAAGAAAAATCACCACAAAGTAAATCCCCCTACCACATGGTAGTAAACAATAAAATCTGAAATATACGTATGTAAACATAGTGCAGTCAAAGATAAAACCTCAAACTTAAGAGTAAAATATGAGTGGGCTGGCTCGCGGTGGTTCTGAGTGTATGGGGGTCCTTCTATCAGTCAAGTAGTGGCTGAAGCTGGCCAAACAGATGCCTAAAAATGTCTTTTTTTATATCAGCTTCGGCTTTTTAAAACAAATTTCGTCTGATGGCCAATATAGACAAAAGTTGAATGTATTTGCCAGCCTCTATTGTAAATAGTGTCTCTACAAGATTCAGTATTTTTAAAATCTTTAGTCTGAGACTAGAAACTGTAAACCCAAGTCCTTAAATGCGAGCTGATAATCTGTTAGGCTTTTCTAAATCTTCTCAAAGTCTCTAGGTGAACAGAAAACTTTATTTTGACTATTAAGTGAAATACATTTTTTACTCAAAAATATCTGCACTGGACATTTTAATATTAACAGTAAAACTAAAAAGTTCCACTTGCTTCGATTAAATATGTGCTTATACAAGCAGCATTTTATTACTTCTTACTTATTTATTTAAAAATTAATAAAAAAATATTTTAATGTGAATTTAATTTAAAACGTTATGGTTCATATTTACCAAAACCTGGCAGGTCTGTGACACACAAACGCAGTTCACCTTTCAGCGGCAGGTGCTGCAAGTGAAGAACAGAGGATATTGCTTGATGCTCTTTTGGTTTCTGTCCTATGATTTGCCAAACAACTGACATGTCTTTCATTAAAAAACACAACAAACTGTAGTTGACTCATAGAGCCCTGAAACAGCTTTTCCCCTGTGAGTTCGGAGCATCTCGGATTAGCTGCATTGTTCTCTTGCAGCTTTTTAATCCAACCATTTACACCTTGCGCTAACTGCGATTTCTGTGGCATGTTGCAGAATGGGAGCCTGTGGAAGCTGAACTTAGTCCAATTGGTCATTCAGTTGATATAATTTGGAAACAAACAAACACAAACCATGTTGAAGTTTGCAGTAACAAGTTCTGTGTAACTGACTGCCATTGTTGAGCACAGAGTTAACGTCCTGCTCAGACAACCGGGATGCCGCATGGCACGGATGTCATTGAAATTGTGTGTTAGTGTAGTTGGATTAAAAGCCTCTAAAAACACCCATACAGACAACAATAAAGCTCCGCTGAGACGCTCCAAACTCCCAGGGGAATAGTGCTAGTGATTCATAACAAAACATTGGTGAAATGAAGGAGTTTTGTGGCAGATAATGTCTTATTTAGAGTCTTACCTTTGGTTCCCCCATTATCTTTAATTAAATGTATATACAATGATCACCAATGGATATAAACTTCTCCTGAAGGACAGAAAGTAGCGCTAAACTTGTCTGTGTGAGTAAATAAATGTAAGGAATGCTAGAAATAGGATCCAGGTTGAAAAAAAACTGTACGTTCCCTTTTAAGAGTCATCCCAATAATCGGGGCATGTCGGAAAATCTGGGTAAAATCGGCCTAAAAATCCTGCTGGGTGAACCGGTCCTAATATGGTTGTAGAAATAGGCTCCGCCAACTCTGGAACTTTCTCTGACATCATGAGAAAATTATAGTGGTTTTAACACATCGCTAAACCCTAAGCCGGCTAACAGGGCCATGCTAACGCTGACAGATGATACAGAGAACAGAGAGGAACTGTAATGGAAACAGAAATGACATGCTTAACAATATTTAGTGTGATTTAACAAATTATAGAGCTGTAATAATGGAAAGGTAACCTTAACCAACTGCTGCTGTGAGCTGGACTAAATAGAAAATAAAATTGATTTGACCTTCAAGCGGAATGAGGGAGGGCTTTTGAGGTGGGGAGGCGGACGCCAAATGTAACTGTAGGGCAAATCCTGCATCAGCTGCAAGCGTAGATGAGCTGGAAGACAAAAACGGTGAAATTCTTTTTTTCCCTTTAATATAAAGAAATTCAATAGTGCATGAGACGCTTAAATGTACAAATATTAAAAGCTTTCAGACCAAATAAAAATATTTTTAGTTTTCTTTCATTTCCATGTATTTATCATATGTTATGTTTTGCATTTTTTTATGTTTTCAAAGAATAGTTTTCCAAATTATTTTTATAAAAGTTTTTCTATTGTATGTTGATTGCCTTCCTTTAAAATGTCATTTATCTTGTCTCCATGATTGTTAGACTGTCTGTGTTGATCTGTTTCAGTCCAGCAGTCCCCTGATCCCAGGTCAGCTGAGATGTTGGGAAGAAGTGCATTCCCATGATTCTGGGGTTGGATTTTCTTGGTTTAAATGGTGTTTTCAGGTCAAATTAGAGTCCATCACTCTGTAGAGGAAAGATTTGCCCCGAAGTGGAAAACATTGAAGACAGTTGCCAATCTTCTTAGGACTGAATGTTCCATTAAATTTACCCAGAAGTCACTCCATTTGATCCTCCAGAGAAGATGTAAACCCCAGGAGCTTAACTTCTGACGTTTTCCTTCCTCTGTTAGCATCATAAACTATCACTCACTACGTTTATATGCATATCTAATTCAAGCTTTTGAGCCTGCTAAAGTCAGGATATGCTTAACGACAACAATGCTGCAGCTTAGAACATTTAGGAAGTACATTACTGCTTGATTATACTACACCTGTTTCTGCTTGCTCTGTTGTTGCTACCACTTCTACGGTTTCTTCACTTCCTGAAGGCCGAGTTCCTATGCTGCCTAAAGCTCTGCTTCTCCTGACCAATTTCTTAAACTCCAGTTCGGTTTGACTTCAGTCGAACTAAGGGGAATGATTAGAATTTACCTTGATGCATGTAAACGCATTGGCAAATGGAAGCATTAATAAGGACTGAATACAGGTTACAGGTTAAAACTGTTAAAATGTAAAATTATACCGTCCAAAGTTCAGGTAGGTTGGTAGGTACCAAGTCCTGCTCGAAAATGAAGTCAGCATCTCCATAAAGCTGGTCTGCAGAAGGAAGCATGAAGTGCTCCATAATGTCCTGATAGATGGCAGCATTGACACTGGACTTAATAAAGCCCGGCGGACCAACACCAATAAATGGCATGGCTTCCCAATTCAACACAGACTGTGGAAACTTCCCACTGGACTTGAAGCATCTTAGATTGTGTTCCTCTCCATTCTTCCTCCAGACTCTGGGACCTTGGTTTCCACATGAGATGCAACCTTTGCTCTCATCAAAAAAGAGGACTTTGGACCAGTGTGCAACAGACCAGTAGCAATTTGACCAAAGCATTAGGACATTTGAAACACTTGTCCAGGATCCGTCTGTGTGGTGGATCTTGATGCACTAACTCCAGCCTCAGTCCACTCCTTATGAAGGTCCCCAACACTTCTGAATGCCTTTTTTTTCTGACAATCCTCTCCAGGCCAAGGTTTTAATAGTTTGAAAATGTTCATTAGTTTTAGGTTTTATTTTGTTTTCACTTAAGATATTCAATTCTATTTTAGTTTTGATTAGATTTTACCATTTGCCAGATAGTTTAAATCAGTTTCAGTTTTTTTTTAAAATGTTTAGTTTCAGTTTAGTTTTTATGAGTTTCAGTTTTAGTTTTAGTCCTTTTGTTAAAAAAGTTAAACCGGGGCAAGACTAAAAGAAGAAGAAATGTATAACAAAATCTCATAAAATGATAGTTTTTTTATGTATTGACATGGGCCAGATACAAATCTATATAAATCAGGGAAGTATAAAAGATATATGGCAAAGTTCTGTAAACATAATAATAGTACCTGTGCATTAGAAAATCCAACAATTAATGCAGGTGCTACAGTTTTACAAAAACACTGACTGGCAACACTAAAAAACAAAAACCAAGCTACCAGGGGTACTATGATGCTTTTGATCATTTTGCACATATTCTATTAGTAAGTAATCCAAAATTGGACTCTGGAGCTTTCTCTCAACCGTTGCTGGCATGACGCTGGGTGGACCGAGGCTACACAGGACTTGACTGACTCACCTGATATGTTGGGATAATGCAGAAGAGTGAGTAAAAACCACTAACAAGCAGGAACTAGAGAGGGATTGTTTTTTCATCAACACAGTGGCTACGCGCACAACCTACACCAGTGTTGGTTGGTAATGTTAGCTTGTTTGTTAGCTATAGCTCACCTGTTATGAAGTTCTTTCTGCAGACTGTTGTGTTTAATCATTGTTTCAGTCGCTTCTTCTGATTGCTCATGATCCAAAGACGTCCCTTATTTACCTTGAAAGGGAGTGAGTCAGTGGGATTTTTTAAAACATTCCCCTTCTGTTACTTTTGTCAAAGCGATTTGCGCAACCAAAAAGGCAGAACACATGATTGTATCCGTTTCTGGTGACAGAGCGCAGTAGGCAGGGAAAGACGTAGAAATAATCCTTCTAGACTTTATGAGAAACATAAATGAAAACTAAGCACATTCACTCAATAAATTCAGCTCATTTTAGTTATTTTTTTCAACACTCATTATTGTTTCAGTTTGTTTTCTTTTTATTTATTTTTTTCTTCTAGTTTTTGTTGTTTTGTTCATTTTCGTTAATGATAATAACCTTCCTCCAGGCTGCACTTATCCCTGCTGCTTGTCTGTCTTTTCTTCCACACTTTTCCCTTCCACAACACTTTCTATTAATATGCTTTGATATGACACTGGGAACATCCAACTTTCTTTACAATGACCTTTAGATGCTTTCCCTCCTTAAGGAGGGGATCAATTATAGTTTTCTGCCCAACTGGCAGGTCAGCATTCCTCTCCATGGTTGGGATTCCTACTGAACCAGACCTAGAGACCATTAAATGGCTTAGGAACCCTTTGCAGGTGTTTTGTATTCATTAGCTTATTAGAGGGGGCACTTTGGGCTGCATGTCGTCAGCCCTTATCACAGAGCAAAGAGCAATCCCCGATTCAAATTCAAGTGCAGTGTAGAGTTTTGACCTGTAAAGTTGCAGTAAAATAATATTTTTACCAAAATGTACTTAAATACCTAAAATAATGATCGGGCATGTAACAGCAATATTAGACACTTGTTGATATGGTTCATTAAAAAAAACAAAAAAAACAAAAGTAGATGGGGTGTAAGTTGCTCTTTAAACTGAATTACTGAAATAAATAAACTTTTGCACAATATACACATTTTTTTGGGTTTCATCTATGGAATGTGATGGGCTTTTCACTCTAAAAAGAATTTGGCATCATGAGTTTGTGAACTGTCAGGCACGGTGGTGGAGGGCTGATGATTTGTTTTGCAGTTACAGGATCTGAACAGGAAATAAAGCTTCTCCACAGTACCTTGCACAACTATTCACACCCCTTGGAACTCGGTGTATTTCAATCCCTTTCTGTTTGATCGTCCAACACAAGGTAGTGCATACATGTGTAGTGAAAGAAAAAATACATGTTTTTAACATATTTTTCAAGTCTGGTGTGCATTTATACTCAGCCCACTTTACTCTGATACACATAAATGAAGGTTTTGGATATTTATTAATTATGCTGGCCAGTATTTAAGAACAGTGCCATGCTATAGCTCTGCCTCCTATTACCAATATGATATAGCATTTGGCAATTAAAAAGGATCATTTTCAGTACCTCCAACCCAGTCTTTATGACTGGTTAAATCCCTTCACATTGTGTGTAGCGTATAAGGAACAAGGTCACATTGTGTCCTGCTGATATCTGCTGTGTACTGACATATGTTGAAGCCCTATGATGATCTCTAAACGACATATTCACTAGATGGATTTACTAAGAATGTAATTGATCAATTAACTAAAACTTCAAAATATTCTCATCTCAAGAGTCCAGGACCCTCATTTATCGATGAAAACTAGATGGTCCCGCTTATCAGTGAAGCAGGTTGGCGCTTTTTTCCCTTGCGTACTAATGGCAGCTAAAGCTGTGTCTCCAATTACGCACGGCCACACAAGTATCAGATATGATGATCTGTTCCCCCTTAGTAGAAGATCTGGTTCAGCTGTGTGCTGAGCGACATTTTATTGGATTCAGTTTGATATGGAGCATTTTTTCGTTATTTATTCACATTTATATAAACAGCATAATGTTGAGCAAAGAACCCAGCAGACAGGTCAGGGAGAATGGGGGTTGGTTGCAATATCACAAGCTTTCAAAATCTTTCAGAACTCTGATCAAGCTTTCATGTGAAATAATGTGGTACAACTGCGACCCTTCCAAGGCATGGCCATCCATCTAAACTAACATGCTTTAAGTATAGTCCGAGAATAGGCAAGGAGGCCCATGGTGATACTGAAAGAGCTACACAGATCCAGAGCTCAGGTGGAAGAATACTAATAATTGTGTGTCCACTAACATTACCTCTGTGTAAGAGCGGGGAAATTAAGCTAGTGTTGAGGAAGAGTCATGCACCGGTGCATGACTCTTCCTCATGAATTATTTAGATCAAATCCTATCCAGGAGTTAGAGTGGCCTAGTTAAAGCTCATTCCTAAATCCAAACAAGAATCCGTGGTGAGGCTTAAAGTTGCTGTGCAGAAACACTCTCCATAGATCCAAGTGAACTTTTATTTTTTGGTAAGAAAAATGGCCAAAGATGCAAGAGGAATACTCATAGTTACTTAGCACTGTATAGAAAGTTGATTCTCCAAAGTATTTAGTCAGCTGGGATACATACAGGTACAGATTTCACCATTCATATTTTTATTTACAAAACTATTTCACTGGCCAATGGACTAGACTTACATAGCGCTTCTCTAGCCATACTGACCATCCAGAGCGCTTCACACTGTAGCCACATTCACACTCCCTAACGCGCAGACATTCATACACCGATACAGAGCTCACGTGGACACTTGGGGTTAAGTGCCTTGCCCAGGGGCACATGGAATCGTGTGTACAACTCTTCCTTTAAAAGACACTGCTCTACCCAGTGAGCCACAGTCACTTGTGAATGAGTGTATCATTTTCTTTCCACTATACTGTTAGTGTGACACATGAATACGCTGAGGTTTGTGGTTATAATGTGGCAAAATATGAAAATGATCAAGAAACTGTGAATCGAAGTGAATTCCAGAGAGAAATGTGAGGCTGTCTATCCGTCGTCTGAAACTTTGTTAAACTGGGTTATTTAATGTAACAATAATCTCAAGCACAACAGCGACTCAATAAATGATTCTAGTTTATCATTAGGAGTTATACATTTTTAATGTTAATATATTGGTTAGTACTGTATAAATAAATAAAAATTGATTCTGAATCGATTTTTTTAATTTTTTAATTTTTTTAATAAAAATTCTAAGAAACGATTTACAAGCCCCAAAAGTTTTTTTTTTTTTTTTTTACATTGTTTACCCTTTTTTACAGCTAAAATGTTGTTACATCATTACATTACAGCCATATAATTAAGATAACGGCTCAAAATAGCGTTTTTAATAGCACTGTCCCATATCTATATGGAATTAGAACAGAATGGTACAGATCGTGATAATCGATTCCAATTCTTGAGAATTAGAATTGAATTGATTCTTGAAACTTGAATTGATACCTAGCTTTAATATTGGCTTTATGTTTACCTTTATGGATCATTCTGGTATATTAAAATGTATTCATTTTTTCTCATCAAGAATTCTCCCTCATCTCTTGCAGGTTGCAATAAAAATCATTGACAAAACCCAGTTGAACCCAACCAGTCTACAAAAGGTCAGTTTCCTTCTGTCTTTCTCAGTTTTAACTTCACCAATGTGTGTCACGTCATCAGGAGCAGAAAAGGAAAGTTGATGCTGCTCTGTCTCATGTTGTGCATCCAGTGTATTTAATGTTCCCATAGAGCTGAAAAGAACAGAATAATGACTGGAGAAATTTGTGAGAGGTTCAGGCTTCTCCTCAGATGGACCAGGAAGGGAGAGCAGCTGATGCTGATGCAGAGGGGGCTCATGGGACGTGATGCTGTTTGGCAGGTACTAGGGCATGGATGGGAGCAAGAAGAGACCTCTGCTCCACATATGATCTCTCGTCTCTCTCTCAGCTAATCGCTGCCCTGAGAGGGGGCTGATTCATCCTGGAGGCTGCGGTCACCCAGCTCATGCTTTCTTGTCTTCTTACCATGTCTGGCTCAGTCACGTGTTTGTTGATAACAAAAAAAAGATGTGCTGTAGAAGTGTTCGTGTTTGGATCTGTTTTTGTGGAAAGGTGAGAAGTGCTGCAACTGGAATGGCTGATTGAAGCTCCTGCTTCGCAGCTTGACTCATGGAGACGTCTAGCGTCTGGAGAGTAGGAAGAAAATGTGTAATTCCAGACTTTCACACTCTATTTACTTTGTATTGTTCCTTAAGCCTAGTTTATTCTTGTCCATCACCTACACTCTCCGTCAGACGGACGTAGTTGAGCCCTTTTTTCTAAATATCCGTCAACGTACAGTGTATACCTGTGATTGGTCAGTTCAGCAACAGCCAGGGATCGTTTCACCAGAACGGGGCTCTATAGTTGCTGTAATCAGTAGTTAATGCAGCGTTTTGCCAATATATGTCATTATTAGTTCAGTAGTTCTTTGGAAATTACAGTTTTCAGATCACTCCCAAAGTCTAATCTGTTGTTGATCATTTCATTAATCAAAATCCACATACAACTAATTGAGTTACAGTATATTGCTAATTAACAAACAGACAAACGGGAGAGCCAGTCTAAAGTTACCACATCACGTTTCTCTAAAGAAACCACATCTTCTAGAAAATCTTCTGTCTGGTGCAGCAGTGCAGGGAGGTCATTTATCTACTCAAATTACAGTATTTGTCCCATAATCTCTCCTAACAGGTGTCCTTATATGGCCATTTATAAATGGAATACAATATATCACAGTTTTATCATGTTGAAAATATCACTATATGCAGTATCAGTATTATATAGGGCTGGTTGAACAGCAAACGTTTGATTGCTTGATGCAGCAGCAAACGTTTAAAATTGTGTTTGGCTTTAAAAGGACCACAGCTACGTTGTTTCATAGCTAAAGCATAACTTTTCACAAAAACAATGTAATAACATGGAAAAATGAAATAATTTACTAGCATTGATTATTGTTTTATCAAGTTATGTCAGTACTGTGACAATCAATCTTACATGTTCTTCTAACATAGTGAGGCCTGTAGCCCATGTAGCATTTGTAACTCCTCTGATTAGTTGGGGTGGGGGGTTGTGTCAAGATAAATTGTCTAGGCAGCATAAGTTTTTATTCTTTGATCAGTCCTGATTGTTGACAGGCAAGATAATAGATCAGGACTTTTTTTTTTCACGAACTGTTTTATATTGTGCTTCCTAACAGTAAATCCCATGGGTGTGAAAGCAGTTTCTGTGGGAAGTAATCCGGTTTAGTTAGGTGGGGGGGGGTGCTGGTGCCTATCTCCAGCTGTCAACAGGCAAGAAGCGGTGTACACCCTGGACAGGTCGCCACTCCATCGCAGATTAAAAACAACATAAAGATAAAATGTGTGTAAGAAATTTATATTAGAACATTATTCAAAGGCAGCTCTAAACATTAGCGTTTTTATCTTTGATTTAAAAGAGCTTTTAAAAGATTCTTTGCAGTCATCAGGAAGTTTGTATCAGATTTGTGGAGCAACAACTGAAAGCTGCTTCTCCGTGTTTGGTTCTGATTCTAGGTATGATTAGTAAACTAGTGTTGGAGGACGTGAGTGGTCTGGGGGGTTGCTATGGTGACAGCAGGTCTTCAACATATTTTGATGCTAAACCATTTAGTGATTTATAAACTAGTAGGAGTATTTAGAAGTCTATTCTCTGAGCTACAGGGAACCAGAGGAAGGACTTTAGAACTGGGGTGATGTGTTCTACTTTCCTGGTTTGAGTGAGGACGCCAATAATAATGGATTGCATTTATATAGCACTTTTCGAGACCCTCAAAGCACTGTACAATTCCATTATTCATTCACTTTCAAATTCACACACTGGTGTTGTAGCCAAAGATGCACTGGGTCAGGCTGACAGAAGTGAAGCTGCCATATCGCGCCATTGGCTCCTTTGGCCAACAGCAGTAGGCAAGGTAGGTGAAGTGTCTTGCCCAAGGACACAACGGAATATAGCAGGTAGAATCAAGAAACAAACCCACAAGTTCTGGGTCACAGGCCGACAACTCTACCACTGAGACACAGCCACCCAGCTGATCCAGACCCCGCAGCGTTGTGGATCCTTTTTCAAGGTCTTGTTACAACATTAATCCTTTAATCCTAGAAATGTTCTTCAGGTGATAGAAAGCTGACCTTATTATTGCCTGTATTTGACCCTGGAGGTTCAGGTCTGAGTCCATTGTTGGACCTAGATTTCAGGCCTGATCAGTAGTTTTAGATGTAATAACTGAAACTGTTTGCTGTCTCATGATCGTTCCTCTTCAGATCCAAAGATAATTACTGTATTTACCATAATATACAGCATCCCCCCTTTCCAAGACTAATCTTCAGAAAAATACTAAATTCACCTCTTAAATAAACTATTTGTTATTGACATTTTGGGAAAGTAATTTAAATATTAATTTCAAGCTGCTTTAATATTTACCTATTAATGCAATAACAAAGATCTGGAGTGCATATTCTAGCGTGTGTGGGGTTCTTTTGGGAAAGATACTTGTGAAACTGATCGAAACATAGAAAAAGAAATACCACTGTAATACAAAGTGACAGAACTTTGCTCATGTCATGTCAAATCAAGATTCACATACCATATAAAAAGTCTTAATTTGCATTTAATCACAGATGTGCTCTGCCTCCCACTTTGTGCAGCCATTGATGATGCTTGCTGGTGTTACTTCATCCCATGCCTGGAGGATCCATTTACAAAGCTGACATACAGCCGTTTTTAATTTTTTTTTCCAGATTGTGTGAGTGTGTGATCACCGGATGGAAGCTACTCTAGCGTCCTCTGCTGTTGCGGTCGACTATCAGCATGTGTCAGTGGTTAGACCCAAATTATTAGAAGACCCCACATTTTTACATTGTTTTTAATGAAAAAAAAGTTGAGTTTTATTTCTGTTAAGCTGGAAAAAAGTTATGCCATATCTTTCTAATTATTTGATCCATGCATCCACAAAGTATTCACAGAGCTTCACTTTTTCCACTTTTTAATGTTACAGCCTCATTCCAAAATGAATTAAATTCATTTTTCCCATAACATTCTAAACACAACACCCCATAATGATGATGTGAAAAAAGTGTATTTGAAATGGTTGCAATTTTATTAATGATAAAAAACTTGAGAAATCACATGTACATAAGTATTCACAGCCTTTAATGTGAAGCTCAGAATTGAGCTGAGGTGCATTTTGTCTCCACTCATCATCCTTGAGGTGTTTCAGCAGATTAATTGGAGTCAACGTGTGGTAAATGAAGTTGATTGGACATGATTTGGAAAGGCACATGCCTGTCTATATAGGGCCCCTGGGTTGACAGCGCATGTCAAAGCACAAACCAAGCATGAAGACAAAGGAGTTGAGTGTAGACCTCCAACACAGGATTGTCTTGAGGCACAAAGCTGGGGAAGGTTACAGAAACATTTCTGCTGCTTTGAAGGTTCCAATGAGCACAGTGGCCTCCATCATCCATAAGTGGAAGAAGTTTGGAACCACGAACTCTTCCTAGAGCTGGCCGACCTTCTAAGCTGAGTGAACGGGGGAGAAGGGCCTTGGTCAGGGAGGTGACCAATAACCCGATGGTCACTTTGTCAGAGCTCCAGCATTCCTCTGTGGAGAGAGGAGAACCTTCTTAGAGACTATCAGACCATGTGAAAAAAAATCCTCTGGTATGATGAGACAAAAATTGAACTCTTTGGAGTGAATGCCAGGCATTATGTTTGGAGAAAATCAGGCACCGCTCATCACCAGGCCAATACTATTCCTACAGTGAAGCATGATGGTGGCAGCATCATGCTGTGGGGATGCTTTTCAGCGGCAGGAACTGGAAGACTAATCAGGATAGAGGGAAACATGAATGCAGCAATGTACAGAGACATCCTGGATGAAAAACTGCTCCAAAGTGCTCTTGACCTCATACTGGGGCGACAGTTCACCTTTCAGCAGGATAATGACCCTATAAGCACACAGCCAGAATATCCAAAGAGTGGCTACAGAACAACTCCTTGAATGTCCTTGAGTGGCCCAGCCAGAGCCCAGACCTAAACCCAATTGAACATCTCTGGAGAGATCTGAAAATGCCTGTGCAGCGACGCTTTCCATCCAACCTGATGGAGCTGGAGACGTACTGCAAAGAGGAATGGGCAAAACTACCCAAAGATAGGTGTGCCAAGCTTGTGGTATCATATTCAAAACGACTTGAGGCTGTAATTGCTGCCAAAGGTGCATCAACAAAGTACTGAGCAAAGGCTGTGAATACTTTTGTACATGTGATTTATCAGGAGTTTTTTTTTTAAATAAATGTGCAACAATATAAACATTTCTTTTTAGATTGTCATTATGGGGTGTTGTGTGTTGGCTTTTAAGGAAAAAAATGAATTTAATCAATTTTGGTTTAAGGCTATAACATTAAAAAACGTGGAAAAACTGAAGCGCTGTGAATACTTTCCGGATGCACTGCACTTAGGGTTTGGATCGATTTAAAGTCACCTGGTGACATTCAGTGTGTTTACATGCAGCAAGATAAATTGGATATTGCCTTAGTCTGTCTGAAATCAAACTTTTAAAATGCACGTACACACCTTAGTCTGGCTGGAGTCGAACTTAACAGGAGTTTCAGAAGATCGGCTTCTCATGCTGGATATTGCGATTGAGATTCAGACTACTCTACAACCAGGGTTGGAGCCCTGGGGAACCCCAATGTGATTTCTGTCTGTTCTTATGATACAAAGAATTTCCTGTTCTAGAGGTAAAAACCAGCGAAGTACTGCACACAGTTTTACCCAGCTGTCCAGTCATTCCAATGTATTTCATGATCAACAGTGTCAGAAGAGCATCCTCTTTCTTCAACATGCTTCAGTAGGCTACAAGGCAATAGTGTTGGGCAAGTTACAAAAAACTTGTAACATATTTTTTATTACTAGTTTCAGGTTAAAAAATGGTTTTGTTTGCATTGCTTTCTCAAAAATCTAGCTGAATTACACACTTTTATGTTACTTTTGGAAAATATCTCAAATATGTAACAAAAATTTAAAATACAGCAACTTATCAATTTACATTTTCCACATCTGTGACTCAATAAATACGTTATTTTTCACACCATTGTATTAAACTTCAAGTCTCCAGTTCCTTTGCATGCCTTCTATCTCATTGTAACATTTGATAAATTGCATCAAAAGGAGGCGCTGACAGTTCTCATCGCAAAAATCACTGAAAAACACAAGACTCCTGAGACGGAACAGTCATTCAACAAGTGGTTGGGAAAAAAGTGTGAATAATGCCACAGTGTAAACGTACAGAAGATCTTTTCCTCAGCCATCCTGATTCTCTGATGTTTTTGTTGGGAACAACAGGAAGTGCACTGTAAACCATCTTCTTTGGTATCCAACTTGATTTGGACGGCTGTGTTAGTTGGGCGGAAAAACAATTGAAATTGGGCTTGGAAATTGAGTTACTGAAATTGTAATGAATAACCCCTATGATGAATGACAGCGTTGGACCAAGTGTTCCCTCGCCCGGACGCGGGTCACCGGGGCCCCACTCTGGAGCCAGGCCTGGAGGTGGGGCACGTTGGCGAGCGCCTGGTGGCCGGGCTTTTACCTATGGGGCCCGGCTGGGCTTAGCCCGAAGAGGAAACATGGGCCCACCTTCCCATGAGCTCACCACCTGTGGGAGGGGCCATAGGGGTCGGGTGCAATGCAAGATGGGCGGTGGCCGAAACCCCCACCCCCAAACCACAACCACCCCAAACCACCAAACCACAACCCCCCCACGCATGTCTGCTCTGGAACCCGTCTCCTCGAGAGGGGTTGGACTCTCTTCCACTCTGGCGTTCCCCGGTGAGAGGCGCCGAGCTGGGGTGGGCATACTTGTTGCCCCCCATCTCGGCGCCTATACGTTGGGGTTTACCCGGTGAATGAGAGGGTAGCCTCCCTCCCCTCGGGTGGGGGGACGGGTTCTGACTATTGTTTGTGCTTATGCACCAAACGGTAGTTCAGATTACCCACCCTTCTTGGAGTCCTTGGAGGGGGTGCTGGTGAGTGCTCCTTCTGGGGACTCCCTCATTCTGCTGGGGGATTTCAACGCTCACGTGGGCAGTGACAGTGAGACCTGGAGAGGCGTGGTTGGGCGGTATGGCCCCCCCGATCTGAACCCGAGTGGTGTTTTGTTGTTGGACTTCTGTGCTCGTCATGATTTGTCCATAACAAACACCATGTTCAAGCATAAGGGTGTTCATGTGTGCACTTTGCAACAGGACACCCTAGGCCGCAGCTCGATGATCGACCTGGTTGTCGTTTCATCGGACCTGCGGCCGCATGTTTTGGACACTCGGGTAAAGAGACACTACCTGGTGGTGAGTCGGCTCCGATGGTGGGGGAGGACGCCGGACAGACCTGGCAGGCCCAAACGTGATGTGAGGGTCTGCTGGGAACGTCTGGTGGAGTCTCCTCTCAGAAGGGGTTTCAACTCTCACCTCCGGCAGAAATTCAAACACGTCCCGGGGGAGGCGGGGGACATTGAGTCTAAATGGGCCATGTTCCGTGCCTCCATTGTCGAAGCGGCTGACTGTAGTGGTGGCCGTAAGGTAGTCAGTGCCTGTCGCGGCGGCAACCCTCGAACCCGACAGTATCCCTCACTAGCGGTGAGGGATGCAGGTCCCCTGTCGGGGGCCTGTGGGAGTCCGGAAGCAGCTGATAGGTACCGGCAGGCCAAGCTGAGTGCGGCTCGGATGGTCGCTGAGGCAAAAAATCGGGCGTGGGAGGAATTTGGAGAGACCATGGAGAACGACTTCCGTATGGCTTCGAAGTGATTCTGGTCCACCATCCGGCATCTCAGGGGGGGAAGCGGTCTGCCACCAACACTGTTTACAGTGGGGGCGGTGAGCTGCTGACCTCAACGCGGGACGTTTTGGGTCGGTGGATGGAATACTTCGAAGACCTCCTCAATCCCACCGACACGCCTTCCTGTTTGGAAGCAGATTCTGAGGACTCTGGGACGGGCTCTCCAATCTCTGGTGCTGAAGTCACTGAGGTTGTTAAAAAGCTCCTTGGTGGCAAGGCACCGGGGGTGGATGAGATTTGGCCGGAGTTCCTCAAGGCTCTGGATGTTGTGGGGCTGTGTTGGTTGACGCGGCTCTGCAATATTGCGTGGACATCGGGGGCAGTTCCCTTGGATTGGCAGACCGGGGTGGTGGTCCCCCTCTTTAAAAAGGGGGACCACAGAGTGTGTTCCAACTATAGGGGGATCACACTTCTGAGCCTCCCTGGTAAGGTCTATTCGGGAGGGTCCGACGCATAGTCGAACCTCGGATTCAGGAGGAACAATGCGGTTTTCGTCCTGGCCGTGGAACACTGGACCAGCTCTACACCCTTGGCAGGGTCCTGGAGGGTGCGCGGGAGTTCGCCAAACCGGTCTACATGTGCTTTTTGGACTTGGAGAAGGCGTTCGACCGTGTCCCTTGGGGTGTCCTGTGGGGGGTACTGCAGGAGTATGGGGTACCAGGCCCTTTGATACGGGCTGTCATATGAACGGTGTCAGAGTCTGGTTCGCATTGCCGGCAGTAAGTCGGACTCATTTCCGGTGAGAGCTGGACTCCGCCAAGGTTGCCCTTTGTCACCGGTCCTGTTCATAATGTTTATGGACAGGATTTCTAGGTGCAGCCAAGGTGTTGAGGCGATCCGTTTTGGTGACCTCAGGATCGGGTCTCTGCTTTTCGCAGATGATGTGGTCTTGTTGGCTTCATCTGAACGTGATCTACAGCTCTCGTTGGAGCGGTTCGCAGCCGAGTGTGAAGCGGCTGGGATGAGGATCAGCACCTCCAAATCCGAGACCATGGTCTTGAGCCGGAAAAGGGTAGAGTGCCTTCTCCGGGTCGGGGATGAGGTCCTTCCTCAAGTGGGGGAGTTTAGGTATCTGGGGGTCTTGTTCACGAATGAGGGAAAAATGGAGCGGGAGATCGATGGACGGATTGGTAAGGCGTCTGCAGTTATGCGGGCGCTGCACCGGTCTGTCGTGGTGAAGAGAGAGCTGAGCCGAAAGTCAAAGCTCTCAATTTACCGGTCGATCTACGTTCCTACCCTCATCTATGGTCACGAACGCTGGGTGGTGACCGAAAGAACGAGATCGCGGATACAGGCGGCTGAAATGAGTTTCCTGCGTAGGGTGGCTGGGCTCTCCCTTAGATATAGGGTGAGAAGCTCGGTCATCCGGAGGGGGCTCAGAGTAGAGCCGCTGCTCCTCCACATCGAGAGGAGCCAGCTGAGGTTGCTCGGGCATCTGGTCAGGATGCCTCCTGGACGCCTCCCTGGTGAGGTGTTCTGGGCACGTCCCACCGAGAGGAGACCCAGGGGAAGACCCAGGACCCACTGGAGGGATTATGTCTCCCAGCTGGCCTGGGAACGCCTCGGGATTCCTCCCGAGGAGCTGGCCCAAGTAGCCGGGGAGAGGGAAGTCTGGGCCTCTCTTTTTTAGGCTACTGCCCCCGCGACCCGACCCCGGATAAACAGAAGATGATGGATGGATGGAATGAGTAATATATTGCTTTATTTTTATAAGCAATGCATTAAATGACTTAGTTACTGAAAAAATAATATATTCCTGTAACTTGTTACTTTTATGATGCATTACTCCCAACACTGGTAGCAATAATATCAAAATATCATGCAGGTAGTGAGAAATATCCACTTTTTGTTCTAATATAAAATGATGCATGTGAAGAGTAAAGTATCTGGATTACAAAACAAAATCTCTTGTACTTACTGCATGCACTAAACCCTAGATAATACTTAACTGCACAAGGTCACTGGTATCACTGAGGCTATGAGGAGGAAAAGATTAGTTTCAATAAAAAAAGTCAAAGGCAAAACAAATCTAATCTTTAGCAGCGGCTTTGTTTTACCAAATCCACATAATATTTTTGCAATACTCCGACTTAACAGAGGCCTTCTGCATTTCTAGAGCTTGTTCTTTAGGTACTGTGGCACTGACAACTCATCAAATCCCTCTTATAATTGTAATTCAACAGAAACAAACACAAAAATCTGCTATTGATCTAATTTCTACATTTCTGTCTTTTGTAGCTGTCAGCATTGCATAAGTTAAATATTCATATAGAGCCACTCAGCCTTGTTTTATCAGATTGTAAGGACATCTTTTATCAACAGTTCTCTTCAGTGTATACTACATTTTTCTCTTTAGTTTGATCAAATTAAGAATAATAATGATAGTGGACTGCGTTAACATGCCTTTGGGCTAGGGAATATTCTGTGTGCCAGGACATGAAAGACCCCATATGAACATAATCTGGATGCTAAAATATGTAGAAAGGACAAACAAAGAGAGATTGCTGTAATGTATGTGGAAAAAGGAGAGTGAAATGGCAAATGGAACAATCAACTCTCAGGATTTCTCACTGGAAGTTTTTAAATCTTATGAGATTTCCATGTGGTTCTCCTATTCAATTCAAGTAATTCAGAACTGATCTCTAGATAAAACATGTGAGAAATGAAATCAAACAATTTAATTTTATTTTGTGTTTTTACGTGAAAACACATCGGAAAAAAAGCTCTCTTTTAAAGCAGTTTGTCACCATCTGCTTGATTTGAACTACAGCCAGAATTTGCAGGAGGAGTCTCGTTGCCACAGAGCTTTGCACATCCACTGCCATGATGGGGCCGCTATTTAATCAGCAGCTACGAGGGTCAAACTTCTCGCTGGAGGAGTCTTTGCTGTTATTTTTTTAACAGCTAAGATCCAGATGGCCTGCCGCTGGTTGGGATGATGAGATCCTTTCAAACACTACGTATCCCAAGATTCCTTCCAGTACAGCTGGGAAAAAGCCGGGTCTTAATACCTGGGTTGCTATGGGAACAGTGACATCAAGCGCTGCTGCTAGTGAAGACTGCTAGAAGAGCTGAATGGAGGAGGGGGACACAGAAGTGATGGCGAGTAGAGTATCTTAGCAGACATCATGTTCCTCCCTTTTTCCCTGTTATCATGGATTAGTTGCCTGTTTTCAGCTGTGCTCTCTGGTTTGGCAGACGTTCTTCATACAACAGGGGAGTTACCTCAATTTAATCCTCTGTAGTGCACGTCCCTCACAGTCGACATCCAACACAGAGTAGAAACTGGTCAGATTTTTGGCTGCACATTCACTTGCACATTTGTGCGTGGGCGTTATGTTGTTACCGTTTTAAACAATGAGAAGGATTTCACAGATTCTAAATGTGATACAGTTATTTTAGGTGTCGAGTTGTCTGTGTAAACTGGTCATCCTGAAATTTTGACTGCATAAATGTCTACACAAGGAAACTATTGGTGGGATATTTTTCATCCACTACCTGTTTGTTTCAAGAGATTAAAGTCTGACTAAGTTGCTAAAACAAAGACAAAATGACAGGTTCAAATGTTTTTGTAATTTTGTACATTATGTCTTTGCTTTAGTGATTAGCCCTGTTAGCATGACTAAAACAGAGGCAACCTTTGTGATCTGAGAATATGCCTTCCTACCTTAGCTCTGATATTTTCAAACCTAGCGTATTCCATGACAGAGAATGGAAGCTCAAAATAATTAAAAAGAGATATTTTACTGAACTCCATTTCCGTTTTTCTTATCTGCTGAGTCATGGCAAGGCAACTTATATTTATAGCACATTTTCAACAACAAGATACGTAAAAGTGCTTTACATAATTGGGGAATAAAATAAAAGTAACGATAAAAACATAAAACACAACATGAAAGACACAAAATATATGACGCATTAAAAAAAATGAGATTCCAGCTATTATTAATCACTTATTCAAAGGCAGCTCTAAGCAGATGGTTTGTAGTTGTCAGTTTTTCAGCAGTTTTGCAGTGGTCTGGAAGTTTGTTCTAGTAAGGGGAGCATAAGGCTTGTTTCCACTATCAGAACTTCAGTGTAGTCTGATCGGACCTTCTCATCAGGCTAAATCTTTTGGTGCGCCCCTCCAAGTACAAAACTGGCCCTTTAACAAATTAGCTAAGACGTTAGCAGCCACAACTCTCTTGGCAGGGAGAGTTGTGATATGCTAACTGATCAGCTCCAAAGGCGCACACAGCAGCAGAAATGACGATGATGAGAAGCAGGGGTTCCTGTCGTTTCTGTTTGTGATGTTGTTATACTTTACCAGTAACTCTAATTATTTTACAAAGCCAATTGTTTAGTGATGCTAGCTGATTGAGCATTTATTCTGATGTCTTGATATCAGGCATTATTGTCATGTACATACAATACAATTTTGTCAACTAGTGAACAACAGAGCCAGGTTTGTGTGAACTAGTTAATTAGTGAGGGTCAAAATATGCACACTAGTTAACTAGTTGTAGCCAAAATACTCAATTTTAGCTACACTAGTTAACTAATGAGAGGCAGAAATGTCCACTAGTTAACTAGTGAATAAAAAATACACTACTAATACAACTAAATAGCTAGATGAGTCACACTAGTTAACTAGTGAGATGCCAAAATGGTCACTTGTTAAAATGTAAAGGCAAAAATACCCCCTAGTTTAGTAGTGAGGGTGTTGTGGGCCTTCCTAGTTAACTAGTGGCATGCATATTTTGTTCACTAGTAAACTAGTTACACCTAGAACACAAACAAGCTGACCATTTTTGTCCACTAGTTAAGTAGTAGAACAAATGAAGCCTCACTTGTTTGCATGTGTGGCAGTGAAGCAGCTCACTAGTGTTGAATTAAATATCATCAAAATTAATTCAGTGCATGTTCAAGCAGAGACAAAATGGAGCCAATTTCCAGTTCTTAACATTTATTTTGAACAGATTAACAAATTGTAGTTTACAGAGAAAGATGCCCTAGTTTCTCTGGGCCAGATTTAAAGACATCTGACAATTGAATGATTTTCCTGTCATAACTTTTATAGACACCAGACTTCGCCAGGATTGTAGGCGTTTCTTCTCCCTCGAATCTGCTCCAATCAGAACCATTTCCAAAAAGTGTCTTTACCATGATTGGATGTCAGAGAATTATGCAGTCATAAGATGAGTTGTGTCCTTGTTCCTGGTCAAAAGTTCATTCTGAGTTTTATGGTCCTAAGCAACACTCCCAGCTTCATGGCCTTGGTTCCGGCATACTAAATCTACAGACATCCTGTTTTTACAGCCTGCAATAAAACTTACCCAAGAGTTTTATGACTTAAAAGCTTATCCCAATAACAAATACTGACAGACAATATATTTTTTACAACCATGCAAACTATATAAAACAGACTTTTACCTTCTGAATAATAGATGTTTAAAACATATGTAGAAATAATACAACACTAGTTAACTAGTGCGCACAAGACACATACTAGTGGCTGTTTTTGGAGCTATCTAGTTAATTTGTAATGCAAAAATTTGCTCTTACTAGTTAACTAGTGACACATTGGCCTTCACTAGTTAACTAGTTGACATGTTTGGCCTTACTAGTTCACTAGTAATGGAACCGGACAGACTCACTAGTTAACTAGTGAGCATATCTGAGATATAATATCTTTCAGTAGCTTATAGAGGGCAAATTGAGCCTTACATGCTAGCTAGTGAAGACAAAACACTGTCCATAGTGAACTAGCTGGAGAAAAATGTCCCTCACACTTGTAAACCATTGGAATTTGAATAAATACACAATGGCTGGCATTTTGTGCCACTAATTAAGTAGTGGGGCAGCAACACTGGCCACTATTTACTAGTGAGCAATGTTGCATGCAAATGAAGAAGGCGGAACAAAGATGTTGATTGGTCCATTTAGGACTCAGAAACCTAAAAAACATGGCTGACTTCGTCCAGGCTGTTCTAAGAGCAAATTTTATAAACTAAGATCGTTTGAGGATAAAAAATATGTTTTGATAACATTTGTAGTGACAAAGTTATGTATTGCTGTAATCTTCATTCAGTTGACACCTAAATTACATAGATTTTAGACAACCTGGGGATTTTATTGGTATATATATACAATTGAATCCTTCCATCTTACCATGTTATCAAGTTGGGTGAGTGGTTAGAGTGGAAGACTGTGGATTGGTAGGTCCAGGTTCCTGTCCTGGTACTGTGGACCCAAAATTCTTTTTTTACAGTAGCTTCAGGTTCACAGACATTCTTCCAGGTTTCGGAGAAAATACTTTTTCTAGATTAAAAAAAAAGGTTTTAAACCAAGTTCTGACATCAAGACAGTGGCCTTATCAGTTATGTGCGTACAGTGCTGAACAGTGTGGACGGTCACCAAATTAATGAAGATAGGAGGAATAATAGCCCTGCGATGGAGTGGCGACCTGTCCAGGGTGTGCCCCGCCTCTCACCTTTTGATAGCTGGAGATAAGCACCAGCCCCCCCGGGACCACTTGAAGATTAAGTGGTTCAGAAAATGGATGGATGAATGGAGGAATAATAATTCTGTTGATTAATTTACTCCCCTTTAGGTCATTTCTATCATGTGGAAACAAGTTTTTTTTTCTTAGTAAAACTCCCCTTGTGAGTCTGTTTGAATTATAAACATGTGTCTTTATTATTTAATTGTTGTTGTTGTACTTAAGATTTCTAATAAAAATAAATAAATAAAAAAGTCTGCTCCCCAAAAATGCACAATAGTCTTTAATGCATTGTTCAGCATGTATCTCAGATCATCATATTTTTACCAAGATGTTATACAATCTCTAAACGATTTTTTTGATAAAGTTATATGGAAAGATTAAAAAATGATTGGAATCAATAAAGATTTCCAAAAAAACAAACATTGGCTGTATAGGAAATAGCGCCCCCTTCAGGTCCGGTCTCCAATTGTGCCATTTCCAAATATGGTATGAGTCTGACCACTGACCCGACCCCGCCCCTTTCTGTGTTCTGCAGCCAGTTCTACTTGTCTGGTTCTGTTGACGTCGAAGCGCTGATACTCCGCAGAAATCTGCATCTGGAGGGTTTTATCAGACCCCGCGTGGATGGTTTATCACTTCCTGATGAATACATGATTTGATTTGATGAAATTCATGCTTACAGTGAAGCCTGGCCTCCACTGGAAAACTGAAGGAATTTTACACATCATTAAAAACCACAACATTTCAGTTTTTCTCGACCATCAGTAATTTATTTAAACATTATCAGCCCACACATTTCTGAAAAAATCGTGGCACTGCTCTCCACTCCGGGCAAATTCTTTGGTTTGGTTGGCATTTCAGGTTGTTATCGCGAACATTAGTCTTTTGTATTAATGTGTGATGCGGATGATACCCAATAGGAGTCTTCTACCCACCCTCTCATTAGAATTTGCATAATGATTGTTTTAGGCACTAGTTAACTAGTGAGCTGCTTCACTGCTCCACACATGCAAACTAGTGAGACTTCAATTGTTCTACTACTTAACTAGTGGACAAACATGGTCAGCTTGTTTGTGTTTTAGGTGTAACTAGTTTACTAGTGAACGAAATATGCATGCCACTAGTTAACTAGGAAGGCCCGCAACATCCTGACTAGTAAACCAGGGGTTATTTTTTTCCTTTACATGTTAACAAGTGACAATTTTGGCAACTCACTAGATAACTAGTGGGGCTGAAATGGCCCTCACTAGTTAACTACTGGGCGTTTTGGGGCACACTAGTAAACTAGTGACACTTTATGCATCTCACTAGTTAACTAGTCGAATGGAAATTGCCATCACCAATTCACAATTGTGTTTTGGTGCACACTACTAAACTAATGACACTTTTTAGACCTCACTAGTTAACTAGTGGGCATGTGTGTCTTGACTAGTTAACTAGTGAGCAGTTCCGCCTTCACTAGTTTGCATGTAAGTGTCACACTGAAGCCACTAGTTTACTAGCTAAAGTTCCTTTGGCCATCATGTTAACTTGTGTGCCGCATGCAAATGCTTTGGGTGGGATTTTGTGAAATTCTGCGCTGTGATTGGTCATCATATTTCAGTTTGACATAGGGAGCCAATAGAAAGCCTCAATTTCAAGAATTCTCCGCCTCCTAATTAGAATTCTGCGCCACTAGTTTACTAGTGTGAATTTAGACTTGAACTTGTTTACTAGTATCAATTTATGACCTCACTAGTTAAATAGTTTAGACAATGGATGAATCAACTTGTTAGTGAGCCTGCTGTCATCACCTAAGTAGCCGGTGAGCAATTTATGGCTCACTAGTGACATTGACCTACTCCAACTAGTTAACTAGTAAGGTGTTATGCCTTCACTAGTAAACTTGTGCACATTTCTGTCTCTTACTAGTTAACTAGTGAAGCCAAAATGTGTTCACTAGTTAGCTATTTGGCATTTTTGCTGTCACTTGTTAACTAGTGTGCACAAACATGGCTCACCAGTTAACTAGTTGACAAAAATGTGATGAATTTTGGCCTGATATCAAGTTATCAGAATAAATGCTCAAGCGGCTGGCAACACTATGTACAAGTTAACAAGTGGGAATTTGACATTCAGTAGTCAGCTAGTAAACCTTTTTGTACCTCATTAGTTGACTAATGATAATAAACAGTTTTTTAAAGAGTTTAGTGGTGCACATTGAAATGTGCACTAGTTAACTAGTGAACATGCTGTGCAATACTAGTTGACTTGTAAGATATGAAACATACAAACTAGTTAACTAGAGATAATGTAGGTCTTACTAGTTAACTAGTGGACATTTGGGCTGTCACTAGTTAACTAGTTCACACAAACATGGCTCACTAGTTAACTAGTGGACAGAAATGGCTTTCATGTACATGACAATTATGCCTGATATCAAGATGAGGCTTGCCATAGGTTTCTGCTCATTTCCCCCTGAATTAAAACCAATCAGCGCAAGCTGCTGTATACTTTTTAGACAGACCTTTGAAGACACTATTGCAGTCATCATTTACAAGTCATGCTCTCTCTTGCTTTTTTGCAGCCTCACAGCAATTATTTTAACATCACATTGATCCCTGAAAGAATTTATTAGGAGTCCTCACTCGGGTTCAGTTTCTACATAGAATGATGTTTTCAGCACCGCCTAGTAGTGCTCAGCATTGTGTTTTTATTATAAAAAGATTTTTGATCATCCGCCTGCCGGTCGCCTTTCACACCCAATCAAGGGGAAGATCACTGCATTCTGGTGCATCTGTTGTTGCTTCTACAGGGACATGTATAGTTTCTGTTGAAAACATGTATCAGTTAAAGGGGACATGAACATTTTAAAAAGCTGAAACTTTTTTTAACCTATTTTTTCTATGTCCACGAGTGTTTTGTGTCTGGTAGAGCATTCATTAGGGCTAAAGAGGAGCTGGCTTTGTGAGTTGTGTCTCACGATGGATTGTTGTGAATTGACACTGTAGAAATAAAGTGAATTGCTAGAATAATTTTGGTTGTTTCTTTATAAATCATAAACGTTCAGTTTAATCATTACATGTCTCTGGAGCCAGATTGGATCCCACATGTCCAAGGTAAAGCAACTTTGTGTCTGGATTAGAACCATTTCTGATTACAGGTTTAATAGTTCTCAAAAATCATGGTTTTGTACATATAAGGAGTTTTATGTCACAGTTAGGTACTTTTTTGGTGCAATTTAATTAAGAAAAATAAATAGAATTCTGCATATGACTTTAGTTTTTTTTTATTATTATTTTATTTTTCTTTAATCAGTATTACCCAAATAACCTTTTTTTCTGAATTCCTTCCTTTTAATTCCACAAATGATTTTTTTAAAATTATGTTCTATAGTTTAAAAAGGTTGAAAGTAAAGAGCTTACTGGGGACTTGATTGGATTTATAAAAAAGAAACTAGTACAAACAGAGGCAGCCAGAGTAGAAAGCAACATAACCACTTGAAAACAGTCACTGTTAATGTTTAGAAATGTTAAATATTACTGATGGAAATGTCCAGTTATGTTATACCACTGAGGCTGAGCTTCAGTTTCTAACCTTATTCATCATAATCATTCATACCGTTTTTCTCTTTCAGCTTTTTCGGGAGGTTCGAATAATGAAAGGCTTAAATCACCCTAACATAGGTAAGGCACCTCCTCACATCTGTCTCAAATCAACATGTGGTTTGTGTATATGACCAGACAACATTGTTAACATTGTATTTAATTTTATTTCCTTCTCTATTTTTGTCTACAGTGAAGCTGTTTGAGGTGATAGAGACGGAGAAGACCCTTTACCTAGTTATGGAGTATGCCAGTGGAGGTGAATAGTTTGGACAGGATGTTCATTTTAGAGATTTAACATATGATCTGGTCTTTACCCGGTCCTAAAATCGGTTAAATCTACCGGTAAACAAACCAGTGTGAGTTGAGAGAAGGAGGACACAAGGAGTGGCCTGAGGCTGGAGTTAGTGCATCAAGATCAACCAAACAGACTAATCCTGGACATGGGCTTCAAATCTCCTATTCCTCTGGTCAAGCTGCTGCTGGTCTGTTGCACCTGATGTCGACTGGCAGGACAGCTGAACAATCAGAACACATGTACTGTACATTAGTTAAAGAGCAAAAACAACCGGCTTATTTGGGATTAAATTATATATGTATATATATATATATATTAGGGATGAACCGAAATGAAAATGCTTGGCCGAAACCGAAAACCGAAAATTAAGAAAACTAAGGCCGAAAACCGATACACTGAAAGAAATGGTTGTCAATTATTAGAACGATAGCATTTATGGCTATGATGTGTACTAACCTCACTAAAATCAAGGCATTGCAATAAATGAGTTACAAAACTATGAAGATATCTATTTACCACTGACATAACAACAATCCACAATATAAATCAAATTAATAAAGTTTCGGCTGTGTTGTTTCGGTGATTTAGGTCTTTCGGCCGAAAACCGAAAATGCACTTTTGGGTCATTTTCGGCCGAAAAGTTTCGGTGACCGAATTTTCGATGCATCACTAATATATATATATATATATATATTAATACAAATCAGGTAAAATAAGGCCACTTTTGTCGCTCTCCAGCAGTCATTGGGTGACAGGTGGCGTCCATCCTGAACAATTAACCAGTCCTTCACACGTCCATCTTTGAGAATAAAAAAAAAAACCTCTGAAATTCCTTTGAATGGTTTTGGATTTAAAGTGAAAATCAAACACCTCCTTTTTTTGGTGTTTCCTGTGAGAACAGTATAGTCTTTGTTTTTTCTTTTAAGGAATTCATGCAATATGCAGAAGATGGACAAATTCAAAGTCTTGCAGGGTTTTTTTATTTTTTTTCCATTTTACAATTTCTAGCAATTTTAGCCATTTTAATACTGAGACAGTTCCTCTGTTTTACATCTTCCTCCAGTGGAGGAGGTAAAACAGATTTCTGTAAAGCATACTTTTTCCACTGATTAACCAGAGTTATGGCCTATTTCCACTGCAAATATTGGGACCTGAAAATACTCTCTTACATTAGCACTTAGCATGACTTGGTAAAGGAAAGGGCTTCTGTACTTCGTTCAGATATCCAGTACTACTGAAAACCTCGCTCTTTCTCACTCTTTCAGAGCCTGAAATCAAGGCCGACATGTCTTGGCATGTTTTGCACAATGTTGTTGTCTTTAAAATACCTTCTTACATCATTATGTTATGTTGCCTTTGTGTTCATAGCTACTAGCTAACTTCTTTTCTTAGTAACAAGGTTCACACCACACATTAGCGGTCAAATGTGAGAACACATTGATCTTTACATCAAAAACTTGCTAGATAATGCATTTCTCACTTCTGTTAAAGCATCTTTTAGATCTATATGTTTTCTATGTATTGCAGCATACCCCCTTGAGGACAATGAAACTAAGAGAAGCTACTGTTTATTAAATATTAATAACTACATTCATGTGAATGAATTTCATGCTATATATCTGTCATCTTGTTATATGACAGTAATCCTTCTGGCTTTATTAGCTAACCGGATGCTCTAACTCACAGGTGAAGTGTTTGACTACCTCGTGTCACATGGAAGGATGAAGGAGGTTGAAGCCAGAGCCAAATTTCGACAGGTAGGAAAGGCTGTCCCTCCAATCCATCTGCCCTTAACTCTTACTGCTCAGTATTTCAGGTCTGTCTGCTTTTGTTTTTATATCCCAGATTGTCTCTGCAGTCCACTACTGCCACACCAAGAACATTGTCCACAGAGACCTGAAGGTGAGGAAGAGCAGATGAATGGAAATAATTATAGTCTTGGAGAAGTTTCCAAGATCTGGGAGCGAGTCAAATATGTGGGACAACCTTGATCTGCGCCTCTAAAAACAGTCCTTTAACACCCTAATTGCAGTGCTGAGTAAAGAGGCTGGAGCCAGAGCCTAAACACACTGTGACATACATACAGCATGAGTCATGTCCAGCATGCCCCCAACCCACCAATCAGGCCTCTTTGTGCTCTCTCTCCTCTTTTCCCCTTCACCTCTACTCATTTATGTCCTGTCTTCTGTTTTTCATCTCCCCACACTCACACACTCACTGGTTTTCTGCACTGATCCATCTTTTCTCCCTGAATGTTTCGTCGCTGTATATGCCTAATGCGTCCATTTTCTGATCTGCTCTCCTCCTGTCCAACGTCCCACTTGATCTGAATTATCCCAGGCGGAGAACCTTCTGCTGGACGCCGACGCCAACATCAAGATTGCTGATTTCGGCTTCAGCAACGAGTTCACGCTGGGGAACAAGCTGGACACGTTCTGTGGCTCCCCGCCCTATGCTGCACCTGAGCTTTTCCAGGGAAAGAAGTACGACGGCCCTGAGGTGGACGTCTGGAGCCTGGGAGTCATCCTCTACACGCTGGTCAGCGGCTCGCTTCCGTTTGATGGCCAGAATCTGAAGGTGTGCTTTTTTGGGCCTTATACCTGGGTTTGTTGTATGATTACATTTAGGCTAGCTTTGTGGTTATCAGATACTGTGGGGATTCACATGTCACAGCAAAGCAAATCATATTAAACTAGCATCATAAGGAATGTTAGGAATTGGTGCATAGAGTATCAACTCATCATCACATCCAAACATCCAGCCCGTTTCTCTGATATTGTCACGCCCTGTGACCCTGTAGCACCCCGACTTATAATCAAAATGTGTTGGAGGTACATATACAGGACGGTAAAATGTTTTCAATAAATCTAGAAACAGTTTGGAGCAAAACCCCGCCCTAAAATATCCACAAGCATACCAGACTTATAAGACCAGACAGGAACCCCACTGTCCACACTGGGACCCTGTGCAGTTCTAGGCTCCTTTTCTTTGCATTTATAGCTTTAATCAACAGTCCTTCTATTTAACATATTATCACAGAAGACATATTTGGACTCATTTTGTTAGGATATGGATAGTAGCATTTCTTTATTTGTCCTATTGGTCAACATAGGAAAAGGCTTTCTACAGTTGGGGCCCAGAACAAGTTTTCTATTGCTTTAGTTACGTGTCCTGGGTGGTACATGGCCCTTGCCTTATTAAAATGAAATCACTGTAGGGAAATATGAGATAGTAGAGGGTGGTATCAGATTCCCGTTAGAAATAAAGTCAAAATCTTTTTTTTTTCCTTTTTCATTGAGGAAAAGATATGATAATCTTTCAATCATATTTTAATTACTTGATCTGGTCAGACCTGAATGGGTTAATCCTGCACTGAACAGAGATTCATTAAAATACAGCCAGATATTTATAAAACCTTCGTTCTATCTGTGAAGACAAAAAAAAATGTTTTTGTGGCAAAGGGCCAGCCAAAAGTGTGACAAGCATGAAAATAATGATTTATTTAGACCAGTAAAATCTCACTATGTTGTTCTGTACTGGCTGCAGTTTCTTTACAATACTAATAAGATTGGTGGAACCTTTTAGTCTAGCTATGAAAATAGCCTCAACTCATTTGTGTTTAAAGTGCCCACATCTGGCCTGAGCCTGGTTTCTGGTTGAAAGCCACCATAATTCCACCAAATTCAGGCTTCTACCGTCTATATTTTATATAATTAGAAAATGAAGAGTCTTCTGATTATAATCATGTATGCCAATCAAGGATACATACATAACTGTAGGCACAGAAAGCGGCACCAATGTCCGGCAGCCTCACCTCCGTCAGTCCGCCCCAAGGCGTCTCTGGCCATAATGTAGCTAGGCATCAGCAGTGTGTAAATGACAGAATATAGCGTGAAGCACTAAAAAACAGCTATACCAATACAGCCCATTTACCACACACTCCCTCCCCTTCAGAAGGAACTAAAATTTTGTTGTCCAATGAACGTGACAAAACCGATCCATCTTGAACAAAAACAGTCCTTTTACATCTATAAGTCTCCATTCAAAGTCCTCCAATAAAGTGATTACTTCAGGACAATAATACCACTGATAAACATGTAAAATCCCTTCCGGCACTCAGCGAGAGCCGACGCTTTTTATCTTTCTCCCTCTCTAGTGTGTCTTATCCCACAGCCCTTTGTCTGTCTGCTGCTATGGAGCCTCTTTTTGCATTCTCCTCCGGAATAATCAACGTTGGATCTGGACATAGACTGGTCAGATGGTCTCATGAGCAAATTTTGTTTCCCGGAGAAGGCAATAAGGGAGTGCCGAGCTGTCCCGATGGATTTCTGTGGAGGATCCTGGGTCTCTCACTTTGACCATCGAGACACTAGAAACATCTGGACATTTGGATTCATAATAACTGGATATCTGCTGATTAGCGCATGGCAGGTTTTTCCCAGGTATTGTAAATGTATGGCTTTTAAGGCAGAAATTGGCAGGCTGCCTGGAAGCGGGAAGCTGCATGGCCGTTGTAACGCTCAGAGTCTTGCGATTTTCGAGCATGGACTCGTTTGTTGCTGTGTGGGGAAACAACTTGGAGAAGTTCTCAGCCGGCTGGAATGGAAATGACCCCTGATTTGGAAGGGAGACCACTCTGACGGACTCTAAGGCTAAGAAGGAAAAGTGATCTTTGCCTGTGCATTTCTTATCAATTGAAATTCGGCTTAGACCAAACATACTGCCTTGGATGGGAATCTAGAAGACTTTCCTTGTCATCACTGCTCTAGCTGTACCCCCAATCTCTCCTGCCCACTCCAGGAAGCAGTTAGATGGTGCGCATCTGTTGCAGCACGTCAGCTGTTGATTGGGTCCCCCCCCCTCCTATCCCTCCTGTTGTGTCATTGTTAATGTCTGCTTATGTGCTTAAATGTTTAGGTGTGTTTTTTTCCCTTCTATTAGCTGTATTCTGACTGGATTAAGGAATCAAAACACAGTTGAGCGTTTTTTTTCCCCCACCATGGACCCCTCCCTCCCTGACGTTTCTGTTTCTGTCTGTATACACATGGGAGCGCTGCTCTGGCGGCTGCAAGCCCTTCAGTGACCTGGATCTGTTTTTGTTTTTTGTTGTTTGTAATGATCTTGGACAGGTTGTACTGTAACCTGAAATTTCCCCTTGGGGATCAATAAAGTATCCATCCATCCATTTTCTTAACCGCTTAATCCTTAATGGGTCGCGGGGGGGCTGGTGCCTATCTCCAGCTGTCAACGGGCGAGACAGGTCGCCAGTCCATCACAGTCCATGCACACACTCACACCTAAGGACAATTTAGAGTGATCAATTAACCTGACAGTCATGTTTTTGGACTGTGGGAGGAAACGGACCTACAACCTTCTTGCTGCAAGGCAACAGTGCTAACCACTGCGCCACCGTGCAGCCCCAATACAGTATCTTTGAATTGAATTTGAAAATAAAAATTGAAATGGCACTTCTTAAATGTTTACTCCATGTTTATAGTCCTTTACAGCTCCACTTCTGATGATGTCACTTCCACCTACAAATGTCACTGTGCATGCCTAAAAAACAAATAAACCCTTCGTCTGCATTATCTATGGGGAACCTAATGGTGCGTTCTGCCGGATATTTTAAACACTAGTGGATTGTGGTTGGCTAGGCAATGTTTGATGTCATGCAACATCACTACAGTGAGACTCTGATTGGTTGCATCAACAGTTCAGCTAGGTGAGCTGTTGCGTTGCTGGACTTCGGCGCTTTGAAGATTGAAACGCAAGTTTCAGAAATTGAAGCAGCCAACGAACACAAAGCGCAGCAGAAACTCTGGTGCCCCTCTGACGGCCTCAACCATAGACTTTACATGAAATCTTGTTGGTCTTAATGTTGATATTTGGGGCGGTGTGAACGGAACATAAGTCTCCTCCCTTTCCTGTCGGCCCATGGGACCCCTGACCGAAAAATGGTTGTCTTGTTCCTCCTACTTTTTTTAAATACGAACATGTCGCTGTCCACATTTCTGATGATTGACGCATCAAATAGCAAATGAAATGCTGTAAACGCAGATATGACATGATGGGGTGCTGTTATCAATGCCATAGTAAATAGCGAACACAAAGTGGCTTAGTCACAGTCCGCACCACTAACATACCAATTCAGTAACGTGTCCAAACACCCATAAGTTGTCAAAATACAATAATGAAGGACTGTGGAGCTTTATGTGAAAACACAAAGTAATAATCCTGAAGACCCTTTTATGCAGTGAAGACTGACACATTTAGGAGATGGTGCATATGGCACACTTTTGGGCACCTTTGCCCTGAAAATAGAAAAATTTGTACAAAATATTTTTGGGTTCATTGCTGTCAGATTTGATGTGGGCAAAGGTAATAATTCAAGCTTTAAACCCACGACTTAACTCAAAAGACACTTTTACAGCCTGTATTAAGAAATCGGCGGACACAATTTTTTTCAGTGTATTAAACTTGATATTGTTTGGTAACAATAGCAGTCAGAAAAATTATCATAGTTCTGGGAGAAATATTAGAGTATTTAGTTTCCAAAGAGACCTCAGCCATGTCTCTGCTTAAAATGGTTCAAGAGCCAATTTAATTTAATTTTGGTTATGCCTTTTTTTAAATGTGAGGTGATTTGCAGAGGTTAATAAAACTATATGTAAGGGGGCTCAACCTGGGCGACAATCATCACAGAACCTGCCCTGGCTAAGAATGTATTCCATGCCTGAGTACCTGCTCCACTCACCAGGGAAATTAATATATTGTAATGCCAAATGATTCACTCAATCAACAAATTCAGCAAATATTTATTTTATGAATCCATGTGTCGCTATGGCAACAAGTAGAGTAGAAATTGATAACTGAATGCAGCATCTCAGGTTGTTTCTGTGGGGGTGAAAGTGAGGCTCCTTCTGCAATTCTTGGTATTTATTCTAAATGCCTTAAGTCAGACTTTAAATGTGACGCCTGTGGCCAACAGGAGCTGAGAGAACGCGTGCTGAGGGGGAAGTACCGTGTGCCCTTCTACATGTCAACCGACTGCGAGGCCATCCTTCGCCGATTTCTGGTGCTGAACCCCGCCAAGCGCTGCACTCTTGAGGTAGGAGATCCAAAACACATCCAGAGCAGCGGAGTAGAAATGGTCCCCTGTGACGTTCAGACTGGGGTGTGTCTATGCTTCTGTCTTTGCAGCAAGTCATGAAGGACAAATGGATAAATACAGGGTATGAGGGGGACGACCTGAAGCCCCATATAGAACCTGTGGAGGACTACAGTGACCCAGCTCGCATAGGTCAGCCAGCTTGGTTTATCTGGGTACACCATGGTCACCATGCCGTTCTCTTTCTGACCTGTTGTTTTTGCTCGTGTGTGCGGCTCAGAGGTGATGGTTGGGATGGGCTTCACTTCTGAAGAAATCAAAGACTCTCTCCTCAATCAGAAATACAATGAGGTCACTGCCACCTACCTACTGCTGGGTCGAAAAGGAGACGTGAGTTGGCTGTTCATTTCTTGCCTCTGTTTACTGATCATTCTGCTGAACTGACTTCGAAGGACTTTTTTATCAAATGTAGGAATGAAAACGTTGTTAAAAAGAGAAGAAAGTTTTTCCCTTTTGTTTCAAAATTAGAGCAATCATCATTTTTTGGGCCATTTTCAACCTGTTGCTGCTGATTCTGACCGATTGCACTCTCTCTTCAAGAACCTTAATACAAGAAGGTATAAGGACATCCATGTTTTTCTAGCCTTTCCTGCTATGAGCAGCCCCGTTTTTTTTCCTTTTTAGGAGCAGAAGCAATGTCACACCATGTGTAAGAGAACATTCGCTGTAAAACAGGATTTTACAACCATACACTCGCCTCGATACTGCCTCAGTCTCCTTCTCCACCTCCGCCCTTTGGTACATCCCAGATCTCCACACACTCAGAAAAAAAAAAAGACAACTTGAATAGCTCCATATAAAATCTGGTATCACTGTCCATGCCCAAGCCTACAAACACGCTACAACCACATACAATTCCGCTCTCAAAACTGCCCAGTCATATTGCCCTTAAACACCATGACTATTGTAAAATAAAATAAACTATGTGTTATGCTTACATTGGCATTCAATTGGTCAATAATATTTCTGAAAAGTGAAAAGGTTTAATTAATCGTCTGTACTTTTACTGATGCACTGATCTGTTTTTTTTGTTGGGCCATCATCAATTTCTAATTTGGCAAAGGCCTAACCTACAAAACACCAAACCTATTCTAAAAACTAAAACACTTCATTGATTCGATTTTTTTTTTTTTGTGCCAATTTCTGATTTGGAAATGTGATTGTGCATAATAAATTGTTATACTATTTCGTTTTTTTTTACTGTACCTACAATAAAAATACATTGTAAGAAAGGAAAAAAGGAGTACAACTTAGTTTGCTGGCTTGTTAAACCAAGCATTGTGTAATTAAGCAGAGAACTCCTACTGTGAACTCATTCATTATTTATCTCAGGAGCAGAAGCGGCACCCTGTTGTGTGTATGTGAAAGAGGGAGGCCACTGTACTGAATGAAGGGCTACAAAATGATTCTATTATTGTATCAAAGTCTTGGCTCAGAGTTTTCCAACTGGTTACAAGCAGTTTCCAGTTCATCTATATTCTGTAACATCTAGATGTTGAATACCAAACTGCTCTGTAATCCTCCTCCATCCATCTAGCTTCCTGTTGTGGCTCATGTTTGTGCTCCCAAAGCAAGGCAAACTTCGGCCACAACTACACTGCTCCAGATATTTTCTGATAAAAACGTTTTCCTCCAGCTTAGAGAAAACTTTTTCATTTGGTCTTACTGCACCTTTCACCATCGAGCGGGGGTGCAGTCTTAAGGTGTGGGCGCTTCTCCTCAGCTCTGAGTCGTACTCCAGAGGCACATACTGTCTCCCATGTGAAAGTTGGCTTAAGAAGAAAGTGAACATTCAGTGTTTGTTAAATGCAGAAAAATGAGAAATCCACAGAATATCTACAGAATATATGACTAGGGTCAGAATCCTATAGCTGGACCCCTGTGTATGGAACAAGTTTTCCGTGGAAGGGAAACCAGTGAAGTAAAGTCAAAGCTCTATGACCCATGAATGGAGGAAAAAACAGGCAATGTGGTGCTAAAAAGTGGACATCGGAACTTGGAAACTCCAACTTCCGAGTGGGAAAAATCAATGGGAACGCCCTCTGAAATCGGACTTCCCACTTGGAAAGTCTGAGATCTTGTTTCCTCTGACTTTGACTTTCAATATGGCCGCTCCTCACATCAACAATAGCAGCTGTGGTGGAAAATTGTCTATTTTACAAGACACACTGGTAAGAATGCATCTAAAATCCATCTTACATGTAGAGACTACAATTCTAATCTTAACAAAATAAAAGGGGTGTTTTTATATCAAAAAGTACAGCTTAAAACAATGTTTGTAAGAAGAACTACAACTATGGCTACCTGGGCGTTGCCATATTGGAATCCCGATTTATCCGACAACGTTACTGGAACACTGTTTACTCGGGCATGAAGCCAAACCCAGCTCAGAGTTCTGAGGTAAAAAAAAAGGCACTATGAAGCTTCTCTTGCAGAAATACTACAGCAGACGCTTAGAAGTTACTTGGAGTCCACAACATAGCGTAGCAAAGATTAGATAAAGAAAGATTCAGTCTATGATATTCAGATGATGGCGATGCTGTTACATCTTCCACTTCATGATCAACTGTTCTTCCTTCTGTCTGGGATGTTCTCCTCTATGTCTTCCATGGGGTCTTACAGGAGAGCAGTGATGCCCGCACGGCGAGTACGCTGTCTCTGGCGAGGCTCCGACCCAGCCCCATCACCAACGGGACGAACAAACACTCCTCAGCCACTGGCTCCTCCTCCTCCTCCTCCACCTCCTCCTCCTCTCATAGCAAGTCGCAACGCAGTGCCTCCACCTACCACAGACAGCGGCGACACAGCGACTTCTGTGAGTCTCTGCTCTGCTCTAACTTCCTCCTGACGTTTAAACGAGCTGTCACAGTTCAGTCTTCCACCCATTCACTTTAAACAATAGTGGCCAGTGGGTTAAACATTTATGGTAGGCTCAATATTCCACCCAAAACAAACCTTTAACAAGCCACAGAACCTTTGCAAAAATTCACATTATTTGAGATCCGTCTGGAAACAGAATGTTACTTATGGGAGTCTCTTTGTGTCTGTGCTCTGCTGTCCTCCACAACAAAGGCGGGCCTTCCATGCCCGTCATGCACCCCAAGCGGAGCCCGACCAGCACCGGGGACCGGGAGCTGCGGGAGGGCCGGATGCCTTCACGTAAAGCCAGCTGCAGCGTCATGGGGAGCCACAGCCTCCCTCCATCCAGCCCGATGGTCAGCAGTGCCAACAACCCCAACAAGTCTGAAATCCCAGACCGCCGCAAAGACATGACTGCCACCACGGTCAGTGATCAATACAAGGAGATGGAAGGAGCCCTGAGGGGTTTGTCAGATATAATGTCCCCACTTTGCCCACCTATCTGCATACAGTACCTCGGGGTGTGTCTAAATGTACTTTATGTTCTGTATTTAGGTTATTTTATGTAGGAATGCTCCAATACCAATACCATTATAATGTACTCATATCAGTTTGTTAACCATTACCTTGAACCAATACTTAAAATATGGAAATTCTGCAATAATTTCACAGAAAATTCTGAAATGTTCTTTCTTAATTCATCTTGTATTTATAAATATTTTGTTTTTCATCTAATTCACCATCATTTAGCGTAACAAGCAGAGAAGATAATAAAACCTGTCTTCCAATTCATTGCATTTTTGTGTGTGGTAGGAGTATCGGCATTGGTACTTGGTATCGGCAACTCTATCCGGTACTCTAATCCACGTATCAGCCTGGTATCGTTTATCGTTTTTTAATTGGTATCTTTGCGTTTCTAATTTAATGGCATATAAAAAGTCGTAGTATGAGTAGTAATAAAGACTTATATGTGTGTGTGAATGGGTAAATATGACTTGTGGTGATAAATTTATGAAAGTTTAGAAGTATCTGCAGAGTATGAACAATAAACAAGAGCTGTAATTAGCCAGAAGAACAGAACGTTCCTCAAGTCGTGAACAATAGAGGTAATGATGAGGATTACAACATTCTTCAGTTTGGATATGTCTTCTTGTACCCAAGGCGTGTGTGACGTGTGTTTATAAAAGGAAGGAGAACCGTCACAGTTTTATAGTCAGATGGGCGACTGTGGCTCAGTGGTAGAGTAGTTGGCTAGCAATCGGAGGGTCGTAGGTGCGATTCCAGCTTCCTCCAGTCACACGTCGATGTGCCCCACTTAACCCCCAAATTCGGAATTGTCCTACCGAGCCATGTTGGGTGTCGGTGTATGAATGGGAGTGTGAATGGGTGAATGTGGCTTCAATGTAAAGCGCTTTGAGTGGTCAGTAAGACTAGAAAAGCGCTATATAAGTTCATTTACCATTTATTGGTTAACCCTCCCAGTGTGGAAAAAGTACAGATGTATGGTAAGATGAACTGGAAGGTAGGTGTGGTTGCTCTGCAGTATCAGCAACACATTTGGTGCTGTAAAAGAAGGCTAAGGAGTTATTTATCCTGTTGCACAACTGACTTTATGATAATAATGACACCAAGGGTTTGTGAACAACAGTAGTTAATAATAATAATATTGCGTCTCATGCCCACAAAGTCATACCGGTGACCGTTGCAGTTAAATTATCTCAAGTACTGCATGTTTTCTTTTGTCCCCATGTAAGTGTGTGGGTGTGAATGATAAGTGCTGCAGTCATTGTGTCTCTGGGTTCTCTGTATAGTACGTCTACATAGAAGTGGGGGCAGAAGATGTCTGGGGTCGAACACAGAGCTGAAGCGATGTCTGTTGTTCATATTGTTGGGTCTCTAGTGCAAAATAGTTTTCTCCACCAGGGAAACAGACAGATGAAGATTTGATGGAGGCCATAGTTTTAGGTTTTGTGGTAGTTGTGCAGCTTTTAGCGTGGAAAGAATCTTATCTAACATCAACCTGTTGAACTGTTCGTCTTTGTGTAGAATAACATCCCTGGAAGCACCATGACTCGCCGGAATACATACGTGTGCACGGACCGCTCAGGTGCTGACAGGCACTCTCTACTGCAGAACGGCAAAGAAAACAGGTATGCTCTGCATGAGGGAAATTTGTTTAGTTACCACTGAAAGAAAATCCAACCCGTAAAGCTATTAAAAAAAAGACAAAGTTAGAAATATATATTAACTGTAATAGAAAAATGTATAATTGAGTTTCTGTCTAATTTATTGAGTAATAATTGATTAATCAAAAAATGTCTTTAGAATTGCATTAGTAGCTCTTTTAGATGCAGTAAGTCACATTTCTACATACAGTAACTTGCATTATTTAGCAGCCATCAACTGTGCAAGTCCCATTTCAAAAGATGAGAGGTTTGTCATTTTCATCATAGGTATACTACAACTGTGAGAAACACAATGTAAAAATTTCAATGTATCATATTTTATGATTTGTAAAGAATGTATTATTTATTAAATTATTTATTTATTTAAATTTATTTATATAATCGTCCAGAAAATGTTTGGTCTTGGTATTTAACTTTGTATTTGTTGGATAATCAGAGTTAAACTTAATACTTAAATAAAGTAACACTGGTTGGCAATCACAGAGGTCAAACTTTTCCTGTAGGTTTCATCAGCTTTGCACACAATCAGTGTGTTTACATGTGCCTAGAGAACTTCAAATTATTAATACGAGTGAAAGTGGAGTATTCAATCAATCAATCAATATTTATAGAGCACTTTTCATACAAAAATGCAACTCAAAGAGCTTTACAGATTAAACACGAGCCCTCAAATAAAAACAGAATTAGGAGTTAGGTCTAATAATGCAATTTCTCTGCGACCTGCCCGCCTCCGACCGCATCCCCCCCTCAGGAATAGACGAGACACAGTGGTAGAAAAAAAAGTTAGCTAAGACAAACGTAGGCGGCCGGTCAGTGAATTTTTAGACTGATGAAGAGATGGTGCATTGTGATTGTACATATCCTGCTTTTACTCCATCCTCTTTCACTCACACCAACCTCCCACCTGGAGGTTAACATGAAGGGATGCATGTCGCCACCTAGCGGCTTGGAGTCTAACGCAATTCATTCAATAATTGCATTTTCTCTCTGACCTAAACTGGGACACGACTCTCACTGCAGTTAAGCCTTTAGTCCGAATACTGCCAAAAGCTCAATTTGGATGAGCATGTTAACGTACTGACTAGCTGGTATTTTGGTCCATACTTCATGCAGATCTTCTTTGGGTTGTTGCAGGAAACACAGACTTTCATCTCCCTCCACAGATTCTCTATTGGATTTCAGGTCTGGACACTGAATAGGCCACTCCAGAACCTTGAAATGGTTCTAATATAGCCAATCCTTCTTGCTCAGGCGGTGTGTTTGGGATCATTGTCATGCTGAAAGATCCAGCCACATTTCATCTTCAAAACTCAAACTGATGGAAGGAGGTTTTTGACCAAAATCTCATGATACATGGCCCCATTCATCCTTTCATTGATATGGACCAGTCATCCTGTCCAACTGGCTGAAAAGCAGCCCCAAAGCATGATGTTTCCACCCTCATACTTCACACTGGGTATGGTGATACTGGGATGCAACTGGTTATGCCCCCCCTACTGTAGTTCTGGACTGTTTCCTGACCGTTCTGTATATCATGTGTTCCCCACCAGGTGAGATCTTGCATGGAGCCCGAGCTCAAGGGAGATTGTCAGTGATCTTGTATTTATCCTATTTCCAAATACCTGCTCTAAAAGTTGATCTCTTCTCCCCAAGCTGCTTGCCTATTGTACATTGGCTCATCCCAGTTCTATGCAGCTGTACAATCTTGTCCCTGGTTTCTTTGGGCAGCTCTCTGGTCTTGGCCATAATAGAGGTTGGAGTCTGACTGTTTGAAGGTGTGTCTTATACAGATCATATATACCACTAGGTATTGAGAGGATGATAGAAGAGCCTCTTAAAGACAAAGTAACAGGTCTGTGAGGGCCAGAATTCTGGCTTGTTTGTAGGTGCTAAATTTTTATTTTCTGTACCATTACACAGATACATCCTTAAGAAAATCAAACAATTGGTTCACTGGATTATTTTTATTCTGTCTCTCCCAGTAAAAGTGGTTCTATGATGAAAATGACAGACCTCTCAGTTTTTAAGTAGGACAATTTGCACAGTTGTGGCTGCTAAATACTTTTTTTCCCCTGCACATGTGCTATACATGTGTACAGCAGTTTGGTCCTATTGGTGTTTTTAAGTGCTATATAACTGACTTAGTGTTTTTAATTTAGACGTGCATCTTCTAGATTGTTTTTGCCGAACGTAGAGAGTACCTCTTTAATGTTGTAGGAGCATCATAGTGGAGATAAACAGGCTATAATGTGAACATCCATGTCCAATGATAATAAGATGGCCTCTGCCTCACTAGCCTATGAAAGCTTTGAAACAGAATGTCCTGATTTGTTCTTTTTTCAGCTCTCTGGGCCACCGCATGCCCACAGCGTCCCCCTCTACGCTCAGCATGGCTGGAGCTGGGGCAGCTTCCTCCTCTTCCTCATCGGACCGATGTCGCCTGACCCGAGGCTCCACAATCCGCAGCACCTTCCATGGAGGGCAGCTGAGGGATCGTGGTCCACCAGTCTACTCTGCCCCGCCCACATCACCCACCCTGTCCCACCATGATGCCAGCCCGCTGCCCCACGCACGCACCAGGGCAACCTCCAACCTCTTCACCAAGCTGACCTCCAAACTCACTCGCAGGTGAATATGTACTCCATAACACAGCTCACTCTCAGTGCTAACGGGGAGTTGGGTCTCTGCCACTTTCTGTGAGGTGATGTGGACTAAAAACTTCCTACTCAGGTTTTTTTCTGACGATTGTTTCTGCTGACAAATTTAAAAAAGGTTAAGAAGACATATTACTTTTTGAAATGAAGAAGGTTGATAGCTGTCACTGATGACTAAGTCTAAAAAACCCTTGTTAAAATGCTGAATTTATGGCATAAATATCTGAGATCATGAGGAATCATTTCCAAACTTTCTCACTGTATAATGTGACTCGTATCCTGGGTAATTAAACGAGGCGAAAAACTCGCTATGTGCACTCTCTGAGCTGTCTGCTGAGCTGAAATATGCAAGCGACCAATCAAAACGCGGTCTCCGATCACATGATTCCAAGATGGCAAAGAAGGTAAAGACTCGTGGAAATTTTGCCAGACTATACCTGTTTATATGATGCGACGATGCCTTATCAACAAAATGAGTAGCACATTTCCTCCATATCCATATCGGCCTCCGTTTCATTAATTTTTCTGCGGTAAGGCACGGGGTCTGCCATCTTGGAATCATGTGATCGGAGACCACGTTTTGATTGGTCGATTAACAAGTTTGGAGCTAGCTGGAGTCCTTCGGGAAAAGCTTATATCCAGTCGCAATCAGCCTATATCTGTGTGATGGGAATCAAAAGGGGCACCAACGTGTTATTAAGGCATAATTAAGGCATTATCTGCCATAAAATTCCTTAGTTTAACCATGTTTTGTTATGAATAGTTAGCAATATGAGTTTAGAACATTTCGGAGATGCTAAAGTATTGGTACCTGAGGTTTTACAAGCTTTTAATGTAACCGATTCCAACATACACTAAACTGGGATTTTAATGACGTTGCACCCGCCACCATTACAGCTGTTGTCTGCATAGGTTGCGGAACGGGAGCCTGTGGAAGCAGAACTTAGTCCAGTTGTCCATTAGGCTAGTGCAATTTGGAAACACACAATGTTGAACTGTGTTGATGTCTGCAGTAGCAAGTTCTGTTTAGCCGACCGCTGTAGAGCACAGAGTGAAAGTCCTGCTCAGACTACAACCAGAGTGGAGCACAGCAGTGACATCATTGAAATAGCCTGTTAGTGTAGTTGGGTTACAAGCCTCTAAGGCCCTGTCAACACGTAGCCAGGTATCTCACAAAACGGAGATATTTTTCTGCGGTTTGGCCTGTCATCCACACGTAAACGGAGATGTTAGGCACCAAAAACGAATCTTTTTAAAAACTCCGATCAAAGTGGAGATTTATGTTTTCTCCGTTTTCAGTATCTGCATGTGGACGGGCAAAAATGGAGTTTTAAGAGCCGTGACGCCGCTATCAGTGATAAAAAAATGCTCCAACATCACATGTGCGACCTGTGTTTAATCTCAAAAACAGCCCTCAGAGCTGTGTTGGCATCATCCATTGTTAAAGCACATTTTGTTTGTTTTCTTTTACACGCTGCATGACTGCTGCGTGCTGAAGATAGAGGATAGAAAGTTACTCTGAGCTGGTAGGATTTGGGAGAACTACTGCCCCCTATAGGTTTGCCACATCTATGAATGTGCTGAAAAACATATTTATCCGGGTATGTGTGGATGGAGATTTATTTTTTTAAGGAGTGGAGGAAATATTCGTATAAAAAAACCCCGGCTACATGTGGACATGGCCTAAATCAAAGTAAAGTTCCTGGATGAATAATCGAGATTTATAATCATGATTACAATATTGATCAAAATATTCGTGATTATTATTTTGGTCATAATCGTGCAGCCCTATTGCTAACTATTCATAACAAAACCTGGTTAAATGATGTGTTTTGGGGCAAGTCAAAGTTAATGGGAAATTGAGTAAATACAAGGCAATTCTGGATGAAAACATGTTAAAGGGCACAACTACTAGTTAAGTAGGTTCACCTTCCAGTAGAACAACAACCCTGAACATCCAGCAAGAGAAACAATGGAATGGTTTAGATCAAGACATATTATTGTGTTAGAATGGCCCAGTCAAAGCCATGATCTAAATCCAATCAGAAACATGCTTGAAGACTTAAAAAAGTATGTCCACTGATGGTCTGTGTAGTCTATCTTAGCTTGACTTGTAATACAAAAAAAATGCAGTTCTAAAGTGTTACTCTCCAGATGTGATAAGCTGTTTAAGATATCCCCCAAAGTTTTGTAGCTATAATTACATTGGAAGATTTTTTTTTATTCATTATTTAAAAATACTATATACACTTCACAATTCCAAATGACATTGGTTTGGTCTATTAAATAACATTTCTAATTAAATACATGTAAGTTAGTTTCATGTGTCGTGAAGATTCAGTGGATTTTCTTTAGTGCTATGTTTTGTTGTTGCAGGTTAAAATCTGTATTGGGAGAAATGTTGTATATTCTGTTGAAACCCTGAGTTGATGAAACCTTTCCTTTCAGCTTGAGCACCGTCTGAGTATGGCTTCATGTTTATCCTAACATTTTATCTACACTGGCCTTTTGGCAAGCCCTCCTGTGGCCGTGGATTATCCAGCGCTCCGCTCTCCCTCCTGGTCGTCATAATCACACATGTTTAATCTTATCAAACCTCAGCTTTACCCCTGCCAATCAGCTGCTGTGCTGCGCTCTTTTTCCACCACTTGCTCGCCTGTGACTCAAACACACTCTCTTCTATGCCCCTCCTACACCCCCACCCCCTGCTCCTAACCCTCCTTTTTTCTCCATCTTTATCTTCTTCTGTTTCTTTCCCCGTTATGGCATCAGGGTCAACCTTGACCCATCCAAGCGCCAGGGCTCAAACAAATCAGTCTCGGGTTGTACTCTTCCACAAGGATCAAAAACAGTTAGTAAGTTCCCATGTCTCTCGCTTCTTTCTTGTCTGCCTGTGCTGCCCCCATCTGTATGGCTTCTCTTACTGGAATGGACTCCGTTCTCCCCAGTGCCTGATTGTTGTGTGCATGGCTTGTGTCTATTCGTCACTCTGGCCAGGTGCCAACACACTTGGTTTTCAGCATGGGCGTAGTCAATGATTATTTTTGCTTTCATGGTCCAACCGGTTATAGAAAATGCTCTCATGCATAAACCGTAAGGTTGCTGTGCTATGATTTCATTTTGTGGCACAAAATTATCAAGATGTATAAGTTGCACAGAGGTAACATAAAGCGCTGAGATCATATCCGCATGCTATATGAAGTGTGAATTCCACAATGAGGATACATGTTTCTGTAGGACCAGAACAGTGTTCTTCACATCACTTGCTTGTTTTGAAGCTCATTTGGTTTCACTGTACATTAGCCACTGCTGAATGTCATCTCATCTGACAACTGAGGATTATTTAAAAGGCTTATTTTACTCCGGTGGATTTAGTTCTTACTCTGTCTGTCTGTCTGTCTGTCCTTCAGGGTCACAAATGAATCTGAGGGAATCAGGAGATTTGCGGTCACAAGGTGAGCTTGGCCTGCTTTAAGAGACAATTCCATGCACAGATATTAAGTAATTTTGTTTCATTATGTCTTTGTTGTTACAGTGGGGCAAACAATTATTTGGAGGCCACCAATTGTGAAAATTGTCCCACTTAAACAGATAAGAGGTCTGTAATTTTCATCATAGGTGCACTTCACCTGTCAGAGACAGAATGTGACAAAATCCAGGAAATTAAATTGTCATTATTGAAACATTTATTTATATAATGGGGCAGAAAATAAAAATCAGCACCAATAAACAAGCCAGAATTCTAACCCTCACAGACCTGTTACATGTTCTATAAGAAGCTCTTCTATTCTCCATTAGTTACCTGTGTTAACGGCACCTGTTAGAACACCTATCTGTAAAAAAGACACTTGTCTAAACCTTCAAAAAGTCAGACTCAAACCTCCAGCATTTCAGAGACCAGAGAGCTGTCCAAGGAGACCATGGACAAGAGTGTACACCTGCACAAGACTGGGATGAGCCAATCTACAATAGGCAAGCAGCTTAGGGAGAGGAGATCAACCGTTGGAGAATTATTGGAAAATGAAATCAATATAAGATTACTGATGGCCTCTCTGGACCTAGGGCTCCATGCAAGATCTCATCTGGTGGTGTAAACATGATCTTGAGAACCCGAAGAGAGCTAAGACCACAGAAAGAAACATTTCTGTTAGTGACACACATAAACTTAAACCAGCATATTTGCTGGAGGCCATCTGAATGATGCAGAGGAGGATTGGGAGAATATTATCTGCTTAGATGAGGCCAAAATAGAACTCTTTAGGTATAAACGGCACTTGTCATGTTTGAAGGGGGGAAAATGCTGAAGTGCATCCCTCTAACACCATACCTAGTGTGAAGTATGAGGGTGGAAACATCATGCTTTGGGGCTGCTTTTCAGCCAGTTGGACAGGATGACTGGTCCATATCAATGAAATGATGAATGGGGCCATGTATCATGAGATTTTGGTCAAAAACCTCCTTCCATCAGTTTGAGTTTTGAAGATGAAATGTGGCTGGATCTTTCAGCATGACAATGATCCCAAACACACCGCCTGAGCAAGAAGGATTGGCTACATTAGAAACATTTCAAGGTTCTGGAGTGGCCTATTCAGTGTCCAGACCTGAAATCCAATGGAGAATCTGTGGAGGGAGATGAAAGTCTGTGTTTCCTGCAACAACCCAAAGAAGATCTGCATGGAGTATGGACCAAAATACCAGCTAGTCAGTACGTTAACATGCTCATCCAAATTGAGCTTTTGGCAGTATTCGAACTAAAGGCTTAACTGCAGTGAGAGTCGTGTCCCAGTTTAGGTCAGAGAGAAAATGTAATTATTGAATGAAGTGAAGTGGACTCCAAGCCGCTAGGTGGCGACATGCATCCCTTCATGTTAGCCTTCTTCCGGTTAGCCTCGAGCAGCACACGGAATAAAAACAGAGGCTGGTGGGAATTAAGCAGATGGAGTAAAAGCGGGATATGTACAATCTTAATGCACAATCTCTTCGTCAGTCTAAAACTACACTGATTGGCCACTTACGTTTGTCTTAGCTGCCATATTCTTTGTCTACTACTGTGCTGCTGTTGATTTGCACTGCCACACCTCGTCACTTTATGAGGTGTGTACAGTACATGTATGTCAGAACTCTGATTTCAGTCTGACAAAGGCAATAATTCGTCTTTCTCTTGCCACACGTAAACGCACTGAGTGTGTGCACACCTAGGGATGGACTACAGGAAACCTTTGACCTCTGTCAACGCCAACCAAGGTTATTTTATTTAAGTACTGAGGGGAAGTCTTGTTATTCACCAAATGCTTGTTTTCTTAACCATTATGCAGATAAATTCTTTAAAAATCACAGTGTGATTTCTTGAAAACATTTTTATCATTTTATCTCTCCCAGTTAAAGTATACCTATGATGAAAGTTATACCTATCGTCTTTTAAATGGGACAACTTGCACAATTGGTGGCTTCTAAATACTTTTTGGCCACCTTTGTTGTCTTTGTTGTCACTTCTTGACAACGGATCTTATACTGTGTCGGGGGGGGGGGGGGGGTATTGCTTTTAAATTTTGCCACAGTTTTACAGAAAATGCATTAGTTGTTTTATAACAGAATTCTACACACGGTAAAGTGACCAAAGCCTTTCTGAAAAATGCCAACCAGCTTATTGTGCTATTGACTTTTGTTTAGTTTCTTTTTTTTGGTTGGATGACTTGAAATTTAAGATGTTATTCATTTAACAGACAAGGGGGTGTAGTGTGGGGTAGGGGTTTTACTCTGAACATCATTATTCAAATATATTTCGAGTGTTTTAAAAATGAAAGATATTCGACCGAATTTTAGGGATCTCTTAATATTCTAACCTGTATTGGAATAATGCTTTGTAAATATGTTTGCTTGTAAACATTTTCAAGTCATCTTCTGAGCAAACAAGCGAGTAGGAGGCATGAAATCAGACATACTGCCCCAACATTTTGCGTGTCCTTTGACTCTGATGTTTACATTACGTAAGGTCGCCTGTGGTCCTGTTAAACATTAACTTATCAACTAAAATGTTTAATTAGTTGTCAGCACACAAAGTAATCAGTAACATTGCTGAACCTTTACATTTTTACACTGAAATTGATGCGGTGTCAATGGTTGATAGTTCCTCAGTAGCCGAGGTCACTCTTCTTCTACGATTTGGGGCTTCCGCTGCATTGTGGGATAGCGTAGCGTCCACCGGCTGCATGCACGTTCCATAAACATTGACTGATACACTGCCCTCTGGTGGACAGAACATATAAAACTTAAGTTTGATACCAATATTGGTCTTACTGAAGACATTTAATGGCCAAAATATAATTAGATGTGACAGTGTGGAGGTCCTGTCACTGTGGCTCCAGTTGATCATGTGCCCTGGCTGCTTGGCCACAGGGATATCCCCTTGGCTGACGGGTTAGCGTGCATGACTCTCCTGGGCCATCATTGTGTACCTTGCCACATGAATATATTCAAATTCTAATATTAATAAACAAATGAACTTCGAATATGTTTTTTGGGCAAAAGTCAAAGTCCTAGTGTGGGGAAGAACTGCACAGAACTGCCTTGTCATGTGGACTATCATGCCGGGCCTATTAAAAAAGGCACGCCCCAACTCAAATTTCAGCCCACAGATGACCTATTCCATGCTCTCCGCCCCCAATTTTCTGAATATATATTACCTGATAACACCCACCTCCTTGGAGGTGAGCCAGGACATGTTAAATGGCAGAGTTAGATTCCCCCTTGCTTCACTCTTATCCCAACATCACTCTGCGTCTTATAATGACGAGCTTTGTTTTTCCAGGAAAGGATATGCGGCTCCGCAGCACAACACACCCTACACTAAAAGCTATTAGCAAGTTTCTCAACTCTACTGCTCAACCAATGAATGCATTTTCTTACAAATGTGGCACGATTTAATTGGAAGTAAACAGTCTTTCCAACCGTATAAGATTTATTGTTATAAAACAAGGTGGTGTCAAAGACAAAATTGACCAAATTGTGTGTTCGTTCCAAATTAAGCAGTAGCAGTCATAACGTCTGAACTGTCCTCTCCTAGTTGCCATCTACCTGGGTATCAAAAAGCGTCCGAGCCCCGGGCCGTCGGACGTGGCTGGAATCTGAGAGGCGGTGGGCGGCGGGACCCTGCGGAGGTGGTACTGGCTCTGCGGGAGGCAGCGCTCGGATGTGGCTGCCAGGTCCACCATTCCGGCCCCTTTCTGCTCTCCTGCACCCACGGCGTGGCAGGGGGCCGCGTGGCTTTTGAGGCTGAGGTGTGCCATCTATCCACGGGCACCTCCGAAACTTCTAATGGGGTGCGATACACACGACTCTGGGGGGCACCGCTAGCTTTTCGGGACATTGCTACCCAGATCTCGAAGAACCTTGAACTTTGAGCCAGAGGAAGTGTTTGAGATCGTTTTGTGTGTTTATATGTGTGCACCAAGTGAACCGAAGAAGGGAAGGGGAGCCTGAGACGGGGCAAGGGGCTGGACCCTTTCAAGAATTTCCCCTCTGCACACACACATAGACTCACCCACACCTGAGCAGTAAGGTAACGCTGACCGAAGCACCCCACCGTTCTCCCAATCACCGCACCAAGCTCAGCCAGCTTCATCACTGAGCTACTGCAGCCACTGGATCTGGATCAGATGGAATCTAGCTGAATATTTTTTATTGCTACTCTTAGCCATAATGACTCTTTATTTTGTTATGCTTTGATCCTGGTTTTTACCCACTGTCACTTTCATTTCCACAGAAAGAAACACCCCTCATCTATCAGACCTCACAGATCACCTAATCCTTTTTTATTAAGCTCTTTTTATATGACAGTCACATGTACTGTTTCATTCTATTTTGCTCACTTACTCATTCACACACGTGACAACATGTCCAATAGTGATCAGATGGGGAAATGTGAAGCGTTGCATTGCATTGACTCATGTGCACAGTCTAGTAATGACTTTGTCCGATTAAGGTCATTGGGAGTTCAAGTATCTGTCTTAGCCAATAAGAGACTAATGTGGAGTAACAACAGCCAATCATTGAGGTATTCTAAGTGCAAAAAGCCAATGGGCTTTTCAGGTTCATGAAATTCCCAGTTTGCCTTGTCTGGTAGATATTCTCACGGTACAACGTTTTATAGAAATGCCACATAATCACTATAATAATGCAGACTTAAAGCAAAAATCAAATGTTTATATACTGCATATGTTATGTCTAATATTTAACGGTCCATGTATTTCCACAAAGCCAACATTGTCTTTTTCTGTAAGGGAGAATGTAAAATGTCCATAGTTGGGAAACGACTTGGAATTTGGAATTTCATCACTTTTCAACTTTATTCAACTAGGTGTCTGAGATTCATTCCTGGACCTGTTGCCTCCACGCTCTGATCTCATATGTGAAGAAGGCAATGGTACGCATGGATGTTTGTAATCTTTCAACCAAAACCAACTCACCTACTCAAGGCCATGGGAAGTAGGGGTGCTGAGGGTGCTGCAGCACCCCATTGTGGATGACATATGGCATGCATGTTGAGTTTCTGCAAGCACAAACAAATCAAATACAATAATTTTATTTGACTAAACTTTGAATTGAACAAAAATCTAAATACATACAATTATTTTTAAAAGATGGAGATGTTTATTTCTTTTCTGGAACAGATGCAACAATATTTGGAGCGAATGAGAAAAATGAGGAGACAGAAGCTAGCAGAACCTGCACAAAAGCTCAGTGCTAAATGCAGCTAATAAAATCCCCTGCGCATCACTGAAAACTTTCCTCCTGTCATCACACTTTGACACAAACAGGTGGTACCTTCTGCAGATGTCAGGTGATGATGTTAAGGAAAACTTTTAGTGTGTCATCATATAAGTAAGAGATATTTTTATGTTGCTTTTTTTTCACTCTGTACTGTTAAGTTGATGGCTTAAGTTGATCAGGCATGTCCATGAGCTGGTGATATGATCAGAAGTATCTGATTATCATCTATTTCCATTTTGATTTTAAAACAGCACATATTCAGTAGTAGACTATTTATCTTTTATTCATTTTAAATACCATTTAAGATTTCATTTACATTTAATCGCAACAAGCTGAAAAGAGAATTCCAAAAATAAAAAAAATGAAATTAAAGAATTCCACTTAAAATACAGTTCATCTGCTGTGGCCTGAATATGTCTCGTGTTTCTGCTGCTCCGCATGGAACTGAAATATTCACCTGGTTTGCGAAGTGAACTAGTGGGATTGTTGTAGAGGTTACTGTTATGAGATTCTGAGTTTTGCTTCAGACAGATGACTTCTCATTGGGGTTTAGATGTTGTTCTGGAGGCTGAATCCCCCACAAGCCCTGCGGGATGCTGTTCTACTGCACCGGTGGGTAAGTTGCACCAGTCTGTTTCAGTGCAGCTGGTCATGACCTGCTCCGAAGTCTCAGTAACATTTCAACGATCTGTCAGCTCCCAGGTTAGCAAGATGCAGTGAGTGCAGCATCAAGGTTGGAGATGACGCTCAATGCTCTAATGGGGCGCTTTTTTGTTTGGTTTAGGTACCTCTACTCCATGCGTAAAATTGAAAATGTCTGTCTGCAACAAGTGAAAAAGGCCTATTAATCTGTCAAAAACTTTCCGTTAACTTAAAAATGGTCAAATACACAAATAGTCAGTGGATGAGACCCCAAAGTTTATATATCTTTATGAGTGTGTATATATGTGTGTGTGTGTGTGTGTGATGGATCACAGGGTTATGACCCTTGGAAAAATTTTTTTCCATGGCCTTGTACCAACTGTAAAGCAATCTTTTCTCTCTTGGCAGAATGAATAATACGGCAGCTCTAGTGTACTATCATTGCAATGCAACTCTTCTACTGACTCTGTTCTGTGCCATGTGATGTCAACGTACTCATCATCTCTAGTCATTGGAAACACCCAAACATGGATCAGCCAAGCAGCAGCACCTCTCATTTCTCCTCACCCTTACATGCTGAGGTCATGTACTCCCCCAAATCTGCACCTCTATACCCCTGTGGCCCAGTAAAAGAACTGCTCAGTCCATTATTTTTGACTGCGGAGATCAGGGGGACAGTTCCGTATTTGGACAGGCACTATTGAGGCAATGTGGATACTATTTTCTTCTTGTTAGTCCAGTTGCCTTTAAAGTGAACACCCCCCAGCGCCTTCATACAGTACTTATTTAATGTAAAAAAGGAAAGAAAAAAAACAAAGCTTTCTATGCTCCTTCCCTGTTTTTAGTGAACAATGTACTGTGATATTTGCGTAGACTACAGAGGTTATATTGTTTGGCTGCTGATTTACTGTTAAAACTTTCTCTCAGTTGTGGTTTTACTTATGGTAACCCAAACTAACCAATCCCATTCCACTTCCACCCCCACATTTCCACACCCATCAGGAATTTACCAACTTCTTGACTTAACCTCATCTGTTCTTCGCCTACATACACACCAAGAAACTTTTGTACGAGTCACAGTTAGCGTTTTTTGTTTCATTCTCCCCAAAGGGAAACAATCAGCCGCATTTCACTCCGTCATGTCGTGTGGAATCTTCTCGGTCCTGTTTGGTGTGTGCTGCTTCTGGGAGTCCAACAGGGGACCTGCTGTCCCCCTCAGGTTGAGAAGCATGCACCAACGTGGACACCAGGAGTCTGTCCTTGTCCTCTACCTGGACGGTTTTCATTGTGGTGTATATTAGCATTAGGTAATATAGACCTCAATGCACTTTGCTTTGACTTGAATCAGCTCCCTCCAGTGTACCTGTTTAGGTAATAACCAGTACTCGTCACTGGAGGGCGCCAATGTCTTAAATGTGAAACACTTCAATTTGTGGATATTTGCACAGGTACTTTATTTATTTTTTAGAATAATATCATTTAAAAACAGGATTTATATCAGCCAGTTGATGGCTGTATATAAAATATATGAATATAGTATATATCTTAGAGCTCAAGGTTTATTTATAGTTAGATCAAAGGAAGTAATTCTAGATTAAAACAGTTTCTGTCAGTGAAGTGGGGGAGCAAAACCAACCTGCAATCCTGCATGACTTCAGTTTGGATTCTAATGGGGAAAACATGAACTATGATGCACACCTTGGATTGGAAGCTTTAGGAAATACAGACACCATCAGTTTGTACAAGCAAATTGTTCATTGAAGCTCTGCCCACCCCAACAATTCCCCCTTTCAACAGAAACAAACAGAAGGGCTCCAGTGAGATACAGTGACTTTCTTCCACCTCGTTGTTTGACGATAGAGATTTAACTTTAATTCACACCAATCCTGCTAACGCCATGACCCGGTCAAAAAGCCCAACGTTTCAAGCAAGCCATAAAGAAGTTATACTACTGGTGTGTGATCTTAATTGTGTGTGGAAAAAAATTACAAGACAATAACTTGGAGACAGACAGCTCACTATTATTGTTTAAGATGGGGTTACTTTATCTTGAAGTGTGAAGAATTACTGTGAAGAATTTTTAAAAGGAGTATTTGTTGGTTCAAGTTTTGAGGAAGAGAGACCAGTCTGGTTTTTGGGAACAGAACAGTATTACGAGCCCAGTAAGCTCAGTATTTTACACCATTTAATTTCTAAAGTAATTTTCAGAACAGCTGATATTATATGCAAAACAGCTTAAAAACAGTCACAGTTTGACTCTGTTCTGCTGTTAAATTTCTTCCCACAGAAGCAAAATGTCAACTGAGACTGGGTGGTTGTAACTGAAGAGAACATGGAGCTGAAGTTGAATAAAATTCACTGATGTTGGCCTTATTGTCCTTCTTTTTTGTGTCTTCCTGACATGAGTATTTCCCCTGCTTTTGGATTCGTTTATTTCTTTAGCCCCATTAAACAATGTTTTGTAGAACACTGGATACTAATGTAAGATCATTAGACAGCAGAGACAGAGTTCCTATAAAAACTGGAAAAATCTGGATTGGATCTTAAATTTTTGAAGTTTTTGGGTCAGAATAAATATGGGAAAGGAAAATACTTCCTTATTTCCTTTCTTCTTACCTTCCATCATTCTTTTCTTTTTTTTATTATCTCCTACTTTCCTTTCTGATGCCCTTTTTTCCTCTTTATCTCTTAATTATGTGAAAATCCCTTTGGGTGAAAGTTTTGATTTAAAAGTAAGTCACCAATGTGATTTGAGTAGAACCGATGAGAGATTTTTTATTGAAATTGATATTAGCTGAAGTCGCAAATATCTGAAAAGCCACATCTTCAGTTTGAAACACATTATGTTAGATAAAACTGTTATAAATAGTGAGGAAATTTGAACACCCAGTGATTTTGCAAGTTCTCCAACTAAGAAATTATGGAGGTGGTCTGAAATAAATTGTTGGTGCAATTTCCACTGTGTGAGACAGCATTTAAAAAAATTCAGGAATTCATATTGAATGATATTTAAATCTTTTTTTTGTATTGCTGCACATAAACATTTGAACACGAGGACAATCAGAATTCTGGCTCTCAGAGACCTCACCTCTACGCCACGTATTAATCTAAATTAGCAGCACCTGTCTGAGCTAGTTAAAGACGCCTCACAGTCAGTCAGACTCCAACTACTGCCATGGGCAAGACCAGAAAGCTGTCAAAAAACACCAGAGACAAAATTGTAGACCTCCCTGAGGCTTGAAAGGACTACAGCACAATTACCAAGCAGCTTGGTGAAAATAGACAAACTATTGTAGCAATGGTTAGAAAATGGAAGAGGCTAAATTTGACAGACAGTCGCCCTTGGACTGGGGCTCCATGCAGCATGACCCCTGGTGGGGTGTCGCTGGTGATATGAAGAGTGAGAAATCAGCCCAGAATTACACAGGAGTTAGTCAATGACATGAAGAGAGCTGAGACCACAGTTTGAAAGGTTACTGTCAGTAGAACACTCCACCATCATGGTTTCAAATCATGCAATGCACAGAAGTGTCATGTTTGGTCTTTTCAGAAAACTCTGTCTACAGATGGCGCCAGACAGACAATGAATAGTTTTAAATTGTTTATTTTGAGCAGGGGAAAAGGGAAGGGAGTGAACAACAGCTGTGAGGATCCCAGATGGCTTGATTGGACTGGAGAGAAACAGGCAAGTTATTAGCGATCTTCTTGAATGATGAATGTTGATGATATTGCAGAGAAGAGAGTGTTCTTTTTTATAAGGTTGGTCCTGTGTTGTTTGGAGGAGGTAAGGAGGCGACAATGAGCTGTGGTTGGCTGGGGATGGGTGGCTAGATGGTTCGATGATCCAATTTGCTTCTTTCTGAAGATCTGTATGGAGGAGTGCACAAAATCCCTGTTAGTGTGTGCAAACCTGGTCAACATCTACAGGAAACATTTGATTTCTGAAATTGCAAACAAATTGTTTAAATACTTATGTGCAAGAATAAAATACAAAAATTCTTTAAAAATCATAGCGATTTTCTGATTGGTTTATTTGTTATTCTGTCTCTCACAGTGATAAATTCACCTAAAATGTGGATTTCACACCTCTTCATAATTTCTAAGTGGGAGATCTTGCAAAGTTGAAGGGTGTTCAAATACTAATGTTCCTCACTGTTTAAACCTTACTGATATAAGCCTGTTTTACTCTAATTAAAATCGATTTCTCTGAATATGTATTGATATGCATTCATTCATTATGCATTAGCAAAATACATTTAGTTTGTAAAAATAATTTGCATTTTATGTTCTTGCTGCAACTTTTTACTCTGTGCTATAAAACCATCAACATCCGTAGTACCCATACCATGAACGTACAGCCCTGGAGGGTATTCCACTATAGGAGCCCAATAAATCGAGGTTCATTTAATATATCCTCGCTTGAATTATCCTAACTGTTTACTCCAGGCTTCTTCTTTCAACCAAAGGAACTCGCGTGAATTCAGTCTGCGCTGATTCAAGTGAGGCTTAACAAACCAGGCTCTTGTGCGTCAACACTACATTAAAGGAAGGCGCCGTCTATGCTAGATAAGTGGGAACGAAAGGAAAAGGCTTCTCACAGTCTGAGAAAAACGTATTAATGCAGCTTATGAGCATTACAATTACATCATAACCAATAAGAGGAACAGCAGCTGGATAGAAAAACTTGTCAGGCTACATTGTGTTATAATGTACATTAGGGGATGTTCCTTATGGACGGTTTAGAGTGTGACACAGTGAGCACTGAGAGGCGTCTAACTGTAAACCTTCAAAATCACCTTAATAAATCATATTACATGGTTGGGTAGGGCAATATAATCTGTAAATTATTAAAACCAGAATATAACACATGACAGAAAATAGCTGACAGGTTAAATGTGTTAGAACATGATTTAAGAAAGGATGTTAAAATATATTTATCAACTAAAAAAGATCAGTTTCAAATCTTTAAAATGTAAAGGCAAATTAATGTAGTATTTAATTTTACATAAGTGTTTTTTAACCAATTTCTACTATTCTATAAGGTACTATAGGGCTATTTAGACAGAACAGTATAATTTCATGGTTCCATCTTAGACAAAAAGTGATTTATTTGTAATTATTAATAAAGCGTGGTGTTAGGTGTGACATGGGTGGAACAAAAAGCTTCTGGTAGCAAATAAATAAAAACACCAATGCTCTTCCGAATGTTCAATCATTAGATGAAATAAATCACTAAGTAGAACTACATTTTAAAAGATAAAACCTACATTCTGTTGTAAAATATAACCACCAAAAAGAAAACTGCATCTGCTGAAAACGATTTAATAACTTTACATTGGACGGTGGATGTGGAGAGGGAGAGAACAGCAGCAGAAACCAGCTGGTTTTCTGAGTTAGCTCACTTCGTAGAACACCCCCCCCCTGCTCAGTACTTACTGAACTGACTTAGGTCTCTGAAGATGATTTTTTTTATATATATATATAACTGACATTAATAGGAAAATGAAAAATCTCTGAAAATAGGGTTTAATTGAATTCACTGAACAAAAATCATTTATAAGCCAGGGCCACAGTTATAGTATATTTAATACTTTTTTACAACAAAAAGTGATCAATAATTATTTATCGCTTGACTATATATTATCGCTTTTTCTCCATTGAATATACATCCATCTATCCCTGTAAGTCTTTGATCTTTTTTTTTTATTCTCAAAGTCCACCAGATTGATGCTTTAAAATATAAAATATCCAAAATCTTCTTCCGGGCAGCAGACCACCTCATTCTCCTCTTTTACAACTCTGATCCGTTTTCATGTCTGCTTTTTCCTTCCATTCTTTTTATCCCTACACCGTAACAAACTTACTGTGAAATTCACTGTAATTAACTGGCAGCAACTGACAAGTAAGTTACTGTAAATTAAAGCATAATGGGTCACAAGTGTTACCACCCAGAGTTTTGACTGTTAGTTGGATAAACATGCAGATGGGTATTCAATATTGTCGAGGTAACAGCAGTGACCAATGCTATCCATGAACCTGGGTAAGGCCTCTAAAGCTATTTCCATACAATGTTAAACCATAATCATATAGATTATTTGTAAGACCATGTAAAGGTGAGAAACAACAAAATGCTTCATCTCAGACTGCACAGCCATTGGTTGCCTAGAAAATGTTTACATTTATGACATTAATATTACTATACTGGTTATAGTATACTGCTTGTTGCCAAGCTGTACTTGTTGAGACTAGCTCGTTCTCTAAAAGACCCTAAAACATAGCGTCTGAACAGGTGAGACCAAAATACAGGTCTCACAGTATATTTTAATACTAAAATATACTGTGCCTTGTTCAGCACAAACCGAAAAGCTTGATGAGTTCAATTACGTTCTACCAGCAGTAGAACAGGTTGGTTGTGTTTGACATTGAATTCCTCTAACAAAGGATTGTAGAGTCACATTTTCGCCCATCTGTCCGACAGCCGAGGCTTAACTAAAACAGGCCCCTCTATAGCAGGGCTTCCCAGACTTTTCAGTGTCTGACCCACACAATACAAATGTAAGAGGGTTGTGACCCCAACTCTTGATTGAACATAGAAACGTTTTTACCGTGGCAGATAAAAAGTAGTAAAATATCGACACAATCAGGATCAAAAGTATATGAAATATATTGGCCAAGGTTTTGCTTTTACTTATTTCTAAACCTTGTTTTTTTTCGACAGTGTCTCTACATTACAAATGCTTTGTCATTACTGTTTTTGGTCTTTAGGTTAATTTATTAACAGGGTCTCATGACCCCAGACTTTAATACTTGTGACCCCAATTGGGGCCCCAACTCCAACTTTTGGAGCTAGTGCTCTATAGGACAGTTATCCCAGCATATCAGCAATTCTACAAGACGAGAAAGAAGTCTGATGGAGAAGCAGTGGACCAGAAGTGGTGGTACCTAAGAGTTGTCCAAAAATAAAAGCTTGCAAGCCTTCATGAACTGATTCAACTGTGAGATGACGAGTGGACCCAAATATGAAAAGCGATTAAGAAAAAATAATTTTAGAGATGATAGTTACCAAAGATGGTTCTACGAACTTAGATATACAAACCGACCAAAACCAACCAGCAAACAAGAGCACTCTGAAACTTTTATAATGGGGCAGTTTTTATTTAACAGTATGAACAGGATTATTAATCATCACTTTTTATTACAAAAAGTAGGTGATACCACATCTGCCAGGAGAGCCCAGCTCAGAGGTTGATCCCAGGATGTTACCAACCATCAGGGAAGAACAGGAAAAAAAAAAAGTCAAAAGGATTGAGAAAAGAATAGACCTGGAAGGAAGGAAAAAGTTTAGCAGAGGCAAAAGTCTCTAGGAGAGCAGCTGTTCTTTTTATGCCCATCCGCTGGCTCGATTGCACATGAATGGTCACAATAAAACAGGAAGTTTGTCCCTCTTTACTTCTGGGCGGGGATCATGCCATCGATAGCCTCTCCCTTCTCAAGCTTCTTCTCCATCTCAACCATAAGCTTGACACCATCAACTACCAGCTGGACCTGCTGCACCTCAGAGGAGCCCAGACGGTCAGCGTTGGAGATGTCAAACACGCCACCCACTGATGCAGTGTCCACACCGCCTGAAGAACAACAGGAACGGATTAAAGTCTGCCAAACCAAATCTTTCACTTCTCTGCACTCTGTTTGGATCTTAGTCAGCTGGCTAAGATCATCTACAAACACTCAAAATAAAGTCTGTAGATACCTGTGCCACGCTTCTGCAGGCGCAGCCTTGTGAGGATCTCCTCAAATTTGGGATGTTGGCTCAACTTGGGCAACTTGACATGGACTCCACCACGCAGGCCAGTACCCAGATTGGAGGGGCAGGTCAGGATGTAGCCGAGATGCTCGTTCCACATAAAGCCATGGTTGTGTTTCTTGAAGATCTCCTCAATCTGTTTAGTCATGGAAAGATAGGCCAAAATGTTTTTTTCACTTACAGAAACACTTATTTTAATCCTCTCATCACCTACCTTCTGCAAGCCAACGCAGAAACGCTTGAAGACCTCCCTCATGTTGCCACCTTTCTGCATAGAGATGACTCGCAGGTGATCCTCCTCATTCACCCAGACGAGGAAAGTCTTGTTGTCATTGTGCCTAAGAGGAGACAAAAAATAGATTTAAAGAAATACTTGAGTAAAGTAGAAATGTTCATGGATGTTTTCAGTGAGTGTTTTTTGTCCAGGCCAGCTATTCTGGATGTACACTCACCAGATGCCTCTGCCATCAGGCCAGTCACGGGCCATACCAGCGCAGGTCAGCAGGGGAGAGACGGGCTTATCAAACAGGAAGTGATCACTGATCAGCTGCTCCTGCTCAGCGTCAGTCATGGACTTCAGAGGATAGTACTTTCCCTTGAACTCACCATCCAGGCTGGTGAGAGCTGCAGGGGCAGACATTGTGCTAGGGTAGCTTAACAAAGGGAGACTGATCGTTTTGGTAATGTGGGTTTTTTTTTCTCATATGTATCTAACTGGTTTTACCATTTAACACAACCCAGTGTGTTACTTTTTTTTTTGTATAGCTTACCCTCAACGGCCAGCTTTTCAATAGCTCTACGCTCGCCACGGCTGTTGTGGGGGGGCAGGGTGTATCCCTTGATGCTGCGACCAGTACGAACACGGCTGGACAGGACATAGTTGGGGTCCAGGTCATCACCACCCTATTCAAAACATGGCAAGATTTCACTGTCAGTCTGGTGTTGACATTTATGTGGACATTTCCATATATCCTTAATAGAGGTTATAGGTTTAAGACTGTTTATTAACGAGTTTTTGATCCTTTATAGTCATAGGACCATACCTTCAGGTTCTCAAAGTTGAGGTCAGTCTTGTGCTTGTCAGTGGGCTTGTATCCACCATGACGGTCAGAGATGATGGGGTCAAGAAGCTCCTTGAAAACCTCATATGACTCCTCATCACCAGCGACGCAGCCAACAGTCATGATGAAGGGGTGACCTAAATGATAGGAGTAAGTACCGCAGGAGAATCTTAATTAGATCGCTGCAATTTTGTATGAAACTAGTACGACTAAATCATTTCCTACTACTGTTCAGCGCCTCCGTTTCTCTCACCAGGGTTGTCGACACCAGTCTGGATCACATCATCCAAGGTGTAACCACTTGGTGTCTGCTTGTCCCTCAATTTGCCATAGATTTCCTTGGTCAGAACCTTGGCCATATGGTTGTTGTGCTTGGACAGGTCTGGGAACTCCTCCTCAACTTTGTAGTTGAGTTTGAAGTTGTTGTGGGTGTTTCCAAAAGGCATGATTGCTTTCTGACACTATGGAAAGAAAAACATTTCTTTTTTCAAAAAAGAACAAACACAAACTGCATCTGCTAATGAGCAAACATGTTATCTGGCACGATCTAAAGCGAATCAGAATAGCTGTGAAACTGCATTCATGATTTAGACACTTGAGATATTCTCTGGAACAGCTGCAAAATTTAAATGGTGCCTGCTGAGGAATCCTGGTAACATATGTCACTCAGAGTGAGGCTCCGATGTCATGCTGAAATGGAGGGTGGAGGGAGCAGCACCTGACCTTTGGGTATTTTTAGCCCCGAGTTCATCTGACTGTATACCCTTTATGTACTGAGCCCATACCGGCAGTGCCTTGATCATTTAGGTAAAGATACAAAGTTTAAAAACCATATCTCACGCTGTTTTACCAGATCAAACACAGAGTTAGTGACAGGCATCATTATATTGAGCATAAGGTTCTTTTGAGCTTCCACCCACCAAGAAGATGAATTTTCTTTGACGTAGCTTTGGACTTTAGATCTGATTTGTCTAGTTGCTGTCCACTGCAAAACTGAATATAAAATATAACAGCTTTTGGTTTAGTTGTTTTGTAAGATTAAATCTCAAAAAGACGTGCAACTAAAACAGCTCTCCAACATGCACGAAACTATAACCTTCTGATTCAAGAGATAGTCTTAGCAGAGTATAGAGATGTACAGTCATTACCAGAACATAAATGATTAAATATTTTCTCAAGTAAGTTTTTGTTAAACGTAGACATATGGAAAACTTCTGTAAAATGACAAACTTAGTGCATTGATCCAGAAAAAAGTATTCTGCATATGCAAAAAGACTAACTGTAATGTTAGTAAAAGTTCTAGCTGTCTAGATTTAGTCTTCCTCTCCCGTAAATTTAAAGAGCTATGGTATCTTGTCTGGTATGTGCTGTATGTATATCTATACTTCCTTGTGTTCTCCTTTAACATCAAAACATTATTGTGTTTGTTATGTGTATATATATATATAATATATATATATATATATATATAAATGTATTTTTTTACCTGCACACAAGACAAGAACAGAGGTAACAGTCCTTGGGATCAGATCCTGTTCACCACAGCCAAAAAAGGGGTCACCCAGCTCTGGATGTCCTTGCTCCCTGTTTATATAGTGGGCAGACATCAGCCATTCGTTTGGCCATTTTAGTGCCTGCTGAGCTCTCATTGGCTAGTTCTGTACTGATATCCTCAACAGTTAGGAAAGGGTGCCTTTGCAACAGTGTCATCCAAGAAGTTACTGCAGCTGGACCCCCATGCCTCCCAACACCAGGACTCATACATAACCCCAGTAGGACAGGCAGGGGGGTTGTTGGTGGTGCAGATGACACATATGGGGGGGGGGTTCAGAAAGTTAAGATGTGGTTTGCCAGGCATACCAGGAAATACAGGGATTATTGTGTTAGGTGTGAATATTGGAAAGAGTCTGTAGTCTTCTTACTTGTGAATTGTAGGGATCTATAAAGTTATGATGCCTGGCAACACTGTTTATTTATCAGGGATGATGAGCATTAAATGCAACAGTTTTCCATGTAACAGAACCCTTCTTTATGATTATCTAATCTTCTCTAGCTTCAGTTAAGTGTTTAAATAGTCAATGGGTTGAAGTTATAGAGCTTTTTTCAGCATTTTGACAATCAGAGTGCAAGAGGTCACTTGTAACCTGGTCAGCTGAGAACTGTGGATAAGAAATGTGTCTGGGTGGAAACTGACAGCCTGAAGAAGCAGTTTTGGCCAAGGGACTTAATTTTGCCCTCTCCTCACAGGGAATTCCACTCATGGACCTAATAACTGCCAGTGAATCAGAGCTCTGGAGCAAAAACATCACAGAGAAAGAAGTAGAGTAATTTAGGATTAAAGCTGCAACTCTCACTAATGCTACAAGCCCCTAAAAGAGAAAGGTCAGCTGCTAACTAATAATACATTTTATTTATAAGGCATCTTTCAGACTCTCAAAGTCGCCATACAGTTTAAAACAGTCAGCTAAAAAAAGGATAAACATCACACAGTGTAAACAACATATAAAACAACACATAAGGAGTAACAGATGTAATATGAGTTATAATGAGTAGCAAAGTCTGAACAGATGTGTTTTGAGTTCTTTTTTAAAGGGCGAGAATGTGCTGATGTTAAGAATATGAAGCGGGAGTGAGTTCCAAAGTCAGGGGGCAGAACGGCTGAATGCTCTCTCACCCATTGTTACCAGGCGTACAGATGGGACAGTGAGATGGATAGAAGAAGAAGATCTGACATGAAGGGGGTCAGTAAGGTATGAGGGGGTGAGCTGATGGATGGCATTGTAAGTAAAAAGTGCTATCTTATATTGTATGCAGTGAGTGAGTGGGAGCCAGTGTAGCTGCAGCAGGACAGGTGTAATGATGGGTGGATGGGGTTCTTCCTATGATACGTGCTAATTAATTCTCAAGCAAAGAAACGTTCATCCCAAAGACAAAACACCCAAACACAAGCTCATCACAAGCATGGTATATACAGTCCAGTTTAGTGAGGGATGTTCAGAGCTTTACACTGGAGAATTGAAAGAGCAACTGCACTAAAAGAAGGCTCAACAAAGAGCAAACTCATCAATCAGAGACTTAGCAGTCCATCTACATCTGAAGGATATAATTGAGAAGACAGATGGTTTGAGAGAGGAGTGAAAGTAGCCATCTATGTTAAACATAGGAAACCAACGTTGAACATAGGAGGAGGCCTCAGGTTCCCCCTTTTTAACACATAGAAAGCAGCTTTGAGTTGTTTACCTAGAAACGTACACCTTCAAGCATGTGATCAAAAGTGTACAGTTGAATAATTAGGGCTTTATCAGCCTTAAGACACTCACCTTACCAATGCCCCTTTTCCACTAGAGTTAGGGTTAGCCTCGAACGGGTCGGGTCTTCAAAGCCCAGAACAGAATGGTTGTGTTTCCTTTACCATCCCCGAAGTACGGTAATGGTACCAGTAACGGTACCAACTTTCTTTCTCCAGGACACCATGGGCTTGCCGTGGCTTCTCCATCCACTGCTAGGTTACACGCCGTCTTCACCTGCTCTACCACTACCCTGACTGAAGTAGAACGTAATAACTGCTCCTATCGCAGCTCCGTTCCTCCCGGCAACATTCCAAATGATGAAGCTGCAGTCCATATCTTGCCCACTCTCTTTCCCACCGCTTGCCGGCGTTTCACTGTACATGCTGTCATTTTCTGCATAGGGTTTTCAGTGCTTGCAGTCTGCCCCACTCCTGCCATTGTGGTCATTCACGGTCTGATATTTGCGCTTTATTTGTTTAGTTTCCCCCAGCTATGTTTTGAACTCTCTGGAATCCATGCTTCACCATTCTGAGGCGTGAATTCAGACAAACACCACCAGGCCAATCAGCCGCTACCACTGCTAGGTTGCAGTGAGAGTGCCATCACTTTACTGGACCAATCAGTCCATAGGGGTAATGGGGCTATTGCAATATCAAAATGTTTTTAGGTTACCTAAATTAAGCTTTTTCCTAAGCAGTCTGCTGAGAGCTGCCACATGATAAAAATCTTTGAAAACTATGAATGAAACTCATATATATTTATATGCAAACATAAATCAGATTTGTCAGAATTTGAAACATCTAACCTATATCCTTCCTTAGTGGGACTTCTGACACTGGGAGGAGGTAGGTAGTTTCCCAAAAGACTGTTGCGGAAGATCCTTCCCGCCCACCGCCATCAGCATTTACAGCAACTCCTTGAAGAAAATTAGTGAAAGATACAACGACACCTAATTTCCCTCTTGGATAAATAAGGCAGGTCAGCAGACATCAATCGTTCATAGTAGATCGGTACTTTGATTTGATGATCTTCATGTGAGAGAATACAGACTAAACAGGTGGATTCAAAACGTACTGTTTAGTGAGGCATTTCTAGACCAAAGTTTGAAGCAAGACTTTTCTATTTGGTGTTAAAGTACTAACTTTCAAGGTAAAAAACAATGTTTGCACTACACGTCCACTTCTACAGGGGCACTGGCCCCTGTTGGCCCCATCTACAGCCGCCAATGTGAAACCATATATTCCAGATTTTTATATTTTTCCTCTTACAGCAGGTTTCTAAAAGTCATTCTTTTGTTTAGCAAACCACAACACACACGCATAACGTGATAGAAACACAATAATCACTGTGATTGTTATTATTATTTTGGATCATAAATCTGGATATTTTTTACTTTGTTTTGCTTTAAAAAGTTGAAACGTTATAAAATATTCTTCACATCAAACAAGAGGAGCGGCCATCTCAGCCTCCAAGCAGCTTTTAGTTTCTTCTAAAGACGCAACAGCCACGATCAACTTAAAACCTTCCTGAGATCATCTGGCTGGGCACACCTTACCTAAAATCACTTCCGTCTTCAGCACCTGCTCTGCCTTACTCACCTTCCATGGTTTCTAGCTGAACTTCATCTGATCTCTGATATGATAACAGTGAACATGATATAAAGTCCTATAGAACAGTGCTTCCCAAACTTTCCATTCTCTGACCCACAAAATAAAAAGTTAAGCTGCCTGTGACCCAAACTCCTGATTGAACATACAAGCATTTTTTTTCTGAGTCACTTTATAAGTGGTACAATGGCAGCATAGCCAACGTCAAAAGCCAATATATTGAGGAATATATAATTGCCTTTAACAATTCAGGTCATTTTTTCTTCTTTTATTAAATTTATTGAATACAGAGGTTTGCTCTTTGTCGTTTCTGGTATTGACATTTTTTCTCCAGGAAATATCAAGACCCTACATGTATATGACCCCAAGTGGGATCCCGACCCCAATTTTGGGAACCACTGCTATAGAAAATACTGATGGGAATTTCATAGAGCAATTCAAAAAACCACACAGGCAGGCAGACAAGCTTCATTTAATATGTGGAAGATCTGTAACACAACTCATTTTCATTTAACATAGGTTTAGTTAATATAAAAATTATGTTATTTAACAACAATACGGTATTAAGTGTTAGATTGCTTTTATCTGTTCCTGAAAGTCCAATGTTATTTTAGACCAAAAGAAATAAAAAAAATTCCTTGCAGACAAATGTCTTACAAACTTAATTTCCTTTCTTTCTTTTCTAACCTATAAGAAATGACTAATTTAAACGGAGCTGCAGCTCTCTTTTCAACCTAAACTCTCACACCAAAAGCCTCAAAACGCACCGCACACCCATAGCTGGACGCTTGGACATTCACGCCTTTAAGCTTGTCCAAAGCAGACTGGTCGTGCTTCAAAATATGCTATTTTCACGGGCGTGAAGCCGGAAATACAAAACTTGTGGGAGGACTCCAAAGCAGTCAGCTGGCCTCCTCCCTCCTCCCAACCCTCCAGGAGCTCCCAGTGGACTCTGGTCCTCGAGCTGACTCAGCACGACTAGAAGCCAATGTTCACATTTTCCAACTTCACCAGCAAACCTGTGAATGCACAAAATGCACCACATAAAATGCAGTGCATATTTTCGGTTGCGCCTCAAATGCCTGATTCGTGCTAATCAGTTGCACAAATCAAGCACAAAAAGCATTTACGCAAATTTGCTTCTGACGTGACCCAGGACCCCCTGTCATGCTTCATCGCACTTCTCCATTGACTTTACATGTAAAGTCAATGACTTTACTGGTCAGTGACTCTCTGGTCGCTTCAAACACGTGCGGTGTAAGCGCACTGACTGTCGCTGCAGCTTCAGCCTCTCAGTCAGCACCGTCTGCACCCTTAAATGGCGGGGCTGGGTCTGTGAAAGACTGCTGTGTCTTTCAAAATGAAAGCATGCAGTGAACTAATTTAAAATCAAATATTTTTCTCCTCCGTGGTTGTCCAGTATTGGAAATGCACGTCTGACAAAAACACAACAAAATATTTAAAAACATTCTCAAAAAAGACTCATGTTATTATTCTCTTTCTTAATCTCAAAGCTGAGTGAATCAGTACTGTTTATTCATCTTTTTCCCAGGACCACTACCTTGAAACTGTTTCATTCAAACACACATATTATTTAGTGCTCCATGGTGACACAGTTGATAGCACTTTAACGTATCTTTGCTTCCTGCGGCTTTCTGGGATTTTGTTATACTCCTGCATATAAGTGACATGCATGCAACTTCCTCCTGTAGTCCCGAAAACTGATTTAGTTTATTAGTTGTTCTAAATTGCACTTAGTTTTGTGTGCGTGTGTGTGTTTGTGTGTGTGTGTGTGCGCGCTCCCTTCCAGAATTCAGACTGAGGACCAATTGTTACCAATTTGGGTTTTTAACCTATAAAGTCAGGACCATTTAAAACAAAATGAGGGCATTTTGCCTGGTCCTCACTTTAGGGCGCTGTCACTGAGCTCTACTGGTTGGTTTTAGAATCAGAATCAGAATCAGAATCAGCTTTAATGGCCAAGTATGACACATACAAGGAATTTGACTCCGGCAACTTTTCTCTCCAGTACAGAACTTAAATAAGTGAAGTTAAAACGTAAAATAAAAATAAATACAAATAAATAATAAAGGATAATATATACACTGTAGAATTAAAATTTATAAAAAAGATAATTCAGTGCATGTTCAAGCAGAGACAAAATGGAGCCAATTTCCAGTTCTTAACATTTATTTTGAACAGATTAACAAATTGCAGTTTACAGAGAAAGATGCCCTAGTTTCTCTGGGCCAGAAAAGATTTCTGACGAAGAATGGTTTTCGTGTCATAACTTTTATAAACATCCAAAACCTCCCAGGATTAATCTGCTCCAATCAGAACATTTTAAACAGTGTCTTAACAATGATTGGATGTCAATGCAGTCATATGGGACGTGTCTTTTCTCCTGGATCCAAGTCAAAAGTTCATTCTGAGTTTTATGGTCCTAAGCAACACTCCCAGCTTTATGGCCTTGGTTCCGGCATACTAAATCTACAGACATCCTGTTTTTACAGCCTGCAATAAAACTTACCCAAGAGTTTTATGACTTAAAAGCTTGTCCCAGTTAAATACTGGTCAAGGATATGTTTTACAACCATGCATAATAGAAAAACAGACTTTTATCTTCTGACTTCTTACTAAAGATATTAGCCCCAAAAAATAGATACAACAACACCTAACCGGGGTTATTGTACAGTAAGTATATACAGCAGTGCAGAGTTTTAGTTTATTGTTCATGTGAATGGACTCACACTCTGTGACTATTCAGAGTTCATCAGAGGGACAGCCTGGGGGAAGAAACTGTTCTTGTGTCTTGTGGTTTTGGCGTACAGCGCTCTGTAACGCCGGCCTGAGGGGAGGAGCCTAGACAGATTGTGGCCAGGGTGTGAGGGGTCAGTGGTGATTTTTCTGGCCCGCTTCCTGACCCTGGCCCGGTACAGGTCCTGAATGGAGGGATGATCAGTACCTATGATTCTCTCTGAGGACCTGACTGTTCTCTGCAGTCTGTCCCTGTCTTGCCTGGTGGCGGATCCGAACCAGACAGAGATGGATGAGGTCAGGACAGACTGGACTATTGCTGTGTAGAAGATGGTCAGCAGTTCCTGAGGCAGGTTGAACTTTCTGAGCTGACGCAGAAAGTACAGCCTCTGCTGGTCCTTCTTCCTTATACATTCAATGTGGGCGGTCCACTTCAGGTCCCGTGTGATGGTGGATCCTAGGAACCTGAAAGACTCCACTGTGGGGACTGGCCTGTTGGTGATTATGAGAGGAGATGTTGATGGGGGTCTCTTCCTGAAATCCACTGTCATCTCCACAGTTTTGAGCGGGTTTAGCTCCAGGTGGTTCTGACTGCACCAGAGGACCAGCTGTTCCACCTCCCTTCTGTATGCAGGCTCGTCGCCGTCACGGATGAGTCCAATGACGGTGGTGTCATCTGCAAACTTCAGGAGTTTCACAGAAGGGTCCCTTGACGTGCAATCAGTGGTGTAAAGGGAGAAAAGCAGTGGGGAGAGAACACATCCCTGGGGGGCGCCGATGCTGAGGGACCGGTGCTGGATATGAAGTTACCCAGTTTCACCTGCTGCCTCCTGTCAGTCAGGAAACTGGTAATCCACTGACAGGTGGAGGGAGGCACGGTGAGCTGGGACAGTTTTTGGTGGAGGAGCTCTGGGACGATGGTGTTGAATGCAGAGCTGAAGTCCACAAACAGGACCCGAACGTAGGTACCTGCAGAGTCTAGGGGGTGCAGGATGTAGTGGGGAGCCATGTTGACTGCATCTTCCACTGACCTGTTTGCTCTATAGGCGAACTGCAGGGGGTCTAGCAGGGGATCCGTGATGTCCTTCAGGTGGGACAGCACCAGTCGCTCAAAGGATTTCATGACCACAGATGTCAGGGCGACTGGTCTGTAGTCATTTAATCCTGTGACAGGGGACTTCTTGGGAACCGGGATGATGGTGGAGTGTTGAGGCAGGAGGGGACCTCACACAGCTCCAGGGAGTTATTGAAGATCTGAGTGAAGATGGGAGCCAGATGGTCAGCACAGACTTTCAGACAGGATGGAGAAACTCCATCAGGACCTGATGCCTTCTTAATCCTCTGTCTCTGAAATAGTTGACACACATCCTGTTCACAGATCCTCAGTGCAGGCAGGGTGTCAGGTATGGGGGATGGTTTGGGGTGATGCTAGGCCTTTTGTGATGGAGATGGTGGGGGAGGTGGAAGGTGTGAAGGTTGTTTCAAACCTGGAGAAAAAGTCACTGAGGTCCTCAGCCAGGCGGGGGCTCGCCACAGGGTGGGGGGGTGGTCTCCTGTAGTTGGTAATGGTCTGCAGGCCCTTCCAAACTGCAGAAGAGTCGTTGGCAGAAAAACACTCCTTCAGTTTTACACTGTAGTTCCTTTTTGCTGCCTTGATCTCCTTTGTCAGCTTGTTCCTGGCCTGCTTGTACAGGTCCCGATCCCCACTCCTGTAGGCCTCCTCCTTGTCCTGGCATAGCCGTCTCAGTTCTGCAGTGAACCATGGTTTATTGTTGTTGAACATGTAGAAGGTTTTGGTCTGCACACACATGTCCTCACAAAAGCTGATGTAAGATGTCACAGTGTAAGTCAGTTCGTCCAGGTCTGAGGCTGCTGCTTCAAAGACGCTCCAATCAGTGCAGTCAAAGCAGGCCTGTAACTGCATCTTTGACTCATCTGTCCATCTCTTCACAGTTCTTACTACAGGCTTAGCAGATTTCAGCTTCTGCTTGTAAGATGGGATGAGGTGGACCAGGCAGTGGTCAGAAAGTCCCAAAGCAGCACGGGGGACAGAGCGATATGCATTCTTTATTGTGGTGTAGCAGTGGTCTAAAGTGTTCATGTTCCCTGGTTGGGCACGTCACGTGTTGTCTATATTTAGGCAGTTCAAGTTTGAGATTTGCTCTATTAAAATCCCCGAGAATGATTAGCAGAGAGTCCGGGTGAGTTTTCTCCACGTCTGTGATCTGGTCGGCGAGGTGATGTAACGCCTCCGTTACGCAGGCCTGCGGTGGAATGTATGGTATGTATGGTGTGAATTTTAGTTAAGCTTAGCGTTAGGAATAGATCGATAATGGTTAGGTTTTGGAAAAGTGTCCGGGTTAGGCATAGTACAGTCACTAAAATGAATGGAAGTCAAAGAAGGTCCTCACTACTAACAGCAATACAAGAGTGTGTTTGTGTGCATGGGTGTGTTGTGTGTGTTGTGTGTGCACATTATGGTTGTCCTGTGTGTTTCTTTGATGGACTGGTTGTCTGTCCGTTGTACAATGCCTCTTGTATTCTTTTCCGGCATTTGCACCATCTTAGAATTAGACAAGCAGAAAGTTTAATATATGAATTAATCAGGTCTGGAATGAAATACAGAGTCTGCAAAATACATTTTGTGAAACCAACATTTTTATTTTTAGCATGAGAGAATTTAAATCTCTCTTTGACTTAAATACTTGTTCTTTTTGAAATATAGTCGCTCACTCTGAATTCCTATGGATGCTGCACCTGAGCATTTTCTATAACCTCTATTGCCTGTATTAGCAACAGAAAGGAAATTGCAAAAATGACCAGTTCTGTAAAAAATAGTCTCTCCAACGTCACAGAGAAATTAAAATTCATGGTCTTGCCTACCTTGACTCCCGCTGCCCACGGGAAGGCTGGATTGATTTTGTGGCCAGGAGAGCAGAACAAGCCTCTGCTAGTTGAAGCTAACCTTTAGCAGCTCCACAGTAAGGAGGGACATGTTCAGGCTTGTGTTATATGTGGAAATGACAAATTACCTTGCATTTTTTAACCTAAGAAAGAAGGACTGAACTGAACTGTTGGAATTTGTCTTGGAACATTTACAAACGAAGTAATTAAAGTAATTTTTTGTATTGCTGTCAATAAGAGGCAAGACGTTTACATCTCATGAATATTAACGAGCAATACTCATAATTCTGTCTTTTACCCCACCGACTCCTTTAACCTCCTGAAACCAGAGCACGAGACAATTTTATTCAAAGAAAGAAAATTGAGATTGATTGAAAAACAAATGAACATGACCTTTGAAGGATTCTCATCTCATTCTTGTGATTTTAATGTACAGTATCTTCACAATAAAGACACCAACTTACAAGGGATCAGACACAAGAACTTTATCTATGCCATTTTCAGTGTTTTACACTCAGCAGCAATCCTGAATTTTAAGGTTGGGTTTTTTGGGGAACTCCCAAATTTTAATTTAGTATAATTTAGTTCATTCTTTTATCATTCTTTCAGTCATTCTTTCAATCAACATTACAGTTGATTTGATGCTTTTAGAAACCAACTAATCTTCAGAGTTTAACTGAAAGCAACTGGACTTGTCTTGAAAATGTTTAATCTCTCATCCAAGAGGCTTTTTCAGTTTTGGAAAAAAAGGATTGGGAATATTAGATGTATGAGTGTAAAGTTGTTAATATTCAAACGTGTTCAGCTAAACATAATCTTTCCAGATAACTAAGTCGTAGAGGTAGCTTCCTAGAAACAGTTGTACAGCATTGGGGATAATTTTTGTAAAGACTATGTTGTCAAATAAAATCTTTAACTACTGAGCCATAAGTTTAGAGCAATAAGTTTGATCCCAGGATCAGGTCCCCTCTCTGCCTGCAGCTGTGTTTGTGGGATACCCCAGCCCACTCATACAAGACAGCTGCCTGGTTCACACCTGCTACTTCTGGTTCCTCATGGTATCACTCCTGTCTACACGCACCTGGTACATGGGACTCACATCCTGCTAACCATACAGTTCCATGCAGCCAAAGACAGCCTTGAGACGACACAGCTCTCACTCTTTCTCTAATAGTATTTTGTCACCTTCTCTCCTCGTTTCTGTGTTTGGTGTAACGGACAGGGCCATTGGCCTGGATTCACACCATGAAACCTCTTCTCTCATTACCCAGCTGTCCACTGCCTGTCTTGCACAAAGTCACAGCTTACTGAGTTAGAGCAGGTTTCTATAACAAGTTCATTCACTAAGTTCCCTTTTTACTTACAATATGTATCTAATCCATTTGTGTCTGAAAGTTGAATTATGAGTCATCCAGTTGAACAAGCTGGGATAATCCCTCAATCCGGTTTAATTTTAAAGTTTGACATATTAATAATCTTCCCTGTACTAGGTTCAGTTTGAGCATCTCATGTTTTGACTTGACCATATTTGCTCCCTTAACTATATAAAGGTTTTCCCAATCAATCAGACTGTGCGGACTTCTCTGGTCCATAGACCTGTTCAGGTCATCTTCAGACGTGAGATAAATGGGTCAAAGTTTGACAAAAAAAACACACTTCCATCAGAAGAAAAGTAAGCAAAGGTCCTGCTGCTGTCACCTTCATGTTTGACTGAGCTTATGGTGAAGCTTTGTTTGGCAGTGTTCAGGGATTTATGTCAAACGTTTTGGGTTCATTTTGTTTCTCTGGGTTTTAGTACATTTGAAAAAGTTGTGGATGTTGTATTTGGAAGCGAGCCTTTCTATTTTGGACCTTTTGAATTTTTTGCACCTCTCTGAAAACTGAGGGCTTTAGCTGAAGGATGCAAATAGAATCAAAGCTGCTAGCAGCCTCCAAAGGCCCTTGCAGTTTAGTGTCGCTCTGGCCTGTGCCCTTACCAACGGAATGACTAAATATAGCCTCAAAAGGCAAAAATGGCAGCTTTCCAGCAAAATGGCCGACCTCCTGTGCGGAATAGACCCTGGCTACAACAGTTTATCAGTCTTTAGCAATTCTATGTTATGAATTTCACAATCCTATTTGAAATATTGGTTGCGGAGGATTGTTTTAATGCTTCTATGGGGCACTATGAAGGTAGTTGGCCAGGCCCAAAAGATATTTGCAAACATATCTCTTAAGTGTTGGACTAATATCGATGTTGTTGAATTTGGTGCAGATCAGCCAATTCATGAGGAAATTAGAGCAAAACATTCTCCATGGTGCGATATGAGGAAATGCCATGCTGCTACATGCCCACCCTCTTTCTAAAGCTTTCACTTCTGAACATCAAGTTTCACCAAGATGTTTTCAGTCTGTGTGCAAAGAAAAATAATGATTATGTAAAAGAGCTCAATAAAGAGCTTTTTGATTGAAACATTGCACTTCTTGTGTTCAGGGGGTGGGGCTTAGTGGACATGAGCAAATGAGCCCAAAAATGTGTTCAGTGTTGGTAAGTGATGAGAACCAGGAAGAATGGTACAGCTTTTACCTTTTATGCGGAAGTTATTACACCTTCTATTTACATGGCAAAGACTCAGACTTGAAGACCTGGCCACACCCACATGTTTTGACACAGCAAAATCCTTTAAAAAACGTTTGATCTCCAAAGCTTGGCCAAACCAAGATGGCGATGCATGAACAACATGAGGCTCATTGTCTCTCCAGAATCTGTTTAGCAGTTTTTTACTTACTCTTCATTGTATTATTCATTCCGAATTGCTGTGCTTTGCTGACCTATAGCAGACAGGAGCTTCTGGACATATGGACTCAAAACTCCAACAGTTTTATTGCCTATCTCTGACTTATCCCAGAGAGCTCCAGAACCCTGGAGGCTGCCCACTCTACCCAGACTGGGGCCAAAAACATAAAAAAGAAAAAGCAGGGTAAGCGCGGAGGGCTAGGAGCTAAGCTAACGCTAACACCACACTGGCAACCTTTACCCAGCATATTCCTCACCACTGTTCATTCTCTGGCAAACAAAATGGATGCTCTCCAACACCAACAACAGACAGATTATGGACTCAAGAGTCATGATTTTCACCACAACATGGTTAAACAACAGCAGCCCAGACATTACTATCGAGTTAGCAGGACGCCACATTAACCAATCCAAAAAAATCGCAGACAACTCTGGCAAGACCAGAGGTGGAGGTTTGGGCATTTATATTGACAATGCTTGGTGCCGAAACTCTACTACTACTGAGGCCATGTCCACACTTGTCCGGATAATGCCTTAAACATTGAATTATTTAGTATAAACCCCTTATCATCCACACTAGCCCGGTGTTGTTTAAGGTCTGTGGCCGGATAATATTAGCTGGGCAAGAGGGCCGTCTAATTCTTAAATCAATGGCTAAATGAACTGGTGTGGACGGCTACCCGGATAATGAAAGGAGGTGACGAAAATTAAATTCTGCGTTCCAGGTTGAGGACAACAATGCGAAACAACAAACAAATATAACAGCTTTATAATCTTTACAATCATCTGCTCCAAGCTGGTCCAGAAGGCTCTCCAGTGTCTTTTCTTCCTGAGAACTCTGAGGAAGAACGAACTATCCTCAGACATCCTGGTGAACCTCTACCGTTGCACCATCGAGAGCATCCTGACCAACTTTATAACGGTCTGGTACGGGAGCCGCTCTTCCTCGGACCGGAAGGAGTTGTAGAGAGTGGTGAAAGCCGCCCAGTAGATTGCCAGAGCATCACTTCCTGTCATACAAGACATCTACAGGAAGCTGTGTCTGTAAAGGGCTGGGAAAGTAATCAAAGACCCCAGTCACCCAAACACCACAGATATTGCAGGCTTGTAATGTATCCCAAGGGCAAGACGGACATACACTGTGCGATGTTTGGACCGTTTCCACAAATTTCGCAATTGGTTTGTCTTCAAAGCTGCATAAAAATAAATATTACATTTGCTGTGCATGGAGTTCAAAGAAACCTGGCCACTATTGAGTTTAAGTATAGCTTATTTTAGTTGTCTTATTTACAAGTTACGGGAATAATGTCCGTTATTCAGTTTTACGCTCTGGGAAAGGTCCAGCATGATGCCGAAATCTATGTGCACAGTTTAATAAACAGTGCATATGGATTCCACATACATTTATTAAACTGAGGGTACTGATTTTTACACCTCAATATTATTTCTACACCTGACTCCTGCTTGGCTCTAACGGTACAGAGATGAAGAGAAAATTGTTGTGTGTTTTTATCATTCTATTTCTCTCATCTGTCAAAACTGCGTTGATTGCGCTGAATCCCCTCTCGCAGTTTGCTGTGCAGACTGAGAATGTGTAAACTGCAGCCATCGTTTCTTGAAGGTGTTCGCTTATGCTATCTTGGTACTTGTACCGTCTAAAGAGAAGTACAGGGGTTGCAGTGCTCATGTGAAGGGATATGTTAATCTTAATCATATCCCCCCAGAGATAAGAAATTAATCACCAGAGGGGGAGGACATCACCCCCACCTCCTTCCTCCTCCACCCTGGGTGTGAGATATGGATCTTTTACGGTGAAACATTAGGCCTAGTTTATGCTTCTCCGTTTTGACGGAGATGGATTGACGCAATGCCATTGTCTGTCAAGACAAGGGCTCTCCGTCTCCTACACAAGGACGCATGGAGTAGAGGCCGATTTTTTAACTATTTGTCTCCGTCAACGTGGGAGCGTCTGCATCTGATTGGTCAGTTCAGTAACAGCTAGAGATCGCTTCACCAGAACGGGGCTCTACAGTCGCTGTAATCAGTAGTTAATGCAGCGTTTTGCCACTACAAGCTTTATATTGAAAGGATAATTTATCTAATCTGTTCTTTTGGCGATTTTGAAGGAAGTGTAGGAAAAAAACAAAAAAGGCTGCTTTGTTTGTTTCCATACGTTTCTAGAGTATTCTATGAGCTGAACCTCTAGTAAAAAGCTTTACAGCTTAATCCAAACTTATTTTCTGTCGTTCATTGCTCCTTGAGGAAGAAATACGTTCACAAGCCTAGAAAAAAAATTGAAACGGCAATGTGATAGTAGGCAGAGAAACCATTAAAAGTTAGTGCCCCCTGCTGTCCTGGTCGAGCAGCGCTGAAAAAACAATAGAGAGTGATTAGAGAGTGGAGTGGAAAAGCGGAGTACTATAATAAAAAACATCTCAGTCAATACGTCTGCATCTGAGTGCAAATTTGCGGTCGGGGAAGTATAAACTAGGCTATACACTTCCTGTTCTGAGAGGGCGGGACTTAAGTGATGTCAGCATTACACTATGCAGCTTGGTCAAAGACCTCAAGACCATCCACCGCAGAACAGTTCATCCATCTGTGACTTACTAAATAGCAAATATAAACGCTTTCATCTTTTTGGAATTATTGAAAGTTTTAGGCCAGGCCCCGCTTCTTCAACATGCACAAAAACTCAAGCTTTTTTAGATCCTCCAGGCCTGAAGGCCATCTTGACAAATTTACAAGCTTATTGGTCAAAATGTCTAGGAGGAGTTCCATCAAATGTGGAGGCAAAATTGGTCCAAAAATCTGTCAAAATTACACGTTCAAACCAAGATGACCGACTTCCTATGTGTTTAGGACTATGATGTTATGGGGCTTTTATAGGAGTCTTGGGAAATTCTAGCAGGGTACAAAATCTAATATCTGTAGGTTAAAATAAGGTCTATGGGGAGGGTGTTTTAAAGCGTTCTGGGGGGCACTGTTGAGCCATTTTTTTTACAACCTTTGTTATGACCTTAACATACATTTATTTGATGCACATATGATGTACCAGCCAAACATGTAGAGTTTTGGGACAAGTTTAGGCCTCCAAAGAGCCAAATCATGATCAAGCAGACTAAGAAACTCTGCTCGTGCCTAAATATTCTACTTCAACACTTGAATTTTATTTCTGGTTAATCGGATTATCTGTAATTGATTTTAAGTTTGTCTCAAAGAAAAATTAATGCTGAAACGTTTCAAAAACTGCATCAATATAGTATTAGTTTACAGAGTTTTATACCTTTGCAATCAGGTTATTGTATTGCAAGGTTTTTTTAACCATCTTTTTTGTCTAATATTAATGCTTTACTTGAATGCTCACAATGAATGTCAAAGTGTAAGTGGAAAAAATTTAACTAACCCTAATTTTCTTTTTCGGCAAAAAACTAAAAATCTCTTCAGAATGGGCTATGGATCAAAAGCTAAGTTGAAAGTTCAAAATGTGGGTAATAATTGTCCCTAACATATGATTTAGTAGGTTAGTTGAAGAATTGTATATAGGTGCCGAATCTTGCATCCGAGCAGAAGAAGTTCAAATTGAGCCTGAGAGAAAATACTTTCCTCTAATTTGCTTCATTTAACAAGCCATAATGTTTATTTTATTAAGTAAAAATTGGAAGAAAAGCGGTTTTAATGTGTTTACCCAAACTGTTAACATCACTGAAATTAAAGGTTTGATTTCAAGGATAGAGAAATGAGACCAGCAAATAGGACATGAACATTTCAATAATTCCAGTCTTGAATCTTGAATGCAACACAATGGTGATATGATCCTTGCAGCTTGTATGCTGGAACACCCAACAGGTTACACAAATACTCCCTTAATAACATATTTTGTATGATGTAGCTTAATGTTTTAGATTAATTTGATTATTTTACAGAAAGTTATGGAATAAAGAGAGAGATCATGGCAGTTGAATCTTAAGTTGTTTTATTGACTCATACATTTTCTCAGAGGAAGTGAGAAACAGTTCATAACCCTGCAGAACTCTTTCTTAACGCACAGTGACCCTTTGAGAGGAATCCTGGCCACCTGCCTGACTGGTGTCAGAATAGCTTGGTGTCAAGCTGCAGCTGCACTCAGGGCTACTATTAGCTGTTAGGTGAGAACAAATTAACTCAAGTGATTCAGGAATGGGGGCTTTATGTCATTTCAATGCCTATGCTAAATGTACTGATGCATGTCTACTGTTTAGGAGATTTGTAAGTCATTTCAGTGAAACACATCAAGCCCAGTTACTTTATGTGCTCCGCAGCTGAATGAAATGACGTACAAAGGCACTATAAATAACAGCTTTATGACTGGCTACTGACTATATTTAAAGCGCCCACAGTCAGTGCAGCACCTGTCTGGCCTACAGATTGATATCAAACAGAGGAACATGGTAATACATGCAGGCACAGATACTCTAGCATTTATATGTGTCAACAAGTGGAACACATAGAGTCATCTGACTGTGTAAAACTTTGGTATAGCCAGTAGTGGTGTAATCAGATGATTTTGCAGTTTGAAACTGGAATTTAATTGTGCATTTCATGATTAAGTTTCTTCAAAGCCAGAGTTGTGAAGTTGCTACGGTGCAAAGTCTTAAACCTCTGAAACTCTAGTCACGCATATGTATCATGGTCAGGGGCAATGCTATAAATATACTAGGCTTGCTGGTTCCATCTGCGCCCTAGCGGACAGCAACCCCCACCCAAGCAGGAGCCTTATTCAATTTCATTGACTCAGTTTTCTGCTCATCTCAGCCTGGGACCAGTTTCAGCTTAACAGCTCATAAAACTCAGCAAAGGAGGCTTTTCTGCAAACCTCTGACAAACATACTCTCAGAGGCAGTGCTGATACCATGGAACGGGGATGTCCTCCACCTTATTTGTTCGTTGATATCGACAGCATTAGCCAGTTAACCATGCATAAAGAGATAGGATCACCCTCTGAACATAAACCATTAGACTGAAATGCATGAGAAAAGCTTTATTTTAGCATACAAAATGTGTAATAGGCCTACTTCATCTGAATGGAAAAAAGATCGACAATCCAGGGGATCTGAGTACGTTATGACACCATGGATCACAGCACATGCTGTAATGTGACATTACAACATATCAGGTGTACTCCTAGACAGTGTTGGGACTCACGCATTATTAAGTATGCATTACAGTAACTATGTTATTACTGTGGTAACGAGCACAAAATCTGAAACGCATTTATCATTACTGGGATTTAAATAGGGTCGTTATTCGTTACTTTGCGTGGCTTAAGTCGGGATCACAGTGTGCTATTACAGCTGTCCTTTATCTTTACTTCCGTCATGAAAAGACTGCGTGTGATTCCCCGGTGGCTGTGCAGTGTGACGTGCTGCCTAACAGCGTATTAACTGCACCTGACCAAAACCAGCCCTCTGCGGTCTTCAGGTAGAGTGAGAAATTCTACGACTCCAGTTTTCCAATTAAATTGTGCCCTGTGAGTGACGTGTTGGCTAGGCTAATGCTAAACAAAGTTAACCTCAAACTCATTTTTAAGAACAGGCCTCCCAAACTGTTCCCTTTTTCCCAGCTATGAGTATGTCCAGATTTGTCTTTTCTTCCTCATCTTCCTCTCCTTTCTTTTACCATTTAATTCACAGTCTAGAAAATAAAGTAGTAACACAGCTAGCACAAGTTTACATTTCCTTGTGGCCATCTTGGCTCTGCCCACCTGTCAGCTTTCAGTGACATACTGTATGATGCATCAGTAGTGACACTGGCTTTTGGCAATATTGAAAAAATTATTATGGTTAAACACTGACTGTTTATGAGGCTGAGGATACTTTTTATTATTCATTTAGTTTATCTCTATGAGGTTGAAAATACTTTTTATTGGTTGTTTAGTTTCTCTTTGATAAGCTGAAAATACTTTGCCTGTCTGAAGATGAGGTCTCCATGGTGCAGTTCTGCTGTTTTCAATTAAGTTTACAAAGAACGTATAAACCTCCATGTATATGTTGAATCATTTTTGCACTATTATTGATTCCAACAGCTCCTAAATGGTGTCAGGCACTGATTAATGCTGGCACTGCTAAAAGTATACTTTCTACCCATTTCAATGGCAACAAAAATCACAACATTCTGTATGTCACATTTTGTGATCCACTGCTTCTTCGTAGTAAGATTAGGTAAAATTATTAGATTTTTTTAGCACTGTGCCAAATCAACCCCAGAATTTTGTGTTTGCATTTGTAGAGAGCTGAAATAATAGAAATAGATTGAAACAGACAGATAAGAAAGTGAAACATAAAACAGAAATTGTTATTTATAATTTAGTTTCATTGAGCCTTGCTGGTTATCTAGTTAGGGAAGTAAGAGAATTCTGAGTAAAAACAACATTACTTTCCCTAGTAACTAGTTACTTTGAAATTAACGAGTAACTTAAAGTACTTTTGAAAGAAGTAACTAGTAAATTAACTAAGTTACTAATCGTGCTTTTTTGAGCTTGTGAATGCAAACAAATTAGTGTAAAAATGTTCAATATTTTAGGCTCAAAGTGACCCACTCTAATCAGCTAGTCCAAAACACCTGCAAAGGGTTCCAAAGCCTTTAAATGGTCTCTCAGTCTGGTTCAGTAGAAATCACAAACATGGGGAGGATTGCTGACCTGACAGTTGGGCAGAAAACCTTCACTGACCCCTTCTGTAAGGAGGGAACGTCTGTAGAGGTAATTTTAAAATAATTTGATTGTTCTCAGAGTGCTGTATCAAAGCACATTAATAGAACGTTATGTGGATGGAAAAGAGTGGAAAAAATGGGGCAGTAACAGCCGGGATGATCCAAGACTGTGGAGGACTGTCAGAAAAAATGCCTTTCGGAAGTGTTGGGGACTGATATGGCAGGATTCCATATAGAATGATATGAGGGTAAGGGTGATGCAGTCTCCTTTAGAGTTTTTAACATTATTTATTAGGAACTGAACAGAAACCCATCTTTTGGGTAATTGCTCTCTTACCTAACATATAGTGCTCGGCATAAATGAGTACACCCCACTACATTTGTCAGAAAACCTTTAGTTTTCTTTCAGAATCAACATTTTCTCTAAGATATTGCAAACATTTGTTAATTTACACATACAAAAAGTGATTTGCCCAACAAATTCATTCTAGCCCATTTTGCAAAAATGAGTACACCCCAATTATAGTCCTAGAAGAAAAAACACACTTAAGACTACAAACTTCTAATTTACAGGTATTCAACCACAGGTGAGTCTAATGATTCATTTAACAGGTGTCCAGAAGACAGGTGACAATAAAAGGGCATTACTTTACAAAGAAAAGCCCTTCCCATTTCATGCTGTCAGTAATGGCTCCCCATGGAAGAGAAATGTCACAAGATCTGAGAAAGACCTCTTCTCTTCTAGCTCTCAGCGAGGACGCACGCTTTTTCTCTCCCTCCTCCTGTGTCTTATCCCACAGCTCTATGTCCTGTGCCTCTATCTGGAGTGTCTTTTTGCATCTTTCTCTTAACCAAAACGGAATAAACAAAAGATGAAAAGGTCAGCTGGTCTCTGAATGGTATTGATAAAATCTACTCAACTCTACAAAGCACCGGAAAATGGCATCCGGGTTTTATGGAAGATATCTGGTTATTTGGGGTTATGTGGATTGGGTTCCTGCTGATTGGAATGGGCATGTACTGGATCTGCCACAAAATGGAGCAACAAATACCGAAATTGGAGACAGTTCTGGAAGCGATTGGAAGGTTGAAGGAGCAGTCTGAAGCGCGGATTTGTGCCTCAGAACCTCATGCTTGGTGAGCTCGAGCACAGGCTAGACGCTGCAAGAGGCGATCTAGCTGGCGCTTTGGTACTCACTCGGAACATCTCACCATGAAAGCGTCCAGGAGACATCCTGACCAGATGTCTGAGCCACCTCAACTGGCTCCACTGAATGTGGAGGAGCAGCAGCTTCAGTCTGAGCACCCCCAATCTGACCCCCCCCGACCCAGTGACAGAGCTCCTCACCCAATCACTAAGGGAGAACGCAGCCACCCTGCGGAGGAAACTCATTTCAGCTCTCTGTATTATCCGTGATCTCGTTATTTCTGTCACCACCCAGAGTTCATGTCCATATATGAGGGTAGGAATGTAGATCGACCGGTAAATGGAGAGCTTCGCCTTTTGGCTCAGCTCTTTCTTCACCACGACAGACCGATACAGCGCCCGCATAACTGCGGACACTTTACCAATCAGTCTATCGATCTCCCTCTCCATTTTTCTCTCATTCGTTAACAACACCCCCAGATACTTGAACTCCCCCACTTGAGGAAGGACCCCATACCCGACCCGAAGAAGGCACCCTACTCTTTTCCGGCTCAAAACCATGGTCTCGGATTTGGAGGTGCTGATCTTCATCCCAGCCACTTCACGCTCAGCTGTGAACTGCTCCAGCGAAAGCTGTAGATCATGTTCCGATGAAGCCGACAGGACCACATCATCCACGAAAAGCAGAGACCCGATCCTGAGGCCACCAAAATGTATGCCGTCAACACTTTGACTGTGCCTAGAAATCCTGTCCATAAATGTTATGAACAGGATTGGTGACAAAGGGGAACTTTGGGGGAGTACAACTCTCACTGACTTTGAGCCTGACTTACTGCCGGCAATGCAAACCAAACTCTGACACCGGTCATACAGGGACCTAACAGCCCATATCAAAGGGCCTGGTACCCCCTACTCCTGCAGTACCCCCCACAGGAATCCCCGAGGGACACGGTCGAACGCCTTCTCCAAGTTCATAAAACACATGTAGACCGGTTGGGCGAATTCCCATGAACCCTCAAGGACCCTGCTGAGGGTGTAGAGCTGGTCCAGTGTTCCACAGCCAGGACAAAAACTGTATTGTTCGTCCCGAATACGAGGTTCGACTATCCGTCAGACCCTCCTCTCCAGAACCCCTGAATAGACCTTACCAGGGAGGCTCAGAAGTGTGATCCCCCTATAGTTAGAACACACTCTGTGGTCCCCCTTTCTAAAGAGGGGGACTACCACCCCGGTCTGCCAATCCAAGGGAACTGCCCCCAATGTCCATGCAATATTGCAAAGCCGCGTTAACCAACACGGCCCTATAACATCCAGAGACTTGAAGAACTCAGAGGAGCTCCTGCCACCATGGAGCCTTTTAACAACCTCCCCAACCTCAGCATCAGAGATTGGAGAGCAAGGCAAGGCAAGTTTATTTGTAGAGCACAATTCATACACAAGGAATTTCAAAGTGCTTCACAGTTGCATAAATTAAGAAAACAGATAAACAGAAAAAACAAAAAACATAAACTTAAAAATATATTACTTACAATTGAAAGCAAGAGTGCAGATAAAATACTTTTAATTGTCATATGCAAGGGTAAAAAGAACTGTTTTCAGTCTCGATTTAAACATTGTTAGAATTGAGGCTTGTCTCACATCCTCATGAAGACTGTTCCATATTTTAGCTGCCTGAAACTGCAGCCTCACCGTGTATATTGTTGACTCTTGGAACAACCAGGAGACCCTTCCCTGAAGTTCTCAGGGCCCGAGATGGTTCATATGTCTCTAACATGTCAGAGATGTACTTTGGTGCCAAACCATGAAAAAGACTTGTAACCAAGCAGAGCCGTTTTAAATTCTATTCTCTGACCGACAGGAAGCCAGTGCAGAGACCGGAGCACTGGAATAATGTTTTCGTATTTCCTGGTTCTTGTCAGGCCTCGAGCAGCAGCGTTCTGAATGTACTGCAGCTGTCTAACAGCTCGTTTAGAGAGGCCAGTGAGCAGGCCGTTACAGTAGTCTAACCTGCAGGAGATAAGTGCATGGATAGGTCTCTCTAAGTCTGGTTTCGACATTATTCCTCTGATCTTAGCAATGTTTTTCAGATGGTATAAAATTTATGTTATTGCTTTGGTGTGGCTGTTTAAGTTCAGGTCCGAGTCCATGATTACCTCTAGATATCTAACCTGATTTTTTTTGGTTGAAGACAGAGAGACTCAAGATGATTGATAACACTTTCTCTGTGTGTCTGTAGGCGAAAAACAATGATCTCAGTTTTGAGTTTTCTGAGTTTACCTGGAGAAAGTTGTTTTGCATCCAGAAACTGATCTGTTCAATACAGTGACAGAGTATCTATAGGCCCATGTTCACCTGCCGTCAGTGACACGTAGATCTGAGTGTCATCTGCGTAGTTATGGTAAGACACATTATTGCTGTTAATCAGCTGATCCAATGGAAGCATGTACAAGTTGAATAAAAGTGGTCCCATGAATGACCCCTGGGGGACTCCACAGGTAATGGGAATTTTGTCTGAGACACAGTTGCCAATTTCGACAAAGTACGTCCTGTCCTCGAGATAGGACTTGAACCAGTTTAGAGCAGTACCAGAGATTCCCACCCAGTTTTCTAACCAGTGAAGTAAGATCCCATGGTCCACTGTGTCTAAGGCAGGTCTCAGGTCCAGCAGAACTAAAACCGAGACTTTGCCTGTGTTGGTGTTCATGCGGATATCATTTGTCACCTTGATCAGAGCTGTCTCAGTGCTGTGGTGGGGACTAAAGCCTGACTCGAAAGTATCAAACACATTGTTAGACAGGAGAAAGTAAGTGAACTGTTGATATACTACTTTCTCCAGAGCCCATCCCAAAGTCCCCAGACCCTGCTTCCAAACAGGAAGGCGTGCTAATGGGATTGAGGAGGTCTTCGAAGTATTCCATCCACAGACCCAAAATGTCCCATGTTGGGGTCAGCAGCACACCACTCCCACTGTAAACAATGTTGGTGGCAGACCGCTCACACCCGAGACGCCGGATAGTGGATCAGAACCGCTTCGAAGCCATAAGTAAGTCGTTCTCCATGGTCTCTCAAAACTCCTCCCACGCCCCAGTTTTTGCCTCATTGACCATCCGAGCCGCACTCTGCTTGACCTGTCCGTACCTATCAGCTGCTTCCGGATCCCTCAAGCCAGAGAGGTCGGATAGCACTCCTTCTTCAGCTTGACAGCATCCCTCACCGCCGGTATCCACCAGCAGGTTCGAGGGTTGCCACCGCGACAGGCACCGACCACCTTGCGGCCACAGCTATGGTCAGCCGTCTTGAGAATGGAGGCATGGAACATGGCCCACTTGGACTCTATTTCCCCCGCCTCCCTCGGGATGTGTTTGAAGTTCTGCCGGAGGTGATAGTTGAAACTCCTTCTGACAGGAGACTCCGCCAGATGTTCCCAGCAGACCCTCGCACCACGTTTGGGCCTGCCAGATCTGTCCGGCATCCTCCCCCACCAACAGAGCTGACTCACCACCAGGTAATGGTCGGTGGATAGCTCCGCCCCATTTCTTTACCCGAGTGTCCAAAACATGCGGCCGCAGATCAGATGAAATGACAACCAAGGTAATCATCAAGCTGTGCCCTAGGTAATCCTGGTGCCAAGTGCACACATGAACACCCTTATGCTTGAACATGGTGTTCGATATGGACAATCCATGACGAGCACAGAAGTCCAACAACAACAAAAAAACGCTCAGGTTCAGATCAGGGGGGCCATTCCGCCCTACCACGCCTCTCCAGGTTTCACTGTCATTGCCCACATGAGCGTTGAAGTACCCCAGCAGAATGAGGGAGTCCCCAGAAGGAGCACTCTACAGCTCCACCTCCAAGGACTCCAAGAAGGGTGGGTAATCTGATCTGCTGTTTGGTGCATAAGCACAAACAACAGTCAGGACTCGTCCCCTAACCCGTAGGCAGAGGGAGGCTACCCTCTCATTCACCGGGGTCAACCCCAACGTGCAGGTGCCGAGATGGGGGGCAACAAGTATGCCCACCCCAGCTCTCGCCTCTCAACAAGGAGACGGGTTCAAGAGCCAGAGCCATGCGTTGAGGCAAGGCCGACAATGTCCAGTCAGAACCTCTTAACGTCGCACACTAGCTCTGGCTCCATCCCCACCAGAGAGGTGACATTCCACGTCCCAAGAGCCAGCTTCTGCAGCCGAGGATCGGACTGCCAAGGTCTCCGCCTTCGGCCGCCGCCCATCTTGCACCGCGCCTGACACCTATGGCCCCTCCCACAGGTGGTGAGTTAATGGGAAGGGGGGCCCATGTTGCCTCTTCAGGCTGAGCCCGGCCTGGCCCCATGGGTAAAGGCCCCGCGCCAGGCCTGGCTCCAGAGTTCGGCCCCAGTGACCCGCGTCCAGGCGAGGGAACACATAGGGGTCACTAAATAAATGTTCTTAACCCTCATAACCTCCAAAAATATTTATAGCGTTTTTACTCCTTGTGCACAAAAAGAAGCAGTGGAGACTTATGTGTAAATAAAATTATATAATATATCATAAGTCCCATTTTTTTTTTACATTAATTTTATCCTTAGCTTCAGAACTAAGAAAATATTTTTAAATATTTGTGTGTTTTTCAGATTTGACCCATTTATTGCCTGGTTTATGATTAAAATCTCTAGTGCAAAAATGTGAAAAAAATGTAAAAAATAAATAATTTTTTGTGTGTGATATGCAGAGCACATGTTTTAGGGGTGGATTGTCAGGGCCTTGGAGTGTTACAAATGTGCATAAAACTATATTCTGATCACTTTGTATTTTTTGTTTGTGAGATTTTCAAAAATTGCGACGTTCCTCCAAATGCACAAAAAAGTGCTAAAATAAACTTCATAGAGAAATATTATATAATATCACATAAATGTTTCTCTTTTTTACATGAATTCCATCCTTAGCTTCAGTACTCAAAATATAAATAAAAAATTGTATGTTTCTCAGATTTAACCCCTTTATTGCCGGGTTTATAATAAAAACCTGGACAGTAAAAAGACTGACAAAACTGAAAACAATCCAATATTTTTTATGTGTAATGTCCAGAGCAAATATTTTCGAGGTGGATTGTCAGAGCCTCGGAGTGTTACAAATGGGCATAAAAATATATTCTGATCACTTTGTATATTTGTTTATTTTAAAATTTTCTAAAATTGCAACGTTGTTCCTCCAAATGCACAAAAAAATGCTCATGCAAACATAGCCAGTTGAACAGTTTATTACAGCACAAAGAACAATAAAGAGTGTGTGTGGGGTGGGTGTGTGTGGGTGTGGTGGGGGTGGGGGTGGTGGTTACTCTGGCTTTTTGCACCAGATACATTTTGTTTTTCAGCAGCTCTTTTCCAAGGGCTAGCGATGTAAAAAAAATTGTCTGTGGTGATGGTGTGACCTCTTATTCCCTCTGTCAATTCAATTCACTTTATTTAGCTCCAGCACCACTTGCTCAAACTGCAGAGTTCCCATCAGAGTACTAAACCTTTTCAGGGGCATGGTAGCCCTGAAAATTGGCCTCCCGGTCTCCTCCCCCAGAGCCTTTTAGTGGACTCTCCCCGGGGCATTACACTCCAGCAACAATGAGCAGCCCGAGGATAGCACAGAGCTCCATGGCATCAACATCAACTCAGTTTGCACAACTTCTTCCTTGTGTATTTGTGTGATGAATTATTATGTTGTGGATTTCTTCAGTTTAAAAAAAAATAAACTATCCTCAATACAATAAATTCGGCTGATTGCATAGTGGGCGATCCCTGGACAGTGGAAGTCTTGTGGCCGAAAAGGAAGGAATGTATTAGGCAGCGGGGACCAGCTGATCCAGCGCCTTGAAATACACAAAAGAATTGGTATTCCCTTCTCCCTCCTACATGTCTTCACCTGAATCATCTTCTACCTCTTACTCATCACAATCAGGCCCCGGAGCAAAGGTTTCATAATCACTTCATCATCAGAAGTGCTGTCCTCCGTGGATTAAGTTTGCTCAGCATCCTCATCAATTCCCACAAAAGTTCTAGGGCTTCAACTGCGTTGTACCTTCTTCTCATGGTTGAGGTAGAAAAGAAAAGAAAACTTTATCTGAGTCAGGTATATAAGCTTTCTTTCAGCCGGGACACCTGTGTAAACAAACCTAGCCGTTCAGGTGTTGTTTTTTGTTTATTCTCTAGCCTGTGTCTTTGAAGTTAATCCGTGATTGGCTCTGTTAGCTACATATTGAGTTTCTTTTTTTTCGGGCATTGCTTCCCCCTTTTTCTTAAGGAAGAATTTTATTTTTTGGACCTGTGTGCTTTGCGGTTTTTGACCTGTGAAGTTTGAGGGATTTTTGCTGTTGATTTTTTACTTTTTTGCTTATGTGTTATGATAAGTAATCATGGCAACAAGGTGGTTTACAGCTGGGAACAGCTCATTGACATTGCAAAAGCTAAAATAATTCTTCAATTGAAGCCACAAATCCCTCATGAGATGAGAAGGAGAAGGCGTGGATGCAGAGTCGGAGTGCAAAGGAGACAGAGAAGGAGGAAATTCAAACGATCGCTTCCATCAATAATAGTGGGAAATGTGAGGTCACTACCCAACAAGATGGATGAAATCCAAGCCCTGACAAGGACTCAGCCTGAGTATAGGGAATGCAGTGTTATGTGCTTCACTGAGACATGGCTACAGGATTATATCCCCGAATCTAACGTCACTCTGCCAGGCTTTTTGACTATATGAGCAGTCAGAGATCTGAAGAGGAGTAGCAGTGCTTGTCAACAACAGATGGTGTCATCCAGGACATGTTACTGTCAAGTGTCATCTCTTCAGCCCAGATATTGAACTCTTGGCAAGAAGCTTACATCCATATTATATACCAAGAGAGTTCACCAATCTTATTTTGGCAGTTGTTTACATTCCACCTTCAGCTGTTTCCAACCATGCATGTGATGCCATCAGTTCTATTGTCGCTAAGCCAAAGACCCAGCACCCCAGTTTGTGGCAATATCTCGTGATTTTAATGATGCCTCACTCTCTTCTAAACTCCCAACACTTTAACCGTTTGTCAGCTGCTCCACAAGAGAAAACAAGACCTTGGATTTGTTTTATGCAAATGTAAAGGATGCTTATATGTCCAAACCAAGACCTCCTCTGGGACAATCTGATCATAATCTTGTCTTTCTCTGCTCTGAATATAAACCACTTGTTGAGAGGCAACCTCCAACAAAGAGAACTGTTAGAAAATGGTCACACAAAGCTGAAGACTCCCTGCAGGATTGTTTTGAGGGAGAAGGAGGGAGATAGGGAGTTTAAGGAGTATACAGAAGCAACTAAAAGTCAAGATCAGAGACAGCAAAGAGGCTTACAGGAAGAAGCTGCAGAACAATATCTGAGATGTCTGGTCTGGAATGAAAAAGATCACAGACTTTAAGCACAGGAAGGACTGAATAGATGGAAGTCTTGATAGAGCCAATGAACTGAACACATTCTTAAATAGGTTCAGTTCAGGAACAAGCTCAGCATCCTCATCTCCTTTTTCCAGCCAAAGATAAATCCCCCTCTCCTCTGACCCACACCTGTCCTGTCACAACTCAGATGTGTTATCTTCCACCTCAGTCATGAACTCTTCTACTTCCACAACTTTGTCTTCGACCAAGTCAAGAGATGCTGCTACCCCCTTTATCTCACTCTCCCACCCATCTTTTTCTAAAAGTCAGGTGAAGAGGCAGTTGGAGAAACTGAACCGGAACAAGGCTGCAGGTCCAGATGGTGTCAGCCCCAGAGTCCTGAAGACCTGTGGAGAGCAGCTATGTGGGATTCTTCAGCAACTCTTCAACCTTAGCCTGAACCAAGAGAAGGTTCCACTGTTGTGGAAGACATCCCGCCTTGTTCCAGTACCAAAGAAAACTCACCCATCAGTCATCAATGACCCATCATCCCACATCATGCAGGTTCTGGAGAGACTACTGTTGCCCCACCTGAGTAAGCAAAGTAGAACATTTCAGGACCTGCTGCAGTTTGCTTATCGCCATGGAGTTGGTGTTGAAGATTCCATCATCAACCTGCTTCAACCAACCCACTGTCATCTGGACAAAGCAGGCAGCCCCTGTGAGGACATGTTCTTTGATTTCTCCAGTGCATTTAACAGTTCAGCCTGATTTGCTTTGTTAGAAACGCCTGAAGACACAGTTGGAGGCCTCAACAATCAGCTGGATCAATGACTACCTGACAAACAGACCACAGTTTGTGAGACTGAAGGATTGTGTGTCAAACCAGCTGGTCAGCCGCACAGGAGCACCACAAGGGACTGTACTCTCACCATTCCTTTTCACTCTGTACACCTCAGGCTTCCAGTATAAAACGGAGACCTGTCATCTGCAGAAATACTCAGACGACTCTGCAATTGTCGGGTGTATCAGAGATGGAGAAGAATACAGAAAGCTGGTGGAGTGCTTTGTGGCATGGTGTGGAAACAATCATCTAACCTTGAATGTGAACAAAACGAAGGAGATGACTGTATATTTAAGAAGAAACAGGGATGAATCAAAGATCATGTCTATCATGGGGGAGTGGAGGTGATTCATGAGTACAAATACGTCGGAGTTCACCTGGACAACAGACTGGACTGGAGAATCAAAAGTGAAGCATCTACAAAAAGGGACAGAGCAGATTGTACTTTCTGAGGAAGCTGATGTCCTTCAAGGTTTGCAGCAAATTGCTGCAAATCTTTTACAAGTCTGTGGTGGAGAGTGTCATCTCTTTATCCATCATCTGTTGGGGTAGCAGCATTAGAGCCAGGGACTTAAAACGGCTCAACAACCTGATAAAGAAGGCAGGTTCTGTTCTGGGGACATCTGTGGAACAACTGGACATAATGATGCAAAGAATGATTCTACATAAAATTAAGATTATGGACAACCCTGAGCATCCAGGTCATGAACCTCAGTGAAGCTGTCCCCCGCACCCACTTGAAAGGTAAAGGCAAATAGGTGGAGCGGTTAGTGCTCCGTTTGTGGTGATTTGTGCAGGTAAAATTATCTTTTGTGCTGCTTTGGTTTATGAGATATTGAACTTTATTTTATAGGTCATTCAAAGGTCACCGTCCCCCCAGACAGCACCAAAACGGACCAAAGTGGTCTACTTTTTTTAGTGCTTCGTTTGTGCTGATTTGTACAGGTAAAACTATAATTTGTGCTACTTTGGTGTATGAGATATACACTTGAAAATGTTTTTCAAATAGCTGTGTGCCCTTTGGGTGTAAATGTCATCAATAAAGTTTTGCAGGAAAACATTGTGTCTCCTTGTTTTTAAATTATCTAAATTATATGTAGGCCTACAATAATTTTTTTAACAAGGTAAGAGTATATTTAAATGAAACTTTAGATACTGAGTTAATACGGTATAGTATACATGTGTTTAGACATTTAGTGAACACGTGGTGTAGGACATTGTAAAACTCACTTTAATCAACGTTTTAATAATAAAAAAAACTTTTATTTGCAAATTCAAGAAAACTTATTTAATAAAGCATTTTAAAAATAACCAGTACACTGGACTGAAGTGCTGTACAGTACATGTTAATGTATAGAACAATATTCAGACACAATAATACAAACAAAGCAACTTAAATAGCCCTATGTTAAAAACAAATGTGCTAAAAATTCCTGTGTAGTTTGGTGGAGAACTGGGTTTTTATCTCCATGCTGATTAAATAGCATACTGTAGGTCAGAAGTCATCATTTGATGCATCCTAATCATAGTTTCTTTTAATTCTGATTTAGATGCCTCGAAAGTCATCTGTAGACAGAAACCCAATTTTTGCAGTCCTTTGCAATTCAAAAGAGGCCATATTCCAAAATGGAAAAATAGCCACTCCAGCTTCCACGGTATGGATCTAGATGAGTCATCAGCTAGAAGACAAGATGTCCGCAAAGGCCCTGTACACTTAAGGAGTGTCGTGCCCGGCTGGAAATGTCATGTGACACAGAGCCAGCAATTAATAGTCCAATGGTTCTCCAGTGTTACATTAAAAATACAGATATCTCCCTGCACACTGGCCGTTCCAAGTGGTTCATGTCTGGAACTTGCGTGAGGAGATTTCCAAAGAACTGTGTGAAGGCAGAATTGAACCAGCTGTATGGAGGTCAGCAAAGGAAGCAGATCTGATGGCTGTTGGAGATCCTGAGCCAAGCCACTTTCCAAATTTGGCCACCCTCCGAAAGGCCAAACAAGAGAGGAAAGATTGGGAATTAGGTGACAAAGATACCATTGTATCTTTGCAGTTATTAGAATATAGCGTACCTCACTGTGGTAGCATCCGAGACATCGGACTGGACAGGTTTTTCTGTCACTACTGGAGTCAAACTCAGTTACATGTCTACAAAACCTTGTCCAAAAAATCTCCCCCAACTGTGTGCATTGATGCAACTGGCTCAGTTGTAAAAAAAAATGCTGAGACCAATGGCAGATCTGGTCATGTATTTCTTTACCAAGGTGTTCTGACAAAAAAGAATTGCCCACGTGTCCCAGTATTACAAATGCTGTCAGAGAAACATGACATTAATGCCATTGTAAACTGGTTGACAGAATGGATTCGGTTGGGTGCACCTGTGCCAAAGGAAGCAGTGAGCGACTTTTCTCTGGCTATTCTTGGTGCTCTGGTCAAGGCTTCTACTCCTCACCCTGATCTGAAGTCTTACATTAATGAGTCCTTTCATGTCCTTCTTGGAACCCGGTCTGCTAAACTCTCCCCTTGTTTAATCAGGGTTGATGTTGCACACTGTATCAAGATGATATGCAAGTAGGACTGTCTGAAAAAGAAGACACACCGTGTTAAAGATTTCTTCGTGAGGTCACTAGCAAAACTTCTTCAGTCACAGTGCTTGGACCATGCAAAAGAGCTCTTACGTGCGATCAAGGCCCTCAGTGAAGCAGAAGGCGATGACAGCTCTGGAGCCCCCCTTGCATCAGAAACATACAAAAAGGATCTGAATGCACAAATTTCTGATGACTCCATCATCGTTCCAGATGAGGAGACAGAAGAAACTGACAAAGTGGAAGCAGTTGATGAGATCCAGACGGACATACGACAGTGGGAAACAGAAATATGTAAAGAGAGCAGGTCATTTGCATCCACTGACAGGGATATAGATAATGTTCACTTCCTTCCTGAGATTATTCCACATATTTTAAGACTAGCAAGTTACTTGCCACTCTGGACAGGAATAATGGTCGCTCTCTTTAAAAGTACCAACATCAAAGCAAGCTCAGCCACTGTTGAAGCAGAGTTCAAACACCTAAAACATGGCCTTTTCAAACACGAAAACTTGCCTATCCGAGCTGACCGCTTCATTGCTCGTCATCTTTCCTTCATCGAAGGAAATATGCGGCTTTGTTCTGCACAGGAAAAAAACAAAGATGAGGCGACATTGGGCTCTCCGACAGTCACAGATACTAACCTAGGATCCATGACTGCTCACAGTGCAGCCAAAAAAAAAAACGATGCTCACCGATTTGTGGGATCTGATGCAAATGTTGCTGCGTGTTGGAGGGGCCAAGCTATTCCACCCAAAAAAAAGGAAGAGTACCTCCTACCTCTCTCCTTGTACTGAGTGGCTCAATGCAGAGGAATCTTTTGGGGCCAAAAGAGTTAAATTGGGATTATTAAAAAATGGAAGCCTTCACCAGCCTATTAGATTTGGAGAATGAGCAATCACTGTAATCAATACCTGCGCATTTGACGCATTAGTTCAGCGGTTATGTTGTGTCTTCTGCGACACCTCTGCATTTCAAAATGCTGTTATGAAAGACAGCTAAAACCCAGTCTTGCAGTTGGTGAGAGCCATTGCCACAGATGGTGTGACTCAACAAAGCTACAAGAGGAGGGCCGAGCTGCTTAGTGCAATGTTTGAAGCAGTCCAGTTGAGGTCTGCTGCACTCCAAATTGATGCCCAGTGCAATATCTCCACTGTTATCAAGAAGACAATGAGGAACATATCAAGTGTTTATTTAACCAAATACTGTTCTTCACAGTACTGCTACCTCAGTAAAGGGATGACGAGGGAAGTACCACTTGTTTCTCCTGCCATTTCTGTCCTCAAAACGTCCGGTATGGCTCATCTTGGCACTGCTGTGGAAGCAGGACTCAGCCTACCCGAGTGTTCCTGCCTCAGGCCAATCTCCAAAGCACCTCTATGTCCATCAGATTACAAAACAGAGGACAGCACCTCAGGAAAGGAACTCTGTGCAGGGAAAGTTACACACAGCTACAAGATTGGAGACATATTATGGATCGATACTGACCTTGCAAATGAAAAATAAGTTTCCTTGAATGAATGTCCTGCCAATCTGGTTCTCCAAGAAAAGACCTTCACTTTGAGAGCTTTGATTTGTTTCCAAGGAAGCTTGTCCAGTGGTGGTTTGGGCCACTACACTGCCTACTGCAGGAGAGCTCCAGGTGTGTGAGAGCTCTACAATGACTTGGCAAGTGGAATGAACACAGCTTCTGAAACCAAAAAGTTACAACCCCATGCTGTGTTATACACAGCATAATGAGCATCGCTTGTATTGTTCGGTCTTTTGTTTCATTACTATTATGTGTTCAATACGGTTAAGTTATGTTATTAGTATGTTCAGTCTTTCATATAAAGTCGTTTTTGAAAATCAATTCACTTTTTTTCTCTTATCTTTGTCATTCTAAGTATATTTCCTTTTTAAACACAGTCAACTTTACCTGTATCCTCTTTAAGGTAAAATTTTGCTTTCAATAAATTTCCTGTATTTATGTGTTGATCTCATGAGCAAAGTTATGGGTCAGCCATTTTTTCGGTTCAAGGAGCCACTTTTCCTCAGCCAGCACCGGGGCACACTGACGGCAGCTGGACAGTAAAATTATAAAAAAGCATCATCATACAAACTAACTGAAAAAACAATGTAGGTTAACTTCAATCAAGACACCTGTGATGTCAGTTTTAAGAGGAGGATATACATTTTTTTTGTTCGTTTCGGCTCTGGTATAATCAGAAATATCCAATGTGATCCAGTTTATTTCTGAAACATATAAAAACATTCATAAAAGCTAATTCTACAACAGGCACAAGAAAAGTGGATCTTTAAATAACAGAGTTGTATAGCTGTGCTTAAAACCATAGCTGGTTAACCACAAACAGCAGTATTATTATGGTGTAGGCTGTAAATAACTTAATATTTCAGAAACCAAAGCAGCACAAACGATAAATTTACCTGCACAAATCAGCACAAACGAAGCACTAAAAAAGTAGACCACTTTGGTCCGTTTTGGTGGTGTCTGGGGGGGGACGGTGACCTTTGAATGACCTATAAAATAAAGTTTAATATCTCATAAACCAAAGCAGCACAAACGATAATTTTACCTGCACAAATCACCACAAACGGAGCACTAACCGCTCCACCTATTTGCCTTTACTTTTCAAGTGGGTGGGGGGACAGCTTCACTGAGGTTCTTCACGAGCCTATCCTACAGCAACAGAGCATCTTCAGTCGGAGGCTTCTTCAGTTTCGCTGCAACACAGACAGCTACAGGAAATCCTTTCTCCCCACAGCCATCATGGTCTAAAACAAATCCTTGAAAACTTAATTAGTATTGAGCTACAACAACACTTAATTTCCATCTGGGATCAATAAAGTATTTTTGAACAGAATTTTTGAATTGAATGAAGTCCTGATTTTTAAATTGTATGTTTGTTGCCATGATCATTTAATTCTATACATATGTTTTAGTTCTTCTAGGTAGGGAGGCTTCTGTCATTATTCAGTTTCAATAAGATTTAGCCTGTTGTTTGCTCAGAGTTAAACTTCTATTAAATTTCAATTCAGTTTATTTATATAGCACCAATTCACAACATATGTAATTTCAAGGCACTTTACTAGAAAAACAATTTCAGTAAAATCATACAAGTATTCCAATCAGCTAAAAAGATTAAAAGATTAAATTCTGAACAGTATCCTTTTTAGTTAATTTAACTCTGATTGTTATTTCTAATACTGGAATAGGAAGGGAAATCAGCGGAACCAGAATTTTCTCCAGCAGCAGCTAGTACTTGCAGCCCATTTTAAACTGGATCAAAGGTCTGCTGAACATGTCACCTTGAATCACCTTGTTGCTGAAAGTGTGCCATACAAATACATTTTCCTGCCCTTGTCACAAACATGGCTGGCTGGCACACACGGTTAAGAAAATCAATATTATACATGGAAAATACATTCATTTATTTTGCGTTAATGGGAATAAATATTGGAACAGTATACCCCACAATATAAGAGACTTACAATCATACAGCTCCTTCAAATTCCAACTTAAAAAATGTCTGAAGGAAACCCAAACCTGTATTCATCAATAGATTGTCCTCATAGTGTCATGTTGTGTTTTCTTTCTGATTTTTTTCTTTTTCTTTCTATGTTTGCTTGTTTTGTTTTTTTCTCATTTTTAATGTAATACTTTTTCTATTGTTTTTACCACCTGCCTAGGGACTGCAGATGTAAATTAGCGCCGTTGCTACAATCTGGCATATTTACTGATACAACTTGTTGTTGAAGTACATTAATATACACTGTCCCCATTAAATTAACAAATGCATACAAATAAAATAAAAATTAAACTTTTTTTCCTCCAGATGCAGTTCCAGACATCTGACTTCTGGACATTAGTGCCATCTAAAGACTGGACCAGTGAAGAAGTTATATAATTACACAAATATTCCAATCAATTTTCTAAACTAAGATTGAAAAAAGCACACAAAAAAACAACAGCTGCAGAGGGCCTCATGCCTTTGTTTGCCTGGGGCCCCAAAACTTCTAAATCTGCCACTGGTTCAAATGGTGTTTACAATGAGGTGTGGCACATGGTCACACTATTGTTAAAACTACAAATAAGGGCTGCAACCACACCACTTTTTGCCAAACACTAGATACCGATCCTTGGAACTGAGTACTGAGTACTGAGTACTGCTGATACTTCTACAACACAGAAAATGCAATAATTTGGAAAGCAGGTTTTATTTTCTTCTCTGCTTGTTACAACAAACTATGGTGAATTAAATAGAAGATATATTAATAAAATTGACCACAAAACTAAAATTTCAAGTGAAAAATAAATATTTTCTGTGAAAAACGTTTCCACATTTCAAATATTGTTTAATTTTATTAGTTAACTTAAACTGATCCTGGTACATTAGAACAATATCAGCCCTGATACCTAAAATCAGACCTCCCAACAGTGTTAGCAGGAAGCATTACAAAAAAAAAAATCATGAGGGAAGCTCAGATTTCCTTCTTTTTTTTATCTAAGTTCTGTTGACTTGCCTGATTCTTTTATCCTGTCTGTTAGGGAAAAAGCCGGTTCATAGTGACACTGAGAGTAGGGAGTCAGTCACTTTCTGCAATACCATACAAATGTCTCCACCTAGTGCTGGTCTGCAGTGTAACTTTCTAAACTATATACAGTGCTCTGCATAAATGAGTACACCCGAATTATAGTTCTAGGAGAAAAGCCACACTTAAGACTACAAACTTCCAATTAACAGGTATTCAACCACAGGTGAGTCTAAGAGCTGTCCAGCAGACAGGTGACAATAAAAGGGCAATACTTTACATAGAAAACCCCTTCCCATTTCCTGCCGTCAGTAATGGCTCCCCATTGTAGAGAAATCTGAGAAAGGAAATCATTTCTTTACACAAAAAGGTGAGGGCTACAAGAAGATCAGCAAAGCTTTACATCCATCCATTTTCTGAACCGCTTAATCCTCCAGCTGTCATGGGGGTAGGGGGGTGGGGGTGCCTATCTCCAGCTGTCAACACGCAAGAGGCAGGGTACATCCTGGACAGGTCGCCAGTCCATCACAGGGCGACACATAGAGACAAACAGGACAAACAACCATGCACACACACACACCTGAGGACAATTTAGTGTGATCAATTAACCTGACAGTCATGTTTTTGGACTGTGGGAGGAGTACCCGGAGGGAACCCACGCATGCACAGGGAGAACATGCAAACTCCGTGCAGAAAGGGCCGTGTATACAAACCCACAACCTTCTTGCTGCAAGGCAACAGTGCTAACCACTGCACCACATGAGTGCTGCTGGTGTTGGGGAGCTGCATTTCATTGATGGTATGAAATGATCCAAAAACACACATCTAAAGCTACTCTTGCATTTCTGAAGCAGAACAGAGTGAAGGTGATTGAATGGCCAAGTTTGTCTCTTTATCTGAACCCAATCGAACACGTGTGGGGAATTCTGAAGCCACAAGTTGAGAATCCCTCTCCATCCAGCATCCAGCCTCTTAAAGAGGTTATTGTTGGAGATAGATGTTGCAATATGTCGCCAAATTCTTCATTCCATGCCTAATAGACTTGGTGCTGTCCTTAAAAATCATGGTGCTCATACAAAATACTAGATGTAGTAGTTTTTGTTGCAGGGTGTATTCATTTTTGCTCCAACCAATTTGAGTAAAACTGAAGATTTTGTGATCTAAATTAGATTATTAACCTTCATTTCATGTTATGGAGTTAAATAAGTGTTCAATAAAACTCGGCCTTGTGGAAAGTTTGGAAATTGTTCTTTTGTTCATTGAACTACTGATTAAATTCATAGTTTTTAAAGAGGGTGTACTCATTTATGCAGAGCACTGTATGCATGACTCTTTTTTTTTATTTGAACTGTGTCCTTTCACTGCTTCCTGCAGGTGTGATCCCGAAGGTTACCAGGTTCTTTGGTCTGTGTGCATCAGAAGTTCTGCTGGAGATTTTCCACACTCAGGACGCAAAGTTCTGTAGTTCCGCAGGGCTAAATAAGGGTCATTCTTTTTTTCTGCCTCTTTTCCAAAGAGTATCTTGATAATCAGCACTCACGTTTCTGCTAGGCCGTTAGATTGAAGAAAGAAAAGGTTATATTGACACATCTATATTTATCAGCTAAGGCCTTGAAGTTCCGGCTACTGATCTCCAGTCTGTTATCACTCACCGCTGTTACTGGGATAAATTAAAAACAAACTGAATAGTTTAAGACCAATTAAGAGTAATTTCAATATATTGACATACAAAGAAGGTGGTTTAAAAAAAACAACTTGTAAGACTAGTTTTCTTTGTTGTGGAAATGGTTCCAGTTTCATTCTGCTTTATTTTCCAGCAAACTACCGATGCTTACACACCGAACGCGATAGACGCAACCAGATAGTCCGGTTTACATGTAAAATCAATGGAGGAGCGCGATTAAGGGCGACTTGGAATCCCGCGACACGTCAGAAGCAGATTTGTTCCACGTAAAAGCTTTTCTGCCTGATTTACGATACCATGTGGTGCAGCTGATCCGTTTCAAGTGCGACCGAAAATACGTGCTGCATTTTATGTCTGCTGCAGAAATCGGAGAAATCTCACCTATAGCTTCAAGTTGTGCTATAACAACCAATCAGCTGAGGACTGTCAGTGATGCTGTGACTGACTGAATGGAGTCACAGCATCAGCAGGACATGTAAACTGACAAAAACCGTGGGTAATCACCCCGAGCTACATGACACCAGCTGTACAGAGAAAAAAAAACATTATAAAGAGGTTAAACTATTTAGACATGAAACCTCTTAAAAGGTTGTGGGTGGCTCTTAAAAGAGCCGTTGTGACCGCAAAACAGCTTCCTCACCCGGACACCCAGACCTGGTAATGTCTCCACCAAAGCACTTATGGTGATTTGGATAGCTACCAGTAGAGCTGTGGTGAAGGCTTCTCAACCAGCTTGTGTCGCAAAGGTCCAAGCTTTGTCCGCCGACACACCACATTCTACAATGCTTTGGTGGAGACATTACCAGGTCTGGGTGTCCGGGTGAGGAAGCTCTTCTGCGGCCACAGCTGCTCTATTAAGAGCCACCCACAAACTTCTTAAGAGCAATCCTTTCTAAATAGTTTAAACTCTTTATAATGTTTATTTTTATTCTTTTCCCTGTATAGAAAACAGCTGGTGTCATGTAGCTCGGGGTGATTAACCACGGTGTTTAACAGTTTACATGTCCTGCTGATGCAGTGACTCCATTTACTCAGTCACAGCATCACTGACTTCCCATCACCTTATTGATTGTCGCGGCACAACTTGAAGCTGGAGGTGAGATTTGTCCCACTTCAGCGGCAGACTGTATAAGTGCGAATGCACAAAATGCACCACATAAAATCTAGCGGGTATTTTTGGTCGCACCTGAAACACATCAGCCGCTCTACTTGGTCGCGCAGATCAGGCTTCATCGCACTCCTCCATTGACTTAACATGCAAATCGGACTCTCTGGTCACGTCTATTGCGTTCGATGTGTAAGCACCCTAAGTTTAATGCTCTTTCACGTTCATCATTTGGCAGTGGCATGTTTATGATTGCTCTCAACATTTAAGGATCTGGTTGTATGCCTGTTACAGACAGCTTGTCTGCTAGTTTACATACTTCACTCATCCCAAACTGACACTTTAATTCAGACTTTTTGGCTTTTAACATCACCTACGCCAGTCTTTCATTGTCTTTCGTTTGTATTGCTGCTCATATAACATCATCCAGGACAACTCCTACTCTTTCCATTTCATTAAAAATCTGTTGTAAAGCCTTGTGCAAAATTGAAGGTGTTGAAGCAATCCCACTAGGCATGTGAAGAAAACAATGTCTTCCAAGTGGTGTGTTAAATGGTCAAAATGTTACACTTTCCTTATCCAGTTCAATTAGGTCATATTCGGACAAGGCATCTAATTTTGAAAGGAAGCGTACTTGTTACTTGTACTTGGCACTTGTAATGTCAGACTTTGTGGCCATCTTGAAGTATTCGTATTTAATCCACTTTTACATTTTCCATGGGTTGATGCATTGTCTTAGATACTGTTGGCTCCTAGTTCCCATGCGACCGGCACTCGCTTCCGGAGAGTGTAGGGGCGCCAACATTTACCCCGGCGGGAAGTTTTCCAAAATAAAATCAGAGCTGAGAGACAGAGAGTGAAATAATGCACAGACACAGAATTTCTGTTTCACACTCATACACATCTGCAGATGGAGAACAGTCAGAACTGAGTTGATCTGAACTGAACTGAACTGTCGTATACAGGGGTGTACCATTTTTATTAAAGAAGAACAAAGCACGTAGTCACATGTCTATTCTCCTCCCCCTAGATTTTATTACACCAAACGTTTATTCTCAAGGTTTCCTGAGTTATCGCTGTAAACGTCCGGTCTGTTTATGACTGTCTACTCTCTACTCTGTTTCTTATCTCCGCATCCCACTTTTACAACGTAAAATACTCTTAGCCTAGAGTTTTACGACTTAAAAGCTTAACCCCATAAACCATACTTGACCAAACATTTCTTTACTATCATGCAAGCTAATAAAAACAGACTTTTACTTTCTGAATACTAACTAAAGATTATATAAACATATTCAATACGAGACTGTTATATAAAGTAGCCCTAAAAAAATATCAATCACGACAATTCCCTCTTTCAATCTTTTTTTTCAAATAGATTGACCATTTCTCTGTACTTCTCCTTCAGGCTCCAAGTGAGGGATTAACAGATATTGACCTTGCATATTATTACCAACAGCTTTGTCAATGCATTTTATGAATAATGAACGTATACATGGAATACAACAACATCCACATAACACCATAGTCGACACAAATACTGCTAAATGAAACCATTATTGACATTGCCAGAGTTTTGGATTGAATTGCAATACGTGATGTTGACTGAACCCACTACTTTATTTCCAGGCTTATCATTTTTGAAACAAGTAAAATTATTTGGAGCAACATTACTATCAAAGAAAGGTGGGGTAGCTCTGTTATCAGCTATAGGGAATAATTTCTCCCAGTTACTACAATCTTTTACTGGATTTACACTAGACAGCAGGGAAACCAGACAAGTTGTGTTGAGCTTAACAGGTGCAGGGACCACCTTGAGAATAGGTCTGGCTCCCATGCACACAACACAATCCCGCCTCGCTTCTTGTCCTGCTTGTCCTACCATAAGCAACCAATTATTAGTGGAGCCACCCACACCTGTCATCATTTCAAAGTAATCGTCCACCGATGGTTCTTCTTTAATTATACTACCTCTTGCTGCTGAGGCCTGATTTTGACTTACCGAGGTGGAAGCATTACGAGAATCTTGACAGATTATAATAGGAAATTGAACATCTTTTCCCCCTTTATAAACCCAAATTATAAAGAGAGTACAACCTTGCCCAGTCTCGAGATATTTTAAGGGGAGGAGATCACTTTTAGTTAAATTAACAGTAAGAAGTAATTTATCTGCAACCTTATCCAATTTAACCAAAGGACGCATATGTCTTGCATAAGCTGTAGTAGTGTACCTTCTCCAGTCATATCCACGGGGATCAGCAATTAAAGTGGACCAACTAGTATCTTTTAGATCATTTGTTATGTACCACAAGGGGTAGGTTTTATATTTACTTGCTTGTTCTCCCTTATAAACTAATGTATTTAAGGGAATAGTAATCACTGCAGATCGTCCTTTTGGTATGCAAAATTGAGAAAATCCACGATGTGCGGCGGAAGAGCCACACAGTGAATAGGGAGTTGATTTAGCCATTAAGTTTCTTCTCGGTCTAATTGAGTGCACTTCAACCTGTGTTTGATTTGCAGAACGATTATAGGGCCATTCACCACAACAGTAAAAGATAATATTGACCAATAACATTATGCAAATACCTGTGGTGCACAGCACCTTCTTATTTTCCCAAAGATGCATACTTTCTGTTAGTGGTGTGATCCTATGTTTATTTTAACCAAGGAAGGGTGTCTGTTTTTCTTTATCTTTACCTTTAAGCAATTATTTTTATTTTATTAATTTATCGTTTTAACCCAATTCAATATTCTTTTAGTACAAGGCAAACTCTAGCAATTGTCACGACCTAAAAAACATTGACAGAAAACCATATCATCAAAAAAGATAATTGAAACCAAGATTTAGTAATCAAGTCAACCTAATTATGATTTAAACACCCCTTAAAATGTTTTTGCGTATTAATAAAAACTTTTATAAAACCGTAAAAACTGAGTATTATGACAAAATCCTACAAATTTACTACTTAAAAAGTCTTTGACACCCTCTTAGGCAGTGTCTAACAATCTGCACCTGTAGAATAAAAAATTGGTTAAACAACCTGTAAAAAAAACAGAAAAATGATTAATAAATGTTCAGTCTTTATTATTATATTTTTTAGTCTTTATTCTTGTTTATTCCTCCGTCACCAAGCGGCTGCAAGTGGTGAGACGATTCAGTAGAGTGGGCTCTTTATTTCTTCCAATTTTTTTTCAGATCGCCCTCAATGAAATGCCAGCTACTTCATTAACTGAACATTTCCCCCAATGAAACACAACTACACAGACAGGCCCCGCCTCCTGGCTTCCTTCACCGATTGTGAAGTGGTCAAAACCTGCTGTGTAATGTGTTAGATGTTTTGCGATTTTTCTCTTCTGTATACTCCCTCTTCGAGAAAAGCAAGCCCAAATTGCTTATCTCGCCCAATTTTGGCACATAAAGAACACACTGAATGATCACAGCAACCGGAACCAATCTTCTGGGTGGGCCAAGCCCTGCCTCCTGGCTTCGGCAGTCGATACTGCCTAGTCAGAACCGACACCACCCACTGCAGAGAGATTCCCCCAGGTCAGCAGAGAGCTGCTGCAGATGAGGGACAGGAGGGGGGGTCAGGGGCCGGAGCACACTGGGACCAGTGAAACCAAGTAGAACCTTTCCCACGCATCTGGACAGCGTGAGTCGTACGAGCAGCAACCTGGAACGGGCCAGACCAGCGAGGCTCCTGCCACTTTCTCTTATACACCTTCAGCCAAACTCGTCCAGCCTCGGAAGCAGACGCCGCAGGTCCCTGCACGTCACGGGGAGCCGGAAGGAAGGAGGAGACCAGGCCCTTCAGCAGCTGATGATCACCTCGAGGATCTGGATCAGGATGGGGCGAAACCTGTGGTTCTCTGCCAGCCCAAGGACCAGGGAAGATCCTGCCTGTAAACATCTCATAAGGAGTAAGACCTTTCGTCCTACATACAGATGATCTGATGGCCATCAGAGCAATAGGGAGAGCATCTAGCCAATTAAGCCCCGTCTGAGCTGAAATCTTTGCCAGCTTCAACTTTAAAGTAGAATTAGAACGCTCGACAACACCTTGCGATTGCGGATGATAAACACTGCCGAACTTGTGGGTTATTCCCATCTGTTCCTCAACCTGCCGGAGATGTTTATTTTTAAAATGTGTGCCATTGTCAGACCTGACCTTAGTCGGAAAGCCATGGCACGGAATCCAGTGGTTAATCAAAGATTTCACCACCGTTTGAGAAGTCTCCCGTCCAGCAGGAAAAGCAGAAAAGCATGAGGTCAATGAATCAATAATCACTAACAGGTATCGGAAACCCCTAACAGGTGTCCCTATATCTGTACAATCGATCACGATCTCCTCGCCAGGCCTGCACAAGTCCTGGAAGGCTCCCATTTCTGGCTCGATAGTAGGCTTAGGATTAAATTGACCACACACCACACATTCACTCAAAAAACACTTAATCATATGTGGCAGGAAAGGATGCCACCAAAAACAAAGATTACGCTTCATCTGAGTGTATGACACATGTGCCATTCTATATTTACCAGTACCTTGTTTTTCTACAGGAAGAATAGGGGTGTTACATGGAGAATCCGATGGTTCTAAAACTCCTACTTCAAGTAACCCTGCAATAGTGTCTGCAATACCTTCCTCAGCCTGAGGTTTATGTGGATACTGCGGACGCCAAATTGGATCAGAATGTTTCATCTCAAATGTGATGGGTGTTGTATGCACTAGACCAACATCAGTGGGACCATCTGACCACAAAGAGTCAGGCACGACCTTTAATGCCTCCACTGCATCAGGATGATCTGTTGTTTCTCTGCCATGATTTCTAGAAAGCTGCAAATGTTCCAAAAAAGTAGTGTCTGAGAGCTGCGTGTCTATTTTGTACATCTGAGAAGAAGGAGAAAAAGAGACCGAAGGTATCTGGGTAGGAATCCAATCCTTTAATGCAACTCCCCTTTTAACCATTCCCCCCAAATCTTTAGCTTGATGTTTTGGAAGCAACAATAGCGATATGTGCGGAAGCGCTTCAGCTTCCATCATATACCATTTATGCTGCTCTGAAGTCAGATCAGCAAACAGTGCAACACCCTCCTTCCCCACAAAGCATGGACCCGAAGCCACAGACCAAGTTTGTCCTTCAAGTTCTGTTTCAAATTTTTCCTGATACAAAGTAGGATCGCCCCTCTCATATAGGAGGGTTACATGTAATGGGTCAGGCGGTGGAACAAAAGGCCGGAGTTCAAGCAGCCACGGCTTCCAGCATCTCAGAAATTCAGCCGCAGAAGATTCACTTGCAGACATCGTAGTCAATCTGGCCCAGAAAATATCAGCCACTTGTGAAGTGTCATCTTTCAGCAAAAATTGACCACTCATGGTGTCACAGCAATGTGTATGTCCATTCGGAAAAGTCACCATAAGTCCATCAGGGGTACACAGGATAGTAGCACCCAGTTTGATAAGCAGAGCCCTGCCTAACAAGTTGACAGGAGTGGTTTGAGCAATGACAAAAGGATGTGATAGTCCTTGACCTCCCACCGCAACAGGCAATGGTTGAGTGACAGGGAGAATCATCGGAGCCCCAGAGATGCCCATCACAGACACTGTGTTCCCAGAAAAATTGACGTCTGGTAAAACTCTGTCCAGCGTGCTGAAAGTAGCACCCGTGTCCACCAAGAATGGCAATAAATGTCCATATATGTCCATTGTGAGCATTGGATCCCCCTTAGTCCTGCTCACCAAGGTACTCTGCGGGCATTGTCAAAACTGAGGCCCCCCCTGTCCTCCTTGATAGGCGGGAGGAACCATATGCTGATTTGGAGCAAAATGTGAAGGTGGCTGACCGGGAGGAATAGCGCCCCCTCGTGGATGTGGACAGTCCTTCACCCAGTGCTCAATTGAGCCACACCTCCGACAACCGTCAGCACCTGGCTGCCCTCTTCCCAGGCCTCTATTACCACCAAACCTGGCCCCTCCACGTGACCGTCCCCGAGAGTGCCATGTCTGATAAGGAGCAGCAAATGGCTGATTCGGTGCGGCTGCAGCATATATTACAGGAAAGGAAGGCAACACTGTAGCTGATCCAACAGTCGGCGCTGCTTTAGCCACCATCCGATTCACTTTTTTTGACTGATATAAGTCACTCAATTTATTCTGAGCCTCTTTTAATTGCAGCTTCAGCAAAGCAGTCTCCATTTTCTTATCCTCCTCAGCAGAATCTTGAGCTTCTTGTAAATAATGTGTTATGTGTCTCTCCGATGGTTTGTGAATTCCTGAACCATCTGAAGCTCCCACTACAGGAAGCATTAAATCAGGGCCCCCATGAGTTCTGGTATTCTGATAAACCCCCTCGCCCTGGTCAACTCTCAACGTCTGTACGTCGTTAACCTGTCCAACTGTTGCACATTCATCACGTTTAGTGGGGCCGGTACTCCCCCGAAGGTCAGCAGCCTGCCCTCGCACCAAAGATGTTAATCTGTCCTGTTCCTTAAGGACCTCATCCATCTGTTGTTGAACTTTATTTAACCTGTATTCGTGCTGCTCTATTTTCTCCATTAATCTACTATTGTATGCCAAAAACAATTTATCAGTCTCCTGTTTCTGTTTTTCTTTTAACTAATTTTAACAACTGTCTCTCCTCATCTCCACGAGCCCACCTGGGCGTCATCTTGGCCTGGAACTGCTTCTTACATTTTGTACTGGTCCCACTAACCAAAACAGAATATAGCCTTGTAATGCCTATTAACAATTGGGCACCTAACGTGCGCCACTCCTGTGGAGCAGGAAGCAATTTATATTCGGCTGCCATTGAAAGTTCAAAACCAAATCCAAAATGGATTAAAATTGAAGTAGGCAATTTGTAATAACTCTGTAAATTATTTATTTTAATTGAAAAACTATCAATTAGTAGGCCAAATTTATCCCAATATTAATGCAGTTAATAGTAAAGACAGGCAGTATTTTATTTAACCTATTTATTTTTATTCTTTATAGTGAAGTGGTTTATGTATTATTTTAGTCACATAACATTAACCTTAATAATGATTTATGCAAAGCCGAAACGAAGGAAATCTAAATAGGTTTATAACGAACTTTTTATTTTCTCATTAATTTATTTATATACTGAGATATCAGCTGTTTTGTCTAAAACACAAAGAATTTTAATGAAGTCCGGCCGGCGGCAAAACCCGCGACGGACACTTCCACAAATCACACAAAGAAATAGAATTCTCCCAATATAAAAGCAGTCTCAGCTATCATTAAAACAAACCGAAAAAATATCTGTAAAACTAGCTTTGTAACACAATCGTAGATCGTTTTTACAAAAAAGAAGTCGACCGAAGTTAGCGGACCCAGTCAAACACAATAGAACTTCCGGGTCACCACGCGGAACGGAAAAAAAAAAACAACCGGGACAAAGACAGCTAATTCTTCACTACAATGTTAAACCGAACAAACTGTACTCATGAGTAAACCAACCAAAGACAAAAACAAAATGCCTCCAGCAGAACCACACTTCGTCTCCAAAAAACTCTAATAGCTGTTTAACCGTGTCAAACAAATACCGGTCGGAAGCTAGGCTACCAGAGTGTAGCTGTAAGCATGAGCACCCCAGCTCAATCTGAACAAAACGGTGCCGCTTCGTTACAATAAAGTTATTTTATATATATATTTTAAAGAGTTTACTACCAGTTATCCATAACAATAGTCCTATATATGTGTTAAACAATGCTTTAGACGTGTTTACGTAAGTGTACAAGGTTGAACGCCTTTATTCCAGGCGAGACTCACACACACTGTATGTTAGCTGTAAGCTAGATATGGTGGTACTGTAACCAACCGAAAATGATACTTCCCATTATTCCTCTACAATGCCAAGCTTCTACGTAATCTGCACAAACAGAAAACGAGGGCATCGACTAGGCGTTTAAAAATCGCAGAGGAATTATGGTTTTAGATTCAGTCAGTTAGTTCCCCTAAATGAGGAGTTTATATGAGGCCGGTGTGCAAAAAGCTACCTAGTAGCTTTCTTCCCTAGCCTCCACTCCGTCCAAGCACACCCACAATCACACCAAAAACAAGTACAGTAATTTTACAATATTTATCAAACACTAACCTCAAACCGGGCCGACCAACAACTGGACCCTAAGCCTCACTTCCACCGTTTGCGATGCTCAGTCGCGTATTTTGGAAGAAAACACAGCCTCTCCAAAGTAATCCGTTAGCAGTCAGAGGGCTCCCGGGCCCTGCCTGCCGCTAAATTCGATTGCCAGCCAAGGAGGTCCCAAACCAGCGTCCTGGTTGGGCCGGACGGCCACCCTCGAGCCCGATCCGCACATTGGTCGGCCCTTAACCAAAAAAACAACACATCAACATTAAACGGAGAACGGTTAGATCAATCAATACCTATTAATTTGGTGTTAGCGCTGTTCCAGATTGATACAAAACCACCCGGGTGCTGATTTAGCAAGGATCAATCCAGTCGCTCTCCGATTCTCTGTTGAACTCCAAGGAAAAAACACAAAATTACTGCAATGTCACAAACACACGCATCAACCAGTTATGCCACACTTTACTACTCACACTCAATCTCTCCCAGCTCCGAAACAACTTAAGACCGAATTACGGAGCACGCATCCTTCACCATGTGTTGGCTCCTAGTTCCCATGCGATCGGCACTCGCTTCCGGAGAGTGTAGGGGCGCCAACATTTACCCCGGCGGGAGTTTTTTCAAAATAAAATCAGAGCTGAGAGACAGAGAGTGAAATAATGCACAGACACAGAATTTCTGTTTCACATTCATACACATCTGCAGATGGAGAACAGTCAGAACTGAGTTGAACTGAACTGAACTGTCGTATACAGGGGTGTACCATTTTTATTAAAGAAGAACAAAGAACGTAGTCACATGTCTATTCTCCTCCCCCTAGATTTTATTACACCAAACGTGTATTCTCAAGGTTTCCTGAGTTATCGCTGTAAACGTCCGGTCTGGGGGGGGGGGGGGGGGGGGGGGGGGGGGGGGGGGGGGGGGGGGGGGTGGGGGGGGGGGGTGGGGGGGGGGGTGGGGAGGGGTATTATGACTGTCCTACCTCTACTCTTTTCTTATCTCCGAATCCACTTTTTAACAACGCTGCAATAACCTTAGCCTAGAGTTTTACGACTTAAAAGCTTTCCCCCATAAACCATACTTGACAAACATTTCTTTACTATCATGCAAGCTAATAAAAACATACTAGCTAATTAAAACAGACTTTTACTTTCTGAATACTAACTAAAGATTATATAAACATATTCAATACGAGACTGTTATATAAAGTAGCCCTAAAAAAATATCAATCACGACAATACCCATTCTTCTTCTCCAGTGTAACAAGAGAATTTAACCAATCAGTATTGTTCTACCCTTGTTACGATCCCTTTTGTATTATTCCCTTCACCCATGTAACTTTGGTAAAGTAAGACCAAATTTCTTCATATTCATAAGCCTAAGTTTCCATGTTGAAAGGACTTGGCACTGTTAAAGACAGACCTGTAAATAATTTTGTTCTTATGTTGTGAAGATGGAAAATGTAGTTAACAAAGTTAACTGAAGTTCATGAGCAAGGCCACGTTTCAAACTCCCTTCGTTTGTCCTAATCAGCCCTAAACTTGCCGCACCTGGCATCACCGGCTTCCCTTGCGCTTCTAATCACGCTGCGATACACATATAAACCCTGCCTACCTCTCATTTCTCTTCTGTCTTGTTCGTTTTTGCGATCAGCTCAGACTTTTGCGTGCGTTTCGCTTGCTTACCTCCCTCTATGTCTTCGCTTCGCCGTACCCAGCATGGATCTCCTCACGTTCGGATGTCGATCCGCCTATCTGCAGGGGCTTCTCCTCAGCTCTTGGTCCGCCATGCTCCTCGCCGTGTTCGGCTCCCCTCGAGTCGAGCCAGATTCCGATCCATCTCCCCCAGCGTCAGCCTCTTCTCCTCAGAACTCCCAGCAGGAGTTCCCAAGCCGCTTCCCTTTACCTCTGGTGGCTGCTCGGGCCACCCTCCTCATTCTTCTGCTTCACCTGCCTCGCCTTGGAGCTTCATCCTCCTCAGCAACTTTCGGCCGCCGCTTCGGCTCACCCGCCCTAGGCTGCTCCTCCTCCATTAATTCACGGCTCGAGCCGGACTTCAGCGCCTCCCGTCCGGGCATCCCCTCGCGCTCGTCGCTCCTCTGTTGCCGCTCCGACAGTGGCGCGACTCTCAGCGTGCTTCGGGGCTCAGCGGATCCCCTTCAGCCGCTCCGCTCGCAACGCTCTTGTTAGGTTTCTCTTTTCGTCTCCATCAGTGCAACCCCTGTTCCGTCCATAGCTTCCCGCTTCTGCCGTTCAAGCTTCCCCATCGGGCAGTTCTTCCGGTGACACTGTTCCCTTCTCTGTGGTTTCGGCCCAAGCACTCACGGCACCCCCTGCCAGGAGCAAGCTGACGTCGCCCCGCATAGAGTAATCTGGTGGGCCGGTAAACCCATCATTCCTTGGACTCAAGAAATTGCATGACATGCCTGAATGGTTAATGTAAACATACCATTCAGATTACTCTGACCCGATCTAATTCATTCGGATCATGTTTCCTTCCGCTCGAGAAGTTATTCCGATCGTTTTTCGTTCACAGTGCATGTAAACTCCCATTCCAAATACGGGTGTTTCCTGCAGAAGTCTAGGTCATGCGTTGAAATCCCTCAAGTCTCAAAGGGATTTAGCTCATAATTCGATTACATACGTAAAAATGAAGGCTCGAGCTTAAAAAAAAAAAAAGAATAAAAAAACACAACATAAATAAATGAAATATCAGTCCTCCAACTCAAATCGGCACAGCCACGGTCGTCTGCAGCAGACAGCCGTTTCTTCTTCTACGCTTTTTTTCTGTGTTTTCTGCAAGTCTACACGATTCATGCTTTTCAGAAATGCAGCTCACTTAAAAGTCTTTTTACTTCGATAGATGCACAATATACAATCTGTTGAAGGACAAACATCGCTAGACATACTTTCGGTTAATCCACATGTGGGACAAAAATGGTCGCAAAACTCAATTCTCATCCACTCAGACAATGCAGCCATTATGGAAATTATCGATGAAGGTCGATCTCATCCACCCACCACAAGGCAGCTCATCCGCACTCTCTCTCCCCATCAGCCCAACATCAGTTCATACTCTATGCAGCTTTTGTTCCCGGTCACCTAAACCAAATTGCTGATTCTCTTTTCAGAAATTCAGAGCCTTGGCTCGACCTCACCACCGCATCTCAGAAGTCCATCTTCGACAGGCTCTCACCTGAAATTCGGGTCATAGGCTCCGACAGCAGATCTCAACTAAACTCCAGTCCTAACAGTTTGAGCCACAATCTTCAATTGCCTCCTCAGCGTCACGACCTCGGCGCATCTTCGAAGTCCGTCTCAAACAGTCTTTCACCTGGTACCCTCTCAGTCTACCTGTCCGGCTGGAACGTCTTTGAGGCCACTCACGTAACGTATGGTCTTTCATTCATGACTCAGATCAGCATCTTCATTAAGCTGCCGACAGGTAGCCCCTGTCCAGCCCTCGATCATAGCCACATATGTTATCGAAAGGTTTTAAAAGCTAGAACTTCCCTTAGCTACTAATCGCTTACGCTCTCCTCCAACCTTTTCACCCGTTGCATTCTTATGCAATCCAATCTCTGACATCTCAATTTCAGTCAGGACACTCATTTGCATCGTATGCTGAAACAAAACAGACCAGCTCTGCATTTCCGTCCGAATCTACCTATTCCCTCAGTTCTAACTGCAGCCCCTTACAAACCAATCCCTGCTATGTTCAGTCCTGATTATCTGCTAACACCTAATCATTTGACCCACTTCTCATTTCAGAATAAGCTAAGTGTAAAGCCGGGTAAATACAAAGCCCTTAATAATCCAGCTATATTCTTAATCTAATCTGATTGTTCCTAACAGAGCTGTCATTGCAACTTCTGGCCTTGTTTCTCTCAGCGTTCTTTTCATAGAAGCTCCAACCGCTTGTTGGTTAGCATCTGCTCAGATGATGCTCAAAGGGACTGAGCATCCTCCATGGTCTATTCTGTCTTCTCAGACCCCCAGACGGTTGCGGCGGATGACCACTTGTACTGAGCCAGGTTCTGCCAGAGGTTTCTTCCCATTAAAGGGGAGTTTTTCCTCTCCACAGTCGCTCCATGCTTGCTCAGTATGCGAGATTGCTGAATGAATTGCCGTGATTGCAGGTCTGCATCCATGCAACCAGACCCCATGTCACGGTTTCATGCAATCTGCTGGGGTTCCTTTCATAGAGAACTTCGTGAATCGTGCTATACAGAAAGGTGAATCAAATAGCCCTGTTATCAGGTTCTGATTCACTAGTCGATCTCGCCAGATTCTCCGCTAGTCCAGTATCTCACCAGAGTTCTTTTACATTAATTCTGTCTGCATTGGCACCTCAGCCGCCTGATCAGGGATCGCAAACCTCATCCAATTTTAGGCCATCGCTCACCTTCTGTGCATTGAACCTACATCCGCAATAATCTAGACAATCCGTGTTTGCTCATTCCTTTGTGGGCTAATCTCTCCAGACCTTTTTTGTGGTTCTGACCTCAGTCCCCGTTATGTTCACTCCCGGTTATCAGCTAACGGCTCACAATTTAAGCCGCGGTTCATCACCGAATCGGAAGCCCAGCTACCCGGTTCTGGTTCTCCGCCGGTCTGGCGCTCGCTTCCCAGTAAATCACGTTATCAAGACCTTTTTGGGGGTTCTGAGCAGGCTCGGAAAGACGGTTTCTTCCTGAAGACTGCGCCCCCACACTGAGTCTTCCTCCGGGTCTCCGATGATATGTTTCCCCAGACCTTTCGATCCTCCACGCCTTCAATAAACTGTTCAAATTCAGAATCTGTAGCATTGTTCTTTGCTCGTGAATGGTTGATTCCATCCGTAGTGTGGTCCTGGCTAGTGAAATGTAGTTAAAGTTAACTGAAGTTCATGAGCAAGGCCATGCTTCAAACTCGCTTCGTTCTTCCTAATCAGCCCTAAACTTGCCGCACCTGGCATCACCGGCCTCCCTTGCGCTTCTATTCACGCTGCGATACACATATAAACCCTGCCTACCTCTCATTTCTCTTCTGTCTCGTTCGTTTTCACCCCTCCCATCCCTATAATAGGTCGCCTGGTCCTGCCGACCCGCCCTCTCTTTCTCTGGGTCCTGCCGACCCGCCCTCTCTGTCTCTCTCTGGGTCCTGCCGACCCGCCCTCTCTGTCTCTCTCTGGGTCCTGCCGACCAGCCTTCTCTGTCTCTCTCTGGGTCCTGCCGACCCGCCCTCTCTGTCTCTCTCTGGGTCCTGCCGACCCGCCCTCTCTGTCTCTCTCTGGGTTCTGCCGACCCGCCTTCTCTGTCTCTCTCTGGGTCCTGCCGACCCGCCTTCTCTGTCTCTCTCTGGGTCCTGCCGACCCGCCTTCTCTGTCTCTCTCTGGGTCCTGCCGACCCGCCTTCTCTTTCTCTCTCTGGGTCCTGCCGACCCGCCTTCTCTTTCTCTCTCTGGGTCCTGCCGACCCGCCTTCTCTTTCTTTATCTCTCTCTCTCTCTCTCTCTGGGTCCTGCCGACCCGTCCCTATTAACCCCTCCCCCTTTCTTTCGCAGGATCCACCGTTCGCAGCATCGCGGTTCCATGCCTTTCGTTCACTCCTGTACCATCCTTCTAACATCTCTCTCTTCTAGGTCCTGTCTGGGGGGGGTTTCTGTTTCTTCCTGAAGACTGCGCCCCCACACTGAGTCTTCCTCCGGGTCTCCGATGATATGTCTCCCCAGACCTTTCGATCCTCCACGCCTTCAATAAACTGTTCAAATTCAGAATCTGTAGCATTGTTCTTTGCTCGTGAATAGTTGATTCCATCCGTAGCGTGGTCCTGGCTAGTGAACTGAATATTAACGGCAGCCGTATGCTGTATGACATTAGGAATGAACGACCTAAAACACAAAATGAATGGTTTAATATCTGCTCCATGGGGTATAAAAAAACAGTATAGAGTATAATAGTCAGGCTGAAATATTCCCCTTTTGCTAAAATGATTTGGGTTTCTGGGGTATTTTCTTAAAGAAAATATTTCTTCATAGGTCAAAATACCTAAATAATACATCTGCTACAGCAGATTATTTTGGACAAAACACAGCAGATACTGTATCAGTGATCAAAAACCAGAAATATATTTAGTGTCCATTATGTGTCATGCTTTACATTAGAACAGTTTAATAATAATCCTGCATTCATCTGATCACGAAGCCCAGTTATCGTGTCCCGCAGCGTCAGCTTCCATCCTTTAACATCAGGGATTCATAAAATGAACACGATGTGAAAGAAAACAGGATTGGTGGCTGATATGATCAGGTTTTAAGGAACACGATTCAGAATACGATTCTCGCCATTTAAAAAAAAAACTAAGCTGTTTTAAACACACACACTCACAATGGCTTGTTTATTTATCTGGAAGATTAATAAAGTAACAACTTTAACATGACTACCTAACATCATTTTACTAAGAAATCGATCAGAAGTGGCGTGAACACTTCGGCTCCGCCTCTCTGGCTGCAGGGGCCACTCTCGACACAGGGGGAACTGATTTTTGCACAAAAACTCTTGCAGAAGACCTATTCCGCAAGAGAGGGGGGGGATCAGCAAGATGGCGTGCTGAGCGGATGCGCGTGTTAGAGCTCGGTCCGACTTTGTCCCAAACGAGACGATAACACTAACTTAAGGATCACTCCAAAAGTCGTCAAGAGCCACCAACACCTTTCAAAGCCGCCTATTATGAAAAAGCCCTCTGAAATATGTCGAAAAGGGGTCAATGAACAACTTTTACAAGATGAGGGAGAGATGCTAATTTCAGTTAGCGACCAGGAATATGCTAAAGAAGCTAACGTGACGAAGCGGAAAGACACCGGATCTGCCCCGACGACTCCAAATAAGCCACCAGCCGGTAAAAAATCAAAAAATAAGGATGACAGTGAAGAAGATGTGTCCAACCTGACTATTTTGAGAGCCATTCAAAACATGGCAAAGGATGTAGAGGAACTTAAGGAGAAAGCTGCTCAAAGTAGCTCAATGCTCGCTGCATTAAGCCAAGCGGTCCAATTTAATACGGAAGAAGTGAAAGAATGTAAGGAGAAAGTCAAGGACCTGGAGAAACAATGCAACCTTCTCCAAAAAGAGAATGTGGAAATGAAAGACAGGCTGAAGGAACAAGACAGATACAAGATGCGGTGGTGCTTAAAATTCACAGGTTTGCCGGAGAAGAAGGATGAGAATATCAGAGAAGACACCGCCCAGCTCTTCAAACAAATCCTGACCGACATGGATCCGCGGCGGCTCGATGATGCGGTGGATGTCGTACACAGAGTCGGGAAGAAAGAAGATAACCGGAGCAGAGCGGTGGTGGTGGTGTTCGCCCGCAGATTGGTCAAAGAGGAGTTGTGGCGCAGAAGCAAGGGCTCGGTGGTGTGCAGAGGGAGAGGCATCCGCTTCTCCGAGATGATGCCCCTGGAGGATCGAGAAGCGAGGAAGAAGCTGTGGCCCCAGGTAGAGAAAGCGCGACAAGGGAAACGAGCGTATTACAGAGGACCGCACGCTTTCATCGAGGGTAAAATGATCGGCTAATGACTGACAGTTACATTATGTTTGCTGCTTTTGAGGAGTGAAAAAAAAAATACTTTTCAGGGACTTTCACCAATCATAAAGGTAAAAGTTTCACTTTAGTGTTCTATTAAGGGTTCAGTTTTTCTTATATACAATTTTCTATGTTCAATCATACTGTTTCTTTTTCTTCGTTAAATGTGAGGGGTCTTAAGGACTTAACTAAGAGAAAAGCTTTATTTTTGTTTGCAAAGGGGAGGAATTCTCAATGTTTGTTGCTACAAGAAACACACTCTTGTCATGGTGATAAAAAATTTTGGTTAAACATGTAGGGGGACAAAATACTTTTTAATCATGGAAGCAACAGGTCGGCTGGAGTTGCCATTTGTTTTCATAAATTTCCTGGGGAAATTATCACTCATAGGCAGGATGAAAATGGTCATTGGCTTATAGCTGTCCTGAAAATTGATGATCTTTTCTTAATTTTAGTCAACGTATATGGCCACAAATTGGGATCACAAAATAGAGAAATGCTACGAAACATAGGAGAAAAGGTTGAGGAGTTAAAAGTGCTTCATCCTACAAACTTAATTTTAATGGGAGGGGATTGGAACATTGCACCCGATGAATGGGAAGATAGACAACCTTCAAAATATGACAATCACCACTACAACCCTATTATGGAAGAATTTATTAGAGATAACAGTCTTGTTTATATTTGGCGCAGGCAAAACCCAGGAAAAAGAGAATACTCATGGTATAAACCCAATTACGCAGCTAAATCCAGGATTGATTATTGGCTTGCTTCAGATGGGTTAGACAGTTTCATTTCTAAAACTTCAATTTCTAAAGCCCCGCTGACCGATCACTGTATTATTAAAATAATGGTAAATTCAAGTTGTAGGTTAAGGAAAAATAAAGGGTATTGGAAATTCAATGCTAATTTACTCAATAATGAAAGCTATTGTTCTTCAATACGTAGTATAATTTCAAATATTGAAAAAGATGAGAAGATAAATAGCTATTGTAATAAATGGGAATATATCAAATTTAAAATTAGAGAATATTCAATTAAAACAAGTAAAGACTTAAACAAAGAAAGAAAAAAAGAAGAAAATAATTTGTTTTATGAAATTAGTCAATGCAGTAAATCCAACATGACGTCTGAAGACAAAGAAGAACTTTTGGTCTTACAAGCCAAACTAGATAATATCTTTATCAAAAAAAGCCAAAGGAGCCTTCATAAGGTCGAGAGCAAAATGGATGGAGGAAGGACAAAAAAATACAAACTACTTTTGTAGATTGGAGAAAAAAAAAGATAAAGCAATTACAAGTTTGTTAATTCAAGGACAAGAGTGTAAGGATGACAAAGTAATTGAAAATGAAGTTTATAAATTCTGTTGCAACCTTTACACGTCAGCTTACTCTCCAAGTCAGTCTAATTTTTTTTTAAACCAAATTTCAAATTCTATTCCCAGAATAGATGATTCATTTAAAGAAATATGTGATTCGGAATTAAAAATTGAGGAGCTCGATGCCGTTGTTAAGAGGCTTTCAATAAATAAAGCTCCTGGAACTGATGGTCTGACAGGGAACTTTTATAAATTCTTCTGGGGGAATATTCGAACTATACTATTTAAAACACTACTGGAATGTATACAAAATCAGCAACTTACACCCACCATGAAACAAGGCCTCATAACTTTAATTCCTAAGCAAAAAAAAGATAAAAGGCTCTTGGATAATTTGAGACCCATTACACTCCTTAACACAGATTATAAAATACTTTCAGGATGTATAGCAACTAGATTGAAAATTGGTCTATCTAGAATTATTGATGAAACTCAATTGGGGTTTTTAAGGGGTAGATCGGTTCATAATAATATGCGGTTAGTTTTGGATTTAGTGGATTACAGTCAGGATTAATCGGTTAATGGTTTTATTCTTTTTCTTTATTTCTATAAGGCCTTCGACTCAGTTGAACACCCGTTCATTTCACAAGCATTAAAAATGTTTGGATTTGGCCCTAAACTAATTAACCTGATAAGTACATTATAAAGAGACATTAACAGTAGTGTAGTTTTAGAACATGGCACTTGCCCAAGGTTTAATGTGAACAGAGGCATCAGACAGGGGTGTAATAGCTCACCCTTAATCTTCATTCTGATCGCTGAGCTATTATCAATCATGACTAAAAATAATGGCACAAAAGGCATACATATTTTAGAAAAACATCTAGTAATAAGTCAATTCGCGGATGACACAACCTTAATTTTGAAAAGTGAAGATCAAATCCCAAGAGTGTTAGACTCAATAGATCAATTCTCCAAAGCGTCTGGTTTGAGATTAAATATGGATAAATGTGAACTGTTTGCTCTCCATGACCAAACGGCACAATCTATTTGTAACATTGCTGTGAAAACGCATGTCAAATATCTGGGTATTGTTATCTCCAAAGATAAAATAATTAGGGAAAGAGAAAATATTAGTAAAAATATAAACAAATGTAAAACCATTTTGAATTCTTGGCTGCAGAAGGATATAACTAGAGTTTTCTTATCCAAATCTGAAAGTTTGTCTAGATTCATATACCCGGCCTTTTCTTTAGAGATCTCGGATAAAATGACCAAACTTATTAACACTCTTAATTTTAGCTTTATCTCGAAAAATAAATGTCAATATATTAGAAGAGCGGACTTGGTTAAAAAATAGATGAGGAGGTTTAAATGCCATACACTTTTCAGTTATGAATGGGATTCTTAAACAGATGTGACAGTGTGGAGGTCCTGTCACTATGGCTCCGTTTGATCATGTGCCTTGGCTGGTTGGCCACAGGTATATCCCTTTGGCTGACTGGTTAGCGCACATGACTCTCACCCGGGAATTGTGTGATCAAATCCCGCCCAGGCCCTCCTTGTGTACCTTGCCACACTTAGATGGTTGAATACCTTTTTTTTAAATTAAAACCTCGGTCTGGTTTACCATCCCGAGAGCTGTTTTTCAAAAGCTGGGTGGGATGGATTTTATTTTATGCTGTGACTATGATGTTGCTAAACTGCCTGTGAAATTATCTGATCATCATCGACAAGTTCTCCTTTACTGGAATTTAAGTTTCAAACATAATTTCTCACCTTTATGGAATAACAAATATATTATTTTCAACCAACAGGGTAATTATCTTAATCATGAAACCTTTTGCTTTAAATTTGATCTGGTTTGTTCTCTTAGAGAATATAATAAAATAATTAAATCTATTCCAATCCCTACAAAAACTATGGCTCAGCAAATAATGTTACAAAATCACCCACCCAAAATGAGGAAACTGTGTGGAAGGACTTTATTTGGGTGATAAGAGATTAACCAACAAATTTTTTAGAGAGATTTTAAACCAGTTATTCTTCCCTTCCCCAATTAAAAGGAAATATATTTTACAAATCTACAACTCCACAGAGACTAAAAAGATTCGGAATTTGTATTTATCATACCCTGTCCCACACAAAGCAAAAGAAGTAATGTTTAAGATATTAAACGAAATTTATCCTAGTAACAACTTTTTGCATGTGCTTTTTGGCTGGGAAAATAGTTTTTGTGATTTTTGTAGAACTGATGTGGAAACTGGAACATCTTTTCTTTGAGTGTGTACATGTGAAATCCTTTTGGTTTTCCTTTCAAAACTGGTTAACTGCAAAGAACATAGTCATACCCCCTTTAAATTGGAATTCCATTAAAACTCGACTACAGATAATGGACAAGAAACTTTTGGTGAACGTTTTAATTTTGATTTCTAAACACTTCATACATAATTGTAAATTCCTTAAGGTGAGACCCCACATGAATCACTTTTTGAATTATTTTCTGTTGTACTCCAAGTCCCTTACCTTCATGGAAAATAGATTTGCCCTTACTTTATCTGAGTTATTGGTTTCTTTTGAACTTTTAGATTGACCCCTTATTATTTATTGTTTAGTTGGTTTTATTTTCTGTTATGTCTGTATATGTCTGTTTTTGATTGTCGAACATGTCTATTTCAATACTGTTTGACTTTGTTGATGACTTATGCCATAATTGTTTGTGAAAAATTGTCAATAAAAAAAAAAAAAAAAAAAAAAATTCTGCAAGAGGGCACAAAGCTTTTTTTTGGTTTTAACCTGCAAATGAGGAAAAAATTCTGCTTTTTTTTCGCTACTTTTCATTTTTCAAATTTGCTTTCAAAGGAAATTAAAAAAATACAATGATTTGTTATTTCGGATTTTATTTTGAAACAGAAAAACCAAAGAACGAACCATTCACAGACTAAAGAAAAAAATTATAGTTGTATTTTCCAAATTGTCTTAAACAGGGTTCAGATTACAGGGGGGCTAAGGGGAGCTCAGCTCACCTGAAGGCCCAGACCTGAGAGACCAAGCGGTAGCTCTAAAAAGTCCAATTTCAGTTTAGTTTAGAGTTTTTTCCCCCCACAAGAATAATAATGTCTTTCAAATAAAAATGAAATCCTATTGTGTCAACAGTGTGTGTTAAATTTCTCACATTAAATTTTCCAAATACTGATTTTTTCTTAAAATAACTTTCACGTAGTTCCTTCTGTGGCCATAATTGTGGGGTAGCACTTTTTTGCAGCTAATTTGTGGTTTTGTTTTGGGTTTTTTTTGCTAATCAAGCCCATTTGTAACCACGCGGCCTGAGATTAGGTATGCCAAAGTTCTACTCAGGTTTTGGACAGGATGTTTAAAAGTAAACTGGATAATTTCAGTTGTATAACCAAAATAAATGAGCAGTGAAGGAGACAAGTGCACCCCAGACCCTGGCAGTGTATGAGTTTTGCTCCTTTTAAGTGGACGCAAAAGCACTGGAACGAGTGGAAAGGTATAAGGAATACCTGGCTCTTCACTGGAAAGCTATAGGAGGTTCAGTTGGTCTATGTATTAATGCAAAAAGTCTGCTGCTTGCAAAAAAACAAAACTGGTGTGCAATGGATTAATGGAGAAGTGAGCAGTGAATCATAGAATAGCCTAGAGATGGTTCAGCTAAAAAAGGAGGACTGAAAATGTCAGACAGAACAGAAAATGAAGGCTTATTTAATGTAAGAAATGAATATGTGACAAAAAATGAATAGCACTTGTACTGAAGGTCTTCATTACTTGGATGTGACATTATTTGAATGTTTGGAAGAATGAAAATGTACACCATTAAAAAGGTAAACATTTTATTGATGTTTGTGAATGTGCTGTGGCAGTTGCTTTTCAGTTGGTACTGTTGAAGACCTGCCTTGTAGACAAAACAAAGCTAACAAGTAATATCCAAACAATCTTTGAAATTAATTTGTATTAGATTGACTTTAGTATAATGAACATGTGGTGCCGAACACTTTTTTTTTTTTTTTTTTTTTTTTTAGCTTTATTGAAAAGTCAATTACTACAAAAACAGGATTGAACAACAAGAAGTAACATGAAGTAACATGGGGGCTTTTTTTTCAAAAAAAAAACAGAAAAGACAAAAAAAGCGGAGCACAAGTAAATTAATCAGGAATGACAGGAAGGACACTAAAAAGAAAAAGAAAAAAAAAAGAGACATTTGGTAAGCATATTACCAATTACATACATCATACTTCTCAAACAGTTTTACAGTTTTAAAGGCTTTGGAGTTGTTTGAGTTTTTAATAGAGACAAAATATATTTTTATATCAGACAAGAAGAGAGGCAAAAAAGGTTTAGAGTTGGAGTATTTGCACTTGTGAAGGTAAAATTTTGCTAGGATGAATATTAGGTTAATAACATAATATCTGCTGTCTTCATTATGTTCATAAAAGCCAAAGATAACATTTTTGAAAGAGAAAGATGCATTTGGGAGGATGTTTGTTTGCAAAATTTTTCCACATGAATACAAGACCAGAATAAATGAGCCAGAGTTTCAGGAAGACTGTTACAAAAAGAGCAGCTGGTGTCGATATCTTTTTTGAACCTATGTGAAATGAACATTTTAGAGGGGTAATATTTATACAGAATTTTAAAAGAAATTTCTCTCATCTTATTAGTTAGAAAGTATCGATATGGTAAAGACCAAACCTTCTTCCAAGGTATATCGTTTACTAGACTATTCCAGTAGAACATAACATGAGGAGCAGAGGCATATAGTTGTTGAAAGAGCATTCTAATATTTTTGTTCTTAGATTTATTGACAGAGAGGCATATTTTACCAACATATGTTTGGGACGGATCTAAATGTGTGATAATGGGACCAGAGAGGGAGAAACTTCTCAGGAGCATTTTGATGCCAGAAGGAATCGATTCCACAACAATAGAAAATTCTGCAGGAGAAATAAGCACAGGATAATCTTTAATAAATTCATTGTAATTATATAATTGTCCATCAGGTTTGAACAGCTGAATGATTAGAGTAATGTTGTCATTGAACCAGTTTTCAAAAAAGATGCTCTTTCTCTTGTATGTAATATCTCTATTGTTCCAGATATAACAGGTATGTGGCGAAAAGTTGTGCTTAAAAATAAGAGACCAGGCTAGTAACATTTGTCTATGAAAGTTTGACAGCTTTACAGGTATTTTGGAAATGCCATAGCTGCAGACCAAGAGAAACCCCAGGCCACCTATTTTGGAAAAAACATAGGAGGGGATGGCATTCCATATAGAGGATGGATTGAAGAAATAATGTCTAATCCAGTTTATTTTAAAAGTGTTGTTGAGGGTTGAAAAGTCTATATAGTTCATGCCACCACATTCTGTAGAGTTGATTAAAACTGACTTCTTGATATAGTGACATTTTCTTTTCCAGACAAAGTCTAATAGCATCTTATCAATCATTTTGAGGGTACGATTATCAATATAAAGAGATTGGGCTGCATAGGAGAGCCTGGATAAACCCTCGGCCTTTGAAAGAAGGATCCTGCCTTTTAAAGACAAGTCTCTCTGAAGCCATACATTTAATTTTCTTTGAGTTTTGTCAATAACCGGAGAGAAATTTATCGGACATCTAAGTTTAGGGTCTTTGGTTATTATAATTCCTAGATAAGTTACTTGATTTTTGACTGGAATATTACAAATGGTTGAAGTGGGAGAATCTTTAACAGACATGAGCTCACATTTATTTAAGTTGAGACGGAGGCCAGAAGCTTCAGAGAAAAGATTAATTAAGTTTAAGGCGGCAGGGATTTGAGAGGCATCTTGTAAAAACAAGGTAGTGTCGTCAGCCAGCTGACTGATGATAATGTGTCTACCTGCAACTCTAACACCATTCAGAGAGCTTTGAGTAATGTAGGTGGAAAGAAACTGAACTGCAATTAAAAATAAATAGGGAGATATTGGGCAACCCTGCCTGATGCCTCGTGATAGGAAAAATCTTTGAGAAGTCCCAAATTTAAGTTTAATAGAGCTATTGTTGTTGTTATATAACGTTCTAATTGTGTTACAAAAATTGGTTCCAAAACCACATTTTTCTAAGACTCTGAAAATAAAATGGTGCTCTACTGAATCAAAGGCTTTTTGAAAATCAAGAAACAAAATAAAGCTGTCTGTGTCAATAAGGTCACTGTAGTCCAGAAGGTCTAAAACTAGTCTGATATTGTTAACAATGTGCCGTTTTTTCATGAAGCCACTTTGGGTCTCATCAATAATGGAGTTTAAAATGTTTTTTATTCTATTGGCAAAAAGCAGTGCTAGGATTTTATAGTCATTATTTAGAAGTGTTATTGGGCGGCAGTTATCAATGGAGAGAAGATCCTTTTTAGGTTTAGGAATTACGGAAATGATACCTTGGGTCATTGACGAAGGGAGAGATCCATTAATAATGCTTTCCTTATAAACTTCTGTTAAAAATGGGGCTAACTGCTCAGAGAAGTTTTTATAAAGTTCTGCTGTTAGGCCATCATTACCTGGAGACTTATTATTTTTAAGTTGTGATATGGTTCGATAAACTTCTTCAGGAGTGACGGAACTCTCACATAAGTCTTTCCCATCATCGTTGATCGATTTGAAGTGATGAATAGAGTCTAAAAAAGAGGAAGCAGTTTCATCACAATATCTAGATTTGTAAATATTTTCATAAAATTTTGCATAGTAAGCTGCTATCTTGGTAGGATCATCTGTTACTTCATTATCAATTTGTAAGCGCTCAATATGATTTTTAGAGCGGACTTTCTCCAGGCTGAAGTATGAAGAATGTTGTTGTCCCTCTTCTATCCATTTACTACGAGACCTTATGAATGCACCCTCTGCCTTAAGTTTATAAATGTCATCCAACTTATTTTTAAGCCTGTGGTATTCATAAGTATCAGTGTCTGATAAGTTTGTCTGTTGAGTTAAAGATGACAGTCTGACAAGTATGTCAGCTTCTTCTGCCCTTCTGCTTTTTGCCAGATTGCTGCCAAACTGTCTGAAAAATATACCCATTTCAAATTTGCATAGTTCCCAATTACAACCAAATTTATTTTCCACTTTTGCTTTAGCCCAAAATTTCCTAATTAGATTGCCGACAACGGCATTGACTTCTGAAAGCTTAAGAAGAGAATTATTGAGTTTCCATAGCGAGGCCTTTTTGACAGAGTTACAAGAGAGTGTGACAGAGATATTAATTGCTTTATGATCAGTAAGGGGGCAAATAATAATATTGGAAGAAATATTGCTGTTAATTAAACATTTAGAAAGTAACCAATAATCTATTCTGGACCGTCGCGAACCGTCTTTGTTTGTCCATGTGTAGGAGCCAACCTCTGGATTTTGTTCTCTCCAGATATCTGCCAGAGAGAATGTGTCCATGAAAATTTTTAAGCGAGGATTAGTTGAAGCTGTGCTTCGGGGTGGCCATCTGTCTATTCTATTATCTATAGCTATATTAAAATCCCCTCCTATAATAATTCCAGCATTGGGGTATTTTTTAAGCCAGTGTGAAATTTTGTTTTCCAATAAATCAAAGAAAGTGTTCATCTCCGAGGGAGCATTATAACCATATAGATTAACCAGTATTAGTGTGGTCTGATTTATTGTAATAATCAATAAGCAGAAATGTCCTAAAGGATCAGAGTCAGCAACCAGGACATCTCCCTCAAACCTGTTTTTGAGGATACCAACACCAGCTGAGCGATCTGTACCATGAGAGAACCAGACATTATTTCCCCACTGGGATTTCCAAAAATTTACATCCGTTTTAAGAGAGTGACATTCCTGGAAAAAAACTAAATCAGTTTTGTGCCCTTTTGCAAACAAAACTAAAGCTTTTCTTTTAACAATATTTCTAAGCCCCCTTATATTAACAGAGAATAACGATAATGACATAACAAACAAGAACAGTGGAGAAAAAAATATATATATATATAAAGTATTAGCTCAAGTTGAATGAACTATTCTAAAATAGGATTTAGTAACCACACAAACCAAGGGCTCTGCTGACCGTGTTGTCAGAATTAAGGTGCAAAGGTAAAGTAACTTAACTCAGGTTATTTTAGCCCGTATGTATGTCTTTAGGCAGTTTTTACCCATTATCAGTAACTTGGGTGATACTCACAGATAACTTATGATAAATTCACGAGTCATTAACAGAGATCCGTTTGCCGTTAATGACGGCAAGTGCTCCTCGAAAGCCGGCCTTTTTTCCTTCTTTTCTTGCCTGCTCCACCAGAGGCCAGAGTTTGTTTCTGGCTTCCTTGGTGCTTTGAGTAAGATCTTCCAGGATCCGGACTTCCTCTGCCTGAGCACGGTTGAAGTACGGGCATCCCTCCATATTTTGTCCCGGTGAAACCGAGAGATGAACTGCACGATGATGCGCCGAGAAGATTTTGACTTATCCGATCGCGGACCCAACCTGTGAGCTATGTCCACCGAGAGGGGAAGCTGGTCTGCGATGTCCGGGGAGACTGCACCGAAGAGGTCGATCACAAGTTTTTTAACATTCTCACCGGAGCTCTCCTCTAGACCGGCCACTCTTAGATTCCACCTCCTCTTGTACGAGTCCATTTCTTCTACCTTATTCCGAAGAGTAGCATTCTCCTTCTGCAGTAAAGAAACCCTCGACTCAATATTTTCCATTTTCTCCGATACATCGTCCATATGCTTAGCCAAAGACTGCAAAGAGTCGACGACATCTTTAATAGAGGCGCTATTAGCTTTAACGGCAGTTTCCACGTGCACCATCCTCGCTAGGCACTCTTCTTGCATTTTTTCTATGCGTAGCATCACAGCTAGCATAGCCGGCGGAGCTTCGGGAGTCTTCACGCTTGGCTTGGGTTTCTTTGCTGGGCGGTTATCAGGAGTTGCGGGGAGTGGAGTGAATTCCGCATTTTTGTCCGTAAAAGTGGGTTCCAATGATCTTCTGGCATAGGAGTGTATTGTGTCTCGAATATCATCGCTGTGCTCCATGCTTTCCATCCTCGTGGGAGCAAAAGTATGCAAGAATTAGAAAAAGAAAGGATTTTTTTCATAAAAGTACCAAAAAGTTATGGGAAAATACGTTTCAGTCACTATGCGGGCAGTTTAGGGATCTTTTTGACCACCAAAGTGGGCAAAAACAAAGTTTGTCAGCAGAGCTTCGACCTTAAGATGTTACGCAGACGCCATCTTGGCCTCCACTCGTGGTGCCGAACACTTACCTTTTGTCTCTTGTCTTGAGGTGTTCAGGCTAAAAGAGTCCCAGAGGAACCTGAACATCTTTTTAAAGGTTCCGGAAGAAACCAAGTCATGATTGAAAGGGGGGTGGAGTGAATTTTGCTCTTTCTGTATTGTTGTATATTTAACTCTGACATTTGATGTATGTCTTTATATATTCTAATGTTAAACTATTGTACATTGTAGATTCTGGATAATGATGACTGATGGGTAAATATTTATTATAACATATCTTTTTCATTAACCTTGTTTTGGTAGGTCTGTTAAGTGGGGTAGACTATAAAAGGCTCTCAGTTTAGCTGCTTTGAGTCTTCTTGCTGTTGAATCCTCATGTGAGATGCTGCTGTGACCACACCAGACCTGCTGAATAGAGCTTTTATTTGTTTGTCCTGTCAGTCAGTGTTGGAAATAAACACCTGGTTGGTCTGCACCATTTCCCTACCTGAGTCCTCCTGTTCATTCCAGCCGCGTAAGGCCATTCCAACAGCACTAAAGTGTGCATAAATCATATAATGCTTGTGCAGAAATAATAGGGCAAATTGTTAATCAAATCAGAGCTAGATTTTTTTTTATATACTGTATAAAAGCAATTGGGTAACAAATTCCTGCTGATTTAAAGATAAAATAGCCTACTGGGCTGATTTTAGTTCTTTGTTTAACAATTATTTTGGTTTTGATGTTGGTGATGATGATCAGCATAATCATAATTTTTCTCATCTGAGTTGCTCCATGATTTGTTGTTCTTGAATGGCTGTAAGGCAGAAAATGTTGGACTGCATGTGGTTCTCCTGTTGCAAAATTGTTTGTTTAGAATCTTTTAAACTACCAAAATAATTTTTTTAAATGTTTTTTTGACCATTTAGCCATAAATATATGGGTTTGTGCACATAAATTTGAAAATCACAATGCAAAATATGGCTCCCCTAAAAGCTTTTGGGTAATTCGAAACCCTGGCCTTAATTTATGTTTAAAGTCTGTGTTTGTGTTTTTCAGCTCTAATGTTTTGTTATTATGTTTTAGATATAAGGATAGCCTAAAGCTAAAATGACACAGAAGCTAGACTAATGGTAAACATGAGCCCTGGCCTCTACATAATCTGAATAGTCCTCTATACCCTTTAAACTCAACCAATTACCAAATATTTTATTTGTCCTTGAAATGGTCATAAGTGATAGGACTTTTCAGGGTCCCGTCTGCATTTGAAGACTTACCAAAATGGGATCAGCTCGTCTTTCTAGAAAACTATTAGCATTACTAACATTAGCCAGAAGAGAAACAGCTATTAAGCTAAGCTAAACGGGGCCTGTTGGTATTTGACCACGAAGGAGGGCACCCATCCATCCATCCATTCCTTCATCCATCTGCCTCCTCTAACTGTTCACCTCTTCCTCCAGATGCTGATTGTGGGGTCAAAAGTTCTCCATTTGAAGCTCAACAACCACAGGTGATGATCGGTCAGGTGCTTTTAACGTGTAAAAATAAAGTGCTCTTAATTTCAATGTTCTTAGAATAAAACACTCAATTTATTGAGCTTTTTCCAACTAAAGTCGATGCAGCACTTTTTTATAGTTCCATTCCATAACCTACGTTGTTCCAACACATCTTTAAAATATACTGCATGATCATTCACTTGTTCAACATGGTACAAAAACTGTGGGCCTCTGTCCCTTCTCGTCACACCTGAGCCCAATACAGACTGGGATTAAATGGGTGCGGAAACAGTGACAGGTAGCATCTTTACTCCCCCATTGTTGTTTCCCCCATCATAGAAACAGCAAGTACAACATCTCCAGGGGAAAATGTTCTCTTTCTTTGTTCAATGTTTGCCTTTCCTGCAACATTGGCAAATATTCTCTCGTCCATCTTTTCCAGAAGAGATCAGCTAACCCCGGCTTTTTTATATACTGGGCTGGAAGTACTGAATTTGCTTCCATCTTCTCCTCACATATTGGTCAGTCTTTTTAATAGATCCAGGTGGAAGAATCGGTTTTCCTTTCAGAAATAGAATGTGATTTGGTGTAAGAGGTTCCAAATCATTGGGGTAATCTGATAATCTTGTAATTGCTTCTACTTCACACAAGATGGTGTGTAGCCCTTCATTGTCAATGGGTTGCTAGTGAAGCACTTGGTTTAAAATCCTCCTAATCATTTGAATGATCCTTTCCAAGATACCTGCATAATGAGAACTAGCAAGAGGGTTGAAAATCCATCTTATTCACTCCCTGACTCAGTGACTGTTGCAGTTTGTTTTGGTCCATACAAGATAAGGCTTCTGTAAGTTCTCTTTCTGCAGCGACAAAATTCGTCCGATTATCTGATCTTATTGTACAGACTTGTTCACTTCTGCAGATGAATCTTTTTATTGCATTGATGTAATAATCAGTGTCAAGAGAGTAAGCCACTTCCAGGTGAACAGCACGACTTGCGAAACAAGTCAAAACCACTCCATAATGCTTTACAGTACTCCCTCCTCTCTTGACATCAGTCGAAAGAAGTCCACACCAACATTTGTGAAAGGTGGGAGATCAGTAGTAGTAGTAAACTTTATTGTCAAATATGCTAGTATGCATTACATACAGCACAGATGAAATTTCATGTTGCAAAATGGCAAATAAATACAAAATATTATGTAAGATAAAAGATACACAATTATAAACAGTATAAACAATAGTGTATAACAAGACAATAAACCGTAAATATAACTCTAATCAATGGTAATTTCAGTTTTTTTGTAAGTGAGGCCCTGTAGTGCAGATATATATAGTGCAATATAGCAGGTGGGTGGGATGTATAAACCCTGAGTTTGGTGTGTAGGTGTGTGTGTGTGGGGGGGGGGAGTGGCATGATGTCAGATGCTGGCGGGGAGGCTCCGGGGTTGTGTATGGGTGTCTGTCTGAGGTAGGAGGCAGAGCAGGGAGGGAGTTTAGTGTCCTGACTGCCTGGTGGAAAAAAACTGTCCTTGAGCCTGGTGGTTCTGGCCCGGAGACTCCGCAGTCTTTTTCCCAACGGCAGCAGGCTGAAGAGGCTGTGGGAGGAGTGAGTGGGATTGCCTGCGAGCCTGATGGCTCTGCGGGTGAGGCGGGAGTTGTAAATGTCCAGAAGGAGGGTGAGAGAGACACCAATGATCCTCTCAGCTGCTCTCACAATTTGCTGCAGAGTCTTGCGGCAGGACACGGTGCAGGCACCGTGCCACACGGTGATGCAGCTGGACAGGATGCCCTCGATGGTGCTTCTGTATAATGTGATCATGATGGGGGTCGGGGCTCTTGCTCTTCTTAGCTTGCGGAGGAAGTACTGGCGTTGGTGAGCTTTCTTCGCCAGTGATGCCGTGTTGTTGCTCCAGGACAGGTCTTCAGAGATGACCACTCCCAAGAACTTGGTGCTGCTCACCCACTCCACTGCAACACCATCGATGATAAGTGGAGCATGCTTGGTGTGCACTCTCCTGAAGTCCACAACAATCTCCTTCGTCTTCTCCACATTCAGACGGCGATTGTTGTCCTTGGGTTAGGGTTGTCCTAGACTTGATGTGCTTCATGACTAGCCGCTGGAAGCACTTCATGAGGATGGTAGTGAGTGCGACCGGGCGGTAGTCATTGAGGCAGGTGGGGGACGACTTCTTCGGGACTGGAATGATGGTGGTTGCCTTAAGGCGTTTGGTGACAACAGCCTGGCTCAACAAGGTGTTGAAGATGTCTGTGAAAACATCTGTGAGCTCCTCGGCACAGTCTCTCAAGACACAGCCAGGAATGTTGTCGGGACCCGAGGCTTTTTGTGCGTTGGCCCCTCTGAGGGATTGCCGCATGCTGTCCGTGGATAGCGTCAGCAGCTAGTCGCTGAGGGGTGGTGGGGTCTACTGTGCCGGGGTGGTGTCTGCCTCAAAGTGGGCTAAGAAGTTGTTTAACTGGTTCAGCAGAGTGGTGTAGTCACCGCAGGTCTGTGGGGAGCTCTTGTAGTCTGTGATGGTTTGTATCCCCCACCACAGGTTCCTGGTGTCTCTGCTGTCACTAAAGTGGTCGGCGATCCTCTTGGAGTCCTGTCTCTGGGCTAACCTAATGTCATGTGACAAGTTGGCTCGGGCTGTCCTCAGGCTCATCGTATCGCCAGCTTTCAAGGCAGTGTTCCGAGCCCTCAGGAGTCTTCAGACTTCCCCTGTCAACCATGGCTTCTGGTTGGCCCGGATGTAGATGGATCTGGTGACCGTGACATCGTCCATGCACTTCCTCATGTAGGAAGTGACAGTGTACGTATACTCCTGGAGGTCTGTGGTGTTGTTGTAAGTGGCTGCCTGTCTGAACATGCTCCAGTCAGTGGTGGATAAGCAGTCTTGGAGTGCCTCAGATGATCCCTCAGGCCACACCCGTACCTGCTTTTTTACTGGTTTGATGACTTTAACCAGCGGCCTGTATGCTGGCATTAGCATGATAGTGGAGTGGTCTGAGGCTCCAAGGTGGGAGAGGGCTTTGTAGGCCCCCTCGTGTGTGGTGTAAACATTGTCCAAGATATTGTTCCCACGCGTTGGAAAGTTGATGTGTCTGTGGAGTTGTGGAAACACGCTTTTGGGGTTGGCGTGGTTGAAATCCCCAGCCAGGACGAGGAAAGCATCTGGGTGGGCTGTCTGCCGCACTGATACGCTGATGGAGTTCATTCAATGCCTCACTCCTGTTGTTCTTGGAGCCAGAGGGGATATAAATTGCTACCAGCAATATGGCACTAAATTCGCTCGGCAGGTAGAAATGCCGGCATCTAATCACCATAAGCTCCACCAGAGAAGAGCAATGTTTACAGACCACAGCAGCGTCACGGCACCAGGCATCACCGGTGTTAGAGTTGTGCGAAGTAGTCTGATGTAGTCCATTTTATTATCCAGCGAGCGTACGTTGGCCAGCGTGATCATAGCAGCTTTTTGAACAACCACAAGTGCAAGACAGTCTGTAAACAACAAACATGGTGTTACATTTAATAGAGCAATGTTTACAGTTGAATATTTCATAGTTTGTTCATAGTTCATAGTTTGTGGGTTCGTATCCTGGCCCAGGCCCATATTCTGCATGGAGTTTGCATGTTCTCCCCGTGCATGCGTGGGTTTCCTCCGGGTACTCTGGCTTCCTCCCACAGTCCAAAAACATGACTGTCCGGTTAATTGATCACTCTAAATAGTCCTTAGGTGTGTGCGTGCATGGTTGTTTGTCCTGTCTGTCTCTATGTGGTCCTGTGATGGACTGGCGACCAATCCAGGGTGTACCCCGCCTCTTGCCCGTTGACAGCTGGAGATAGGCACCAGGCCCCCCGCGACCCCTTGATGTCTAAGCGGTTCAAAAAATGGAGGGATGGATGGATAGGCTAAGGGCATTTTTCAGTGTAATTGGTTAAAATAATTTAGTATATTATTACTACTACTATTCAGACAGTCACATAGGGAATATATTCAGCCAGTCCAAATAAAAATATATTTTTCACTGTAATTGAGAAAATAGATATGCTACTACCTACACAAAATCCATAGCTATGCCTCAATCCTGAAATATAAAAATGGCTGAATAAATCTTTTATATTAACTGTTCAAAACAACATTAGTATACCCATGTTAATTATTATATCATATTATTATTACTGCTACTATTATTATCATCATATACATGATCTATTAAAGGAAAAGTTACAAAATAATCATGAATATTCAAGTTTCTAGACAAATTTTCACAGTGATGATACATTCACTTAATAAATTACACAAATCTCTATGATAGTACTAAAAGTATCGGCATCGGCAATACTAGCTCTTTGGAACTCAAATTAGTTCCAGCAGGGCGCCCACTTTACGTGATAGACTGGTGACAAGTAATTTCTATGCACCAGTAAAAAACACTTGGCTTCATCGACCAGTTAAGGGAAACTTTAAATGTGTTTTTTATGCAAACATTGTGATATTGTCAAAGAATGCAAACAATTTAGTGACTTCAAAACCAATAAGGTCTATGATATTAAGTCTTTCATTAATTGTAACACCATGTTTGTTGTTTACAGACTGTCTTTCACCTGTGGTTGTTTTTGGATAGGCCGCACCAAGCGCCGTCTGAAGGACAGGATTTTAGAGCATAAGTATGCAATAAGAAAAGCAAACTTTGATAATCCAATGGCTAAACACGTTTATGAAAGTCCATAACAGCAACCCAGCTTCACTTATGGTTGAAGGCCTAGAAAGCATCCAGAAATCATTAGAGGTGGGAAAGACTTATATTACTTCTATAGAGAGATACTTTTTATATCTATCCAATGAAAGCCACTGCCTATCCAGGATTGAATGAAGACATTGATATCAGTCCTTTCTTATAGTTGTAATTTGTGAATGTCTCTTTGTCATCACTGATACAATGTGTTTTGTTTGTTTATTTTTCTGTCATAACCAGTGATGCCATCTATTGGTCATGAGTTATAAAAGCACGTTGTCTTTGTTCTACCTACCCAGTTGAAACTCATTATCCTATTTAAGCATAATTTTTGTGTTGTGTGTTACACCCTGATGAATTTAGTTGCCGATACGCGTGGGATGTAAACCAGAGTTTTTAGCATTTTCCATATGATATAGCCATTTAAAATTAAGGCTTTATAAGTTTAAAGAAGAGTGCCTAGGACTTTTCCTTTTTGCTTGCCCTGGATTTACTTGGTGTCGGATCGATACTAAATTTTGCAGTATTGTACTGCACTAAATTAAAATTAAATTTCAGGACAAATTAATAATATATAACACTGCCAGAAACGTCTTATCATATATAAATCTATCCCAGAAATTGAAAGCTGTGAAACAGCATGATAGCAACAACTGTTTAAAGATGTTATGCTGAGTTATTGACCATGTAATGTCTGATCAACAAGTGAGAAGGCTGACATCAACATTGATCTTTTAACATAGATAAATGGCCTGAATAGATTATCACAGTGGAATTATTCCCTTTAAATGACGTCTTCACTCACGGTGCCAAAGATGACACCAACAAATAAAGTTCACTATTCCAACACTGAACAGAGCAATAACAACAACCAACACAAACCCCACATTAAAATTGCAGCAAATGCCCCAAATAGAACAAAATAACCGAAAACATGGATACCCATAATATACCTCGCACACTGCAGGTCACGCAGGTCTCTTATAAAACGAAAAAAAATAAGTTATGTCTACTAAACCTGATAAGTAGAATTGATCTTTCAGCTAAATAGTACAATCAACTAATATTGTTGAATAATGACAGCAGGTTTTTTACAAAACTTAACAGTATGAGTAGTGATCCCTCAGTCTGACTATAATAAATAAATCTGGGTTTACAGTGCACCAAGTATTTTCAGTTCAGCGCAGAGCCCAGTTCATTTAAGAACTGGGCTCTGCGCTCCTTGTTACAAATACCGTTGTAGACTCTTTCTGAGGTTTTTCTTCTCAAGCCTCGCAAACGGCTCCTATATGACACACAGTCGGTTTATTACAGTAGATTTAAAATGGTGACAAAGTCTCTATTGGGGATTCGTTTTTACTACTGTCACTTATACTTCCCAAAACCAACACGGATAATTTTAATATTTATGATAATCCGCTTCAGTCACGTTGTTACTTAACTGCACATATGACTAAAGGGAGTTGTTAGTGTTCGCTCTGCATGCTGCTGCTACAGTTTTCACAGGTACAGTACGGTTTTTTTTAAAGACAAATAAACATTTGATAGATATTTAATCTAACGCACCAGTTAAGATATAAATTTATGCCATTTATTTATACAAATCTAAGTTTTAGCAAGGAAATATACAGGTTTGAGGTTATAAAAACCTTTTACATATAACTTTTCAACACAAAGCCATGACTAGGCATACATTAAGCTAATGAAGGAAGGGGGGAGGAAACACATTTTTGTCATTGCTTATTTTCACAGTTCAACTCATTACTAACAACAAATATGCCTTAGACTGTTTTTCCTCACCTCTCCCGCTTTCTCTCTACAACACGTAACGTAATAGGCTGAGCTGCTGCGTGTATGTTAATCGTGGCTCAACCCCCATAGACCGGAGCATTAAGACATGATTTGACAAATCTGGCGCCATCTGCTGGATAAGTAGCTCAATTGCATAATTTGCTGTCTCCCTCTCCAAAAATAAATAAATAAAAATTATCTGCATTTTTTTTACCGATAGCTGATAATATGCATGACCCCCATATCGGCCGATATATCGGTCAGGCCCTAGTCAAAACTTCTCCATTTCGAAGCTCAACCACCACAGTAGAGGGTGAAAATTATTCGGGATTCCCACGGGTCACGAGATTCCTGCAGGATTCCCGCGGGACAGGAGTCAATTTCACTGTTGGTAACGTGATCGGGACGGGACAGGAAATAATCCACGGGATCGGACGGGAGCCCGGAAATTATATATATATTTTTTTCTTTATTTTTACATTTATCTTGTCAGATATTAGGGAATTAGCTTTAAAAAATGACGCAGCGATGCAGTGCCAATGTGTGTGGTTATTAGCTCCGCTGCAAAATGCAATTCCATCGGATCTACTACACTGCACGCACCAAAACTGAAAGTGCTACGTTGTTGCTACACCACCTGGATAAACTGGTAAGCATATGATATCCGACTGAAAATGCGTGTATCTTAATAGTTTGGAAGTCAGACAAGTCGAGTCCATTCATTACGTGGTAAGGTGGCCAAACAACGAGAATACAGGATATGGTTAAAGATGGCAGATAAAGCTAAATAGATTATCTTTCATACTGTGCAAGGCTATGGTTTAAAGGGGGCTGGGGAGCGAGCACCAAAGGAGGTAAATTACTAATCTATGGGATTCGGTAAAAAAAAAAAGTTTTTGAAAATAAAGTGCTCTTCATTTCAATGTTCTTAGAATAAAACACTCTTACTTTATTGAGCTTGTTCCAACTAAAGTTGATACAGCACTTTCCTATAGTTCCATTTATTAACCCAGGTTGTTCCAACACATCTTTCAAATATACTGCTTAATCATTCACTTGTTAAACACGATACGGGCTGACGTGTTCTACTTTCCTGGTTCTAGTGAGAACACGAGCAGCAGCATTCTGGATCAGCTGCAGCTGTCTGATTGATTTTTTAGGTAGACCTGTGAAGATACTGTTACAGTAATCAAGGCGGTTAGAGATAAACGCATGGTCTCCTAGGTCTCCTTTCTAGGTCTCCTTGTGTCATCATTCCTTTAATCCTAGAAATGTTCCTCAGGTGAAAGAAAGCTGACCTTGTTATTGCCTTTATGTGACCCTGGAGGTTCAGGTCTGAGTCCATTATTACACCTAGATTATGGGCCTGGTTGGTAGTTTCTAGTTGGACCAACTGAAGCTGTGTAATGATATTTAATTAATCTTTTTTGGGTCCAAAGATAAGTACTTCAGTAATAATAAACCTGATCCACCAGCCATTCACCCTTCTCCACGGTCCTAGCCAGCTCGTTTAAAGGAAGAACAAAGCAACCACCTCCTTTGCTGGCAGAGGACGGCCCGGGTTTCTGGGAGAAAAACGCTTCAAGGAACTCAAAGACCACCAGGTGAATCCTAAAAAGTAATAAACGAAATACTGTGTGATACTCAAAAGCTGACGAAACCCCCTCTGAGTTTCAGACTGTTGACCGCTAAGAAACGGGAGCTGAAGGTCACATGTGCCGAGAGCTGAACCAGCCTGAATCTGCATTCAGCCGCCGCCACAGAGCTGATAAGAGGTGAATATCAAACTGGAGCGCTCCAGAAAGGTACTGAAAGCTATGCAGCCAGCCAGAGGGAGCCAGAGCCAGGCGCTCCCCCTGAACTAATTTAGCTTTCCTTCCAGCATCTGCAAATCAAGCATTGGTCCTTTAAAGCATCCAGATTCCTCCAAAAGCAGAACATCAGATTTTATGGTTTGTATTTCTTATTACATCTTATCCATTTGTGTTCTTTTATTTTGAGTTATTAATTTACTTTGATCAGTAGTGTGTTAGTTACTAGCTTAAGTGATTAAATCTTTGTCTTTTCCTTCTTTTGTAAATCAACTTTTGTATTTTGGAAAGTCACTGTTGTCATTTTTCTTCCACACACATATGGCAAGGTATTATGTTCAATATACGGTAAATAATTCATTCCTTCATAATTTTCACCTCACCCCCAGGTGGGCAGGTGGTAGACTATTAGAGACTGATATATACAGCTATTAAAATAGTTCCTGATAACAGGTGGTGCCTCGAAAATAATAATTTTCGATAAATGAATAATCTGATTGACTGCCATAAGAAGTCCTTTAACTATTAATAGTTAAATAAATTCCTGTAATTGAGGTAGGATTTGAACCAGTCAAGTGCCGTACCAGAGAGTCCGACCCAGCTCTCTGGACATTCCAGTAATATATCATGATCATCAGTGTCTAACGCCACACTGAAGTCTGATAGTACCAGTACTGTGGTTTTACACCAGTCAGTATTTGTATGGATGTCATTGAAGACTTTGACGAGGACTATGAAAACCAGACTGATAAATAGCAAAGCGGGTGTTCATTGTTAACACTCTGTTTAACTGTTTTTTTCAACAATTTTACCGATAAATGGGAGATTAGAGATTGTTATGTTTGTTTTTTGCAAATTCATTGCAGTCCCTGATGGAGTTTAGTTCAGGGGCTACTGTCACAGGAGGAGTAGTTAGTTTCTCCACTGTAGCAAATAATGTCCTTGCATTATTGTTGTTTCTGTGAATAATCTCAGAGAAGAATGGTTCCCTTGCATCCTTCAAGGTTAATTGATATTTGTTCAGTCTCTCTTTATATCATCTAAGGTCCAAAAGATCACTTGTGGTGTGCCCCAGGGTTCAGTTTTAGGGCCAGTGCTTTTTAACCTGTATATGCTCCCTCTTGGCAGTGTTATCAGGAGACATGGAGATGGCTTTCACAGTTATGCTGATGATACACAGTTGTACATCTCCATGTCTCCTGATGACACACGGCCAATGGATGCACTTTTTAACTGCATTTTAGACATTAAATCCTGGATGGCAGAAAACTTTCTCCAGCTCAACCAGGAAAAAACTGAGGTTTTAGTTATCGGTCCTGAGGCTCAGAGAGAGAAACTTTTACCAAAACTACAAGCATTGTCTTTTAATCGTTCTTTACAAGTGAAGAACCTGGGTGTGATTTATGACCAGATACCAGTGGATCGCTTCTCCATGGAGACTTCTTTTTACTCATGACAGTTTTAACCTGAAGTGGTGCAATCTTATCCATCATGTCTGAGATTTTGGATTGGAGGGTTGGAGTGTGCATCAGTTTAAAATTTTCAGCCGAGTTTTCTTTGAGGAAGAGTTTTTTAATAGTGGTCTTACTGTGATTAGGAATTTTGGTAAAGATGGTCCTTTCAAATGAGATGCAGAAATGGTCAGATAATGCAATATTAGCTAGAGTGATGTCAGAGATATTTAAGTCTTTGCTAATAAGTAAATCCAGAGTGTGTCCTCGATTGTGCATTGATTCTTTAATATGCTGGGCTAGGTCGAAATTATAGAGGTTGTCATTTAATGCTTTAATACTCTAAAGACTGTACACATATTTTCTTAATTAAAAGATGATTACAACTTACTTGATTTTTCACAGAAAATTCAGAGTTACCATGACCAGCATTGGCACTGCTCATGTTTAGGTAAAGTTTTCAATAGTATTTTCGGGCTTGTCTTTCTTCCTTTTCCTTGTGTATTTTAACGGCGTTTGGCATCCAATGTTTAGGTGCATTACCGCCCCTACTGCTCCGGAGTGTGGATCAGAGATTAGATTTTCTTGATTAATCCTGTCTCTATAAGGTGATTTAAGAAAATGTTACGGCTATCATATTTCATTAATCTACTCCTTCTTTCCTTAACCCTTCTATCAACTGAGATCCCTGCTGATCATATGTTTTGCAACTAAAAAGAACATGTGAAATATCTTCCTCCACCTGACACTGTTCACACAACCCTGTTAGGTGTTTACCCATAAATTTAGGGGAGCTGTTTAAAAAAGTATGACCAAAAATAATCCCATTAACTGCTGTTTCTTCTTTCCTTGTGAAGCTCACATTTGGAATAAATTTTTTAACATCATCTATTATACCATACACAAACGTCGCTCGAGTTTCACCTCTCCATCATCCCTGCCATTATTGCTTATTGATTGCTTATTGCAGTATTGATCCAAACAACTGATTTTCCCTAATTTTTACCTAATTTAACGTTAACATCAATAGTATCTTTTTTCAATGCTTGTTTGTCTATTTTATCAGCCAATCCATTACCTCTTAAAACCCAGATGACTTAGGACCCACATGAAATTAATAAAATTACACTTCTGAATAATTCTTGAATAAAAATCCAATATTCTAAACAGAATATCTGATCAACTATAAGCACACAGTCTACCTGCTTCCTGAAGTGGGGAGGAGATTGGGGGTACAGCAAGAGCAGTGATGACAAGGAAAGTGTGCGCAAGTGTAAGGGTGTGAGTCAGTGTGTGCATGTGTGTGCATCAGTAGTCAGTAGCCCATGAACTCCACACAGCTCAATCCCACACTCTGTTCACCTATGATGTAATTTGCGTCCTTGGAGAGGTGAGCCAGCTCATAGTTGAAGGTGTGGGGGTAGGGTGGTGGTGGTGGGGGGGACTATTATAAGGATGATAAGTCTATTAAAAAAAACATGGACATATAAAAACTATGCATAATGTCTGTCTTGATGGCATAAATCAGAAATAATGCTGTTAGTTTGGTATATAGACATCCATCCATCCATTTTCTGAACCGCTTAGTCCTCCAGGGGTCGCGGGGGGGCTGGTGCCTATCTCCAGCTGTCAACGGGCGAGAGGCGGGGTCTAACCTGGACAGGTCGCCAGTCCATCACAGGGTATATAAACAAATTTTATGAAAATTTGATGTTTTTCTTGGTGGCCCAATTTACCTTAAAACACTAAGGTCAAAATGGGCCACATGGTTTCACCTAAAATGTGTGTGTGCGTACACCAGGGATGTCCAAAGTGTGGCCTGGGGGCCATTTAAGGCCCTAGCACTGATTTTGCACGGCCCTTGACCACCATTTAAGATCGGTACATTCTGCAATTGGCATCACAACACAAATGTTTGATAAACATGGAGACTTTCTTTTTTGTTGACAAATTAAAAGAATTAGAAAATGATTCATGGCACAAAACAAATTATTCATCTTTTAACAATCATTTTGTTTGCTTTCTTTTTCATTTCATTGCATAAACAGCTAATGCAGGAGCAGATGTAGAGACAACCAAACACTGCTAAAAATAACACATCATTTCAAAGCAACACTGACCCAAACGCTGTTTTTACTGCTAGGAAAAAAACAACAGATTTTTGCTTTAAAATTACCCCCTCTAAAATGTTTGAAAATGTAATGATTTCTTTGAAAAAGGCAAACCTTAAAAGCCCCGTGTTCAACAATCCTTTACAAATCCCTTTTCTACAAGAATGGCTGCTTTATTTGTTTCATTAAAATATTAAATGTTTAATTTTATTGTTAAGCAAGTAAAAAAACAACAACACATATTTGCCCATGGGCACTTTCGACTTAATGATTTTGGCCCTTGAAGCAAGAAGTTTGGACATGCCTTAGGTACACACACACCCACACCGACCGACACACATGCACAAGTCGCACAGTCCTTAAATGTTATGTGGCTTTATAAGCAATTGTGTTTTTGAAAATTGATGATAAATTACTATTTCCTTTTGCAGTTTGACTGGCTCATTGTACCTGAAACAGCTGGCCAGCTTTACCTGAAACTATGCAAAAAAAGTAGGCACAGCTGATGTTTCAAGAACTGTAGGGCCTAAATAATTATATTGTATGACCTAATTTCAACACAAAAATATAAATAACAGTCATTATTAATCATAAAAACACATGGAAAAGGCATCTATGGTATTATATTATTGTCCAAAGCCATTTATCAAAAAGTGGACCAATTTAGCTGATGTCAACCTACTAAAAAAGCAGACAATAGATCAACTATCTCCTTTTCCTTAAGATTTAATACATGTAGAACTATACAGGGTGGTTTTAATAATCAGGGTGACATTACTGAAACATATTTTGACAAACCAAACTTATACTGACTAATACCCATCTCCTGAACATACTTCCAGCTATAAGAAACAAAACTGTTTCCCATGACCCCATCTTCCCAATATGTCTGTAAAGCGTTATTAGGGTGCTGTTGTTCCTGGCCTTTTAAATTAATCCAGTAATTTACAGTTGATTGTTTCCTCTTCAAATTAAGATGTATCTCTTTAGATAAAACTTGTAAATCTGGAATTGGAGTTTATCTAACTGCTCCAGAACTCAATCTCAGAGCCTGGGCTTGTATCAGATCAAGCTTCTCCAGCTGGGTTTTCGAAGCTGTTCCATTTAAAATGCATCCTTCCATATCATGTCTTATCTTTTTTTCTACATCGAAAATTACAGCTATCACTGTTTTTTTATTTTTTTTAGCCTTTTTAATTTCATTTTATAATCCTACAACTGGAACCATAGTTCCTCCTCCTTACCTAAATCCACTTTGGAATTTATATATAAAACCATTCTTTTCAACAAAATAACATTTTTTTCTATTACTGTACATGGCATTTGCTGCTGTGGCTTTAAGAGGCCGCCGGTCAGCGCTCTGATGACGTCTCTCCATCTGGGCGGGGCGTAGAGGGGCGGGGCTGAAAGCTTCCTGATTCCAGCAGAACAGCGCGAGATCCCACGGAACTGTCACGAGCGATGTCGGCTGCAGAGTGGAAGCAGAAGTGTGAGGCGGAGTGGGGTCTACAGGGCGCCCCGATGCCCGACGCCGTGGACTGGAAGTCTGTGTATGAAGCCAAGCCGCTGGGACGGAACCTGCTGAAGAACCCCGCTCCTCTCGGTACCTCATCACTGCCACACTCACGTTCTGCCCTCCCTGTCATTATTTCACAGCGGACTACAGGACTGGAGACGTAAAACTAGCAATAGTAAAAGTTCTGTAAAGTTACTGATGCGAAGTTGGCTTGGAGTTTCGTGCTGACTCAGATATGACTGGAAGAGAGCAGCCACCTTCCACCGGAGAACCTGTCAACTTTTCCTGACTGCTGTTCATGATCACAGATCCCACTGGAATTGATTTTCTGTAAAGGCCATCCATTAGTAGCTGATAGATGAAGGGATTACTGCCCTCAGTTAGTTCCTTCTTCCTCTTTTTTTAAACTTCTTGAGTTACTTGGTAATAAACCGGAGGCTGTATGAGGACAGATGGAATTAAAACAGCAGGATTTGAGACTTGGGTTGTAACAAGTGGTAGAGTTGTACTAAAGTAAGAGTAGCACTGTTTCAACATGTTTTTACTAAAGTAAAAGTAAAAAGTAGCCGTCTGAGAAATTACTCAAGTAAGAGTAAAAAAAAGTATTTGATTAAAAGGTTACTTAAATGCTGAGTAACTATTTAATCATAACGTTTGATTAAAAATTATGTTGTTCGTTTAACAAAGATATTATGTGAAAATTCTGATGTTTCAAAGACCACAGTATGCAAATAATGTATTTACGGAATAAAAATTTGTGTATAAGAAACATAAAATTAAATAATTTATTTTTAATAAAAACTTATGATACTAAAGTAATGTATAGAACAGGGTAAAGTACTTTTATTGACGATGTACGGGGTTTACCATATTTTCATTATTTCTAAACGGCACAACAGGCTCAGCAGATGGAAAATAACCTTAGAACAGCAAAGCTTATGTACAAACAAGAGGTTTAATTTTTTGGTTTTGGTTAAATTTCATTCACTAAATTTAAATTTACTTAAGTTTGGTAGTGTCCAGAAATTTTACTCAAGTATTGATATTTCATTATAGTATTACTCAAGTAAAAGTACTATGCAGTAAAAATACTCAGAAGCACATTTCCCCCCAACACTTACTTAAGTAAATGTAACTGAGTAAATGTAACTAGTTACTACCCACCTCTGATTATAATGCTGCTGTAATAATGTGGTAACAAAGTGCACGAGTAGGTGTGAGTAAGATATTTGTTTTAAAGACTAGAAGTTAAAAGGTTCCTCATTTTAAAGATGGGGTGTGTCATGGATGATCCTGACTAAGGCCTGTAGTTTATGCACACCCAGTGATCCTTCCAAAAAGGGACTGGATTGTTTTGTTTAGTGATATTTGCATTGGGGTTTCAGAGGTCATAGTGATGGATTGTCCTTAAATCTTGCTCCAGGGTTAAGTAAGGAAAACCCTCCACCTGAGCCTGAGCTACCAGATGTGCCTCCAGGTGGACCTCCTCGCTTTCAGCCTGATGGTGAGCCTCCTTTTCTAAAACAAACACACAAAAAACTGTAAAGCTTAGTGCAGTCTGACTAATCCCTGGAATCTCAGGTGACTTTACTGGTTGGACCACAAGCACAGAGATCCTGCCTTATGACACCAGCGGTATCCCAGAGGGAGTGGTGATCTGTGCCTTGCCTCAGAATAGGTGGGTTTTGCTTTACACAACAATGATTATCTTTGTATGTAACTATGCACATTACTATTAAAACTAAGCTGTGATTTTAGTTAAAGTGGACATGCTATTTTTTATAAATTCTTCCTTTTTAAACCCAAATCATTCAGTTGTGGTCTATATAAAGTGGAACTGCAGTTCTTAGGTCTGAATTCATCATTATTGTAGTTCTACAGGTTCCTCTTCTCCCCCTGTCCTGAGACTGTCTCTAAGGCTACGTCCACACTAAACCGATAAGGTTATACGGGGAGTTAGACGCCTAATATTATCCACTCAGCACGAGCATTTACGCCCCGTTTAAGGTCCCATGATTGCGCAATCCCATACCGACCTGTGCATATACTGGGCATGCGCGAAAAGACGCACGAAACACGCGTATAATCTACGTGACGCCAGCGCCTACATAATATATACAAGAAGCTCTACAGCACAGTACATATCTGCTTGTCCCGTTAACCGAAGAGAATATTAGCTGCTCAGAAGAAGAGAGAGTTTTTGGTGTGGACAGACGACGAGATCGATTTATTACTCGTCGCTGTTGTCTTTGTCTGTAGTGTCGTATTGTTATTGACGCAGCATTCATTGACGCCACTTCCTTTCATTATCCGGGGAAGCTGTCCACACTAGCTCGTTTAGCCGTTGAATTAAGATTTACACGGCTCTCTTACCCGGCTAATAGTTATCCGGCCACAGACCTTAAACGACGCCGGGTTAGTGTGGACGATAGGGGGGTGTAGACTAAATAGTTATACGTTTAAGGCATTATCCGGCTTAGTGTGGACGTGGCCTAAGTTATGTCTGACTAACACGACGCGCCCCATAGAGTCTGAGTGCTCTCCCTGTGTTCCCAAGCATACAAAGCAGTTTTTATCTCACCTCCCTAATTACACAACGAACAGATAAGAGGTCTCGTGCTGAAGTCAAAGTCTAACATGGCTGCAGTTTGTTACTCAGGCGCATCTTCTCATGAACATTCTAAACAAAACTAGTTTTCCATACTTAACACCACACTAAGCATAAGCTAAAATATATAAGCCTTAAATATAATTCCTTCAGATATTAACAGTAGGATAATATTTTTGATTAATATGGCACTTGATTATCTGATTAATATGTCACTTGTCCCACACAAAACAATGGCTAAGAGGGAATAAATTCTATCATCAATTCATTTCTATCATCAAAAGGAACTGACCCCTAAATAAAAGTATTTCATCAAATCCTTCTCTATGCTGCCGGAGGTTACTAAAGCTCTCATCCTTCACACAAACAAAAATACTTTCTGCACAGATGATGGTTAAACACCCTAAAAATAAAACTTAACCAGCCACTCTGCATATGTTCTGGTGCTGGAGGATGGTTTAAAGACCATGTGGGTAAGTAATCCAACAACTAACTAAAAACTCACAGCAAGAAATAAAGATGGCAAATTCACTCACTGTTCAGCCAGAAGTAAATGGGTGTTTCTCAATGTCGAGGCGCCTCGCCTACCCAGGCACTACCTGGGTAGGCGAGGCGCCTTGCTTACGAGGTTACTGTCCTTCCTTGGTCAAAAAAACGGTTTGGAACAGACTTGCCTTACGTGACCGCGGCTGCCGGCTTACGTCCTCTGTTTACGTCCCGCCCATCATAGTAGCATTGTAGCGTAGTAATATTACTTCAACCATGGAAATGGAAATGTATAAGAAGAGTTTTACTTTTTTTTTATATGTCGGTTAAATCAAATGTGCAAACGAATTAGTACCTGGTAGCCACGGAAGCTACAACTACTAAGCAACTAACCAACCATATATAACTGCGTTGGATCTAAAAAATAATAATTAAAAAATAAAACAAACATTTTAGATATAAGCCCGATGGTTAAAATTCGTTGACTTACATTTAAAATAGAAATTTCCCCCCGAAGTAGCTGCTGCTAGCTCCTACCGCACTGTATTCTGGGAAATTTTTGACCGAGAGAAGGCATCAAGGCACGTCTAATGTATCCTTGGTAAGTTAGCTAAACGGCTAACAAACGAAGGACAGATTCCTCGGTAGATCATGAACACTGGAACACGCCTTGGCGGTCCCTGATGACGTATCTCCTAGGCAACCGGCATCAAGGCGAGGTTCTTGGCCATTGAGAAACATGTCTTTGTTTAGCAGTTCCTGTGATGTAATAGCTAAATAAAATGAATGGGATAATAGAAAAAAATGAACAGTCTAAAAAATATGACCTAAACAGGATATTAAAATATCTCCACAACTCATTTATCCTCGTTTACATTCCTACAGACTGTAAATGCACAAGACACTGCATTTAAGGGCTAAAAAAGTAGAATTTTCATGACATGTCCTCTTTAAAAGAGCACTACACAGGTTTCCCTGCAGCGTGGTTTAACATCAGGGTTAAAATGTGTTCTCCACCTGCTGTCTTGTTCTCAGCTGGTTCACCTTGGAGCAGGTTGTGGACCTGAAGGCAGAGGGACTGTGGGATGAGCTGCTGGATACTTTCCAGCCTGAAATAGTCATCCAAGATTGGTAGGTCACTGAGCACTCACCTCCATCCTCATTCCACCTAAGCAATTCTCTGACCTTTCATTACTGGTGCCGTCTAAACAACAACACTCTCCAAGGACCAAATGACAGACATTAAAATACATAATACAGGCACAGACAGCAAGAAATGTACCATAGGATCCTGATGAATCCTCTAAGTGGGGGTGGGGGGAAAGACGTAAACAGTGTAGTGGACGTACGTGTCATTTCCCCCAACAAAGTCCTTTTTGCAAGAGGGCTGACAAAACAGCAGAACTCCTCCCAGTGTTTTGTTTGTAATTCTGTAATTCTAAGTTTAAAAGACGAAGCTGAATAGAAAATAGAAGCAAAACCAAAAGAGTATGAAGCAGCCTTAGATGTTCAGCTGTCCCTTTCTATAATGTGGTTCACTCTGTGTTTCTACAATTTAAAATGGTTTCTCTACAGAGTACTAACACTCATTGGGCTTGATAACGTTGAGGAAACCTTGGTTTATGTACCTGATATGAAGTGGTCTTCACATAAGCATAAACCTTTCCTCGTGGGGCTCCCACATCTTCGTTTTAGCTAATCGTTAGGGCATTTCACTGCAATAATCCAGTGCTTCTCAGATAGTTATGGGTGCCCCAGTCACTAAGGGTCACAGTAGGGTCACAGTAGATCTCAAACTTATCAACAGGCTGCCTGTTCAGCCCAGCAGAAGAAGCTCGTACAGAGAGAGAGAGAGCTGATTGACAGACTCCACGGTGTGGGAAAGGGAGATGGACTGACGGTAACAACAAAAAATGGACTAAACAATTAAACTCTGTTCCCCTAGTGATCTGGCAGCTCCCGCAAGACTGACTATTTGCTGTTGCAAGGAGGTCGGTCCGCCTCTCCATGTAGACAGACTAAACCTGCCCGCCATAGCGAGAAAACTCACAGAAACACAAATCCCCCCCCCCCCCAAAAAAAAAAGACAAAAAAGTGTACGCCTAGCTTGAGGGTCAGAGATGTTTATGAATCGATAGAACAATCCTCCTATAAGTTCTGTAAGCTCACGGTGACGACCAGTGATGGAGAAGGGTTGCATTAGAAAGTAGAAGAAACAAAACTGTTTGGGAATTTAAACACAAACGAAGCGCAGCAGAAATAGTACTAAACAAAAACACAGCCTGGAGTCTGGGAAGGAGTAGGAAATAAAAATGAACACAGGTTTTGATAAATATGGAAGTAATACCAATATTTAGCTACTAATTCCAGGTCTCTATAAAACTTGATTGGTGGTGAGAGATTTTCTTTTTTATAATATGAAAAATATGTGATTCTCAGTTTTGCACATGAGATGTTTTAATTCTTTAAAAATGACGGGGAAGTGCCTAAACCACAGCAATGTTAGATTTGTGAAAATAGTTGTGAATAAAAGTAAATGTGGATCTCTTTTGTTATTCATCTGTTAAATTGTTTTCAGTCACCATAATTACACACTTTTTGGTTTAATAGAAAATAACTAGAATGGAAAAAATAGAATTCAGAAAAATCTAAATGGTAAAAGTGGAACTTTTGAAGTAAAACATGTCTAACATAATTCAATGGAATTCACATGGTTGCAGAGTTGAAAAGAAAAACAGTGAAGGTGATAGAAGATGTTATGTAGTCTCCCTTTTTTAAAGTGATAGGCTGTTGAAGCTGACAGGGAACCAATGTTGGGGGAGCATGGCAGAAAATAATTAAGAAGCATTGCAATAATCCAACGTTTCTGCGTTCTGGATCCATGGGAATCTTGTTGAACGTTCTTCCCTTATCTCGTCCACGTCTGTTACGGTATCCTGGAGCACAACTAGTATCCACCATGTTGACGGTTTCTAAGTTTGGGTTAGCCGCATATACAGTAATTATAACCATAATATAACTGCCTGCCACTATGGTGCTGATTCGATTTGAACTGCTGAATGCTGGGAGAAGTGACGTCATCTCCCATAGCTCTATAGACTGTAGCATACATGTTATGTGTCTTAAGTTATTCACTTATTGCTGTGCCTGTCTGCCTTTATCTGTAGTTTCTTCTCCCATCACTCAGTCTTCTCCTATCATTGGTTCTGTCATAGTCCATCCATTTGGCTCTGTCAGTAATACCATAATGATGATGAGTATATATGGTAAAGCAAGACTTTACTTATTATTTCATTTATTATGGTTTCAATGAGGCTATCTTATTCACCCCTTTTGAATTTGCTTCTATCTTCTATCTTCTATTATGATAGTATTATGATAGTTGGAATTAAAGTACCTTTTGTATGATGTATTATCTATCACACTTTGTTAGAATAAATGTTACCAGGTCACATGCCTAATGATGGTGCTACGCCTACGGCTCCTGCAGGCTCCTCACTCTTTACATCATCTCTCCTGCCCACTACAAAATCATGACATCCAAATTAAGTGTCAATAATATGACTATTGTTGATTAATACAAAAAAACAAACTAAATGTCATTATGTAAACGAATGGGCTCTATCTAGTTATGGTGTATCTGGAGTATTACAAAACTGTATACTTGATTAGCATTTTCTAGCAGAAAAAAACTGATCTAGGCTAATAACTATTACTGTACCTTCTCTGTAATTTAAAAATGATTCAGTCCCTTTGTATTAGTCATTTTGAATGTATTTCTTTAGTCCAGGTATTTAATAACTGGATTGCTACAAACAGGACAGCTACAAAAAATATGCAGAAGCCTGTTTGCCTTGGTAATCATTTAATTATACAAAGATAATCTCCTACCCTTGGCCTCACGCTAGAAAAAGCTGAAGAGTTGCAACTTTTTTTCAGAATTTTCTATGAATTTTCTGATTCATTGGTTTCTATATGCATTTTTACTGCTGATTGTAAGATATGTTTCACTTTGGCCACTTTGGCGTTGTGCTTTTTTTTGCATATGCATTTGTACAAAGCAGCCTCGTTAGAAGAGGGGAGTGGCTACCTGCTCACATAGGAACATACTGACTATGGCAAGCTATAGTATGGCAAGGTGTTCATATACGCTTTTACGTTTTAGACACCAATGGCTCGCCCTGACTGACTGTAACCTTACACCAAGTCAAGTCAGCAGCTGCATTGATCAGATGAGAGCACAGCTGTCTGTTGTGATTGAGAGAGCGGTGAGCCTGTTGCTGAGTACTGAATCAGCAGACTTAAAACTAAATCTATTGGCGATGCCACTGGTGTTGCTCTAACACATGTAACCCCATCAAAACGGTTTATGGATGTAGCAATAAAGGAAATAGAACAGGTTAGAGGATGCTTATACTTTGAAAGGGATTAAGATGAGGAGTATCAGGATAGTATGTTGTTGGCATGATTCTGTTGGACATCTTGTCACAGTTCTGTTCTCCAAATGTTTTCAGCACACTGTGCAAATGCTCTTACACAGACCTGCTGCCAGTGTTTCACAAGCTCTGTACTGGTGGCATCATGTTTCTGCAGCGGAGCCTTTCACGTATGTTTCAGATTTCTGAAGCAGTTTAAGGAATGTGAGACCACTTTGCTCCAAAGCAGGATGTAAAGACTGTCACTTTAAGCTGACTTTTTAACTCAACCAGCAACCAGTTCCTTAAACACAACGATTTACCAATAGCTTGTGAGCTACAAGTCAATAACAGTCAGATGTGGTGTTATTTCATCAGGTATGAGGAAAGCCAGCTGCATGAGTCCATCTATGAGCTGCATGTAAAGCTGCTGGGCACAGACAAAACGACAGTGCTGTCAGAGCACACAGTTAAGCCCACAGAGGACCTGAGTGTTTACTCCCATAACTGGAAGGAGGTAGGTTTTCTGAGTCCTTCTGATTGCTACATTCATCTGCCTGGCTCTGAATTTCTCACTATCTGTTTTGGCCTGCAGGTGTCTCATGTGTTCTCTAAATATGGGCCTGGTGTGAGATACGTCCACTTCCAGCACAGACTGAAGAACAGCTTCCTTAATGATTTCTTTCCCACACGCTTCACTGGCAGCTCTGTGATTGTAAAACCAGTCAAGACCAGTTCAAAGGTCTGAACCCCTAATGGAAACATTGTTAAGTCTGGCAATCGAACCAGTCCGACCAATAAATGCTTCCTGTTAGAGAGGCTAAAACCAGAACATAATAAAGTGTTGGCCTATGCTAATCAGTCTTCTTATTGACTTCTTATTTTATATTATCTTTAGTCTGAAATCATTTTGGATTGATTGATTGATTGATCTTAAAATGTTCTTAAGATGGTTTCTTACCATTTTCTTGTGAAAAGAGATTAGAGCTGACACCTGCATGAACCAGATGTAGAGGGCGGTACACTAACCACACATTAAGCACATTGAAAGTTTGGTTTATTGGAGACTTTTACATGCAGGAAACCAAAACCATTTGTTTCAAATCCAAACCAGATGAGGCTGATAATCATCACATGTTTTTCATTCTTTCAGTTTAGTTTAACTTCACCATCTCAAGGAGCTCTACAAACAGCTCCATTTAATACGGAGTTATATGGAATATAGTTCAAATTCAGGTCAGTTCAATTCATAGCATTGCAATCCATAATGTCATAATGTCCATTTATGGGAATGACCTTCCTTTTACTTTTGATCCGGTACAAACATAGTTGATAACAGAATGGCAATTGGTAAAAAAAAGTTAGAGTCCAAAATTAACAGATATAGATTTACATTTATTTTTCAAAATGATTCTATTCAGCAAAGACGGTTGTTTCTAATAAACAAACATATCAAAAGATAATAGCAATTTTTATTACATTTTAATTTAAAATGATGCATCAAAAACCGTTTTTACATTGCTTATTATAGACATATATATATATATATATAGACATATATATATATATATATATATATGTATGTTAGTATGTATGTATATTTTAGGGATGCACCAATACGATACTGGTATTGGGTATCGGCCCCGATGCCGTTCTTCTGTACTGTATCAGTATCAGTTAAAGTTAACCGATACCATGAACAAATACTTAAAATGTGGAAACTCTGAAATAATTTCACAGAATGTGTTTATTTTTCACTTGAAATGTTAGTTTTGTGGTCATTTTCATCAATATTTGTTCTTTATATATTCACCATAAGTTGTAACAAGCAGAGAAGAAAATAAAACCTGTCTTCCACTTCATTGCATTTTTTTGTGTGTGGTAGAAGTATCAGTACTCAGTATCGGCAAATACTCATATCGCTATTGTATCTGTTTGAAAAAAGTGGGATCGAAGTGCACCGAAATGAAAACTCTTGGCCGAAACCGAAAACCGAAAATGAAGAAAACTAAGGCCGAAAACTGAAACACCGAAAGAAATGATTGTCAATTATTAGAAAACATAGAATTTATGGCTATGATGCTCACTAACCTCACTTAAATCAAGGCATTGCAATAAATCAGTTACATAACTATGAAGATATTTATTTAGCACTGACATAACCAACAATGCACAATATAAATTAAAATAATAAAGTTTCGGCTGTGTTGTTTCGGTGATTTAGGTCTTTCGGCCGAAAACCAAAATATGCACTTTTGGGTCATTTTCGGCCGAAACGTTTCTGTGACCGAATTTTCGGTGCATCCCTAATATATATATATAATCTGTGGATCTAAATACTTATTGCCATGTGATAGTTTTTCTTTATTAAATTTGCAAAAATGTCTACATTTCTGGGGGTTTGTCTTTCAAGATGGAATGTATATTACTGAGAAATAAAATTAACTTTTTAATATTAGCAAATGGCTGCAGTGAAACAAAGAGAGAACAATTTAAAAGGGTCTGAATACTTTCTGTACCCACTGTATTTAATCTGCTGCTGTGTGGTATATTTTGAATTCTGCTGGTAAACTTAATTTGAAGGGGTTGTTGAATAATTTCAGAGTCAACTGTATAACAAATTCTCCTTCGGACGTTACATAATGTCATTCATATCTGAGCTGTTTTGTTCATTTTTAAATACATTTCAAAGACCTTTTTATACCCAGTCCTGATACCATCTTTCATCACTATTCAGTCATTTTTCAGTAACCTTGTAAATCCATTAAGAAAATGACTAAATTATTCCTATTCAACTGATTTAAAATGTTCAGCTCTGACTTTGTGTCATACAAGTCTGACTTACAACCAACATGCAAACCTTCATTCTGATATGACATGTCATGGAATCATATATTTTTACTATAACGGTCTACCTGCATTGGATGGATGAGCCAGGTGTTTAGGAACTGATTTTTGAACAACACCTGTAAGCCTACTGCGACCACAGGAGGCAGTCTGCTCAATACAAAGATCTTGGTTCGTGCTGCCTTCACTTGCAGTAATAGCGACTGTCTGGACCCCTATTTGTATCTAAAAAAACTTAATTGTTGCTGGAAAAAAAGTGGTTTAGAAATTAATTTGTTCATATCAATGATAGACCATAAACTGATTGTTATTTTCACGCACAGACACAACGATTATTGCCGCTTTCTAAACTTCATCGAATTTGACCTTGGGTTTTTCGAGGAGACTATGAAGGCAGCACGTCATCCGCCCCGTGTGCCTGCAGCATCCCGGTCCCTATGAGGGGAGCAGGAAGACTCACTGTGTGAGTTCAGCTGTGTCTCAGGACAGGACGGGGACATTTCAACCAGGAGACACGTTTGTAAACCTGCCAGCCGCCATGGCAGATTTTGGTGGAGCCAGTCCGCTGGGCTGAAGGTAAGAACCGGGAGGAGAAACTCTCCTATGAAGGCTTCAACTACAGCCCTGAAGCGGAATAGAAAGCTTCACCTTTTAAAAATGTCAAATAGGAACATGCTTTTGAGATCATTTATGAGTTCGGGAAAGAGGCATTTTATGTTTTTGCAGTTGGAAAAAAAATACTGTCAATTGAAAATAAGTAGGCTATTTTCTTTTTTTTACTTTGCAAGAACAAAAAAGAAAACTAAAGCAGTTGCTTAAAAATGCGCGATCAAACTAAACTGTTCAGCTTTGTTAATCATTTTCTTTAAGTCTTACTGAGAAGCTGTTTTGTGTTCAATGTCAAAATCTTGGTAATGTGTGTGTTTTTTTTTTTTTTTAAGAATGTGCTATTTCACCGTTTTAAATTAATCTGGGCTACATTTGATCATTTCTAGTAGTTCATAACCTAATCAGCTTAGAATGTTCCAACCTAGACGGAATTCTTTTGCTCAGATTGTTTCCAGGAGAGTTTTGACTTGATTTAAAAGAGTTATCTAAGTGCTACGTTTTGCATGTTGAATGTCACAGTACGTTCCAAACTGAATTATTGTAATCTCTCCACAGATTCTTTAAACACACTTTGTTATTTTCAAAGCATTTATCTGAGAGAGAAAAAAATCTGCTTTGTTATCTATGATATTTTGACTTTGATGAAAGTCTGCTTGAAAACCACAGTTCTTACCAGGGGCGGACTGGGACTATATCAGGCTGGAATTTGACACCACCCCAGGCCACCACCCAATTAACGCAAAACGCCTAGAGTGAGTCAGGTTGATTTAAAAATCGTAAAATAATAAAACAAAGGCTGCCCATGCGCCCACACAGTTTTTTTTTCTTTCCCAAACAAAATTAATATTTCTTTTCTGCTGAATTAACCTGTACTCAAATTGCGTTATTCTAGTTCATCTACATCTATACTGGTAAATGAAAAGCCAGCACATATAACAAATGGATTATACAGACCAAACAGATTTTGAAGTTATAATGAGAGTAATTCTGAAGAATCAGTTAAAACCCTGATTCCTGCCTGGGTTCTTCCACCAATAAATCTTTTTCTCTCAAAGTTCTATTCTCTCCTTACCTGTATCATCTTCCCTGCTGCTGGCCCCTAGTCCTAATTCTCCTCCCTGGCTCTGATTTTTCTATTGTAACAATAAAGATATGAACATGAAGAAAGCAAAATGTAAAAATAGAATTAGGATGAGTAGAAGTAAGTTATGCCATATTTAGCCTCAAGACTCTTTTGTGCCAAAGAGTTTTCACCCTTTTTCTAAATTTTTTTGGGATAAATATTTCTTTCAAACATGCAGACAGCAATAGTGTTCTGCAAGTTTGGCGCATGAATGAAAGAAGGTTGTGATTATTCCCAGCATGAACTGACTAGTAAGGGATGTAAGACAGGCAATATTAATGTTGTTAACTAGCTTAACATGATATATTGACATGTATTAACTAGTCATCATTTAGCTACATTATCTGCATGTAACAACATAACTCAACTTACAGCTTGTGTGGAGAAAACTATCAAAAGTTTTCTGCCTTTTGCTGAACATGCCTCTGTGCTCTGCACCCGATACGCAGCACCTGTCTGTGATTAACTGCTTCCTGCTAGCCTGTGTATGCTTGTGGTGCGTTTAAACACGGGTAGGAAAAACAAGTTAACATAACAGATTAAGCTGCTGAAATAAGGGCACAGACACAGAAAGTATGGGAGACATGTCCCACAAGTACTCTGCCATTGTTATGCCAATGTCCAGTATGGCAGATTCAAATTCAAAAATACTTTATTAATCCCAGAGGGAAATTAAGTGTTGTTGTTGCTCATAACTAATTCATTCTTCAAGGAGTTGTTGTAGATCCTGATGGCTATGGGGAGAAAGGATTTCCTGTAGCGGTCTGTGTTGCAGAGCAACTGAAGAAGCCTTCGACTGAAGATGCTCTGTTGCTGTAGGACAGTCTCATGAAGAGGATGCTCAGGGTTGTCCATAATTTGCCCTAATGAACCACAGGATGAATGGTTTATCTAAAAATCAAGCACCACTAAACCTAACCATCTGTAATCAAGGAGCAGGCCAGTTCAATGGCCAGACCACCGGGAAATGTCCCGCCTCTCCCGACTCTCAGTCCGCGTCTGGTTCTTACATCCTGGGCTGAAAATGTTTGGGATATATGACACATTTTAATAACTCTGAATAATTGAAGCTGAAATTTTCAATCAACAGCAGATCAAACATGTTCCTGAGCATTAAAATGATCCGGCTCAAACAGCTGTGAAGGCACATTTCATAACTCCTAAAAACCAACAACGATAAACACCTAACTGGCTGTGATTGGTCACCATCAGGCCTGTAACAGAATGCATTGGTCAAATGCTGACATTACTTAATCTCCGTCCACACAGAACTGAATGGGTAATGTTTTACTTTGAAATGTCCGTATTTGATCCACTTTTTCTAACTAGCTTGAAACTGTACCCAGTGACAGAAGATAAGTTAGTGTAAGTGTTTGTACAGTACAGAGACGTCTCCCAAAGGAAATGCGTTTGGCTCTAGTTTCCCCAAAAATCATCTGATTTGCACCACTTTCAACATAATTGATGTTAGTTCACCACGAAAAGATTTTATGCAAATGTTTAGTGGGTTTAGCCTAATTCCAATGCAGTGTCCCCCAAAAAGAATTAAAAATAATCAGCCCCAGGCCATGCTTTATTCAAGCATTATACAATTTGATTCACATATTTAGTGTCTCAGAAACTACAAAAAAGTCCCTTGGAGTAACGGTCCAATCCCCAAAGGATCCATTTTGGATCAAGGCCTCCATTTTGTGCCATTTACACATGTATTTGAACAAACTGCTCCTAAAGCTTTTGACTTGAAAGTGAGTGAGGATATTCTTAAGAAATTGAGGATTAAAAGTTGCTCAAGGCTTTCTGCTGCGTCAAAGTATGTAGGTGTGGCCAACTCTCAAAGTATGTTTTCTAGGTATAAAAGATAAAGGTGAGCTAACTTCTAGACACAGGGTCACAGCTGTACTAAACTTCCTGCGCCTCATCAAATACCAACACTCAACACACTCAACACTAGAGCTGTTGAAATGAATCGTTTAATCGATGCATCGCCATGCGGACACATGCAGACACAAACAAGGCTGCATCGTGGCACAATCCCCCCCTAATTTATTATTATGTAATATAATCCCCCCAGCCCCGCCCCCCGCCTTCTTCCACGTAGGGCAGACAATTGCTGCTTCGCCTTTGCCATCATCCACTGCAGTTATGGCATTATGGTAACATTAGTGCCACCAACATGAGAACGCAATGATCAATCTGCGCATGCAATGAGACAGATGAGAGAGCAAACCCATGAACGAACAATAATGCCTGCTCTGTTTCGCACGCGACTGTGTGCTCACTCAACCTTGTCTGTTCTAAGACTGTGTATCTGGTCCTCAATTGTGTGTCTGCTGACGCACGCGGGACAGAATAAAACGGGAGAACATCGTCAATTAGGGCCTGTGGTGAACTGGGGAACTTTCCAAGGTGGAGCCAGCCTCCTAACGATGACGCTGGGCATAGGCACAGAGGATGGATGGGTATAAATAATGGATGGATAATAACATTAACACTTGAGTTTTGTAGTCGAAGACAAAAGAGATAAGCATACAAATATGATTGATAACTTTAAGCATTTTTATTTAGCAAATATATGACGTGTAAAAACTGCTTCTGTCCCATTTAAGGAACACCTATAATAGTCTATATCCATCAATATTGTATAAATGTATTGTAGATTTTTGGAGAAAAACACAGGCTTCATCTGGCTTGTTTTATCCCTTCTATCAACTAGTGTTGAACGAAAATACAAGAAGACTATTAGACATAAAACCAGAAAATATGAAAATAGTTTAAAGCTTATTTGAAAGAAAAATCTTTATAAAGACTATCTATGCTTTAAAATATAAGAGTTCTCCTGTTTTTTGGGTTGTTTTTTTTTGGAGGTGCCATGTTGTGATCAGACAAATGTTTAAAAAGTAATAACAAATGTCTTACATCTATTTATTATTGGAAACATGTATTATTAAAAGCTTTATTATTATTTAAAACAATCAAATTGAATCGTTGACATAATCGTAATCAAATCAATTTGTGAGACTTGTTGAAACAATTGGAAAATCGATACTGAATTGATTCTTATGAAAATAAAATCGATTAAACTTGCTAGTTCAAAAATCTATTTAGTTTTATAGAATGGTTTGAGCCTTTTTACAGCTAAAATAGGAAGTAAAAGTCCAGACGTCCATTTTAAGTCTTAATAGTTTCCTCCGATGAACTGTTACTCACCCAATGTTATGTCGTTAAAAACAGGCATATAATTAAGATAACAGCTAAAAACGAAAATGTTTTTAATAGCACTGACCCATATCCATATCAAACTGGATGAGATTGAATTGGATCGGATCGTGATAATCGATTCTAACTCTTAAGAATCGGAATTGAATCGATTCGTTACATTTGAATGGATACCCAGCCCTACTCAACACATTCATAGGGTCCTTTTTTCATGTCGCCTAAGCCCCGCTCTGACATTTATATACATAAACTTTGTGTTTTTATTATTGGTCAGAAAACTGTTTGTGCAGAGGTGTTTGTAGTGTAAACACTCCCATACTTCTGCATCATGCGAACACCCTTGTGAAGGGAACAATGGGCCAAACCTCATGTTTCTCTCACATTTCCTGTACAGTGAATCTGTAAAACTGTACAGACGATCCATCTCTCCATCCTTACTTCACATTGATTTCAGGAAGTTAGGATCTGTAGATGGCTCTCTTTATCCTGAGTCAATTAGATTGCCTTTTTAAAGATTTTAGATTTAATGGGGATTTAGGATAGTTAAATCACAATAGTTTAGGTTATTATAAATTGCAACAATACCAACACAAACCGATACAATACCGATCCTTGGATCTGAGTACTTGCCGATACTGAGTACCAATGCTGATACTTCTATCACACTAAAACATGCAATGAATTGGAAGACCGGTTTCATTTTCTTTTTTGCTTGGTACAACAAATTATGGTGAATTAGATTTTAAAAAATGCCCACAAAACAAAATTTTTAAGTGAAAAATAAAAGGATTTCTGTGAAATCATTTCAGAGCTTCCACATTTTAAACATTGGTTCATGGTATGGGTGTCACGGTGTGACCTCCTCCCTGTCTGCATTACTTTCTGTGTCTGTCCCTTTAAATACCCCCATGTCTCTCATGTCCTCTGCCAGTTCCTCGTCATTCTGTACCACTCCGTGTTCTCAACCTGTCTGAGCTTCGGATATTTCTAATAAATAGGAGTATTAATCAGTCTAAACTGGTCCCTGCACATGAGTTCACCCTCCGAAATTTGACATCGGGTTAACTAACGGATACCAATATCAGTGCGTTAGAACGCTTCTGGCCCGGTATTGGTGGATCACTACTATAAATGCTTTGCAACGTAAAGTTAAATCCTGCCTCTGGTGGGCTTGAGAGCCCGGTCAGGGTGTGTGGGGGTATACTTTGCTTTTTTGGGGGTCTTTCTGGCTGCCCCTGCACATTTAGTTAACATTTCATTGGTGTACATTTGATTATTGTCCAGAAAAAAACACATCGATGAATAAAAGAAACCAAAACCGTGATTTAACCTGGGTACTGGTCAGTGACTTCTACCATTTCAATATACAGTTCTCATTCAATATGTTTTCTTTAATTTAATGATTATATTGTAGATTCTCAAATAAGGGCATTAATACTATGAATGAACACATGATGTATGGAATTACTGTATGTACTTAAACAAAATGGGTGAAATAACTGAGTACAGACGTGGACAAAATTGTTGGTACCCTTCATTAAATAAAAGAAAAACTCATAATGGTCACAGAAAAACTTTAATCTGACAAAAGTAATAATAAATAAAAATTATATAAATGTTGACCAATGAAAGTCAGACATTGCTTTTCATCCATGCTTCAACAGAATTATTTAAAAAATAAATGCATGAAACAGGCCTGGACAAAAATGATGGTACCCCTAGAAAAGAATGAAAATAATGTGACCAAAGGGACATGTTAATCCAAGGTATGTCCACTAATCAGCATCCTAGGTGTCTACAATCCTGTAATCACTCAGTGGGCCTATATATAGGACTCCAGGTAGTCACTGTGTTGTTTGGTGACGTGGTGTGTACCACACTCAATATAAACCAGAGGAAGCAAAGGAAAGAGTTGTCTCAGGAGATGAGAAAGAAAATCATAGACAAGCATGTTAACTGTAAAGGCTATAAGACCATCTCCAAGCAGCTAGATGTTTCTGTGACTACAGCTGCACATGTCATTCAGTAATGTACGATCCATGGGACTGTAGCCAACCTCCCTGGACGTGGCTGCAGGAGGAAAATTGATGACAGATCAAAGAGACGGATAATCCAAATGGTAACAAAAGAGCCTAGAAAGACTTCAAAATAGATCCAAGCTGAACTTTATGCTCAAGGAACATCAGTGTCAGATCGGAACATCCTTCGCTGTTTGAGCCAGAGGACAAATCATAAAAAAAACAGACTGGAGTATGCCAAACTACATGCTGACGAGCCACAAAGCTTCTGGGAGAATGTCCTGTGGACAGATGAGACAAAAATTTAACTTTTTGCCAAGGCACATCAGCTCTATGTTCACAGACGGAAAAATGAAGCATATCTAGAAAAGAACACGGTCCCTACTGTGAAACATGGGGGAGGCTCGGTTATGTTCTGGGGCTGATTTGCTGCATCTGACACAGGGTGTCTTGAATCTGTGCAGGGTACAATGAAATCTCAAGACTATCAGGGGATTCTAGAGAGAAATGTGCTGGCCAGTGTCAGAAAGCATGGTCTCAGTCGCAGGTCACGGGTCTTACAACAGGAAAATGACCCAAAACACACAGCTAAAAACACCCAAGAAGGGCTAAGAGGAAAACACTGGCCTTCTATGAGCCCTGATCTCAATCCTATTGAGCATCTTTGGAAGGAGCTGAAACGTGCTGTCTGGAAAAGGCGCCCTTCAAACCGGAAACAACTAGAACAGTTTGCTCATGAGGAGTGGGCCAAAATACCTGCTGAGAGGTGCAGAAGTCTCATTGACAGTTACAGGAATCATTTGATTGCAGTGATTGCCTCAAAAGGTTGTGCAACCAAATATTAAGTTGTGGGTACCATCATTTTTGTCCAGGCCTGTTTCATGCATTTATTTTTTAAATAATTCCGTTGAAGCATGGATGAAAAGCAATGTCTGACTTTCATTGGTCAACATTTATATAATTTTTATTTATTATTACTTTTGTCAGATTAAAGTTATTACTGTGACCATTGTGAGTTTTTCTTTGATTTAATGAAGGGTACCAACAATTTTGTCCACGTCTGTACATGTGTTATATTTCAGATTCCTCAAAGTAGCCACTCTTTGCTCTGATTACTGCTTTGCATTCTCTTGAGCTTCCAGAGGTCGTCACCAGAAATGGTTTTCCAACAGTCTTGAAGGAGTTCCCAGAGATGCTTAGTACTTATTGGCCCTTTTTCCTTCACTCTGCGGTTCAGCTCACCCCAAATCCTCTCCATTGGGTTCAGGTCCGTTGACTTTGGAGGCCAGGTTATTTCACACTTTTTTGTAAAAGTACTACATTATTACATATGTGTTCATTCATAGTTTTGATGCCTTCAGTGAGAAATTACAATGTAAATAGTCATGAAAAAAAGAAAACTCACTGAATGAGAAGGTGGGTCCAAACTTTTGGTCTGTACAGTATGTCATTGAAATTTCTTGCCATATACCACCTTAAAGTAGCACAATATTCGGAAGCCAAAAGAAATTGGCATGTAGGTTAATAAATCTGTTACACAGAGATGTGAAAAAGTGTTATTTTCTTTTACTTTTCCTATTTTACTTTTTAGCCACTTTATATTGATATCCCTAACTGAAATCTTGTGGATCTAGTTACATTGCCTTCAGAAGTCACCTAATTAGTACAAAAAGGTCCTTTGTGTGTAACTTTATCTCAGAAAGCTCAAACAGCATCATGAAGACCAAGGAACAGAGCAGACACGTTAGGGAGGAGAATTTAGCTCAGGGTTTGGTTCTAGAAAAATATATCTAGCTCTGAACATCTAACAAAGCTCTGTTCAATCCACCTTCTGAACTCAGAGTATAAAACAACTGCAAACCTACCAACTGTTGAAAGAAGCCCATTTAAACAGCCTGTTTACAGTTTACTGTAAACCATGTATGGGCTACAGCAAAAGTGTGAAAGAAGACACTTGGATTAGATTAGACCAAGGTTGCATTTTTAGTCTACATGCAAAATTATATATGTGGCAAAACACTAACTGTAAAACACCCAGAACACATTGTACACACCATGAAACATAGTAGTGGCAGCATTATGCTGTGGGGATCAATTTCTTCGAGTGGAACCGAAATGTTGGACAGACCTGATGGGAAGAAGGGAGGACTATAATGGAAGAAAACCTGTTTGAGGCGGCAAACGTCTGGGGACTGAGATGGAGGTTTACCTCACAGGAGGACTACTACCCTGAAAACACAGCAATGATCCATTTAGTTCATTAGATCAATGCATATTTATTCTTAAGAATGGCTCAGTCAAAATCCCAAAATCTCATTTAGAATTTGGGGCAAGACTTCAAAATATTTCTTTAACATTTCTATCCAATCTGACCAAGCTCTCCATCAAATTTTAAGCTATTAATCTCAAAATGAATGGGTAAAGATTTTAATTTCTAGATACACAAAGTTATAATGTTATGAGGTTTCAAATTCAGTTTGATGAATACATATGTGTTGGACTTTTCAGACTTTTAAGTTGTAAATATTTTTTTAAATCAGGAATAATTTTCCTTCCACTTTACATATCTGCACTTCGTGTTGGTCTTTCACATTAAAGCTCCACAAAATATACAGAATCCTGTGGTTGTAATGTGACTAAATCTGGGACAGTGAGTATTTGCAAGGCTGTGTATCTCACTGAAACAGATGATTGGTCCTATCTGAACCGTGAGCAGTGTTTTTTCACATTATATCGTCAGATCACTTATTCGTGCTGATGTTGATGTTTCAAGCAGTACACTGAATATTGCATAACAGGTGTCCCTGCTGGGTTCATGGTGAAGTTGAGAACACTGCTCCTTCTAAGGTGACAGGGCCACCAGTGGCTGAGCAGAGTGACTCAGGTAATGGAAACCTGCGAAGAGGCTGTCTGTCTGTCTGTCAGTCGCTTGTCTCCAGACCCCTCTCTGAGTGCCTAATCTCTGACCCAATGCGGACTCCTTCCGTCCATGTTCCTCCTTCCTTTAGCTCTGAGGTTTATCTGGACAAGTCTGAGGAAAATGAAGTTTTGCTTCGGAGGGCACAACGAGATGAGAATCATTTTGTGTGTCCAGACGGATCTGTTTTCATCAGATAGAATAAAATAGAAAATCACTCGGAGAGCCCCCCCACTAAACCTCCACCATGCAACTCAGGATGGGGGGCAAGATGTCTTTACCATACCGTACAAAGTTTATTGGTATAGCACACTTAAAAACAGCATGAGAGCCAACCACTGTGGAACTTTGCTAAAACCAGTCTGATGTGTTTTCTCCGTTTGGTGTCAGTCAAAAATCTTGAAGAAGCATTCTAGTCGAAGCTGAGCAATAGTGGAAGAGTTTGTGCCATAAAGTACTGAATTTGAATAAATAAGGTAATGAGGTAATGAAGGCGTTAATGACTGACTGAAGATGGGGCCTCCTTAAAAATGTCCTTAACCTTGGAAAGGTGTCTCAAATGATAAAAGCAGGATCTGACAATTTGGTTGATGTTAAGGCTGGATCCAGAGTTTCAAAATTATCCAACCAGAGGCCAAATCATCATCTCAGAAGTGTGTCTGTGTGTGTGTGTGTGTGTCTCATATTCAGTCACACGTTTGCTCTCTGGCTAAAGAACAATTTAATTCAATTCAATTCACTTTTATTTATATAGCGCCAATTCACAACAAATGTCATCTCAAGGCTCTACAGCAAAAGTCATTTCAATCACTGTTACACAAGGAGTGAGCTGGCTTAGTTTTCAGCAGTATTAATAGTTGTTAAAAGACAGTTATTATCACGATTACTATCAATCAAATGAATATTTACGCTGCACTACCTGCTCAGCAGAAACAAAAAAAAACTTAGCTCAAATGTCATCTAAACTGACTGTTGGTGTGAAAGTAAAAAGATTTAACAGCTTAAAGAATGAAGGATCAAGTTCAGCCACTGGCTCCAGCACATCACAATAAATAACACAATGATCACCAATCACCTCTTCAGAATACAATTATTTTTTTAGGTTGTTAAACTTACTGACATCAGTCGAATTGCCAGAACACACACTATAATCTACTTTTCTAGATTTAGTACCTAAAATCTCTGGTGTGAAGGGAGATGGCTAAATGTTCTAACAAATTATGAAGTAAAGGGTTCGGAAGGCTGACCTTTGGGGGCTACCTAATAAAATATAGACAAAAGACATTTTCGAACGGGAATTAGAGTAATGTCTAATGTCTCCTCTGTGACTGTGATCTTTACTACTGTGCCATTTAAAGTAAATAAATAATTTTTATACAGAATTAGCATGAGTAGTAGTGACATTACTGTGGAAATTAACCTCAAAGTCCCTCTTTTACCATACACAGTATATTTTATCTTAGCCACTTATTCTCTTTCCGCCTGTGCAGAGCCTGCCAGACCTGCTTTGTTTGTCGAGGAAATAAAGATTTCCTTCAAATATATGAAAAGTAGTAAGGTTCTGCCCAGAAATGAAAGAGAAGTGGAATCCGGAAGTCCAAAAAAGTGTTTTCTTTCACACCCTAAATGAAGATCTGAAGGATGAACTAGCTCTCCTGGATGAACCTGCCTCCTTGGACAATTTAATCACCCTGCAGTACCATATTGAGTCCTGGTTTTCTCATTCCTCCTGTCTTCAATCTGCTGTTCCTTCCTCTAACTTTAAACCAGAATCCTCTCCACTGGAAGAAATAGAACTGTCTCTCATTCCACCTGAGTACCATGGTCTGAAAGGAGTTTTCAGTAAAGATAGGGCCATTCATTACCACCACATCGACGAAATGACTGTCCCATACACCTACGTCCTGCATCTGCACAACTATACAGTCTCTATATAATCTCTGAAGACCTGAAACAAGCTGTGGAAAAATACATTAATGAATCCCTGGCGACTGGCATCATTAGACACTGGACATCACCCCTCTTTGTGGGCAAGAAGGATTATTCAATTCAGTTTATTTATATAGCGCCAATTCAGAACAGATGTAATCTCAAGGCACTTTACAACCAAAGTCCTTTCAATACAATTATACAAACGTTCCAATCAGTTAAAAGTTTTCTATGTAAAGAATCCCAGCAGATTACGTTGAGCCATTGACGTGAGATTGTGCCCGGATCATGCAGACTCCAACCACAGCAATCCCTAAGTAATCCCTTATACTGATCAAACATTTAGCAACGGTGGAGAAAAGTGGTCAGTCTGTCCTCCAACAATTTAAACTTATAGCAGCATAAGTACAAAAATAGCTTTGGATAACCTAAGCCACTCTACACTAACTATAAGCTTTATCAAAAAGGAAGGTTTTAAGCCTTGTCCTAAAAAACAGACTAAAAATGGGAGCTGGTTCCACAGGAGAGGAGCCTGATAACTAAACGATCTGCTTCCAATTCTACTTTTAGAAATTCTAGGAACCATAGGTGTCATTTTAACCAGCAATGCCAGGGACATGTCCCCAGCACTTTTTATGATTGGCAGGTTTGTCCCCAACAAAACCTGAAGCATGGTTTACACCAGCCACAGACCGGCGTGGACAGCTCACGCCATGATCATTTTTTGGCGTCCCACCTATTTTTTGCGGGCGCTGTGAGTGAACCAGTCAATTGTGAAACTAAAGGCAATTTTTCTAAATAAAGTACTGCGAAACAAATGTGATCATATTAGTCAATCTAGACAGATAGAGAGAGCTCTCCTCCTGTCTAATCACACTGGGAAACAGGAAGGGAAAATATATTTATAAAATGTGAAGAGTAGATAAACAAATATGTGTATTTCATCAGTATATATACACACTCCTCTCCACTACCACACACACTGTGTGGCTGTGTGTTTATCTGTTGTTGTCTCAACAACAGATAAATTAAAGTGTACAAACATTCTGGTCACACAAACATTGTGTAATTATTTCATGAGGTTATTTACTTATCCACAAGTGTAGCAGCGGATAGAGCGTGATTTTCTGAGCACTAGGCAGAAATTCTTTACCAGAACCAATCTAACAGCCTCCTGTGCTCCCAACACAATAGCCGTTCCGAACGGACTCTGATCCACTTCCTTATGCAATCGGGGTTTTTTTCTGCGCAGATGCTGCTGTCCAGATTTTTACAGACTCCTATCTGCTCCAAATACGTTGTGCAATGTTGCAGCTACTGTTTCAAGATGGAAAAAATACATTATCTAAATGTCATGGTCTGGCAGAATTTTCTTTACTGTGGATGGGTGAATATTCTCGCTATCTCGGCATCCAGCTCTCCCAGAGAGAGATTTGATTGGTCCACCTGAAAGAGCAGATTAGCTGCAGGAACCTGTTCTAATGCAGGACTCTGATCTGTAAATTAAAGTTGAAGTTTCTCTGCACAGAACGGACAAAAACAGCAAAGGTTGCTAAGGGAACACATTTTATTGTTGCACATATTCTTCTGGGGCAAATACATATTTAAATTCAATTCAGTTTATTTATATGGCGCCATTTCACAACAGATGTCATTTTGTTTAATCTAGGAATTAGAGAACCACAGAAGATTGCGTCGTGTTCTAAAAATCGAGAATAAGGGCCTGGTGGACGATACAAGGCTATGCTTTACTGCTTTGTTATGTGTATGAGGAAGGCTAAAGATTAAATGCTCAAAGTAACTGTAACTATTATTTTTTAGGAGATTAATTAGTAAATCTGAATGAAAGATGGTGGCTACTCCGCCTCCTCGACCAGTACTTCGAGGGACACTAAAGTTTAAGTAGCTAGGGGGAGTTGAATCATTTATTGTGACATGGTCCTCTTCCTGCAACCATGTCTCTGCAAGACAAAACAAATCAATATTATTATCACAAATTAAGTCATTTACCAAGAGTGTTTTTGAGAGGAGAGATCTTATGTTTAGTAAACCACATTTAATTGATTTATTATTCGGTTCAGTCGGAGTTGTATTTATCTTTATGATATTTTTATACTTTGCTCTAGTAGCATTAACTTTTAATTCATTAATTTTGGATAGTGGACGGGAAACTGTCTCTATAGGGTAGTGGGTGGGTGGCAGTCCCTGTTCCCTGAGCTGGACTCTGGGTTCTCACGGCAATGGGGAACTAGAGATAACCCTATCAATGTTCCTGGAAAGAAGCGAAGCTCCGTCCGCATTGGGATGGATGCCGTCTCTACGTAACAGTCCAGGTTTTCCCCAGAAGGTCCCCCAGTTATCAATGTAGCCCACATCGTTTTCTGGACACCACCTTGACAACCAAAGATGAAACGACAGCATACAGCTATACATGTCATCGCTAGTACGATCAGGCAGGGGACCAGGAAAAATGACATAGTCAGACATCTTTTTGGCAGCCCTGCACACCGAAGCTACGCTAATTGTAGTGACCTCCGGTTGCAGTAACTTGGTGTCATTACCACCAGCATGGATAACGATCCTGCTATACCGTCGTTTGTCCTTGGCCAAAAGCTTCAGATGGGACCTAATGTCCGCAGCTCTGGCCCCTGGAAGGTATTTGACGGTGGTCTTTCGTGTCTCCTAACTATGGAGCTGCCAATTACAAGAATCGGCTTCTCCTGCTCGGCGAGTGGGTCGCTGAGCGTGGCGAACCTATTGTTCACAGAAAGGGACTGGAGGTTGGCTGCGCGCTGGGGTCTGGCGCTAAGCTTCCTACGAACAGTCACCCAGTTCGCCTGAGGTCCCGGCTGTACGGGAGCTGTTGGAGGACGGCTAAGGAATCCTTTCCTAACTGGCTCCGCACTAGCTACTGCTGGGCCTGGCTGTTCTACAGCCTGGAGCCGGGCCTCTAGCTCAGAAACCCTTACCTCTAAGGCTACAAAAATGCTACACTTATTACACCTACCATGTTCGCTAAAGGAGGGAGAGGAATAGCTAAACATCTGACACAGAGAGCAGGAGAGAGGAGGAGATTCAGAGAGAGACGGAGGAAGAGGAGACAGAGCGGTAGCCATGCTAGCAGTAAACCTAAGCTAACCTAGCGATACCTTACCTAGCCCAGAAAACCAATGTAACGTTTGACGAGTTCCCAAAACGTACAGAACACCAACAGAAAATAAGTGTTTTAACGTGTTTGTGTGTTAGAATAACTCAAAAAAGCTTCTGGACAGAGAAATTAGATAAATTAAAGAGGGCAAGAGCCCCGAGATGCTTCAGCCAAGTGAATCACCAAATAGGAAATTATGCGATACGCAGTGTCCGTCGTCCATTATTGTGCTATATGTGGATTTCTGTCACTTGAGAAACAAAACACGTAATCTTTCGGCATTCAACTGTTATTACTTGAATAAAGATGCAATTTTCAACACCTGTTTATACCCTCCAATGCTTACTGTAGTAAAACGTGAAACAGAGTAATAATAGGCTATGAATAGTTAATAATAATTGACCCCAGCAATCTTCAAACCACACCCAAGTTTATTGTTATTGTCCCCAGCACCTTTGAAGTAAACCTGCAGTCTGAGAGGGAAGTGCTCCGTTAGGAACATTTTGAACAATCAGATGTATGATGGAGCTGCGTTTTAAGGGGCCTTTATATATGTAAGGAGGAGCATCTTAAACTCTATTCTGGATTTAACAGGGAGGCAGTGGAGAGAAGCCAAAACAGGAGAAATGTGATCTCTCTTTTTAATATTCAACAGAACTCTTGCTGCAGCATTTTGGATCAACTGAATGCTTTTAATTGCAATTTGTGGACTTCCTGATAATAATGATTTACAGTAGTCCAGCCTTGAAGTAACAAATGCATGGACTAGTTTCTCTGCATCACTCCTGGACAGGATGTTTCTGATTTTAGCAATATTCCGGAGGTTAAAGAAAGAAATCTTGTCAACCTGTTTAATATGGGATTTAAATGTCATGTCTTGGTCAAAAATTACACCGAAGTTCTTTACATTATTACCAGAGGCCAAATTAATGCCATCCAGATAAAGTGATTGATTTAGCAGTTTCCTTTTTAAAGGTTCTGGTCCAAAGACAACAACTTCTGTCTGAATTTAAAAGGTTAGTTTAGAGTCATCCAGTTTTTATGTCTTTGAGACAGGCCTGTAATCTATCTAACTGATTGGATTAATCTGGATTTATGGGTAAATATAGTTGTGTATTATTGGCGTAACTGTGGAAATTAATGCCATGCTGTCTAATTATTTTACCAATTGGAAGCATATATATAATAAAGAGAATCAGTCCTAGCACAGAACCCTGTGTTACTCCACAAGTAACCCTTGAGTTTGAAAATGTATCATTGGTATGACCAAACTGGAATCTGTTGGACAGATATGATTTAAACCAGCCTACTGCTGTTCCCTTGATCCCTGCAACATGTTCAAGCCTTTCTAAGAGAATATTTTGATCGACTGTGTCAAAAGCAGCACTGAGATCTAACAAGACCAAAACAGTCACAAGTCCATGATCTGAGGCCATGAAAATATAATCAGTAACTTTAACTAAGGCTGTTTCAGCGCTGTGATGAGATCTAAAACCTGTCTGAAATTGTAAAAATACAAAAAGGTTGTTACTAGCGATGTCCCAATCTCAAGATATTTTCATATTTTTCAGTGATTGGAGATCGCCTATTTTAGCTGGTGAGCCGTGCCGATTTTTCGAATGTACCTCCTAGTTATGTTTAACAGTGATTGCCGAATAATTAAGACGTCTGTAGTGGTGCAAAAAAGTACTCGATTACCACAAATCAGCATAGCAGAATAAACACAATTGTAATATGGGTAAACTTCAACAGATATGCTTAACCGTATTTTAAACTATATAATAAAGGCGTAGAAAGTAAACTTCTGGCATTTACACGCAACAATAAACTGAAATAACAAGGAGGGGGGACTTGAAATCGGATCGGATTCAAGGTTAAAAGATTGCAGAGGGATCGGAGGCCCATAATGCTGATTGGGACATCCCTAGTTGTTGCTGTTTAGATGCTCACATACTTGATTAGCAACTATTTTCTCAAGAATTTTGGATAAGAAAGGAAGGTTAGATATAGGTCTGTAGTTAGCTAAATGATTTTGATCCACGGAGGGTTTCTTAAGTAAAGGTTTAATTACAGAAACCTTAAATTCCTAAGGCACATTTCTGTTTATTAAAGATAGATTCATCTTATCTAAAATAGGGCCAGTAACCAGCGGGAACACTTTCTTAAATAATTTGGTCTGCATTGGGTCCAATATACAAGTTGAAGTTCTAGATGAAGCTAAATATTTGTGATAATTCCAAAAGTTCAACAGAATCAAAACAGTACAGACATAGACATGGTTCTATATCTCTCTCTGATACTGCCTCATTTACTGAAAGAAATGTAATAATGTTTGAGAGAATGCCACTGATTTTATTTTTAATAGAATTTATTTTACTTGTGTAGAGCGCCACTTTTTCTCCAGTTTCCTAATATTTCAATTCAATTCAGTTTATTTATATAGCGCCATTTCACAACAGATGTCATCTCAAGGCACTTTACAAAAAGAGTTATTACAATACAATGTTTAGTGTAGAAATTACAGAACCACAGAAGATTGCGTCGTGGAATTCTCAGCAATCCCTCATACTGAGCAAGCATGCAGCGACAGTGGGAAGGAAAAACTCCCTTTTAACAGGAAGAAACCTCCGGCAGAACCAGGCTCAGCACAAGCGGTTATCTGCCGCGACCGTCTGTGGCTTGGAGAATACATAACAGAGACACAGAAAGAGCAATAGAACTGATGCAGAAGTTTGTTGCAGGACGTGGAGAATTTTCCGTCACTGCAATGCCATCTTAGTCAGGGTCGTCAAGCAGGGCTAATCCGGAGCACCTACTATAATAGAAAACAGGTTAGTGCTTGAATTGACAGCACATCATGCAGTTGGGGAGAAGTAGGAGAGAAAGTAGGAACAGACCCTAATAATGTCCTCCAACAGCCTAGCCTAAAGCAGCATAGCTACTAACATTAACCTGTCTCCTAGCTACTAGGAGACCTGGCTACCAACACTCTGTCTGAGTCCTCCTGACCCGTGGACGGTGTAGGGCCGGTAACGGCCCCCGTCATGCCGGGGTCTTCTCGGAGTCGGGTTGTTTGAGAATGCAGCCCAAAGTGGGTGGTAAACTCCATCTAAGGCTAAATACCGGCACGAGACCGATAGTCGACAACTATCTTAAGGAAAAATAGACAGAACTGAGAGGACAGAGTTGAAGAGGGCGAGAAACGTTTAAGAGATAAACGGGTGGGGTCCGCACAGTCTGCCCGGGGGATTTACAGCGGGCAGACTGTCTCTATAGGGTAGTGGGTGGGTGGCAGTCCCTGTTCCCTGAGCTGGACTCTGGGTTCTCATGGCAATGGGGAACTAGAGATAACCCTATCAATGTTATCCTCTGTTTAGCGATGGTTTCTCTACTTTTACATAGATGGCTTCTTTTACTCCTTTTTCAAACCATCTGTCCGAAACTGGAAGGGTTTGACTTCTCTCATCCTTTAAAGTATGAGAGAAGGCTGAATAGTCTGCTCAACAGAGCTATGACTGTGTACGTTTGGCAACGGTAGTAAAAAGAAACCTAGAATTGTTTTTATTTACCTCTATTAATTACAAAAAGATGCTGTTTCAGCTTGTTGCAGGGTCTTGTTATACAGCAGTAGACTATTTTTACAGGTTAAGTAGGAATCCTGTAGGTGTGTAGAACACCATCGTTTCTCTAGTTTCCTAACATTCTCTTTTAAAGAATGCAACTCCGCAGTAAATGAGGGAGCCATTCTCCTATGGCTGATTAGCATTTTTTTTGGGGGGTAAATTATCTAATGCCAGACGCAATAAGGAAGTAATGCTATGAACCAGACCATCAATTTCTGAAGGTTTAGTGATGATGTGGTCATTGGTATCGTCCACTTACCGTTATCCTATGCTTAATATACCGCAATCTTAATTTTAGGTCATATCACCCAGCCCTACATCTGAGTAAAGCCAATTGAGTCTAAGATGACATTAAAGGCTTCAGATAAGATATCACTTTGAGTGGCTACATTAATATTGAAATCTCCAGCTCTAATTACCTTATCAGTGTTTAATACTAAATCAGATAAAAAATCTGAGATCTGGTCCAAGAATATAGAGTAAGGGCCTGGTGGGCGATACACAACCACAAACAAAAGTGGTTTTAATGTTTTGCAGCTTGAATTAGGAAAACTAAGGATTAGATGTTAAAACAACTGTAGCTATTAAATTTGTCTAGGATTAATTTGTAAGTCTGAACGAAAGATGGAAGCAACTCCTCCTCCTTGCCCAGTACTTCTAGGAATGTGAAATTTTAAATAAATGGAAGGGTTTGACTCTCTCAAGGAAATTTCAATCGAACGCAACTGGACTTGGTAATTGTCACCTATTGGTGGAGGTTAGGTTTCGGCTTCATTAGTGCCCTATTGTGTTATAACGACAGTCGTTGGAGTCACAGTTGTTTTTCTTATTACAGGTTAAGTTGTTGAGTCTCCTGGGTAGGGATGAAAGGGCAGCATTGTAAATTGGAGATAGGTGATGTCTCAGGCCTCCTCCTCTGTTTAGCGATGGTTTCTCTACTTTTACATAGATGGCTTCTTTTACTCCTTTTTCAAACCATCTGTCCTCTCTGTCTAATATCTGGATCTTGCTGTCCTCAAAGGAGTGGGCTTTCTCCTTGAGATGTAAATGAACAGCAAAGTCAATGCCTGAGGAGTTAGCTCTCCTGTGTTTGGCCATGCGTTTGTATAGTGGTTGTTTGGTTTCACCAATGTAAAGGTCCTTGCATTCTTCATTGCATTGGATTTCATACACCAGGTTGCTTTTGTATGCGTGTGGTGTTCTGTTCTTGGGATGTACTAGTCTCGGGTATACTGTTCTCACCGAGCAGCAATGGTACTGTGAGCCCAAAGCGCTAAGATTATGCAGTAGTAAATCTGTCACTTTACTGCTTTTATTTCTAAATTTCCTGGCATTTTCCATTTACCATCCATTTAGTCAACATTTGCACCCAGATACAGCTTTTACTCTATACAGTATATTCTAAAAAAATACATTTTTTTTGTAGGAATTATTAAACAATCTGAGGTAGGAACCATGCTAGGATAGGAAACTAATGCTGTACCTCATAGTGCAATATTCAAAGTGCAAAACATTTGAACATTAATTAACTTTAGTCAGTTTTCAATTGCTGTAAATTTATTTTCTTACTTGTTTGCCCGAAGAAAAATTATATATCTTGAGTTATAAAGTCCAACAATTAACCCCGATGAAAAAGTAAAGTTGCAATTCCTTATTTAAGTTTGTGAAAGCTGGGGATTCCTTTTTTTTAAAATGCTGCTGTTCTCTTACAATATACTGTAATGTCAGGTTGTCTAGCTACAGCTGGGAGATAAGAACTGCTGCTAATGTACCACATTATTTGGTTTTTAATGATACAGGCTTTTGTTTTGGTACATTGTGTCTTTTAATTTTTTTGTAACTTGCACATACCCTGAAAGGCTAGCCAGGTGGATGCTTTATATTTTAAGGTTGCCGTTGACACTGTAGATGTGCAGCGTAGCTTCTTGAGACCCGTCAGCAAAGTTTACACAAAAATTTACAATTTTTCCCGCCTGGATTATCACAAACTTTTAAAAAAATATATTTTAGGTGGTAATATGAATATTCCACTTCAATCACTGTAGCCAAATTACTGCTGCTGTTGCAATCACTGTATTTGCATATTTGCGTATATGCATATTTCGCATTTTGACACCAGAAGCAGACAATGCGACTCAATTACTACTGTTGCCAGATTTGATCTTTTCCCCCGTTTTAACCACAGTGGCTTTAGCAGGGCTTTACTGTTTCTTACTGTTTTTTATCTTTTTGCAGTTTTTTACTTTCTGTCCACTTTATGCTTCAACAATGCACATTTGGCACTTGTGGGTCTAATAGAGGTTCTCTGTTTATCAGAACCATACGGCTCCACAGAACCTTCCTCTCTTTCCTTTGGTGAAGGAGGTGGAGAGAAATCTTCAACGTCCCCTTTGTGGAAATGGAGTATTGCTCTCTGGCTTTGTGGCTCTCTGTGTGCAGCTGTAGCAGCGCTGGTGTCAATATGTCAATCACAGCTCAGACCACGCCCACCCTTCGCTGGTCCACCAGGCAACGCCTCCTTTGAGGCATTTTTGAAACAGATAATATGGGTGGAGTTAGGTTCTGGTCAGAACCTAAGTGATTGAACTACTCTTTAAATTTTAGTCTGAGACCTGACCTGTCCAGAATTCAAAAAATAAAAAAAATATGAGTACACACAGCAGCATGCCATTTACACTTAAAGCCAACTCTTCCTGGAAACGTGCTCAGGTGTTTTAGGATCATATCTCACCTCCCACACACCCACTTTCTGCATAGATATAAGAATGCTAATATTGGACATTTCACAGGTAACTATGGTAACCAAAAGGAAGAGAAAACGCAAATCAATCGAGACTAAAATCGACGAGCTTGTGACTTAAAGGCGGAATAACGTTTTATTGGAATCACTATATCAATATTTTTCTATTTAGCACTCTACAGCCAAAAGGTGAAAAAGTGCTTCATAGCACAAGAAAAAAATATAGTTAGCAATAGGAAAATGTGTAACAAAACAACAAGAGTAAAGAGACTCAATAAAACTAAAAGCAGCAGCAATCAATAAAACAAATTCTTCTGTGTCCAAAATGTGCAGAAAAAAAGGCTCTTAGTGTGCTTAAAGTTGTGCAGATTTTCCATCATGCTTTCTTTATTTAAATCACACAGTTGCTTGTGCAATTTTTAGAACTCATTTTGTGTGTAAACGTAAATGAGGCCCCTGGAGTTGTTCCATGGTCGCGAGTTTTAGGATTCTAAAAGCAGTTTTTCTGATATAATATCAGTACCAATCACAGAAGTGGGAAGATAATGTTTCATTTAAAATCTCATTCAGTTTTATCAAAGCTCCAGAGAATGTGTAGCAGGATAAGTTAGACATCTGGCAGCTGAAAAGAGATCAGTACACTTTAGGAACACAACATTGTAACTGTGTGGTTACTGCAGTGTAAGCCAAGCCTTGTGCTCAGCCAGGCTTGGCTTACACTGACTGCTGCTGTTCAGATTGATGCTCATTTTGAGTCAGTGGAAACATAGGCATTGCATGTACACTGACATGTGTGGTAGCTACTGATTAAGCTGCTCTTGTTAATTTGTTGTAAGGCACTCTGAGATGGAGAACTGATTGCAGCCTTGCTTTATTTGTTGAGCCATAGCCGATTCATGAGAGCCAGTCTTTACAGTGGAAACTATGCTTTCACTGATATAGTAAGAAACAGAATAAAGAACACACCAAACCCTGTAGAAATGTACCAGTAGAGATGAGATGGAGACCTGTGCTCGCTCTTATTTCTGCTTAGCATTCACAGATTCAAAGTGGCTGAAATCACAGAGAATAATACAATAATACACTCTGCTTACACAACCTTTGTTTCTCTTCACTAAAAGTTAGAACAGTGGGTCACCCTATTCTGTATAGATTTACTTGTTTGGACTTTTACATTCTAAGCACATCATTTGATTCAGCTGTATGCTGTGAGTAGCATAATGAGCCCTCTCTCTAACACCTTTAACTTGTTTAAATATTTACAAAAGCTGCTCTGGAAAATGTCATGCAATGGAAACTACTCAGTAAAATAACACTTTAACAGATTCCAGTCTGCTTTGCATAGAATATTTACAGTATAAGCCACAACCTTAGGCCAGAAAGAATAAAAGTGAAGCATATTCTCATAATGTTTTTCAACACATATCTTCTTCCAGTGATATTCTATTTATATCTAGATTTTAGAAACATCTCTCACCAGAACATGTTTGTCATTAAAGCTGCAAGTATTTAGAATTATGTCTTTATCATATTTAACACATCAATAGACATTTTTGGTGAATCTGTTTTCAAAATATTTTGAGCATAGTCAGAATGAATGGAGAGCAAATGTAAACAACAGTGTTCAAGTCTGATTCTTAATTAGCTTTATGTCTCAACTTTGATTTGAATAGAATAGAATGGAATAGATAATCCTTTAATTGTCCCACAAAGGGAAATGTGGTTGTAACAGCAGCAAAAAAAACACATACAAACAGAACAGGAGACAGAACAGAAAAACACATAATTATTACAAAATAAAAATATTTAAATCATTTACAATAGCTACTAACACAGAGCAGGATACTGAAAGATATTTAAATAATCAGAAAATTTAGAAAAGTTAGAAAAGTATAGATTGTGCCTTGTACTGTGTCTTAAAAAGTAAATGTGTAAACTTCCAATAAGTTAGTATATATTGTCTGGGAAAAATAACTTGCAAATTCTAACAGTAGTGGTGTTGGCCTTTCTAGCACATGAACATGCTTTGAACTAAATCGTTTCATTGTAGCTCTGGCTGTGTTATGCCGCGTTCACAGCAGTCAAATCGCTCAAACAGATGAAAACCCTGCTGCTTTAATTTTCTCAACAGATTCTCTGTTGCTAGTTATCAACATAGCGGATCATGTGTGGATCATATTACAGATGAGGTTTTGTCTTATGTCAGTACAAAGAGTCACTGATTGGTTGACGCTCCGCTTTTGCTGCCCCAAAGTTCAGTTTTCCCAACTTCACACAGCTGCTGCTCTGACGATTCGTCAACGCGTCCGAGCAGCATCTGCGTGGATGCGCTGATGCCCGCGCGTTCCAAATAATCCAACAAGAACTTCTGTATCAGCAGCGATGCATTTATTTCTTCTTTTAACAGGTTCCAATGTTTCCACAATTTAATGCGGTAATAAAGTGATTTTCTGACTGTCACAGACTTGTGCGAAATTAAGCAATACGCGGTTAACAGAAAATATGACCACGACCGAACTCACCCCACTACCTCATCCATTCATTTGCCCCGTGAGGTGGTACGTGCACATTTCAAAACTTTGTGACACACGCCCACAGCAACACACCCACCACCCAGGTACTGATGCTGCATGTCATCTGTGCCACCATATGAATATTCATTTATGCTACGTGTGGCTCCTATATTCTGGCCCCTAATTATTACATTCAATAATTATCCAATCACCAACATGTAGGAGACAAATATAGCAAAATATCATAATAAGTAAACCCACACCAACTCCTTGTGAGTCTGCTACAAAGCCCAAATGATCACACAAGTGAATAAATCAAGCCATCAGAGTCAATCAAAAGAGTCTTCAGCATCCAGGTGAAAGAAGTTCATCCATTTTTTTTCTTTCACGATTCCTCGGCTTCCTGGAGAAGACACACTTTGGTAACAGGTCTATTCAGGCAACTAGTCTTGGTCTTAATCCGAACCTGTTGAAAAAGTCCTCCTTTATCAGGAACAGTCTCCACAACTCTACCAATCAGCCATAAGTTGCGAGGCACAGATTCATCCAAGATGACGACAATATCTCCAGGGGCAAGATTCCTTTTAATGCTCTGCCATTTCTGCCGTTCATGAAGCTGAGGCAGGTACTCCTTCAAACAGGTTTCCAGCACAGATCAACCATATACTGTACTTGTCTCCATCGTCGACGAGCATAGACTTCATCCCTGGAAAACACTCCTGGTGGCAATGAGGGCTTGGATTTCAGAAGAAGTAAATGGTGGAGTCAAAGCTTCTGAATCATGAACATCAGTGGAGGCATATGTTATGGGGCGACTGTGGATGATAGCTTCAGCTTTACATAGAACTGTATGAAGACTTTCCTCATCAAGACTCTGGGTCCTCAACACAGAGTTTAGAACCTTCCATAAAGACTTTATCAGACGCTCCCACACTCCACCATGATGCGATGCAGCAGGGGGATTGAAAATCCACTTAATCCTCCACTGAAGCAGATTGTCGCTGTTCTGAGTATGATTCCATCCTCTTATTCCTTCTCTTAGCTCACGTTCAGCTCCAACAAAGTTGGTCCCATTGTCTGAATGCAGTTCCAACACCTGTCCACGCCTTGCAATAAATCTTCGGAAGCCATTAATAAAGGAATCAGTGTCCAGTGATGACAATACCTCCAGATGCACTGCTCTTATTGCCATACAGGTAAAGATGACTCCATAGCGCTTCACCATGCTCCTGCCACGCTTAACCTGGAATGCTCCAAAACAATCAACTCCAACACGAGTAAATGGAGGTTCATCTGGACATACTCTTTCGATGGGCAAATCTGCCAACCTTTGACATCCTGGTGCAGCATGCAGTGTACAACAAGTAATACACTTTGATAAGGTCTTCCTGATGGCAATGCTAGCACCAGGAATCCAGAATCTTTGGTGTAGCTCTGCAAGCATGTGATTTCGTCCGCCATGACCCGTCAGCTCATGCACATGTCGTAGAACAAGTTCAGAAATGTGAAGGTCCTTTGCCAAAATAGCTAGATGTTTAGCTTAAGCAGGCAGCCTTCCCCCAACTCGTAGGACACCATCTTCCTCCAGGAGAGGATTGAGCTTGTAGAGATGGCTTATCTTACATTTCCTCCATTCTGAAAACTTGTCATTTCTTGAGGATATCTCTTCCACTGACAATAATGAATGATAGCAGTGTCTGCCTCCTCAAACTCCTTCAATGACAAATAACTTGATCCAGCATGAATCTTAACCAAACCCATTTCTCTCTTCAATTGTTCCTGAAATGTCACGCCATCAAGGCCAAAACTGGTCAGATTCACTTTCAGTCACTTCCTTTTTTGAACAAGTGCCAATAATAAGCATTTGAACCTGAGTAGCCAACCAATCATCCTTTTTAATTTGGCCCAAGAAGAGAAATGACCAATGAAGTTCATGAGAGGATCCACCTGCTCACTGGCATTTGTAGCATTCACAGACACAAAGCTTTTAAACTTTGGATCATCTGGAGACATCTCTCTGAAGCCTTCTGGATTCAGTGGCCAATTCTTTTCAGGCTCCTGCAGAAACTTGGGTCCTGCCACCCATGAATCAGTCTTCAAAAAAGACTCCACACTGGCTCCTCTGGATGCAATATCCACTGAGTTACTGTGGGTATCAACCCACCTCCACTGAGATGATGAGGAAAAGTTAAGTATCTCTGTGACTCGATTCGCAACGAAAGTCTTGAACCTTGACACTTAATTCTTGATGTACTTTAAGAAAGAAGTACTATCAGTCTAGAAAACAGACTCTTGCAGTTTCCTCATTAACTCTTTCCTCCACAATTTATCCATCCAACTTGCAACTGCTGCTGTCAGTTCCATGTGAGGTATAGTGATGGATTTGAGAGGAGCAACACATGCTTTTCCCATTATGAATGCACAGTACACACATCCTTTATATTCCTGATGCAACAAATAGGTCACAGTTCCAAATCCTTCTTCAGTTGCATCACTAAAGTGGTGAAGGTGAGCTCTCACGGCTACTCCAAAGTCCAGAGGTTTTAAACATCGGTTAACTTAAAACCCTTCAAGCTGATAAAGTCCTTCCAGCCATTCTGTCCAGCCCTGAGCAACATCTTGTGGCAGAGGATCATCCCATCCAACTTGCCTTCTGCTTAGGGTCTGAAGAATTCCTTTAGCAACCAGTACAACTGGTGCCAAAAATTCCAGGGGATCATAGATGGAGCTCATGATAGATAAAACTCCTCTTCTTGTCAGAGGTTTGTCTTTAAGCATGATGTGAAATTTAAACAGATCTGACTGAAAACACCACTGTACACCCAATGCACGCTCCACTGGAAAATCATCTTCATCCATATCCAAGTTCTTCATCTCTGTGGCTCTTTCTTCTGGTGGTATAACAGCGAGGACGTTGCGTCGGTTGCTGATCCATTTGAGGAGCTGGAAGCCTCCCTTTTTGCAAAGAGCACGGAGTCCTTGATACAACAAAATAGCCTTCTTTTCAGAACTTTTTGAGACCAAACAGTCATCCACATAGAAGTTGTGAAGTACAGTGTCAGTCACATCCGAGCTGATCAGCTGCTGGTTATCCTCTGCACATTTCCTCAGTGCAAAACTGGCACAGTTGGAGAAGATGTGGCACCAACCAAGTGAACGACCATTCTGTGCTCCACTAGGTTATGGTCTCCATTTGGCCACCAAAGAAATCTCAGCAAATCAGAATCAGATGGTGGTACTCTGACCTGATGAAACATCGCTTCAATATCTGCCATGATAACAACAGATTCCTTTCTGAACCTGGTGATGACTCCAACCAATGAACTGGTGAGATTAGGACCCTGTAAGAGTTGAGCATTCAGAGAAACTCCTCTAAATGTAGCACCACAGTCAAACACAACCCTTATTATCTTCTTCTGGGGATGGTAGACTCCATGATGTGGTATAAACCAAACTCTTCCATCACAGCGTTCAAGATCCTCGACTAGAACTCTTGCAGCGTAGCCCTTGGAGATGATGTCATTCATGAAATGTGTATAGTCAGAATGGTACTGAGGGTCTTTGATGAATCTCCTTTTTAACATCAAAGCATGTTGTTCTGCCACTTTCTTATCCTTTAGCATCCTCAAATCCATCTGCTTCAGAGGAAGACCAATGACATAATGACCGTATTCCAACTTGACTTACTCTGCAACCAGCTCCATGAAGCGATGTTCTTCCCTAGACCATCCAGTCTGCTTATCATGAACACATTCAGGGAAATCCAATTTCATCTGCTGTTTCCACAGATTATCAAGCTTAGACACAGATATCTGGTTAACAGTGACACTCAACTGCTCGTTTCCTGTGCCTCCACCATTGTCACCTCTGAGAGGTCCATTTACTGTCCATCCAAGAATTGTTTTCACTGCATATGGACCACCATCCACACTCCTTATGACATGCCATTGTTCCAGTGCTTTAGGGACATTCATTCAAATAAGCAAATCAATTCCCGAATAAATTTCGGTGGTCCTCAAGTGTGTCACATCCGATTGTAGCAGATCTTCTTGACGGGGAATATTTCCACCATGTACAGGCATGCTACTCTGTGTGCATAAGTCGGGTAACTCACAAAACACATCTTCATCTAATTCAGCAATCTCAAGTTCTGACACAATTTTCCGCAGAAGGATGTTGGTTCTTCTCCCAGTGAGATTCAGTTTCCTCATGAGTTCCTCGGTACAAAATGATGCAGAACTACCAGGGTCCAAGAAGGCATAAGTTATCATTGTTCTTTGGCTCTTCTTGGACTTGACTCGAACCGGCAAAATCAACAGTGTACAATCACGCTCACCGGCCCCAGTTAATCCACTGGATTGTACAGAGATTGAGGCCCTTGCTCCTATTTTATCAGCTTCTTCCATCCTCTGTATTGGACCAGGTTCCTTTTCCTTGGAGAAGATATGTAACATTGTGGGATGTTTCACACCACACACTTTACAGTGAAGTCGTCTTCTGCAGACATTGCTCATGTGCCCAGTGCACAGACAGCCAAAACACACACCCTTTTCTTTCAGAAATGTCCACTTTCTTTAATCTTTGAGCGTGGCTGTGTTTTGAAAGCTTTAGCATCATTCATTGATGTAGAGGAAGAATCATGAATATCACCAAACAGTGGGTCACTTGCAATCTTCACTGGCTTCTCAATAAATTGAACAATATCACAAAGAGGGGGTGTTCTGTGAAACTTCTCCTTTACATCACACACAACATTCCTCCAACAGTCTCTCAATTTATATGGCAATTTCCTGATAATCACTTGCATATTGCCAGGCACATCCAACTCCTGCATAAATTCAGTGTCCTCCATAACATGGCAACATTCTCTAAGCAGAAAACTGTATGCTTGTAGGGCTTTTACATCTTCAGATTTTATGACAGGCCAAGAAAAAACTTTATCCATATAAACAGAGATTATTTTCATTGAGCTGCCAAAATGTTCTTGAAGTAACAACTTTGCTTTAACATATCCAGAATCATTTGGCATGTGGACACAGCTTCTCACTAGCTCTCGAGGCTGACCTCTGGTGTATTGTTCTAAGAAATACAAACAATCCTTTGTACTGTTTGTTTTAGCTTCAATGGTATGTTCAAAGGAACTCATGAAGGTTTTGTATTGGAGGGGATCACCGTCAAACACTAAAATGTCTCTTATTGGAAGTGAAGACAAGGATTGTTGATCAACCAATCAAGATGTAATTTCATTTTGTTTTTCTAATACCGATATCCATTTCTTATTTTCACCGTTTGTTGATTGGTGTGATTGACATGTAGATGGTGGGCAAGATTGATCCATAGTTTGAACTCCATCTCACTGCATCTTCTTTTTCACCTCTTCTGTAAATGTGACTTGAGTCTGTCCATCCACTTGGTTTACCTTAGGGCGGGCACCCAGATATGAATAAGATTGCCAATTTGAAATCCTTTCATGAGATTGTTGTTCAGTGACTGTAGGCACAAATGTTCTTGCATCCACATTTAATTTTCTCGATGTCCTTTGTTCTTTCTCAAAATAGGAATTCATTTCATCTGATCCAGCTTGTGAAGCACCTAGTTCTTGAGAACAAACAGAGCCCAGCTGCAACACCTTTACCTTTGCCATTGTTGCTGCTATATCAGTTTCCAAATTCAGTTGTTCTTTCTTCTTCCTCAGCTATTCCTCCTGCTCCCAAAGCATGCTTTTCTTTTAACATTTTCTGTCGTGCCATTAATGCAGCCATGTCCGCTTCTGCCTTAATGCGTGCCGAAGATGTTGAAGATAAAGAGTTTCTACTCGTTGATGAGCGGCTTTCTTTTGATCCTGCACTGCCAACATTGGAAACACTGTCACCTGGCTTTAGATCATCTGCAGTCACAATAATTCCTACACTACAATTTGATTTCTGAGAAACACATGGTTCAGCTGCATTTTTAACTTCAGAAGAATCAAAACAAGGTAACTGAGACTGTTGCACATGAGATGTTTCTTCTGTGGTGGGACCTGCTCATAATGTACATGTCCTTCCGCATTTGAAAGTCACTTTTCAGTTTCATCTATAAATGCACAGTTGAATTTATGAATACTTGAAACCAGGGGAATGATAGATTCATGAAGGTGAGTTACATCATCTATTAATGGTTTTACATTATCAAAATAAGACTGAATAATCTTAATATTTTTTCAGTTTGCACAAGTTTTTTCATGGTTTTTATTACAGCTTTAATTTTATTAACTTTTCTTTTTGAAGCCTTTCAATCTTATTTTCTAAAGCTTTCACAGTGAGTTTCGACTGTCTTTTCTCATCTTTCTCTTTGACATCAGAGTTTGATTTGGATTCGTTTGACTCCATTTTTTATTGTTTAGCACGACGAGGAGTTGTAAATTAATGTCCATTTTCACGGGCATGTAGTTGTAGTGTGTGCGTCCATGCCTCAGTTTCCACGATTTTATGAATAAACCAAACGTAGTACCAGGTTGTAGATGAATGAACGTAGTAGGCTGCGCTGCGCCCCAACAGCGTCTCTCCGTCCACCTGTTTCCTCCTTGGAAACAACTGAAGCAGTTCCATAAAATCCAGTATAATATCCAATGAACAATGTCTCTGAGAGTCAAATTTCTGTTGACTTTGTGATGCGGCAAAACTATAACATTAATGATGGCCGCCGTGGCCTAAACTCGTGGCCTCTGCCAGACGCGCGTTCCAAATAATCCAACAAGAACTTCTGTATCAGCAGCGATGCATTTATTTCTTCTTTTAACATGTTCCAATGTTTCCACAATTTGATCCAGTAATAAAGTGATTTTCTGACTGTCACAGACGAAATTAAGCAGTGCGAAATTAAGGGATGTAAGAAAATATTGATATGCCAATATATCGTGATATTTTATGTCATGATATTGTATTGATATTCAAAAGCAAAGAATCGATTTTTATTTTTTAAGAATTTTGATTAAAACATTACAAATTACGGTAATTTTTGTCATAAAATTAAAAGACTCGTAGTTAGTGGCTGTTTTCATCTTCTTTGTTCCAGTGGATCAACTAGATCTAGTAATGAAAACAGGTTCGGGTGTTTAGAATGTTGTGACTGATTTTCTATAGTTAATTTCCTTTGTAAAAAGAAAAATATATAGACCTACTCATAGTATCGTGATGTATTGCAATATATCGTATTGTCCCCTTTGTATCATGATAGAAACTGTGTCAAACTGCGAAGTACGCAGGCAATCTCCAGTGATTGCTGGAGCAGCTGTAATTCAGTATGAATGAATGAAGTAGCATATTTGTATTACCACCTAAAATATTTTTGCAAAGGTTAATGATGATCCAGGTGGGAAAAATCATACGTTTTTTTGTAAACTTTTGCTGACGGGTCTCAAGAAACCGCACATCGATTATGTCAACGGCAAACTTGAAACATAAAGCATTCAAAAAAAAGCTGGCCAGCCTTTCAAAGTATGTGAGAGTCACACAAAAAATTAAGACACTGCAACAATGTATAAAAATAGATAAAAATCTTCTACCAATGTTTTTTTTTTTTTTTTTTGGTCCATTGTTTGACAGGGCGAGGCTGCACGGTGGCGCAGTGGTTAGCACTGTTACCTTGCAGCAAGAAGGTTGTGGGTTCGTATCCCAGCCCAGGGTCTTTCTGCATGGAGTTTGCATGTTCCCCCCGTGCATGCGTGGGTTCCCTCCGGGTACTCCGGCTACCTCCCACATTCCAAAAACATGACTGTCAGGTATTAATTGATCACTGTAAATTGTCCTTAGGTGTGAGTGTGTGCATGGTTGTTTGTCCTGTTTGACCTGCCCTGTGATGGACTGGCAACCTGTCCAGGGTGTACCCCGCCTCTCGCCCGTTGACAGCTGGAGATAGGCACCAGCACCCCTGCGACCCATTAAGGATTAAGCGGTTAAGAAAATGGATGGATGGATGTTTGACAGGGCCTATATCGTGTTAGTTAGGTCATTTGTCACAGTTACATTTTCTCACAGTTGGTGTTGGTTGTATCTGACATGACGTTAGCTTGATTATATGTTGTTGTGATGGGTTTCCCAAAAATGATGGCTACAAGGATAAAAGCTTTCCATTTGGAGTGCAATGAATCTCAGTTTATAATACTTTGCATATTTATAATAGAAAGTTGCAAATAGCCTCATTGGCTGTGGCTGCAAAACAGCTAGACTTCATTTCAAATGACGAAATATAAAATAATAAAATGTAAAGATATATTAGGCTGCAACAGACTGGCGTCCTGTTCAGGGTGTACCCTGCCTAACGCCTGATAATTGCTGGGATAGGCTCCAGCTGCCCCGTGACCCTGAATTGGATAAGCGGTTAAGAAGATGGATGGATGGATGGATATATTAGGCCCTTCAGCTAAAAACCTGTTTGTTTGGTTGGTTGGTTTTTGGTCACTGAGAGGTAGCAGAGTTGTGCATAAAATAATCAAATACTTTCTTCTTTTTTCAAAGTCAGTACCAAATGTTTAGCATTAATCTGCCCTCTGTATTCCTGCGGGAGTAGCTACCAGCGCATGTTGTGATATTTAATAGACTTAAATCCTGTTTTTAAGGGGAAGTATTCCAAGTATTTAGAATACAGTACCAGGATTCAGCAAAGTAATGGAGTATGTTGCAAAATACATTTTGAAGCAGGTATTCTGTATTCTGTAACTAAATACATATTATCCCCATCACTGCTTTGTTCATGAGCCAATCTGGTTTGCCTTTTTCCACTGAACATTTCGAAGCAGGTGTTTTTTTCCCAAGTGTGGAACAAAGTTATGGATAGTTCTTTGTGCTGTGTTTTCTTCTGGATGAGATTCTTATAACCATATATGATACATTTTTTCAAGCGCAGGAGACACAACACAGAGGAGATTTACAATTCACTCCAATCAATCAGTATGCAGAACACATTGCTCCTTAGTACTTTGTAAAGCAGGGGCCCCCAAACTTTTTCACTCCAAGGGCCAAAATGATATTCTATGATAGCGCCGCAGGCCAAATCCAATATTTCACTCAAATGCAAATACTAATAGTATAATAAAGTACTTTTATTCATTAGACAGTGATTTAACATTCTTTTCTATGTAAATATCATTAAACAAAATATGACAAAAAAGTCATACGTAGGAATTTAAAACATGCGTCTGACTTTCAGCATTTGATTGATTTAGTAATGATGTCATTGGAAAGATAATCTTCCTCTCAACATTTTTTTAAAATATTATTTTGTCTGTGTGCCCCTGATGATGTTGCTCCACGTTGCTAATTGTTGCTTAAACCAGCAGCCTGTGTGGTGACCCATGGACTTGGAGGTAGTTTGATCCAGCCTGGTGCTGCAGCAAAGGCTAATAAGACATTTCATGAATTGATGAAAAAATAACTATTTGTGGTCTTTTAAAGTGTGCAAAAGTAAATATGTGCACAAACCTACTCTATAAGCCACTTATAGTTGCTTGTATTTTAATTTGAAACCTAATTTATGATATTTCATATGTATTTCACATTTATATTCATTGGGCCTATTTATAAAAAGTGGTTCAAGAAGTGAAAGAATAATATTAGGTTGACAATCTGATCAATGCAGATTTTATTTAAGGTCAGGGTCATCCCCTGGTGAGCCAAAATGAATGGCTTGGGGGGCCAACCTTGGCCCGTGGGCCCCGCTTTGGGCACCCCTGTTGTAAAGAAAGAATGGAAAAATTGTACCATAAAAAATCAGCGAGGCGGCGAAGGGTGAACCGCGTTATAGCCAGGGACCACTGTAACTATCAAGAACAGGGGCTCTGCTTGTACCCTCTAAGGTTCCACATCATGTATTTTGCAGTGTGCTATTATGATGTGGACATCAGCCACTAGGGAGCTGCAGGAAATTTATAAATTAGCCCAGGTGACATATGCATATGTGCTGTAGGCCAATATTTATTACATTCTTAAAAAAAAAAAAAAAAAAATATTGCAATATACAAAATAAATTATAACCATTTTAATTAAATATATATTAAAATATTTTGGATTACTTTTGATTAAATATGTATGAAATTATTCAATGCAGTCACCTTGTGTCAATCAGCTTGTATAAGCACACATATAATCAAAGCAAGTGGAACTTTTTAGTTTCACTGTTCATTATTAAAATGTTCAGTGCAGTGCAGATATGTTTGAGTCAGGTCAAATTGTAAAATAAAATGTCTATTACTTATCAACAAATGAACTATGAACATACAGTCATGTGAGAAAATTATAGGACACTTCATCAAATAAGTTTCTCTTTATTATGAAATGTTCACATATCAATTTCCAATCATGATTTTATGTATCACTGGAAAAAAAAGCGTGATATAAATTCAATTAAACAACAAATAAAAATATTTTGTGAATCATAAAAAGAGATATAAACATAACATTTATTTTAATGGAGGAAGGACACCCTACTCCTGCTCTGGGGGTGAATTTACTTGGATGGCCAAACCTGGGCATGGTGGCAGTTGTTTTTAATGTCCTCCACTTGGAAACAATTTTCCAGATGGTATGGAATGGCTGATGTCAAATTCTTTTGAGAACTTTTTAAATCCCCTACCAGACTCATAAGTAGCTAGGATCTTCTTTCTGAGGGCATCACACAGCTCTTTAGATCTCACAATGGTGCTAACTTCAACACTTTAACTATCAGGAGTACACCAAACTAAATTTGAGGTTTAAATAGGGCAAGGTTTTATTTAAAAGCTGGTTAACGATGTACTGATCATTTCCACCTGACATGATACCTCTGTGTGATTTTAACCATTTTAAGTAGGATAATATGTGTCCTAATTTATTCCTCACCAGAAATTGCATTGTTTATAAATTACATGTCACATAAAGTTTTAAAAAAGGCTTTTCTTATTTTTTTGTTGTGTAGTTATATCATTTTGATCCCTCAATAAACATGTGGCTAAATATATCTTCAAATATGCAGGCTTTTGTAGGGTGTCCTAATTTTCTTACATGACTGTATAGGTGTGTGTGTTTTGCAGACTGACAACACCATTTGTAGGTCAAAAAACATTTTAAAGACCGTGGCTAGTACAGTACAATATGTCTATTTTTTCTTTATTAAAAGTATTGATACTCTCAAAAATGTATAATCAATTTCCGGCCAGTGAATGGGATATAACTGCATGCAAAGTAATGGAGTTGTACTTTTTTTTTTTTTAAAACCACACAACTCAAGTGGTACTCAATATTTTGACAAGGTTGACAGTACGGCTGCCATAATTAATTGATTTGTCGTGAATTTACATTATCGTTTACTTTCTAAAGCTCTGTTTTTCTCTTAAAATGGTCGCTGTCCCTTTATCTGCTCCCTTTCTGCGTCTGACGCACATGCGCAGTTGCTATTGGGGCCAGCAGTTGTAGCTTAGAAAAGCTTTAACAGCAGCATGAGCAGTGAGCTGACAACTTAATTCTGGAGTTTTATTAAATTAAAAGAAAAGTATGTGTAATGCAAAATTCACAAAGTGGAAGCTGCTTTCTTGAGCTTCTTAAAGGGAAGCCCGCTGTTTGATGACAAACACGGACAGTAGCATATGTTAGCTTGTTAGCTGCTAACATTAGCATCAACAGTAGAGCGATTTTCTCTTTTCCCCTGACATGTCGGCTTTTTACGTTCTCTCCAAGGTATCCACGGAAATTCATCAATTTATGAAAATGTCCAGATTCTCCAATATGACGTCCTCTATGCCCCGAGGTGCAGCTTAGAGGCTGGTTCTGATCCGTTTATACACAGAACAGCAGCTGACAGGACATCAAGGTCCAGGTGTCGCAACAAAAAACTGCTGCTCATTCTTATTATTGCAATAAAATAATTATTTTGTCAGAATGTAATATTTAGGTGTTAGATGTTAGACTTTAGATGTTAAATGGCTGTGGACAGGAAAGATCTTTCTGTAATAGAAAATATATATAGAAATAGAAAAAAGAAAAATATATAGCCTATATACATGTATATTCTTCGACACTATCTGTTACAATCATTCAGTAGTTTTGATCAAGCTCCTTACTGAAGAGGTTGTAGAATTACCTTAAGGATGCAACATTAACAGTGATTTTGGTAATTTCACTACGCTTAGCACGTCATGTATCTGCTGTAACACCCTTTTATTTTTTATATAATTCATAAATGTTAAATGAGCTATCATCTTAAGAATCCCTATTTTAGATGGATTCTTCTTGCAGCTCTCGGCGAGGACGGACATTTTTTCTCTCCCTCCTCCTCCTGTGTCTAATCCCAATGCTCTGTCTCCTGTGCCTCTGTCTGGAGCATCTTTTTGCATTTTTCTCCAAACCAAACCGAACAATATGAAAGCTCCCATTAAGACCTTCAACTAGTCCACAATCAAATACCCGTGAGAGGAATGTAAACAGAGTCTCCTCCCCGTCCGCCCACCGTCCTGCTGCACCCGTGTATTGTCAATGTCTGAATGTGTGCTTGAATGTTTAAGGTGTGTGGGTTTTTTTTTCTTTCTATCACCTGACTTTTGACTCTGGACTAAGGAATAAAAACACAGCTGAGTGCTTCACCCACCCCCCCACCTCCCCACCGTGGACCCTCCCTGACCTCGTGTATCTGTTTTCTTATCATCTTATCATGGGAGTGCCATTCTGTGGCTGCAAGCCCTTCGGTGACCAGGATCTGTTTGTTTTCTTTCTTGTTTGTTTGTCATGATCTTGGACAGGTTGTACTGTTAACTGAATTTCCCCTTGTGGGATCAATGAAGTATTTTTGATTTGACTGATTTGATACCGTATGATACCAGGGTCCAGGCCAGGAAGCAGAGTTATAGTTTAACCCACCTCTCTTCAGCTTCTGTGCTTTTACCCACTCGATACCCCAATGAGACATTGTCTTGCCCATGGCCAAAATCAAATAGATTAAAAGGTAATCTAAAAAAAACAAATGATGAAAATCTTATTAAAATAAATACTACTTTGACTAAAGAAGAAAATATGGCAATAAGATGTGGTTTATTGAACATAAGATCACTCTCCTCAAAGACTTTATTAGTAAACGATGTGATAAAGCGCTTTGAGTGGTCAGTATGATTACAAAAGCGCTATATAAGTTCAGTCCATTTACCATATGTGATACTAAAATGGATCTATTCTGCCTATCAGAAACCTGGCTGCAGTAGGAGGATTTTGTAATTATAAATGAGTCAACTCCTTCCAATTGTCAAAATGTTCACATTCTTAGAAATACTGGGCGAGGAGGAGGAGTTGCATCATCTTTCATGCAGATTTACAAATTCGCTCTAGACAAATTATTAGCTACAATTCTTTTGAACATCTAACCCTTGGTTTTCCTCATCCAAGCTGAAAAGGTAATTATAGTAGGGGATTTCAATATTCATGTGGATGCTGAAAGAGATAGCCTAACTGAAGCCTTTAATGTTATCTTAGACTCAATTAGCTTTACTCAGAAAGTGAAGGGACCACCGCACTCGTCTCAGAACATTTTAGACCTGTACTGACATACGGCATTGAGTTTAAGGAAGTAGCAGTCCTCCCACATAACCCAGTCCTATCTGACCATTTTTTGATAACCTTTGAATTTACTTTACCCAACGTTCCAAAATCTGAAAGAAAATTTAATTTCAGTAGAACTTTATCAGACAATGCTGTAACACGTTTTAAAGAATCTGTTCCATTCTTGCTTCCCTATCCGTCTCAGAATATCACAGTGGATGGCAGTAATTCCAACAATAACCCTTCAGAAATTGATGGTCTGGTTCAAAGTATTACTTCCTCACTGCATTTGGCACTAGACAGTGTAGCCCCCTTATAAAAGAAGGTAATCAGCCATAGGAGGCTGGCTCCCTGGTTTAGTGCAGAGTTGTGTACTTTAAAGCAGAATACTAGGAAACTGGAGAGAAAATGGCGCTCTACACATATAAATGATTCCTTTCTGACCTGAAAAAATAGTTTACTATTTTATAAAAGCGCCCTTCAACAAACTTAGAGCAGCATATTTCTCATCATTGATAGAGGTAAATAAAAACAATCCTAGTTTTCTTTTTAGTACAGTTGCCAAACTTACACAGAGTCATAGCTCTGTAGACTAAGCTAACTACAGACCTATATCTAACCTTCCTTTCTTTTCCAAAATTCTTGAGAGAATAGTTACTAATCAAGTATGTGAGCATTCCTCAAACAGCAACAACCTGTTTGAGGAATTTCAGTCAGGTTTTAGAGCTCATTATAGCTCTGAAACAGCACTGATAAAAGTTACTAAAGATATTCTAATGGCCTCAGATAATGGATTTGTGACTCAGTGCTGCTGAGTCACACAGCAGTCACACAGTCGATCATAATATTCTATTAGAAAGGCTTGAACATGTAGTAGGGATCAAGGGAACAGCAGTAGGCTGGTTTAAATCATATCTGTCTAACCGATTCCAGTTTGTTCATGTCAATGATAAATCTTCTTCACACTCAAGGGTTACTTGTGGAGTACCACAGGGTTCTGTGCTTGGACCGATTCTCTTTACTATATATATGCTTCCAATTGGTAAAATAATTAGACAGCATGGTAAAATAATTAAACAGCGTGGTATGAATTTCCATAGGCTCCAGCTGCCCCGTGACCCTGAATTGGATAAGCGGTTAAGAAGATGGATGGATGGATGGATGGTATGAATTTCCACAGTTATGCTGATGATACATGATTATATTTATCCATAAATCCCGATGAATCCAATCAGCTAGGCATACAGGCATGTCTGGAAGACATAAAAACCTGGATGACTCTGAACCTTCTGGTTTTAAATTCAGACAGGAAACTGCTAAGCCAATCACCTTTTCTGAATAGCATTAAACTTGCGTCTGGTAATAGAACCTCAAAGTAATTTTTGACCAAGACGTGACATTTAAATCCCATATTAAACAGGTTTCTAAGATTTCTTTGTTTCACCTCTGGAATATTGCTAAATTTAGAAACATCCTGTCCAGAAGTGATGCAGAGAAACTAGTCCATGCATTTGTTACTTCAAGGCTGGACTACTGTAATTCCTTATTATCAGGAAGTCCACAAAATGCAATTTTAAGCTTTCAGTTGATCCAAAATGCTGCAGCAAGAGTTCTGATGAATATTAAAAAGAGAGATCACATTTCTCCTGTTTTAGTTTCTCTCCATTGGCTCCCTGTTAAATCCAGAATAGAGTTTAAGATCCTCCTCCTTACTTATAAAGCCCTTAATAATCAGCTCCATCGTACATCAGAGATCTGATTGTTTCATATGTTCCTAACAGAACACTTTATGCTCAGAATGCAGGTCTACTGGTAGTTCCTAGGATTTCTAAACGTAGAATAGGAGGCAGATCTTTTAGTTATCAGGCTCCTCTCCTGTGGAACCAGCTCCCAGTTTTATTCCATGAGGCTGATACTCTGTTTTTAAGACTAGGCTTAAAACCTTCCTTTTTGATAAAGCTTATAGTTAGAATGGCTTAGGTTATCCTGAGTTATTATTGAGTCCACAATAGAAAAACAAAAACAAGAAACACAAGAACAATACAAAATAACATATATTAAAGGAAAAAAAAAGACCAGTTCAGGTTGGAACTGTTGATTTTGGCTGCCTGTTCGGAGTGGCGCCAGAATTCACAATTCTGGTTCTATATATCTGCCTCTGTATGGGAAGGAAAACCTCCACTCTCTCGCTCTTGGCGAATGACACCCCTCTCCCCTTAACAAGTATACAACCTGTGAACAAGTATGGCCCGCGTCTAAGGGTGTAAATGAGGATTGCATTCCGAAGTGAAACTCCGCGTCCATTGTATGGAACTGATTTGGCTTTTCACCAGATGACAAAGAGAAAACAAACATCATATGCAAAGTTTGTTAAGGCAGGTCATCGCAACGCCACAAACTTGAGACAGCAAACGATCCATGCTACGAGTTGCCCAGCTGCAAGTTTTTTTCATACACTGCCATTCTATACATGCATGCAGAATTCATAGAGAGAGCTGTAGAAAATATTAAGAATGTATTGGATGAAAGAATAATTTTCTTCACAATATTACATCAGTGTTATAACTGCTTCCACTACACTTTGCCTTCATCATCTTATGTAGCAGCAGTACTTTTTATACCTTTGTGTTTTTACACTACATTGTTAACTCTGTTACCTTTTTATTACGCAGCTTTATATGTTCCTATTTATAACATCAGCATTTTGAACAAGTCAGTGTTTGCACAAAACATTTGAACCATTTAAAGCTGTATTTACCACCTTGTATGAGTATTATTTATTCTTGTATTATAGATAGCAAAATACATCTTGTACTATAGTTGCAGTTGAATGTTAGTTTTTTATTTTAAAAGATTTTATATTGTGTTATAGTGTTCTTATAGTGTTACCTGATTAGACAAGTTAAGATTAAAATTGTACATAATTACACTTAAATATGTTTATCATTTTGATGTATTTTTTTACTCAACTTAATTAAATAACAAAACATATTCTGACTTTTGTAATTGTTTCACTCAGGACTCATCCCTTTTTTAATATGTAATTCAAGTTATCTTAGTCACTTGAAAAAATATGATAAAATCAAAATCTTTATAATCTAAAATTGTGATATTCTATTTTTGCCGTATCGCCCAGCCCTAGTCCACTGTTTATTTTCGTATCTTAGCCTGGAGGATGTAAATATCTGGCTGGCTAACAGCTTTTGGAACTTGAATGAAAACATAACTGAAGCAATTGTCTTTTATTCCCAACACCACAGGCCCGAATAAACAGGCAGCTGACTTTGAGCACTTGACAGCATTCCAGAAAGACCTGGTTACTGACCTAGGAGTTAAATTGGAATTGTGACTAAAGCTTGACGCCCATATAAATTGAGTGGTGAAATCCTGTTTCTTTCATCTCAGTCATCTGGCAAAATGAAGCCTATGCTATCTTGTGCCCACATAGAAACAGTGGTTCACACTTTTATCACATCACACTTGGACTTCCTTAATTCTTGGTGCAGTGGTCTCAACCTGGCTGCAATGAATCGGCTTCAATTGGTCCAGAAGTTGGCAACTAGATTTTTAACCGGCACAAAACACTCATTCTGGCTTCTCTGCACTTGCTCCCCATTCAGTTTAAAGGATTCATCTTAAATTTCTTACCTTGTTTTAACTTTCTCTAGGGCACTGCTCCATCTTACCTAATTGACCTTCTGAAACAGTATATTCTATCCGTGAACTGCATTCACGCGACCATAATCTGCTAGTGGTCCCATGGATCAAATGTGGCTGTAAGGGGGGTTGAGCATTTTCTCTAATACTAATTATTACAGTATGGCCTTTGGGGCCAAACTTTGGAGCCTATTTCTCTTCTCTCACTTCCTTTTATTCCTTGTGAATGTCTAAATATTGCATGTCCAGTCTGTTTTTACTGTGTTTTTATTGGTATGTTTTTTTTAGCGCCTTGGGTGCCTCTGGCCACTGATGGGGCTATGATCAGAAGATGATGATTATGGTGAATCTTCCTTCCAGTGTTTCTTCTATGAGAGCCCTCTGTCTTAGGAGTGGTGGTCGGCTGTGGCTGCCTGCGTGCTCTCTACTTAGTGCTAGGCCTGGGTAAACGATTGGTTGAAAGAATTAATTTCAAATTTTTTGTTGCAGGGGATTTTGAAAAAAAGTAAATCAAGTTTTTGTGTAATGCCACAGTTTTGGCTTCCTGGAATGGTGTGGTTTCACTGCGACAGACGTGAAGCAAGAGACCCCACACTGTTACGTTTGCCTAAAACCCATTACAAAGGCAGCAGCCCCACAGACCTTTTCCAACGCCTGAAACAGAGGCATCCAGCTGAATATGAAAAATGCCAGTCTCTCGTAAATCAAATTACATAATATAAAATCGGAGATTTTATTTTTAGGCCATATCACCCAGCCCTAGGTATCTTATGGGTGGATTAGGGGTTACCAACGTTCCCTCCTCTGGGCGCCCTTGGACAGAGCCTCGGCTGCTGCTGTTCATCTGCTGATGCCGATGCAGATGACTCCTTGATGGCGTTTTCTTACCTGACCTGGCTCATCTATACTCGGCCCAATGTCCTGTTTTTCTTTTTCGTTTAAGTGTGTGTGTGTGTGTGTGTGTGTGTGCATGCATTGATGTTTGGTTGGGGGAGGGGGGTATAATTGAGATTATGCTCTTAATTCTGTGGAGGAGGGCTGGGAATGTGGTTCATGTGGGATAATTTTAATCTGTAAATAACTTTGAGATTACTCCTCTCATTCTGGACAAAGCCCTTATCTATCTAGCCATTTCCCTCTCTAAAATCACTTATGACCGAGAGCATAGACTGTAAATACAATGGACAAACCCTCGTTGTCACCCACAGGTTTCTGAAGAGCAGAAAATGAAGCCAACTGGGCGGTTCCTGCCGCCGCCATCATGTCCGCATCACTCGCCTCGTCACTCTCAGAAAATCCAAAAATGGGCAAAGAGGTGGAGTTGAGAGTGGCGCAGTTTGCTGGGGGTGGAGGGTTGACTCTCCGAGCCAACATAGCTAGAAGCTAATAAGAAGCTAGTCGGGAGCTAACCGAAGCTAACGCTGGCTGCAGCCGGTTTCAGCCAGAGGACCGCAGTCAAGAGACTTTTGCCCCATTTTTCCACTAGGGTCACTTTAGACCCAGAGACATCTCAATTGGGGAACTCATGTCGATATAACAAGACCTGAATGGGTCGGGTCACTACGGCCTAAAACAGTTGTATTTCCATTACCATCGGTGGAGCTCCATTCCTCTTGGCGACCTGACAGAAATTTTCCCCCCACTGCAGGCGAACATCAGCCCGTATAAAGCCTCCCCCAAACAGAAACTTCTTGGATGGTCTTTTACTCTAATCAATACCACAGCAAGCCATCTTTGTCCATTAAGTGCAGATTAGCATCCAAAACCGAATAAAATCTGCAGAAGCAACTGATATTGGAGTTCAGGCCTTCCTCGAGCAAGCAGGGGGAGGAGAATATGGTGCAAGCTATTAGCCAACATTAGCCACCATAGTAAGCCTAGATGGAGCTGTCAATCAAAAGGACACACCCCTAATTTTTCAGAATTTCAAATTTAAATTATATCTAAACGGAGGAGTTACATCCATCCATCTATCCATCCATCCATACTCTGGAAGAATCGAGATGTGATGTAGATTCTGGGGTAGGATGGTGTTGCTGATTATACGGAGCAAGGTGAGGGTACAACATAATGTTTCTGGGTCAGGGAAATGCTATCAGAATCAGAATCAGAATCAGTTTATTGGCCAAGTATGTCACATACAAGGAATTTGACTCCGGCAAACTTTTTCCTCCAGTACAGAACTTGAATAAGTGAAATAAAGTATGTGAGTTCTACAACCGTAGTAGCATCATAGCTGTCTTCACACGCCAGGAGGTTGTCTAAATATGTCAGGTTCAAGCCCGCCGCTAAAGGGTCATCCAGCCTGTGGGAAGGGTATTGCACAAATTTAAATCTATGTAAAGAAGACCTTAGCAATGTAACATTGAGGATTTAGGATGTATATAAAACTATTTTGTTACAACAAAAGATGCAACAGATGGATTTAATGCCTTGTTACTGATTTGGCTCAGTCTCACTCTGTCTGTGTGTCTGCCTGTGTGGCCAGTTGGATTATCTTACATGCTGATTGATCTGGTTCAGTGACAGACCTTCAGAAGCAAGCCAAAGCCCTGTGTTATTTATTAAAGCGACAGATCCCTTTCCTTTATTTGCTTCACCAGCAAATAGAAAGAAAATGCTACACCGAGAAAGTCTAACAGTCTAGATGTGGATGTAACCTGATCAGAGGCTGTTCTTGTAATTGAGGTGTTTTAGCTATTTGGCTTGATTAGACCAATTTCCTTCCGAAGTGAATTAAAGCTAAGTATTTAAGTCAGGATGTCTGGATGTCTTCACAAGAGCATCAAACAAAAAAACTCGGTGGTGTACTAATTTTCAGCCATCTTGAACACTTAAGTTACATTAATTAGTCTCAGACCTCTGACAGACTTGTTATGTGCAGTTCAGAGTTTCTAAATATCCTGGTAGAAGCAGTGAATTAACACCTGTTCTTTACTCTGCCAGAGTCTTCGTTGTGGAAAGAAAACTTACTTGATTACTGCAACCTTGTGTTCTGCCACAAAACATAATACCTACAGTTGCCCATAAAACTGGATAGTTTTGGATTATATTTACAAGATAAGTATTTTTTATTCTATGGGTGGTACAAGTGGCTCACTGTTAAGCTGTTTAGCTGTGTTTTTCTACTAGTCAAAGTGACTAACAGAGCTTCTGCTTCCATTACCTTAAACTTAAGTCATTCCTTTCTACTGTTGCAAGGGGGAAGAGATGGATGCAAAGTCCTTGGACTATTTTGTCAACTGAAATAAACAGCTTTAGATTAGGTTAAACTTGGATTTTTTTATTTTGTAAAATGTGAGGTGACAACATGGGTTGTCATGTCACAACCAATGATAGAAACGGAGAGCTAAAACGAAATCTAACTCCGTCCACACTAGCGTTTTCCCTGCGTATTAGAATTGATCCACATTAAAACGACTGAAAACGCGGATCATGTGACCATTCTCCAACACTGGGCATGCGCGCGCCGGTATAAACAGGAAACAGATTGACCATTCCTCAGATTTGATGAAAGTAACCAAGCTAACGTACCTGCTAAACATGTCGAAGGCCAGAGATTTTTTTTCATGGACCGATGATGAGGCCATAACGCTTGTAATTCGTTATTCATGTTGCAGTTTCTAACGTAATGTACTCCAGGCTGTTTTTGTATGTTATCTTCCGGGGACGGGTCATGTGATGGGTGGCTGACGAATCAGGGAAGGATACACCATGACCGATGATACCCAATCATAGAGCCGAGTGTGATCTGATGCGTCATCGTTTCTAAAGTCCTTCGTTTCGATACGTCCACACCAAAACGCCCTCCGGAGTTTCAAAACGAAAAACAGGGTCGCCGGCGTTTCTAAACTTCTCCGGTTTTTCCGTTTTAGTGTGGATGGGAGGTGAAAACGTTGCAAAACGCAGTAGTGTGGATGGGGCCTAAGCTGAACTGACTTAAAACCAGATACATTGGACTTAAATGTAACTTTTTTTAAAGTTGTTATATCCAATCAAGGTCAACATTTAAAGACAGTTACCAGCTGGCATAAGTATCTTATGCTAGTAATAAACATGTTTAGGATAGTTAGCATTACTAACGAAACTATTATCTAAAAAAATTTGTTTGTCATAGGGCTGTCAGAATGACACAATACATGCACATGTAACAATGCATGCACAAAATGACCAGCCCTGTTTTAACGTAAACATCGTGCAGACTCGAACTGCATCCACGACTCCATGTGAAGGTCCTTCATTACTCCCAACTCTACACTCTACACATGCCATCTGCAGAAAAATACACAATCATGTCTTGTTATGCCATTGGTTTTACAAATCGCTTTGATAAAAACAACAAAACGTGCAAAGCACTCCCTGCAACGTAAGCGAAAGACTTCTGAGGTTGGAAGCTATCATAAGAAGCAACTGTAACGAGCAGATGATAAAAAAGGCAACAATATTCAGTGACGAATTCATATTGGGCAAGTCTTGGCTTACAAAGATCACAAACCAACACTGGAACTGCAAGATAAGCACAAATTATATCAATGACAAGCATAGCTATGTAAAGGGCTGTGTGTGTCATTTACACCCATATCTTTTGTGTTGCTAAACAAATAATCCCTCTTTTTTTAGAAGGAACACTTAGCTAACATTCAGAAAATGTTAACCAGTTAGTTTGCCTCAACAACTGGCTTAAAATGTTAACAGAGCCAGGTGTAAATGTGAGTGCAGTTTTAAAAAAAAGTTTCACGTTTCTCTCCAGTAGACCAACAGCATCTGGTTTTGTCCTTTATTTACATTGAAAATTTTAGTTTTTAAAGTCATATTTAGGAATGTTGATTATTGGTGATAAATTCACAGCTACCCTATGAATAATTAAATTATTTAATAATCTGACAGCCCTGGTTTGTAAATAATACATATGTACAATCCATAAGACAAAAAGACAATGGTCTATGTAACCTACAGTTTAAAACAGGAAGAATAAGAACAAAAATCTACACTTTCTATTATTTCAGATGAAAGCTTGTGAATACACACGTAATACATGTATGCAGGCAGGAGGTGGGGTTGTGTGTGTGTGGGGGGGGCTCCTAGTTCTTGACGAAGAAGCGGTGCTATTTCTGTGCTGGTGCCAGAGCTGGTGCTTAGTCGGTTCTTAGCTGGTTCTTTCAAAGAACATATACAGGGCCTTGTTGTTGCTGCTTCATACTGTCATCTAAAACATTGCAAAGTAAATGTATATGCCCACATATGAAAACAGGAAGCACGAATCAGAAGAGATTTTAAAAAGAGAAGAAGTTTATAGCTGCTTTTCCTCATCACTGTGTAATGTTGTGAGCCGTCGTTTGCTACATCATGTAGCCCTCCTTAATATTTATTTCCAGTTTAAAAACAACTTCATCAATCATTCAGTCTTTATTTATATAACACATTTTATATCACAGAGCTTCACATTGTAAAACCAAACTAATGTAAACAGGTTAAACCCATTAACAACATATTAAAGTGAATTTCATAAAAAGTAAGATAAAGTACTAATAAATCCAAATTACAGAAGAACTAAAGTAAATAATAAAAGCCTGTTGAGCCTTAAACTGCAAATCACCCCCTAATCAACTTTTTTTTGCTAATAAACTATTTAAATAAGTGTCTCATAGTGCACCAGCAGATCCCTCGGTCCGCCAGTTAATGCCTACTTTTGCTGTGGACTTTCTAACAGTTAGCTTTTTTGCTAACAGTTAGTTTTGTTGCTAACAGTTAGCTTTGTTTCTAACAGTTAGCTTTGGCTTCTTACTTCTACAAGACGTTCTTTGCTCTCTCCAGGCTTCAAAATCAACCCGCCGTTGGCACTAGCAAGATAAAAATACCTGTAGATGAGGGTGTTTCTCAGCAGTTATTAGGTGAGAATGAAATAAGATTAATTAGATGAATTAATTAAAGATCAAAACTAATTAATCTAAAAACAATGTATCTTGTGACAGCACTATGAAAAATATATGTTAACGTTTAAAAAAAAAAAACCTCTGGAATCCAGTGTAAGGAGAACAGAACGTTAAAAACATAATGTTATATTATAATTATTTCTGTTTTGTTATGTGCTGTTATGGGGGGTATTGATGTGGGGCTCACCTGTAACCTGGACCCATCAATGATCCTGGTACTGGACGGGTTCCATTATTCCAGATTTAGGGTCCTATACTTATGCGGAGCATGATGGTACTGTGGGGTCACACAAACAGCCATCAGGTGGCTCTACTTTTGCTTTAGCCCCACATGAAGTGGGTGCAGAACTCTATAAATACAGACCGCTTCCACCCGTTCGTTCTTCTGCATTCCGCCAGCCGGGGAGCAACAGAAGATCTCCAACCATCTTCCTTTGCTGGAGGAGGGAGGCCCGAGTTTCTGGCAGAAACTTGCTCCAAAGACCACTCCAGGTGAATCTCGAACATTGATAAACAAATACGTTGTTTATCCCCAGAGCCCAATGAAACCCCCTCTGAGTTTCAGGCTACCAACTGCTGAGAAACAGGAGCTGTGAGCCACGTGTGCCGAGAGCCGAATGCGAACCAGAATCCGCCTTTAGCCATCGGGCCGATAAGAGGTGAATGCCGAACTGGAGAGCTCCAAAAAGGTACTTTTAAAAAGGTGGACGCCAATCGCCACACAGCCATCCAGGAGAAGCCAGAGCCAGGAGCTTCCCACCGCTGCTAGCCAGATTAGCGACCTTTTGTTAGCCTGCTGGCTAACACTCCCTGAGGTCCCCCTTTCCTGATCGACGTGCAGCAACTCGGAGGACTTAAACGTTCATAAGATCTGATTGGACAGAGGCAAATTAGTTAGGAAAACTAGTTTTAATGGTGTTTCCTCTTTTTTTATTGTTAACTTTTTAAGTTTCATCTGCTGTCTTTGGGTACACCAGGCCTCAGCTGAAGTTTTAATGAGTGTTTTTAAAGACTTTTCCCGTCACAGAGTCAATTTGAGCTGCTCAAAATTTTTTTATTTTGTTTGTTAAATGTTTAATAAGTGTATTTGAGCCACTCTAAACACCTCATGTGCGTCGCAGACACATAAAGATAAAGAAGCCCACGTGTTGGTTTAGGCTGCCGCTTCATAAGCAAAGATTGCTATTAAAGGTTCAAACAGAACTCGTTTTAAAAATACATTGTTTAAGAACAGAAACTAATCTTATTAGCCATGTTTGAACTCTCCTTATTCGATCAAAATATGGGAATTAGATTGTTTTACTGTCATGATCAATCCATAAATTAAGTGATTCTCCAAATTGTCAATTACTCTTATCCACATAATTTTTAAACATAACACTACGTAATCCAAAGAATGTTTTGTGTTTTCTTACATTGCTTATTTGTTTAGAGGTAAACCAGTAGTGCTAAATTAGTTAAACTAAATAAAATTAGTGAAACTAATTCAGTTTAATTACAGCATCTGCAGATCAAGTCTTGTGTTCTTAAAACATCCAAATTCATCTAGAACTGTGACACCAGAATCCATGGTTTTTCATCTTATTACATTTTCATATTTTTCTGTTCTTTTATTTTAACTATTAATTTATTTTAATCAGTAGTGTGTTCTCTTTTTCTACCTTTGTGATTAAAATGTTTTTCTTTTTTTTCTTTAAACAAATTTTGTATCTTTGGAAGTAAACGTCTTTCTTGTTCAACACTAGGGATGCAACGGGATAAGGTAAAGTACCGGACCGTTCGGTACCCCCTGCACGGGACAATCGGTCCTCCTGTACCGCGGAACTTCGGTACTGCCATTGATTTTGTGACATTACCAAACTGCGCCGCGCTCCCAGACACAGGTGCAACAACCAGCTCGCTGTTCCCCGCTCCAGCCGCTGTTTGGTCATAGAGATACGTCCTCCTCTCCACAATGCGCGCATCAGGGAGCACCGTGAGGAGCGAAGAAATTTACACGGGTCGGTTGTGCTTTTTTCGGAAATCAGCCCTGGTGTGAGGCGCAGCTAAAATTTCTCCTCGACCTGAGCGCTTTCTGCCCGGGCGGGCTCCAGCATTCAGGGGCGCCGGGTTGCACTGTGTTCATCTCCTCTTTGCGTGGCGCCGGAGCACGAAGCAAAGAGGAGATGTGCTGCGTTCCATTCATTGATGCACACACAAATGCCCTTTGAGCAGCGGGCACATGAAGAATATTTATCCGCCACCTGTGTCAGTGTGGTCAGAGAGCTCTTGTTTAAAGAACCGGTAAATACAGAAAACATTCTATTACTGTGGCCCTGTGTGTGAACCATAATCCCAGAGAGACGTACATCACGTTTATGTTGTATTCTCACGGCTTTCACCCACCCACACCTGTAACTGTGGGCGGGTTAAGTTAACTGTGACCTACTGCTTTTGTTCCCAAAAAAATAAAATATATGTTATGGGATTAACAAAAGCTGTCTCTTTCTGCACAAAACATGAACCGAACTGTGCCGTGGACTGTGGCCCAGGTACCGAGGTACGGACCGTACCCTGGGCTACCTGTACCGTTGCACCCCTATTCAACACACATATGGCAAACTTTATGGTCAAGAGAAGGTAAAGAATTCATTCCTCCAGATTATGAAACTGAAAGATTTTGGCTATTATAATAGTTCCTGGAAACCCAGGTGGTGCCCGGAATAATAATAATTTTCCATAAATTATAAATTTTATTGACTGCCATAAGTAGTCCTTTGACTATTAATAGCCAAAAGACTACATTCTTGGTCATTTCCCCAATAGTAGCCTACATTTGAGCTGGACTGCACTCAGGTTTACTTCATACTTCATGCTGCAGAATTCCAGACCATGCAAATGCAGAGGAATAAGTTTAGATCAAAGTTGATTGAGTATTTCATCAGTGATGTGCTGTATATATCTTTTATATCATTTATTCAGATATAATGGTAAATTGAAATAAAATTAGTCTATCGGCATATTACCTCTCTCTCTCTCTCTCTCTCTCTCTCTCTCTCTCTCTCTCTCTCTCTCTATATATATATATATATATATATATATATATATATATATATATATATATATATATATATATATATATATATATATATACATATATACATATATATGTATATATGTATATATACACAAACTCCCTGAGCAATCCCTCGGATCACTGTAAGAAATATCAGATGTCACCGTTTCTTACTCACTTGTAAATAAACTTAGCATGTTGAGTTGATGAAATTACAAACAAGTAATAAAAAGTGTTTAGAAAGCATGAGGAAGCTATCCTGCAGAACCTGCATCAGAGTCTTAATTGGATGAAATGCGCCATGAGCGTTAATGCTGCAGTCTCTTTTTAAATGATTGGACACGTTTCTGAATAAGCACAACATATGAAATTGGCTTTGGTCAGGTTTGAAAAAAAATTAGATATGGGCAAACATTTCTGACTGGGTAATCTGATGGCCTGAGCCAGCTGCTGTGTCTCCATCTGCCCTTTTAGGATTCAGCTGAAGACGTCCACATATCAGCAGGGGCGTAGCACCAAATGCTAGGCCCTGGGTAGTCAGGTCCACTTTACCCCCTACTACCACGCCTGTGCATATCAGGACAGTGGCAGGGCAGTGTTGGAAGCATAGGCGTAATTTTAACCGGGGACGCCAGGGACATGTCCCCAGCAATATTTATGATTGACAGGTTTGTCCCCACCAAGCCTGATGTGGAAATTTTTACTGACCTAATAGCCACTTCTGCTCCCAGCAAAGTTTCTGCATCAGTATCTAAACAGAATATTATTTAATTCACTCAATTCCAGTTTCATATGCATTCATGTTTCTTTCTGCTCATATGCAGTAAAGCTGAAGATCTTTGTCCGAACCCAACCAGGCTTAATTTCTATCATTGTCCACGGAACACAAACGCATGCAGGCGAGACGGACTTTTACGCAACAGAATAGGTTAAAGCTCCCACAGATAGCTGCCCTGTTGCAGGACTGTCAGCTGTAAGTTCATTTGAAGTTTCTCCACACAGAACGATGTTGGGGTAGCAAAAGGAGCATGTTTTATTGTTGCGCATTCTTCTGGTGCGAGTATATATGATATTCAACATTGTTCTTTTTGCTACGGTGTGGATTTTAATCATTCTTCCCAACCAACAGCATAATGTTTGCTATGTTTAAAAAGGAAAACAGTTAAACCTATGGCTTTTAACTTGTATTGCTTTACTAAAGATGCGATTTTCACCACGTTTATAGCCTACTCTGCAGTGCATAATGTAATGAGACATGAAATGGATGAATACTTAGAGGCTATATAAATATTTAATAAGTGTCCCCACCAAATAATCAAATCGCATTCAAGTTAATAATTACGTCCCCAGCAATTTTAAAAACAAACTGACGCCCTTGGTTGGGAGTAACGCATTACAAAAGTAAGGAGTTACAGGAATATATTACTCTTTTAAGTAAATAAAGTTGGATACCTTAGAAGAAGATCATGTGTGCACTTCCTGTTGCTCAAAACCAAAACATCAGACAATCAGAATAGCTGAGGAAAAGAGCGACTGTACATTTACATGTTGTCATTATATGCACTATTTTCCTAACCCCCTAACCACCTTCTGAAAGCCTTCTCACTCCTGGGAGTCTCATCTTTGTCAACCATCTTTGTGATGAGTGCTGTCCGTGCCCCTACTTTTGATACCATTTAACAATTGTTACCAGAAGATAGAAGGCATGCAAAGGTACTTGAAAATTTAATACAATAGTGTTAGAAATTGATAAGTCACACTATTTAAAAATTGTGTTATGTATTTAAAGAATTTTGCCAAAAGTGACTTAAAGTAGTGTAACTCTGTTACATTTTTGAGACAGTAATATTTAATCCAAACATGTTACATTGTTGAGGCTGTACCTAGTGATATAACCTAGTAAAATATATTACATATTCTTTGTAACTTGCACAAAACTGACTATTAGATATTGTGGAAAAGATTGTAAAACTTTTGGAATCCGCCTTTCAATCTCCCACACCATTTTTCAATCGTTCGTGAACAAGACCCTCAGATACTTGAACTCTACTTAGGGTAAGACCTTAACCTCTGACCCGGAGGAGGCATTCTACCCTTTTCTGGCTCAAGACCATGGTCTCGGATTTAGAGGTGCTGATATTCATCCCAGCCGTGTCAGGCTTAGCTGCAAACTGCTCTTGCGAAAACTGTAGATCACGTTCTTATAAAACCAGCAGGACCACATCCCCTGCACAAAGCAGAAACACAATCCTAAGGCCACCGAAACCGATCCCCTCATCACCTTGACTGTGCTTAGAAATCCTGTCCATAAAAGTTATGAACAGGATTGATGACAAAGGTTAGCCTTGATGGAGTCCAACTCTCACCAGAAACGAGTCCAACTTACTGCCAGCAATGTAAACCAAGCTCTGACACCGGTCATACAGGGACCTAACAGCCTGTATCAAAGGGCCCGGTACCTCATATTCCTGGAGTACCCCCCACAGGACTCCCTTCGGAACACGGACGACCTCCGTCTCCAAGTCTACAAAATACATGTAGACCAGTTGGGTGGCCTCCCATACGCTCTCCATGATCCCGCTGGGGGTATAGATCTGCTCCAGTGTTTCACAGCCAGGAAGAAATCCACATTGTTCCTCTTCTGAGCCTCCCTGGTAAGAGCAGAGCTGCGTTAACCAACACGTTAACCAACTCATCCATAGCCTCAAGGAACTCCGGGCGCATCTTAGCCACCCTAGAGCCTTGCCACCAAGTAATTTTTTAATCACATATGTGACATGACCACCAGAGATTGTAAAGCCTGACCCAAATTTCCCAGTCTACAGTGTTGGTGGCTAGTGACAGGGACCAACCACCTTGCGGGCACAGCTCTCGTCAACCGCCTCGACAATGGAGGCATGGTCAGTACGGCCTAGAACGGGATTGTTGTGTTTTCAATACCATCTAAGAAGAACGGTAGAGGGCGAGGACATTGGCGGGCTTAGCTTAACAAAAGCTCCAGAGTAAAGTAGTCACGAAGTCAACATGACAACACAGAAACTCTCAAAAGTTGAAAGAGTTATGACTCACCTCAGATACTCAGACATCCTTTTCAGATCCTTTCATACCACCAGCTCCTGATCTATTCACTTTTCAATTCACTTTTATTTATATAGTGCCAATTCACAACAAATGTTATCTCAAGGCACAACTAAAATAATTTCAATACAATTATACAAATATTCCAATCAGTTAAGTCTTCCATGTAAGGAATGCCAGCAGATCGAGTTAAGTCATCAACATGAGGTCGTGCCCGGATCATGTAGACTCCAACCACAGCAATTCCTTAGCAATACCTCAAAATGACAAAGCATGTAGCTACAGTGGAGAGGAAAAACTCCCCTTTAACAGGAAGGAACCTCTGGCAGAACCTGGCTCAGTACAAGCAGTCCTCTGGGGGGGTTCGAGAAGACAGAGAAGAGACCCAAAAAGCACAAAGAAACTGATGTAAGAGTACGTTATATATTAAAGAAAGTAGACAGTTGACAACAGGAAAAGGAGGCAGAACCTGGCTCAGTACAAGCGGTCGTCTGCCACAACCGTCTGGGGGTCTGATAGAGAAGAGACAGCATGGAGGATGCTCAGTGACTTTGAGCATCATCTGGACTGATGTTCCCCATCCAGCAAGGGGCATTATAGTTCAGTAAGATAGCACACCATGTGGAGCTTCTATGGGGAGAAAAATACTGAGAGAAAACTGGGTTAACTATGCAAAAACAGCAGAAAACATATATCTGGAGATTGGTAAAAGAGAAAGGTAGAAGAGTGAAGAAAAGTGGTCAGTCTGTCCTCCAACAGTCTAAACCTATAGCAGCATAACTACAAAAATAGCTCAGGATAACCTAAGACATTCTAACTATAAGCTTTATCAAAAAGGAAGGTTTTAAGCCTAGTCTTAAAAAGAATAAGGATTATCTGCCTCACATACTAAAACCTGGAGCTGGTTGCACAGGAGAGGAGCCTGATAACTAAAAGATCTGCCTCCTATTCTACTTTTAGAAATCCTAGGAACTACCAGTAGACCTGCATTCTGAGAACGAAGTTTTCTGTTAGGAATATACGGAACAATCAGGTTTCTGATGTACGATAGAGCTGATTATTAAGGGCTTTATACGTAAGTTGGATGATCTTAAACTCTTCTGGATTTAACAGAGAGCTAATGGAGAGAAACTAAAACAGGAGAAATGTGATCTCTCTTTTTAATCTTCATCAGAACTCTTCCTGCAGCATTTTGGATCAACTGAAGGCTTTTAATTGCAATTCGTGGACATCCTGATAATAAGTAATTACAGTAGTCCAGCCTTGAAGTAACAAATGCATGGACTAGTTTCTCTGCATCACTCCTGGACAGGATGTTTCTAATTTTAGCAATATTCCGGAGGTGAAAGAAATAAATCTTAGAAACGTGTTTAATATGGGATTTAAATGTCATATCATGGTCAGAAATAACACAGAACTTCTTTACATTATTACCAGAGCCCAAATTAATGCCATCCAGATGAAGTGATTGACTTAGAAGTTTCCTTTTTAAAGCTTTCGGTCTAAAGACAACAACTTTCTGTCTTTTTCTGAATTTAAAAGCAGAAAGTTTAGCGATATGTGTCCCTGACACCAGTACTGAGCTAACCAGCGATCATCCAATCTGTTGAGATTGATCTGCTGGATCAGCCTGATCTATCCCACTCCCTTTCTCTGATCACCTCAGAGACCACCTCCTTCTCTGCTGCTATACCGTTGTCTTTGTCACTGAACTCATAGGTTCGCCAGGGCTTCTCTCCTTATCACACGCTGACTTCGCCTGCTGCACGCCATCCAACGGAAGCCTGCTCCAACCCACGTGTGGAGGGAGATAACAGTGTCAATCGTGGCTCTATTCCTCTTAGCGGCTGATAAAAATCAATGTCCCAAGCATCTTGTCCTCTCTCTGCCCTGCCGCTTTCTTAGCTGTGGCCGGTATCTGTCATGAAGCTACACTCAGCTCCTCTCACTCGCTCATCATCATCCGCACCTGTCTTCAATCTCCAGCCACTCACCTCATGTCTTTATAACCCGTCACCTCCCTTCAGTCAGGGCCAGATCATTATAGGACTCAACTTTAGATGTCAACAGTGTGTGTGCCTGCCGTCTTCATCCTGAGTCTTTTTCCTGCCATCCAGATCACCACCACTCATCATCACTTTTTACCTTAATAAACAGCATTGCACTTTGCTTCTGTGTGTGGGTCCATACCTTCCACCGCACATCCTGACAGAGTGATCCGGCCAAAACAGATGGACCTAGCGGAAGCTCCAGACTCCGACCTCCTGCGGTCTCTCTGGTGCAGGCTGGACAGATCTCCGGCTTCGCCAGTCCCTCTGCTCGCCTCACTGCTCTGGAGGATTACATCCTGGACCTCCTTCCCCGGTTCCGCTCAAGCCTCAGCCCGGTGGATGCAGAAGATCTGGAAGAGGCAGCCGATAACGCTCTCCTTGCAGCGGAAGAATAGATATCCCCTACTCGGGAACGACCCGCTCATACCACCATTGGCTCCGTCTTAGGATCACCAGCGCCACCGATCCTCCCTCCGGCTGTCTTCGCTCCTTTTGCGACTGCTTCATCGAGGACTCCCCTGTTTCATCCAACCATCCAGCTGCGTCTACAAAGCCAGCTTCATCTGCCAGCACAAAACTAGGTCCCCTTTACGTCAGCGAAGACGAGCTGTTCGAGTTTTTTTATGGGGACAGACTCGAATACCTTTACTCCAGAACGGAGCCAACTTCTCACCGCAATCTGCGACATAGACGCCGCAAAGCTGCGCTGGAGTATCCTCCCTCGGACTGGTCAGACTGGGAGGACAATGAGGAGCAGTATGTGGAGCAGCAGACCTCGCTCATCGGCTCTCGGCTCGCATACTGTAATCCCGGAAAAGGTCCGCGCAGGCATGAGCGACCATCTCAGCCACGCATCCGAAGGCAAGAGGCTCCTACACCATCTCGCCGCAGAAAGCCCCCCCAACGAGGAACAGTGGTTTCGGGGTCGGTGAAGTTGGCGTCTGCTTCAGCCTGTTCGGCCCCGAAGTTGCCGTCTGCTTCATCATGTTTGGTCCTGAAGTTGTCGTCTGCTTCAGCCTGTTCAACCTTCTCCTTCTTTCAGTCTCTGCTCCCAGAGCCAGCAGAGCCCCTTTAGTCCCTGTTTCCAGAGCTGCTGGATTTGCCGCCGCCGCCAGAGCTACTGGATTTGCCACCGCCAGAGCTGCTGGATTTGTCGCCACCGCCAGAGCTACTGGATTTGCCACCGCCAGAGCTGCTGGATTTGCCTCCGCCAGAGCTGCTGGATTTGCCGCTGCCGCCACCAGAACTGCTGGATTTGCCGCCGCAGCCGTCAGAGCTGCTGGATTTGCCGACGTCACCGCCACAGCTGCTGGATTTGCTGCCGCCAAAGCTGGTGGATTTGCCGCTCCCAGAACCTGACATCCTCATTGCTGTAGTGTTCCTGGCCTGCACAGCTGCAGCTCTTCAGCCTGGGGCAGGTCATCAGAGGACACCTGCACCACATCTGTGAACCCCATGCTGGCACCTCGCCTGGATCTTGGGGTCCCCATATTAGAGCTCCCGGAGGAGGTCAGGGATGACCCTCCTCTGCTGTCAGAGCTCCCGAAGGAGGTCAAAGAAGGCCTACCTCTGCCGTCGGCACAATTGTTGCCTGGTTCTGTGGCGGCTGCTGTCTCCAGGGGATGCCATCTTGGTAGCCCACCCGACGCTCGCCCTGCCAAGGGCCGCCAAAAGTGTCTTGGACACACTTTGTGTCAAAAGACACAAAAATATTGGGTAGTGAACAGGCATAGTAAATTATGATGTGTCCTTGATTCTCATGGATCCTCATTATTTTTCACCGAAGTTGTTAATCTTCCTGGGTTCCAATTAATAAAATGTAGAAATTATATGCAATACCGCAATTACAATGAGGCTACATATATGACTGTTTAAAAACAAATTTCATACATTTCAGACAACAAATTTTGAAAAATAAAAATGTTCTACTGTAATTTATAATTTAACAGTGGCCATGATAAATGTGCTACACTTCAACAACATTAGTAGAATATGGACATCTTGGTGACCTTATTCTGGACATTCTGCAGCTTTAATAAATCTGACTCTAGATTACGATACCGGCATTGAGCAGAGACTAGCTCATGTACAGCTCACACATTAAGTTTATTACTGACAAAAAAGAACTATAATTGACAACATTCTATCTTAATATTAATTAACTCTGTAACAGCCATAGGCTTTATATGTACATCACCCCCATCCCCCTTTTTTTTTGTGCCAAAAATGCAAAATGAATACATGGAAATATTCCTCCTCTTTCTAGCCGTGGCACAGCTTACAGGAGCGGCTGCAAAGTCCTCATTTGGATACTGCTAATACTTACTTGCGTCTGTTCTGAATTGCTATCACAATCTTAGTTGGGGCTGGGGGTACCAGCCTTTCCTCCTATGGATGCCCTGGGCCAGTGCCTCGGCTGCTGCTCAAGGAAAGGAAGGACAACACATGGGCACAAATTTTTGCCATGGACACAGTTTTGCAGTCATTATTAGGCATCTTGATGAATCAGGCCCATAAGTTGCATCAATAAGTTCTGGCTTCTTGTCGTCTGTTGAAGTTGGCTCTGGGTCATCTTACCCATCCACCAATTGGACCAAATGTACCAATGCGAGTACCAATTAATAACAGCAATGTTACTCAAAAAAATAGGTGGGAAACAAGCTGTAGTGAAAAAAGAAAAAATGTCAAAGAATGAAATGCTCAGCACCGGGCTGAGGTCTAGCCCTGTGTTATAGCAGTCTTAATGAACAGCCAATATACCTCTGTAAAAACAGTTCCCTTGTACATATCATGCTTACATACTGTTTACTTGCTACTGAAGACGTATCGCGTCATTTCCTGTTTTGTGACTAACTCGTTTGTAGCAAGTCGGTGTTTCTCTCTCTCTTGAACTGATATAACTTTCTCTGTCAATAAGTTTTTTCTGAGTTGCTCTAACACACAAACACATTAAAACGTTAATTTTCTTCACGGTTTGGGACTCTTTAAGCGTTTCACTGGTTTTTTTTGGGCTTGGTAAGGTACCGCTTGGTTAGCTTAGCTTCACGGCTAGCATGGCTTCGGCAGCTTTCTCTCTTGTCCCTCAATCTCTCTCTACATCCCGTCCTCTTTCCTGCTCTCTCTGTCAGATATTTAGTTACTCCTCTGCCTCATTTAGTGAAGTTGGTAGGTGTAATAAGTGCAGCATTTTTGTACCTTTGGAGGCGAGGGTTTCTGAGCTAGAGGCCCGGCTCCGCGCTGTAGAACAGCCAGGCCCAGCAGTAGCTAGCGCGGAGTCAACTAGGACAGGACCTAGCCATCCTCCAACAGCTCCCGTGCAGCCGGGACCTCAGGCGAGCTGGGTGACTGTTCGTAGGAAGACTAGCGCCAGACCCCAGTCCGCGGCCAACCTCCAGCCCCTTTCTCTGAACAATAGGTTCGCCCTGCTCAGCGACGCACCCACCGAGCAGGAGAGGCCGATTCTTGTAAGTGGCAGCTCCATAGTTAGGAATGTGGCTCCAGAGACACGAAAGACCACCGTCAAATGCCTTCCAGGGGCCAGGGCTGCGGACATTAGGTCCCATCTGAAGCTTTTGGCCAAGGACAAACGGCGGTATAGCAGGATCGTTATCCATGCTGGTGGCAACGACACCCGGCGACGGCAGTCGGAGGTCACTAAAATTAGCGTAGCTTCGGTGTGTAGGGCTGCCAAAAAGATGTCTGACTCTGTAATTTTTTCTGGTCCCCTGCCTGATCGTACTAGCGATGACATGTACAGCCGTATGCTTTCGTTCCACCTTTGGTTGTCAAGGTGGTGTCCAGAAAACGATGTGGGCTACATTGATAACTGGGGGGCCTTCTGGGGAAAACCTGGACTGTTACGTAGAGACGGCATCCATCCCACCGAGGACGGAGCTTCGCTTCTTTCCAGGAACATTGATAGGGTTATCTCTAGTTCCCCAAAGCCGTGACAACCCAGAGTCCAGCTCAGGGAACCCAGAGTCGAGCTCAGGGAAACCAGAGTCCAGATCAGGGAACCCAGAGTCCAGGTCAAGGAACAGGGACTGCCACCCACCCACTACCCTATAGAGATAGTTTCCCGTCCACTACCCAAAACTAATGAATTAAAAGTTAATGCTACTAGAGCAAAGTATAAAAATCTCATAAAGATAAATAAAACTCGGACTGAACATAAAAACAAATCAATTAAATGTGGTTTACTAAACATAAGATCTCTCCCCTCAAAAACACTCTTAGTAAATGACTTAATTTGTGAAAATAATATTGATTTGTTTTGTCTTGCAGAGACATGGTTGGAGGAAGAGGACCATGTCACAATAAATGAGTTTTCTTTAGTGTCCCTCGAAGTACTGGTCGAGGAGGTGGAGTAGCAACTATCTTTCACTCCGATTTACTAATTAATCTCCAAAAAAATAATAGTTACAGTTCCTTTGAGCATCTAGTTTTTAGCCTTCCTCATTCACATAACAAAGCAGTAAAGCCACTTTTGTTTGTGGTCTTATATCGTCCACCAGGACCTTATTCTCAATTTTTAGATCAGATTTCAGATTTTCTATCTGACTTAGTTTTAAACACTGATAAAGTCATTATAGTCGGAGACTTCAATATTCATGTTGATAATGAAAGTGATAGTCTAAATACAGCTTTTAACACTATCCTAGACTCAATAGGCTTTACTCAAAATGTGCAGGGACCAACACATTCTTGTCACCACACTTTAGATCTTGTGCTGACTTATGGCATTGACTGTGAAGAAATAACAGTCTTTCCACATAACCCTATCCTGTCTGATCATTTCCTTATCACTTTTAAACTTACTCTAATGGATCATATCAAACCTGAAAGAAAACTTCATTATACCAGAACGTTATCAGACAACGCTGTAGCAAATTTTAAAGAAGCTCTTCCAACTTTAATTTCCTCAGTTTATAAATGCAGAACAGAAAACAGTGATTTAACTCGTGACCCCTCACAACTTGACATTTTAGTTCATAGCGTTAATTCCTCCCTGCGTCTGGCAATAGACAAAGTTGCCCCCTTGAAAAGGAAGGTGGCTAGCAATAGGAGATTAGCTCCCTGGTTTAATTTAGAGCTACGTACCCTAAAGCAGAATGTTAGAAAACTAGAGAGAAAATGGCGCTCCACGCATTTACATGATTCCTTTTTAATATGGAAAAATAGTTTATTGCTATATAAAAAGAGCCTTCTGACATATAAAGCCCTTAATAATCTAGCTCCATCATACATAAGAGACCTGATTGTTCCATATGTTCCCAACAGAGACCTTCGCTCTCAGACTGCAGGTTTACTGGTAGTTCCTAGGATTTCTAAAAGTAGAATGGGTGGCAGATCTTTCAGCTATCAGGCTCCCCTCCTATGGAACCGGCTCCCAGGGTTGGTTCGTGAAGCAGACAATTTGTCTATCTTTAAAACTAGGCTAAAAACTTTCCTCTTTGACAAAGCTTACAGTTAGAGATATGTTAATAGGTAGTTAGAGTCAGGTTAGACAGGTAGATAGGAAGAGACAGGTTAATGTTAGTAGTCAGGCAGAGTGTCAAAAGTTAGGAAGAGATAGGAAGAGGTAGAGTAGCTAGGTAGAGATAGATTAATGTAAGCCAGGTAAAGATCCGGAGCCGGTCGCGGCTTACCGCCGCGGAAGAAATGCGCCCCACGGGGGCCAGCCAGCGCCGGAGAGAGGTCCCTCAAGGGGATCCTCCCGCACAGTGCGGCCGCCCATTACCTGCCGGGTTGAATCCCCCGGGCAGACTGTGCGGACCCCACCCGTTTATCTCTTAAACGTTTCTCGCCCTCTTCAACTCTGTCCTCTCAGTTCTGTCAATTTTTCCTTAAGATAGTTGTCGACTATCGGTCTCGTGCCGGTATTTAGCCTTAGATGGAGTTTACCACCCACTTTGGGCTGCATTCTCAAACAACCCGACTCCGAGAAGACCCCGGCATGACGGGGGCCGTTACCGGCCCTACACCGTCCACGGGCTGGCCTCGATCAGGAGGACTCAGACAGAGTGTTGGTAGCCAGGTCTCCTAGTAGCTAGGAGACAGGTTAATGTTAGTAGCTATGCTGCTTTAGGCTAGGCTGTTGGAGGACATTATTAGGGTCTGTTCCTACTTTCTCTCCTACTTCTCCCCAACTGCATGATGTGCTGTCAATTCAAGCACTAACCTGTTTTCTATTATAGTAGGTGCTCCGGATTAGCCCTGCTTGACGACCCTGACTAAGATGGCATTGCAGTGACGGAAAATTCTCCACGTCCTGCAACAAACTTCTGCATCAGTTCTATTGCTCTTTCTGTGTCTCTGTTATGTATTCTCCAAGCCACAGACGGTCGCGGCAGATAACCGCTTGTGCTGAGCCTGGTTCTGCCGGAGGTTTCTTCCTGTTAAAAGGGAGTTTTTCCTTCCCACTGTCGCTTCATGCTTGCTCAGTATGAGGGATTGCTGAGAATTACACGACGCAATCTTCTGTGGTTCTGTAATTTCTACATTAAACATTGTATTGTAATAACTCTTCTTGTAAAGTGCCTTGAGATGACATCTGTTGTGAAATGGCGCTATATAAATAAACTGAATTGAATTGAATTGAATTGAAAATGACCAACTCTTTCAGTAACAGCATCCACACTGAAGAGTGTTGTCAGCTCACCTTTTTAGCCCTTAGTCTGTGGTGAGTTTACTGGTCAGAAGATGATCAGGTTTTCACCTTTCTGACCACCTTTTTACTAGTCAGGGTAAATTAAGATAAAAAAAAAACTGCTTTTGACCTCCTGCTAATTTCTCAGTTTACCTCTGGATAAAGCCTGGTGGAATTTAAGATTAAAAAAGACTTGATACACAGAGACCCATCCTCTCAACCCACAACACCTGAACAATAAGCCGATGGGTCAGAGCTTCAGTGACAGCACAACAGGAACAGACTACATTGGGACACATACAGACTGTTTTAGTTGTTAAGAAGCATGCTATGGTGGTGCCTGTTACTTTACAATCAGTGTGCTGACACAGGCTTTGATTGACGTGCTTTGAAATGGATACATGGTATGTTATAGGATTACATAGGAAGAGATTACACCATGAAAAGGTGAACTGAGTCAAACAACATCCAATTGGATTCAAGTTGTTCATGGTATACTGTTTGGTCTTCTCTTTAAGAGACTAAGGAGATAGGGTGAGGATTTTTTAGATTCCTGAACTAAAAGACGTAGGCTTATGTATATAAATATTATGAAAATATCAAGTACAATAAGTCCAGATATGATGAATTTCATTCATATTTTTTTTCTTGATGATGGGTCGTTTTTCATGCCAATACTTTGCTACCTAGTTACTGTAGAGGCTGACTGTAATGGCTGATCCATTGATGCTACAAGTAGAGCATCTTGATGCAACAAGTTGATCTACATTACTTATCATTTATGGTCAACCACAATAAGATGTGTCTCCGGTGTCCAGAAGATGTTGAGTTTGCCCAACATTCTTCCAGTAAGTCAGACTGCGTAGAACTACTGTTATTGATTTCTTTAATGATTTATCTCACTGTTACAGTCCAGTGATCTGAACATGTGAAGTAAGCTCCCCCAACCTGCAGCACGCCTCTGTCTGCGTTCAGGAAGGAAATATTAAACTGTTAAAGGTGCTAACTCCTTTTTGCTGGCAGTCCTATCTGTGTAAGATAAACCAGGCAATCACTTATCGGTGGTGCTGACAGACAGAGGCTGTGACAGAGGTAGTAAGGGGAGATGAGCTCTCTGTTCTCTGTGCATGAAGAGGAAAAGTGGATGAAAGACCTGTCACCATCCAGCGACCCCTGACCCTAGGCATGAAACACCTGTAAGCAGAGTGAGTCTTATTTTCTGATTTATTGGAATACACATTGATGAGTTTGCTTTCTTTTATATGTTTAAACTAGTCTTTGTTCAAGTTCTTGGGGGGAAAAAAAATCTCTATGAAAAATCATAGAGTAGATTTGAATTTGTGTTTGACACAAATACGGCAGAGGCAGAAGTACCAGCTGTAGTCTCCATTCATTCATGAATAGAGCTGACTGATGAACATTGCTATAAGAGCTAACTGTTAAACCCACCCTGCAGTCCATCTATATGTTTACTTAGATTCTTGTAGGTGACACAAAAGGAATAGATATCCTGCCATATTTAGATGACTGCATCTATCAATAATGCATCCAACTCTTCCAACGTCAGATCTAATCAGCATGCATTCGTTCCCCATCAGAGCTCTACTGATTGCTACCGCTCATCTGTGAGGAACACTTTGGTATCGCTTGTCAAAACAAATCTGTATTTGTACTCTGTATACTGTAAGTCTGATAGAATACAAAATTACCTGAGGAGTTTGAGAATCACATTTGGATGGTAAAGATTACTGCAGTTAACTGAAGCCATTCGTAAAGAGATTTACCTTTTTTGTTAAGGTTTAATCTGATTACAAAAAGGTTTTTGTCTCAGTTTTTACTCCCCAAATAACAAAAACAAGGACCTTTTCATGTGAGTACCAAAACCTTTCATAGAAACTTCAGATGAGTTTCATATTTATTTATTTTCACCATTTTACTTTTTATGCTTATCTTAGGTTATGGCCTGATTTGTTTTCAAAGTGTAACTTTGAATAGATTTTTCTGGGAGCCACCCACCCCAGCAACGCTGGTGAAAAATGGCCCTCTGCCTGAGGCCGTGGTAACCATAGTAGACCTTGGAAAGTGAAATGCGATGCAGCAGGTCCTCTAGGCTGTGTTTCTGAATCACAACTCTATAATGAGCAAGCTGAGCTCGAGCTGCATCAAAGATGCAAACCCTACGTATCTGTTTCAATACACACTATGGTCAGGTGGAATAAAGACTGCAGCTCTGCAGCACAACTTTGGAGCTTTCTAGCGTTGTGTTAGGCTGGTGTCTCCAAGGTCGGCCAGCCTTGTTCCATGATATGCAGTCTGATCATGGCTTTATTTGTTTTGTTCAAATACCTATTTTTATAGGGTTTTTTTTCGTTATAAAACATAGAATTTGACATACATTTCCATACAAACCTTCCCCACAGACAACCCCCATTACACCCTCACAAATTAACATTACAGCATAGGATCAATGATAACAATAATTACTTTTTTAAAAATGGATGAGAAAAGAGAAGGAGCGTTTACTTTAACACATTTAAGATATCTGACGCATCAAGCTTTTCAACATGGTCAAGGACTGGTTGCTAGATAGTATAGAAGTCCATCACACTGAGCAAGCATGAAGCGACAGTGGAGAGGAAAAACTCCCTTTTAACAGGAAGAAACCTCTGGCAGAACCAGGCTCAACAAGACCGTCTGGGGTTTGGAGAAGGCAGCAGAGACACAGAAAGAGCAACGGAACTGATGCAGAAGCAGAAGTTGGTAGCAGGACGTGGAGAACGTTCCTCCACTGGAATGCCATCTTAATCAGGGTGTCGGGGTTGAAAACTTTTACTCTTTACTACTTTTGCTGGATAAACTCCTTTGTCAATCAGAAACTGTTATCTGTATGTTTTAGAGGACCCGACGCTCCTCAGCCTTTTCAGAATAAGACTCAGAGACAGAGAGAGGAAAACACAATCACACAACAGAATTCTGTTTCAAGACACGCACCTGTACAGATGGAGCCAGACCAGCGGACTGACTACCAAACCGAACAGGAGGTTTTTATTTGCAAGACAATGGCAAAGAATCACAGTGAACACACTCTTTTCACAGTAAAATCTCAGTTAGATAACATAACAAGAAAGTTAAAAGAACATATTTAACTGCTTACCTGGCAATCTGATAACTTCCCCCAAATAAAGTCAGATTTTTTCCTGAGTCTCCAACTCCCCAGCCTTCCACTTCCATCTAGCCGACTCCCCTCTGATCAATGCAGAGACCCTGCTCGTTGAGTAGCTACAGCGCACGGCTCATCCTCCATGCTCCCCTCTCCCCGAGTGGTTCCAGCCGGCCGCTCGGCATGTCTTCTCCGCTCCCCACGTAGCTCCAGCGGGCGGCTCAGCTTGTCTTCCCCGCTCCCGAGGTAGCTACAGCGGGCGGCACGGCTCGTCTTCCCCGCTCCCCACGTAGCTTCAGCGGGCAGCTCCAATCCTCGTTCTGTTGTTGCAACTACCACCTCCGCTCACTAGATGTCGCTATGGGGTTCGTGTTCCATATTCAACCTTTAACTCCACTTCTACCATCGCCAGAACCATCCATGTGTATAGCTGCAGCCCGGTATGCCTCCCAGACGACATCAACTCCTTTTACACAAGATTTGAAACAGATAATACTATCCAGCTGAAGAGTATAATTTTTCATTCTTGCTTTCAACACAGAAGACGTGATGAGAGCCATCAGGAGTACCATAGATGGCAGCTCACCAGGCTCAGACAACATCAGCGTCTGGGTTCTGAAGCATTGTGCTAAGTAGTACGTAGCAGTAGCACCGTCCGTCATGTCTGGAAATACCCTGCGGTCAAAAAACAAGCAATAGCAATATTATGTATAGCATAATATTATCAGAGCAACAGACTCCCTGAATGGTCCCTTCCAGTTTGCATACTGCACAGGTAAAGGTGTTGATGATGCAAAGACATTTATTATGGACAACATTCACAAACATCTGGAGCAACCCCACTCTTCAGTTAGACAATTTTTTGCTGATTTCTCTTCTGCATTCAACATCCTGAAACCTCATATCCTGGCCATAAAACGTTCTTTCCAATTCCACCTACATGATCAGCTAATTATCTGGATCCTGAATTTTCTCACCAACAGTTCCCAGAGAGTACCTTCTCAGATTTTCATTTTACCTCGACTGGCTCTCCCAGGCACTGTGTGCTCTCACACTAGCTCTTTATTCTGTGCACCGATGACTGCAGATTCACATAGCTCATCTGCCATCTGGTCAAGTATGCTGACGACAAGGTTCTACTGTCTCTGCTGTCATGATCCTCATATCACCATGAACCAGCTCTACAGGAGTTCGTAGAGTAGTGCTATAGCTCATGCCTAAAACTGAACATCGGTAAAACCAAGGAGATGGTGCTGATCTTCCCCCAGAAGTAGAGGGACCTGATTACAGCAGCCACCTCCATCATCCATAGGGATCCAGTGGAACTGGTCGAGGAGTTCAGGTATCTGGGCACCATCTTTGAAAAACTGCTGGGATTTTCCTCTAACACTGAGGAAACTCTCAGAAGATTTCAGCAAGATCTTCACCTCCGGAGGGAACTCAGCTACTTTGGAGTTAGCAAACACATTTTACAGACGTTTAACTACAGCTTTGATTAGAGTATTTTATCTTCTTAGTCATCTGCTGGTTCCACTCCATCAGCATCTATAATAGAAATCAACTGTAGAGAATTGTTTTGGTCTGCTCTAAGATTATCAGCTTGCCTGTCAGAATTCTCACTGAATTTACACCTGACAGGCACTGACCTTAGCAGTAAAAATTATTAACCAGCATTCCAGTGGCTCCTCTCTGGTTGTTGTCTCCGCTGCCCTGTCTGTAGAACTCTAAGGAGAAAAGCCACCTTCGTTCTGAAACACAGAACCCCAACCCCCCCAAAAAAACACACAGAATCATACTCGTGCACCAGAGACTGTTTTATTTAATTATATCAACTCTGTTAATATATCTTATTCTAATTTATATCTGTATTTTAGCATCTTTTAAATTAAACATTTGTCTGTATTTCCCATGGTCATCTGTCTAAGGATTGTCATAATATGTATGGCTAAATTAATTAATTTGTATTTTTTTGTCATGTGCTGCTCAGTTGTGCCTATTTGCCATGGTCAAATAAAGTTTTTCTGAATCTGAATTTACTCACCCAGACAAGGTTGGAGCCACTTGGAGTCCTTTGGGCGATATTTAGATCCATTGAAATATCAGCGTGTATCAATAAAATTGGAGGTAATGGGGCATCCAAAGTGCATCCTCTAAATAAGGCATTGTCAAGTCCAAATTGGGTCACAGACAAGAAAACAAGTCGATGAAGAATGCCAATGAAAACTGTAGACCCAGGATCTAAGGCGTGAGCGACATGCCAAATTTTGATAAGACATCATAAATCAACATAAATCACTGGATTTTCATCTGATCACCATTAAACTTAAACGGATAAATCAGGGTCTGACCCAAAACACATCCATTTGACCATTTCCTGTCTACATAATAGCCCTGCCCACTTATAACAGGAAGTGTTTTTTTCATACTCTGGGGTCCTGTTCATCATTGGCGTACCCCACAGACTTGAAAATACTTCATAACATGTTAACCCTTTCATAATACTGCAGTTCAAACCTCAAGTTGATTCGCCAAATGTAACTGTGGCAAATATTAGCCAGACGCCATGAAACAGCAAGTCTCTGTAACACACCCATAAAATATTTTATCTATACCAAACTTGACCACTATATTGATTGACATGGATGAAATTCAATATTTAGTTAGGACATAAGGACCCACAAAAAGCCTCTTGGGCCTGTTGGCTATATTCAACTGGAAGTCGGCCATTTTGTAAAAAGCACCATATTTTTGGTATTTTTCCTATATTCTTTGCATCAGATTTGAACAAACTTTTCCTAGAGCTTTTATCTTACCACCAACATTGGTCTGTGATTCTCAATGTTTCTGGGGTCCCTGACCCCTTGCATATTTTTGATCAACCCCAATGGTTTGAATTTCCTTGTGGCATTTATTCCTTCTTTCAGGCAGATATAATCTTTCAGTTGTTGTTTCCTGAACAAAAAACAGAAATTGGAAGTAGCTCCTTGGCATATTTAGACATTTTCCAGTGAAATGTAAAAGAGCAGGATATACAGTATATGTAGCAGCCTCTGAACATTATGAAACACACTAGATGAAATATAATAACAAAACATTTTTTACATTATTTTTCAGAAATATATATGCAACATTTTGTTGTCACATATTCCCCAAAATTACTGTATTAAAAAAACTGTTTTATTACATACATATTTCTGAAAACTACTGTATAAAGGTGTCTTCAATATTGAACATTTTAAAAATATTAAAATTTGCCCAGACACTTAAATTGGGACTTTAATTAATTGTCACTTAAAATCATGAAAATTAAAAGGGAAAAAATATTTGAACTATATCAGTGTGTAATAAAGGAATCTAACATACACTTTTTCTCTTTCTTAATACAATTAAATTAATCACCTTTTTCATGTTATTATAATTTTATTACCAGCCCCAGTGCATAAATTACCCTGTAGTTTAGGTAAAGGTCTCTGTCACATCTGAGTAAAATAATAATATATTTCTATAAATATCAGACAACCTTTATAAAAAATATATAAAACATAGGACCCCTTACAATACCACCACAAACCACTGGGCATCTGCGGACCCCCTATTGAGAAACACTGATATAGAGAACAGAGGGTTAAGATGGTTTGTTTATTTAAATGTTGTTTTGCAGCTCTCACACACGAGTACAAACAGGTGGTCCCTGTTTGTTAAGAAAGGATGAGTGAACTGACGTAATAGTGCACACCTTTAAAAAATGTGTTAAACTATAGATATTGGGCTAAATATCAAATCTTCTCAAGTAAACAGGTTCAAGTTTAAGTTGAGTCCATAGTCATTGGTGTTATAAATAATATTTATATATAATATTTAGAAAAGTTAGAAAAGTACAGATTGTGCATTGTACAGTGCATTGGAAAAAAAGTGTAACTTCCAATAAGCAGTATAGCAGTAGTGGTGTTGTTCGGTTGATTAGTACAAATTAGCGCTGATGTAAACATATATGTTTGTTGGGAGCAGTTCTTATTGTACAATAGGGATGGACGATAATTCGATAGCAATATATATCGATCGATAGATGTGTGGTGGGTCGATAAAAAAAGTTCGATAGAAAAAAAAAGTTTCCCCTCATTTTTTCATTATACACTATCGGGCGGCTTAATACAACAATCATCACTTACTCCAAACGAATCATTAACAATGACCCACGCAGCTCTGTCAGCCACCCCTCTCTCCTTTCAAACCACAAAAAGGATGAAATAATTTGAGCTGAAACAGAATTTTTTACTCGTCCCTAAATGAGCCTTCACCGTAACTTCGCCGTGCTCAGACGTCACAACAAGGCAGCAGCGGCGGACATTGTTCCAGATGAATGTTTCAGTGGCTCCGGTAAAGGTTACGTCCCGTTTTGAACCAATCCTCCACGCACTAAAACACTAAATATAGAGATAATAAACGAAATATAAAACTACATTCGGCTGTTTTAAGCAGGACTCCTGCCTCCAACTCGCTACGAATCTCTTACAGAGAGACACAGGAAACGTACCCAGGTCGTATTACACTGCTAACATCTGTGGCTGTTAAAATCTTCTCTGTGTTCTGCTCCCTGTCCTCAGAAGCGATAAAACGCTTTAAAAAACACAACAGGGGCTGGATAGACCTGCTGGCTTCAGCTCTCAGTGACTGAACTGCAGTGTTGGAGCCCATCAACATTGGTGAGTAGCTTGTTAGCTTTAGCTTTAGCCTACAGCTGAAGAGCTGAAGTGAATTTGAATAAGCTTTATTGACAAACTAAAACAAGGGTTTCAGCCATTAATATTATAAAGTGTCATAAAATGTTTAAAAGATTTAAAAGCATAAAAATAAGCCTTTAATTTAAATTTCTAACATGATTAAAAAATATATATAATATAATGGTTAATAATATAACTTTTCTTTGTATTTACTGATGTTACTCAAGTCTCTTGGTTTGTTTCTCTGTCTTACAAACTTATGATTAAAAGAAGTGTTTGAAAATGTAATTAATTTACAAACAAAATGACTGGGGAGGCACTAAAAATATATTTCTTACATGACGTGATTTTTTATATTGATAATTATTGATATCGATCAGTATGACTATTTTTTTAGCGATATGCTTTTTTCTATATCGTCCAGCCCTTTTGTACAATCTAACAGCTGCAGGGAGGAAGGACCTGCGGAAATGCCCCTTCTTGCATCTAGGATGCAGCAGTGTCTCACTGAAGGAGCTCTGCTGTTCAGTAACATTTCCATCCATGTGGTGGGAGACTGTCCATGATAGTTGGTATTTTGGCCAGAGTCATCCTGTCTCCCGCCACCTGCACTGGATCCAGGGGGCGCTCTAGAACAGAGCTGACCTTTCTGATGAGCTTATCCAACCTCTTCCTCTCAGCTGTTCATAAACTGCTGCTCCAACATTTAACATGTAACACTGTAAAAAAGAAGGAAACCAACACAGAGTCATAGAAGGTCTTTAAAAGAGCTCCCTGGACTCAAATTACCTCAGGGTCCTCAGCAGGTAGACTCTGCTCTGACCTCTGACCCTTCCTGTAAAGAATATCAGTGTTTTGGCTCCAGTCCAGTTTGCTATTCAGGTGAACACCCAAGTACCTATGAGTCCACTGTCTCCATGTCCACTCCCTGGATGTTCACCGGTGTCAGTGTGGTGGGTCTGCATCTTCGGAAGTCTACCACCAACTCCTTGGTTTTCCCAGCGTTGATCAGCAGGTGGTTCTGTTGACACCAGTCCACAAAGTCCAGAATCCTCTGTCTGTACTCTGACTCGTCATCTTTAATGAGTCCAACTACGGCAGAGTCATCAGAGAACTTCTGTAGGTGCCAGCATGGGAAGTTGATGGAGCAGTGTAGAGGCTGAAGAGGAATGGAGCCAGCACTGTTCCCTGTGGGGCTCCCCTACAGACCAGCATATCAGAGACACAGACCTGTGTCCTCACATACTGTGGACATCCTGTGAGGTAGTCCAATATCCACTGGGACATGTGGTGGTCCCCTCCTGACAGCTCCAGCTTGTCCCTCAGAAGTCGTGGCTGGAGGGTGTTAAAGCTCTTGAGAAACCAAAGAACATGATCCTCACAGAGCTTCCAGACTTCTACAGGTGAGTCAGAGCTTGGTGCAGGAGGTAGATGATGGCGTCCTCCACCCTGATGTCAGGCTGGTAAGAAAACTGCAGCGGGTCCAATGAAGACCTCACCAGTGGGCATAGATAGTTTAGAACTAACCTCCCGAGAGTCTTCATCGGATGTGATGTCATGGCTACTGGCCTGTAACAGCTGAGGTCTCCCTGTTCCCAGCATCAGGAATAGGTTGAATACATGTGCTAGGATTCCACACAGTTCATCTGTGCAGCAACTCAGTAGCCTGGAACTGATGCCATGTGAACCTGCAGCCTTCCACACCTTGATCCTAGGAAGCTCTTTCCTCATTTGAAGTACTGTGATTGACTAAATAAATTTGGGAGAGGGCGGCGAATGTTGGAGTCCTCAGAAGCCGGGAGTGGGTGTGATGGATGGGAGCTGAGAGGTATTAAGTCCTGAGATGAAAGACGGGCAGTCCATGAAGATGAGGGAGATTGCAGTAGAGGGGATGATGCTGGGGGAGGGGTGGGTGGCTGAACAAACCTAGTCAAATATTTATTTAGGTCATTCACCCATCCCAAGTGTCCTGTGGCTTAGGGGGTTGGTTTTTGTCTTGAGATTGTCTTCAGGCTGCTCCAAGCCCCTCTGATGTTGCACTGTTGCAGCTGCTCTTCCATTTTCCTTCTGTACTTTTCCTTCCTTTGTCTTATCTTCCATTTCAGCTTCTTCTCGACATCTCTAAGCTCCTGTTTTTCTCCCAATCTAAAGAAACTCTTCTTCTCCTTGAGGAGAGCCTTTATTTCAGGATTTACCCATGGCTTGTTGTTAGAAAAACACTGTACCTTTATGATGGGTACAGTGTTGTCCACCCAGAAATTGATGTAGTCTTCCAGATCCTTCCAGTCTGTGATGCTGTTGAGGTCATCCTCCAAGGGCCTGCAGAGGTTGTCCCACACAGTAGAATGGAAACAGTCTTTTGGGGATTTAAAGGAAAGTGCAGCTATATGGCTATTATAGTTAAAGAACTGCTTATGGGAGTCAATGAGATTAATCATTTATCAAAATTATTAATATTTGGGGCACCACCTGTTTCCAGGAACTATCTTAATAGCCATATATATATCTATCTATATATATATATATATATATATATATATATATATATATATATATATATTATATATTATATATATATTAGTCTAGCACCCGCCTAGATAACGCTGAAGTGAAACGCATGGAGTGAATTCTTACCCCGTATTGAAACATTAAACCCATGCCATATGTTTGTGCATTGAATAAAAGACACAACAGTGACATTCTAAAATAGAAAGATTTATTTAAAAAACAAGAAAAAGAAAAACATTTAATCACTTAAACTATTAACCAACACCATACTTATCCAACTAAATGAATAACTAAAAATAAAAAGAACACAAAGGGATAAAAATGCAATAAAAATAGAAACCATGAATTTTGATGTTATGATTCTGGAGGAATCTAATTAGTTTACCAATCCTTATTAGCTTTAACTAAGTACCACCATTGATTTATGTGTAAAAAAATAAAACAATGTAATGAAAATTAAAACATTATTTGGATCAAGAAATGTTTGGTTGAAAATTATCTGGATAAGAAGTCATTGACCTTTATGGAAATTATTTATTTTTGGATTGATCACAGCAGTAAACAATCTAATTCCAGTATTTTATACAAAAAGGGGTTTCAAACACGGCTAATAAGATTATTTTCTTTTCTCAACCTTCTTTGAACCGATCTCTATTTGAACCGTCAATAGCAGTCTTTGTTAATTGATAAGCAGGCCTAAGCCAAACACGTGGGCTTTTCCTAGCCTGTAGCTAACCTCTAATCCACGTGTGGTTGTTGGACGACCATAAATACGTTTATTAAACATTAAGCAAAGAAAATGACGCTCTTGTTTGATAGATAAGCTAAAATAGTAGGATTTAAAATTACTCTTTTTTGGGAAAGTCTTTTAAAAACACTGGTTAAAGATTCCAGCCAAGGTGCCTGTATTACAAAAACAGATAGATGGAAACTTAAATGGTAAATGGACTGAACTTATATAGTGCTTTTTTAGTCATACTGACCACTCAAAGCGCTTTACATTGAAGCCACATTCACCCATTCACACTCACATTCATACCCCGACAGCCAACATGGCTCGGTAGGATGAAGTTTTTAGGGTTAAGTGCCTTGCCCAGGGGCACATTGACATGTGACTGGAGGAAGCTGGAATTGAACCTACAACCCTCCAATTGCAAGCCAACTCTACTCTACCACTGAGCCACAGTCGCCAATAAAAGGGGAAACACCTTTAAAATTAGTAATCCTAACTAATTTGCCTCTGCCCAAACAAAACTTTATGAACGTTTAAAGTCCTTCGAGTTGCTGTGCGTCGATGGGGGGGGTGTCTCCAAAGGGTGTTAGCCAGCAGGCTGACAAAGGATTGCTAATCTGGTTAGCGGGCTAGAAGCGCTGGGAAGCCCCCGGCTGGCTGTTGCTCCCTCTGGCCGGCCTAATTAGTAGTGATGGGTAGATGATGCCTCGTGTACCGTTTCCACACATTGCCCTAACTGTATTGATACTGTGTCAATACGGAGTTGCTACTGTGTTGGTCTACTGACACCTGCTGCATCTCAATATTATTGCAGGTAACCTAAAATCAAGTAATCTACGGATTAAATTACCATTTGACAAAATTATTTATGTAGCCTAATTGTATTCCATACTGTACACAGCATAATTTAGTATGTTAATCAAAGTTTAAAATGTTGTATTCAAAATAGATCATAAGACATCATGTGAGTATGTATCAGTAAAATAAAAGCGAAACTGAAGATATATATATATATATATATATATATATATATATATATATATATATATATATATATATATATATATATTAGTAGTAGTTGTAGTAGTAGTAGTATTGTTCGTTTTCCAAGGTCTTTGCAATGATTTTTTTAAAGCAATTTCTCCCATTTTAAAAAACAAATACTTGCATAGGACAGATGCGCAATAACTTTCTGGCTGGCAAAATATATGATGGTTCAAGAACCTGAAACAGTTCCCTGAATCCCTCACTTTCAACAATGCTGAGAGGTTGGGCGTACTTAATAATGAAATGCCTGGACCAACTCATGCTTCCTGGTAGCTGGATATTAAAAAAAGAAGAAAGAAAATATGTTTTCAATGTGAATAAAGTTACCATGAAGTTTTATAATGTCAGTATACCTGCATTTATCCTAGTTGCATTGTGACCTCCTGATGTTCATCTTTGGCTCTGTGATGTCTCAACATAGAAGATGTGATTTTATTAATATATGCAAGTTCAGTAGAAAGTTATTTTGAAATGGATTGAAAATTCAGATAAAATTAGGCAGAAACTGAGAGGAACAGGATTAAGAGATAAAATAAAAGCAAATACTTTATTTGCTGATGAAAGATGAAAATGATCCCACACATCAGAAATCTTGCGTTTTCTTTCTGGCTCCATGAAAATAGGCTTTTTGGGAATTAGTCTCGTTCAAAAGATAACATTTAGGGAGAGAAGCATCCTGTTTACAGCTGGAGATGCTCCTGCTTTTAAACACCGTTTGGTGATTCTGTGACAGATGACACAGCAGCTGTATCGGTGACGTGACTATTTCTTAAAGGATACACGCACCGACACCTGGCTTCGCTCTATGAGCTTCATACATGCACCAACGCATCGGTGCTGCTCCAACTTTCTTTCACTAAACAGTACCTTTTGAGATTTTCCAGCAAAGCAATTCTTATCGGCTTTGTTGCATCGATTGGATGTGGCCTCAGCTGGTTCAGCTCTCAGCACATGTGGCTCTCAGCTCCTGTTTCTCAGCAATCAATAGTCTAAAACTCAGAGGGTTTTTCGTCAGCTTTTGAGGATCATGCAGTGTTTTGTTTATTAATATTTAGTATTTACCTGATGGTCTTTGAGTTCCTTGAAGCAAGTTTCTCCTACATACCCAGGCCTTCCTCCTTCAGTGAGGGGAGGTGTTTGCTTTGGTCTTCCCTAGAGCGAGCTGGCTAGTACCCACCGTGAAGAAGGATTAACGGCTGGTGGAGCAGGTCTATTTATAGAGTCTGCTCGACCCTTCTTCCGGCTGAAGAGAGCAGATTAGCGCCACCCGATGGCTGTGTGTGACCCAAAAAGTCCCTCAGAGCCTCTTCAGTCTCTGTTCACCATTTCCTTGCTGTGCATTTCACACCTGGTTCTCGGTGTACTAGAGATTTAGACACAGGCTGGAGATAAACCAGGTTGTGATCTGAGCCCCCCAGGGGAGGGAGAGGTGATGAGCTGTATGCCTCCTTGGTGTTGGCATACAATAAGTCCAATGTTTTATCGTCTCTGGTATGGCAGGTGACATTTGGAAGCATATGCTGAGTTCAGGTTACCCAGGTTACTGTAAGCAGCCGTAAAATACTGTCAATTTGTACATTTGAATTTTCTCCTCTTTATATCAATAATTTCTTTCCTTTTTTCATTTTACGATGTACATCATACATACTTACGTACTTGAAAAGAAATCCAACTTTTATTTTACTGCCACTCTTCATTTAAAAAACAATTGTTTACTCAAACTATTTGCACATTTAAGTTTTTTGTGTGTGTGTAGAATTTTATCTATTTTTTTATGGTGTTTTATTTATTGGTACATTAGCTCAAGTTTAATGACGTTATACAGTTTTAAAAGCAGGTTCAGATGACATTGAGAAATATTGTGTATTTACTGAGTTATTTATCAAAGACTAAGAAAAGAACCACTTTCATTTTTTTGTTTTCCAAAGTTTTATGAACCTGGAAGTTTTGTTCTTTTTGTGTCCAAGCAATAAGCTACAACTTTAAGAGTTTAGTCTGGATGGTCACATGTTCTTCCAGAGCACTTATTACAAAAAATGTTTGAATAAAATTTTTATTATTATTTTTTGTGGCCATAGTGGCTCTTATTTGAACATGGACAGCTTAGAAAGACGAAAACAAGTGGGGAAGACATGCAGTAATGTCCAAGAACCAGGCCTTGAACTCGAGACAGCCCATTTAGAACTGGCCTCCATACATGGGGCACCTGCCCTAACCACTACACCACATTATGCCTGAGAATGTAACATTTTTAATGGAATTCTTGTAAACAATATACCAGTGATTGTGACTGTAACAAATGTGTCGTTCCATCCATCCATTTTCTGAACCGCTTAGTCCTCTAGGGGTCGCGGGGGGGGCTGGTGCCTATCTCCAGCTGTCAACGGGCGAGAGGCGGGGTACACCCTGGACAGGTCGCCAGTCCATCACAGGGCCACATAGAGACAGACAGGACAAACAACCATGCATGCACACACCCACACCTAAGGACAATTTACAGTGATCAATTAACCTGACAGTCATGTTTTTGGACTGTGGGAGGAAGCCGGAGTACCCGGAGGGAACCCACGCATGCACAGGGAGAACATGCAAACTCCATGCAGATAGGCCCTGGGCCGGGACCCTGCAGCCAGATATCCCATACCATGACATGATATTAATTTTCTGTATTATAATTTATCTTCATTTAATGTATGTCCCTTATGTGTGTAATTAAATAAATCAAATCATTTAGAGGTTGACTTTTTATTGTGGGATATGAATCCACAACCTTCTTGCTACAAGGCAGAAGTGCTAACCACTGCACCACCATGCAGCCCTCAAATGTGTAGTTCTCAAAGGTAAATAGCAAAAAATTGAGCTGTTAAATAATGAGTGAGATACAATATATACGTACAGCAGGGCATTAAAGTATTTAGTCAGCCACCTATTGTGCAAGTTGTTCCACTTAAGAAGATGAGAGGTCTGTAATTATCATCATCGCTACTCTTCAACACTGAGAGAAAGAATGTATAAAAAATCCATGAAAATCGCCTTGTATGTTTTTTTTAAAATAATTTATTTGTAAAATGGTGCAGAAAAGTTTGTCATAGAAGAAGTAGCAGGTCTGTTTTGGACAGAAATCTTGCTTAGTTGTTGTGGCTAAATACTTATTTTCTGCATCATTATATAAATAAATTCTTAGAAAATTATTAACTGTGATTTACTGGATTTTTTTACATTCTGTCTCTCACACTTGACATGTACCTATAATGAAAATTACAGACTTTTCGAGTAGGAGAAGTTGCACAATTGATGGCTGACAAAGTGTTTTGCCCCACTGTATGAAGAGCAAAAAGCATTTTCACAAAGACTAGATGTGTGAAAGGGCACCCCAGGAGAGCGTTTTAAAGATTCACAGAATTCATGAAGGAGAAAACATCAGACCAGCAAGATTAAAATGCAGTGGCTACATGTAAATTTCTCAAGGTATCCATGGGTATAAGTAACTTCAGAAATAAGATAAGACATATCAAATACTAGGGTGCAAAGTTTGTGATGGTAAGACTGTAACACATTAACTTTAGCTGATCAGTAATTAATGGCTGGTGAACTTGTAAAGGAAGAACAGCAGTTAGATACAATAGATGTGTTTATAAATCCTGGCTTTTATTTAGTACTTTTAGACTAAATATTGAAGAGGGAAAATCATTTACTCTTTGCCTGGGTCCGATCACACAAGGTTGCTTTGAATTAATACAGTATAAAATACATTTTCCTACACTATATAAAACATCTATGAGGAAAGCCAGTGTTCTAAAGGAGAACAGTGTCTCTGAATCTTGTATTTTATTATTATTATGAGTTATTTAAGTCTTAAAGTGAATTCTGTCTCTGTTTCTGAAGGAAGAATCCAGGTGTTTCTCCAGTGAACTCTGACCTCAGGTGCCATCTGACTCAGGGACACTATGGGACTCCTTTCTGTTCACGGCAGCCCTCTGTTCTTCGTCTTCCTTTTCGTCCTCCTCCTGTGCCACCTCTGCATCTCCATCAGGCCTCATGTCCTGGAGCGAGCATCTGCCACCGAACCAACTCAGTCATCAGCTAACAGCACCGGGTCTGGAAAGAGGACATGTCCAGGTGTTGTGGTGTGTAGACCCGGCATTCTACTGCCAGTGTGGCTGCCTCTCAACCCTCCAGTCGGGGAACAAGCAGGAAGGGCCATCATCTACTTCCTTTCTCTCATGTACATATTTCTGGGAGTGTCCATCATTGCAGACCGCTTCATGGCCTCCATCGAAGTCATTACATCTCAGGTATCTTTTTATTCCATATTTAGAGCCTGTTAAAGTCACCCTTCAGACTTATTATGGACAGTGCAATACAAAAGAATCTGTCCCTAGACATTTACTTATTTTGTTTTTTACACTTAAATGTTTCAGAGCATCAAACAAGATTTTATATAAAAGAAAAAGAAAAAGTAAATCAAAGAAGCAGTTAGCAGTTAATTATTTTCTTCATAAGGAACAAGAAGATATTTAAACCAAACTGTTCTGACGTGAGAAAGTTGTTTTCCTGTCGTTATAAAAGAATTTAACTGTTAACACACACCGGGGCTCTGATTACTACTAAAGTTGTAGAATAAAGAAATCAATTAACATAACCTGTCTGACTCCATCAAATAAACTACATAATCTCAAAAGGCTGCAGATCATACTCCAATCCAACACATTTAGGAACAAATGGGGAGCAAAGTCAGTGAGCCCCATCACTCTGGAAAGGGTTAGAAAACTATTTCTAAGACAGTGAATCACAGAGAAGCATTATTCACAAAAGAAAAGATATTGATCCATGATGTACTTCCCCTCCCACAAACCTGCAAAGGATAAACAGTATAAAGAATGGATGGATGCAGAAGTGGCTGACCTTCCATCTTCTCCAGTTCCCTGATTTATCAACCCTACTACACACAGATCCATGCGTATTTCCTGCATAGGAACAATTAAACATTGTGTGCTATTTATCGGTTTGTACTTGTGCATAGAAATGTTCCTAAATATAAGTAAATCTCTGACCATGTGTACACACAGCATCTAGTGTTAGAACGGAGGAACTGCAACACTGAAAGAGATTTACTTTGACAGAATATTTTTCTAATCAAGGCAAGGCAATTTTATTTGTTTAGCACACTTTCAACATGAGGCAATTCAAGGTACTTCATGCTGTGTTTACAGAACACAGCATAAATCAAATTGATGATGAAAATAAACTAAAGCAATTACAATAAGACAATAGTCAAGACAACAATGTAAGGACAAGCAGGTAAAACCACAGTTTGTATTCACTAACTGATCTTGCTGAAATACTCACATTTTGTATTGCTTAGCTGATCTTGCCGAAAAGGTCACAGTTCTTCCTTCCACTAACTGGTCTTGCTGAAAAAGCTCACACTTCTTGATAAAAAGAAAAAAAAAAACAAGAAAGCATTTACAGTATTCAAGACTAATTCGTGTGAAAATTAAAAACAAACAAGTAAAAAAAGTTACTCATGGGAGAGCCTAAATAAGTACATTTTAATTTTAGACTTAAAAGAGTTCAGTGTCTCTGCAGCTTTGCATTCTTCCGGTAGTTTGTTCCAGATATGAGGAGCATAGAAACTAAAAGCTGCTTCTCCTTGTTTGGTTCTGGTCCTAGGGACGATCAGTAAACTAGAGCTGGAGGACCTGAGTGATCTGGATGGTTTGTACCATGATAGTAGATCTCAAGGTATCCATGGGTATAAGTAACCCATGGATAACCCACGGGGGCCAGCCAGCGCCGGAGAGAGGTCCCTCAAGGGGATCCTCCCGCAAAGTGCGGCCGCCCATTACCTGCCGGGTTGAATCCCCCGGGCAGACTGTGCGGACCCCACCCGTTTATCCCTTAAACGTTTCTCGCCCTCTTCAACTCTGTCCTCTCAGTTTGTCAATTTTTCCTTAAGATAGTTGTCGACTATCGGTCTCGTGCCGGTATTTAGCCTTAGATGGAGTTTACCACCCACTTTGGGCTGCATTCTCAAACAACCCGACTCCGAGAAGACCCCGGCATGACGGGGGCCGTTACCGGCCCTACACCGTCCACGGGCTCAGGAGACTAGACAGAGTGTTGGTAGCAGGTCCCTAGTGCTAGGGACAGGTTATGTTAGTAGCTATGCTGCTTTAGGCTAGGCTGTTGGAGGACATTATTAGGGTCTGTTCCTACTTTCTCTCCTACTTCTCCCAACTGCATGATGTGCTGTCAATTCAAGCACTAACCTGTTTTCTATTATGTAGTGCTCCGGATTAGCCCTGCTTGACGACCCTGACTAAGATGGCATTGCAGTGACGAAAATTCTCCACGTCCTGCAACAAACTTCTGCATCAGTTCTATTGCTCTTTCTGTGTCTCTGTTATGTATTCTCCAAGCCACAGACGGTCGCGGCAGATAACCGCTTGTGCTGAGCCTGGTTCTGCCGGAGGTTTCTTCCTGTTAAAAGGGAGTTTTTCCTTCCCACTGTCGCTTCATGCTTGCTCAGTATGAGGGATTGCTGAGAATTCCACGACGCAATCTTCTGTGGTTCTGTAATTTCTACACTAAACATTGTATTGTAATAACTCTTTTTGTAAAGTGCCTTGAGATGACATCTGTTGTGAAATGGCGCTATATAAATAGACTGAATTGAAATTGAATTAATGTACTCTTTTGCTAACCCATTCAGTGATTTATAAACTAATAAAAGCACTTTGAAGTCTATTCTCTGAAACTATTCTCTGTGTAAGGACTTTAGACCTGGGGGAATGTGTTCTATTTTCCTGGTTCTAGTGAGAACACGAGCAGCAGCGTTCTGGATCAGCTGCAGCTGTCTGATTGATTTTTTTAGGTAGACCTGTGAAGATACTGTTACAGTAATAGAGGCGCTATAGATAAATGCATGGATGAGTTTTTCTAGGTCTCCTTGTGTCATCAGTCCTTTAATCCTAGAAATGTTCCTCAGGTGATAGAAAGCTGACCTTGTTATTGCCTTTTTTTTTTTTTTTTTTTTTTTAACGTGTCCTGTCTAGCAGTATGCTACTCAGAATTGGTGTCTGAGTACCAAGCCCAACAGTTTTACTTTCCCAAGCAGAGTATTACAGCTTCGCTGTAGTACGCCACTTGATGTATATGTATGAAAAATCTTTATTAGTGATTACTGTGGGTTCAATTTCCTGACGTCATGGACATTAAACTGAGACAAGAAGGGAGAAAGGAAGAAGGTGAAGAAAAGAAACCGGACCAACAGAGGCGCGAACCGACGACACAAGACAGGGAGGCAAACAAAGAACACAAGAAAACATCCCAGTCCTCCACCTCTGCCGGACGGCAGAGATACAGTAATACAAAACAAAAACAACAAACTGTACAGAACCAAACCAATAGTTCGGATCTAGTAGAATAAACAAAGAATTATACATTCACTACACACAAGCATTGATTAATGAACATAATACAAATGTTTCTGGTAAGCTCCTGTGAACAACTAACTAATGATGATAACCTCAGCTTAAGATATGTCCGTCCTCACCTATGTCCCCACACCTATGTGTGTGCGAGCATGCAGGTCTGAATAAGGTTTCCCCATGCAAGTGATTGATAGCTGGTGTAAGGAACCGTCAATCCGTCCTACAGGAATCGGCACAGACATGGAGGAGGCAAGAGATGTATGCATCCAGGGTCCCACAGAGTACAGAGTCCACAGGCGGATCAGCGCAGGGTCGATCACCCACCAAGAGAGGAACAGATGGAAGTCCCAGGGGAGCACCCACCAGCCGCGATGCTGGGGCCCGAGAGATCGCAGTGACGAGCCCACGGGCTCCGCCGGTAACCGGCTACGCCAGGGCGGGCCCGGACCAGGAACCGGAGGCCACGGGGACCAGGGGCACCCCGCCCCCCAGCGGGGCCCCAACCAGGGACCAGCCGACAAGGGCCCCCCGCCGCCGCCGCAGGCAAGGAGGACCCGCAGCCAACCGACGGACAACACACGCCGCCGCCACCCCGGACCAATACCCACCGCCAACAACCCGGCCCGCCCCCACACATCCACACGCCAGGGAGCCACAGCGGATGTACGCCCTCCCCAGGCCGCGCCCAGCCGGCACCTGGACATCCAGATCTTCCAGCTCCAGGGTCCAGATCCCGCCCCACGTAGGGCGCCAAGATCAGGGGCCCAGCCAATGCCGGACAGCCCCACCAGGTGAACAGACCAGCCAGCAGAAGTCCTGGAACCGGCAGGAGGACTGGGCGCCAGGCACGGTCCCCACCGATCCACCGGACGGCACCAACCTATTCTACAACCCCGGCACCCCCATAAGAGGTGCCCCAGTCAATCCAAGGAGGACGTCGGCCCGAAACAGCGGCCGCCCGACACACCGGACCACCCAGGACCCGCCCGACATGGGACCCCCAGCCCCATGCATCGAGAGTCATCATCAACCAGCGGGCAGGAGCAACCATCACCGACGGGGAGTGACGGGGAGGGAAGAAGATGCATCAGGCCAGAGAGCAGCCAAACACCCAACCTGACAGGTAGACATAGACAGACAGAGACACTCATACGTACCCTCCCTCTCATGCGTACACATTCTTACAAATACAGGACATACGAAAAAAGGACGCTATACACTCATTCATACCCCCCATACGTACACTATACTCCATACTCCCAGGCCCAGGGACAGACGCCCCAATAGAGAACCCTGCCCCTGCACCCAGGAGACAGACCCCTTTGCCCACCAGGACGGGGACAAGCAGACCGCCAAGGCCCCCACACCGGCAAGAGCAGTCCACCAGCCCAGGACCCCGACCAGACGGCGTGATGTTCTATCCGGGCTCCGACCCCTGATGGTCCAACGAACAGGGGTGTGGAAAGACCCCCCAGCCTCTCTCCCCCAGCTCAATGTGGTGTTGTTGCGTGTTGTTCTAATGTGCACTTAAAACAGAGGGGGGGGACATGGGAATACTGCCGGGTACCCCCATCTCCCCCCCCCGGGCCCTCAGTGTCTAGATGCGTTTAACCAGTGGGTGCCGGCACCACAGGCGAGGCCCCCCCATTGGGGGGGCCTCGCCTGTGGCGCCACACCGCCAGGTCCCTACATGTGCGTTCCCTGTAAATGTTGCAAGTGTAGTGTCTAAGTTGCTCAATAAAATCGGGACCCAGGCCGCCACCGGGTAGCGAAGACGGAAGCTCCATCCCGCACCCCAGTGACGTGCCCACGTCCCAAGGCCTTGTGAATGGTAGAATGAAGGAGCAGGTGGACAGAGGCATGGGGATGGGGAGAAAATAACTGGGGTGACCATTGCCAACCCCAGGGAGCCAGCTCCCCTGCTGACTCCAATAGGCACCCCCGTTCGGCCCGATCCACCAGGGGTGGGAGGCCCCAGCACGTCCAGTCGGGGCCCACGGCAGCGGTACTGCCGAGCCCCATGGGGGCCCCGGCAATCCACCAGCCCCCATGCCAGTGGCATACCTAAATCCTTCCCAACATTCACACTGCTAACAAAACACATGTCACTAGACACACGGGTTGAGTTTAGCCCCCCCTCACCCTCAACGCCCTCCCCCCTCCCGTCCCAAGCGCACCCCGTTAAAAAGAGCGCCTGTGCTAGATGGTAAAAAGCCTCCCCGCCGTTATTGCCTTTATGTGACCCTGTAGGTTCAGGTCTGAGTCCATTATTACACCTAGATTTCTGGCCTGGTTGGTAGTTTGTAGTTGGGCCTGTTTAAGCTGATTGCCCATATATAGTCGATCTTTTTTGGATCCAAAGATAAGCACTTGAGTTTTGTTTTTGTTCAATTGGAAGAAATTATGGGACATCCAGCTGTTCATTTGCTCAATGCATTTATTGAGGATTTGGATTTGGTTCAACATCACCTGGTGATATTGAGATATAAAGCTGAATGTCATCAGCATAGTTGTGGTAGTTAACATTATTAGTGGTTATAATCTGATTTAGTGGGAACATGTCGATGCTAAATAGGAGAGGCCCTACGATGGAGCCCTGGGGGACTCCGCATGTGATTTCTGTGTTTTGTGATGAGAATTGACTAATTACCACAAGGAAGTTCCTGTTCTTGAGGTAAGATTTGAACCAGTCGAGTAATGTACCAGAGAGTCCCACGCAGCTCTCTAGACTTTCCCGTTATATATTATGATCATCAGTGTCAAACGCTGCACTGAGGTCTAATAGTAACAGTACTGTGGTTTTACCTCGATCAGTATTTGTACGGATGTCATTGAAAACTTTGACGAGAGCTGTCTCTGTGCTGTGGTACCTACGAAAACCAGACGGATAAATATCAAACCGGTTGTTCATTGCTAGGAAGCTATTTAATTGTTGGAACACAGTTTTTTCAATTATTTTACCGATAAATCGGAGATTAGAGATTGGTCTGTAGTTTTGCATCAACTTGCTGTCTAGGTTCTTCTTTAGTGTTGGTTTAATAACTGCTGTTTTTAATGCAGCCCCCAGCCAGCACCGGCGGCAGTTGCCCCCCCACCGGCCAAGTCCCGGCCAGGACCACAGGCCGGGGGGCACAGAGCCCCAGGCCCAGCCCAGATCCCCCCCAGATTAGCACAGCACCTGGCCAGTAACCAGTATCCGCCAGCACAACCCCCTTAAGGCGCCGCATGCAGCTACTAGGAGTCACTGTACAAAGCCCCCAAAGTCCCACCCCAGGTGAGAGCCACGGCACCTACCGCCCTGACCGTAAGCGGACCCAACCCCGAGGACCGATTGCAGACACCAACAACCCTTAAGCTCCACATCGGCAACCGTGTCCCACAGAACAAAATCAAGGGCCCCGCCCCACTAGGTGATGGAGCTGATCAAGGGAGACCAGAAAGATGGATCATATGTGGAGACAGAAGCCATTTCTAGACCAATGTAATCAAGAAGGAGATCTCTATAATGATTAATATTCAGAGTATTTTTATTTTTCCAGTTCAAGAGGATATTTTTCTTGGCGATGCATAAGGCACATATCTGGTACCAATATTTCTTGACAGGTGGGCAGAACCAAAGAGCATGAATATAATTGTCTGGTAGATTGCTTGTACATTGTAAACAGGTATTAGACGGCGTAAAACCCATCTTGAACATCCGTTGGCTTGTATAATGTACTCTAAGAAGGATTTTATATTGTATTAATCGTATATTAGGATTTTTAAGAAATTTTAAGGTTCTAAAAGAAATCTGAGACCTGAGGTTTTGGTCAATTGAGATGGACAAGTCCATCTCCCATTTTGAAATAGGAAGGGCTATTGATTCATGTATTCTATTTAATATTTTGTATATTTTAGATAGCAGTTTGGGAGGGTTAGGATTAAGAAAGTCTAAAACCTTTCCTAGAATTTGTAAATCAACTGTATTGAGCCTAAATTTATTTTTTATAATTGATTTAATTTGTTGATATTCTAAGAATTTATTCTTGTTAATTCCATATTGTGTGGGTCCCTTCCCTTTCTGAGTAAAGCCAATTGAGTCTAAGACAATATTAAAGGCTGTAGTTAGGCTATCACTTTCAGTGTCTATGTGAATATTGAAATTATTACTATTTATTACTATTATTACTAAAACTATTTGATTTTGGCCGTGGCCAAGACACTGTCTCAATGGGGTATTGGGTGGGTAACAGTACAGAAGCTGCAGAGAGGTGGGTTAAACTACGACTCTGCTTCCTGGTCTGGACCCTGGTTTGTCAGAGTTTTGAACGACTAATACATTTATTCAGATTCCTAGAAAGAAGAGCTGCTCCATCCAAAGTGGGATGGATTCTGTCTCTCCGGATCAGACCAGGTTTTCCCCAAAACGTATTCCAATAATCAATATAGCCAACGTTGTTTGCAGGACGCTTTTACTTGCGTACTGATGGCAGTGAAAGCTGCTTCTCCAATTAGGCATGGTCACACAAGTGTTCCCCCTCAGTAAAAGATCTGGTCCAGCTATATGTTTAAGGATGTTTTATTGGATCACTTTGATATGGAACCATTTTTTCCAACAGGAATATCTCCACTGTCCCGACGACGTTTACGACCTCTGTTACTTTCTCCCAGGCAACGTTGTTTCAAACAAAGAGGCTACACTATGAATTCCTTGAACAAGTCACTGAATGAAGCCAAGGAGACACACAGAGGAGAACTTCTTAAATATACATCAAAAACTAGTAAAAATATGAATAAAATTGATTGTTCGCTTCAGTAAAGCAGCCAATCCCATGCTATCAAAACTATTATTAAGAACAATTGGAACATTCTCCGCAGTGACACAAGCCTGGCTCCCGTCTTTTCGAAAATTCCTAATTTTGCAATCCGAAGAGCCCCGTCTTAAAGGATAAACTCATTAGAAACTACCTACCAGATTCTAAACCAAAATCCTTTTAAAAAAAATAACTTTGGCACTATGGCCATTTTTGTTGTGGAAACTGTAAACACTGCCCGATGATGAATACATCAAAAGTCTTTAAGGACTCTGTTGGGGGTGTCAAATAAAAATATGATATCTGGCTATTTATAGTCAAAGACTGCTTATGGCAGTCAAAAAAGTTAATAATTTATTGAAAATTATTATTCGGGGCACCACCTGGTTCTACCACGAACTATTTTAATAGCCAAATTTCTATATCAGTCTCATAATTCTGAAGGAATTTATTCTTAACGTCAATTGGTCATACACTTTGCAATATGTGTGTGTGTTGAACAAGAAATGACAACTGTTACTTTCCAAACACGAGATTTATTTACACAAAGATAAACATCAAAACACTCATACTAGTAATAAGAGAAGCACCACTGATTAAAACAAATGTATAGTTAAAATAAAGGAACACGGAACATGAATGCGAAAATAAGAAACCCTGAATTCTGATTTATGCTTCTGCGTGCAGATCAGACCCAGGATTCAATTTGCAGATGTTGGAGGAGAAAGATGAATTAGTTTCACTAATTACAAGAGGAAATAAACAATTCATTGGACAAAGATGTTTGTTAAAAATTATCTGGATAAGAGTATTTTCATCTTTAGAAGATTACTTCTATTCATGAATTGGTCATCGAAGTAAACAATTCAATTCAAGTATTTTATAACAGCAAGTTCAAACACGGTTAATAAGATTAGTTTCTGTTCTTAAACAATCTATTTAAACCGAATTCTGTTTGAACAGTTATTTGCAATCTTTGTTATGAAGTGTCGGCCTGGACGAACATGTGAGTGTGGGTCGCTTAGAGTGCCTCAAACACGTTTATTCAACATTAAACACAAAAAAGGAAAACTTTTAAAATTACTAATCCTAACTAATTGCCTCTGCCCAAACAGACCTTATGAACGTTTAAAGTCCTCCGAGTTGCTGCACAGCGATGAGGGGAAAGGGGGGTGAAGCGACGTTAGCCTAGCGGCTAACAATGGCTCCGATCTGGTTAGCTGCAGTGCTCCTGGCTTGCTGCTCTGTCCAGCTGCGTGCCGATAATGCCCCCGGCTTCCACTTTTACAGTACCTTTTTGGCAGCTTTCCAGCGCGGTAATTCTTATCGGCTCTGTGGCGGAGAATGAAATGCGACGTCTGCTGGGTCTGGACCTGTGGCACACATGGCTCCCACTCATTCAGTCTTGCAGCCCTTCCGGCAGTCTGAAACTTAGAGGGGTTTTCGTCGGGCTCTGGGGATAAACAATGTCTTTGTTTATCAATGTTTAAGATTCACCTGAGTGGTCTTTGGGTTCAGTTGGAGGAAGTTTCTGCCAGAAACTCGGGTCTTCCTTTGCCAGCGAAGGACGATGGTTGTAGTGGGTCTCCTCTGGACGAGCTAGCCAGTGCCCGTCGTGAAAGAGGCTGAGCTGGGGGAAGGGGGCTGTATTTAAAGGGCAGGTTGGCGCCACCTGATGGCTGTGTGTGTGACCCAACAACGCAAAAGGTGAAAAAGTGTTCTCCTGCAAACATTTAATCTGGATTGCGCTTGTGGCTGTTTCTATGTAGGTCTGACTAAAAGAAGACTGAGAGAGCAATTGAATGAGCTTAAATATGCAATTAGAACTAAAAATCTCAATTACCTGTTGGCCAAACACTTTAATGTTTCTTTGCATTCCAATCTAAACTCATTAACTGTAATGGTTATTGAAATTATTACAAAAAAACATTAGAGGTGGTGATATTTTAAAAACTCTAGCTCAGAGGGAAACATTTTGGATTTATACCTTGAGAGGAGCTTAATGAGGAACTCGATCTCTCAGTCTTCCTTTGATCTTTGTTTGTTATTATGACTTTTTATGTACCCTCTTCTATCTTTGCTAATGAATTCTTATTCAAGTCATTTTTGGATGTAGTGTTTCACTGACGTTTTTATTTATTTGATATAGCATTTGTGACGCCGTGACGAAAGGTTTTTACCGGAAGTTCTGGGTCACATGACTTGATCTATGTGTTGAAATGGAAGCACCTGTTGTTCATTTTCTGAGTAAACCCTGGAGAAGACTGTTGGCGCGCTCGAAACGCGTTGGCATGTCCCTCTTGACTCAATAAAGGAATTTTATTTAACAGAATTCCTCGGATCCACACTTCTCCTTTTTTTTTTTTTTTTTTTACCAAGTTTTGTGTTGTTCCAGTAGAGAATGATTAGTACCCTCCATCAGTATGCACCACTGTAGGAGTTATTGACACCAGTGGGGCAGTATGGGTCTGCCTACAGTATTCAGACTAAAAAAATTGACAGAAAAATGCTGTGACGTTAAAGTGTCTCTAAAATAACTATAATACAAATATAAATTACATTGGTTTGGGTGTTGTGGTCAAGAAGGAGTCTTCCATATATTTCCTACCATGAAACATTTTATTTTGATATCAGTAGATTGTCCTCCTTAAAATCTCCAGTTATTGCTATCATTTTGAATAATCTTAAAATTGTTTTGCACAAATTCAGCCTTGTTTTCTTCTTTTGTAATAATAATTGTACATTTACATATCTCTTAAAAAACAAGTTTATTTGTTCAATCAAAATTTCTGTACACAGAGAGCAAAGTGTTCAAACTGTTTTATTATATTTTGAAAAACAATAATATGGTGTATAAGCTCTGTGTTAAAATGGGGTTTTCTCAAATCATAAAAAAATTATACATAAAAAATTACTTTACATAGACCCCCATTGTTAATACTTGTCCAACTGTATCCTGCTGTCACAGTTTAGGAGAAGAGTTCAAACATTTTCTAAGACACTGTTGCTGCTTTCTGTTTTCCATAAACAGTTCAGCTGTTTATTTCAGAGCAAGCTGATACATTAGTCTTTAAAAGGCAAACAACAAATATAAATGCAATGGTGTATAGTTTCTGGGAAGGGACCTTAACAAAAAAAATTAAAAAAAATGTGTTGGAAAACTAGACGGGAAATATTATCGTAGGCTGGTAGCTGTGAGAGAGAGCTGGAGTGGTTAGTATTATTATTTTTCATAATGCTTATATTTAGTAATAACCTTAAATGATTAGATGATCATGATTTGTGATCTGTGACTGTGTGTATAAATCTATGAATAAACAGATTTCTCTGTTTCATGTGGTTAAATGACCAAACCAGGAGAAGGAGGTAACCATTACCAAACCAAACGGGGAAACCACAGTGCAAACCGTCCGGATCTGGAATGAAACCGTGTCCAACCTGACGCTCATGGCCCTGGGCTCCTCTGCACCAGAGATCCTGCTCTCTGTTATTGAGGTACTTCTGCTGTAAACACAAGCAAAAACTGATTCCTTTTACCGTGACAGTGGACACTAAAAAGAGTGAGACATGTTCTGTAGTTATTGAATATAGCACATGGACAAATTGATCAATAAAATTGACAATTTAGGGTAAACTCGATAAACTAGATGAAATTCCTTGTCAACCATTTAAACCATGAAAACACAGTTCATACTTACACTATTCACAAGGATTTGTGGAAGTTCACGTTTCCTGTCTTTCACGTACAGGTGTGTGGACACAACTTCAATGCTGGGGAGCTCGGTCCAGGCACCATAGTTGGCAGTGCGGCCTTTAATATGCTCGTGATAATTGGTCTGTGTGTGTCAGTAATTCCTGATGGACAGTCTCGCAAGATCAAACACCTACGAGTGTTTTTTATCACCGCTTTCTGGAGTATCTTTGCCTACATTTGGCTCTACCTCATCCTGGCTGTCATCTCCCCGGGGATTGTCGAGGTAGGTCTCCCTTACTCCATCGCAATAATTTTCATCTGCTTTTCATTTCATTTAAAGGAAAATAATACTACCAAATTCAAATTTTGGCTCTTGTAACACATTTGAAAAAAAAAGTAGAACATATTAAAATGTTGCCATTCCTTTTCACAACACTTAAAAGATATTAAAGGGACTATTTCATGCTATTTTACAGTTTTCAACTTCTGGGATTGACACATATATGCTAAAATGTTACCGTTTTTGTTATACAGTATTAATTTGTCCTAATGTTTAACTCGTATCGTGGAGTTTATGTTGGACCACGAAGTCAAACGGCTTGTTTCTCTATAATACTGGCTCCTGCAACAATATTGGTTTCCAAAACCATTAATGTGCTTTACACATTAATGGTTTCATCACAGAAGGTCAGGTTACCTTTGCCAATGGCACTAACACAACCCCATGCCATGACACACTGTGCCTTTTGGTCTAGATGCTGCTAACAGTCTGGATTATCCTTTTCTTTTTGGACTAGAGCACAAGGTGTCCATTTCTCTCAATAAATCCCTGAACTACAGATTCATCATACCACAGTCCATGTCTCCACTGGGTGATGGTCCATCCCAGAGAAGTTGATGGACACTGTTAACATAGAGCTTCCTTTAGGCCCAATACTGTATTAACTGGTATTTGTGGGTGTAACTATATATTGGACATATACATGTAGTCTTGAGCCCATGTGGTGATATCCCTGATAGATGTAGGATTCTTGATGCAGCGCTGTCTGAGGGAAGGCTTAGGCTGGCGACCTTGTGCCTCGGCCCATCTTTGCTCCTAAAGGAATTACTTAACTTAAATTACTCCTGACCCAACCTTTGTTTGAATGTGTTATGGGTCTGAATGAAAGGAAAGGATGTATATTTACAAATGAAATTAAGTTGACCAGACGAAACATGAAATATTTTGTGTACATATTGTCTGTAAAAAAATACAAGACAAAGTAAATTTAGAAATCACTACTTTGTTTTATTTGGGTTATCCAGACCGTCCCAACTTTCCTGATTTGGGGTTGTAATATTTTTCATTAATGTGCATATTATTCTTAATTTTTAAATTCAGTTTTAATACTTTTGGTTCCTGTGTGAATCTAAATGCTTCTATTACTTGTCACTTTTCTGCTATTACAGCAGAATTTCAGCCTTTGTGTGAATATAAAGGATTATTGTATTATATGTCATATTTAGAACAGAATTCCACCAAAGGCAACACACCTACTTTAAGAATATGAGAGGATTTGATGTTGCACAAAATGCCCTTCATTTCTTTAAGTTTAGGCGCTTGTTGCATACATTTTCCAAACTGTATCTTACATGCAGAGTAAGAAACTATTACAGCACCTTTATGGTTCTGTTTCAGTTCAATTTAATATGCTGGACACACCTGCACATATTGTGTTGGTTATCAAAGTCAGTTTATGTACATCTTATGTGAACAAAAATCTGACCAAAGTAGGACAATCATTTTTAAGAACATTGTAAATAACATTTAAGAAGGTCTAATGTCTGTTAATCTGTTTATCCGGAATATTAGTGGACAATTACATCCGGTCTTAACCAGAGTTGTCTTTTCAAATACACCACTCTTTATGGGAACTTTGTTTTTTGGCTGCTTTCAGAAAGCGTAGTAACAGTAAGGCGTAGTAACACGCATTGTGTTCTGCATCTTGATTGACTGGAGGCACATGTCAATTTCCTCCAAGTCGTGTCTCCTGCACTTGCAAAAATGTATCATTCTGGTTATGAGATCTTCTCGTCCAGAACAAAAACACAGCACAAATACCAATAACTTTCTTCCTCACCCGGAAAAGGACATCTGCTCCGAGACCTTGAGTGGAATAAGCCGTACCAGAGCGCGCGTGGGCAGACACACCTTATTATAGTTATACTTTCATGTTTTAAAATCTAGGAAGGTTTGAACTTTGACGGTATTATAACTGATGAGAACTGTTTGTAAATATTAATGTAGGTCTGAGAAAAGTGTATAAAATTTGTGGCGAGGGGTTTTACACCATTAAAACATATATAATAATTCTAAAAAAAATTACGTTGACTAATCCGCAGATTTTGCCTATTACGGGTTATTGTCACAGCTTTTCCTACCCCCAGCCCCAAACCCCTCCAGCTTTTCCAGAACATTTTGAAAGCAAACAACCTACAGTGAAAAGTCCGCTCTTGTAACTAGGTCTTCAGCTGCAAAATTATCGGCAAACGCTCCTCCCCACTCCAGGAAGCAGGAAGACTGTGCGTATCTGTTGCAGCATGTCAACTTGTGAACTGGAGTTCACATCCCCCTACTATCCCTCCTTGATTTGTCATTGTCAATGTCTGAATATGTGCTTAAATGTTTAGGTGGGATTCTTTTCTGTTACCTATTTTTTTGACTCTTGACTAAGGAATTAAAACACAGTTGAGCGCTTTTTCCCCCCACTGTAGACCCTCTCGCTTCCTGACGTGTATCTGTTTCTATCTGCATACATGGGAGCGCTACTCATGCGGCTGCAAGCCCTTCAGTGACCTGAATCTGTTTGGGTTTTTTTTTTTGTTTGTAATGATCTTGGACAGATTGTACTGTTTTTTACTGTTGCTTTTAAAAAAAGTGATCTGGAATCTGCAGATTATTCGGATAAAGCACTGGAAGGTGCTTTCAGACTCAAAAGTAAAACAGACGAAATTACCCTTTTTCATGGCTTGTTTGAAAGGGGCTTTAGTTTAAAAATGTGTGAACTTTTAAATACTCTTATTAAAAAAGTGTTAGGAAGCCTAACAGACTCATAGCCAGGTTTTCAGTGAAATACATTGTGAATGCAGATTGTATTTGTATGGTTGAGTTTTGGCAAAGTCATTAGATAATAAAAGCTAGTGGAAATGTGGCAACAGCAGGAGGATTTCAGTAATGTCACTGAGTTCACACTAGCTTTCATTATCTGAGCAATGACTACAAACTTACGAAAAAAAAAATCATGTTTTTAAGAAAATAAAATATTTTTAATTATCTCAGGGGTTGAGTTAAATTTTTCTTTTTAAACTGTGCACCCAGTAGGTGCCCAGCTTTTACATAAGACATTATATGACTACACTGAGGGAAAATACATGTACAGTAAAGCTGATCAAACGGTCTTGTTGTCTGTTCCAACAGGTTTGGGAAGCTGTTGTAACACTCCTGTACTTTCCCGTCTGTGTGCTCTTGGCTTGGATCGCTGACCGCCGCATGCTCTTTTACAAATACATGCATAAGAGATACCGTGCCGACAAGAGGCACGGGATCATAGTGGAAATGGAAGGGGACCTTTCCCCCAAAGGCATCGACGTCATCATGGATGGAAAGCTGTCAGATGGCACTTCAGACCCTGGAAACCCCTCTAGCGTGACGGTGTCCGTGCAGACAGGCAGTGAGTTGGACCAGAACAAAGATGAGGTAAAACATGGAGATCCTGGAAGCTTGGATGGTGTTACATCTCAGCAACTGCTAGCTTGACAATTTTTTCTCTTTGTTTTAACTAGAACCATGAAAAAATAAAGACTGCATATTGGCATTAAAAGACACACTCTGTAACTTTGCGGATACATGCCCTCTGTTGCCCTCTGGAGACTTGTGGCGTAACATCTTTGTCATAAAAACAAATCTCTATGGAGCGCATCTGAAGAAGCTTGCTGATGGTTTTACAAGCTCGCTAGCCAAAACATTAAAACATCAAACTAACGGCGTGTCAGTTGGTGAACTCTTACAGTTTTCCCGGCACTGTATCACATCATCAAGCCCAATTAACCCCAGAGCAAGGATGTACTACTTACCAATCAAGTAGCAACATGGCTAGTTCAGCATCCGTAGTACATCCTGTTGTATCTCTAATGCCTCATTCACTACAGCTGTGCACACAAAACTGAAAAGTTTTAACACAGTTTTTTAGAAGCTAATCCTATTTTGGTAAGTAACTTTGACCAAAACTGAGCAACAGTTTGATAGAAATGACCTTTCAGGGTAGTGAGCGAAAGGAAGAGTTGTTTGACCTTTGTCATCTTGTTTCTTACTGCTCTATGAAGGAACATCAGGCTTTAACAACGGGAACAACCTGGTCATGAGTTAAGAAGCTGGCTAAGCTCAGCATCCAGCTCCGTTGCTCTGCATGCTACATCTTTTCTTACCCCTCATTTACACGGGGCGAAGAAGCAATGCAGCCCGTTGTCCTTGCGTTCTGCGCCTGGTGTGAATCAGGGGTAAACAAGCCTCCTCCAACAGTCAAGGTCCGGCAGCTTTCAGCTTGGGAACTGTGCTGCTCCTGCTCTGTCTCTTCCTTTTTCTTTTCCTCTCTTCTTCTGATGGCGTCTTCTTTGGTGGATCTGCCATGGCTTAATCCTCAAAACCGTCGGATTGTTTATATCATTCGGTAGCGTGTGGCTTATTGTCGTAAAGAGAAACTCAGTCAGTACTTCTACCAGGCGACCTGCGGGACAAAAGTTGTATGTTGTGGTTTTCAACAGCGGGACCATTCCCCACTTTGAGAGCTCTGTAAATGAACATCATAAATGGTGTTGTGTTTTCAGAACCTTTAGAAAACACATTTTTAAGGTGTAAAAGTTAGAGAGTGTGTCTTTAAAATATGAGCAAATGAGTTCTTTAAAAAAATTTATTTTAGTATTCCAAGAAATGTGTGAAAACAGGTTTAGCCCCTTATCCATTTCTTTTTATTTTGCATTTTTGTCTTACTTAAATATCAGATATATCAGACCTGAGTCAATACAAAATGCAGTTTTTCACATAAGTATTTCATTTATTAAATGAAAAAAGTGATTTTAACCTAACTGGTCATGTTTGAAAAATGAATTTCCTTCCATTTTCTGAAAACCACTGATGATCAAGAAGAAAAGAAAAGACCCATCCTACATCTACCAAAACTCACCAGATGATTCTCAAGACTGGGAAAAAAAATCTCTGTAAAAACTAAAACAGCATTCCACATTATATATGACATGTGCTGTATATGTTCTACTAACTGTCAGCTTGGTGGTAGTAATGTGATGGTCTTGGCCTGTTGTACTCTTTAACGATTTGGACAAGTTTCTGTACATGATGAAACTGAGAGATTAGTCCACTCAGACATACTTGGGTTACGCACCAGACCAAAAACTTAAAGTAAGTTCACCTCTAACTGGCTGAAATATGAAATGTTTTAGAATGCAGTGTCGGCAGACCCCCCCCCTCCTAATAAATTAAATCATCACTTGAAAACTACTTTTTGTATTTACTATGATGATATCTTTTAATGCCAAAGTTACCTTGATGGTCTGAAACCTAAAAGCGTGCCAGAAAAGCATAAGGAAACCAAACACATTTAAAAATATTAATAAGGAGCCAAATACTTCATACTATTACAACACTTTGAATATTGTCATTTTGCTCTTAAACCCCAACAAATAGACCCATGTGGGCTGTAACATCACCTACAACTAAAGGTTATAGTAGAGCTCTAAGTCCAGTTCTTAGAGCCTTTTTACATGACATGAAGTGGCTCCTAGATCTCTGCTTTTCACTTACAACCATTTTCCTCTCCTGGATAGGTGGTCCGTATCTTGAAGGATCTGAAGGAGAGGCATCCAGATAAAGACCTGGACCAGCTGATCGAGATGGCCAACTACTCTGCCCTGGTTCACCAGAAGAAGAGTCGTGCCTTTTATCGTGTCCAAGCGACGAGGAGGATGATCGGTGCTGGAAACATTTTAAGGAAGCATGCAGCAGATCACAAACAACGCTCACAGGGACAGGATGTGGATAAAGCAACGTGCTCACATATCTGCTTTGAAAGTGTCCAGTACCAATGCACAGAGAACTGTGGCTCTGTGACCCTCTGGGTGGTCCTTGATGGAGGCACAGGCCAGAACACATTCTATGTGGACTACTGTACAGAGAACGGCTCTGCCAACGCTGGATCTGACTATGAATTTAACAAGGGGACCCTGGTGTTCAAGCCAGGGGAAACCCGGAAAGAAATCAAGGTAAAAATACATCTTAGATCAAGAAAAGTTATGTTTCTATCTCCTGTTCCAACTAAAACCTTATTATTTATTATTTTGAGCGTTCCAGTAACCAGAACCAGGTTCATTTGCCAAATTAGTATGCACAATCTAGGAAGATATTTTAATAATAAATAAAAAGATATAGAAATGAAAATACAAATAAAACCTTTCATCTACGATAAATATACATATATGCTTTGCTTTTACAAAGAGGAAGATGAGGTTGAATTAGAGCATTATGTTTGGTATCATCTGGGCTCTATGACTGGTGGATGATCATCACAGAAACATTCTAGGGCGAAAAGAGGCTTTTTTTGCTGTACTCACCCCAGTTTCAACAACAAGGTAATCCAAGGACTTTACATGATTCTGTGGTTAAGAACCCAAACATGTGGTAAAAGCATAGAAAGTAAAAGCATAAAAAGTATTACTTATTCATTTGGGCTAATTGTTGCACTTTTTTTCTTTTTTTTACAGAAATTGAAATCTAACTAAAGTTAATTAATGTTTAAATTTTTTGCACTTTAAATATAACACCACGAGGTACAACCTAGTTTCCTATCCCAGCATATTTCCTACCTCAGATTGTTTAATAATTCCTCAAATAGCAACAATAAAAACTGAGAATAAACTGTATGGGGGAAAAGCTGCTGCTGGGTATAAGTGTGGATGCCAGGATTCTGAGGGAAATAGCTCACTCTACATTATGGGAAAAAAGAGCTATGATCTAGTTCATTTTTGGAGCTGTGAACTTAGTAAAAAAATGAGTAATGAACTCTGAACTGAATAGTTCATTTTAAAATGTGTGAACTGAACTTTGAACAAGCTCATATTAAAATTGACCTTTCCCAACACTGTAGAAGGCTGACCTTTTTCAGAATGGAAGCTTATGTGTAAAATAAATCAAATTAAAATGGTTTAACAGGAATGCTTTTTTACGTTTTCAAACTCTGGCTCCTATTTTTGACTAATAAATAACATTAATAAATAATCTGAAATGCATTTTTCATTTCAAATTCTAGTGTAATAATGGACTATTATTACACCTAGCTGTCTTACCTGAAGCTGTGTGATGGAGGGTCAGCCCTGATGAACCTCTCTACAGACCCAATTCTCTCTTGCAGTTTAGACCTGTTCTGTTAGAACAAGAGAAAACAAGAAGCACTAAGGCTTCCCCCCACGGCGCCATCTCAGAGTAACACAAAGAACATGGCTATGATATAATATAGGATTTATTCCTGAACAGTTGCCAAGCTGAGATACATAAAAGCTCAAAAAAAGGTGACGCCACACTTTTCTGTTTCTCAGAGTCTTTTAGCTGGATATATTGGACTAATGGTGAACTGTAAACCTGAGGTGTGGTGCAAACACATGCTTGTCGAGTCTGTGGCTGATTCTACTGTCAAACACTTTAAAGTTTGAGTTGAACTGGAATGTGATCTGAGTATTCCTTGTTACAGAAATATTTTGATCAGAAAATGACCGTTACTGAGACTTGGTTCCCGAACCAGGTGAAGAAGAACGCTATTGTTCCTGGCGAGATAGGGGCTAGCTAAATCCAGACAGCTACAGCAGTGGTGTATCAAATGGAGAATAAATCAAACTTTCTAACAGCTACATTATGAGATCATTAATTTAGTCCTTTATTCTAATCCAGCATCCATGGCACAGCTTTTCTGTTCACTAAAAGAATCCACATCCCCTTTTTTTTAAAGTTAGCCAGTCTAAATTCTTCATAATTCTGTATTAAATGGGAATGAAGGTCCAGTATGAAAGTATATCATGTGATTAACTCGTTGTTCAATTTGAATGAAACAATGGCAAAGATAGTTATTTGAAAAATATCCTGTTTTTGTTACTTCATTGAAAAATTTTACTATTATTGGCAAGGCAAGGCACGTTTATTTGTAGAGCACAATTCATACACAAGGCAATTCAAAGTGCTTCACCACAGTTGCATAAATTAAGAAAACAGATAAACCGGGGGGAAAAAATCAACTTAAATAATAATTAATTACAATAAAAAGCAAGAGTGCAGATGAAATACTTTCAATTGTCATATATACGGGTAAAAAGAATAGTAAAAAAAGAACTGAAAAAATTAAATCTTAAATATGTAATATGACTTCTAAACACTGTAACTTATCAGTTTCCATTTTACAGAAGTGTAACACCACTAATACTGTATATTTAACACTTTTTAAATTAAATTTCAAGTCTCCAGTGCCTTTGCATGTTTTCTGTCTCATGGTAATGTTTGTTAAATTGAAACAAAAGAAGGAGCTGAAAGCTCTCATCACAAAGATGGTTGGCTAAGAAGAGACTCCTGAGACTGAACAGTCATTCAACAGGTTGTTAGGGAAATAGTGCAAATAATGCACTAATGCGTTACATTACTCAGTTACTGAAAAAAGTCATATATTCCTTTCAACACTAAAAATAAGTTGAATGATTCTGATTTAATTCAATTCAGTTTATTTATATAGTGCCATTTCACAACAGATGTCATCTCAAGGCACTTTACAAAAAGAGTTATTACAATATAATGTTTAATTTAGAAATTAGAGAACCACAGAAGATTGCATTGTGACTTCTCAGCAATCCCTCACACTGAGCAAGCATGACGCTGCCTGATAAATTAGTTTGTGTTGAAACTGCCCCAGCACATCCGGGGGAAGGTAACTGGACTATGTTGCTTTTTCTGCAGGTGGGAATATTGGACGACGACATCTTTGAAGAAGATGAACATTTCTATGTGCGTCTTCAGAATCTGAGGTTAGAGGAGGGAGGAAGTGAAGGAACAGGGACTCCTCCAAAGGCCAGACTAGTGGAACCTCTGCTGGCCACGGTCACTATACTGGATGATGATCATGCTGGAATCTTTACCTTTGGGCAGCAGGTGCTGCGAGTGAGTGAGAGCACTGGCATGCTGACGGTGACGGTGCTGAGGAACTCAGGCTCCAGGGGCACAGTGGCAGTGCCGTACCATACTGAGGATGGTAGTGCCAAGGCTGGATTAGACTATGAGGAGGCTAGAGGGGAGGTGGAATTCACCAATGAACAGACAAGGTAAGATACATGTCTGAAGATCATGTACATAAAGACTGCTGCCATGGTGAAAGGTTTTAGTGGTGATACAAACTGATTCCTGTAGACTGCTCATTTCTAAAGGCTTTATCAGCAAAAACAAAAATCTGTGGAGATGTTATTTACGTCTTTACCTTCTATTTTGAACTTTGTGACAGAACTTCTGGAGCAGATCCTGAATGGTTACCAGTTCTCGTTGCCCACCCTCTTTTTAACATCTGACCAAATGTTCTGCTGGAGCTGTGGTTTTTGAGCTTCTTTGTCACATTGGACCTGTAACATGGTGTTCTGCCCTGCATGAAAATCTTCAGCTTCTACTCCGTTTGTTCCTGGATTGTTAGAAGATAGAAGGATGTGGGTTTCTATGCACATATGTGTAGATGTGCTCAATTTCGTGTGACTTAAAGTCTGGCTCTATATGATAGAAACAAAGTGTATGAACTCATTAACATGTCTGAAATTAATCAAATAAATGAAAAATGAAAGGAAAGATAGTTTTTTTCTAACAACCAATATTCATTCATTTATCTATTTGTTCTTAGGCAGAGTTGAGTAAATTCACTTCTTTCTATGAACAGCTGCCACACACAGATTGAATCAGGCTCTGCACTGGTGGCAGCATGCTTCTCTGGTAACTCTTCTTAAGAAAACGGTGTCTTGGAGTTTCCAGGACATCATGAAGCCATCTTGACTTTAGTCCCCCACGATCCAGAAAACTATTCTTGTAAGCAGCCTTGTCTTTACATGCCAGGTTATTTACATATGAAGCTATGATGGCTGAAGAACTGGAGGTAGTGAGTACTAACACAAGAACACAAGGATTTCAGACAGCACACACATTTTTAACAAGACCATATGAGCACATCACTCCAGTCCTGGGATCCTTTCACTGGCTTCCAATGCAGTTAAGAGGGAATTTGAGGATTCTTCTATTTAATTAAATAGTTTTGTCCCTGTGTATTTATCCAAACTTTTTCAGCCTTATGTCCCCACTCATTCTCTCCGGTCAGATGACAAGTTGCTCCTTACTATTCCAATATCCCGATTGTAACTTAAGCCTAGTTTCTACTTCTCTGTGCAAGGACGGAGACACACAACACCGTTATTGGTTGACGCAAGAGGTCTCCGTTAACCTACACAAGCACAGACGGAGTGGAGCCCCGTTTTTTTAAACTGTCCATTGAATGCAACAGAGACATATGCCTGTGATTGGTCAGCCCAACATCAGTCCCAGATCGTGTGATCTATAGTCGCTGTAATCGGTAGTCAGCGCAGCTTTTGGGCATTACATGGTTTATGTTGGAAGGAAAGTTGATCTACTCTGGTCTTCTGCAGATTTTGAACACATGGAGGAGCAGAGAAGAGCAAAACAGACCGCTGGGTTTGTTTATATGCGTTTTTAGACTATTCTATGAGCTGAGCTTGTAGTAAAAAATGTTCCAGCTCAAAACTCACTTTCTGTCAGCCATGCATTTACAAGCTGAAGTAAATAAACTGTAGTTGATCAGAGACGTCACTGCAATGTTAGGGAGACACAGCTAGAAAAGCTTAGCACCCCCTGCTGTCCTGGTGGGGAATTGCTTTGCAACACTGAAAAGGAAAAACATCTGAACACGTGCATGTAAGCGCAAACTTGCTGACAGAGAAGTATTAACTACGCTTCTTTATTATGGCTCGGAAGTCATAAACTGCCTCTACATATTTGACAGGCCGTTTCCATCAGTGTTTAGAAATCCTGTTTGAAAACTCACTTTTATTCTGTGATGTTTTAAAAAGTTTTGTTGCTTCTAAATTGTGTCCCTGCTATGCAGCACATTAGTGAGCTATGTGTTCTTTATTTAAAGTTCTATATGAATACAGTATGCATGGTATGTTTACCAACCTGCAGATTAGATTAATGAAATCCTTTTCCAGATGTCTTTAACAGCTTCACATTCATATTCTGATTATTTGAATGTTCTAAATTGGCACATTCAAATAATCCAAATATTATATAGTTTTTGTTATAAAATGATCTTTTGGAGCTAAAAACATGATTTAAAATAGATTATTAAGCATCCTATAATGACACAATAATCTAACAGTGGAAACTCTCACCAAACATGTCAGTGTCAAAGAACGTACATTTAACTGTACTGCCTGATGTTTTCTGATTGGTCTGGTTTTTTTCTCATGGTTTCCTGACCTCTTAGTGCTTTTGACACATCCTTTAGCTAAATTCTGACTTCTACTTTGAATGTTAGCAAAAGGTATCCAATCAGATTAGGATTTTAGATGTTATTCAACACTTTTATGAAATATTACTTTTTGTTGGGCTGTGAACACTGTTGTTGTCTTTGTAATGAAATGAAATAGAGCCTTAGGTCTTTTTGTGGTTGCCCCCTTTGAGTTTGTCTTTTGACCTAAATTGCACAGAGACTGTACATGTTTATGCATTCTGTTTCAAATCTGAACTAGTTAGATTTCTTAGGATGGGGACATTAGAACCTCTGAAAGAAGACTGGGGCTATCAGCCTGCATCTTAGGAGGTCATTTTAGGCAGAATTACCTGATGACTTGACACCCAAGGATAATCCTGTCTCTGATTAGTTGGGGAAAACTTCAGTCAACTCTTGTAAACTGACAGATCCTTTACACATAAATTTTTTAGGGTGTATAAGCTGTGTTTTTACTTGGATAAACTGCACACATAGTGAAGGACGTCTTTGTAACATAGTCCATCAACAGCTATATTCTTTAGACAGAAGGTATGACAGTGTGAGATCATTTTAGGAACAGAAAGTTCAAATTGAGCTTTGTCATTCTGCTATATGTGTGGACATAGAGTGGAAAAAAATCTACTGTATTTCATGGGATTTCATGCCTTGTCCACACGTAGCCAGGTATCTCACAAAACTGAGATATTATCTAAGGTGTGGCTTGTCATCCACAGTAAACGCAGATTTTTGGCAGAAAAAAACAAATCTTTCTAAAAACTTCGGCCAAAGTGAAGATCTGTGTTTTCTCCGTTTTAAGTGTCTGCATGTGGACAGATAAAAACCTGAGTCATCTCAGAAACAGCATTTTTGCCCTCAGAGCTGCGTTAGCATTATTGATCATCAAAGCGCTTTTTGCTTGCTTGTTTTTACCAGCTGTATCACTGCTGTATGGAGAAGTTAGAGAGTAGGAAGTTACTCTGAGTGGATAGGAAAGTGGGAGGAGTACTGCCCCCTAAAGGTTTGCCACGTATATGAATGTGCTGAAAAATGCACGTATCTGGATATGTGTGGATGGAGATTTTTTATTTTTACGAGCAAGGAAAAATATTCATTTTGGGGAAAAAAACTGGCTACGTGCGTACATGGCCTTAGAGGGGGGGACAACGGGAACAATTTGAGTTTAGGGCTCTCTCAGACAGGGGTGAGAGCTGTTGAGCATTCTGTGGGAATGGGCTGAGATGCTCTGGTACCATCTGCCTGATAGTAGGAGCTAAAAGAGACTTGGGGGGGTGATGGTTTGTGGGTTGTGGTCAATGAATGTCTCCCGAAGTCCTTCAAAACCTCTTTTGCGTTCTCCACATTGAGGGACAGATTGCATGCCACACCATACAGTCAGCGTTGTCACTTCCTTTCATTGTTGTTGCTGATGAGACTTACCACTTTTTGGTGTCATTGGCAAACTAGATGAAGTGGTTGGACCTGAACTTGGCAATACAGTCATGAGTCAGCATAGTGAAGAGCAGCGGGCTGAGCATACAGCCCTGTGGGGCACCTGTGTTTAGTGTGGTAATGCCCGACACAAACTGACTGAGGTCTCTTGGTTAGAAAGTCCAAGGTCCAATTACAGAGGGAACAGATAAAGCCCAGCAGGTACAGTTTCGTTATAAGATGTGGGATTATTGTATTGAATGCTGAGATGAAGTCAATGAACAGCATTCTAACATGGGAGTCTTTATTTACTAATTGGGTAAGAGCCAAGGGGAAAGTTGAAGAAATTGCATTGTCCATAGAGCGGCTTGGAGGATATGCAAACTGGAGCGGGTCGAGTGTGTTGTGGAGGCTCGTTTTCATGTTGTGCATGACTAGCCTCTCAAAGCACTTCATTGTAATTGGAGTCAGTGTTATGGGACACCAAAAGTAGCAGTTTTACCCACTTTTATTCACTGTGTTTCTGTTTCTGACACATATACCACTCTAATATTTAGTATAGCTTAGTATGTAATATGCCTTTCAAATGAAGAAATATCTGTTCTTGTACATTTCCAGTCAGACTTTGCAGATCCGCATTTTAAATGTTGAGGAATACGAAAAGCAGGAAAACTTCTTCATTGTGCTTGAGGACCCCAAGTGGCTGAAGAGAGGAATTTCTGGTAAGTTTACAAACAGTTTCAGTCATATCTGTATAACCTGTGATTTTCTGACAATGGCAATAAAGTAGTTAGTTCCGACCAAGTAATATGATTGGACAACAGACTTTCCAAGAGTGCTGATATTGGAGTACAACAGCACTGGAACTTTTTACAAACAGTTTCACTCTGTCGAGAGTTCTAATGTTTGTATTTGAAATGTTTGTGCTGCCTGGCAACAGCCTTTTCTCCCTTCCAGTTGGAACTATTTGTGTTGGTGGAGTTAAATGAATGATTAAACAAACAATCAAATCATAATCTGCTGTTGCTATTTTTAAGTAATAAAATGTGCTTGTTGAACTGTTGTATAAAAGCAATATCATACTCAAAGTCGTGCTGTTGTGCACACTATCAGACCTGGTGTGATTATCCGCGGGTTCAGACCAGTCCCAGCCTGGTCAGCGGCGAGCATTAACTGATGAAACCTCTTGGATAAGAGGTGAAACGTCTTCCAAGACAAATTACCAAGTCTAGTTGCGTTCGATTGAAATTTCCTTGAGATAACCATGACCTGGATGAATGAGAATATTCACAGGCCCCCTCCAGGGTTGTTTTGAGTCCACAGACTCGATGACTCTTTGCCAGCCACATGGATAGGACACAAATGCCATTATTGAGTGTGTGACTGACTACATAAACTTCTGTAAGGACAACATCATCCCCTCCAGAACAGTGAGATTCTTCCCTAATAACAAACCCTGGATCACCAGTGATCTGAAGGAACTGCTGAACAAGAAAACAAGAGCCTTCAGGGAGGGAGATAGGGAGTTATTATGGAGCATACAGAAGCAACTAAAAGTCAAGATCAGAGACAGCAAAGAGGCTTACAGGAAGAAGCTGGAGAACAACCTACAGATGAACAAAATAAGAGATGTCTGGTCTGGAATGAAAAAGATCACAGGCTTTAAGCAAAGGAAGGACTGGATAGATGGAAGTCTTGATAGAGCCAATGAACTGAACACATTCTTCAATAGGTTCAGTTCAGGAAGAAGCTCAGCATCCTCCTCTCCTGTTTCCAGCCAAAGAGACATCCCGTTTTCCTCTGTTTTCCATCCCACACCTGTCCTATCACACCTCAGATGTTTTATCTTCCACCTCAGTCATGAACTCTTCTTCTTCCATAACTTTGTCTTCGACCAAGTTAGGAGATGCTGCTACCCCCTTTATCTTACTCTCCCACTCGTCTTTTTCTAAAAGTCAGGTGAAGAGGCAGTTGGAGAAACTGAACCGGAGAAAGGCTGCAGGTCCAGATAGTGTCAGCCCCAGAGTCCTGAAGACCTGTGCAGAGCAGCTCTGTGGGATTCTGCAGCACCTCTTCAACCTTAGCCTGACCCAAGAGAAGGTTCCAATGCTGTTGAAGACATCCAGCCTTGTTCCAGTACCAAAGAAAACTCACCCATCAGTCATCAATTACCACAGACCTGTTGCCCTGACATCCCACATCATGACGGTCCTGGAGAGACTACTGTTGCCCCACCTGAGTAAGCAAACTAGTATCAGGACCCTCTACAGTTTGCTTATCGCCATGGAGTTGGTGTTGAAGACTCCATCATCAACGTGCTTCAACCAACCCACTGTCATCTGGATAAAGCAGGAAGTACTGTGAGAATTATGTTCTTTGATTTCTCCAGTGCATTTAGCACAGTTCAGCCTGATTTGCTATGTCAGAAACTCCTGAAGACACAGGTGGAGGCCTCAACAATCAGCTGGATCAATGACTACCTGACAAACAGACCACAATTTCTGAGACTGAAGGATTGTCGGTCAAACCAGCTGGTCAGCAGCAGAGGAGCACCACAAGGGACTGTACTGTCACCATTCCTTTTCACTCTGTACACCTCAGACTTCCAGTATAAAACGGAGACCTGTCATCTGCAGAAATACTCAGACAATAGGGCTGAACGATTAATTGCATATGCAATTAAATCGCAATGTGACAAAATGAGATTTCCTAATCGCAAAGGCTGCGATTTGACTTGACGTAAACATATCTTGTAAAGTCACGTGACTTGCAAACAGCTCAAAATACAGAGAGAGAAGGAAACGTTGTACTTTAACCGGTTATAAAATGGCCTAAAGCTTAACAGAATCCAATGCTGCACAATATTTGGTACTGTTGAATTAAATAATTATCATAAGTAATTCAATGCATGTTCAAGCAGAGACAAAAATGGAGCCAATTTCCAGTTTAACATTTATTTTGAACAGATTAACAAATTGCAGTTTACAGAGAAAGTTGCCCTAGTTTCTCTGTGGTCCAGACTTAAAGAAATCTGAACAATCAATTAACTGATCTTCATTTCACAACTTTATAGAAACCGGCCCTCGCCAGGACTTTAGGCGTTTCTAATCCGTCACAATCAGAACTTCTCCAAACAACTAATTTTGCATGATTTGCTTGGAGTCACAAGAGATCTTGGTTTGATCCGGGTCTTAAAAATGCTGTTTAAAGGTTCATTATAAAAATTTATGGTTAAATGGCTATCTGCTTCTCTAAAACTTTTCTCCCAGTTTCTTATCTAAACATCCTGCTTTTACAGCTTTGCACTTTAAACTCACCCCAGAGTTTTATGACTTAAAAGCTTTCCTGCATAAACAATGCTTGACAAAACATTTCTTTACTATCATGCAAGCTAATTAAAACAGACTTTTACTTTCTGAATGATAAAAGTTTACAGAATTACCACAATTATTCCCTCTTTTCAATCCATTTTTAAAAATGGATTGATTAAAGATCAAAACCTGTAAAGCTTTTTGAGAATGCAAAAAATCAAATCCAAGAAATTTCATCAGTTTAAAAACATGAAGTATTCCAGACTAAAATTCAAAAGACAAACTATTAAAATACCTTTTTTAACCTTAACTCCCATTAAAAATGTAAATATGTTAATCATAGATTCACCCTCTTTTGGCATTAACCAAAAAATTTATTTTAACAATTCCCACAAACTAATTCAAAACCCACAATGTATACGAATGTCTTACATGTGAAGAAATAATTAAATCTGACTTGATACATGTTAATTAGTGTGGAAGAAGCTCAGAAAATCCATGAACATAGACATTACTACTATATTATATTCTGAAAGAAATCAAACTTAAAGTGTTTAGAAACCTGTGAAATAGAAGGTATTAAGAACCCTTTTAAATGTAATCCTTGAGTCTATTTAGTCTTTTCTTCTAGTAGACCCTGTTGTTTAATGCAAACCTTAATACAACCTTAACAACAACTGGAAATTAAGAACTCCTGAAAGTTAACTGATTAAAAATTCTTTAAGAAACCCTCTTAGGCAGTGTTACCACTCTTCACTTGTGAATAAAATAGTTAATCAAATAGTTAAACAACCTGTAAAATGCAAAAAAAAATTATTAATAAATGTTCAGTCTTTATTTGTATTCTGATCCTCTTTCTTCACTCATTTTATCCCCCTCAATGGCTCCTGGCAGCTGGAGAGCGATATACAGAGCTGATCAGTGTGGAGGGCTCCTATTTTTTAGTGTTCCATTTTTCACTCCCAAATTTGCAAATAACCACTCTCTGAAATGCCAATTACTTCATTAATTGAGCATTTCCCCCAATATACACACATGCACAGACAGGCCCCGCTTCCTATAGCTTAGCCCACCGTTGTGGGCTGGTCAAAACCTGCTGTGCAGCTGATTGGTGAGTTGTGATCTTCCTCTGTAGATCCCTCTTTTGAGATGGCAATTCCAAATTGCCCATCTCATTCATTGTCACATAGATCACACTGGATGAGTAATATCACCACCCAAACAACCTTCTGGGTGAGCTAGGCCCCGCCGCCTGTGGCCCCAGCTTCCGATTCAGCTTGGTCAAACCCTTCACGACCCTCCTTAGGCAGAATCCGACCAGGTTCGTCGTTGGCGTGGAGCTGCACTTTGTGTGTGTTCCCAGCTGTCATCTGGAACTTTGCTGAACCACTGGACTCCTCACGCCTTCAACCTGGAGCTGTACCTTGGACCCCTTCAGCAGCTGTAGTCAGCTGTGACCAGAGGAGACTGTGTGCTCCTCACGTGCTGCTGAATCCTGGAGATAATCCTGGGGGCATAAGCTTGTAAACATCTAAAAAAGACAGTTTTTTTTTTGATCCGGTCTTGTGATCACTCCTTTTCAATCTAATTCAACTGCATTGTGCCAAGAAATTATTTCACCCACCTAATTAAAAATAATCCCTGGGGAAAGAGCAAATCCACATTATTTTGACACACCGTTGTTTTTCCTAAAAACTAAACCAAAAAACACCTCCCTCATTAATGGATTTAAAAACAAGAGCAGGCTCAAGAGTTTACTTTTTGTGTACAGTTCAACTGATTACTATCCATTTGCTTGTTCACCCAAATTGATTCTTAAATTTACTTATTTTATTTATCCAGTTTAAGACACTTATGTCTGTTCCATTACAATATATCCTTTCTTAAATTCAGTACATCCCTGTGGATGAAAACGTAAAGAAAGAAAATGTTTTTTTCTCTCTCACCAGCCAGCAACCCCCTGCTATCGGCCCAATTTTTCCTGCCAAATTTTGTTCCCGGTAAATGGTGGTATTTTACCCGGAGATAATCCTGGGGAAGACATGGGGTTATCAAAATACGTAGAAGCTCGGCCACCTTCGATCAGACAAACAGAAACTCTTGTGGTTAATTCAGCAACAGTGACATTGAATCAACAGTCTTTGATCATCACTTCTTCAGCAGAAACTGTCCATCTCACGCCAGCCAAGTGAATTCACACATTGTCCTTGAAAGTACAGCTCAGCATGAGGAAACGTGCTCCCCCCTAGGGTGGCCTCCAGTTCACCTGTGCCTCCCTGTGTGGGAGCAGAGCACAAGAGAGTGGTAATTCTGCGCTGGTCGTAAAGATGTTTCTCTCTGTGGCCGTTACGGCGGGCGCCTGGCACTATTGTCATCAGCCCACGCACCCCCACCCATCTCATCTCCCCAGGATCATAAATTCCATCTCAAGAATGTTTATCTGAGGGATTTTGTGCTGCAGGATGAGAAAAAGAGAAAAAATATATAATTAGAGTAAGAAAAAAAACAGACAGTCGATCCTTTCAGCTTATTCAAATCAAGTTACATTCAAACATTTTATCTTCATATTCATTAGTCTCCTTCCTCGAATGCTGAATTTAAATATCTTCCACACTCAGACTGCCTATGTGGGCTCTACTTTAATTTTACTTCAATCAGTTATACTAGTAATAATTTCTTCAATTTCAATTCTGGTAAAAATATACCAATCAACAGGTTTGCTCTCTCCACCAGGAATAATAATCAATCCTTATACGTCTAATTAAACTGTTGTTCTAATACTTCCCCTGCGTATTTTAATTAATGATTCCTTCATTTTTCATCCAATTTATATTCTATATTTCATCAATGCAATGCCTTCCTCAATTTTTTTCAATTTGATAAATGTCTCTTTCATCTCATGTGTAAATTAAACATATATAAAGATGGAGCACCGCAATATCTCATCAACACACTTAGTTCTTAGAAAAACAAAATTAAATCAAAAAAGAAACAAACAAAAAGGCTGGATTTTTCTGTTAGATATTGCTAATACACCACTAAAACATTGCAATAACAAAAATAAAGTCAATAACCATCTGCAAAGGTTCTATCCCTTTTGTTTTTTTTAAAAGTCGCTATGGAAAAGTGGCTCTCCTGGTTCCGCTTCACTGACGTTGAGACGAATAGCTCATATTGAACTAAACCCCTTTGTAATCAGACTTAACACCACTTTTCCCCGACTCTGTCCCTTTAATCAATTAATAATTTCTGCTAATATAAGTATGCTACTTACATTGAGATAACTGTTGTTGATGTTGAAAAAGGTTAAAAACATCAAATGTTTAAAACAAAACCAGAGAAGAGTACTCACTGATAACACAACATAGCCCTCTTTTCAGTATCCCTCTTTTCCTCTCAGGCTTCTTTTTTATTTTCTTTTTTCCAATGATAAACACCAAATTAAATTGAAGCTTCTAGAGACGTCAAATACATTACCACTGAATCACGTTTTCTTTAATCCAGCTTCCCAAATTAACATTTTCCAAAGTTCTAATTAATAAACAGACCGCAGTTCAAACATCTGGGTCATAATCCAAATCGAACCAAATATATAAATTTTGAGAGAGAAAGAGGAAAAAACAAAAAATAAAAAGAAGAAAAAATAAAGAAAATAAAATCAAAAATCTAAATAAATTGTCAGTTACAGAGTCCCCACTAATCAAATGATATATTATGTCATTCTTCTAGGATCAGATCTATTCCAAAATGTTTTAGGACCTGTAAATTTACTCTCAGCATCAAATAAACTAGCTTAAGAACATCTGAAAGATTAATCTTAAATTTCAAACCCAAAACCGATTCTTATTTGTCAAAACAAAATGTGCATTCAAATATATGGTAAAAATTACTTCAATGTAGCTGGTCCAGTCACATTTTGCCTCTACACGATCAGAATAAATGAATTTAGAATTTACTTCTTACTTTCAAATTAAACCATCATTTCGGTCACATTCATTATTTGTTCTTAAATAAATCTACCTAAGACTTTAATTGTTACTTTCAATCCTTAGACCAATTCCAAATTTATCCCCAGTCTGTTAAAAAACAAACTGATTACTTAAAGATGACTCTGTGTTTTAATGTTTTCTGTTTTCTTCAAACTCAAACATTCAAATCCCACTAGTTAGAAAATATCACTATGATAAGTATTGTTTTGCATGGTATAAACATTCAATTTATAACGGAATTAAAATATGCTGGGTTACTCTTTGAGCCCCAGTTGAAATTTGATAACTCCAATAAGCATTTTGTGTCCAGAAAATCCTTAAGAATGTTCAATTGTGTAAATAATTTAACACCAGTCTCCTTTAGGTCATTCATTCAGAGAGTAAGCTATATTTCTAAAGTCTATAGAGCCATCAGAAATAAGCCAAACATAATTTTAGCATAAATGATACTTATTTAAATCACAGACTCATTTTCTGTACCATTCAACACGGTGCTTATTAAAATAATTTAAACCAGTTTGTTGCTTTCCAATTAATACCGTTCGCTTTTCGTTAAATGCTTATAATTACTACTTATAGCTTTATCTTTATTTAGGCCAACTTAACAACTCCTGCTTAGATCAATCAAAAAAGCAAAAAATCCACCTATTTAAAGATTCAAAAATGCATCTTTTATTTTGACTATAAACGCCCCTCTTTTTAATTTTAAAGATGAAATCAAAAATTAAAACTACACCAAGTCAGAATCGACTCATGAGTAACTGTTCTTAATCATTTTCGTTTAATTGTAACATGCATAATTATCCCAAATAAATTTACATGCTCCCCTCGTAAAACCAGTTAACCAAATTCAGCATGTACTTGTTAATCTGTAATCTCCGTACCGTAACAGTTCAGTTAAACATGAAACACCTTAAAAAATTGCCCTTCGTAGAAATGTGCTAAACCATTGCCGAAAGGGAGTAGCAACCAAAAGTTATCTGAGCAGTTTTCCCGAGGCCGTTTTACATCCTAATTAACCACAAAAATTTAACAAAATCCAAATTCGTTTAAGTCTTAACAAGACAATCGTCTGCAGGAGTCTGTAAGCACTTTCTATCCAAAATCAACTTTCAGCTTGCAACACCTAGAACATGCAGTTAGCCACCACCGCTAAGTTAGCACAACAGCCTATAGCAACGTGCTACCGTTAGCGTTCTTTTTGAAACGAAAGGCAAAACAGTACAAAAACGTACGGCGAAAAACTCCAAAAAATCACAACAAACACTTTAGAAGATGACTTACCGCAATACCAGGACTTAATCCGCACAATTTATACCACTGTACCAAACTTTAATTCGGCACGAACAAAACATTCTCCTGTTCGTCCACGCGGACTGAAACATATGTCCACAATTTCAGCCGTCCCGCACAGCAAACACCGATTCAACTACGTCCGTTACAGCCCAAAACCATTAACAAAAAACACAGCATTATAAGCGGTGGCTTTTAGACCTAATTAATTATTTTATCGCGGAGGTTTCAGACCAGTCTGTTACAAGTTTCGTAGTTCGCTTTGAGAAATTTCCTGGCGCCGGCTTCCAGAAAACCCCTCAAAAGACTCGAACAGATGGCAGAAAACCGCCTACTACCACTAATTTATTTATCAAAACATATAGGCACAGCTGTCGTATGTTAGCCATGTTATCAAGCAAAAAACTCACACAGTATCACATAGCACCTAGCTTAGGGCGGCCGCTCTGATGTCCTGTTGTAAATGTTCACAACTAATTCTTATAGATATTTAATTTCAGTTATCCATCATATTCAGTTATATATTTATTTATCTATGTTAATTTATTTATTATACTCGAGTTCATTATTTATACTATAACATTTTAACCCAGAACGCAACATCACCAGCACTTCTCGCCAAGCGCCTGCGTAAAAAAACATCTCACACACACACATACAGACACACACTTGTACAAGCAGAATTTAAAACACTAACCTCATCGGACCTCACCAAAAATGCCGGATCATTTTCCCATTTCAATTTGCGGTGCTGACGCGCACGTTTGAAAGAAACGCAAGCAGTTCAAAGTAATCCGTTCAGACTGACAGAGGGCAACCCAGGCGCTCCGTAATCTATTTTCCGTTTGCCAGCCTCGAACAACCTTACGAAAGCGTCCTTCCGTAATTGAGATCGCCACTTCTCCAGCCCCGATCCGCACTTTGGTTCCGATTTTGAGTCGTTGAAGGGAACGCACCATCCGGTCCATCTGCTCCATTGTCCTGCAGAGTAACAAACTCCATCTCCCAGCAGGCACCGGTGTCTCTCTGCGGAGCACAAAGCAGTCGCAGTCCTGCTCAGAAGACAGACACATACAATGGAGCCGCTTCAACCACGGGCTTGCAACAGTCACTCTGACAGTAAGTAAACGACGAAAAACAACGAAAACATATTTATTTGTATGAACATTACAATGTTTAGACTTAACATCATAGAATTAAAAAATACGCCAAACTCTCGCGCAGAATGTCAATGTTTATCTGCTACATGATCGTTTAAATAACTTGTTAACTATATAGAGTGTTGGTCCAAAAACCTGCACAGTCCGAGGTTTCAAATGTTTGAATTTATAAAATTTATATAGTATTCAATGCATGTTCAAGCAAGGACAAAATGGAGCCAATTTCCAGTTTAACATTTATTTTTAACAGATTAACAAATTGCAGTTTACAGAGAAAGTTGCCCTAGTTTCTCTGTGGTCCAGACTTAAAGAAATCTGAACAATTAACTGATCTTCATTTCACAATTTTATAGAAACCGGCCCTCGCCAGGACTTTAGGCGTTTCTAACTCCGTCCAATCAGAACTTTTCCAAACAGTGTCTTAGCCATGATTTGCTGTTAGAGAATCCTGGTCCGAAGATGGGTGTCTGTGTTCTGGGTCAAAGGTTCATTATAAAAATTTATGGTTAAATGGCTATCTGCTTCTCTAAAACTTTTCTCCCAGTTTCTTATCTAAACATCCTGCTTTTACAGCTTTGCAATTTAAACTCACCCCAGAGTTTTATGACTTAAAAGCTATCCTGCATAAACAATGCTTGACAAAACATTTCTTTACTATCATGCAAGCTAATTAAAACAGACTTTTACTTTCTGAATGATAAAAGTTTACAGAATTACCACAGTACCAAAGAGGAACAGTACATCAGTTGTGGGAAATTATATCGGCCATGAAAACGTTGATGATGCACAACGGCAGGTAACGCAGAACACGCCTTGCTGCCTCACGAGGTAGACTGCGAACCTTTATCAACAACTAAGAACATCACACCAAATTATATAAGAGTGGCACGGCTAAACTGACCGCCACCAGTGTTTCAATTTCCAGTAAACAAACTTCCAGCCAACAGGGATCGCTGACCGAGCTGTTTGAAAGGCACACCAAAAAAATTTGTGCTATAACGGGGTTCATAGCCAAGGGTATGCTTTGATAACCATGATGAATAAGCTAGGATTTAATCTCACGGACACATTTTAGCCACATTTTACCTGTGCTGTATAAAAAATGCCAACAGAAAGTTAAAGCCGCACCGAAAACAGCGGAGTATTTTGCAACAACTGACCTGAGATCAAACCGCTCTACGGAGCCATACCAGAGTCTGTAAGTGCATTAGATCGATGGAGAATTAAAAATCAGAGCTTGTTGCTTCAAGCATCCTACTTCCTGGATAACCACACGGAGGAAAACGTTGCAGCCGGCCTGAGAGGGGCTTACCACCTGGGATCAAAAGGAAGAAAACCTTGATTGCATAACGACGGCGATCACCATATAATGTGAAGATTTAACTGGATAAAGTTGTTTATATTCAGCCATGCTTCATTTGCCTTTGCCTTAAAATAAGTCTAGCCTATGAAATAGAATAAATTATGTAAGAAAATCTGTTTATAATACATAATATTTTTGCTTGCATTAATTAAAAAAATGCTTGAGAAAAGCCCCATAAAAATAATTGCAAATTAAATCGCAATTGCAATATTGAAGAAAAAAATCACAATTAGATTATTTTCCAAAATCGTTCAGCCCTATCAGAAAACTCTGCAATTGTCGGGTGTATCAGAGATGGAGAAGAATACACAGAGCTGGTGGAGCGCTTTGTGGTATGGTGTGGAAACAATCATCTTACCTTGAATGTGAACAAAACGAAGGAGATGACTGTAGATTTCAGAAGAAACAGGGATGAATCAAAGACTGTCTATCATGGGAGAGTGGAGGTGATTCATGAGTACAAATACGTCGGAGTTCACCTGGACAACAGACTGGACTGGAGATTCAAAAGTGAAGCGTCTACAAAAAGGGACAGAGCAGACTGTACTTTCTGAGGAAGCTGAGGTCCTTCAAAGTTTGCAGCAAGATGCTACAGATCTTCTACAAGTCTGTGGTGGAGAGTGTCATCTCTTCATCCATCATCTGTTGGGGTAGCAGCATCAGAGCCAGGGACTTAAAACGGCTCAATAACCTGATAAAGAAGGCTGGTTCTGTTCTGGTTCTGTTCTGGTTCTGTTCTGGGGACGACTGTGGAACAACTGGAGATAATGATGCAAACAATGATTCTACATAAAATTAAGATTATGGACAACCCTGAGCATCCTCTTGATGAGACTGTCCTACAGCAACAGAGTATCTTCAGTTGGAGGCTTCTTCAGTTTCGCTGCAACACAGACCGCTACAGGAAATCCTTTCTCCCCACAGCCATCATGGTCTACAACAACTCCTTGAAAAATGAATTGAGCTAAAACAACACTTAATTTCCCTCGGATCAATAAAGTATTTTTGAATTGAATTGAATTGAACCCCATTGAAAATCACTGGAGGGATTTGAAAGTCTGTTACCTAGCAACAGTCCCATAACAACACTGCGTTGCTGTCATTGCGAACAAAGGGTATACAACAGAGATTGATTGATATTGAGATTAACTTTTATTAAAGACCAAATTCTTATTTTACACCATAGTTTGTAAATAAATTATTTAAAAATTGGAATATTTGCCCCTCAACATTCTACTTCTACACTGTCTGTTTCAATGCTGCCAGCTTTTGTTTACTGGCCATGTGCCGCTGGAGGCTAACCAGAAGAAGATTAACATAAAGGGACGCATGTCACCACCTAGTGTCACATTGTCAAACCCACTTCAGTCAATATTTTAATTTTCTCTCTGACATGTAAACTGGGACACAACTCTCACCAAGGGGCTAGATTATTAGTCTGATAACTGCCAAAAGCTTCATTAAATGTGCATTTGAACATACTGACTGTTTCAGTGTAGCACTTATGCTGCAGCTTTTAGGACAGTCTTGCTTAGTTGCTGTTTCTGTAGCCTCAGTGTGTTTATGGGAAGCAGGGTGAACTGTGAGCGATCAAATAGTCATTCAGCAGTATTTGGCAGTATTTAAAAAAAAATAAAGGTCAAACTGACAGTAAGGAATGAGCAACCACTAACTGTTTAGAGCTGTTTTAAAATATGCATAGCCATGACTATGGTATGTTTAGTCATTGTCTGTCTCTTTTCATAGCTCTGCTACTGAACCGCGGTAAGATTTTTTTTTCAGGTTTTGTTCAGATGTGTGTGTTAAATGCAGCCTTTGCAGCTTTAAAAAATACTACAATATTGTAAAAATGGGATTGTTACCTTAATAAACTAGAAAAACACTCAAAGAGGGCAGAGCTCCACCAGGTCCACTCCCCACCATCCCCATATTCTGATCTAATTCTCGATGTTTCACGCCAGAGTCTCCAAAATTATCCCATATGACAAAGGAGAGGAGTGGAGGTTGGCACCCCCACCTGGAGGGGGGTGGGTAGGTGTCAGATAAACCCAAAAATTCCATCAGTTGTTCCTGGTCCCATTGTGGACGTTTCCTGAAAATTACATTGAAATCTCTCGATAACGTTTTGAGTTAGTCAGTTATCTTGCTAACAGACAGGTATGAAAACAGGTACCTCCAGATGGAGGTCAATAGCAATGCAACATTTTTACTTTTTTAGAAAATATGATTTTATTTGAACATAAAACAGAAAGAAATTGGTTCTTATGACTTCTCAGCCACTTCCTCTCATTAGTTATCATGGTAAACAATTTGCTTATAGTTTGTTGCGTTCCTCAGTTTTTAAAGTCAAAGGTACTCTTTTCTTTTATTGGAAATAGTACCATTGACAACTTAGTTAGCTTATTTTCTCCTCTTTCCTAATAGTGGAAAGTAAAAAGACAGACAAACAGCCACCCTTTATGTATCAGCTTTAGCAATGGAACTGTCTCAGTATGAGTGAAACTAGTGGTTCTATGGCAGAGGTCTTTCTCAGAACCAGGAATATCTACTCCTACTGGACCTGTCTGCATGTAACTCATACACTGGCAGCCATTAGATCTGCATGTGAGGAGGTGCTGAAGCCTTGGAGCTACTCAGATTAAAGTTAAAAACTCATATAGATTAATTTAGTGGATTAAAGCTTTGACATACTTCTCCTTGTCAGTGATCAGAAGCAAATCAGCCATCATAAACATCTCCGAATTCATACTATTTTAGGTCATTTGAACTACAGCTAGTTAACGACCATTTAGGAAAAACAAGCTGAATTGCTGTCTTCCTTCTGCCGTCTTTTAAATGGGAGTATTAATCTAGCTATATTCCTAGTGGGTAGGAACTGATAAGGAAACTTGTGGTTTTGTGTACAGTAGAGCAAAATGGGTGGTGAGAGTTTTTTTTTAACTTGTTATCTGGTGAGGACTTGTTTATTAAAGGATCTAGAGAAAGACTGTTGGTGAAAGGTCAGAAATAAAGAATCTCTACACAGTCCTCAACTACGTCTGAAAATCATGATCAATTTGTAATAAAAGTTGTGTCTGTGAATAAAACCAGGGTTACAATCCCATGCCACTCCAACATTAACCTAGTAATCCAGTCTACTTTAATGCTACAAAGGCGCTTTTGAATATCATGCATGTGTGTACAGATATGTGGGTTGTTTTTGTTTGTTATATCCTTCAGGCATGAAGAAGTTCATTGTTTGTTTGTTTTGTTTTTTTAATAAATGATATCAGACATTAATGAGCACATTGTACTCTCTAACAGGTAATCCGACTCCTGAGGAGGAAGAGGCCAGGAGGATTTCTGAGATGGGTAAACCTATCCTAGGAGAGCACAGCAGACTGGAAGTCATCATAAAAGAAGCCTGTGATTTTAAGGTGTGTGTCTCACAGAAAAACATCATTCTGCTGCAGAAGTAGGCTGTCTGTTTTACCATTCTACAAAGTTATGATTAATAATGTAGCATATTTTAATGTGTAACTGTTCATTACTTAGAAATTCAAGCTAATCTAAAAAACCACATACCTAAATGTTTCAGAGGGCAGCAGGTCTTGCTTCATTAACCATGTGATCCTCTCTATATCCATCAGACTCCCAATGGAGTCATAGACCAGGTACAGTTTCTACTAACATACTTTGTGTGACCTCCTATTGGACTCTTGTGTAACTACTAAAATATATTCATGCTTGCATCTAGAGTGCCTTGCACGATATTCCTTTAATGAGTGTGATGATCTATAGAAAATGCAGCTGTTATGTTTCTGGCCTCTGAGGTTCTGTAGAGAACAAACAGCATCATGAATACCAATGAACACAGCAGACAGGTCAGGGAGAACATTGTGGAGAGGTTTAATGCAGGGTTCAACTTATTCTTCTGGTCACTCTAAGAACATCATCCCCAATGGTGAAACATGATGGTGGCAGCATCATGCTGCTGTGCATGTTCAGGGAGAGGCTGCAGAAGAATTTAGACCTTCCAGGAGGATTTTTAAAAAATGACATTAGACATATAAACACAGCTAATATAATGCTTTAGATCAAAGCATGCACATATTTTGGAAATGGCCCATTCAAAGTCCAACCTGAATCTGAATGAGAATCTGTTGCCGTTCTCCCCCAGCCATGTTTCTAGTTATTCTCCATCCAACCTGACAGAGCTTGTGAGAAATGTTAGTCTACTTTCAGGTGTAGTTGTAGCAAAATGTGGTTGTACATAGCATCGTCTCAGTAGGCTAAATGCAAATGTATGCCACTCTTTTCAGATTTTCATGTGGCAGTTAAAAAAATGGCTCGTCCTTTTCCTTCTGCTCCACAACACTGTGCTACGTTGGGTTGGTCTATCAGATAAGATCCAACATGTTAGTGCCATGGCACCATCCATCCATAGCACAGTCCTCTGTGTGTGGACCAGAGTGTGCTGTGTGAGCAAAAGAACAGCAAATAGAGCAGATTGATTCATATTTGATCTATTTTACTGTATAGCTAGTAGCTCAACATGATTAGGTCCAACCCGGGTGAAATGTGAGGTAAGATTACTAACCTGTTTCATTTACTGCACCAGAACACTGTGGACCAACTCCTCAAGGACACAAATCTAGCAGGAGTGATCGGTACTCACTCATGGAAAGAACAGTTCATTGAAGCAGTCACAGTCAGTGCAGGTTAGTGTCTGTTTGAACCAAAAGTATTTCTTTGTATGTAGTGTTGACACTAAACAGACTTTTAAAGTGCAGGTTGCAGGTTAGAGCCCCCCTTAAATCATAATTTGGAGAAATATATTAGGAAGGATTTTTAAATAAAAATGTAGTTATAAATACAACATTTTTGCTTTTAGAGTTGTTTTTCTGAGAATGCCAGACCTGAAGTGATGTGGGGGAGGGGAGCCCTGTCAGCTCGATCAATAGAAAACTATGGGTTTTAATGCCAACTTTGACACAGAATAAATGTAAGAATTTACAACTACACATATGACGGAGCATAACCATACAGCTATGATGCTGCATGTCCCAGATAACAGAGAGATGAGGGGGAGAGCAGGGGAAGCATTAAAGCTCAATGCTAGGTGATGCTAATGCTTAGCCTTGGTGCTGCAAACTAGCTTTACTGTTTTGATCTTTGATATCAAAGTTACAACTAAGTTGGTAATTAGCGGATATTAGACAACAAGCCTTATAAAGCAGAGATCCCGTCTGCGTAGAGCTGAGCTTCTGATCGATCCGGTCGTGTCTCCCAGCCGGCTGCGGCAGTTTTAGAGGCAGCCGTGAACAGAGGTCCTATGAAGCTGTAAGCCTCTGAGCTTTGCTTCAGTACTAACTCTGTCACATCGCTGGTATTTTAATCCTTTGCTCTGAAGTCAGCGCCACACACCGGGTTTTCGTTAGCCAATAAAGCAGAAGTTAAGAGCTGTTTTAGCTGCATAAAAGATTCCAGACAGAAGATGCTGCCTGTTTTTTGTTTTTCTTTTTCTTTGGAAACCCGGGGGCTCCATGTCCCGACAGGCTGGTGTTTGTACAGCAAACACAATATTTACCATTTTTAAGGGAAATTATCACAATCCAAAAGCTAATGAACGCACTAACTCTTGATAACACAACCACAGGATCTGATAAGTAGAAACTACGGGCTTTTTTACATGGACTCGAGTCCGTACTGGGGTACCATATTTGGTCAAAATCCACTTATTTCGTACCATGTGAACACAGCCTGGACCGTGCCAGGACACGGCCTGATCGGAGTCCAGGTACGACTGGATATGGATCACGTGAACACAAGCTGTACTCTGGCCGTATTAAAGACAATCTACGTGCTCTACGCAGAAGCGACGACACCGGCGACTGAAATTACAGAATCACCTCTCGACCATAAAAAGACTAAAACAACGCGATTCAAGCATCCCACAGCAACACACCAGGTTTACTACAACACTCACCCTGTAGATGGTGTCAGGTAGCAGTAGAGCAGTATGTTTAAATTCTAGGCTGTCGCTAGTTTTATGATGCTGGTACTTCTCACTCCCTTGTTTGTTGGATAGCTACAGAATGATTTGTATACCGCCACCTGCTGTTTTGATGTAGTCTGTCATGTAAAACACTGGATTCCAGTACAGAATTATGGAGACCAGCAGAGGACAGGTGCAGAAATAATTTTTGAGGCGTAAGAATCCGCACCATCGGTTTACTAATCTGTGCACACGGATTCATGAATCATGTCATGTATGGCATTGTCAGGGATCCTTTCCAACTGATAATGGGCCCTGGCTATTTGATATGTATGTTGCTCCTTTGGCAGAGATTTCAACACCCATGCTTGGCATTTGGAAATCGATGGATTGATTCCTGTCCTCAGAGTGTGCTATAATACAAAATACATTATTAATCCCAGATGGAATTTATGTATATTGTTTTGGGTCCCTGCAAGAAATCAGGCTATAAACATTTCATATTCATAAATAACAATTTTGTTGCCACCTATGCAGGCTGGAAGGGTCCATTAACATGTGTGCATGGCTGAAAAACGGCCTAGAAATGGGCCATAAATCATAAAGTCTATGCCCACCTTGCCCATTGGAATACAGGCACAGTCCTGCACTATCTGCATAGATGCATGGAGCAGGTGGTGCAGCATAAACACCTTCCATTAAAGAGATGGGGTTAACCAGTTACCTGTTGATACAATGCCCACTTTGAATGCAAGTCTTTGTTGGACGTAACATGTATATCTGCTAAGAATGCTTCATGGTTAAAAAAATCCACATCTGGTTTTTATGTGGTGGGGACAAAACTATAATTCATAAATAATGCCTGGGAAATGTCCCCGGTTTTCTTATGGTCATAGCCTACTTTCCTGCAGGCACCACAGAAAATGATTGTGTGATAAAACACAGACTGATGACTTGAATGGGACTCAAACCACAATGTCCAGGTGCCAGTCGTGTGTGCTAACCACTCTGCCAAGGTAGCACTTTACTTTCTAATGACAACCAGGGTATATTATCAAGCGGACAGGAACACCCCCCCCACCCCCCCGTCTGAAAAATAATTTCTGCACCTGTCCCCTGCCGGCCTCTGTATGGAATGATCCGCACCATGTGAACAGAAAAAATTAGCATTTTTCTCTGGCTGTCTTCTGGCACCCCCCCCCCCCCTTCTTCTCACATCACAGTTTAAAATAGTAATTTTTGTACAACATTTTATATTCATGTTAGAAACTGTTTGACCTGCGACCTGCACTTTACCCAAATTATCATCATGGATTGATTTAAAGTCTATTTTCCTTACTTAATCTGGGTCACCCTTTAAGAGGTTCCTCCTGAGAGCTGAAATCTGTGTTTACTTTAAATTTGGGAGTATCATCTAATAAGTGTTCATAACAAAACAAAAAAAAACACAAATACAGTGGCATATATATATATATATAATTTAAAATGATGGGCAAAAGCTCAGTCACATAACCGTTCACACCCTAAAACTATACTGTATATGTTGCTAACAGGCTTATGAATAACCATCTATTATCATGTCTGAAAACAAAAAATGTGTTATGGTCTGATGGAACCGAGCTTGAACTTTTGAACCATATTGTCAAAAGATATATTTGGAATGGAATCAACACCACACAGTGAAAAATTATGACTGCACAGTAAATCCCATTGGTGGCAGCATTATGTTTTGTGGTTACTTTTCTTCAGGTGGAATATTGTTTTTTTGTTTTTTTGGGGGGCAACTGCGGCTCAGTAGGTAGAGTAGCTGTCTTGTAATCCATGGGTCCTAGGTTCAATTCCAGTTTTGACTCTTCACATGTTGATGTGCCCCAGGGCAAAGCACTTAATCCCAAATTACCTACCAGGCTATGTGTCAGTGTATGATTGTGTGCGCATTTGGGAGTGTGAATGTAGCTCCAGTGTAAAGGCCTTTGGGTGCTCAGAATGACTAGAAAATGAGTCCATATGAGTCCAGTCCATTTCAGCATCCCAATCAGTCCAAGCATGCATTGAATTCATATTAAACCAAAATAAGAGAATGACTTCATGAGATGGAAATCCAAGCTTTGGAATCTTGGTACTTGAACTAAATCTGACATGAGTCTATGATGTCCCCTAAACAAGGCTATGGACAAGTGATGTCCTCATAATGTAAAAGATATTGAAAGGTTTTAGAGGACAGTAAATATTATGAAACCAAAATGTGGAAAAGTTTTATTTTAAGGATGTGATAACTTATGTAACTGGGTTAGTACCTCCACCAAGGAGGTTATGTTTTCCCCAGGGCTGATTTGTTTGTCTGTTTGTTACATAACATAACTCAAAAAGTTGTACATGGATATGGATGAAATATTCAGGAAATGTCCGCAGTGGGACCAGGAACATGATATTAGATTAGATATTAGATATTAGAGGAGGATGATTAGGATCTCCTTCTGGGGGTAAGGGGGGGGGGGGGGGGACTGAGCTGCCTTGTACTTTATTAGTTACACATGTAATTTGTTTCCTTCTCATACATTGTTTTTTAGTTGACTTGTAGAGGATATCATAAAACATTATAAAATGATTTATCCTTTCTTCATACATTTAGTAGTAGTGCAGACATGGACTCTACCATTTAAATAAAACATTGTTATAATCCTTTTTCATATTTATTTGTGACAGCTTAATAAATATAATGGATCATTAGAACCTCAACTGATAATTCCTGTTTTAGTAAGGGTTCTTATTTGATTGTGTTCTTGTGTTCCCAGCTTCTTAGTCTCACTGTGTTTTCTTCCAACAGGCGATGATGATGTGGAGGGACAGCAGCAAAGAATGCCCAACTGTTTCGACTATTTTATGCATATCGTTTGCATTTTCTGGAAACTTTTATTTGCTTTTGTACCACCGACGGGTTATTGGAACGGCTGGGCGTGCTTCCTGGTCTCCATGGCTGTCATCGGTATCCTAACTGCTATCATTGGAGACCTTGCCTCCCATTTTGGCTGCACTGTTGGCCTCAGAGACACAGTCACTGCGGTGGTCTTCGTGGCGTTGGGGACTTCACTTCCTGGTACATACATTCTTATTCTGGTAACTTTACTTACCCTGATAGTTCAGCGTTTCTGAAGTGAAGTTCTGTTGAAAATCTTAGCTGATAACTCTCATGCTATGTTCATTTAGTAAACTTTCAAATGAACTCTACAGTAAGAAGTATCAATGTTTTTACATGACTCTTTAAACCACTGTCACATTTGCATTAGCAGTTATTTACTTGAACTAATTATTAGGAAGCAGAGACAGGAGGTCAAGCGTAGGTTTAGACTGGTCACCAGCTAGAATAAAACATAAGATTTAGAAAGCTTTAGAGTTGGGTATAGAGTCAAATTTCAAAAATGGATTTGATTCTGATTCTCAAGAGTTAGAGTCAATTATCACGATCTGATCCAATCTGTTCCAGTTCGATACTGATATGGGCCAGTACTATTAAAAAAGTTCTTTTTACAGCAGATACCTTAATTTAATGCCAGTAATTCAGTTTCAGGAAAACAGTATTAAGCCTTTCAGACACCAGCCTTAGAGTGGCCCTCTGGAAAATGTCCTTCCTATTTTAGCCATAAAAACGGCAAACAATTTAATTCATTTTCGGACTTGTTTCGGTTTCTATGAGAATCGATTCCAAATCTTTTTTTTTTCCGACATAGCACTAGACTGCTTTGTTTGATTCAGTATGAACAAATGATTTCATCACTGTTTCCGTTGTGACATTGTGGTCATAATATAACTGCAAGAAATTCAGCATTTTTGTTTGACAGCTAAAAGGTTTGAGAATATTTCTATATATGGCACAATATTTATACTATACTGGAAGATGGAAATAACATATTTTTTAAACTTTAAGATTTGCTCAATATCACCAGAGACAACTTTCGTCATATGATAAACATGGCGAGTTCTTCAGTCTAAATTATAATTTCCAACCAGACCTGCAGCTTCAGGGATGTAGCCGCTGGTAACAGGGGTTGTGTGATGATGACACACTGAGGTTTTAGAGTGGCTGTTGTTTCAGGACAGGAGAAGTTTGAGAAGACAGGATGACACCATCAGTTGTTGGCAAGTTCTGGTAATCCACCTCATTTGCATTTGCCACTCCTCTTTACATTTCTGAGAGACATTGGAGTTGGGGATACGGTTCCTGCCATACTGAACTTTGAAAATCCTCCCTCTCTCTCTGCTCTTTGGTCCTGCTCTGTATCCATGATATCTTCTTTTAACTGTCCCGGGGTTAGAGGTCAAAGTTCAGGTATTATTTCAGCCTTTGTGATGTTAATCAGCTGCTCCTGGTTGTAAGAAGAAAAACACCCTGTTGCCACAGTTCCGAATAATAACATTTGTCCGGGAAAAAAAGTAAGAGAAAAAGTTGTCCAACACATGCAATGACTCAACCCGAAAAAATCAAAATCAAGCAAAAGTCTACAAAAAGACTAAACCTGATGTAACGTAGCAGAGCTCAGACAGGCTGCCACCATGAGGAGCACGTTGCTAGCTTCAGTCTGGATTTATGCTTAAAATATGTGTAACAAAAGTTTTCTAATACAGGTATAATTGCTTGTGATATTTCAGCAGAATCTCATTCATAAATTCTGAACCAGACCTTTAAGTCTGTTCTTTTGTTCCATATGAAAAGCAAACAACAACAGAATTAACTGTGTTTAATTAATCTCTTTTTTGTCTTTTTTTAGACACATTTGCCAGTAAAGTGGCTGCAACTCAGGACCAGTATGCAGATGCATGTGTAGGAAATGTGACGGGAAGCAACGCAGTGAATGTGTTTTTGGGTATAGGTGTGGCCTGGTCCGTGGCTGCAGTGTACTGGGAGGTGAAAGGAAAGGTCTTCTATGTTGACCCTGGTTCCTTGGCCTTCTCAGTCACACTCTTCACCATTTTTGCCTTCTTTTGTATGGGAGTACTGATGCTCCGCAGAAGGAAGTCCATAGGAGGTGAACTTGGGGGTCCACGGATTCCCAAGGTTCTCACTTCACTGCTCTTCTTTGGACTCTGGTTCCTCTACGTCCTCTTCTCCAGCCTGGAGGCCTATTGCCATATACAAGGATTCTGACCGAGTCGTGGTTATACATGTACAGAAACCGCAGTTGGACCGTATTGTAACGATAACTACCAATAGGAATCCATCACCCTCACCATTTGACTCCTGCTGCCATGGTTCAGAATGTATACACAGAGTGCATATGTCACATCCACTGTAGGACCTCGCTAATCAGCAGAACTCTGTCACAATATACATTCATTTGTTTGAAATTTATTCAATTACAGTTATGTAAATAATATATATAATTATACTGTTAGATCAATATTTATGTTCAATTCGCATCAGCTGCCGAGCGCCGTGAAGCGATCCTTTTGGCATCTGACCTTTTTTTTTTGTGCGAGCTATGAGTGATCCGTGTCAATTCTGACAGGAAGTTATACTAAGACACATGAGACGATCCAGTCAATTGTGAAACTAAAGGCAATTTTTCTAAATAAAGTACTGCGAATGACAAATGTGATCATATTAGTCAATCTAGACAGATAGAGAGAGCTCTCCTCCTGTCTAATCACACTGGGAAACAGGAAGGGAAAATATATTTATTAAATGTGAAGAGTAGATAAACAAATATGTGTATTTCATCAGTGTATATATACACTCCTCTCCACTACCACACACACTCTGTGGCTGTGTGTTTGTCTTGACAACAGATAAATTAAAGTGTACAAACATTCTGGTCACACAAACATTGTGTAATTATTTCATGAGGTTATTTACTTATCCACAAGTGTAGCAGCGGATAGAGCGTGATTTTCCTGAGCACTAGGCAGAAATTCTTTACCAGAACCAATCTAACAGCCTCCTGTGCTTCCAACACAACTTCCACATAGCCGATCCGAACGGACTCTGATCCACTTCCTTATGCAATCAGGGGTTTTTTCTGCGCAGATGCTGCTGTCCAGATTGTTACAGACTCCTGTCTGCTCCAAATACATTCTGCCAGATGTTTTAAGGGTGGATCGTGGCTGGCTAGACAACATCTAGCCATGCATTCATTATCGCTAGCTTTTGCCGCTTTGAAGCTTGGAAAGCAGCAAAAGGTAAAGAATTGCCGCGGCCAAAGCACCACAGAGACTCTGACGCAAGGGAGTAGATTTGATTTTGAGATTGGTGGGGACACAAAAGTGCTCCAATGCAGCACTCTTGAAAGTTCAAGTTTTTTGCATTAGCAATCATAATTTCACATTATGCAGATGTTATAGGTTAAAGTAACTAATGAAAGACAAAAAGGCAAATTAGCAAAGCTCTAATCTTTACTCTTTAGTGCAGGGCTGTAGTGAAACTATGCATCATGTCAATTAGCTGTTGAGCTGGAATGTTATTTGTGTCGGGTTGGTTGGGCTTGTCCAGAATATCCTCCTGATTACTGCCACTCTCCCCGCTGCTCTCTCCAGGTGGATTGGATTCCTTAGGAATCAACCACAATAAAAATTTGAAAACCATAAAGCAACTACTGTAAACAAATACACACTAGTAATACACAAAGAGGCCTCTTAGATTTAAGGCACTGATTTAAAAGCTAAATGGTGGGATTTTTATTCGGATCATCATCATCATACTAACATTTTTTAACTGCTGTTATATTCTGTGTGTGAAGGATTGTTTTATTCTGTTTAAACTGTTTTTATCATGTAAAGCAGTTTGTTTTTCTGTTTGCATGAAAAGCTCTAAATAGATTTGATTTGATCTGTCACAGTGCTGATTCTCATTAACACATCCAGCATTATTTAACCTCACCTGTGAAATTGAAGCCTCTTTTTCAGCTTCTCCTTCTCTTCAACTTCCTCCAGCTTCTCTAATTTCATCTAGTCCAGGTTCTTCTTTTCTACCTCCTCAAGCCTCTCTCTCCTCATCTGCTTCTCGTCCTCTACCTCCTCTGGTCTCTCCTTCTCCATCTCCTCCAGCCTCTCTGTTGTCTATCACCTTACAAAAATATGTTGATGCATGACAGATTTGGGCATAGAATGATCATAGAGTTTGATGGTAAAGTTATTACCTGAGAAAAAAGGCCTTTACTTTCACACTAATTATGTGTAATTTATTCCTCTCAAAATATGGATACATAAAATCACAGGATCAACTAGAATATAAGGTTTTATTCTATTTACACCATACATTTTATTTATGTTTTTAAACAGCTGCTCTTTTTTTTAATACAGTGGGGCAAAAAAGTATTTATTTTCCACCATAATTTACAAATAAATTCTTTAAAAATCCTACAATGTGAATTCCTGGATTTCTTTTTCACATTCTGTCTCTCACAATTGAAGTGTACCTATAATGAAAATTACTGACCTCTGTCATCATTTTAAGTGGGAGAACTTGCACAATCGGTGGCTGACTAAATACTTTTTTGCCCCACTGTACATGAAAATAAGAAAAAAAGAGAATAAGAATAGAAAGTTATTTTTAAAAAGTGTATCTCTTTTGCGTATTCTATTTTATTTTTTCATTTAATTTCAATTTTAAGTAATTTACACATTGACTCCTAAAGAAGTCTCTTATATTGAGTTTTCTTTCACATCCTTTAAATCTTAAAAAGCACACACACGCACGCAGACACAAACAAAGTGTAAATGACACCAGTAAAATCCATCTAGCTGACGTGACCCGGACAGAACAAATGCCAAACGTATTGACAGCTTACACTCGCAGCTGCTTCTCATCCAGCCCAACTAGCAGTTATAGCTTGAGATGTTCACAGTCAGACGTTGGACCAGACATATACACACACACGTCTAAGTTTATACGTGTTTATGCGTTTGATAAGCTGACCGCGCTCAGTTTAAGAGGAGATGGAATGACAACGGGGACGGCCAATCACATGTAAGTTAGCCAGAACCCGGCAGCCAATCAGGAAGCGATATTTAGGTTAGAGGCAAGATTTCTGGCAGAGACCGACATTTAACCCTTTGTGTGCCATGATCATTGACTAAAAAGCGGTTGGATATGTGGTAGCAACGCCGTTGATTGGTAGGGACAATTCACTAATCGCTGGATATTGGTGGGGACATGTCCCCTCCGTCCATGCTAATTCTACGCCCTTGCTCTGACGGCCTCAACCATATTCTTAACATGTAATCTTGCCCTTCTGACCGTTCACGTTTTGGGTGGTGTGAACGCACCATTAATGTCTGTACAGCGGAGTGATATTCTCTGTAAAAACTCCCAGGACTGTCGTTCTGTATTGTCAGCACTCATGAAATGTCTCTTGTCCAATTAAATTACTGGGTCGGAACTAAGTGTTGTATAATGTAAATGAAAGTTTTCAACACCTGTTTATACACTCCAGCACTTATTGTGATGAAACGTGAAACAGAGTAATATGAAATGTGAAACTTCAAACCACACTTAGGTTTATGGGTATTGTCCCCAGCACGTTTAAAAAGAAACTGACGCCCTTGTAAACACCAGTCTGATCCATGGGCAATTTTTTTGAAAAATGTTTAAACTATTGTTATGTTGAAGTTAATTTGCTTTCAGTAAATTCGAATTTTAGCAACATTGTCAGAATTCTCCCAGCCAACAAGAGACCAGGGTTTCCTGAGCTCATTCTAGTGTTAAACACCACTGAAGAGTTTGCTTTCAGCCTCTGGCTTTGATGAATAAACTCTTGTTGGGTAAAATCTGATTTCGGTGACACAAAGCATTATATCGCACCCTTTAAAGTGCACTGCAGCAACTCAGTCTCATAGTTTGGAGACTATCTGGAGGCATTTACAATAGACATAGTTGTAAAGATTTGCTAAAACTAAGAGGTTTCCCATAAGTACAATGTAGGATCACTTAAAAAGAAATGAGCAGTTTTATGCTAGTTTGAATGGACAGACAGATTATGAACCAAAAATCCATGAGTGTCTAAAATGAAAACTAATTTGCTTGTCTTTGATTAAAATAAATATTTTCTTCCAAAGTAAAAAATGACTTAGAACTGGAGAAACCTTTGTTGGCAGCCACAGAGAAAAGCTTTTATTTAGAGTTGGTCACCATGTTTTTGCACATCTGAGAGGGATTTGGATTCATTCTTTCTAGTGAAACTCTAAAATCCTCCATCTTTTGTGCTGCTGCCTGACAACTCAGACCTTCAGGTCCTTCCACAAGCATCATTCAGATCATCACTTTTAGCTGCCATCTTTAAACCCCTGGAGACGTAAAAAAACCTCTCCTCTTCTTCAGACACCTCTATGTTGCTTTGTTTTTTTTGGGGGGTCATTGTCATCTTCAGTGTTCTGGCTGGAGGAAGATGGTTGACATCCAAGATTTTGTAAAACGCGGCCTGTTCCATTGCTTTGATGTGGAATAATTGGATTGGAATAATAATTTATCTTGTAACTGGATTAGTGACTGTTTGTTGCTATTATACTGAACAAACATGTTAGAACACTGAAAATGTTCTGCATCTCCATCTGATGGACGTCGTAACAACTGGACATCTACAGAACACACCCAAGAACACTGAGCTGCGTTCTGCTATCAGGATGATGGGATGCTGCCTCACCAACGCCGGGAACCTAATCTACGAAGAAGAGCTGAACCAGACGGGGTCAAAATACAGAGAGATTAAACCGTGATGGTGGAGATGTATTTAAGCGTTAGAATCGGAGGGGTGATTTAGGGACCTGTACCCTCTGTTCTGACCAGAACAGAGGGTACAACTGTTTTTTTAATATTAAATACCTAAACGTCTCCAATGACTCTGTTTCGCCTTATTTTTAGACCCCTGACTTAATTTTGTTACTGTTGGTTCTCCGGAGCAGTGAAGTAATCCTCTATGCATACAGTGGATATGATCTTCTTCACATCATAAACTGGACATGGGTTCTTATGATTGACTTTAGAGACCACGATTTAGCTGTTTCATGCTAACTTTAAAACATGTCTTAGTATGTTCTCAGAAAGGTTCAAAGTGCCTGTGATCCCAGCTCCCCTCAGACCAAGCTCTTTACATGTACGTTTCTCATGATAAGCCCTATATATATAACACAAGCTCTTGCAAGGAAATTGAGACCAATAGAGACTTGTTATGTAATATTATTGTAATCTTTGAATAATTGCTGATTTCCTTTGTCCCGACCGTTCATGCTGATGCTTTTATAGCCCATGCTTTGTTTTCTAAAGAGGAACTTTATACACATGACTTAAGAACAAGAGGAACGGTTTGTTGGTGAAGGTAGGAATACTTATTTCACTTAATGACATGGAAATTGTTTTGGGGATTTTTATGGATTCTTGATTAATATTCTCTTTCTCTAATTAACTAAATTTCCATAAATATGAGAGACTTCTTTTTTATTTGTAACTGAAGAGATGAAATAATTTCACCCACTGTACAAAATACCTGCCAGTTTAACATGAATTAATTTCCCCTGAGATTGTCTTTGATTATCCAATGAAACCATAAGGGGTCACACACAGGCCAGTGATTTCTTGTGCCGGTCCCAAATCTGATAAAATTCAGAGGGTTGTGTTAGGAAGGGCGATGTCGTAAACGACGTAAAACCAAAGTCAAGTCAAATATGCAAATCGCAAACATGAACTCCATACCGGGTGCTGGTGAGGAATGTGAAGAAAACAAAAGCAGAGCAGAGGATAAGTGGTGGAAACTGAAAAAAGAAGAGTTTTGTGAGATTTTTTAGGGAGGAGTTGAGACAGGCTCTTGGTGGTCAAGAAGTACTCCCTGATGACTTGACAGCTACAGCTAATGTGATTAGGGAGACAGAAAGGAGAGTACTTGGTGTGTCATCTGGAAGGATGAGGGTAGATAAGGAGACTTGGTAGTGGAACGATGAAGTCCAGGAACATATACAGAGAAAGAAGTTGGCTAAGAAGAAGTGGGACACTGAGGACTGAGGAGAGCAGACAGGAGTACAGGAAGATGGAGGGCATGGTGAAGGTAGAGGTGCCAATGGCCAAACAAAGGGTGTATGATAGGAGGGAGAGAATGATTTTTGTATTGATTGGAAAGTGGAAAAACTCCCCTTTAACAGCAAGAAACCTCCAGCAGAACCTGGCTCAGTACATGACTGTCTGGGGGTCTGAGAACACAGAGAAGAGCCACCATGGAGGATGCTTGGTGACTTTGAGCATCATCTGGACCGATGTTCCCCATCCAGCCGGGGGCATTAAGGTTGAGTAGGATACCATAGCATGTGGAACTTCTATTGGGAGAAAAATACTGAGAGAAAACTGGGTTAACAATCGTGAGCAACAGTACGGTTTCATGCCAAGAAAGAGTACTACAGATGCAATTTTTGCCTTAAGGATGCTGATGCAGAAGTACAGGGAAGGTCAGAGGGAGCTGCATTGTGTGGTTGTAGATTTAGAGAAAGTGTATGACAGGGTGGTAAGAGAAGAGCTGTAGTATTGCATGAGGTAGTTTGGAGTGGCAGAGAAGTATGTTAGGGTGGTACAGGACATGTATGAGAAATATGAAACAGCAGTGAGGTGTGCTGTAGGAGTGACAGAGGAGTTCAAGGTGGAGGGGGTATAATATATACTGTTTATATATATATATATATCCCGACCCAAGTAATGTACCTCGCTCCCCCGAACCCCCCTTTAAACCATAGCCTAGCACAGTATCAAAGATCATCTAATTAGCTTTATCCGCCATATTTAACCATATCCTGCATTCTCGTTTGGCCACCTTACCACATCACATCTGACTACCAAACTATTAATGCTGCGTTCAAGAGCCCATCCAAACCAGTGGGACGTGGGACTTCTCCTACCTGAAATGTACTAGCTCCCACTTCTAAGCGTTCGAGGCAATTGAAGTGGAATGTAAACAGAAAACATGGACGACCGCCGTGCTAAACAGATAGTCGCTTTGTTTATGAAGACTCATGCTAACAGATAACGACATTCATACCAGAATATGAAAAACAAGTTGTGTTAAAATTACAGTGTCTAAAACGACACTACAAGCAGTGAAGTACAGTTTATAGCCTATTCGTTCAAGTTTTACCTCTCAGGACGTGAGACTTCGTGGACCCCACCATTATCCTCCGACTTAATTTTGGGTGAAGTCGGGGTACGTCCAACTACCCCGAGTTCGCAGGTAGGAGGTTCCACTTTGACAGGCATTCCAGTGCACTTTTCCTATTTGGAGGTAGGATAAGTCCCGTGTCCCACTGGTTTGAATGGGCTCTCGAACGCAGCATAAGATACACGCATTTTCAGTCAGATATCATATGCTTACCAGTTTATCCAGGTGGTGTAGCAACAACGTAGCAGTTTCAGTTTTGGTGCGTGCAGTGTAGTAGACCCGATGGAAGTCAACAAAAGATAGATGTGAAAAAAAGAAAAGAAAATTCTAATTTCCGGTTTCCCGCCCGATCCCGTGGATTATTTCCTGACCCGTCCCGATCTGGTTATCAACAGTGAAATTGACGCCCGTCCCGCGGGAATCCTGCAGGAATCCCATGACCCGTGGGAATCCCGAAAAATTATCACCCTTTACCCCCCACCAACGAACCCATCCGTAGCCCCCCATAAATGGTGAAATTGAACAGAGACTACAGATTTTAAAATCAGTGAAAATGTGAATATTACTCTATTTCATTTTGTTTTGTTTTTGTTCCAGTGTGGATCATTTAAAAATACTTCAATTTAAATGTTTGTGTAGTAACAAGTAAATAGGCAAGTTTCTTTGTAACTAATCATTTTATTAATAATATTTTTAAGTATAATTCTATTTTTTATGTAGCAAAAATATTTAAATAGAATACAAAGGAATACAAATTAAATGAATAAAAAATGTATATACTGTACCTTTTAATATAGAAAAAGTTGTTATAATATTTAAAAAAATGTATTAATATAAAATGTAAAATTACTTTTTAACGTTCATTGTTTGATTGTTGTGTTACTGTTATTGAAAAATGTATACTAAGAATGATCTGTTCTGTGTATTCTTACATTCTGAGACAACTGGGGGCTATTTTTTCGTGATATATTAATAGTCTGATTGTGTGACACTGTATAATATTAGGTTAGGTCAAATGAACTGATATTTGGATTCCTACCCCTGTATTGCCATGGAAACGACCCTCGGAGCACTGAACACTCCTGACGTGTCCTAAAATTCAGCCTGTCCTATTAGATGAAGATGCCTGAGAGTCTACCAACTCCACTGAGAAGAAATGTCTACAGATATGACAGAGATAGTACTAAGGTTGACTAAATCTATAAAAAGGCTCTGTTAGTTGATGGGAGCAGGTCAGCTGTTACACGGATCCCTACGATACTGTGAGATGCTGTTCCTCCTTGATTGTACAAACAAGTCCTATTAAACCTCCAAGAAATTAAGGAATCTTTCTCACCTCTTTATTTAAAATATTTTTTTTCTAATTATAGTTACCATTGTTACAGTCTGATGCTTTAGTTTATCCTTTCTATTTTGTTTAAGCTTAAGATTGTTTCAGCTAATATTAAACAATTACCTCTGATTGATTCTTATAATCAGCCAAATAAACTCCAACTACTGTCCCAGATTAGACCAAATCTAGATTGAAACACTGTTTTTTATATAATATAGACCAGGAGGCAGAGTCGTAGTTTAACCCACCTCTCTGCAGCTTCTGTACTGTTACCCACCCAATACCCCATTGAGACAGTGTTTTACCCACGGCCAAAATCAAATAGACTAAAAGTTAGCCTGACAAAAGCAAACTCTGAAAATCTCATTAAAATAAATACAACTCAGACCAAACAAGAAAATAGAATAATTAGATGTGGTTTAATCTTGGTGTAATTTTTGACCAAGATATGACATTTAAATCCCATATTAAACAGGTTTCTAGGATTTCTTTCTTTCACCTTCGGAATATTGCTAAAATTAGAAACATCCTGTCCAGGAGTGATGCAGAGAAACTAGTCCATGCATCTGTTACTTCAAGGCTGGACTACTGTAATTCCTTATTATCAGGAAGTCCACAAAATGCAATTTAAAGCCTTCAGTTGATCCAAAATGCTGCAGCAAGAGTTCTGATGAATATTAAAAAGAGAGATCACATTTCTCCTGTTTTAGTTTCTCTCTATTGGCTCCCTGTTAAATCTAGAATAGAGTGTAAGATCCTCCTCCTTACTTATAAATCCCTTAATAATCAGCTCCATCGTATCAGAGATCTGATTGTTCCATATGTTCCTAACAGAGCACTTTGTTCTCAGAATGCAGGTCTACTGGTAGTTCCTAGGATTTCTAAAAGTAGAATAGGAGGCAGATCTTTTAGTTATCAGGCTCCTCTCCTGTGGAACCAGCTCCCAGTTTTAGTCCGTGAGGCAGATACTCTGTCTGTTTTTAAGACTAGTCTTAAAACCTTCCTTTTTGATAAAGCTTATAGTTACTTATATAGACACTACACCTTATAATCCATCTCCGATTTCTAACAGTAATGTATTAATTTACCAGAATGAAATGATTAGATAATTGAACGAAGGTTGAATCATGAATCAGGACAGAAACAGATTTACACCAGGTTTTAAGGATAGAAAGTGATGGAAAAGAAGAGGCTACTGACAGCGTGCGTTGGTCCGTGCACTGCCTTCGTCTCCCTATTCCAAACTGGCCGGTCAACGGACCGGAAATGGAGAGGTCGTCGAGGTAAATAATGCCAGAGTCTTCGGAAGAGCGGGCCTTTATCTACTCCAGTTATATCACTTACAAATAATATTATCTTTCTAATACATAGATTTTGGAGAGGGCGCAGTCCTATGAGCAAGGAGAGATGCATAAGCACTACACTACTTACCCACTTACCTCCTTCTTTCCTCCTGGATTTCCAGGCAGGGAGTAGAAGGAGATGGAGTGTTAAGCCCGATCCGGCGAGGGGAGGATGCAGCCCGGTCTGGCAGCCCTCCTCAACTCCATCTCCCTCACACCATACTTTGCTAATAGACTTAAGAATTAGGAAAAAAACGTATCCTTTTTCAGACTCAACTGACCATAACACACCTTCTACTTTTCTTTTCTACTACTCTCCAGATATATTTTTTCTGATGTTAATGCGATTGTTAACCCAGTTTTCTCTCAGTGTTTTTCTCCCCATAGAAGCTCTACCCGGTCTGGTACCCTGCTCAGCTATAATGCCCCCTGCTGGATGGGGAGCGTTAGTTCAGATGATGCTCAAAGTCACCGAGCATCCTCCATGATGTCTATTCTCTGTCTTGTCAGACCCCCAGACGGTCGTGGCAGATGACCGCTTGTAGTGAGCCAGGGTTCTGCTGGAGGTTTCTTCCTGTTAAAGGGGAGTTTTTCCTGTCCACTGTCGCTACATGCTTGCTCAGTATGAGGGATTGCTGAGGAATTGCTGTGGTTGGAGTCTGCATGATCCGGGCACAACCTCACGCCGATCATTCAACACAATCTGCTGGTATTCCTTACATAGAAAACTTAACTGATTGGAATGTTTGTATAATTGTATTGAGATTACTTTTTTTGTAAAGTGCCTTGAGATGACATTTGTTGTGAACTGGCGCTATCTAAATTAAAATGAATTGAATTATTGTGCTTAGTGGTTTTAACAGAAAGGAGGCGCCCCTGAGTCAAACTCTGCTTAGGGCCACATAAGACTTTGGGCCGGTGTTCCGACTTAGTCCTTAGTCTTCTTGTTGTTCAAGAGAAAGCGACAAAGACACACTAAATGCCGTAACGACCTTGATCTGTTAAATATAAAGGTTTTTAATGCATCCATGTTCTGCCCACATATAAAAATCTTCAGAATGTCTAACCCTAGGCCACTGTAAGAGTGAGCGTATTAAACAAGGAGAAACAAAATTCATTTATTGTAATTAAACGGATACAGCAATCATGACACATTAACCCTGCAAACATTTTCGCATGAATAAGTTATGTGTCTGTCTAAATTTGCCCACCAAACCAGAGAAGTCAATAGTTGCTGAGTCAGTTACCAATGACCAACATCACTGACCTCAGATAATCTTTAACATTATAATGATGACTAAAATAATATATTATTGTTACAAAGACATTAAAAACCTTCAATGGAAATGCTTGCTAATGAAAATGTGGATAATGTATTGCTTAACTCTGGGTAAATAGTACATACATCACAGTAACTTTTTATATTAAGGTGATACTCTGGAAGAGCTTAGGTTATTTCCATCCTTAAGGCTTTAATGACTGACTGGTCATCTCATCCTTTATTTTTTACCCAGAGCAAGGTTCTATAGCTCTCAGCATGCTAAAAAAAATCCATGAATATCATGATATAAAAAACAAAAAAATAATGTATTCTTGCTGTTAAATTCCTTATGCTATAAAGATTAAATCCACCAAATATTCCATCAGTTTTGATTCACATTTCCTTCTTTCCCTCTGGATCCATGAGAACAGTAAGCTATAAAATGCTGATAAACTCAAATGCTTTGCACTGTCAAAGATAAAGAACAGTTCAGTGATATTTATCAATGTTTTAAAATAATGAGATGCAAGAAGAACAGCTTCTTAGCCAGATTACAATTCTCACATTTCTGTTACTGTCCTGTAAAAAGCTAACTGGATACTTCTGCTGAGACCAGTTATGCAGGATTATGTAAAACAAAAAGGCCACATGAGTTTAAATACTTGCAAATAAAACATACTTCCAAAACACTCCAGAGGAATTAAATTCTCTGATATTTATGTTGATAAACAGATATTAGAGCTGATATAATTAATCCTATTGTTCCAGTGGCTCCAGGAAGTGAAGCACAGACCACTGAAGTATTCTGTAGAGGTAGAGTTGGTTTTGGTGTGTGACTCGCTGAAAACATCAGCTGAGATCCCAAAATAGTATATTGCTTTATTAAAGTTTAAAATTCCAGACTTGAAGAACATACGTGCTCAAAAAAAAAAAAATGAGACATGCATTTATAAATCACCAGCGATCCCGATGTGTGCGGGCCACAAATAGTACAGCTCCCATTACTGTGGGTTTCATTTCTTGAAGTTATGGACACAAAATTGAGATAAGAAGGAAGAAAGAAAGAAAGAAAGAAAGAAGATGAAGAAGAGAAACAGGACCGGTAGAAGTGTGAACTGATGATACAAGATAGGGAGACAAACAAAGAACACAAGAAAACGTCCAAGTCCTCCACCTCTGTTGGACGGCAGAGAAGTGGTAAAACAAAACAAACAAAAACCACAGTAAAAGCCCAGATCTACCATCTCCCGAGTTCAGATCCCGCCCCACGCAGAGCGCCGAGGCCAGGGACCCAGCCAAGCCAGGCAACCCCCCCAAATGAACCAGCCAGGCAGTGGAGCCCACAGAACCAGCAGGAGGCCCGGGCGCCAGACACGGTCCCCTCTGACCCACCAAACGGCACCAACCTACTCTTCAACCCTTGCACCCCCATAAGAGATGCCCCAGTCAATCCAAAGAGGAAATCGGTCCGAAACACCAGCTGTCTGACACACTGGCCCACCCAGGACCAGCCAGGCATGCATCAGGCCCCCAGCCCCAGACATCGAGAGCCAACAATGACCAGCGGGCAGGGGCATTTGTCACTGACAGGGAGTGATGGAGGGGAAAAAAGTCCCCACAGGATGTGGGGAATGAGATGCGCCAGGCCAGAGGGTAGCCGAAGACCCAACCTGACAAGTAAACATAGACATACAGAGACAATCATACGTACCTCCCTCTTACACACACACATTCTCACCAACACAGGACACCCCAAAAAGGATCCTGTACACTCATTCATACACCACCTCCAGCGCTGAGATGTATCCATCGTCAGGTCCCTACATGAATGTGTCTCATGTAAATGTTGCGAGTAAAAGTGTCTAAGTTGTACAAGAGAAGTGCTTTTAACGGTGTGCTTAATGCTGTGATCCATTTGTCTCCAACATTCCCGCGTCCGAGTTGCTGTAAGTGAGAACGTGATGTATTCCCCAATTATAGCGTTCCAGTTTGTCTTTGTGGCTGCCGAGTCAGAGAGAACATGGACGCCATCAGGGCAGCAGTTGTTATAGTGCTGCAGGGGCCAGGCTAGACATCGTTGTTGTTCTTGTTAGCGACATAGCATCTTTAGCAGACCAATGTGAAAAACAAAGCTTTACATTGTTGCACGCACAGCAAGGCACGCAATGTATAAATTGGTGACCAGATTAAAGCAGCAATGTAGTCAAGTGTGTAAAAGCATTTAAAAATGACATTTAAATGACCAACACAAAGAAAATATATCTCAATTACTGGCACAGCCATCTTTGTTCCCTGAGTTGTCCGCTCTACTCGGTTTTGTTGTTTTATTAAGATCCTCATTAGCGGCCCATTTAACGGCAGCTAGTCTTCCTGGGGTCGTCTGTCTACTATCAAGAGCTCCTAGATGGAGCTCAGAAATTCCGACCAAAAGGGGGCGTGTCTCGGTGAAAAGATATGAGAAAACTGGGAGATTTCCCACTTTCCAACTCGGAAGAGTTAACTGGATCGAACCATTATTTGAACTCGGAACTCGACAATTCCCACTTCCAAGTGGAAAAAATCAACTCTCTGAAATTGACTTCCCACTTGGAAAGTCTGAGAGTTTTTCTCAGTCCGACTTTCACTTTCAATATGGCCGCTCCTCACATCAACATAGGAGCTGTGGTGGAAAATTCTCTATTTTACAGGACACACTAATAAGAATGCATCTAAAATCCATCTTACATGAGGTGACTGCAACTCTAGTCTTAACAAAATAAAAGGGGTGTTTGTACGTAGTACAGCTTAAAACAATGTTTGTAAGAAGAACTACAACTATGGCTACCTGGGCGTTGCCATATTGGAATCCGGATTTATCCGGCAACATTACTGGAACACTGTTTACTCAGGCATGAAGCCAAACCCAGCTCAGACTTCCAACTTCCGAGGTAAATAGAACGCACCATAACTATAAACTTCTGAATTCACCTTAATAAATCATATTACATCGTTGGGTAAGGCAAAATAATCTGCCGTCTGTTGTGAATTATTAAAATCAGAAAATTACACATCACAGACAATAGCTGACAGTCGCAATTCATGTGGTCGACTCTAAACGACGGGGCCAGAATAGTTGTTTACGTGCAGTTTTACAATATCACAGACATGAACCTAAATCCATTTACATTCCTACAAGGGTTGTCATGTATGTAAACTAGCAGCAATATAACAGCTTAAAGAAGGCTATTTGTAAATAATGTGAATAATTCTTGCCTTAACTAGCCACAAAATAAAACAGACAAATGAAAACTTTGGCACCTAAAGAGTTCAATACTAAAAACGCCTGACGGACTATTTTCATCTTTGTTTAAGAAGTTAATTTTTAGCTATAATAATAAAGAAATATTTTTGTAGCTCAGATGTTTTTCTTTGAGGCAATGGGATTTCTCCTGGCATTCCTCCTTCCAAAACACTGGGATGTTTTTAGCAGTTTTCTTAGATTATTAGTTGTGATTTCTGAGTGATGTTGAAAGTTACAACTCAATAATCAGAACTCTGACAGTGAAAAATAAGCTTAACTCCAGGGCTGCAGCTAAAAGTCATGCAGTTAGGCCCAGTTTAGACCTGAGAATATGAATAATATTGGTAACGGTATTGCTATTGTTGGAAAATAGATGCCAGGGCATGACTATGGTGGAAGGAATATCCCTCTTTAATAAAGGGCAAACCTGTCATCAGTTTATAACAACATTGACTACTTCCAAATGATTTGTGTGATCTGCCAGAGATCATGTGACTCAGATCTAACAAATCTGCGCCTTTCTTCGTTATTAAACACAAAATAGCCCCCAAAAAAATAAGTTTATGACAGTGACGTGGTCAGAGAACCGGCCCAACACTCTTGGCAGTGAATTTGAAGGGAACATCTGAGGTGTGACCCGTCTGACGCGCCGTTTGTTTAAAGTGCAGAATCCTGATTGCCTCCCCGGATGATAAATGGTGCGCACCCTGTGGCTTTGGTTTTGCTCATTGACAGAGAACGGCAGCCAATGACAATCCGGTGCTACGTATACGTCAGTTGTGTTGCGTTGATTGATCACTATGAGATTTTCCCCCTGTATTTTTCAGAGATATCAATATAATTTCAAGTTCATTTAAGATGAATACAAAATAGTTTGATATATCCGTAAATAATTCCCATGAAAATACGATTTCTAATTATCCTACAATTCATTTCGGTTGAAGCATAAATGCAAAATTTTGACTAGATATTTATTTCCCAAAGCAACCTGAATGCAGCACCAGCCCAGTAAAGTGGACAGGACAACATGGCTGCTGCTGCATCCCGATACTACGGCGAAGGCGGCAGAGCAACAAAACGACAGAAAACTGAAGAAGGCGGAATGACAACGGTACGTTTTTTACTGTTGCTTTTGAAGCGAATGCAGCAGTGTGAGGGGATATTAGAGTTTTGTTTTATCGTAAGAAGTTACTGAGCGTTAAAAATGTTTCATTGCGAGCACTAGCTATAAAGAAAATGCTAGCATGCGTTAGCTTATCTAGCTACCTTTACATAGAAATGTAGTCTCCTTCGGTAGGTGTCCGAAAAGCAAGCCAGGCGTTTCATTTTAACATTAAATGTCATGTTAGAGTAAGAGTATCCAAACATTCTAATCCCAGATAAAGGAAAACTCTTCCTTAAAATCACAAGTCAGAGCTGCTAAACATAAAAGCTTGTCAGATGCTGTCAAATCAGGACATTTCATCAACTTTCACAACAACCTATTTCCCATCGATAACGTCCCTGTTGGAGTCAGAGTGAACTAGTTTATTACCTGCATCAATTCAGTGTCAATAATTAGTGTTTTCTCTGCTTTACATAAACAAAAACCAAACCCTGTTGTGTTTTGCAAAGAGACTTTCCTCCTAAAGGCCGAATTTCATTGCGTCAACAGTTTATTTGCACTTCCCTACACTTTATCATCTCTTGCTGGAATATTCAGCCTCTGGATCGAAACTGCGAAAATTTGGTGCTCACCAGTAAGATTGATGTTGGTAAATAAAGGTGATGACGATCTCATTTGCTTTTATCCTACAGTATGAAAATGATATTGTTGTAAATTACTGTTATCAAATCCTCACGGTGAAGACATTTATTTTGCTCTTGTGCCATATATTTAACTATTATTCTTAAAAAAACTACTTTAATAAAATAAAATAATCTAAAAAAAATAAAATAAAAACCTATTCTCCTCCCTTAAAGGGAAGCTAGTTTTTCTTTTTGCTTTTCTTTTTAACCTGGACCTTATTTTGATCATGCATTATATTCATTTACTCACCCATCCATTTGTGATCAGCATTTATCCAAATAATGGGAGTCAATGGGGCAACCGATGTGCAGCCTCTTAAGTCATTATCTGCCATTAAATTTTATTTCTCCAAGTTTTGTTATCAATCACTAGCGCTATTCCTCTGTGAGTTCGGAGCATCTCAGAGGTGCTGCGTTGGTTTCTGCGTTGGTTTTTACAGGTTTTTAATCCAACTACACTAACAAGCGATTCCATTCACGTCACCGCCGTGCTCCATCCCAGCTGTAGTCCTAGTAGGACTTTCACTCTGTGCTCTACGGTGGTCGCTTAGACAGAACTTGTTCCTGCAGACATCAACATGTTTTACGTTTGCGTATTTCCAAATTGCACAAATAAATCGACCAAGTGGGCTAAGTTTAGCTTCCACAGGCTCCCTTTCCACAACCTGCTCAGACTACAGCTGTAATGGCGAGCAGCTGTGATGTTATTGAAATCGCTGGTTTCGATTGGATTACAAGCCTGTCTGCCCTGCAGACAACAACAGAGCACCTCCGAGACGCTCCAAACTCCCAGGGGAATAGTGCTAGTGATTCATAAAAAAGATTGATGAAATGAAGGACGTTTGTGGCAGATAATGCCTTATTTAGAGACTGCACATCAGTGTTGTGGGTAACGCGTTACAAAGTTACGCGTTAGAGTACTCTAATTACTTTTTTCGTGAAATGTGTAACTTAACGCGTTAGTTTCGTGCGTTAAGTAATCAGTAACTTCGTTATTTTTTTTTTAAAGTAATCCGTTATTTTAAGAATTTCTCTGGACAAGGAACGGAAAATCCCGACTGCAGCCTGCTTTTTGTTTTTTATTTCATACTATATGGCACAACACCGGCAAGATGGCAGAGAGGACAGCGTTTGCATCATGGAAGTACGGGCATTATTTTCAATTTGTCAACAAAAAGAAGAACATAACGGTAACATGCACACTCTGCGTTGGTGAAAAGCTTCTGTCGGCCGCCAAAAATTCTGGGTAGGCGTGAATTTTGATTAATTTTCTGTGATAATTGATAAATAAAACGCCTTGTGGAATAGTCTATTGCTGACTGTCTTTCCTGTTATTGCTATCCTGCAGTGTTAATTTAGTCGGATGACTGACGTTATTCACTGTCAGGAGTCACGACTTCTGGGTGCATTTAAAAGAGGGCGGTGTCTGTCAATTTAGCTGCAGTATGTGTGAGGCGCTGCGTTTTTGGTAACCCATGAGTACTCTAACGCGTTACTTTTATGAATAGATAACGCTGTAACTTAACTGGTTACTTTTAATTGATGGTAACGTTGTAACCTAATTAACTACTTTCCAAAGTAACTATACCCAACACTGCTGCACATCCATTGCCCCATTAACTCCCATTATATGGATGTATGTTGATCATGAATTGATCAACACATCTCCCAAAGGACTCCAAGTGGCTCCAAACTTGTCAGGGTAAGTAAATGAACATAATGCATGCAAGAAATAAGCTCCAGGTTGGAAACAAATGGTGCTTCCCCTTTGAAGATGCAGCCCAAAGTAATCGAGCAAGAGACTGAGTTTGAATCCCACCACAAAGGCCGTCCTATTCGACTAATTCAGACATGCAAGGTAAAATATGATATGTAACTCATAACAGAAGCTCTAAATTGGAAATTAGTTTGAAATTTACCTGCTTGAACTCTTTCATCAGATCCTGGTGCCGATCTTTGAGGTTTTTTATGAAGTTGGACGTGTTTCCTCCTTTTGAGAGGAAACTTTGATGACATCGTTTGCAGATGGGTTTTTGATTGTCAATAATGTTCCCCTCGTCATCAGCCTCAAATCCAAAGTACTTCCACACATGGCTCTTTGCTCCAACAAGTTGCTTTACCACATAGGCTGGTCCACCGCTCGCCATGACTCGGCATTCTGCAGTATGCGACATTCAAGTATCCCTGTTAAGACGAGTTTACATTTTTTTTAGTACCGGTTGGTACCGAAGTACTGTTTTTTTTTTGACAACTCTAATTGTGATATATGGCAATATATCATATCATTACCCCCTGTATCGTCATACATATCATGTCATATCATATCGCCACAGTCTTACCAATCTACTTCTCCACGACTCACGCTCTTTTCCAATATGGCGACTGTAAACAGGAGCGATCTATGTGATGGCCCCCTCATCACAGGTTTGCATGATGCTCAAATTTTATTGGCTAAAAACCATTTGTGATGAGTGTGAAGTGCATAGCGGTCTATGGGAGGAAGGCGGGACTTAGGAAGAATAACAAATGTTGTGGAGCACCAGCTTTTTATCATAGCACTGAACCCCAATATCATTTTTATATAAGATTTACTGATACTTATATATGTTCTCCAGACTGCAGCTTTAAGTAGGGCTTTATGATAATTCAATAGCAATATCTATCAATCAATAGATGTGTGGTTAGATAGAAAAAAAAGGGGTCCATAAAAAAAGTTTGACATAGAAAAAGTTTCTCCCCATTTTTTCATTATAGCCTATCTGTTAGTGCTATACAACTAGCTATTCCGAACAATCATTAACGCTGACTCAGGCAGCTCTGTGTTAAACAAACTTCATAGTGGTCAGATGTCACAACAAATGAAAAATCACTTCAGTAGCTCAGGTAAATGTTGCGTCCCGTTTTAAACCGATCCTCGATGCACTATAACACTAAACCTAGCAATAATAAAGCAAATAAAATACTACGATCAGTCGTCTTAAACAGGACTCCCCTCCCTCGGCTCGCTGCGAATCACTGGAGAGACACAGGAAACGTACTTACTCAGGTCATGCTGCTAAGAACACACATGGCTTTTAAAATGTCCCCTCGGTTCTCCACCCGGTCCTCAGAAGCGAAAAACAGAACTGGGGTTGGCTGGACCTGCTGGATTCAGCTCTCTGTGATTGAACTAGGTTTCAGTGTTCTGGGATCCAGCTACACACCAGGAAGTAGCTGGTTAGCTTTAGCTAACAGCTAAACCAGAGCTGCACTCAATTACAATCAGCTTTATTGACAAACTACATAATTGTTAATACCATAACTGTTCTTTGTATTTATTGATCTAACTCAGGTTTCTTGACTTGTTTCTCTGTCTTACAAACTTAGTTATGATAAATAGTGTTTGAAAAAGGAATTAATGTAATTCTTAGTTAATATTAGTTCATTGAAAAATAACAAAATGACCAGTGAGGCATTTAAAATATATTTTCTACATTTTGTGATAGTTATTGATAATTACTGATATTGATCTATATTGACTATTCCCTTTTATCTATATGCTCTTTTTCTATATGGTCCTAGCTTTAAACTACTATTAGTCTTACCCAGTTTCTGTTTTTAAAGGCGCGTCTTTTTTAACCTTTTTTTTGTCTTAATACGTTTTGTCATAATTCAGGTTGTGGTGTTTTTTTTTCTTTCCTTTCAGGTTAAAATGGATTTCTTAATAAAAATCTCTATTCACAGAAATGGCTTGGCCTCTTGCACAGGTTTCTGTTACATGTGTTTGTGAATAAAGTCTTTTTTTAATCTGTTTCATCCTATTTGCTCTTAGGAAAGCTATGACAACCCTCACAAACCTCTGCCGTCTCCTGTGGTGCACATTAGGGGACTGGTGGATGGTGTGATGGAGTCTGACCTGGTGGAGGCGCTACAGGAGTTTGGAACAATCAGGTAATAGCTGCTGATGTTCCTACAACCACACAAGTTTTCTTGCTTCCAGGTTTAAAGGAAACTTATGACTATATTTCCACTATTTAAAATAGGTCTATGAGTTTTAGACAACATGTTCCTGAAGTTGTTTGCTGGAACTAACTTGTAGGAAACAATAATTACCAACCTCTATTACCCACTGTTTCTTGCAGATTGTGCTTTTTCTGCTGCTCATTACATATTACATGAACTGCTGCTAACTTTGTCACACCCGAGTTATTGAAGAAATAACTTTAAAGACTATCTCATCCCAAAATCAACCTTTTTTTGTTGTTGATAAACTGTATAATTAAGTCTATAATAACACTATCTACATGTCCAGTCATTATTTTATGTATTTTAGTATATTTTAGTGAAAATATTCATTTGTAACAAAAACTGTTAGTTTAACCAAGTGCTAACAGAAGCTAACATGAAAAGATTGTGATAAATGCTCGCAAGGAAGGAATTTACAAATGTTTTCTGCTGCAGTTTATGTTGGAAAATGATTTTCAGTTGTTCTGGACGACCTATTTTATTGTAGGACTTTACTTGGATGTTTTTGGACGTTAAAAGTCAGTTTTTGTTTAAGGTGGCATTTATGAGGTAACAAATAGTGAGTCGGTAGTTTGGCAAAAGGACTTTCTATGCCTACAGTTATGATTGGATGCTTAATAAGCATACGTAATTAAAATGACAAGAATCTTAGTTTTCCTATTATGTATAATAAGCACATATAAATAGAAGTGTTTAAAAAAAACCTGGCAGATTTGACCTGAAAGTATGCGTGCAGGATGTACGATTTCTATCTGCATGGTATAAAAGTCATGTTATTAAGAAAAGTAAAATCTGATGCAGATAACTTCCAATCTTACATTTTGATGTCAATATTGGCCAATATTATCAGACATCCCTAATCTGTTCTAATCTTAACAGGATGTTTGAAGCTTTCACACAGTGGCCAACAGGGTCATGAACGTTTACTCCTGTAGAGATTTTAAAAGCCTTCTTATCTCCTTTCAGCTATGTTGTCATGATGCCCAAGAAGCGGCAGGCGCTGGTGGAGTATGAGGATATGAACGGCTCCTGCAATGCTGTCACTTACGCAGCTGAAAACCAGGTTTATATTGCAGGCCACCCTGCCTTCATCAACTACTCCACCAGTCAGAAGATCTCTCGGCCGGGAGACTCGGACGATACCAGGAGCGTCAACAACGTGCTGTTGCTCACTATCTTGAACCCCATCTATCCCATCACCACGGTAACCTGTACACTCCTTCTTATCATACATGTGGTGGTGTGTGCCAAGTGGAAGCGTTACTGCACGCCTACACATTCAGTCACAAACATGTTGTCACATGTATTTCATAATTGACTCATAAGGAGTTTAAAAATGTTCATTCTGTTGTCCCAAAAACTACCGTATTTTCTGGACTGTAGACCACGACTTTTTTCTCATGTTTTGAACTCCATGTGACCTATGGGGTCATTGGCACCCGTCACAGAGAGAAACCGATATATGCCCAATGTGAGCTTGGTCCACTCCACCATACGTTTGTCCCGACCAGGATGGTATGAAAGAAATTTCTTTTGCCGCTTATCCATAAAGCTACACTTGCACTTAAACATCTTGTAAACAATTGCTGCAGCGCTGTTGTCTGTTCCACCTATGAATGGATCAGAACCACGCACTAGGGCGCAGATCGGGGAGGACCTGACATGAGAGAAAGGCCAACATATCATGTCTATTGTAGTAGTCTGTGTTAGTATGCCAGTCAACCGCTGAAAGACGATAAAATGTTCATTGTTCAACAGCGCCCAGACAGCAGGTGTAAAGTGGATGGTTAGTCGGCCTATTGTTGGTGTTAACGTTAGAAGCTAATGAGCAGATTGGCTAACAGGGCGACATCAGCATCAGTGAGCTTCCTTTTAAGATGCTCGCCCATTACAGTCATACTGCCATGGAAACCAGGTTCTACCTCACACAATTTGTGTTGCTCATGTTTCAATTTATAAAATGCTCCTAAACTTTCAATCTTGTAAAAATAGATTTAATGTAAAGCTCCTGTCTGTGTGGAACTGCAGTTCTTTACTAATAAGCCTGTGAATATTCTCATTCATCCAGGTCATGGTTATCTCAAGGAAATTTCAATCGAATGCAACTGGACTTTGTAATTTGTCTTGGAAGACGTTTCACCTCTTATCCAAGAGGCTTCATCAGTTCATGCTCGCCGCTGACCAGGCTGGGACTGGTCCAACTAACTGGTGTGGAGACTCAGCTATTTAACCTCTTGAACAAGAATCATTATGTCATTGGATCCTTTGTGCTCCATGTCTTAACGACGGTCGTTGGCGTGCCTCAACCCGAAACCTAACCTCCACCAATAGGCGGCACGACAAATTACCAAGTCCAGTTGCGTTTGATTGAAATTTCCTTGAGATTCTTTACTAATCTGTCTGACATTTCTTTTTATTCAGCACATGTTAAAAAACATCTGTCCACGTTAACAGTGCTCTCTTTAACCTTAAGGGGCCAAATTGTATGTTTTTGAGTGTTTTTTCTGAGAACTTGCTTCCTCAACATTTGTTTTGTCCTACAGGATGTCCTCTACACTATTTGTAACAACTGTGGGCCCGTACAGAGGATTGTGATCTTCAGAAAGAATGGTGTTCAGGCTATGGTTGAATATCCTTTACAAACAGTATTTATTTTTTATTATGCAATATTGCTTAAACTTTCCACAGCTGGATACCACACTGTGTCTTATCTGAAGCTCTCTTTAGGCCTTAACTTAAATGTGCCACGTTTGATTCTGTCCAGAGTGCCCAGAGGGCTAAAGCTTCTTTAAACGGAGCAGACATCTATTCTGGCTGCTGCACTCTGAAAATTGAGTATGCAAAGGTATGTATATGTAGTGGTGAACTGATAAATAACCAGCACTGTCTCAAACACTAGTTATAATTATTATTATATCTTCCACTGAAACAGCCTGCCCGCCTTAATGTCTTCAAGAATGACCTGGACACATGGGACTACACCAACCCCAACCTCAGTGGCCAAGGTAACGGGTGTTCCCCAACAATCCTCCTCCAGTATTCTCTTCCTCCTCTTCTCTTATATCACTACATGGGATGGTTGGGGTCCTCTGCCTCGGGGGGGTACTGCCTCTGGTCACATTGCAGTCCAACTCGGTACTCAAAGGCAGTACTCCTGCGATGCTTTCGGTCTCACCACACAGCAGGTGCAAAGTAAGGGCATGAGGAGCTGCCTTGAGGGCAGCGTGCATTACATGATCATGCATGTGGAAAGTACGGAGCACCCATTGTAGCAGTAGAAGATGCACTACACTTCACTAAGGACCACAGTCCCTGTAGAGCATGTCACAGCTGCACAAACTCACATCCCTACTTACTTAAACCCAGGTAACTTGATGCAGAGGCTAGGGCTGGGCGGTATGGCAACATGTTCATATCACAGTATTTAAAAAAAAAACATATCAGTATTATGGTATTTGATCGTATTATTATTTTTTTCCATACAGGACCTTTCATACCCACATTATCTTATAATAAAAGAATTAATACCTTAGCTTGGCTTTAAATAACCCATTTTACTGTCACATGGACTGCATCATGTTGTTTTTTTCCAGACACAGGTAAATGCTATGGAAAAAATTAAATTGATTATAGTTAAAATATAGTACAGATTATGGATGCTCTAAGGCAAAAATGAACTTGTTTTTTAACCTTGCGTTGACGCAAGCAGCAGGTTACATCTTGTACTTGCTTTGCATGTAGTGCTAGATAATTCCACCAGGGGGCAGAGAACAGAACTCAGACTGCATAGCGCTGAAGAAGCCGAAAAAACAAACATGGCGACCATAGGAGATTATTAGTTGGTTAATACTCAGATAACAGAAAAAAATATGGCAGCGGTATCAGATGGTATGTAAAACATATTTATCGCTAGTTTTTATTTCTTTCCTACTGGTTTTACTGCCGTTCACCTCATGTAGCTTCAGACGGTCAAATAGTGCTCTACACTCCCCCGTACTGGTTACTCACAATAGTGCTTGTAGGAGATGTGCTGTCCGGTTAAAGTTGGACCTTTTTAAAACTTGTAAACTACAGATGTGACTTCCTCTTGGTCAGCATTGTGTACTTCACTCTGACAGCTCCTGCTAACAGCCGTACTTGGATCAAAACTTTACTTTTCATGCTGTGGTGAAAAGCATGTAGCAGTGAAATCTGTCCCCGCTGTAACACTTCCTTACATCAAACGTTCCGCATGTCGTCTGAGCTATTCACCGGTATAGTAGTCTATTAAAAATTCATATAAGGAAAATAAACATTGGTTTTCTGTATGAACCGTAATACCGCACAGGCCTAGCAGAGGCAAACCTGTTACATTTCTTTCAAGCATAGTGGAGATTTTCTAAAAGGTGAAAGTAATCCTGTGAGACATCTCAACAGCCACATAAGCAAAGGCCTCATGAAATGATACTGGAGCTCTCAGATGCTTTTCCTTCATGATCTTGATTTGATATGATGTTGAAATAAAAACCAGATACTTTTCAATCAAAGAGCGCTAGGCCAGATTTGGCGTCAGTAACTAGACCAAGAATCCAACATCTGGCATTTCACGAAGCCTTTCAAAGTAAAACGTACAGTTTGGGCAAAGATAGAGAAGGAAGCCTTCTGTAGGAGATGGATAGTAAGGAAAATACTGCTGGTAAAATACACTTTAAATAATGCAGACCTCTATTCACAAAAATTCAAATAAGCTCCTATGTTAGATGTTTGTTTCTAGATCAGTTCTTGTTTAGGTTCTTTAAACAGGATTACTGAAACATAGTCTAGACCTGAAGAAATGGATATTTACATTTAAATGAGTTTTCATAGGATAGAAATTTCTAGAAACCAATGTTTCTTATTTGCAGCTTTGACTGAAACAGGAACACAGTGAGGTTGATTCCAAGGTTTCTTATTGTGTCTGTTTGTGTGCTTCCTAACGACCCAGAGGTACTCCTTGTGTCCTTACTCTCTAACCTCAGACACGACCTTTACAGTTCCAACATATCAGCACCTACAGATGTGCTCTGTGACACACATGGGGCAGTGGGACATCAGATACTGGAACACAACCTCAACTCAGTACTTCCTTAATCCAACCTCATCATCATCCACATCGCCACCAGCTGACCTGGGACTCATGTCATGTCATGTGTTTTGGTGGCGGACAGTAGCCACCTGTTCACTTTAGAGGGACAGAAACACTCTCAAGGTCACCAAACAAACACCTCGCATATCCACCATAGTCCGACGCTGATAGATTGATACGCACCTTGGGCAGCTGCTTTACTGGCACAGCACATTTCATCTACAGAACCCTGAGGAGTCAACACTTTGACACAACACATTGGTGATGGGGGCAGGAGTCACACTCGTGGATTTTCTTTTTTACTGCCAAAACATGCGCACAGGGAGCAACAGAGGATTCAGACACACTCAGTCCGTCCAGGGAACAGATGTCCACACATACCGGGGCAGTTTAACAAAAAAAGAGCCTGTTCTCTCAAATGACATTACACCTCGTCTCTACCTTCCTCCGCTGAACACATGAGCGCACATCAAGCTGATCATCCAAGGCAACATGCAGCCGAAGCGCCACGACAGCACATCTTCACGCAGATATTCCAGATGAATTATTATCAAGCACTAAATGCTTTTCACTTTGCAAGAGGTGACAGCTTTCAAAGCAGATAAATAAAGCATCATGCAAGTACCCATTCTTACATGAGAAGAAATACCCACAGGGGGGCCTACGAAGACACAACATCAGACACCTGTCAAGCATACAAGCACTGAGGCAAACAGATTCCTAATCCTTTTCCAAAGCTTTCTACAGTTGTGGACTCTGGGTGCTCTGTTTTCTCCTGTACCTTACTCCCTTTCCCCCTCCTCTCTGTGCTGTTCTTGTGTTGTTTCTGCGTTTAGTTTTTCTTTTTGCACTGGCCCATAGTGATGCCTCTAATGCCTCCCGTGTGATGCAGGTTTGGCTCAGTGTGTCTGTGGACTGACAGCCTACTCTCAAATGGTGCATTTGCCCTGCTTTGTGATCAGAGCACGGTAAGATGGAAAAGAGCCTCTAATGGTAACTTTAAATACACAGCGCCACCGGTTGTACAGTCAACACTGGACCCGTGGATGCACTTTTTGGTCTGGAGCTGGGATGCAAGGAAGGAAAGAAGCAACAAAAGACTGAGGAGGAAGATAGAGTTGTGGCTGGAGTCAGAGGTTGGAGGGTAGCATCCTTGCTGAAGACTGCCCCCTACCTGCCCACTGTGTCCTATGCTCCCTATGTGGTGCTGTAAGTACCGAATGAATGATCTAATGGCTCAATATTTATAATGTCCTACATGAATATGCTTCTGACTCTAGTGTATATTTGTTGATATCTTGTATTCATGAACCTGTTTTGTCCATCTGTTATTTATCATGATGTTCTTTGTATAAAAGGCAGTGAGACATTTATCTCTGACAGGTCAATCACTTTCTTTTAGCTTTTCAATCTTTTTTGCATTGAATTCAGTCCTGGAACCTACCTACACCTTATTAGCTGCTGAGTCATTCAAACAGCTCATAGTGTTTGCTATATCTGCTGAAGCAGAGCTTTGTTTTCCTGTGAGTTTCCACTTCATGTCCTAACTAGTAAAGGGTCTGTTCTTTTCAGGCATTTTCATCTTTATAAGTTACAATATTGGGGACAAAACCAATTTATGTCTGTAAGCAAATCCAAAAAAACTCAAAAAAGTATTATTTCAAGTGTTTATTTTTGTTATGACTATAGCTCTCCTCAATAGAATAAGCCACAGAAACTGGCTATTCAGAGAGCTTTATTAAATCATATTAATGGGGAGCATTTAGTGGAGGAGAAAATGTGGTTAACAGGCACCAGGGATAATTTCATCCTTAAGAATCAAAGCCTACGGAAGAGGTTTGGGTACAGCAGCTGGAGTCATGGATCAACAACCACACTCAGGTGTAAGCAGAACATGGGCTAGTTACTTCTGAACAAGACTGAACAGCAGAAGGTTCTTACCTGGGCTGAGGAGGAAAATAACTGGATCAATGCTCAGTGGTTCAAAATTTCCCTTTTAAAATGAAAATACATTGTAAAATTTATTTGTGGAAAATAAAGGAGTCTGGAGAAAGAAGGCAGAGGTCCAGAATGCGAGCTGACTGAAGTCCAGCGGGAAGTTTCCACAGTCAGTGATGAGCTGGAGTTCCATGTCATCGGCTGCTGTTGGTCCACTATTAAGTCCAGTCTACCAGGAAAGGTTTCCGACAACCTTTACTGTTTGATATCATTTTACACAAGAACATGGTACCAGCCCAGTCTGCCAAAATATCTATCTGCCATAATCACGAAGTGTGACTAACTGGGCAGAACACTGCCCTGACCTAAACTCCCCAGATAAGCTACGGACAGGTGGAAGATGAGAGACCAGAACCAAGAATGAAGATTAGCTCGAGGTCTAAAAGAAATCACGCTGGGCTTCCTCAACACCTCATCAGAACCTTTATACCATGCTGCATTGGTCCATCAGTTCATACAGGAGGAGTCCTGACTACGTACTGAGTGCATATATGGACACACTTCTCAGTGGGTCCAAATTTCTACATCACAACTTCTGTCTGTGTTGGTGTATCTTGGTAGCACAGTTCAGACCCACATTGACCTTCAGAACTCTCTCATTCCTAAATGATAAAGATTCAACAAGGTATCTGACAGAGCTCCCTAGTAACTAGTTACATTTACTTGAGTAACTCTTTGGATGAAATTTACTTTTAAGAGTACTTTTATTGCACTGTACTTTTTACTTTTACTTAACATTATTTTAAAGTATCACTATTATAACTTTTGTAAAAATTTCTTGATGCTCTCCCCAATGTGAGTAAATTATCGGAATAGAAACCAAGCATGTTTTACCACAAAACACACCAGACACACCTACAGGTGATCAAAGCCACCTGTTTCCACACAAGCTTTGGTTTTCTATGTAATTGTCTGTCGAGATTATTGCTGCTTTTCAAGGGATAGTCTACACCTTGGACAGGTCACCAGTCCATCACAGGGCCACAAACATATTAAAAATACAAATCAAATGCACTCACCAATGTGGATCTTCTCCACATTGGTGAAAAATACACCACTGTCGCTTTCGGTAGCTAACCTAATAAGTTTAGTACTTCAGTTGGCTAAATTATAACTTTCCCTCACTCAAGGACACTTATCCAATCAGAGGACACGTACTTGCCAACTTCAGCATAACGCCTTCCGGATAGCCTTGGTCTTACAGACTCAAGAGCTGATTGGCTGTCACAACTGCGTTCACACCGCATGCTTTGTTGTCGTCAAACGCTCACAAAGGGGCTAGTTTGATGCTGATACATTCTTGAGGTTGACTCTTGCAAAGCGCATGGGCAGGCCTTTCTCTGTCGTATGTTTTAAACAATGGTGGATCATGGCTTGGCTAGACGTCGTCGGGTGACGTCACTACAGTGAAAAGCTCTGATTGGTTAACGCTCAGGGGACGGCGCTGAACGTTCAGCTAGCTTAACTTCTGCATTGCTAGTTGTTGCTGCTGTGAAGCTTGGAAAGCACAGAAATTGCTTCAACAATAACAAAAAGAGACAGCTTTTTTTAATCCCAAAACATATATTTAAATTTTTTGGGAACAAAAACAGAATGTCACAGTTAACTTAACCCGCCCACAGTTACAGGTGTGGGCGAGTGAAAGCCGTGAGAATACAACATAAACATGATGTACGTCTCTCTGGGATTATGGTTCACACACAGGGCCGCAGTAACAGAATGTTTTCTGTATTTTACCGGTTCTTTAAACAAGAGCGCATCTGACCACACTGACACAGGTGGCGGATAAATATTCTTTGTGTGCACGCTGCTCAAAGGGCATGTGTGTGTGCATCAATGAATGGAGTGCAGCACATCTCCTCTTTGCTTCGCGCTCCGGCGCCACGCAAAGAGGAGATGAACACAGTGCAACCCGGCGCCCCTGAATGCTGGAGCCCGCCCGGACAGAAAGCGCTCAAGTCGGGAGAAATTTGAGCGGCGCCTCACACCAGGGCTGATCTTCGAAAAAAGCACAACCGACCTGTGTATATATATTTTTTTGCTCCTCACGGTGCTCCGTAATGCGCGCATTGTGCTGCAGCGGGGAACAGCGAGCTGGTTGTTGCACCTTTGTCCGGGAGCGCGGCGCAGTTTGGTAACGTCGGGCCGGCAGTAACTAATTACCAGCACAAAATCAATGGCAGTACCAAAGTCCTGCGGTACAGGAGGATGGATTGTCCCGTGTAGGGCGTACCGAACGGTCCGGTACTTTACCCTGTCCCGTTGCATCCGGGACAGGGTAAAGTAACCTAGTGGATATAATATTAAATATATATAGAATATTAAAAAAATGTTCACACCTCTGGTCTCTAACATTTCTCAGAGATTGCAATCAATATTGACATTATGTCAATATCACTGCATATGTGGGCTTGCTTTCTTTTTTGCCTTGCAAAGTAAAGGTTCTCTGTTGGATTGGGATCTAGAACCTGTGGAGGGTTGTCACTGGATTACAGAGAACTCAAAATATGTTTAAAGAAGCAAATTTGAGATGATGTGCTTTTGGAAATGGTTGCAGTGAAACGAAATTGTTTCAAATTATGTAACAGGTGGTTAACCCTGTTGTCATATTGATAGGCTTAGGTGTTTTAATGATGCTCAGCTGGTACCCTTAAAATATTCCCTACCACTACCAGCCTGATGCATTTATGCTAGCCAGGATTGATCCATACCTTTCATGTAGCATAGACCTCCTGCTGGTCCCACCATCTGAATGTGTCCCATCGACCAGGCAACGGTGTTCCACCCCTTTATTGTCCAGTATTGGTGAGTGTGCCAGTTGTAGACTCAGTTTCCCATTGTCAGCAGATGGTGGTGGCACCCACAGTAGTCTTCTGCTGCTGTAGCCTAAGTGCTTCACTTAGAAAGGTTGTTCATTCAGAGATTGTATTCTGCTGTGTTTCTGTCCTTTCATATTGGTGATGTGTGATCAGAGCAGCACTATTAGACGTACTGTCAAAGACCAAATTGTCCTCACAACATCTTAGTCCCTGATGCCCCTTTTCCACTAGGGCCAGTAGGGTACGGAACGGGTCGCTTTGGAACGGTTCTGGTGTGTTTACATTACCCCCGTCTGGTCCAAGCCGACCCCTTTTTTACTACCTCTGCCTTGGTCCGCAGCGACCCAACACCCCAACCTATGGACTGAATTGTCCAGTAATGTGATATCCCTCTCACTCCTACCTAGCAGTGGTAGCTGCTCATTGGCCTGGTGTTGTTTCAGAATGTAATAACAGTAAAAGCACAAAAATCAGAAATGTTTTCCATAAAATTGGAAATATTCAGAGAGAATGTTAAGAATGTTTGGTGAATGAAAGGTGTAAGAGAATGATCACTGTGTAAGAAATGTGAGGTTAGTGTGACTTCTTTTTGCTGAAGTTTTGTTAAACTAAGCCAGTGTTTGCAATTATTTTCAGACATGCGCCCCCCATTTTTAGATTAAACTGTATTATTCAAAGCTTTTTTAAACTGTGAACAGTGGTTGCTTGTCAGCTTCATCAGCTTATTACTTTTCAAAAAGGGAGGCTACATAACACCTTCTATGTCACCTGCACTGTATTTGTTTTCAACTCTAGAGCCCTATGAAATAAATTTAATTATTTTAGAAATGCTTTATTTCAAAATTTCTAATTTTTCCATTTGGATTTTTCTGAATTCCATCCATATTTATTAAACCAAGAAGTTTGCAATTATGGTGACTGAAAACTATTTACCAAATAAATAACCAAAGAGATCCGCATTTACTGTTATTCACAACTATTTTCACAAATTTAACAGTGCTGTGGTTTAAGCATTTCCAAAGAAAACGAAGAATCTCATAATTTTCATATAAAAGCAAATCTCTTGCCAACAAATGAAATCTGATAAAGAGACCTAGAAACACTAAATATTATTACTTCATATGCTGCAACGCTTTGTTTGCGTTTTCTCCCTGAATGGACCGAGCTCGTTTTTCCTTGTTTCTGATGTGGCCCTTCACTATCAGTGACCGTCACCGTGAGCTGAGAGAAGTCAAAAAAGGGTAGTTCTCCCAAATCATAAACATCTCTGACCCTCACGCTAAGCTTCAACTTGTTGGGTTTTTTTCCTTCGGGGAGCGTCCGTTTTTTTTCTTTTTTTGCTGTCAGGTTGAGTCTACCTGCATGGAGAGGAGGGCTGTAAACCCTGCTAAAAACAGACAGCCTTACAGGAGTGGCAGCTGGCAGATCACTACAGGAACAACGTTTGATTGTGTATTCCATTTTGTTTGTTTAACTCCATGATTCCATCTCCCCATTCCCCACACTGTGGATTTCTGCTCCGTCTGTAATCTCTGTATAGACTTCTGCAGGGCTGAACAGGCAGCCCGTTGATGACTGAGTAGGCTACTGCTGCCACCTAGTGACTGCAGGCTAGATCACCGTTCAAGCATGAATGAAAGCCTCGGCTACCAGGGGCATTGGGGGTGAGGGTGGGTGCTTTGGCCCCTCCATGGCCACCCCTCCCCACTATTTGAGAAGTACTAAACTAAGCCACAGTAACGCCCATGTCCTCATCCACTACCATTCTTCTGAGATGGTAATGGAAACAAAACCTAGCTGTTCTAATCCGTACCGTACCTGTCTAAAGAGAGACTTGTGGAAAAGGGGTATAAATGCGCTGAAGATGCTGTGATGTGATTGCCTGAATTGCTATTTGTATTGAAAAGTAATTTAACAAGTATACATGATAGGGTAGGTTAAAGTTTATTTCAAACATGATTTAAATACATTCACAATATAAAGAGGTCATACCTGCTCATGTTCTTTTGTCTAGTTTCAGTACTGTAAGGTTAGCAGGTAGCAGAGCTGACCGACTGCTCTGGTTTACAGACCCTCTAACTCGACTCTTCACGTTTCGATCAACCTGTTATGTTACATATTTTTCCAAAGGGGCTCAAGTCCCAAGTTTTACTACTTTTGATCAAACAAAATATACATGGATGAAAATTGTGACCCGTGTCTGGCTCACTTCCAAATCACATGACTGAAGTTTACGTCCCTCTGCTTTAAAGGCAAAAGATCCCGGTAGATTTTAGGTTTTCTTTTTGTTTAACCATGTTAACCCAACTGATTGTCAGAATGTAATGCTTCATGTTTTCTCTCCTCGTGTCTAATCGTGGTTGTAAAAGCAGATCTGTTAGTTTCTAATAAATGGCATTGAGCCACATGATCTCTATCTGATCTGTTACCTTCACATGTCTGCGGTGAAATGACCTGCCGGTGTGTTCGTTGTTACCAGTGAAATACGTTTTATTTATTTGGATTTGACATGTGTATGTGTACTTGTACAGATGCAGATGGTGAAGGCAATTGGAACATATCACAAGGTGTGTTTGTGTTTATCTCAGGATGATTGATTAAGGTCTTCGTTTAATAAATGCTACGGCCGCTTAGAAATACAAATCTCCATTATGTTCAGACTAGATGAGCAGATGAAGCCTGCAAAGCTGTTAAACCCGTTATTAAAAAGGCCAGGTTTCTCTGTTGCATGCACTTCACAAAGTTGTCTCATAGCATGCGGTAGAGCAGGTGAAGCATCTGTGCTGCGTGCAGCGCAACTTGTTTAATGGGGACATTTTGACCATTTTCAGATCCTAATGCCAATCCCAACAAGCGCCAGAGGCAGCCCGCTCTTCTGGGAGACCACCCACCTGATTATGGTAGACATCACTCTGACAGATTGCTCTGAAGTGTAGAAGAACGGGTCCCTCTGTAAAACCTCACCTTTACCTCTTTCATTTGTAATACAGGAGGTCCACAGGGAGGCTATCATAGCTATAACGATGACACGTACGGTCCGCCTCCTCCCCACCGCATGGGGATGGGAATGGGAGGTCGGGGTCGTGGCAGCCAGCGGTACGGCACGGGATACGGTCCGCCTCCTCCCGAGTACGGCCCTCATGCTGACTCCCCGGTTCTTATGGTGTACGGCCTGGAGCCCTCCAAGATCAATGCTGACAGAGTTTTTAACATCTTTTGTCTATATGGCAACATAGAGAGGGTGAGTTTTTGGAATGTTGACGAAATTTCATCACATCCTTACAGTATCATGGCAGAATTTCAGCATAATGGCACTGTCCCAACCCCATACTGCAGCTTACGGTCCTCTATGAAGTGCACTTGGCAGAAGTGCATACAAGCGTTCAAATGTGTAGTAAAATAGTGTGCAAAAAAAAAAGAGCATATTGTAGTCTCCGTTTTTAAAGTCCGTGATCATCAATTTGGGCGTTACAGTTGACTTGGATCTAAAACTCAACAATTGGATCCAAAGCGTGTCAAATCTTTTTCAACTTCAACTTTTTCAGCTAAAAAAACGGTTAAGGATGTGGTAACAAAGAAAGCTTGTGAAACGTTGATTCATGCTTTTATTACTACAATGCTCGACTATTGTAATGCCTGATTATACAAACATTCCAAACCAGGTTAAAAGTTTTCTATGTAAGGAATCCCAGCAGATTGCATCGAGTCAGTGACATGAAGTTTTGCCCAGATCATGCAGACTCCAACCACAGCTATTCCTCAGCAATCCCTCACACTGAGCAAGTATGTAGCGACAGTGGAGAGGAAAAACTCCCGTTTAAAAGGAAGAAACCTCCAGCAGAACCAGAACCTGGCTCAGTACAAGCGGTCATCTGCCACGACCGTCTGAGGGTTTGAGAAGACAGAGAAGAGACACAGAAAGAACAAAGGAACTGATGTAAGAGTACTTTATATATGTTAAAGAAAGTAAAAAGTTGACAATAGGACATGGAAGATGCTCGATCACTGGGAGCATCACCCGTATCAATGCTCCCCATCCGGGGTGTTGTAACTGAGCACGATGGGGGAACTTCTGTCAATAAAAAGGTTTTAAGCCTAGTCTTAAAAACAGACAGAGTATCTGCCTCATAGACTAAAATTGGAGCTGGTTTCACAGGAGAGGAGCCTGATAACTAAAAGATCTGCCTCCCATTCTACTTTTAGAAATCCTAGGAACTACCAGTAGACCTGCATTCTGAGAACAAAGTGCTCTGTTAGGAACACATGGAAAAATCAGATCTCTGATGTACGATGGAGCTGATTATTAAGGGCTTTATAAGTAAGGAGGAGGATCTTAAACTCTATTCTGGATTTAACAGGGAGCCAATGGAGAGAAGCTAAAACAGGATAAATATGATCTCTCTTTTAAGTATTCACCGGAACTCTTGCTGCAGCATTTTGGATCAACTGAAGGCTTTTGATTGCATTTTGTGAACTTCCTGATTATAAGGAATTACAGTAGTCCAGCCTTGAAGTAACAGATGCATGGACTAGTTTCTCTGCATCACTCCTGGACAGGATGTTTCTAATTTTAGCAATATTCCGGAGGTGAAAGAAAGAAATCGTAGAAACCAGTTTAATAGGGGATTAAAATGTCATATCTCGTTCAAAAATTGCACTGAGGTTCTTTACATTATTACCAGAGGCCAAATTAATGCCATCCAGATGAAGTGATTGATTTAGCAGTTTCCTTTTTAAAGGTTCTGGTCCAAAGACAACAACTTCTGAATTTAAAAGTAGAAAATTCAGATTCGTCCAGGTTTATGTCTTCCAGACATGCTTGTAATCTACCTAAATGATTGGTTTCATCAGGTTTTATGGATAAATATAATTGTGTATCATCAGCATAACTGTGGAAGTTCATTCCATGTCGTCTAATTATTTTACCAATTGGAAGCATATATATAGTAAAGAGAATCGGTCCAAGCACAGAACCCTGTGGTACTCCACAAGTAACCCTTGAGTGTGAAGAAGATTTATCATTGACATGAACAAACTGGAATCTGTTGGACAGATATGATTTAAACCAGCCTAGTGCTATTCCCTTAGAATTTATTTTATTTATGAGGAATCCCATAAAGTCATCACTACTGAGAGAAGGGGGAATATTTGGCTCAACAGAGCTATGACTCTGTGTAAGTTTGGCAAGTTTTTATAAAGAAGTAGACTATTCAGGTTAGAAAGGAATCATTTAAATGTGTAGAGCACCATTTTCTCTCCAGTTTCCTAGTATTCTGCTTTAAAGTACACAACTCTGCACTAAACCAGGGAGCCAATCTCCTATGGCTGATTACCTTCTTTTTTAAGGGGGCTACACTGTCTAGTGCCAAATGCAGTGAGGAAGTAATACTTTGAACCAGACCATCAATTTCTGAAGGGTTAGTGTTGGAACTACTGCTGCCCACTGTGATATTCTGAGACGGATAGGGTAGCAAGAATGGAACAGATTCTTTAAAACGTGTTACAGCATTGTCTGATAAAGTTCTATTGTAATGAAAGAAGGGGTATTACTTCATGCCACTCAATGCCGTATGTCAGTACAATTCTAAAGTGTGTTGACCAGAGTGTGTGCGTCCCTTCACTTTCTGAGTAAAGCCAATTGAGCATAAGAGAGTATTAAAGGCTGCGGTTAGGCTATCACTTTCAATGCCACATGAATATTGAAAGCCCCTACTCTAATTACCTGATCATTACTTAAAACTAAATCGGATGGAGAGCCCAAGTCACGCCCTTCTACTTCCGGTCCATGGGTCCCCTAATGCCAAAAAAAATGAATGAGAGTCAAGGGAAGTTATTTTCTGATCCCGTTTAAAATGCGCCGTGGAATCGAACATATGATGTCCGTGAATTTTAAAACTTATTTTGATGCAAAGAAAATACAGATTTTTGACTGGAGGCAAAAGCTACTTTAGGTTTTGTGTGAAAACATTTAGCGGACTACAACTGCAGAAGAAGTAGTAGAGCGAGGGTCATAGCCTCCAGGACGAAGAAAGGAGCATTAACGGAGAAAACCTCTGTCCATGTGGAATGTAGCAGCTATGTTGGGGTTAAAGCAGTCGGTGGAGTGAGAGCCAGCATGGAGGAGAAGCTCTACAAGCTCTAGGTGAGTGTTACGTGCTATAGCTAGTGCTAGCTCCTGTTAGCCAAGTGGCGTCATATATGCGACTTCTGATTTGTAGGCATTTTAAATGTGAATTATTACAATCAAATAAATACCAAATTACTGGACAAACACATTTGAAATGTACATCATTAGTTATTTAAATTGAAGGAAAACATATGTGTGATTCAGGACGTAAGACAAAGCGTACCAGAAAAGAACTTTTATCGCTCCATTGACTTCCATTAATTTTTTTTTTCATTTTGGGGACCCACGGGCCGACAGGAAGGGGAGGAGCCTTAGGTTACCCATAAATGATCTGAGATCTGGTCCAAGAATTGAGAATAAGGGCCTGGTGGGCGAGTGAGGGAAACTAAGGATTAGATGTTCAAAAGAGCTGTAGCTAATAATTGGTCATGGATGAATTTGTAAATCTGAACGAAACCTTAGACAGGCTACCTCAGTCTCAGTTTTTAAAACTCTTCCAAAGACCCACCTTTTTTTATGGATTTTTGGGGTCAGATACGGATATAAAACAGTAGCACAGGCCGATAAATTCAAATCCAAAGAAAAAGGAAAATTACCTGAAGCTTAAGCCCTGCCTTCTTTGTCCATTTTGATGCTCACATATTTCTACTTTGTCTGTGGTCTATGGAAATATGCACATTCTGTACATATTTCCAAATATTTAAACTAGAGGCCGTCCGATATAGTTTTTTTTAAAGGCCGCTAACAATTTTTTGAACATTTGGTCGCCGATGGCCAATATGCAAAGCCGATTATTAAGGCCGATATCCAAGGCAGATATATATGCTTTTTAGCCGCACATTAAATTAGACAAGTGAATACTCACTGTGTGCATTTATAAATTAAAAAGTCAGTAAAACTCTTTAAATACTTATTGAACTTCAGATATAGGACAATATAAAACCAAACTCAAATAGTAACCTGAGTGCAAATGTATTCAGAACAATAGAAGAAGAAAAAACAGATTTGATGTTCTTTAAGTAAACAAAATAAAATAAATTCAAACAGTAACTAGAATAATGGTGTAAATAGCTGGTTGAGGTAGAATCTAGAAAATCCCCACAAAGTAATGCCCACTACCACATGGTTGCCTATTGCCTATTCTGTCCCTCACAGTTGAATCGTACCTTTGATACAAATTACAGCTCTTTACATGCTTTGTAAGTGGGAAAACTTCACAAATCAGCAGTGTATCAAATACTTGTTTTCCCTACTGTATATATGACAGTATCTAACTGGATGTATTCAGAAGAGAGGTGGAAATGTTCCTCATGCTTCTTGTTCTGCTATAAAAACAAAATATGAAATCAAACATGTATAAATGTAATAAGAAACCAGCTAAATTAATTAGTTTTCAGGTTACTCTTTTTTTCCCCTCAGATTAATTGCTGTCATTTAGTCTGGGGAAAATGATGTTACTTTTGTAGTTTTTCTGTTTTTGCAAACTGCTGAATTTAACCCTCTTAACAAGGAAAAGGTTATGGGCAGCAACAGGTGGGAGAGGGGCAGGTATTTTTTTACCCTGTGCTCCATCCAGCTGGTCACACAGGCATTCTCTCCCTTTTCTTACCAAAATAACATTAAACTGTAGGAACATCTTGTTTGGAGGTTGTTGGGGTTTAGAACTGTAACAGCTGCTCTACTTTGATCCTGAGCATCGACCCCCTGACTTCTACCTCTTCCTCACATTATTCATCTACATTTACTAGCTACTAGGTTGTTTTCCAGTCCTTTACATATTGACTTCAGAAAATCATTTGAGTTTAATTTTTTTTACCACACCCCCCATCCCAATCTTCAGGTGAAATTCATGAAAAGTAAACCTGGAGCAGCGATGGTGGAGATGGGAGACTGTTACTCTGTGGACAGGGCCATCAGTCATCTCAACAACACCTTCCTGTTTGGACAGAAGCTCAATGTTTGGTAAGAGCAGCTGTTCAGACACATTTCCACTCCGAAGCATAGATTGTTTAAGCAAATTTGAAAACTTGATTTGGAGCAAAGAGCTGACAGTCCTGTCTCCCTGCAGCGTGTCCAAGCAGCAGGCCATCGTACCAGGGCAGAGCTATCAGTTAGAAGACAACACAAGCAGCTTCAAAGACTTCCATGGATCCCGGAACAACCGCTTCGCCTCCCCAGAGCAAGCAGCTAAAAACCGAATCCAGCACCCCAGCAACGTACTGCACTTCTTTAATGCCCAGCCGGAAATCACAGAGGACACTTTCTTCCAAGTAGGAAAAGCCTCCAGAGTTCTCTCTGCTGGATAAAGCCTAGTCTATACTTCTCTGTCGGCCAGTTTACACCCACTCACACGCGTATCCAAAGAGTTGCACCAATAGTGTAATGCCCCATTTCCACCAGGGCCGGTAGGGTACAGAATGGAACGGGTAGGTTGTGTTCCCATTACCATCTCAAAAGAACTGAAGTGGGCGACGACGTGGGTGATATGGCAAAAATAGAATATCACGATTTTTCAATGATCACGATTTTGATTTTATCACGACTTTTTTTTATTTTATTAACACCAACAAACCTTAAATTACACATTAAACAAGAAATAAATTCATTCAAATTAGGAATAACCAACACAGGGCTAAAATACTTATGTCTTTCTCACACCAGATAGGATAGAAATGCAAAGAAAGTTCTGAATGAAATAAATAAATGTATATATACAAACACTGTATATACAGTGTACATATTTATAAATAATTTTCAAATAACCTAACTAAAAATACATCTAAATTATAAACGTATTTAAATGTATTATATAAAATGTTAATCTTGACTTGTCTAACAAAACAGAAAGCAAACATGAACTTACTTTAAAAATATATATTAAGCAAATAGAATAAAATATCAACATTTTAAAATAAGACTAATATGCAGCTGCAAATATAGTGCAAGATGTATTGTGCAATATATAATTTGTGCTATAATAATGCTAACAGAAGGGCCAACTCGTCACAGCTGCAATTCTACAACAAGGCGGAATTACGGCAAGCAATCCTTTGATATAGTATTAAGGTACTTAGAGTGTGGCTAAAAAGGTCCCCAAAAGTTGTGGGGAATTTCATGCCAGTTCTACTTTAAGTAATATAAAATGTAGTGTAAAAACACAACGGTATAAAAAGTGCTGCTGCTACCTAAGATAATGAAGGTAGACTGTTGTGTACGCAGTTCTAATTGTTCTTCCATCCACCCAAACATATTGTTAATATTCCCTCCAACTCTGTTTATTCAGTGTACATGCGTGTTATGGGGGTGTTTGGGGAAAAAAAAGACAGCTGGACAACTGGTAGTGCGGATGATTTGCTGTCTGTGCCGTAGGGCCTTAGTTTTATTATCGTTTTTTCTAGCGTTTGCTGAATTAAGAAGAAGACCTAAGAAGAAGAAGCACTAGCCAGCTCTGCTGCTGCTGCCGCTGCTGATGGGCCTAATAGCTTTAGCTGCCAGCAGCCTCTCACTGTGTTGTTAGTGATGCTTTCTCTTCAAATGATTAAACAAGTTTAAGTTGTTGCGATCACTTGCCTTGACGCTCTTCGTGCAAACTTAGCAAATAATGGTTGTTTGCTCTTTGTCATCTGGTAAAAAATCAAACCAGTTCCATTCAATGGACAAGGACTTTCTCTTCGGAACGAAACCCTCATTTACGCTCTGTCGCGGCAACGCCATGCTTGTTTACAGGTTGTACAGACGCAAAGGGGGAGGAAGGGAGGGGTAATTTTCTTAAAGCATGGAGAGAACGGCGGCTTTTCTTCGCACACGGGGAGAAATAAAGCAGCAGAACTGGGAATCAGGATGAAACGATCTCTCAAAAATGACAGATCGTCAGAAGTGTAGATAGTCATATCGCACGTCTCTACGAGGACTTGGGCGGGTTTAGCTTAACAACAGCTCCAGCAAAAGGCATCTCTCTTCGGTTGTTGAAGATTTAATTTTTGGAAAACAGATGTTAATCTAGCCATCTTGTTTTACAAGGATTGTTTTGCAGTTTGTTTTTAGATGGACATTAAATTTAAGTCAGCTCCAGGACGATTGCAATGGTAAATGGACTGAACTTATATAGGGCTTTTCTAGTCTTACTGACCACTCAAAGCGCTTTACATTGAAGCCACATTCACCCATTCACACTCCCATTCATACACCGACACCCAACATTCATACACCGACACCCAAAAAAATCAGGTAGGACAATGTAGAATTTGGGGGTTAAGTGCACATCGACATGTGACTGGAGGAAGCTGGAATCGAACCTAGAACCCTCCGATTGCAAGCCAACTACTCTACCACTGAGCCACAGTCGCCCCAATAAAATATGGAAATATGTTTTATCACATCAAATTTCTCCTTACGAAAAAAAAAATCAGGTAGGAAATTTCTTTTATTAAAATCAGATTTGTTGTAAAAGAAAATCAGAGATTACATTTTGAGGCCATATCGCCCAGCCCTACCTGCTAGTGTTTCTGTAAATATTCACCCTCTATTCTGAACCTTTAATCCTGTAAAATAAGAGGTTTGGTCCTTGTTTAATAATGTTAGCCAGGGGAATCATATTTTGACACGCAAATAAATAGAGGAAATACTGCATTAAAATATCTCAAATTAAAAGTACTGCTCTGCCATTAAAATTGTGTTTTTGGTTTCATTTCTTGAAATACAAAAACTAAAACCAACCTAAAGCCATTTAAAAATAAAATCTAAATAACTTTTTTTTTTTTTTATCTAGAAAAATTATTTTTTTCTGAATCCAGGAAGAATATCTGAACCTGAACCTACTGTGCAAAACACTTTAAGCACTGCAGTAGCAGGACGTGAACCTGGACCTTCCAAACGGGAGTCATCATCACTAATCATTCAGCCAACATGACGACATGATGAAATGCATGGATTTAATATTATGTATACTGACAACATCCCCACGTTGTTTAAGACTTATATAATTCACGACTCACACAGATTTCTGTATAATTTTAGGCTGCTTACAGTAAACTGCAGTGTTCTGCTTATTAGAAACCTTAAACTATAGCTTACTCTGAGACAAATAAACAACTCCTGACCAATCAGCTGCTACCGCTGCTGGGTAGGCAGGCGTGAGAGGGATATCATGTTAGCAGACCAATCAGTCCATAGGTGGGCGTTTCGGGTCGCTTCAGCATGCTTAGAACCAAGGCAGAGGTAGTCCCAAAAAAAGGGTCGGCTCATAAAGAACGCAGATAATAGAAATGCATCCCATTCCTTACCGGACTGGCACTAGTGGAAATGGAGCAATACTGGGGCCAGAACCGTTCCAATGTACACGTTGAGGTTAACGGATACCATGAATGATTCTTGAAATGGGGAAACTCTTCAATAATTTTGTAGAACATTTTTATTTTCACTTGAAATTCTAGCTTTGTGGTCATTTTTAGTAATTAATTTTTTATGTGCTTCACCATGATGTGTTCCAGTAGGCAGAGAATAAAAATAAATCCTAGTCTTCCAGTTCATTGCTGAACGCTCATATCCAGTTTTATTGAAGACGTTCTTGGATCTGCTCCATATTCGCTGTTAGATATCTTCTGCACTCAGTGTTGTAAACGGCCGTTCTTTTGGCTGATGTAAAGTTAGTGGTGTACCCACCGATCACAGGAGTGCTCTCTCCGTGACCTCCATCACCCTCTGCTGGTCTGCATCGCAGCATGATGGCGCTGTGCGTCTCTGCTGACAGATGGAGGGAGAAGTGTAAACTAGACTTAGAGTCTAAAATGACGGCATCAGTAACTGAACCTGCTCTCTGTCTATCCAGATCTGTGAAGAACTGGGAATCAAGAGTCCTACAAGTATTAAGCTTTTTACTGGGAAGAGTGAGTATGGTTACCTTCTCATCATCTTGGTTATATTTCAGTATTTAATCAGTGAATATGCAGAATGCTTTCTGTTTGCTTCTAAATGTCAGCAGTGAATGTGGTGTGAAGCGCTTTGGTGTCCTTGAGACTAGATAAAGCGCTATACAAGTACAGGCCGGTCATGGCCGCTGGTCATTTCACCGACCCATCCTCTGCTCTAAGGAGGATTCCAGTAAACAAGTCCCTTACTTACTTTTTGTGTTAGAAGTGGTCTTCTTTATTTGACGTCATTTAGACGAGCTCATTCTCCCAATCAGAGATAAAACTGAAATGATTAAAAATTGTGCCAATGTTTTCACTCTGGAATTTTACGACAGTTTAGCTCCAAAATTCATGAAAATACTTTAGCGCAACAAAGATAATCTCATACTCCAAGGTTTAATTACATTGCTTTAAAATGTTTTGATGTTCCATGGAGTGGAATTCATTTTCTAGATCCACAGGTAGAGCCTCAGACTGAGCATCAGCAAACAAGATGATCCAGTCTGGTCTAAAGTTGATCCTGTTTTAGATTCAGCTTTTCTGTTTTAACTGTTTCATCCTCTGAATTCCTCATTTCCTCAAATAAAAAATTAGCCCACAGTTACTCCGAAATAGGAATCTGATTCAAAAGTAACTTACTTTACTGACTACTTTATTTTAAAAGTAACTAATTTAGATTAGGAGTTAGTTTATTAATTATTTTCAGTAGCTGTCAATAACACTTCCCACTGCATCAACATAAAAACAATAACCAGTTTTGCCAATACTCTCCTTATAGGAAGTGCATTTGAACAGAAATGCTGATGATATTTAACCTCGCATTGACACCAGCATCAAACTGGGTCTTGGGCACATACTACTGGAGAGTTCCACTAGGGGGCAGAGTACAGGACTCAGACCGGACAGAGTGCTGGATCTGTAGGGTGGAACCTAAACAAACATGGCGACCATAGAGGAGATGATCAGCTGATTAATGTTCAGATTAGGACCTAATCTTCAAAACCAGCCTGTAATTCTCTGATTTACTGCTACAGGTGAGCGCAGTTCTTCTGGCCTGCTGGAGTGGGAATCCATCAATGATGCCATGGAAGCTCTAGCAATGATGAACCATTACCAGATGAAAAACCCCAGTAGGTTAACCTTTCCTTACAAGAATGTCCAATTAGTTCTACTCTATGGAGACCTTTAATATTGTTTCCTTCTGTCTCCTAGGTGGGCCTTATCCTTACACACTGAAGCTGTGTTTCTCAACCACACACCCCTCCAACTGACACGCTTTCCTTCATTTTTATTGGTTGGCACACTTGATTGGTCCTGTTCTGTTGTGGCACTGTTGACTAAAACTAGGATTTATGTGCTTTTTATCCTAAATTATAACTTTTACAGTTTGTTTTTCATTTTCACTTTAACTGATGCTGTTTTTTTCAGTCAGTTCATTTTGTATATTCACAGTGCTAAAACTGAACCCCCCCCACATATCTGGTTTTTAATTAAAGTGATGTTTCCATAATGTAATGATTGCTGCTGTTTCCCATTATGAAATTAAAACTCAGATTTATTTGGCAGTCTCCCAGTCATACAACCAGCAGTAGTTAAGTGCAGTGACGAGTTATGGATGGGTAGCAAAGATGGCCAGAGGTAAAACTCAGACACTCCATTCATACATTTACACATGGATTTATAAATATAGGCAAAAATCTGGTCCAAATTTAAAGCGTCTATACAAAACTTGAACCACAAATAAATGTATCAGTATGTACAATTTCTTCCTCGTACATGCTCCAGCAATGCCGTGGTCAGTAGAAAGGACCCTGGCCTTTTCACCACGGTTACCTCTGTATGCCTGTAAATTCACATGAATAGGGAGTGTTTGGGTTGAAAAAGCAGATTTCCTGAGTGTTTTCCAGGTACAGCTTAATGCGTAATGAAATCATTCATGTTCACACGTCGCTATCTCCATCATAAACAGCCGCAGAGCGACAGATAACTGAAGGATGGATCCAGATGAGCAGAAGAAGAGTTCGTAAAGACTTGGAGCCAGAGGAAAGTGGAAGGTCCACCCAGGGAACCTTTTGGACATGTCCGTAGCAATCCATCCCTATTCATAATCAAGATTGGTACGACGAGTCTGTAACAGCTCCATCAGGGTAACCCCAGACGGTTCCTTCTCTGACTGGTTATAGTTATTAGTTGTTATTGACGCTGGCGGTAATGACACCCGGTTACGCCAATCGGAGGTCACTAAAATTAGTGTTGCTTCGGTGTGTAAGTTTGCTAAAAAGATGTCGGACTGTGTAATCTTTCCTGGATCCCTGCCCGATCAGACCAGTGATGACATGTTTAGCCGCATGATGTCATTTCATCGATGGTTGTCTGAGTAGTGTCCAGCAAACAACGTGGGCTACATTGATAATTGGAAAACTTTTTGGGGAAAACCTGGTCTGATCCAGAGAGACAGAATCCATCCCACTTTGGATGGAGCAGCTCTTCTTTCTAAGAATCTGGATAAATTTATTAGTCCTTCAAAACACTGACAAACCAGGGTCCAGACCAGGAATCAGAGTCGTAGTTTAACCCACCTCTCTGCAGCTTCTGTACTGTTACCCACTGAATACCCCATTGAGACAGTGTCTTGCCCAAGACCAAAATCAAATAGACTAAAAGTTAACCTGACAAAAGCAAACTATAAAAATCTCATTATAATAAATACGACTCGGACCAAACAAGAAAAGTTGTAAAGAGTAATTAGATGTGGTTTACTAAACATAAGATTCCTCTCCTCAAATACTTTATTAGTAAATGACTTGATATGTTATTATAATAAAATTGATCTTTATTGCCTATCAGAAACCTGGCTGCAGCAGGAATGTAATTGCAATTATAAATGAGTCAACTCCTACCAATTATCAAAATTTTCACATTCCTAGAAGTACTGGGCGACGAAGAGGAGTTACAACCATTCATTCAGATTTGCAAATTCCCCCTAGACCAGTTATTAACTACAGCTCTTTTGAACATCTAATCCTTAGTTTTCCCCATCCAAACTGCAAAACATTAAAACCACTTTTGTTTGTGGTTTTGTATCGTCCATCAGGCCCTTACTCTCAATTCTTGGACCAGATCTCAGATTTTTTATCTGATTTAGTTTTAAAAACTGATCAGGTAATTATAGTGGGGGGTTTTAATATTCACATGGACACTGAAAGGGAAATCTTAACGGCAGCCTTTAATTACATCTTAGACTCAATTGGTTTTACTCAGAAAGTGAAGGGACCCACACACTCTGGTCAACACACTTTAGACATTTTACTGACATACGGCATTGAGTGTGATGAACTAATAGTCCTCCCACATAACCCAGTCCTATCTGACCATTTTTTGATAACCTTTGAATTTACTTTACCCAACGTTCCAAAATCTGAAAGAAAATTTAATTTCAGTAGAACTTTATCAGACAATGCTGTAACACGTTTTAAAGAATCTGTTCCATTCTTGCTTCCCTATCCGTCTCAGAATATCACAGTGGATGGCAGTAATTCCAACAATAACCCTTCAGAAATTGATGGTCTGGTTCAAAGTATTACTTCCTCACTGCATTTGGCACTAGACAGTGTAGCCCCCTTATAAAAGAAGGTAATCAGCCATAGGAGATTGGCTCCCTGGTTTAGTGCAGAGTTGCCTACTTTAAACCAGAATTCTAGGAAACTGGAGAGAAAATGGCGCTCTACACACTTAAATGATTCTTTTCTAACCTGGAAAAATAATCTACTACTTTATAAAAACGACCTTCAACAAGCTAGAACAGCATATTTCTCATCATTAATAGAGGTATATTAAAACAATCCTAGGTTTCTTTTTAGTACAGTTGCCAAACTTGCACAGAGTCATAGCTCTGTTGAGCCAAATATTCCCCCTTCTCTCAGTAGTGATGACTTTATGGGATTCTTCATAAATAAAATAAATTATATTAATAATAAAATCATTGCCATTCTCCCAAACATGATTAATTCCGTTTCAGTAAATGAGGCAGTATACGAGAGAACTGTAGAACCATGTTTATGTCTGTACCGTTTTGATTCTTTTGAACTTTCAGAATTATCACAAAAATTAGCTTCATCTAAACCCTCAACTTGTATGTTAGACCCAATACCAACCAAATTATTCAAGGAAGTGTTCCCTCTGGTTACTGGCCCTGTTTTAGACATGATGAATCTATCTTTAATAAATGGATATGTGGCACAGGGATTTAAGGTTGCTGTAATTAAACCTTTACCCTTGGTCAAGAAGATTTAGCTAACTACAGACCTAAATCTAACCTTCCTTTCTTTTCCAAAATTCTTGAGAAAAAAGTTGCTAATCAAGTATGTGAGCATCTAAACAGCAACAACCTGTTTGAGGAATTTCAGTCAGGTTTTAGAGCTCATCATAACACTGAAACAGCACTGGTAAAAGTTACTAATGATATTCTAATGGCCTCAGATAATGGATTTGTGACTGTTCTGGTCTTGTTAGATCTCAGTGCTGCTTTTGACAAAGTCGATCATAATATTCTCTTAAAAAGGCTTGAACATGTAGTAGGGATAAAGGGAACAGCACTAGGCTGGTTTAAATCATATCTGTCCAACAGATTCCAGTTTGTTCATGTCAATGATAAATCTTCACACTCAAGGGTTATTTGTGGAGTACCACAGGGTTCTGTGCTTGGATCGTTTCTCTTTACTATATATATGCTTCCAATTGGTAAAATAATTAGACAACATGGAATAATTTTCCACAGTTATACTGATGATACACAATATTTATCCATAAAATCTGATGTAACCAATCAGTTAGGTAGATTACAAGCATGTCTGGAAGACATAAAAACCTGGATGACTCTTAATTTTCAGCTTTTAAATTCAGACGAGACAGAAGTTGTTGTCTTTGGACCAGAACCTGTAAAAAGGAAACTGCTAAATCAATCACTTCATCTGGATGGCATTAATTTTGCCTCTGGTAATAATGTAAATAACCTCAGTGTAATTTTTGACCAAGACATGACATTTAAATCCCATATTAAAAAGGTTTCTAATATTTATTTATTTCACCTCCGGAATATTGCTAAAATTAGAAACATCCTGTCCAGGAGTGATGCAGAGAAACTAGTCCATGCATTTGTTACTTCAAGGCTGGACTACTGTAATTCCTTATCAGGAAGTCCACAAAATGCAATTAAAAGCCTTCAGTTGATCCAAAATGCTGTAGGAAGTGTTCTGATGAATATTAAAAAGAGAGATCACATTTCTCCTGTTTTAGTTTCTCTCCATTGGCTCCCTGTAAAATCCAGAATAGAGTTTAAGATCCTCCTCCTTACTTAATAATCAGCTCCATCGTACATCAGAGATCTGATTGTTTCATATGTTCCTAACAGAGCACTTTTTTCTCAGAATGCAGGTCTACTGGTAGTTCCTAGGATTTCTAAAAGTAGAATAGGAGGCAGATCTTTTAGTTATCAGGCTCCTCTCCTGTGAAACCAGCTCCCAGTTTTAGTCCATGAGGCAGATACTCTGTTTTTAAGACTAGGCTTAAAACCTTCCTTTTTGATAAAGCGTATAGTTAGTGTGGCTTAGGTTATCCTGAGCTATTTTTGCAGTTATGCTGCTATGGGTATAGACTGTTGGAGAACAGACTGACCACTCTCCTTCTCTCTTCTACTTTTCAATTCTAATACTCTCTAGATATTTTTTTTTTCTGCTGTTATTGTGATTGTTAACCTTGTTTTCTCTCAGTATTTTTCTCCACATAGAAGTTCCACATATTCTGGTACCCTGCTCAACTATAATGCCCCCTGCTGGATGGGGAACATCAGCCCAGATGATGCTCAAAGTGACAGAGCATCCTCCATGCTGTCTCTTCTCTGTCTTCTCAAACCCCCAGACGGTCATGGCAGATGACCGCTTGTAATGAGCCAGGTTCTGGTTCTGCTGGAGGTTTTTTCCTGTTAAATGGGAGTTTTTCCTCTCCACTGTCATTACATGCTTTCTCAGTATGAGGGATTGCTGAGGAATTGCTGTGGTTGTAGTCTACCTGATCCGGGCACAACCTCACATCAAACACTCAACACAATCTGCTGGGATTCCTTACATTGAAAACTTTTAACTGATTGGAATGTTTGTATAATTGTATTGAAATGAGTCTTCTGTTAATTGGCATTATATAAATAAACTGAATTACATCTGAATATTGGAGTGGCCTTGGGTGATGCCCAGATAAAGTGCTATGAAGCACATGAAACTTCTATCAAAAAATGGTTCAGAACTTGAAGTTTCCTGTTACAGTCCTCTTGGATTTTGTATGAGACCAACTAGAAACAACCTGCCTGTCAGCTAAAAAATATACCGTCCTTAAACTTACAAGCTCTGAGTAGGAGTGTGTTACCATGTGTTGCTTATTCCTTATCCCCCCCATCATCAGATTCTCCTGGATCTTCTTCCTCTCTGTCTTCATCACGTTTCCCAATAACAGACTAATACTCCTCATTTCCACATCTCAAAAATCCAAATCAAAATTTTATAGAATTCAGTTTATTTTTATAGCGCCAATTCACAGCAGATGTCACCTTAAGGCACTTTACAAGAAATGTTATTCCAATACAATTATGCAAACATTCCAATCAATTAATGATTTTTCCATTTAAGGAATCCCAGCAGATTACGTTGAGACATTGAGGTGAGGTTGTGCCCCACTGATGCAGACTCCAACCACAGCAATCCCCATACTGCGCAAGCATGTAGAGACAGTCGAGAGGAAAAACTCCCCTTTAACAGGAAGAAACCAGAACCAGAACCTGGCTCAGTACAAACGGTCATCTGCCACGACTGTCTGGGGGTTTTAGAAGACAGAGAAGAGACACAGAAAGAACAGAAGGAACTCATGTAAAAGTACTTTATCAAAACCAAATCAAATCAAACTTTATTTATAAAGCGCTTTTCAAACAAAGAAAGTTACTCAAAGTGCTTTACAGATTTAAAATAACCCCACAACCCCCCCCCCCCCAAAAATAAAATCAATGCAAATACAACCCCCTCCCAACCCAACCCATCAGCCATACTCACTCACACACACACTTAGAAGCTACAAAAAGCGGGCTGAGTACAGATGAGCCAGGAAATGCCATCATGGGAGCCATCTGCATCAGCAGCAGCAGATCAACAGCAGCAGCCAAGGCTCCGACCCAGGGCGCCCAGAGGAGGGAGGGCTGGTACCCCCACCTCCACCCAAGCGCTACCTGGGGGGCACCCAGGCAGCCACAGCCGACCACCGCCCCCGATGCAGGGGGCCCCCAGAGAGGAAACACTGGCAAGAAAGATTAAAATACATTAAAATATAAAGTTAATAAAATATAAAGTATATAAAGTATAAAACAATAAGTGTAAAACAAATAATAAAAATGCAAAGCAGATTAATAAATAAACAGTTAAAAGCTGAACTAAAAATTAAATCAGGTAAAACATGCTGAGCGATTAAAAATATATTAATAAATAATAATTAGTTAAAGGCTAAGCTAAAAAGGTGAGTCTTGAGCCTGCTCTTAAAAACATTAATGTTCTCTGCGGCCCTGAGGTCCTCTGGCAGCCTGTTCCAGAGGTGAGGGCCATAATAATGGAAAGACGCCTCACCATGAGTCTGTGTCCTGACTTTGGGGATGATAAGGAGACGGCTGCCAGAGGAGCGCAGAGACCGCGAGGGTTCATACGGTAAAAGCATTTCTGACAGATACGAAGGCCCAAGACCATTAAGACACTTAAAAACCATTAAAAGAACCTTAAAATCGATCCTAAAACATACGGGGAGCCAATGCAGTGATTCTAAGACCGGTGTAATGTGCTCCCACCTCCTAGTCTTCATCAGGACACGAGCTGCTGAATTCTGTAAAAGCTGTAAACCTGAGGTAGTCTTTTTGGGAAGACCAGAAAGCAGGGCGTTACAATAATCAATTCTTCTGGTGATAAAAGCATGCATTAGCGTCTCCGTATTGGCCCGAGAGAGAATGGGGCGGACTCTGGCGATGTTCTTTAGGTGATAAAAACCTATTTTGGTTATGTTTTTAATATGAGGGATAAAAGTCAGCTCGCCAAGAGGGAGCATATACAGGTTAAAAAGCACTGGGCCTAAAACTGAACCCTTGGGAACACCACAAGTGATCTTATGGACCTTAGAGGAACAGGTATCCAAACTTACCGTAAAAGTCCTGTCTGTGAGGTAGGATGTGAACCAGTTGTGAACAGCACCAGAGAGGCCGATCTGTTTTAAACGAGTTAAAAGAATAGTGTGGTCTACTGTATCAAAGGCAGCGCTTAGATCCAGAAGAACCAACACTGTCACCTTTTTAGCATCATAGTTTAATCTAAAATAATTTAAAATCTTTAAAAGCGCCGTCTCTGTGCTGTGGTTCATCCTAAAACCAGACTGAAATTTCTCTAGGACATTATGAGCGTTAATAAAATCATTAAGTTGAATAAAAACAAATTTTTCTAAAACTTTGCTTAAAAATGGTAAGTTAGATACCGGTCGGTAATTGTTTAAATCATTAAAATCTAAATTGCTCTTCTTCAGCAGGGGCCTCACTACCGCCACTTTAAAGGCAGCAGGAAAAACCCCCGTCTGAAGGGAGCAATTCATAAAGTTTAAAATCTCATCTTTAAAAGAACCATAAAATTGCTTAAAAAATCTGGTGGTTTTTTATATTTTTTTTATATTATCAGTATATTATCCGTTTATATATTAAACCTGCCTCAACTATCTTGTATTAAATCTTGTCTGCTTCATTTCTCCTACAATGATCATTCAATTCACTAAAACTGTCCTATTGTCCCCCACAATAAACATTCATGAATTCAGTTATTTCAAAAGTTAAATCACTATTTTCAGAAGTCAAAACGTTCTAAAAATTTTAATAATCATATATGATTATCATGGTAAAAATAGCAAAGTATTACGTTTATTTGACTATCATCTTTCAGCAAAAATACATTGGTAAACAAACCTTTTAGAAAGAAGAAAAAAATGGGACTTCCCATCATAAAAACATAATACATCTAAAGAGTACTGTAGGATAACTCTACAGTAAAAGAAGATAGAGGCGAACAAGATGTCCACAACATGAACCCAGATGAATGTGCCGAGACTCAAAAACAGCCACTCTGCTATAATCTCCTCTGTTTACAGGCTGATGCTACACATTAGTATTTTGAAAACTAAATATTGTGCAGGAATCTCTCAGAGCTTTCTCTGTTATATTTTCCCTTCTATCCGATCTTTAAACGCCATGAAAGTTTCAAAGGTCAATTTTATTCTCCATTTTTTTACTCTATGAGTTCAGTGCAGCGGCGGCTTCGCTGTTAAACTACATGTCCCATAAGGCTTTGCGCGGCAGCCGCGTAGGTGTTTCCGGTGTCTGGTAGCATTTTACTTCCTTCCACACAGACCGACTCGAACAAACCGAGAAAGAAAAACGTCGCTGAAGCTTTGTGTTTTCGGTAAAGCCCCCCTTCCGAGCCGAGTCCGGGTTGTATTTCTGTCGGATAAAACGTGGCATGTGGCGCTCGGTGTCCGAGGACTGAGAATTAGCAGAGAACCGCTGAGCGTACCGTGTAGGCCTCCGAAGGAAGAAAGTTTAGTGTCGGGCCTGTAAACAACATGTCCTCCGCCTCGCAGCCTTCCTCCAGACGGCAGTGGTGCTACCTCTGCGATCTGCCCAAGATGCCGTGGGCCATGCTGTGGGAGTTCAGCGAAGCGGTGTGTCGGGGATGTGTCAACTACGACGGCGCGGACCGGATCGAGCTGCTGATCGAAACGGCGCGGCAGCTGAAGAGCACGCACGGGGTGTTAGACGGAAGGTCCCCCGGACCCCAGCAGAGCAAGCCCGGCTCGGCGGGGACCGTCGAACCGGGGCGGCAGCACGGTGAGCGCGTAGACCGAGGGAGGGGGGAGTATGGGGTGTCCTCCCGGCTCCCCAACGGCCTGCACCGGGCTGAGGACGTGGCTCTGTCCGAGGGAAGCCGTCAGAGCCCGAACACCCGCCGGGTAGTAGCCGGAGCAGTTCCCGGGCTGCACAGCACCATATCCCACGCCTTGATAGCCCAGGGGTTGGTGGCGGCTCCCCACGGGCTGTTAGCCCCGTTATCAGGCTCCCGGACTGCCAGCACGCCCATCGCGGTCTCCGCCGGGCCCCTCATGGGTGATGGTGGCAGAAGGCAGGCGGTGTCTCTGGGTGCCAGCACCTCTGCTCTGGTGGGGTTAGACCCAGCGGTGTGGAGGAACAATGAGGTGATAGCAGAACTGAACGAGGTGGCCAGGAACCGGGTGGAGGGCTGGCCGAACCGACCCAAAGCGGTCCGAGATGTTCTGGTGGCTCTAAGCAACTCCATCCCCTTCAGTGTCCGCTTCAGGAAAGACCACAATCTCCAGGGCCGGGTGTTGGCCTTCGACGCCAGCACCGCTGCAGAGTTTGAGCTGAAGGTTTTTGTGGAGTATCCCGTGGGCTCGGGGATGATCTTCTCAGGGATCCCAGACCTGGTCAGGCAGATGTTCCGGGATTCAGCTAAAGATGCAGGGAAAGCCGTGAATTCTGGGCTGCGCTACGTGGAGTATGAGAAGCGTCCGGGCACTGGGGACTGGCGCGGGCTGTCTGAGCTTCTCAACGACGGCGTGCGGATGTTTAAAGAGCCTCCAATCCCAGAGGTTCTGCCTCAGCCGGAGCCGGTCCTGTCGCTGTCAGCAGCTGGCCGACCAGGTCCAACCAAGAGCACCGCCAGACGCCGCAAAGCTTCTCCTGGCTCTGAGAACGGAGAGAGCGACGGGAGAGGCGAGCACCCAGCGAGGGAATCCTGGCCCAGAGGCGCCTACTCAGAACCTCTGCCCCAGGAGGGTCCGCCCCGCCTCCACAGCCAGCCGTCCCCCATCTCGGCCCTGATGGGAGTCACAGACAGCCTGAGCTCCGGTCAGATGCCCAGAGACAGCCCCGGCATGTCGGCAGCCCACTCCTCGGCAGCCGGCCGCTCCACCAGCAGCAGTCCCTCCACCGCCTCCACCTCGGCCTCCCAGGCAGCCATGGGGCAGGGCGTGGGCGCGGTGGGGCCCAGCAGCAATGCCAGCACCGGGGAGAGCACCAGCAGCACGCAGGGTACCCTACTCTGCTGCACCCTCTGCAGGGAGCGCCTGGAGGACACACACTTTGTCCAGTGTCCCTCTGTCCCTCACCACAAGTTCTGCTTCCCCTGCACCCGCTCATTCATCCGCAGCCAGGGCCAGGGGGGGGAGGTGTACTGCCCGAGCGGGGAGCGCTGCCCCCTGGCCGGATCCAATGTGCCTTGGGCCTTCATGCAGGGGGAGATCGCCACCATCCTGGCTGGAGACGGAGATGTGACGGTGAAGAAGGAGGAGTGACCCCTGACCTCTGGGACCTGTCATGGCGAATGGTAAGATGAAGAGGGAGGAACCACTTCCTGTTGTCTGCCTCTGAAAGCAACTGTGTATGACAGCAAAGCATGGAAATGAAAACACACATGAGGAAGTGATGCAAAAATGATTCCTGCTGCATCAAAAACCAACCCAGGATATTTACACATAGAAATATCTCTAACACTTCAGTTTTTGTTTTAATACTTGGAGTAAAGCGAAATGTAGTTATTGGCTGCTGATTGAGCAGAATATGATGATGCATTATGGTCTGACAGGGCATGTCATCAAAATCCTAATTCCAGATAATTATACAGATATAAGGTTTCCTAATTAATCAGGTTATCCGCTCAGTGGTAAAAAATATTCGTCTGCCAATATACTGATATTTTATGTCACAAATTAAATGGAACCATTAAAGGCACTATAATAAAGTTTACAAGTAAAAGTATAAAACATTTTTAAATATATTGGTCATACATGCTCCAGCAATGCCCTGGTCAGTAGAAAGGGCCCAGGCCTTTTCACCATGGTTACCTCTGTATGTCTGTAAATTCACTTGACTGAGTGTTCAGTTCGAACAAACAGGGACAGCTTAATGCTTTATGACGTCAGACGTGTTCATACACAGGTGCAGCGGCCCCCATCGCTGCAGAGCGACAGATAACTGAAGGATGGATCCAGCTGAGCAGAAGAAGAGGGCAGCTTTTAGCAGCAGCTAAACTCCAGACCAAACCTCAACTACTCGTATACAACAGGAACATTTCTTCACTCAGATGAAGGGAACCTACTGTTTGTTGGTGCTCATACAGCAGCATGCGCGCCGCATGCCCACCCTAACAATGAGGCTGCAGTTACATGTTTGCCCTGTGGGAGCAGTCGCAATTACAATACTTTCAAACTTCACATAGTCCCTTTAATGATGCCAGTAACTGTTGTAGTAAAATTAAACGTATGACTTCTGGCCGTTTTCGCCGTCTTTGTTCCAGTGGATCAATTAGATCTAATAATAAACACAATATTCAGACTCTATAAATATGCACCGTATTTTACAATCCTAATTGAACTCTCCTTGTGGCTGAAAACCCGTCACAGCAGACAATCAGTTTTAAAAATCCCAATATATATAGTCTTACTCATAGTATAGCAGATTTACTTTTGGATCTGATTCAGATTCTCTCAGGGAAGCCAAAGTGTTCCCAAACAGGAGACCATAGTGAGGTGTGGAGCGTCTTCAAGCTCCGGCTTTTCATTGCTGCCATCAATCTGCTCCTGTATGTAATTCAGTGTTCTCGTGCAGCTCCACTGTGCGTCACTCAATACAGCGTCTGTGCGGAAACTCGCCTAGGAACTTTGTTCTGCTGCGCCTAATATCATGCTAATAATACAAGTGGCCCGAACTGTACAAGCCATAAGCCAAAAAATGTTTTTTGAGCTTCTCATGCAGTCGAGGTGGAAATCAGTAATCAATAATGTGGGATTTGCTTTCCCTGGTTTCTGTTTATTAGAGCAAAAAGAAAAATTGAAACCAACTGATTTGATATATTTAGTGCCATCTTTGAGCTGTGATTTTCAGCCTCACAATTTGAAATTTGACCGTTGATGTGGTGGAACTGAGTATAAAATCAAGCTGCTTCGTTTCCAGGGAACGTTTTTTCCAAACCAAATACGCCGTAGAAAACCCAGAGGGAATCCAGTGGAACCCCTAACACTCTTTACTTTGTTAGTTTGTTATAGGGCTGGGTAATATGATGAATGAATCTAAACCATGTGTGCTAACAAATGTGTGGCGGTATATTCTTTTCTTTATATATGTCAAAATGACTGCTTCTCACTTTCCAGACATTGCAGCAGCAGAATTACAAAACGGGTTTAGAAAGCCAGTTAAAGAACATTTATTGTGCAAAAATCATTTACAAAATATCTATTCTTTTTCCAAAAAGTCACACAACATAAAGATGAAGATATTTTATATAAAAGCTAGATGTTATGAAAATAAAGTTCAACAATTTTTGCTGGTTACTTATTTATAGAATTAATATCACACAAAAGAAACCTGCATATATTTTAATAAAAAATGTTTAACAGGTTTCTTTTCTGTTGAGTGAAAAAACTTTCTAGTGTGAAAGTCAGTATCATTGCATACCTGGTGCAGTTATGTAGGCACAGCTTGATGACCTCATCAAAATACATAACCATGCTGGAGGTATGCTCCTAATCTCTACCTTTCGTTGACCACTACTAGTTTGTTTCTCAGTCAGGGTTCCAAGTGTGGAGGAAGGTAGAACAGTGTCTCATCGGTAAAATGTCCCAGTCGTTCACCTGTCCATCCACCCTCATCCAGCTGTTCTGGACATGTTTTTTTATAGGAATGGTTGCCATGACTCCCTAGCGGAATGCTGTTCCTGTATGAAACTAACGCTGCTGCTGTTGCTGCTTCTCTCCAGGGGATCAAACACTTTGAAAGCACTTCCCTTTTATCCAAGCAGAGGTCCACTTCGGCTGCATTTCATCACGTGTGCCTCCGTCAGCAGAGGAAGTCCGAAGCTCCAGGAGGACGACTACACCACCATCCGTTAGTAAAGACAAGAAACTCAGCAGTGAGGAGAGGAGGAGGAATGGGCGGAGCCTGTGTGTGGAGGCTCACATCAGCCGTTGTTCCTCGCTCCATGTGGCTTCACACAGCCCAGGACAGAAAGCACACCCGTTTGTCTGACAATCTGATTTTTTTTCTCGTTTGGTTTGTTCTACATGTTGCGTTGTGTATTAAACATGCAGGACAGCGTTGTTGATTGATGACTAGGCAAAAACGTATGAGAAACCCAACGAATGTTGAACAAAAACCCAGTTGGTCCTTAAAGCCAAGAGGCGTAAAAATGTAAGCCCACATTATGTCTCCTATCTATTCTTCTGTTGTATGTTTCAAATGTGAACTTCCTTTCAATATGGCTATCTAATTTCTATTTTTGATACAATACAAATTTCTATGTATTTGTTTATAGTGATGAGAAGACCAAAGATGGCTTCATGCTCAGTGTAATTTTATTGTAGCTGTGTATGCTGTATTCACCTTGGCATCAGTCACTAATTAGTCCATCTATCACAGATGTATGCTTGTTTTGTCTATTTACTTTTTCAATTCTATGTATAGTACTTAGCATCACACCCAATGCTTAACCCACACACTTATGTGATCTGAATGAACAGGTCAATTCTACAATAAAGGACTGAACAGTCAGAGCTGATGATTCCTTTGCTGCTGATTTCACTGGATTAAGAGTCCAGGTTGGCTTTTTGGGAAACTTTATTCAATTCTGACAAACATTAAAACCAAACAACCAGAAGATCAGAGCTGCACTGTGAACAGGGCCATTCTGTAGCTCCATTTTCCTGATTATGAGCAAAACAAATGCGGACCATGATCAGATGTTCCCTACATCAAATGCTTGCTAACATCACAACCCTGCGCTTTAACAGTAGTGTGAATGGGGTTTGATATAAAGCAGTGGTATAGTCCTATACGTGTAATGAAATAAAACATAAATGTGCAGTGGTGGACAGGTCAGATGGGACAGCCGGTTTGTCCCAGCGCCTCCTGAGCGCCTTTCAGAGTCTCTCTCTTCACACACTTCCAGTAGCCAGAGATACCAGACTGATGCTGCACCTGCAGACACACACACACAGTTCAGAAGACTGAGCCTCTAAACTAATGCCTTTTATTTTAATATTGAAATGTTCAGATATATTCTGGAATACATTTCAAACAATTAGAAGCTTAAAGTTGCATAAGAACCACCGTGAACTTAGATTATGGCCCATTGTCACATGCTACGTTTTCAACTCAAATCACTGCAGAGATAGAATGGATTTGGAAGCGGAGCAGTCGGGTCGTGGTTCTGTGGTGGAAGCAGAATATGTGAAAATGTCCCAGAATCCTTGAATTAATGTGTATTAGTTTGGGCAGTGGTCTGCCTCAGAGGAGAATGGAACCCAGGTGAGACAACTCAAAAATGACACAAGTGAAACAGCCACAGGGAACATGGTGGCGGAAGTATCATGCTAAGTGGATGCTTCCATTCATGAGACATATCCCAACAGACTTCAGCTGGTACTATTATATTCAGTTTATATATGTACACACAACATAGCCAGTCCTTTAGGTGGAGAACAAGAAGTTCCTGTACTTTTTCATTCAGGTCGGATTACTGAATGTAAATATAGCTGTAAAATGAGGTTCCCACTCTGTGGGCATCATAATGCATTTATCTAATCACAGTGTAGCTGTGAAAAAAAAAAAAATCAAAGTTGATATAACCAAACATGATTGGAAAAGTACGATTTTTGGTGTAAAGAAAAGAAAACTGGATGTTGCTTTTTTTAAGCAAATACAGGAGAGATTCATGAAACTTTTTGTATCCCTCCATCACATTTGACCTATTCACCTCTTAGCCGGTTGCTAAGGGAAACTAACTGGCTAACCTATTCTGACCATAAAGATGGCCATTTGTTAATCATTTTTGACAACCCTGAGCATCTTTCTCCTGAGTGTCTTCTTCTTCTAAAGTATTGACAAAAAAATCTATTAAGAATCTAAGCTACATTTCTCACGTCATACAGGCACTTTTATTGACATATAGCTGTAGATTTACATTAGAAACACACTCAAAATAAAGTATTTGCATATAATAAAATAATTATTTTCTTGAATAAAATTCATTTTCCATTCTTTCGAAGGATAATAATTATAGCTCTGCTATTTAAAAGTTCTGTTTCGGGTCACGGGTGGACTGGTGTTATAATTTAGCCCCGGAGCTTATTGGTTCTGACAGGCTGAGAGGATGAAATTAATAGACAATATAGTTGTTAATTAAACACTATCTTGTGTTAAATACTATAAGGTCGCAATAAAATATCTTGAAGTTTGTGGTTAAAAGAAAAACAAGTGAAAAATGTCCAGCAGTAGTCCAACATGTGTCATGACATAAAACAATACTTTACTAAGGTACTGTAAAGTATTAGATTGTGATGAGTCATCTTTCCAAACACATGCAGCATGGTCCTATAATCCTCTGCTGTAGTGTTCCATCTACGGTTCCATCGGATTCTCTAACTATGACTTAGAAGGTGTACTTACTTATTGGTTAGGATGAAACTGGAAGCTCACCTTCAGACCTCGCAGTACTCTGTCCGTCATCACTCCCAGAAACTCCTTGTGACTCAGGCAGTTGTCTCCATCCATGTCAAAGAGTTTGAACACTGTGTCCAGAACATTCTCTGACAGCTCATGGCCCGTGGCGATCTTCACAGCTCGCTTAAACTGGGCTGGGTTCACAACAAGGAGAGGATGGACTCATCGACTGCCTGAACCAATGAGGTGAGTCAGCTCATTTCAAGCCAGGAGAGGCCTTACCCATTCCCACAGGACGGTTGGCCTCTGTAACCATCTTCATCGAGAAGGCAAAATCCTCCAGGTTGTTGGTGAACAGGCAGAAGGCTTTGAACTCCTCAAATGTGATGCTCTAGGAGGGAAACATGCCTGTTGACTAGAAGGCCACAAGGCGGCTCATCCTGGCAGGAGAAGAGTCTTCCTACCTGGCCAGCAGGGATCTTCTTCCTCATGTTTTCCCAGTACATTTCGTTATCTTCTTCGTTGGTGTAGTGCAGCAGCCACTCGGCAAAGTCCTCCCTTCTCATGGTGTCCATGCCTTTGGAGAACTGCAGGAACTCCATCTCCTGAACTTCAGCTTGCAGGTCCTCCATGAATCTGAACAACAGAGAAAGTTTAAGAAGGCAGAGTCCTATGGATGCATGGAAGGAACACATTCTGATCAGCGAACATATATCTGGGAAAATAGGAAATCAAACAATCATAAATTAAACTAGAAGCCCCCCCCCCAAAAAAAAAATTGTAATGATGTTCCTGGTCCCATTGCAGACATTTCTCTAAATATGTAAGCAAAATCGGTCCATAAATGTTTGAATTATCTTGCTACCTAACAAACAAACATAACCAAGATGGTGAAGGTAAGAAAAATGTAATTCCTCATAAACCTATTCCATATTTAGTAGGCTATAGTCTTGGATGCACAGGAAAATGAATGGACAGTACCAATTAATGTGAAGAAAATACAGTTCATGATGACAAACCTGCTTACAAAACGACCTTCAACAAGCTAGAACAGCATATTTCTCATCATTAATAGAGGTATATTAAAACAATCCTAGGTTTCTTTTTAGTACAGTTGCCAAACTTACACAGAGTCATAGCTCTGTTGAGCCAAATATTCCCCCTTCTCTCAGTAGTGATGACTTTATGGGATTCTTCATAAATACAATAAATTCTATTAAAATGAAATCATTGGCATTCTCCCAAACATGACTAACTCTCTCTCAGTAACTGAGGCAGTATCAGAGAGAACTGTAGAACCATGTTTATGTCTGTACCGTTTTGATTCTGTCGAACTTTATGAATTATCACAAATATTAGCTTAATCTAAACCCTTAACTTGTATGTTAGACCCAATACCAACCAAATTATTTAAGGAAGCGTTCCCTCTGGTTACTGGCCCTATTGTAGACATGCTGAATCTATCTTTAATAAATGGATATGTGCCTCAGGAATTTAAGATTGCTGTAATTAAACCTTTACTTAAAAAACCCTCCCTTGATCAAGATCATTTAGCTAAATACAGACTTATATCTAACCTTCCTTTCTTATCCAAAATTCTTGAGAAAATAGTTGCTAATCAAGTATGTGAGCATCTAAACAGCAACAACCTGTTTGAGGAATTTCAGTCAGGTTTTAGAGCTGATCATAGCACTGAAACAGCACTGGTAAAAGTTACTAATGATATTCTAATGGCCTCAGATAATGGATTTGTGACTGTTCAGGGGTCTCATTTATAAAACATTGCGTAGAATCCCTACTAAAAGTGTACGTACGACCAAAACAAAAAGAAAACCAAAAAGATTTCTGATTTATAATACCATGCCTACGCACAGGTGTAAGCAATTTCCCCTTTATAAATCACGGTCTTCTTGGAAGTTTGCACACGTGAATTTGGCTCATATCCCACCCTGAACACAACCAAATCTGGCTATAAAAGGTCAATGCAAAGCAGGACATGAATATTGATGCATATGAAGAAGAGGGGAAATATGGTAACAACAAAAGAAAAACAAGAAGAGAAACTTTACGGAGATGTTGATCGAAGTGCTAGTGGGTGAAGTGGAGGCTAGAAGAGACATTTTATGTGGTGGACACAGCAGCGGTTTCACAAATAAAAGGAAGAAGTGCGAGTGGCAGCATGTGGCGTCTGCAGTGCAGACTGTCAGTGCAACTGACAGCACGGTATCCGAAAAAAGGAAAAAAAAGTGTTCGGACTTCAAAGTCGAGAAAAAAAAACTTGCCTCCCACCGCCAGAGTGGGTCTGCTACTGGAGGGGGTACGTGTACACCCGAGCTGACACTAAATTTTAGCATATTTTAAGGAGACAGACTAATATGCCGTGTATTTTCAGCTCTTAGGTGGCAAGGATTAGGAGGCTGAGGAAGATAAAGCTGCCCGGCGTCTAGTGACAGCCATTGGTACCTTAAATTATACAATAACATTTTTTTACATCCTGGTCCATCAATTGCTCCCTGGGTGAAGCCTTCCTGTCGAGGAGGAGGCGGCTGTGGGTCGGGGTTCTCATGCTGGGGAGGGGGTACGCCAGGAGGGAGGGGGATTTCCTCGGACGGGGCCCTTGTAGTAATATGGGTGCAGTCAATTGCGCCGATTATGTTTGGGAAACCGGACATTGCAGCAAATTGCATTGACCGAATTTCCCCTAGTGGGACTATTAAAGGATTATTCTATTCTATTAATTTCGGCCTGCTCCCCCACAGTATATGGAAACGTGATGTATCGCCTGCTCATTTTAATGATCCCATTCAAGACTGCAGGCATTATTGCGCTCAGGGACGGTAGATGATTCAATTTATTAATTGGCACACAGTCCCGGCCCTTTTATCAGAGTTTCAGGTTTTGAGATAAATTTTATGTATCTATTTTAATATTGAAAAATGTTTTTAGAAGAGCTATAGCTCACTGCAAAGCTACAATATAGATATCATTGCTGGCTTGGATGTTTATAATAACATGAATCCATAATTAATGTTTGGTGTGAGGTGAAATGATATGTGTGAGAGGAGTAATATGCAGTCTGGCTGCAGTTCACCACCTCACCAACTGCGTCGTTGATTCCCCCCTGTCTCCAAAATGTCCGTACGCACGGGTCAGAGTTGGCGTACAGGTGCGCACATTTTCCCGTCAAGTCTGTTTTTTATAAATCACAACTTTCGCTTTGAAAGTAGCGTACGCCAGTTTCAGGCCCCGTTTTCTGCGTACGCAACGTTTATATATGAGACCCCTGGTCTTCTTAGATCTCAGTGCTGCTTTTGACACAATCGATCACAATATTCTCTTAGAAAGGCTCAAACATGTTGTTGGAATCAGGGTAACAGCACTAAGGTGGTTTAGATCATATCTGTCCGACAGATTCCTGTTTGTTCATGTTAATGATAAATCTCCTTCTCACTCAAAGGTTACTTGTGGAGTACCTAAGGGTTCTGTGCTTGGACCGATTCTCTTTACTATATACAGTGGGGCAAAAAAGTATTTAGTCAGCCACCGATTGTGCAAGATCTCCCACTTAAAATAATGATAGAGGTAAGTAATTTTCATCATAGGTACAAAAAAATCCAGGAATTCACATTGTAGGATTTTTAAAGAATTTATTTGTAAATTATGGTGGAAAATAAGTATTTGGTCACTTCAAACAAGGAAGATCTCTGGCTCTCACAGACCTGTAACTTCTTCTTTACGAAGCTCTTCTGTCTTCCACTCGTTACCTGTATTAATGGCACCTGTTTGAACTCGTTATCTGTATAAAAGACACCTGTCCACAGCCTCAAACAATCAGACTCCAAACTCCACTATGGCCAAGACCAAAGAGCTTTGGAAGGACACCAGGAAAAGAATTGTAGACCTGCACCTGACTGGGAAGAGTGAATCTACAATAGGCAAGCAGCTTGGTGTGAAAAAAATCAACTGTGGGAGCAATTATCAGAAAATGGAAGACATACAAGACCACTGATAATCTCCCTCGATCTGGGGCTCCACGCAAGATCTCATCCCATGGGGTCAAAATGATCATGAGAACGGTGAGCAAAAATCCCAGAACCACACGGGGGGACCTGGTGAATGACCTGCAGAGAGCTGGGACCAAAGTAACAAAGGTTACCATCAGTAACACACTACAACGACAGGGAATCAAATCCTGAAGTGCCAGACGTGTCCCCCTGCTTAAGCCAGTGCATGTCCAGGCCCGTCTGAAGTTTGCCAGAGAGCACATGGATGATACAGCAGAGGATTGGGAGAATGTCATGTGGTCAGATGAAACCATAGTAGAACTTTTCAGTATAAACTCAACTCGTCGTGTTTGGAGGAAGAAGAATACTGAGTTGCATCCCAAGAACACCTTATCTACTGTGAAGCATGGTGGTTGAAACATCATGCTTTGGGGCTGTTTTTCTGCTAAGGGGACAGGACGACTGATCCGTGTTAAGGAAAGAATGAATGGGGCCATGTATCGTGAGATTTTGAGCCAAAACTTCCTTCCATCTGTGAGAGCTTTGAAGATGAAACGTGGCTGGGTCTTCCAACATGACAATGATCCCAAACACATCGCCCGGGCAACGAAGGAGTGGCTCCGAAAGAAGCATTTGAAAGTCCTGGAGTAGCCTAGCCAGTCTCCAGACCTCAACCCCATAGAAAATCTGTGGAGGAAGTTGAAAGTCCGTGTTGCTAGACGACAGCCCCAAAACATCACTGCTCTCGAGAAGATCTGCATGGAGGAATGGGCCAAAATACCAGCTACTGTGTGTGCAAACCTGGTAAAGACCTATAGTAATCGTTTGACCTCTGTTATTGCCAACAAAGGTTATATTACAAAGTATTGAGTTGAATTTTTGTTATTGACCAAATACTTATTTTCCACCATAATTTACAAATAAATTCTTTAAAAATCCTAGATTTTTATTTTTCATATTCTGTCTCTCACAGTTGAATTGTACCTATGATGAAAATTACTGACCTCTGTCATCATTTTAAGTGGGAGAACTTTCACAATCGGTGGCTGACTAAATACTTTTTTGCCCCACTGTATCTTTTGCAACAGGCTAGTGATTCTAATGTTATTTCCTTTAGAGAACAAAGCTAGGAACCCTTCTGTACAACCCTAGACTGTTCAGCGTATCGGTCTATCCATACAAACTGTAAGCCGACTTGGTGTGATGTGGTAAAGAGAAGGTCATGACAGCTCCCACTACCTGCGAAACTCCTGATATTGCAGTTTGTTGTCTCCTCTCTTCCCAAAGAAGTAGGCCTGTAGCGTTGTGTTTACAGCCTCTGCTTCCTCTGCTGCTTTCTGGAATCAGCCATAAGTTGTTCGGTTACTATAAAAACTGATTATGATGCAGGAGAAAACTGACAGGATGTGCATACCCACCTCTGCAATGTCCTTCGGAGGTTTCACTTTACTTTTGCCGATGATGTTCTTGAGCTTTGGTAGAAAATGACATTTGTTTTATTTAATTCACTTAATTCAATGTAATGTAACAGACCGAACCTATAGAAACTCCAGATCACTGAGTTCACACACACAGGCACACATTTTATCCAGCTCATTACTAACATTCGCTCATGATTCTAAGTTTTGATCAATCTTTTTGACAACGCTTGCAAAAGTATTAACATCCCTTGGACTTTCAACCATTTTGTTAGATAAGCCCCACAAACTTCCACGTCCTTCATCGCTGATTTGTGTGCCAGACCAACATGAAATATTCTATGATTCTGTGTGTGCTGTGCCAGCCTGAGCTAAGGCTATGTAGAGCCACCTTCTAGCTGCAGCTCTGTGGAGGTTTGGCTCACAGCACAGACTGAAGGTTTTGCTCATTCATCTTTACAAACTAACTCAAACTAGATGAACAGCAAATTCTTATTCTTGCTACAGATTCTTTATTAGATTTAGGTCTGAACGTTAACTCTTTGGGTTTTCTCTGTCTCACCAGACCTCTCTTCATTTTTAGAAGACAATGTTCCATGATATGATGAAAGCTTTGCTGTATTGTTTGGTGTTGATATTAATATTCTGGTCTTTTGACAGACTTTTCCCGTGCTACTCTTCTAAACAGGTCATGTAATGCATGACTACCGGTTGTCCTGTTAGTGGATTCTTCCACCTGAGCTTTAGATCTCTGTAGCTACTCAGGAATTCCTGATCAACTTAAAGATCAAACATCATTTTCCTTCCAGAGTTGTACATATAAAAATAAATACAGAAAAAGTTGACAGAGTTTGAATACTTTTGCAAGCCACCATATTTCCCCCTCTCCTCCCTTGGGGGAGGAAATATGAGCTCCACTTCCTTCTTTTCACTTTTAGCATCAACAAAGGACAGATTTATCGTGGCTACATTTTAAACAAAAAGTCAAAGCAAATGCAGCTTTGCAGATCAACATAAAAATCCATGCACTACTACTTGTTGCTGGATGTTTTGTTCTTTGATTTGCAACATGAAACAAGTTTAAACACAGGCCAGCATGCCTTCCACTGGGGCAAAAGGGAGGTGAGGCTTAAGCTAAGAGCAGGAGCCTTCTCTGGCCCTCAGAGAGAGCGAACAAAAATCCAGCTGGCTAAAAGCTAAAGGCTATCTCAGACAGACACACAGCAGATGAAGAACAGTGAGTGGAATGCAGTTCTTCCTCACCTTCACTTGTAGTCTGGATTTATACTTACGGCTTTAGCAACCTCAGTAGAGCTCTTGGCAGCATTAAAATGGCGATATTTTCATATTTGAGTGCAAACATTTCAAACATTATAACAGTGATAGTGTTGCCTACACTGATTTTAGAGTTCACCAACTAAAAATGTCTGACATTTGATCATTTTCAGCAAATAAAGTCGTACTTTAAGAAATTCCTTTTTGTCCACTTGCTCATTGCCGTCCACATCCAGCATTTTGAAAGCTATGTGAAATCCTGTCCGTGGCTCTGCAACAGAAACAATCAACTCATTCAGGAATTCATTAGCCGACTCTTCAAACCTGCTTCAAAAACAGCAATAAAACTGTAAAGGAAAGAGATGCCGCGAGAGGTTTCCTGATGATCCGAATAAGCTCATCTTAGCTTGACTGGATCAACCCCTGCTCAGCTGTTCAGAGACCACCCTACAACCAGATCTCTTCCCAACAGTAAACACACCAGGTTATGTAAAAACAAGACCGTTATGCGTGGACAGTGTTAAAAGTGTCCTATGTTCAGTATAAGTGAGGTAACAGTAATCATTTATTAAAACAGATTTTCTGCGATAATAAGTATACCCGTAGTTCAATCAGGTTGTGAGGGAGAGAGCCTGAGACAACAGATAACAGGAAGGCTGAATATATTACAGCAGGGGGGGGGGGGGGCAACCATCCTGTCCTGCAACTTTTAGATCCATGCCATTGTCCAACAAATCTGCATGAACTGATTGGCTCGTTAGCAGGCCTCTACAGGGCTGAATGGCATGCTGATGGAGGAAATCAAGGTGTGATGGAGCAGGGATGCATCTAAAAGCTGCAGGATGGTACCCATGGATGCATTACAGCAAAGTTGTTTGAGCTTTCAATCCATCTGTTGTGTAATTTTTGCAACTGGATTTGAAAAACCTTTCAGCAGCATTTGGGGTGGTATACATTCTCTAAAGGTGCCGTTTTAGTAATGCTAGCTGAGTTCACTGTGCTAATCATTAGTATCAGCAAAACCATGAATGTGTACAGGTAGATCTGATCATTGATAACATCTTCAGTCACATGCTGCATCCGACTACCGGCTTTGCTTGGTGGTTCCGCAAAACAATGAGTGCTGCATTGCTAATTAGTAAGACTTTGGGGAAAACCTGGAGTAATCCAATGAAACATCATTAATCTCTCCTCTGATGGAGGAGCAACCTGGCTGATTAGTCCTCCAAAACTCTCACAATCCGGGGTCGAGACCAATTAACAGAGCTGAAGTTTAAAACACCTCTCTGTAGCTTCTGTACTGTTACCCACCCATTACCCCATTGAGACGGTTCCCTGCACACAACTCAAATTAAATAAATATAACTAACTTACCAGGAGTAGATCAATTAAATCTTCTAAAAAAATTACTTCCATTTAAAAAGTATCAAAAAGGCTTCTCCTAATTAACCTTTTTTTTTTTGACACCGCTTTAAATACTGGCCAAGTAGCAATGAGTCATAGGCCAGCTAATATCTGCAATGAACGGCAGCGTCAGTTGCGGGAAGATTACATGTAAAGTCTAGTAGTCTAGTACATCAGAGGTACGTCAGGGGCTCTGCGGTGCGTTGTGTATGTTGGCTATGTCAACTTCACTTGCGTTTCATATGGCAACGTAGCAACGCAAGCAACGCAGAAGTTCAGCAAGCTGAACTTTTGACGGACCCAACGCAGGTAACGCAGTGCGGCAACTAATCAGAGCGTCTCACTGTAGTGATGTCACTATACACGTATCTTGAATGAAGCGCGATAAGAAAAAACATTTTCAACAATGGAAGACAAGCTGATCGTGGCGGAGAACTTTCTGATCTATCCTCGTCTTTGTATAGAGACAGAAATGTAAAGGAACTTGCTTGGATGAAGATCGCTGAAGAGATCGGGGTGAGGGTAAGTTATCAAATATTTTCCGGCCCCTACCAGTTTGCCTTTGTTCATTCAGGGGAGGTGTGTAAAAAGCGGTGGAGGAGTCTGAGGGACAGATATGCAAAGGAGAGAAGAACGTACAGCAACAGAAGAAGCCCTGCCCGCACGTTGTTTTTTCCTCAGATGCAAGCGTTGCATGCTTTTTAGGACATGCGTTAGACTTCATCCGCTGGATGCATAGCTCGACCCATCCAACAGACGTGGTCTGAATACAGCAGAACTCTTACATTTTCTTAACTGTGTTGCAAAACGTATTTTGTTTGTAGTTTTGGATCATCCACCAGGTCCCGAGAACTGATTTTAGATAACTTCCCAGATTTTCTCTCAGTATTAGCTGTAACTAGGGATAAGATCATCATAGAAGGGAATTTTAACATGTAAGATGAGACTGAAATTGATTGCCTAAATGTTATGTTAGATTCAGATTGCTTTGCTAAAACTATGTGCAAACCTACCCACGATTGTCTTCATACTCTGGACCTTGTGCTGATATATGGCATTGAGTGTGATTAAATACCAGTGTTTCCTCATAACCATCATTACCGATAGACTGTCTAGCTTTAAATAAAATCAAAAGATCATGAACACAGCAAAGTCACTGAAGGCAGCATATGCAGGCACTCATCCAGAATGATTTGACAACTTACTGGTCAGGATGGTCAGCAGGAAGAGATACTCTGTGTAGGATATTAAACCTGCAAGGCACAAACAAATGCATGTAGCAGCCTTTAGATAATCAGAAACTGGCTGTAAATAAAAAGTGAACATCACCAAAGAAAAGTTCAGTCCACACAACAGAAGCATCCAGATGTGAAGCTGAAGACCAAAAGCTTACCGTTGTCTCCTATGGTTCTGAACAGATCACTGCCGGGACGAGCTTTAGAGGCAGCCACCAACATCTTGTTCACGTCCTGCCAAGAACCAGCCAGGAGAGCAATACTATCACTATAAACCCCCAGAACTGTGTTCTTCATTTATGCAATTTACACTATAAACATACCTCTGTTCTTAAGATTCTCTTCTGGAGTTTCCCTAAAAAAAAGGACCAAACAGAGGATCTGTCAGTAAGGTCAGAAGTGCTACCAATAAAATAACTACGTAAAAAACTAAGAGAAAAGGTATTTTCATCCGTCTTGGCTTCTTTTTTATACATTAATACAGCAGCTCAGTGTTTCAGCAGCTCTGCAGTCATCAGGAAGTTTGTTCCAGATAAGAGGAGCATACAAGCTGAAAGCTGCTTCTCCATGTTTGGTTCTGATTCTAGGAATGATTAGTAACCTAGAGTTGGAGGACCTGATTGGTCTGGTGGGTTGCTATAGTGACAACAGACCTTCAACATACGTTGGTGCTAAACCATGCAATGACTTCTAAACTAGCAGGTGTGTTTTTTTAGGTAGAACTGTGAGGACACTGTTGCAGTAATCAATCCAACTAAAGATGAATACATGGATGAGTTTTTCTAGGTCTCCTTGTGTCATCAGTCCTTTAATCCTAGAAATGTTCCTCAGGTGATAGAAAGCTGATCTTGTTATTGCCTTTATGTGACCCTGGAGGTTCAGGTCTGAGTCCATTATTACACCTAGATTACAGACCTGATCAGTAGTTTTAGCTGGATTATTTTAAGCTGACTTCAGATAATCCAGTTGCGGACTCTGGATCGTTCCTCTTTAGGTCTAAAAATAACTACTTCAGTTTTGTTTTTGCTCAGCTGGAGAAAGTTATGCTAATAACTTAATAATACGAAGAATCAGAAGGTAAATGGGATAAATCTAGAGGTTTAGATTATAAGAAAGTCAAAGAAAATATTTCTGACAGCAGAAACACAGTTTTCATTAGCAAACCTCTAATGTTCAGCCTTCTATGTTCACATTGTAGTTAAAAGCTGCCTTACTGCAATTAGTATTTTTGTGTGATACTGGCACATTAATAGCTTTACCTACAGGCTGTTTTCCCCATAAAGTATCATTATTTGGACTCTTTAAACTGTTAGACAAAAGCGTAACTGTTAGGTGTGTAAATAACCTCATGCCGTTTACATCCCCACCACTTACCCAAATTATTCAGCCTAAAACCTTTAAAGACCATAGTCTATCACCAGTGAAATAATCAGTAATAAATAATCAGTTCTATGTAAATTTAGTAGGGATTGTCGGCACATTAATATCTGAGTAGTCTTAAAACTACAAATGCTAGAAGTTTTAACTAATTTCTCATTTTTTTAATGAAGTCGAATGAAGTTAATGTATTACTGCCACCAGATGGTGGTTCCTGGCCACAGGGATATCCCTTTGGTTGACTGGTTAGCGCACATGACCTTCACCTGGGAGTTGTGGTATCGAATCCCGCCTGGGCCCTTGTTGTGTACCTTGCCACATATTGTTGAATTAATACCAGACAAACTAAACATAACTGAGACAAAATAACAGATTTAAAGTATAAAAATTACCACAAAAATAAAATTTCAAGTGAAAAATCTATCTTTTTTGGTGAATTTGCTGCAGATTTTCCCCATTTTGAGTATCGGTTTATGGTATCGGTTAAGTTTAACTGATACCGATACCAGTACATTAGGTAGTATCAGGGCCGATACCCGTATCGGTATCGGTGCATCCGTAGTTTAAATATAGTCCCCTGATAAACGATGAAAACCTCTCGGATAGCCATTAAAAAGTGGATGGTCACCCTACCTGCTTAGCTCTCACGTGTGCATCATTGTAATCCACGTACCAGGAACTCGTGCTGAAACAGATGTTCCGCATTGAATGTAATGCAAACTGAGATTAAATGCGTAAATTCCTTTTTTTTTTTTACTGCACACATTTTTCTGCCATTAATTGATCGCAATTAACACGTTAAATTCTCGGCCCTACTAAATACACTGCATTTTATGATAACTGGAACTGATTTGGAATGCAAATTGATTGATTCTGTTTAACTTGCTAGATTGTATTGGATTATTCAATTCAATATTTTTAGTATGTGAAATAGAGCCGCTTTATTAATGTCCCTTGTGCTCATTTGTTGTAACTTTGTGCTGTATAAATGAACTGAATACATGAAACCATGTTGAGGATCTGCCAAACACAAAGATGTAATATCATCTTTAAAGAGCACAATCAATGTTTTTGTTACCTGGAGCTCTATCTAACTGATGGTGAATCTGACTGAATGAATTAATTTATTTGTTAAGTTTCTTACAATATTAGCTGAGATTTGGTGCTATATAAAAATGAATATGGACAAATTCTTTGGAGTCTAAGATTCCTCAACAGCCCTAATATTTAAATCCAACATGGCTGCCCTTTGTATAAAACACAGATGGTAGCAGAACCACACTTTACAATCACTATGTAGATAGTCTGGATCCTGTTGTGCATACATGGAACGATACAACATCTATCTGTGAACATATTGCTTTAGCATATGAACGCATATGCAGAAAAATAGTTATCAACTTATATTGATAAACATAATTAGCAGGGTAACAATTATTCATTTTAGAGGTTAAGACACAGCTGTGATGAGCAACAGGTTTTCCAATTTCTGTCTTTAGCCAATAGAAATCAAGGAACTCAGTTTGTGTCTGCCGACTTTTTTGTGAGCAACATAAGAACTATTTTCTGTTATATGAACTTCATAATAAACAATACAAATTGTCACATCAATGAAAGGCAAAGGTAAGATCTTTTGATAAATGTCTGCATGAATACCTTTCTATCTGTGATCTTTAAGTGTGGATTATATCAAAGTAAATTTGAATAGTGAATTATATTGAAATATCTGTACGTTTTACTTCCATTTATCAGACTTTGAACATGAATTGTTGGGTTTTTTAATCATTTCCACTTCCTTTTGGTGATTTGCACAGTTAAACTTGGTCTTAGGCATGTTCTGTAAATTCTGCTTATACTCCAAACAATAAAGATTTGCATTCAAACTTCAGATTGTTTGTATGAAAACACATGACAATACTTTATAGATTAAAAAAAACATTTGTCCTTTTATCGAGGTTAAACTATGGAAACAGATAACATTGATGAATATGTACATACTGATTATGAAGCTAATATAATTGGTTAGTGTAAAGTGTGCCAGCTCAGAAACGCCATCTGCTCGTCAATAAAAACTGTTTGTTTTTCAAATGCTAACAGAAAACCTCATTTAGAAAGATTTATTACTCTGAAGGGATCCACATAGTTTTGGATTCTGGAGAAAACTACAATAGGCCTAATTTATATGTTTACCGGATCAAACATTAAACAGAACGGGAATTTAAATAGTGAAAAATCATTATTATTCACTTTAGGTGGTTTGAAGTGCTGTCTGCAGGGATTACAAGGAGCGTGTGTGTTTGTAGTGAACTAGTGGTGCTTACGATCTACTTGTTCCAGCATGACAGAGAACAGGAAGTCCCTGGGGGTCATGTAGGGCTCCAGATCGTACATCACTGAGGCAAACTGGATGAAACGGATCTTTCTGGCAGACATCTGAGGAGCTGCAGGTTCCTGTATTTGTACAAAGGGCAGAAACGATGTGAAAGTTTCTTGCAGAGCTTTCTGTCACACTGATGTGAACACTAAATATGTCCGGTGTGTGTCAGGTACTCAGACTGGACAGCCTTTACATAAATAATGAAGGAACGCCTGGGATAAACATTAACCTACGTTTGTTCATTTTAATGTGTGAGAAAAATGAAAAGAAAACTTTTACTGCATTTAGTAGTACTAGCGCCCTCTGGACGCCGCTGGTTATCATAGTGTTTACTAGCCTGGGTGCCAGCAGAAGTCCCGCCCACAACATGGTCTAATCATTCTGATTAGAATTGAATATGGCTACGTCAGGCGAAGTAGTTTACGCCTTCTTAGAAATGTCCAATTCACTAACTCAGTTCGTCCTGATCTTTCACACAGGCTGTGGAAAACGAAAAAATAAAGTTTTCCTATGAATACATCGATGTACTCACTTTTTCTTCCTCTGCAAGAACAGCGAAGGGTAGAGTCCTGCTGTTAGCATGGTGGTAGTAGTAATAACACAGACCCCCGGTCCCAATTACAGAGCCCAGAACCCCGGAGCCGACTACACGGAATGTCGTGGAACGTTTTAGAACCCGAGAGCTTCTTATCACGTTCCTAAAGACGGCGGCGAACTTTCCCCAGTTGGCCATTTTCAGGAAGCTCTCTGGCTGCCGTGTTGTTATTGCGCAAACGAGACGGCTTCCGTAGCTGCTGCGCTTCTAGCTAGCAGAAGCTAGTTTCCCCGTAACGCCCACTCTGGCGTTACTAGGGTGACCAACAGGAATCACCAGCAAGGGCGCTGGGAATCACAACCTTGTTCTATATGCAGACCGACTATTATATGGAATGCCAGAATGCTCAGAATTAAACGAATAAATATAACCTTATGATATAAGTGTCTACATGAAGAAATGAAATTGAGAAAAAAACGAATTCATACGAAATTGTGAGCTCAGTAGTATAACATATTTTTAATTTTGCTTTAAAAAATCCTTATTTTTCTTAATGCAAATTTTCTTATTAATATATTTTATTGATTAGCCATTTTTATTTAATTTAATCGGTTTTTATAAAAAAAACCTTTTCTTCCACAAAATCAGCTGTTATTTGTCAGCGGCTTATGTATTTATTTAGTCTTCTTGTGAATTTTATTGGCGGTTGGCAAACAATAAATGGTGCATTACTCCCATCAACTAGTGTGGAGTGTGTACTGGAACAAGGCTCAAAGAAAAAAATTTAACCCAACTCAAATCTTATTACTGTAAACATTCTACACTTTTAAAACTGAAATAAGAACAGATAAATAGTTATTCTACAGTTTCATTTTCATCTTACTGAGGTTTTGGAGCAGTTTCCTTCTTTCTATCTGGTACTTCTGACAGTGTAATATATCATGATCTATATTTTCCACTTCTTCACAGTAATCAAATTTTCCTGTATTATTTTTCCCTATTATGAATAGCGTGTTGTTTAAACCAGTATGCCCAAATCTCCATCTAGATATGATCAGCTCCTCTCTCCTACGTTCCAATGCTCTTTTTTTCCAACTCTCTTTTGAATTTTATATAACCACCGTGTCCCCTCCTTTCTTCCTCGCATTGTTTTTGCTTTTTTCTTAATTTCTTGTGTTACAGTGCTCTTTATCGTTGACTGAAAGAAGTTGATATCTAAATCAACTAAAACATTTATTGTGACTTCTTTGGCAATCATATCCAATTTTTTCATTTCCTCTAACTCCACAGTGACCTGGAATCATAAAAAAATAGCTGTAAATCCCATCATGTTTATTCTATAAAGTGTTTGTTGAATCTCTATTAGGATGTCTGTTCTGCTTTCTACTTTTTTCTCCAGTGTAAACTGATAGTTCATCAATAACCTGCTTTTTTTTACTCAGGAACAATAAATGCCATACCAATTTGGTTCATTGGATTTTTTGATGCATCTGTATATATTTTCACATAATACAATACTGCTGAAAATAAGTCTGCTCTATAAAATAGTTTACTATGAAAACCTTATCCTTGTTCTTCCTTTCTAACAAACTGAAATCTACTAATGGATCCAGGAATTTTCAACAGTTTCATAACAGGTAGTTGTACTCTTTGACTGATATTAAGATGATCCAGTTTAACTTCTACTCTTCTGTTAGTCACCGTCCATCCTTTGTTTCTCCCAACAAGGTTTTAGAGTGTCTTGTGTTGGATGATCCTGTCCCTGACTCTGTATATTTGTCCAATAATTAAGAGTTAGCTGGTCTCTTCTAATTTCTAGTGGGATCTTACCCATTTCCACCTGTAAAGAACTGTGTCTTGCAGAGACATGGTTGCAGGATGAGGACCATGTCACAATAAATGAGTCAACTCCCCCTATCTACTTAAACTTTAGTGTCCCTCGAAGTACTGGTCGAGGAGGTGGAGTAGCAACTATCTTTCACTCCGATTTACTAATTAATCTCCAAAAAAATAATAGTTACAGTTCCTTTGAGCATCTAGTTTTTAGCTTTCCTCATACACATAACAAAGCAGTAAAGCCACTTTTGTTTGTGGTCTTATATCGTCCACCAGGACCTTATTCTCAATTTTTAGATCAGATTTCAGATTTTCTATCTGACTTAGTTTTAAACACTGATAAAGTCATTATAGTCGGAGACTTCAATATTCATGTTGATAATGAAAGTGATAGTCTAAATACAGCTTTTAACACTATCCTAGACTCAATAGGCTTTACTCAAAATGTGCAGGGACCAACACATTCTTGTCACCACACTTTAGATCTTGTGCTGACTTATGGCATTGACTGTGAAGAAATAACAGTCTTTCCACATAACCCTATCCTGTCTGATCATTTCCTTATCACTTTTAAACTTACTCTAATGGATCATATCAAACCTGAAAGAAAACTTCATTATACCAGAACGTTATCAGACAACGCTGTAGCAAATTTTAAAGAAGCTCTTCCAACTTTAATTTCCTCAGTTTATAAATGCAGAACAGAAAACAGTGATTTAACTCGTGACCCCTCACAACTTGACATTTTAGTTCATAGCGTTAATTCCTCCCTGCGTCGGGCAATAGACAAAGTTGCCCCCTTGAAAAGGAAGGTGGCTAGCCATAGAAGATTAACTCCCTGGTTTAATTTAGAGCTACGTACCCTAAAGCAGAATGTTAGAAAACTAGAGAGAAAATGGCGCTCCACGCATTTACATGATTCCTTTTTAATATGGAAAAATAGTTTATTGCTATATAAAAAGAGCCTTCACACAGCTAGAACAGCATATTATTCATCTTTAATCGAGGAGAATAAAAATAATCCTAGGTTTCTTTTTAATACAGTTGCCAAACTCACACAGGATCATAGCTCTATCGAGCCAACCATTCCCCAAGCTCTAAGCAGTGACGACTTCATGCAATTCTTTATAAATAAAATAGACTCCATAAAGAATAAGATAATTGGGAACCTTCCCAATATGCTTGCTTCCTCCTTAGTTAATGAGGCAGCCTCAAAAATGGTGGAACCTAATATATGCTTAAACTGCTTTAATGCAGCCGAACTTTGTGATGTACTAAAATTATTAGCTTCATCTAAACCTTCAACTTGCGTTTTAGACCCAATCCCAACTAAACTCTTAAAAGAAGTTTTCCCTCTGATCGCTGCTCCAATTTTAAATATAATGAATCTATCCTTAGTCAATGGATATGTACCACAGGAGTTTAAGATTGCTGTAATTAAACCTCTACTTAAGAAACCCTCTCTTGATCAAAACGACTTAATTAACTATAGACCGATATCTAATCTTCCCTTCTTATCTAAAATTCTTGAGAAAATAGTTGCACACCAGATATGTGAGCATTTAAACAATAATGAGCTGTTTGAGAAGTTTCAGTCAGGCTTTAGAGCTCATCACAGCACTGAAACAGCTCTGGTGAAGGTTACTAATGATATTCTCATAGCCTCAGACAATGGACTGGTGACCATTCTGGTCCTGTTAGATCTCAGTGCTGCCTTTGACACTGTTGATCACAATATTCTCATAGAAAGGCTTCAACGTGTCGGTATAATAGGAACAGCCCTAGGCTGGTTTAAATCTTATTTGTCTAACAGATTTCAGTTTGTTCAAGTAAATGATAAACCCTCCTCAACCTCAAAAGTTACTTGCGGAGTACCACAGGGTTCAGTGCTTGGGCCGATTCTTTTTACTATATATATGCTTCCTATTGGTAAAATAATTAGGCAGCATGGGATAAATTTCCATAGTTACGCAGATGATACACAGCTATATCTATCCATAAATCCTGATGAATCCAATCAGTTAGGTAGACTACAGGCATGTCTGGAAGACATAAAAACTTGGATGACTCTAAACTTCTTGCTTCTAAATTCTGATAAAACAGAAGTTGTCGTCTTTGGACCAGAAGCTCTGAAAAAGAAACTACTTAGTCAGCCCCTTCACCTGGATGGCATTAAATTAGCCTCCAGTAATAAAGCAAAAAACCTCGGTGTTATTTTTGACCAAGATATGTCATTTAGATCTCACATTAAAGAAGTCTCTAGGATTTCCTTTTTTCACCTTAGGAATATTGCAAAAATTAGAACCATCCTGTCCAGGAGTGATGCTGAAAAACTAGTCCATGCCTTTGTTACTTCAAGGCTGGATTACTGTAACTGTCTATTATCAGGTAGTCCACAGAATACAATTAAAAGTCTTCAGTTAGTTCAAAATGCTGCTGCTAGGATTCTGATGAATATTAAATGAAGAGATCACATTTCCCCTGTTTTAGCTTCTCTTCACTGGCTCCCAGTAAAATCTAGAATAGAATTCAAGATCCTCCTTCTGACATATAAAGCTCTTAATAGTCTAGCTTCATCATACATAAGAGACCTGATTGTTCCATATGTTCCCAACAGAGACCTTCGCTCTCAGACTGCAGGTTTACTGGTAGTTCCTAGGATTTCTAAAAGTAGAATGGGTGGCAGATCTTTCAGCTATCAGGCTCCCCTCCTATGGAACCGGCTCCCAGGGTTGGTTCGTGAAGCAGACAATTTGTCTATCTTTAAAACTAGGCTAAAAACTTTCCTCTTTGACAAAGCTTACAGTTAGAGATATGTTTATAGGTAGTTAGAGTCAGGTTAGACAGGTAGATAGGAAGAGACAGGTTAATGTTAGTAGTCAGGCAGAGTGTCAAAAGTTAGGAAGAGATAGGAAGAGGTAGAGTAGCTAGGTAGAGATAGATTAATGTAAGCCAGGTAAAGATCCGGAGCCGGTCGCGGCTTACCGCCGCGGAAGAAATGCGCCCCACGGGGGCCAGCCAGCGCCGGAGCCCTCAAGGGGATCCTCCCGCACAGTGCGGCCGCCCATTACCTGCCGGGTTGAATCCCCCGGGCAGACTGTGCGGACCCCACCCGTTTATCTCTTAAACGTTTCTCGCCCTCTTCAACTCTGTCCTCTCAGTTCTGTCTATTTTTCCTTAAGATAGTTGTCGACTATCGGTCTCGTGCCGGTATTTAGCCTTAGATGGAGTTTACCACCCACTTTGGGCTGCATTCTCAAACAACCCGACTCCGAGAAGACCCCGGCATGACGGGGGCCGTTACCGGCCCTACACCGTCCACGGGCTGAGCCTCGATCAGGAGGACTCAGACAGAGTGTTGGTAGCCAGGTCTCCTAGTAGCTAGGAGACAGGTTAATGTTAGTAGCTATGCTGCTTTAGGCTAGGCTGTTGGAGGACATTATTAGGGTCTGTTCCTACTTTCTCTCCTACTTCTCCCCAACTGCATGATGTGCTGTCAATTCAAGCACTAACCTGTTTTCTATTATAGTAGGTGCTCCGGATTAGCCCTGCTTGACGACCCTGACTAAGATGGCATTGCAGTGACGGAAAATTCTCCACGTCCTGCAACAAACTTCTGCATCAGTTCTATTGCTCTTTCTGTGTCTCTGTTATGTATTCTCCAAGCCACAGACGGTCGCGGCAGATAACTGCTTGTGCTGAGCCTGGTTCTGCCGGAGGTTTCTTCCTGTTAAAAGGGAGTTTTTCCTTCCCAATGTCGCTTCATGCTTGCTCAGTATGAGGGATTGCTGAGAATTACACGACGCAATCTTCTGTGGTTCTGTAATTTCTACATTAAAAATTGTATTGTAATAACTCTTCTTGTAAAGTGCCTTGAGATGACATCTGTTGTGAAATGGCGCTATATAAATAAATTGAATTGAATTGAATTAAAGCTGCTGTAGGGGTTGTTTTAAATGTTCATTTACAGAGTGTCATTGCCTAATTTTGAATATAGTTTGATTTTAAAAGAGTTATATCTGCTGCTGAACTATATGCTACACACCCATAATCTAACACCGACCTAATCAACCCATTGTATATCGCTTTCAAAGATTTTCTATCTGCACCCCCAATCACTCCCAATTAAGCACCTGATTAAATTTGATACCTTTTTACTTTTATCCACTGTACTCTAAATGTGTACACCCTATGTTATCCTTTCCTCAAACCATAATCCCAGAAATGTACATTTACTTACTCTTGACCATAAAGCTTAAGTTTGACTTCCTCTCCAACTTTTCTCCTTGTAAAGAACATTGTCTTGGTTTTATCCACTGAAAATGTAAAACTTTAACACTACTCTTCAACTTTTCCAACTTATCCTTGTATTGTCTTTACAATTAACTCTACATTTTTCCCTCTCTTCCTTATCACTCCATCGTCTGCAAAAAGCGAAAACCCCATCCCATCTTTTATACCACTAAACACATAATTTATCATTAAATAATGAATGACCCATTTATTCGAATCAAGTGAGTCTGCAACATTTACTAAATGAGAATCAATGGTGGAATGGAGGAGATAAGAAACAAGAATCATATGAAGCTTTTATAATGTCACAAAGTAAGAATAATAATGGATTGCATTTATATCACCTTTTTTAAGACATTCATAGCGCTTTACATGTCCACTATTCACTCATTATCACATTCATACACTGGTGGAAGCAAGCTACAATTGTAGCCACAGTGTCCTGGGTCAGACTAGCAGAAGCGAGGCTGCCATATCGCATCATCTCTGACCAACACAGGGTGTCAGGCTACAGTGGTCGGACTGGGATTGCTGCTTGGAAGACGTTCCAAAATGCAGAGCGACACTGGAACCAAGGATCCGGTTGGAGCAGGGGTGAAAGATGAGCTTGAAGCAGAGCTTGACGTACTCACTGGAACCTGTCCTACGAGCTGCTTGGATAAAACTCCTAGCTGAAGAAAGCAGCTGAAGTCTGGAATGATTTGGGGAGCAGATACGCTGGAGCAGATCAGCGCTAAGCTTCACAACAAGACTGATGACTGAGCACCGTAGACACGAGTGAAGGGAGCTTTTGAGTGTCTCGATGAGGAGATCCAGCCAGTGGTTGGTTAGAAGCTCACCAGGAGCAGCTGCTCCAAGTTGGGCCTGATGACTTCTTCACACAGGGCCTCAAAAGAAATTCTTGTATTGTTATTTTTCAGGGTATTTGTTTAACTTCATGTTACCATTGAGGATTTTTTCAGAAGAACATTTAAAAAGAGACATCACATTTTTTCCCGTTTTGGCTTCTCTCCACTGGCTCCCTGTTAAATCCAGAATAGATGACTCATAAAGCCCTTAATAATCAGCTCCATCATGAATCACAGCAATGATTGTTCCATATGTACCTAACAGAGCACTTTGTTTTCAGAATGCAGGTCTACTGGTAGTTCCTAGGATTTCTAAAAGTAGAATAGGAGGCAGATCTTTTAGTTATCAGGCTCCTCTCCTGTGTAACCAACTCCCAGTTTTAGTCCGTGAGGCAGATACTCTGTGTGTTTTTCAGACAAGGTTTAAAACCTTCCTTTTTGATAAAGCTTATATTTTGAATGGATTAGGTTATCCTAAATTATTTTTGTAGTTATGCTGCTATAGGCTTAGACTGTTGGAGGACAGACTGACCACTTTTCTTCTCTCTTCTACTACTCTCCAGATATATTTTTACTGCTGTTATTTTGATTGTTAACCCAGTTTTCTCTCAGTGTTTTTCTCTCCGTTGAAGCTCCACCTTGTCTGGTATCCTGCTCAGCTCCAACACCCCCTGCTGGATGGAAGCATCGGTTTAGATGATGGTCCCAGTGACCAAATAGCCTCCATGTCCTGTTATCACCTTTTCACTTTCTTTAATACATAAAGTACTCTTACTTCAGTTCTTTTGTTCTCTCTGTTTCTCTGCTCTGTATACTCAGACCCCCAGATGGCCGCTTGTACTGAGCAAGGTTCTGGTTTTGCTGGAGGTTTTTTCCTGTTAAAACGGAGTTTTTCCTCTCCACTGTTGCTACATGCTTGCTCAGTATGTGGGATTGCTGGGGAATTGCTGTGGTTGGAGTCTGCATGATCAGGGCACAACCTCATGTTGATGACTCAACACAATCTGCTGGGATTCCTTACATAGAAAACTTTTAACTGATGTACTAAAAGGACTTTTGTTGTAAATTAATGCTATATAAATAAACTGAATTTAATTAAATTATTCTTCATCTCTTCATCTTTTACAGTGTATATCTTTATCCTGATGTTGTAATGTGGTGCTCTGATGATTTGTGTTATCATAACAAATGTTCATTTTTATTGTCCTTTATTTCTTGTGTATATTGTCTTTTTTCAATAAAGTTCTTTGGTTTTCTTCCAGCATGGTGGAAATTGCTCTAAATGTAAACTTTGACTGACAGATTGATTAACTGATAATTTTTTAGATCCGTAAATATTAGATATTACAAACATCATATTTTCTCCCCCTTTTGACAAAATGGCATTGCACATGACTGGCTTCCCTTTCAGATTAATAGTTTAGCAATGTATTATTTTCAAAAAGCAAGCACTAAAAACAGATTTCAATTCATTCCCAATGCTCTAACTCTGAAAAAAACAACACTCTCACTGATCCATTTTTTTTCATTTTAACGACCTTAGGCAAAATACATTCATTAGTTTTTTTAGTTTGTTGTTTTCTTCTATTTCTCTACACCTTTAGATGCAATTTAAATGTCCTGATCTTAAATTAAATGTTAGCTTCAGTGTCCTGCTGTCAGTTGTTAAATTGAAGGCTAGAGATTGTTTTGATACAATTTATTTATTCAGTTTAGCATTCTAGGCATGCTTCCTTTCTCATTTCAAGTTTCACATTTTTATTTAACTTTAGGTTCTTGTTCAAGCAGCTTTATTCCATAAATTGAAATGTTTTCATATACCTGGTTATTTATCAAATAAGCTTCTTTGTCCTTACACCCACTCCAACACACGCACACACAGACCACCACACACACCCACACACACACACACGCACACCCACACACAATTTCTCTGAATTAAATATGTGTTCTCTGGTGCTACATCAGGAATTTTAGATTTGATGATGAAAGGTGAAAGTTTGCCAAAAAAGAACTTCAAAACATTTCCATTTGCAGGTCCATTCTTATATATTGAAAACCCAAACAAGCTTTGTCTCAGCTACAGCTTATGGCTCAACTTCCTACTGGAATGTTAAATAATTTATTTTTCGTTGCAGTTTTTCCTTCTGCACATCTATATTAATTCTTGTTTCAAATCTAGAAAACAGAAGATTAAATGTAGCAATCAAGGGTGTGGCCCCACCTGCTAGAAACATAGGAAGAGAAAAGAAAAAGACAATATTAGTAGTGAAATTAAAGAACTTCATTTTCCAGAAGTTTTGCTTATCTGTGCCAATCACCTTGAAAAGCAGTTTAACAAAGTATCTCTTTTGTTTCCCTCTAAATGTATTTATGTAAATCTGAGCAAAATTATTAAATGCATCAGTTTAGCAAGCTATTAGTAATTCTATATATAGCTATTAGCTATTCTTGTTAGCAATGAGTAGTCTAGTATGTATGTTTGCTGATGTTTAAGTATATCTCAGGCAGGTGGAAAAACTCCCAGACTCGCCTTCCTCCCTTTCTTAGAGGTGAACTGCTTTAATCGTTTCTCTGCACCCCTCCTACTCGCGAACTGATGTCAAACACCTTGCTGCTCTTCTTCTGCCCTCCACGCCTAGCCTAGTTTCTACTTCTCAGTCAGCAACATGCACCCAGATGCAGACGTACTGATGGAGACCATTTGTTTATAGTTCTCCATTTCTGTTAGCGTTGCAAAGCACTTCCCAACCAGGACAGCAGGGGGTGCTAACTTTTCATGGCAGGTCTGGCTACCATTGCAGTGTTATTTCTGGTTGACTAGAGATGATTTTCTTGTGCTGATAAGACGCAGGCGAGATAAGGGCAGCTATTGATGGAGACTTTAGCCATGGTAATCAGCCCTGCACTCCGGTGTGACTCAGGGAGCCGCTTTTTGTTGGCTCGACATCGCCTCTCCTCAATTCATTTTCAATCTGACATGTGTAACAAAGTGATAACCATCCACCTGCTAAGCGACAGGCGAAAATTGTGCATGTGAATCAATCAAAACCACGAAAGACTCACTATTTGCCCTGGAATAGAGCGTGTTGCTGGCTCATGCCGCTGGCCGCTGCCGCCTCCCGTGTGTCTGGTATTCACAGCGGCTCTGATGAGTTTGGCTGATAGCAGTCCTTTGTGGCCTCCCATGTGTCGAGTGGTGGAAATATATGCAGGATGATGCAGCATGTTAGGTATCTGCAACATATGACATCTTCAAGCTTTCCATTATATTGGGTTCCGTCTCTAACACTTTGCATCTCAATGTGTTTCATACAGAGAGTCTGTTTATCTTTCAGTTTCCTGCTCTGTTTGCACACTATAAACTGAGTTTACCACTTTAGCTGTAGTTAACCTTCATAACTCTACAGTACTCTGTTTTGTTACTATTGTACATGATGTAAATATTTTTTATTCTATAAAAATTGTGTGTGTTTCTGTTCTGTGTCCTGTTCTGTTTGTATATGTTTTTTTTGCTTCTGTTACTACCAAATTTCCGCTTGCGGGATAATTAAAGGATAAATCTATTCTATTAGTGTTGCCCCATATCTCAACCCTCCTGTTTAAGTAATCACCCAATGCAAACAAAGTTGGACAATTAGAAAATAGCACATCATACACCTATATGACCTTTTTTATTATTTGAGGTTATTGATACAGTGCACATGGGTTTTTTATCTGGACTTGCAGTTAGTTTTATATATGGGACTAACTGATCTAGATTGTTATAAAGATCCTCTCAGTCTTATCTATTGCAGGTTAACCTGCTTTAATTTGGAGCATAACTTTACATAAAAACACATTCTTAACGATTCCTTTAAAGACATCATTATTATGAAGGGCGGAGAACGAAAAAAACATTACAGTCTTTCTATAAGAAACATTTTTCAACATATTAATGATTCCACACTTGTGAAGATTGTAACAAAACCCATGTTTAGATAATTGTTATTTTTTCGTTCTAAAACATTTTGCTGCCTGTTTGGTTTACCCCCTGGCATCTCCAGGGATCTCTGGGAAGTCTCATCGATCGTCCCTGATTTGTGGTGTGGGTGCGGACAGGAAGGACAGGGGTCAGTTTGAGGAGATGGCATCCAGGGGGATTCGTGTAGGTGTCACTTGTGTCTGCATTCATAGCAATATTACTTACCATCCACAGAAAGCATATGTGGTGGGCTGGGCAACGGAGGTGTGGCATGGGCCTTTTTGTTTGTGCTGGATCGGCAGGCACAGTTATCGTTCTGTTATTGCAGCGTGCATCTCATTTAACTAATAGTAGAACAACCTCCAAATGTACACACGTTATTTCATTGTGCATTTAGTGCTTGATCACATAAAGTTGAGAGAAGCTTATTTAGATGTTGTATTGCTTGAATTGCTACTACTGGTTTGTAGTGACAAAGTCCTCCAAGACAAATTTAATCAAACAATCCAACAAAAACAACTCCTTAAGTCAGAATTCTAACCTACATTGTGTTCTTGTTGTATTTTCAACATGGTAAAGTCTTCCTTCCAAGTGCAAACAAAATGCTCCACAATGTCAATATCCAATACCGTTTCCACGCACACAAAAAATACTACACTCTTAGAAGTGTTAAAAGTATAAAACAGTCGACACATATTGCGTCATAAATTACACAACATGTGTTGTCCCTAGCTGTGTTGTTTTTTGACACATCTGTTTGAGAGTTGACATATTGATCTTTGCAGGCATAAACTATAGCACTTTTAACAGTTAGTAAAAAACTGACACAAAAAGTACTGGTTTAACTTTTATACGTGAATATGTTTTAATGGTTAAACACAAGAAAAGAAGAAAATACGTTTATGGATCGCTACTGTTGAAGAATATCACAGTAATTATTAAATTCTGCTGGGTCTTCAATTTTAAGCCAGAACACACTTCAGGGGGAGAGATATTTTTTAATACCTCTCTCAAGGCCCCTCCTAAAACACAGTTGAGCTGAACACAGTCTATCTGTGAACATGTTCCTGTTTTTGTTAGTGGATTATTAAAAGCAGTTAGCAACATTAGCAAAATGCTTGACATGGATGTGAAGTCATTCCCAGATTAAAGCTTCAGCTTCTGAGACAAAGTGAAAGCCAGATAAAAATACCATAGTGATCAAAGCTTGTTCCTAATATGGTGGATCCCCTTTGTTAGGGTTAGCTGTAAGATTTAGAGGTATAGTGTGAATAAAGTTTTGGTTAAGGTTAGGGTTTGGAATGTAATGGTACAGGTGAAACTCTAAAAATGAAAATATTAAGCAAAAGGTCATATTTCAGCAATTTAACTTAGGTGAATCTAATATATGATATGGACTCAAATGAGACATTTCAAGCCTTTATATAATGTTGATGATTATGGCTTACAGTGTATGAAAATTCAAAATCTAAAAAGAAATTGCAAAAAGGTTCAATAGTTTAGGTTCAAAGTGTCACTCTAATTAGCTAATTAATCCAAAAGAGCTGTAAAGGGTTACTGAGCCTTTAAATGGTCTCTCCGTCTGATTCAGTAGGGATCCCAATCATAGGGAAGACTGCTGACCCGACATTTGGGAAGAAAACCATAATTCAGTACATTTACATTCACATCTAAATCAAGTTTTTTGGAGTAATCCCTATTGAGAACCCGAGTCCCAGTTTACATGTCACTAAGTATGTTTGACTCCCCAATGATAGATGGCAACATGCGCTCCTATGTGTTAGCCTTATAGCGGTTAGCCACGAGCTGTACTCAGGCTGTAAACAGAGGCTTGCAGGAGTGAAGCAGACAGTGGTAAAGCAGGATATTCAACATGCATTGTCTCGTCAGTCCAAAAATGTACTGATTGGCTGCTTATGTTGGTCTTACCCGGGCTTTCCACTGGACGTGTCAGCAGCATGTTACAGGAGCAGCACGTTTTACTCGCGTATTCTGCTGCTTGGCCCTTTCCACGGGGGGCGTCAGCAGCACGTAGCAGCAGGGAAGCAGCTGTCACCGTGAGAGCCCGAAATAATGCGAGTTCAGCAATATCTGCGTGGTTTCGTCAGTAAACGCAACAACAAGCAGGTAAAAAGACTACAACATGGCTCCAAAAGGTTTGTTTTTTATGCTCTGTGCGTTTTACATTCACCAATAAGTTTATGTTATGTCAGGGAATATACAAAATCCCTCAAAGTGCAAAAGAATAATGTTAGTGGTAGTGTAGACCCTCCCCCGAACTACTGACTTCTCACGGGGCCGCACAGGTAGTAAAGTAAAGCTACCGGAAAGAAGCACCTTTGTTTTATTTTGAAAATTTCCGGATGCCTAGCTGTCTGACTTCCTGTCTTCCCCTATCCAAAATGTCTAAATTTACAGGTTTCGCAGGCGTAGCGTGTAGAAAATAGGACCGCCGCGTATATTTAGAAAAGTGCTGCGACATGATGCTCCTGTGACGGGGCAAACTCGTGCTGCTTTCGCCTCCGGTGGAAAGGATTATATTGATTACAGCGGTGGCTAACAGCCACGTGTGACTGGCTGCTGCTGTAACATGCTGCTGACGCGTCCGGTGGAAAGGAGGGGTAAGTCGCCAAATCTTTCTTATACTACTACTGTGTTGTTGCTGATTCACACTTCCTCGTCTCCTCACTTCCCAAGGGGCTGAAGAAGTACAGGCAGGGGATGGTTGAAGAGAAGTCGGATTCCTAATTATCATTAGCATTATCTGGGTAGAATAGTCCGATTTGTTGGATTCAGGTCGGACTTAGGTTTGTACATGCTTTTGAGAGGTTTGATTTCAGTCGGACAAAGGTAATAATTCGATTATCGCTTACTGCATGTAAAGGCACTGATTGACCCCCTCCATAAAGAGGGAAAGCCTCTAAAGGTCATTGCAAAAGTTGTTGGATTTTCCCAAAGTATGTGTCAAAGCACATTAATAGAAAGTTTTGTAGAAGGGAAAAGTTTGGAAGAAAAAGGTACAGAAGCAGCACGCAGGAGCGCAGCCTGGAAAGGACAGTTGGGAAAAAGGCATTCAGAAGTGTTGGGGACCTTCATAAGGAGTGGACTGAGGCTGGAGTTAGTGCATCAAGATCCACCACACAGACGGATCCTGGACAAGTGTTTCAAATGTCCTAATGCTTTGGTCAAGCTGCTGCTGGTCTGTTGCTCACTGGTCCAAAGTCCTCTTTTTTGATGAGAGCAAAGGTTGCATCTCATGTGGAAACCAAGGTCCCAGAGTCTGGAGGAAGAATCGAGAGGAACACAATCTAAGATGCTTCAAGTCCAGTGGGAAGTTTCCACAGTCTGTGTTGAATTGGGAAGCCATGCCATTTATTGGTGTTGGTCTGGTGGTCGGGTTTTATTAAGTCCAGTGTCAATGCTGCCATCTATCAAGACATTATGGAGCACTTCATGCTTCCTTCTGCAGACCAGCTTTATGGAGATGCTGACTTTATTTTCCAGCAGGACTTGGTACCTGCCCACACTGCCAAAAGTATCAAAACCTTCTTTAATGACCATGATGGGATTAGTGAGCTTGATTGGCCAGCAGACTGGCCTGACCTTTAATTTCATTGAGAATCTATGGAGCAGTACCAAGAAAAAGGAGAGACATGAGACGGAAAAATGCAGAAGAGCTGAAGGCCTTTATTGAAGCATCCTGGTATTCCATAACACCTCAGCAGAGCCACAGGCTGATAGCATCCATGCTACGCTGCATTGAGGCAGGAAGTGATGCTTAAGGGCCCAAACCAACTACTGAGTACATAAGCAGTATAACACTGTATATAGGTCCAACATTTCTCTATTTAACATACTTGTTTTACTGATTTAAGGTAATATTCAAATGTTCTGAGATTTTGATTTTGGGGTTTTCATTAGTTGTAAGACATAATCATCGATATTATAGCAAATAACGACTTTGAATATTTCGCTTTTCCAGTTTATATCATATTTTTGCTTTTTAGGGTAAGAACTTGGGTCAGACATAAATGCAATTAGTATACTGAATGGAAGTCAGGTAAGACGTATCGCGTCATTTTCTGTTTTGTGACTAACTCGTTTGTAGCAAGTCGGTGTTTCTGTCTCTCTTGAACTGATCTAACTTTCTCTGTCAATAAGTTTTTTCTGAGTTGCTTTAACACACATTAAAACGTTAATTTTCTTCACGGTTTGGGACTCTTTTAGCGTTTCACTGTGTTTTTTATTTGTTCTTGGTAAGGTACCGCTTGGTTAGCTTAGCTTCACGGCTAGCATGGCTTCGGCAGCTTTCTCTCTTGTCCCTCCATCTCTCTCTACACCTCCTCCTCTTTCCTGCTCTCTCTGTCAGATGTTTAGTTACTCCTCCGCCTCATTTAGTGAAGTTGGTAGGTGTAATAAGTGCAGCATTTTTGTAGCTTTGGAGGCGAGGGTTTCTGAGCTAGAGGCCCGGCTCCGCGCTGTAGAACAGCCAGGCCCAGCAGTAGCTAGCGCGGAGTCAACTAGGACAGGACCTAGCCGTCCTTCAACAGCTCCCGTGCAGCCGGGACCTCAGGCGAGCTGGGTGACTGTTCGTAGGAAGATTAGCGCCAGACCCCAGTCCGCGGCCAACCTCCAGCCCCTTTCTCTGAACAATAGGTTCGCCCCGCTCAGCGACGCACCCGCCGAGCAGGAGAGGCCGATTCTTGTAATTGGCAGCTCCATAGTTAGGAATGTGGCTCCAGAGACACGAAAGACCACCGTCAAATGCCTTCCAGGGGCCAGGGCTGCGGACATTAGGTCCCATCTGAAGCTTTTGGCCAAGGACAAACGGCGGTATAGCAGGATCGTTATCCATGCTGGTGGCAACGACACCCGGCGACGGCAGTCGGAGGTCACTAAAATTAGCGTAGCTTCGGTGTGTAGGGCTGCCAAAAAGATGTCTGACTCTGTAATTTTTTCTGGTCCCCTGCCTGATCGTACTAGCGATGACATGTACAGCCGTATGCTTTCGTTCCACCTTTGGTTGTCAAGGTGGTGTCCAGAAAACGATGTGGGCTACATTGATAACTGGGGGGCCTTCTGGGGAAAACCTGGACTGTTACGTAGAGACGGCATCCATCCCACCGAGGACGGAGCTTCGCTTCTTTCCAGGAACATTGATAGGGTTATCTCTAGTTCCCCAAAGCCGTGACAACCCAGAGTCCAGCTCAGGGAACCCAGAGTCGAGCTCAGGGAAACCAGAGTCCAGATCAGGGAACCCAGAGTCCAGGTCAAGGAACAGGGACTGCCACCCACCCACTACCCTATAGAGATAGTTTCCCGTCCACTACCCAAAACTAATGAATTAAAAGTTAATGCTACTAGAGCAAAGTATAAAAATCTCATAAAGATAAATAAAACTCGGACTGAACATAAAAACAAATCAATTAAATGTGGTTTACTAAACATAAGATCTCTCCCCTCAAAAACACTCTTAGTAAATGACTTAATTTGTGAAAATAATATTGATTTGTTTTGTCTTGCAGAGACATGGTTGCAGGAAGAGGACCATGTCACAATAAATGAGTCAACTCCCCCTAGCTACTTAAACTTTAGTGTCCCTCGAAGTACTGGTCGAGGAGGTGGAGTAGCAACTATCTTTCATTCCGATTTACTAATTAATCTCCAAAAAAATAATAGTTACAGTTCCTTTGAGCATCTAGTTTTTAGCCTTCCTCATTCACATAACAAAGCAGTAAAGCCACTTTTGTTTGTGGTCTTATATCGTCCACCAGGACCTTATTCTCAATTTTTAGATCAGATTTCAGATTTTCTATCTGACTTAGTTTTAAACACTGATAAAGTCATTATAGTCGGAGACTTCAATATTCATGTTGATAATGAAAGTGATAGTCTAAATACAGCTTTTAACACTATCCTAGACTCAATAGGCTTTACTCAAAATGTGCAGGGACCAACACATTCTTGTCACCACACTTTAGATCTTGTGCTGACTTATGGCATTGACTGTGAAGAAATAACAGTCTTTCCACATAACCCTATCCTGTCTGATCATTTCCTTATCACTTTTAAACTTACTCTAATGGATCATATCAAACCTGAAAGAAAACTTCATTATACCAGAACGTTATCAGACAACGCTGTAGCAAATTTTAAAGAAGCTCTTCCAACTTTAATTTCCTCAGTTTATAAATGCAGAACAGAAAACAGTGATTTAACTCGTGACCCCTCACAACTTGACATTTTAGTTCATAGCGTTAATTCCTCCCTGCGTCGGGCAATAGACAAAGTTGCCCCCTTGAAAAGGAAGGTGGCTAGCCATAGAAGATTAACTCCCTGGTTTAATTTAGAGCTACGTACCCTAAAGCAGAATGTTAGAAAACTAGAGAGAAAATGGCGCTCCACGCATTTACATGATTCCTTTTTAATATGGAAAAATAGTTTATTGCTATATAAAAAGAGCCTTCACACAGCTAGAACAGCATATTATTCATCTTTAATCGAGGAGAATAAAAATAATCCTAGGTTTCTTTTTAATACAGTTGCCAAACTCACACAGGATCATAGCTCTATCGAGCCAACCATTCCCCAAGCTCTAAGCAGTGACGACTTCATGCAATTCTTTATAAATAAAATAGACTCCATAAAGAATAAGATAATTGGGAACCTTCCCAATATGCTTGCTTCCTCCTTAGTTAATGAGGCAGCCTCAAAAATGGTGGAACCTAATATATGCTTAAACTGCTTTAATGCAGCCGAACTTTGTGATGTACTAAAATTATTAGCTTCATCTAAACCTTCAACTTGCGTTTTAGACCCAATCCCAACTAAACTCTTAAAAGAAGTTTTCCCTCTGATCGCTGCTCCAATTTTAAATATAATGAATCTATCCTTAGTCAATGGATATGTACCACAGGAGTTTAAGATTGCTGTAATTAAACCTCTACTTAAGAAACCCTCTCTTGATCAAAACGACTTAATTAACTATAGACCGATATCTAATCTTCCCTTCTTATCTAAAATTCTTGAGAAAATAGTTGCACACCAGATATGTGAGCATTTAAACAATAATGAGCTGTTTGAGAAGTTTCAGTCAGGCTTTAGAGCTCATCACAGCACTGAAACAGCTCTGGTGAAGGTTACTAATGATATTCTCATAGCCTCAGACAATGGACTGGTGACCATTCTGGTCCTGTTAGATCTCAGTGCTGCCTTTGACACTGTTGATCACAATATTCTCATAGAAAGGCTTCAAAGTGTCGGTATAATAGGAACAGCACTAGGCTGGTTTAAATCTTATTTGTCTAACAGATTTCAGTTTGTTCAAGTAAATGATAAACCCTCCTCAACCTCAAAAGTTACTTGCGGAGTACCACAGGGTTCAGTGCTTGGGCCGATTCTTTTTACTATATATATGCTTCCTATTGGTAAAATAATTAGGCAGCATGGGATAAAATTCCATAGTTACGCAGATGATACACAGCTATATCTATCCATAAATCCTGATGAATCCAATCAGTTAGGTAGACTACAGGCATGTCTGGAAGACATAAAAACTTGGATGACTCTAAACTTCTTGCTTCTAAATTCTGATAAAACAGAAGTTGTCGTCTTTGGACCAGAAGCTCTGAAAAAGAAACTACTTAGTCAGCCCCTTCACCTGGACGGCATTAAATTAGCCTCCAGTAATAAAGCAAAAAACCTCGGTGTCATTTTTGACCAAGATATGTCATTTAGATCTCACATTAAAGAAGTCTGTAGGATTTCCTTTTTTCACCTTAGGAATATTGCAAAAATTAGAACCATCCTGTCCAGGAGTGATGCTGAAAAACTAGTCCATGCCTTTGTTACTTCAAGGCTGGATTACTGTAACTGTCTATTATCAGGTAGTCCACAGAATACAATTAAAAGTCTTCAGTTAGTTCAAAATGCTGCTGCTAGGATTCTGATGAATATTAAAAGAAGAGATCACATTTCCCCTGTTTTAGCTTCTCTTCACTGGCTCCCAGTAAAATCTAGAATAGAATTCAAGATCCTCCTTCTGACATATAAAGCCCTTAATAATCTAGCTCCATCATACATAAGAGACCTGATTGTTCCATATGTTCCTAACAGAGACCTTCGCTCTCAGACTGCAGGTTTACTGGTAGTTCCTAGGATTTCTAAAAGTAGAATGGGTGGCAGATCTTTCAGCTATCAGGCTCCCCTCCTATGGAACCGGCTCCCAGGGTTGGTTCGTGAAGCAGACAATTTGTCTATCTTTAAAACTAGGCTAAAAACTTTCCTCTTTGACAAAGCTTACAGTTAGAGATATGTTTATAGGTAGTTAGAGTCAGGTCAGACAGGTAGATAGGAAGAGACAGGTTAATGTTAGTAGTCAGGCAGAGTGTCAAAAGTTAGGAAGAGATAGGAAGAGGTAGAGTAGCTAGGTAGAGATAGATTAATGTAAGCCAGCTAAAGATCCGGAGCCGGTCGCGGCTTACCGCCGCGGAAGAAATGCGCCCCAGCACAAGCATAACCGCTTGTGCTGAGCCTGGTTCTGCCGGAGGTTTCTTCCTGTTAAAAGGGAGTTTTTCCTTCCCACTGTCGCTGCATGCTTGCTCAGTATGAGGGATTGCTGAGAATTCCACGACGCAATCTTCTGTGGTTCTGTAATTTCTACACTAAACATTGTATTGTAATAACTCTTTTTGTAAAGTGCCTTGAGATGACATCTGTTGTGAAATGGCGCTATATAAATAAACTGAATTGAAATTGAAGTCAATAAAAGCCTTAATATGGGCAAAAATACTAACTTGTGTGTGTATGTGTGAGTGTCTAGAATTCAGACTGAGGACCAGGTTCTACCATATTGGGTTTATAACCTATAAAATGAGGACCGTTTAATCAAAATGAGAACATTTTGCCTGGTCCTCACTTTGGGGCACTGTCACTGAGCTCTACTGGTTGGTTTTAGAGATATGGTGTGAAGGAGGTTTTAGTTAGCCTAGGGTTAGGAACGGATTGGGGTTAGACATCATAGTCACTAAAATGAATTGAAATCAATGAAGGTCCTCCCTACTAGTAAGACAAGAGTGTGTGTGTGTGTGTGTGTGTAAGTGGGAGGGGGAGAAAGCAAGAGCGAGAGACCTGCAGGTGTGGCTACATCAATTCAAGCATCAAGTTTGTCTCAGCAAGTTTGGAGGTTTATTTAATGTCATAGCAGCAAGTTGTATTGTAAAGTAACAAAGACATACACACTTGTTAGACCATTAATAAAGTCAACAAAATTTGCAAAATATTTCCATCTTCAGTAATGGTTTATGCAGCCTATCTAATTCTGGCTCTTTGTTTTAACATAGTGGTAAATATCCCCTGTGTGTTTCACAGAAGTGGTGGGAAGCAAACACTTCAAATGCACATGTTGATGTGGGCTTAATATCTGCCACAAACCAGGACAATTACAATCACAGGAAACTACTGCTGCTCCTAATTCTGTTAAAAAATCGGTTTTGCAAGGACTCAGTTATGTTTCCAGTGGATTTGAATGACGGCCTTGTGACCTTCTGCGCCGTTAGAGCAGACTGCATGACATGGCACTTATGTAAAAACTTAACAATTAATTATAAATAAAAACAGTGGATTCTTATTCTTGTCAAAATTACAGTAATGTAGAGAGATAAACCACAATCCTCATGTCAGTGCTGTATCTGATATATACTTTTTGTGTTTTGTCTTTGAAAGGAAGACATTTTAGAAGCAATTTTTACACAGGAGAGCTGCAGGACAATAGGATGGAAAATAAGATAACAAGGGAAGATCTGAGCTGTGCCTGTTAGTGAGCCTGAGGTGGAGCTCCTTCTTTAACACTGCAATTGAAACCACATTTTATCGATGTTACAGAAAGTTTATTTGTACTCACAAGTGTAAAAAAAAAAAAATCTCACATGACAAACAAGAAGTGGACCAATGTCTGTTAATCCTAGCATTCACAGTATAACATACCTTAAACCACCTGGAGCAGGCTGGGTAGGTTTTTAATACATACATTTTGCTCTTCTGTCACAAACACACTGAGCATCCAATCAGCTACATCAACCAGATCTTCTTGGGGACAAAACTCTTGAATCTGATATGAATAAATATAGGATTAGAAAAATACAAGAAGCATACTGACAGAATGTCCTGGTGCTCCTCCCTGGTCAAACCTTTTTAATAGAACTAGATACTGTACTTGTGTATTTGTATATACCCTCTATGAGAATTAATAGTGAGTCCTAATTTGCATATTTTTCATTTAAATGTGATAAACATCAATACATGTTTCTCTTTGTGGCTTAAAATAAATGCTTACATTTTAACCACTTCAGTTATGAGCTCAGAGTTGTTTTATTTAGAGCACAGGGTTTACTGATATACATACAAAGTTAGGTATATACAATTCATGACAGTTTTTCAATGCACTTACTTTGGTGGAGAGGCTTCAATTGGTTTAAACTCTGAATGGAAGGACATGGGGCAGAGAGTACGGCTTCAGAGTGTTACAATTTGGAGCACCACAGATTTGTCTGGTGGTGATTGAACATTTCACAGCTGATATCAGTACATTCGGTGGAAACACATTACAGACAGCAGAGGGGCTGTTTGGCTTTGGAAAGCTGCTGTTTCCACATTCCGAACAGTCCCTCCTTTTTGTTGCTCAGTGTGTAAAAGACAAATTCTGCTTGACTCCATCTCCCCTCTTAACCCGAGCTCAATTCAAATTATTGCAACTCCCATATTGCCCGTTCTGTGACAAGATCAGAAAAATAAAGGCAAGTTTAACAGGTGTAGTAACAGACCATTTCATGCAATGTTCCAAGTTTTGTCATGTATACAAAGGCATTGTGTCTCATAGGCTTAGTGTTACACACCTTGGTTTAATGGGTTGAAATTTGTTGGAATCTCTTTTCTTGACACATACAAACAATATGGACAAATAAGTTTAATAATAGTCATAATATAAACCAATTTAAACTGTAGAAATGTGTTTTCACTGACTCCACTGAAGTTAGGTGGGGATACCAGCATTCCAATATATTAAGATGATCAAAGCTAGCCATGTGACAGGGATAAATGTCATGTTTACTATACAGATGTGTCAAGTGGTAAGGTGCACAACTGCCTGGAGAAAGTTTTAAATGACAAATCAAACCATTTTCGTAATGTACTCTTTGTTTCATCCCCTCTTTGTTTCTCTGACAGAGAAAAAAATAAAAACAAAGTATATTGCTTAAAAAACATTATTTTTTCTTTTATATTAATGCGAAACATTTCATTCACCACTTCTCGGAATTGTCTTGTTAGACAGAGCATTACATTTTCAAAGATACATACAGAAAGATGCTGTGAATTCTTTAGATCAAACAATCAACAATGGAAAGTGACAGTGACTATTTCCTGGGACCATTTGTTGGAGACTTTCTATCTGTCTGTCTGTCTGGATTGATCTCTGTATCAACCAGCAGGTGGCACTATGCAAGCACGGATGTATAGCCCGGGTGAAGGGGAGGGGCTGAGAGATTAGTCTGGTCACAGTTCCAGCAGTCAGTCCAGGTACCGTGGCCTCAGAGTTTTTGCCTCTGTGACGGGGGGTCTTCAAACATGCTCTCCATCTATCCCTCCGTCCCTCCCACCCACTGCTTCCTTTACCTTTAGTCAGTGAAATTTAATAATAGTAATAAAACACAAAGGGGTTCCTCATTTGCTCCTACCAGATGTGCTGGAGCCCCCTGCCCCACCCTCCATCTTGTCAGCAATTTCAGATGTGTCTAACTTTTCAGAACCCTCGCCTTTCTCTGACCTCTCTTCGCCCTCCACCACCTCTGACCTCTCTGACCTGGCATCTGCATCCCCCTCTGACTTCTCCTTCCTCTCCGAGTGGTCTGGGTCCATGGAGGAGGTGCCAGGCTTATCCCACTTGGCCATGGTCTCATGCTCTGCTATACTTGTGGTGATATTTGAGGTCCATGCCTTTAGGTCCTCCTACAGAAACAACATAAAAAAATCTCATGTATATTTGAAGTCTAGAGAGGAAAGGACTGATAAGATGCTGTGAAATTGGAACGGTTTTTGAGGCTATGTCTCAATACCTGAGTATTTTAGTGGCATAAATGGGAATGTTTGGGTGGTGGTTGAAGCTCATCCATCCATCCATCCATGCCACTCAATTCCACTAGCTCAAGGCAACAATTTAGACAACCACATAAACATCTGTTTTCAGTACTTGTGTTCTCTACCACCAGCTTCTGATTGCCACCTCTATAGGTAGCTAAGAAATTCAGGTCACAGGTCATTTGAAACCTCCTGTCTAAAACCTTGCCCCGAAGTCCCTCAGCCTTTCTGAACAACTGCCCTAAAGTGTCCTCGAGAACCACTTTGTTCTTGATGGCTAGCACAGAAGTCTAACAACACAGCACAATGATTTATGTGTGGTATCCTTATCACACCATGACATTGCAGGGAATATTTGGTTTTGGACTCCCTCGGGGAAACTATAGAGCCACCATTTGCACGTGCTCCAGGACACCACTCAGAGACTCTAAGAGGACAGGACAATCTGTGTTGTAGATTAGTGGATAACATAAGGACCTTTATTCCTTCTGCTTGAGACCTTCCAGTAGCCACTTTGCCAAAACTCCTACAAAGAGATGTTCAGCAAGAGAATTAAGAAACCACCATTTCCCTCTTTCAAGTCTGGACTAGAACAAAATCCATTCTTTTAGCTTTTTGTTCAGGCCAACTAGCTGATATCACTCAGCCTGCCATCTGATACTTTTTTGTCCATTGAGGTGATATTCCCACCACTTAAGTGGCATTTCATGTATGTACAGCTAGTTTACACTGCATGAGCACCAAGCAGTCAACCCAGCAGCTTCTATAATCTTCTGTCATCTTAGAATAACTTTTGGTGTGATCTCTTCCCTGAGGCTAGTTTATCATAGTAAATTGTAGAAACAAAACTTAAATAAATGGGTTTTACTTCAATAATGGACAAGAATATAAATTCGTAATAAAGAATAAAGAAACATAAATTCATAATGAAAAAAAATCAATCATCACCCACTCAGCAGTTAGATTTGATCACATACCGTCAGTCTCTTGTTACACCAGAATACCAGCACTGGAGGAGCTAAAGGGGACAATCTGAACATATCTCACATACATCATGCAGATTTATTAAAGGTTCTTACCTCATCTTTAGCATGGAATACAAAGTTGGTTCCATCATTTACTCTTTGACAAGAAAAGACAAAAATTTTTTTTAGGTTTTCATGATGTAGACTGTATTTTTGAAGGTACATCTCAAATAATAACACTGTGGTTTATACAAAGTTTGACATGTTTTGTGTTGTGCAAAGACAATAAATTCGTTGCAACTACACTATAGGTCTTACTGGAGTATGAAGACATTTTTCTTCTTCTTGTAGCCCATTGAAGGATCAAATGAGCAGTCACTCATGTCAACAGGAGACTCCCCATTGTATGTTGCAGTATGGTTCCTTGCATCTTTGTAGAAAGTCAACTTTCCCTCTTTCAGCACACAGTATACGTTCACCCAAGATTTGCTGCAAAAATCATAAAAAATACATTACAGATATTTTTTAAGTTTCAAATTCTATAATTTGTATGGCTCTGTGTGGCTTCATATTGAGTTTTGTTTTTTTGGACGTTTCTCCTCTTTCTTCTTGAGGAAAGATTGCATTTTCGGACCTGTACACTTTAATTTTTGGTGCTGTGAAGCTAGAAGGATTTTAGCTGGTGAATTTTCACTTTTGATAAGTTGTTATGATACGTAACAATAGCAACAAAGTGTTTAACATCTTGGAGCAGCTGATTACCATAGCAAAAGCTGAAATAATACCTCTGTAAAAATGCAAGAGATGTCTGGTCAGGAATTAAATAAGAAGCTTTAAGTATAGGAACGATTTGATTCTCTCCTTTCCACAGCCAAACAGACATCCCACTCTCCCATGGCAGATGTTTTATCTTCCACCTCAGTCATGGACACTTCTGCTTCCACAAGATTGCCTTCAGTCAAGTTAGGTTGCTGCAACCGATCAACTAGATCCAGTAATGACACTAGATGTGTTATGGATAAAACAGGTTGGAGTGTTGTGAGAATGCTGTGACAGATTTTCTACAGACCATTACCATCTAGGGCCCGACCAATATATCGGCCGGCTGATATTATCAATGGGGGTCATGGATACTATCAACTATCGGTAGAAAAATTGCAGATAAGTTACTTTTTTTCTTTTTTTTTGAGGGGGACGACAAAAAATGCAACTGAGCTACTTATCCAGCAGATGCCGCCAGATTCATAATTTCACGTCTTAGTTAGGAGTGGAGCGTAGCTGACCAGACTGTTACGTTACGTTTTTGTAAAGAGAAAAGTGGCAGAGGTGAGTTAAAACAAAGTCTTCAGCATAGTCCCTATTTGTTGTCAGTGGTGAAATAAGCAATGACAAAAATGTGTTCCCCCCTCTTCCTTCATAAGCTTCATGTTTGCCTGGTGGCTTTGTGTGGAAAATTCAGCGTGTAAAAGGTTTAACCTCTCCATTCCTTGCTAAAACTTAGATTTTTACAAATAAACTCCTTAAGTTCATATCTTAACTGATGCGTTAGATTAAATAATGCATCAAATGTTTCTTTGCCTTTAAAAAAATGCCGTAGCAGCAGCATACAGAGTGCAGACTTTAACGACTCCGCGGACTAAGTATTAAAAGTATAATTGTTGGTTTCGTGAAGAGAGAGTGGGGACAGTTGCAACGTGTGGCAGTTGCAACATTGTTGATATCTCCAATCAGGAATGAGCTGGAGCCGTGACATTCCCTCTGCACATATTCAGTAGGCCCCTCCTTCTTTCTGGAAGTTAACAGCCACCTATCATCATTCCTTCTGGGAGAACTGAAATTCAAGGTAAAAAAGTAAAAATTTTATGACCAGAATTTTTATCATACTGTCTGAACTGTTCAAGCATTGATCTTTACAGTTATATAGTTTGAATATACTGTTTCTTCGCTCTTAACAGACTTAGGAACTATGTGGTGAAACTAATTTGTTAGGCTAGCATCGCTCGTTTTAAGATGGCTGCCGGGCGGCAGGTGCAACGCATCGTTGCAATTGTCCCCACATGGTGTTGCAACTGTCCCTCATGGCAACATTAATGACAATTAGATAAAATAGATATAAAAGGAAATTACGTGGTTTGATAAAAAACATATTTCAATAGCCAGGTGTCTCCTCTTTGTATTTCTGCCAATTACTTTTTTAAAAGTCAAACTAGGCTGTAGTGTATCCAACATTTTCTGTTCTCTTTTTTTCAGTATGCCACGAGACAGGAAAAGGACAACAGATAGGGGTGTCCCTCTACCTATTCTATCCTTAGCTGCTGGTGTAGTAACCACTGAAGGCAGAACAGTGAGGTCTGTGGCAAAACAATATTCCATTTGTCACAAAACCCCCTACTGCTACATAAAAAAGAGAGAGAGGGTAAGTCCAGGAGAGGAAATGAGGACAGGTTACTGGACTCCCAGCAGGGTCTTCTCAGCCCAACAGGAAGATAGCCTGGCAGAATACTTAAAAAGGGCAGCTGACCTTTTCTATGGTCTCAGCACTAAAGAGGTAAGCATGAAGAAGGTATTAAAGGAAACGTATGTAAGAAATGTATTTCAATTGATCATGAAATGCCCCTGATATGTCACTAGACATTAAGAAATCATGTTAATATCACTGACAGCAATGGTACAGCCAGGACATTGTCATTTAAAAGTAAATGTTGCAGCCTTCAACTGATGTTGATGTTGTCATGTTGTGTTTTGGCCTGAGGCACCCCCCTCCAGCTATCCACTAATCACGAAGTCAGTAGAGTTTCTTCATCCGGGTTGCCAGCTCTGCTCTAGTTACCACAGCTGGAGCTACGAACGTGTCTACAGTATTTTGAAAGTGATTGCAGTACCAGTTTTGGCCACAATCCTACATACGGTTCCTTTAAAGCTGAGTGTAGGCTTAAAGGGAGGGCTGGTAGGGAGAATTATATAAGAATATGAGGTTGTAAAATAATAAGATAAAGTATTCCATCCATTTTGCAGGTTCATTGATTGGCCTTCCAACTGGCTATCCATTACAAGTGCTCCTACCCTGAAACCTGAAATGATTGCTCCCTGGCTGGCCGGGATTGGTTTATGGGGTTCATGAAAAGACAGCCCTGTCTGTCTATACGATGCCCTCAAGCTACCAGTCTCACACGGAACACAAGCTTCAACCGTCACAATGTGTCTGTGTTTTATGACAACCTTGCCAATGTCCTTGACAAATATAAATTTGAAGCAAAGGACATCTGGAATATGGATGAGACTGGGGTCACAACTGTCCAAGAGCCAGAAAATGTTGTTGCCGGGCGCGGCGCCAGACAGGTGGGGTCAGTAACCTCCGGAAAGAGAGGAACACTGGTAACAGTTGCATGTGCAGGCAATGCATTAGGAAACATGATTCCACCCATGTTCATATTCCCGCGCGTCAACTTCATGGACCATTTTATCCGCGATGGCCCATCCGGATGCATTGGAGCTGCCAATAAATCAGGGTGGATGTTGGAGGACCAATTCCTTCAGTTTCTTGAGCATTTCCACCACCACACGAGGGCCTCATTGGATGCCAAAGTTCTCTTGATTCTAAATAATCATTCCTCACATCTTTCTGTAAGAGGAATAGACTTTTGCTGAAAAAATGGGATTGTTATCTTTCCCACCCCATTGTTCCCACAAATTACAGCCCCTCGATCACACCGTTTATGGCCCCCTAAAAAGGCATGTCAACGTATTTTGCGATACCTGGATGAGAACCCACCCAGGCCTGACGATGTCCATCTACAACATTCCTGGAATTGTTAGGCTGGCCCTCCCATTGGCTGGAACCCCAGTCAATATGCAGAATGGCTTTTGCAGCACTGGAATTTGGCCGTATAACCGTGATAAATTCAACGACAGCAATTTTGCACCATCTTTGGTGACAGACCGGCCACCACCAGCACCAGTTCTTCCCGAGCAAGCTGGGACTTCTGCTCCTTCCGCAGTTCCTCCAGTGGAAGCTGGGACTTCTGCTCCTACTGCAGTTCCTGCAGTGCAAGCTGAGTTCTCACCTGAGACTTTTAGACCTCACCCCAGAGCAGGACCACGGAAGTTAACAAAAGCCAGTGGTAGTAAAAAACGCAAATCGGCCATCCTGACAGACACCCCTGAAAAGGAGGCTTTGGAGATGGAGAAAGCAAAAGTTAAGAGAAAGCCAACAAAAGTTAAGAGAAAACTGACAAAGAACACACTGGAAACAAGCCAAGAAACCAAGGTAGGCCTAAAGAAAACCAAGAAGAAAAAGCATACAGAGGACAGTGACCCTGAAAAAGAAGAAGATTTGTGCATTGTCTGTTTGGAGAGCTACTCCAGACTGAGAGAGGTGTGGCTACAATGTTGGCAGTGCAGGGCATGGGCTCATGAAGCCTGCACTGATGGTGGTTCCATTTACATTTGCCACAATTGTGAGTCAGAAGCGGAATTATAATACTATGACTCTTTACTTAAAATAATCAGTTTGTGTGTGTTTGGTGGTTCATTTATTATTGATTGTTACTACAGTAAACTTTAATGTTTAACCTTTAAAATATTGTTATTAAGTCGATGAGCTCTGTCTCTGGTCTCAAATCATTAAAAAATTGAAAAATAATGCAATTATGAGTTTTACTACATCTAAATGACCATATTTGGGGACAGTTGCAAAATTTTTCAGGGTCCATTTAAGTACAAATTACTTCCATATTATGATATGTATGCATGTTGCAGCAGTATGGGCAGGTAGGTGACATGTATGGGTTTAATATACATATATTTTCTCTTTCTAAAACAAATGGTCACTGAGAAATTGAAGGAAATGTAAAAAGTGTTGCAACTGCCCCCACTCTCCCCTATGAGTGACCACAGCAAATCCTCAGTTGCGACTTTGTCACCTTTTTAAATCTACTGTCATTAACCATAACTTAACAGTTTGCGATGCTTGAGAAGAAAAAACCCCAGGAAGAGCGCTACAATGTTTGTAACAGAGCGCAGAGCCCAGTTCTTAAATGAGAATACTTAGAAGTTGGTCGCTGTGTGCTGTTTACTTTTACTTTAACAGGGTTTTTCATACATAGGAAGCTCAGCGGCGACCGTCACCGTCTAATTTATTACCGCCACCGGCTCACGATAGGGGACATAAATAAATACTTTCAGAGCTGCTGTCTGTTGGGTCTATGCGATCAATGGTCGGGATTTACCTTTAGTTAGAAAAACGCAGCAACAATGCTGGTTATGCGCTGTGTCGATTTTTTTCCTAAAAATTGCCTAGCGACAAATCTGGTGACATTTCTGACCACCGTTTGTTACTTTCTGTGAAAATTTGTCACTGATATTCCCTACAGGTTAGAGAGCCGTCTGGTTCTTCATATTTGCAGAAGTTTGTCTGCATCATAAGCTGCATGCACACTTGCATTCAAGAAACGTGTGTTCTGTGTTTTTTTTGAAAATCATTGCTAAATAAATCTTATTTACATTATTTGGAATCCAGCGAGTTACTGAGACTGTTATTTGGTGTGTAGAATAGAATAGAACAATCCTTTATTGTCCTACAAGGAGAAATTCAGTTGTAACAGCAGAAAAAGCCAGAAAAGAACACAATTTAAGAGTCCAGAAAAAAAATACATTATGGACATAGTTACAAAAACAGAGAACTGTACTGTTATTAAGATAAAAAATACAGACAAAGTGGCATAACCAGGTTGTAATGTGCTACAGAGCAGGATACTTAAAGATGTCTAAATAATTAAAAATATTTAAAAATATGTACAGAATGTGCAGAATAGAACAGGGAGACATTTTTTAGCACCAACATGGTAGAGAAGGCAGGGTTTAAGCTTAAAGTACCTTTTTACCTTTCTTTTATTGGAATTTATTGGCCATTATATCAAGTATTGGCCTTTGGTACTGTTTTATATCAGTATCAGACCCCAAAAATCCATATAGGTAGGGCCCTATAACCATCACCATCACTTTTCACTCTGTACCCCTTAGACTTCCAGCATAAGACAGATACCTGTCATCTGCAGAAATACTCAGACGACTCTACAATTGTTGGGTGTATCAGACATAGAGAAGAGGCTAAATATAGAGAGCTGGTGGAGCGCTTTGTGGCATAGTGTGGAAATAATCATCTTACCATTAATGTGAACAAAACAAAAGGAGATGATTGTAGATTTTTTTTCTTTATTATTTTTTAATTGAACTGGATTTAATCAACGTAAATAGCGTCGTTGTGGAGAACATGAGCAAACTGAAAAAACACCTGCTCTTCAATAAGTGCATTTTTTTATACAGCCATGAGCAGTATTTCAAGCATTTTACTCCATTTAAAATGTAAAAACACTTTACTCATTTAAAATACTTTTTACAGTGATGTAATAATTTAATTAAATAAAAATAACATTGGTATACAAGTACTTAATACAAACTAGATCTTTCAGGCTGCAGATGGACAGGAGCAGCCTCTCGTGAATAGCTGCACGTTCCAGACGCAGACGGTGGAAGACTGTTGGAGACAGGAGGTTATCAGAGGAAGACCTGCGGAGTGGGTTGAGCTGGGAGCGCTGGGAACAGAAAGTCTTGAGCGTAGGATCTAGATAAAGACATGGATCGAGTGGAAGCCAAACGTGAGCTCTACGTCAAGGCAAAGACGATGACAGAACGATGTGAGGTGAGTGGAGAGGTGCTTTGTACTGTGAGGAGAAAAGGATCCAGCCAATGAATGGTGAGGAGGTCATCAGGTACAGCTGATCTAGGATGAGCCCGATGACTTCCTGACAGAGCCCGCCCCTCTAGGCCTGGCTCCCGAAGGGCCCGGTCGATCTGGAAGGATGCGGTGAAAGTTTGTGACCAGGATGAAGTCCAGAACGTGACGGAATGGGATCCAGGAACGTTCTTCTGGACCATAGCCTTGCCAGTCAACGAGGTATTGGAAACCCCTACCTCGAGCCCGGGAATCCAGGATCCGCCGGACCGTATAGGCTGGACCTCAGTCGATGATGCGAGGGGGGGTGGGCGAGTCTCAGGGGGGGATAGAGGTGAAACGACGTGTGGTTTGAGAAGGGAACAGTGGAACACTGGATGGACCTTCAGGGATGTCGGAAGGCGCAGACGATAAGTGACAGGGTTGATGCGGCGAATGATGGGATACGTCCCGATGACGATGAAGCGGGGAGCCAATTTCTGGGACTCGGCGGGAAGCTTGAGGTAGCGGGTAGAGAGCCAAACCAGGTCCCCTGGCTGGACCGTGGGACAACGCTTATGGCGCCGGCGGTGTTGAGCCATGTAACCGTCATTGGCCCGTTTAATCGACGACCGAGCCCGGATCCAAGCAGCCTTGGCTCGGCGGATCAGCAGTTGGGCTGCTGGTACCTCCACCTCCGGTTCCTGGTGGGAGAACAAGGGGGGTTGGTAGCCATTGCAAACCTCGAATGGGGACCGCGGCCAAGAGGTGGCCTGAGATGAGACAAAGCAGCGAAGAAGCCCATTTGACGGCCAGCAGTTCCCGGTCGCCAACTCTGTAACGTTGCTGTGTGGGGGAGAACTTGCGAGAGAAGTAGCAACAGGGGTGGAGCTTTTGATCTTGAGCCTGCTGAGATAGGACTGCTCCAGCGCTGACTTCAGAAGCGTCCACCTCTACGGTCTTGGTAGAGTCTGGGTGAAGTAAGATCGGAGCCGAGGTGAAGAGTCTGACGAGCCGGTTAAATGCCCCTTAAGCCTCTGGGGGTAATCGGAAGGGGCGTGGCCTGAGAGCAGGCTTGGTGAGATCTGTGAGGGGGGCCACTACGGTGCTGAAATTTCGGATGAACCGCCGATAAAAATTGGCGAAGCCAAGGAAAGACTGTAGCTGTTTAAGGGTGGTGGGAGGTGGCCAGGAGGTCACAGCAATCACCTTCTGGGGGTCCATGGCGGTTCCCTTTGCCGAGATAACATAGCCCAGGAAGGTAGTGGAGCGTCCATGAAACGCACACTTCTCCAGTTTACAGAACAGGTCATTCTGAGGGAGACTTTCAAGGACAGCCCGGATGTGACGGACATGATCCAGTTCAGATTTAGAATAGATAAGGATGTGGTCTAGGTACACGAACACCCATCGTCTGAGCAAGTCCCTGAGGACGTCGTTTAGCAGTTGTTGGAAGACATCCGGACTATTTCAGAGCCCGAAGGGCATAACCAGATACTCCCAATGACCAGTGGGAGGGCTAAATGCGGTCTTCCACTCATCTCCCTCGCGTATACGGACCAAGTTGTGGGCATTCCGCAGGTTGAGACGAGTGAAAAAGGAGGCACGAGAGAGGGAGTCAAGAACAGTGTTCATCAATGGTAGAGGGTAACGATCTTTAATAGTTACTTTACTTAAACCCTGATAGTCAATGCAGGGACGGGGCGTCCCATCTTTCTTCTTGACAAAGAAGAACCCTGCCGATGCTGGAGAGGTAGATGGTCGGATGAACCCCTGGTCTAGCGCCTCAGCGATGTAAGCCTCCATCTGCCTTGTCTCCTCCGAGGAGAGAGGAAACTGGCGACCGTGTGGGGGCGCCGCCCCAGGTAGTGGGTTGATAGCCATGTCGTAGGGCCTGTGGGGTGGTAGACTGGCAGCCAGGCATTTGCTGAAGACCTCAGCCAGGTCTCTGTAGGGTGGAGGTATCTCCTCGAAGGCTGGAACTTGGACTACCTGTGGTAGCTCGACCGACGGTGGGCGGAGGCACCGTACTGGACAGTTAGGTCCCCACCGGAGTATCTGTTGGGTGGACCAAGAGATGTGAGGATCATGAGAGCGGAACCATGAATACCCCAGAATGAGAGGAGTCGTGGTGGAGGTGATCACAAGGAAGCCGATGAGTTCAGCATGATCCCCAACACACATCCGGACCTCAGCGGTTCGTCTTCGAATGGGGTAGGGCTGCAGCGGACGTCCATAAACGGAGGTTACAGGTATGGGGCGGCGTAGCTGCTCGAGAGGAAGCTGGATACTCCTGGCCAGTTGAACAGAAATAAAGTTGTCTGCAGCTCCGGTGTCATAAAGGCTGGCATAGGTCTGTGTTGGGTCACGGCGAACTAGTTGAACGGAGAAGAGAGTCTTTTCCCGACCTGAGTGTACACTGTCGGAGGCGGTGCTTGGATGACCCCCAATATGCACACAATCCCTCTCGGTACCAGCGCTCCTTTTCTTCAGGCGGAAGGTGACCAACCTGCATGGGCTCCTCTTGCTCCTCCAAACTGGTCCGGGCGGGGGTGGGGCCGAATTTGGCGGAGGGACACTAGGTGATGCGGCGCGCCGGAGAGCGGGTCCTGGGGCGGCTCATTATCCGGCGGTCAATCTCCAAAGCCATGCTGATTGCCTTGTCCAGGGTTTGCGGAGCCTCCCTGCCAACAATTACATCCCTGATATAGTTGGCCAGACCCTCCATGAAGACGGATCTCAAAGCGTCATCTCCCGACGACAGCTTGACGGCCAGCGTGCGAAACTCGGCCGCATAAAGTTGTACCGGCTGGTTACGCTGGCGTAGGTGGAGGAGCTGACTCTCTGTGCCGGTCTTGCATCTGGGGGGAAGGAAGGTCTTCCGCAGCTCCGCCACGAACAGGGGGTAGTCGTAGCAGAGAGTAGATTTCTGGTTATAAAGAGCGGCTGCCCCCTCCTGTGCCCGGCCGGAGAGGAGAGAAGTGAGCAGGGCCACCTTGGGTGCTGGAGCGGCGTACATCGATGGCTGGCATTCAAAGATCATGTTGAGTGTAGCCAACAGACCATCTGGTTTACTGTCAGATCTGTTCCACTTCTCGGGAAGGCAGATCCGAGGCTCGGTGGTAGAAGTGGAGTGTTGCTGGAGCGTGTGGACCAGCCCAGCCAGCCTGATGTGGGCATCAGATGCGGTCTCCAGTTTCAAGGTGAGTTGGTCAACCTTGCTGCGGAGATGAGCAACCTCAGCATGGAGTGTCTCCACCTCTGATGAAACGCCTTTTCCTGGCACTGTCATCCTGTCAGGCTGCAGATGGACGGGAACAGCCTCTCGTGAATAGCTGCACTGGGAACACAAAGTCTGAGGCTGGGAACCCTGAGCCGTGAGTCTGGAGCGTAGGGTCTAGATAAAGACTTGGATCGAGTGGAAGCCAAACGTGAGCTCTACGTCAAGGCAAAGACGATGACAGAGCGATGTGAGGTGAGTGGAGAGGTGCTTTGTACTGTGAGGAGAAAGGGATCCAGCCAATGAATGGTAAGGAGGTCATCAAGCACAGCTGATCTAGGTTGAGTCCGATGACTTCCTGACAAGATCTTTTATGAACTTTAATGTAATGAACTGCTGAACTAGATTGATAGAAGCGTTTTAAAGGGGACATGTGAAAATGTTTGCCTTTTATAGCCCTCGAATGCAGTGTGTTGTGCAAAAAAAGCATAAATTAGTCAACTCAGGTGTTGTGGAGATATTTTTATATACTCTTTTGCTTATATTTTTTAAGCCATTCAGTTTTCTCTATTATCTATTAGATTTTTTAAAACTATTATGTCACAGTACTTGCACAGGAACTGCCAAACAAACACATTGACTTCCATCTAAACATTGAGCGAATCCGCCTCTTTATTTCTAGCTGAAATGCTTGATTGTCGTATTAACCCACACAATTCTTTACACCGTCTCACAGCATCAGAACATCTGTGAAGTGCCTGGTTCATTTTTATGCTTTACGGTAGTTTACCCGCATCTGTGGGAAAAGTTTTTTTTGCTTTGTGGGGAGGATGAGTGTTTCAGTAACCTCTATCAGCACCAAGAAGGATTTGCTGAAAATGTCTTATCGAGTTGTAATTTCCTTCTGACGTTGACGGACACAGCAAAGTGGTAAGTTTCAGATAACACTATGATGACTGCAATCTTTATTTTAGACATTAATTTATTACCTCTTAGCCATTGTTTTGATAGCACTAGCATCTGACCTTCTTATGTTAGCGATATGTGCTCGGTATTTATATATCGAGGCGGAAAAGTCTCATAATTAATAAACTCACGCAGGGTTGTTCACAAATGCACACGGTCTGTTTTACAAATGTACGTGCACGCTGTGGTTCACAAATATAATTTCAAGAAACACTAGTAATATATATTCACAAATGCACACGATCTGTTTCAAAAATGCACACAATCTTGTTCACAAATGCACACGATCTGTATTAAAAATGCAAACGAGTTGTTTCACAAATATAACTTTGAGAGAAACTTCAAATATAAACATACTCAGATTATACAGATCGCTGGATTTCCATTTATGAATCACATCTCATTTGTGAACCTCTGCATTTGAGAGAGAATTCTGTGTCGTGACTTTTGAGACTCAAGAGCCAGCTTCTGCAGCCGAGGATCGGAACGCCAAGGTCCGTGCCCATCTTGCTCTGCGCCCGACCCCTATGGCCCCTCCCACATGTGGTGAGCTCATGTTGCATCTTCGGGCTAGGCCCCATGGGTAAAGGCCTGGCCACCAGGCGCTAACCAATGTGCCCCACCTCCAGGCCTGGCTGCAGAGTGGGCTCCAGTGACCTGCATTGTGACGAGGGGACACTGAGTCCAAAGTTTCTTCTCATCAAAGGGGTCTTAAGGCTGCGCTTTGTCTGATCCTACCCTCATCCATGGTCACGAACTCTGGGTGGTGACCAAAAGAACGAGATCACGGATACAGGCGCTGAAATGAGTTTCCTCCACAGGGTGGCTGGGTTCTCCCTTGGAGATAGGTTGAGAAGCTCACTCATCTGGAGGGGGCTCAGAGTAGAGCTGCTGCTCCTCCACATAAAGAGGAGCCAGTTGATGTGGGTCGGGCATCTGGTCAGGATGCCTCCTGGACGTCTCCCTGTTGAGTTGTTCTGGACACGTCCCACTGGACGTCATGGCTGAGCCAACTCGAACTAATATGGCGTGGGGCTGCTGAGTTCCATAAAGCCTCCCTTTTCCTTTCAGTAAACGGCAAAATCACCATGTCTGTTCTCCGCCATCACTGGAGGTAAAGGGAGGCTTTATTAAGCTCAGGGGCCCCATGGCGTATTAGTTCAAGCCGTTGGCTCAGGGCATTGAGTCAGCACTGCCTGAAGCCACAGCTGCTGCAGAGGGAGACAAGATCGGTCCACCCTCTGAGTGGTAATGCTAACGTAGGCTAACATTCAAAGCACCCGCCATAGCTCTCTGGCAATAGGCTCCTGTAAATTCAGTCTGTTTGCTCTAACTACTTCCACATTTTCCTGTTTAAACCACCTTGCCGTTGTGGCCCTCCATAGTGCGACATACGTATTTTAGCTTTCTCTTTTTCTCTCAGCATTGCTTCGGTGTGGGTGTTGCCAAAAAAAGCAACTCCAAATCGCCACTGGGCAGGACAAGTGTGTCTGAGAGAGGGAGGGCGTCTCTGTGAGACCATGCCTATGACGTAGACAATGTAAAAGATGTACCGCTCTCAGCCATCCACAAAATTCAACACACTTTGACCATGAGCGACGGTACCAAAACGTTTTTAGACCAAAAAGTGTAGAATTTAAAAGGTTTACAAGAAAATGTCAAAAAATGCCCTGAAACTGAAAGATTGCATTGGTAAAGAGTCATTTATACAATTTATTAGCAAAACAAATGTTTTTGGGTTTAGTTGCTCTTTAAAGAGACAGTGTGTAGTTTTTGCCATTAATCTGTGGAAGTATCCATCTAAATATTGTAGAAAATAAATACAATGATGCCAAATCATTGAAAAGTATTGGCTGCTTTATAACATAGAAGAAATAAAAGCGGGTCTAAAATACTTGGGGTCCTAGTGCATGGGGGCCAATATATTGGAAACCATTGTGACAGAAAATTTTATTATATAGCTGTTCTGATTCTAAGGTAAAAACAAGAACCAATTGTCTGTAAACATCTCATCTTTACTTATGACAACTCTTGTTATTATCTGGTGTTGACTTATGACAGATCCTGTGAATGTCTTTCTTCGCATTATATAAAGGGTCCCTAATTATCTATATTCTTATTGTCCAGTGACACATCCATTGCTGCTTCATGACAGATCATGTGTTTACCTATTCCATGTTGTTCTGTGATTGGTCTTGTGATTATCCTCTGATGCACAGAACAGAGTGTTAGTTATCTTACCATAACTGTATGATGTAATGATCGGTCAGAAGCTGATTCAATAGGGTGTGGCTGATTACTATATATACCCATGCATCTGTGCTGAAACCTCAGGGTTCTCAGCAGGATGCCCTCCGTGCACGTAAAATAAACTATGTACGAATATAGCTGACACTTTGTTTTATTCTCTCATCCGAGGCCTATCAGACACCCAGATTTCTACCACACCATGTTTCCTTTTACGTGAGACAATGTGGACAAAAATGATTTCCTAGAGGTTACATCCCTTTTCCGTTCGTCCACATTAGAAGTTTGAACAAAAAAACGTTCTTCAATTCGGACCAGCAGACCAACCCTGATCTGAGATGCACACAACCAAGGTTGCTGTCCCCACTCGGGGAAAGGTATGCAATCGGCTGTTGTGTCGAAGCCTTCGTGAGACACGGACTCGGTCCGCGGCTCTGCGTAAGAGGCAGAAGCCCACAGAGATGATCAACACCGCCTGAAAAGTAGAGTAAAAATCGGCATCGCACTCTCTTGATGGAAATAACTGAAGGAGCAGCAGAGTCTAAGGAGCCACGCTGAGGTCACATGCTTTCTGTTGCACAGCTAACAACTTTCACCCTAATGTGTTTTGTTTTGTTTTCAAACTAGCACAGGTAACAAACTCCAGTGAAACATCCCCTTTTTTCCATTGAAGTCATTCCATCTAACATTACAGTTTATTTATTCAAAAAAATATTTGAATAGTATTACTAATCTACAAAATGCTGAAAAATTTTACGTTTCACAAAAATAATTTTACACATTTATCTCTCCACTCGCTGACTCTGATGAAAGAGACTATGATGTGCTTCTCATTTTACTGCATATATTTCTCTGGAGATTAAAATATCTGCTTTGTAGAAGGAGAAAACTGCGCAATTGCGATTTTTGGCCATTCGTCATTACTCGAACACAAAAATACTGCTTTATTGCAGTGATTTAGGTATGTACTGCTCCCTATCGTCAGGAAACTACATACTGTCACTTTAAGATGATTAATTAGGTTGGATGGTTGTACCTGTTAGGGCTCCTCTGCTGAGCTTCAAGATCAGTGCTGGTGGCTTTTTTACGGTAAAGGAAACCTTCATTTTGGGCAGTGTGTGATGGAGGCTGAGGTGTGGTTGGGGCACCAGTTGCTGGGGCCGAACGAGAACGTCGATTTGTCTCAGGCTCTTTTGGACGGGGCCGCCTCCTAGGTTTGGGACGGTCTCGAGCGCGGGGGCGTCCATCAAACCGAGTCACAGGTGCTGAGAGACTGCTAGGAGGACGATAAGGTTCTCCCCGTGCCTGTGACAGTCAATAAAATGAAAAGTAAACATTATAGTATTTTATAATAAGCCATGAACCAATGTGTAACTGTAAGGAAATGCTTGCAAGCTAACTTACATGTGCTGCCTCTCTGTCCTGAGCTTGTTCCACAATTTCTGCCATAGTAGATCTTTTCTCCCTGTTGGAACACAATTATTGTACAACCTTAGCAATATTTCGGATCCAGTTAAACAGTGCTGGAATTTACTCTCTGCAATGGCACAGATGTGCATACCCTGAGCGTTTGTCAGAGCCATCCTTCCCAGAACCCTCCAAGTCACTTGAGTCCTGTCTCTGTAGCCTCTGCTTGTTACTTCCCTCTTGTTCGCTGGATGACTGTCGCTCTACACGCCTCCTGTAACGTTCTTGCCGCACTATGAGTGGCAGCTCATTCAGCCTGGCCTGGATTTCCTGTTCACTAGATGTCTGTCTTCCAAGTTTATACTCCCTTTCCCGTCTCAGATGGTCCATCTGTGGGTCCGAGCGACTTCCGCGGGGATCCCTCTGGAGACGACCATGGAGAAGCTCTAGTCCTGATTCTGCTCCTACAATGTCTGCCATTGGGATATCTCCAAACTGTTCTCGCTGCAATCTGCTGGCCTCTAAGAGAGGATTTATAGCTTTGTGGATGTGGTTAATCCTGGGCTGTATGAAGTCAGCTTTCAGGTGTTGCCATGCATATGCCATTTTAGGGTCCATGATGCCTCCACTCTGGGCCAGGAAACCAGAGCTTCCCAGACTTCCACTGCTGTAATAATTTTGTGCCAAAAAACCCGAGCTTCCCATTCCACCACTGCTCTGGTAATTCTGTGGTAGGTATCCTGAACTCCCCAGATTAGGCTGTTGTGCCAAATACCCAGAACTCCCCAGATTATGCTGTTGTGCCAAATACCCAGAATTACCCAGATTAGGCTGCTGCGGCAAATACCCAGAACTTCCCATAGATTGTTGTCCAAGATATCCTGAACATCCCAAATTCTGTGGTTGGGCCAAATATCCAGAACTGCCCATATTTTGCTGAGGCAAATAGCTAGGGCTTATGACAGCTCCACTGTTTGGCTGCTGAGCTATGTTTCCTGAACTCCCTAATTTAGCAGTACCAAGATGGTTTTGTAAACCTCCCAAACACCCTGTGGTCATGCCAAAGTATCCAGAACTCTCTGCACTACCAGTAGTTTGTTGGTTTGTTCCATGGTAAGTAGAGCTGTCTGCCCCTCCACTCTGGGATGCTGACAAGCCAGACTCACTTCCAGCTCCTACTACCTGTTTGTTCATCCCCAGGTATGAGGTGTTTCCTACTTTTCCAACACATTGTTGGTCAAGTCCATGGTAGCCTGAACCATTAATAACTGGTTTATAACTGGCGAGTGTTGTAGACAATCTCTGGGTTGCAGAGCTGGTACCCCGGTCAAAATTAGTTTGGAAGGGTTTGGGATCTATTTGAGCCTGTATTGTCTGCCTCAAGTAAGAAGAGGTAGCACTTGTTGAAGGAACACTGGAAGTGAGACAAGATAACGGGAACATTCTTCGACTGGAGAGTGGGGTTGTCTTTTTTTCATCCTCTTTTTTCTTCTCAGCCTATAGACAAACAAATATATCTGTTGAGAGGCTCCAATCAAAATACTATAAAATGAATAACCATGACATACCGGTGCATCTCACTTAATAAAAAAAATATTAAATTAATTTACTTTAGTAATTCAAATTTTTTTAATGAACCCATATATTATGGAAGTTTACTGCTGTTTACAATTTAACCATGAATGATTAATACTAACAGCTAATGAAATACCAACCTTCGGTCTATCAGGAAATTAAAATTTTACAACATTGCAAAGGATTTGTAAAGCAAAAAAATTTAAACCTAATTAAAAGTTTGGGGCTCTATTTTCATGGATCACTCCATCAATGCAGAGCCGTTGAGGCAGTTGCTTTAATTGTGTTTGTATTGTTAATTCTGGTGTGTCGTTCATCTTTCCCTCAACTAAAGTCCTCAGAAACTCTATGGGGTTTAGGGCTGACTGATATAGGCCAATCAGTCACAGTAATACAATGATTATTAAAGTAGGTATTGCTACTGTTGGCAGTGCAGGCAGGTGCCACGTAAACTGAAAAGAAAAATTTGGACTCGTAAGAAACAGTCCAGTCCTTTTTTGAATCTTTCTTTAACCCAGGTAAGACATTTTTGAAGCTGGAATCGAAAAAGAACATAAATGGCGTAATGCAGTAACAGTATCATTGCTTGATGCCAGAGCATCTTGCAGAGATAATTCAATTCATTTGCGCTCTCACGACACCTCTGGATTTCCAGGGTAGGTTTCTTCCTGGTCAAGGGGAATTTTTTCCTCTCCACTGTTGCTACATGCTCGCTCAGTGTGAGGGATTGCTGTTAAGTCACCTATAGGCTACTGCCTACTGTTGCTTCAGGCTGATTCAGGAGTGAATACTGCAAGTGAACGATTCGATGCAATCTGCTGGGTTTCCTTAGATACAAAAACGATTGAACTGATTGGAAAATGTAACTGATTGAATATTGGAATGTATGTATGATTGAATTGAAAAGACTTTTCTTGTAAAGTGCCCTGAGATGACATGTTGTGAATTGTGGCTAGATAAATACATTGAATTGAACTGAATTGAATTTGACTTGCCCATTCCAAAGTCTTCATTTTATTTTTTCATTATCCTATCAAAGGTGGACGTGCTGGTGTGTTTTGGATCATTTTCCTGCTGTGGAGCCCAATTTGTCCGCTTTAATTCCACAAAAAAATGACCCAACATTCTCCTTCAGGACTTTTTGTAGACAGCAGAATTCATAATTATATTTATTACAGAAAGTCTTCTGGGTCCTAATAGAGGTGCAACGGTACAGGTAGCCCACGGTACGGTTCGTACCTCTGTACCTGGGCCACGGTCCACGGTCCACGGTACAATTCGGTACATGTTTTGTGCAGAAAGAGACAGCTTTTGTTAATCCCAAAACATATATTTTGTTTTTTGGGAACAAAAAAACAGAACGTCACAGTTAACTTAAAAGCCGTGAGAATACAACATAAACGTGATGTACGTCTCTCTGGGATTATGGTTCACACACAGGGCCGCAGTGACAGAATGTTTTCTGTATTTTACCGGTTCTTTAAACGAGAGCACATCTGACCACACTGACACAGATGGCGGATAAATATTCTTTGTGTGCACGCTGCTCAAAGGGCATGTGTGTGTGCATCAATGAATGGAGCGCAGCACATCTCCTCTTTGCTTCGTGCTCCGGCGCCACGCAAAGAGGAGATGAACACAGCGCAACCCGGCGCCCCTGAATGCTGGAGCCCGCACGGGCAGAAAGTGCTCAAGTCGGGAGAAATTTGAGCGGCGCCTCACACCAGGGCTGATTTCCGAAAAAAGCAAAACCGACCCGTGTACATTTCATCGCTCCTCAAGGTGCATCCCGGTTTGCGCGCATTGTGGAGAGGAGGACGTGTCTCTATGCCAACCAGCTGCTGGAGTGGGGAACAGCAAGCTGGTTGTTGCACCTGTGTCTGGGAGCGCGGTGCAGTTTGGTGACATCGGGCCAGCAGTAACTAATTACCAGCACAAATTCAATGGCAGTACCGAAGTCCCGCGGTACAGGAGGACGGCTTGTCCCGTGCAGGGCGTACCGAACGGTCCGGTACTTTACCCTGTCCCGTTGCATCCCTAGTCCTGAAGCAACAAAACATCCCCAGACCATCACACCACCACCACCTTGTTTTACCATTGCTATTATGTTCCTTTTCTAAAATGTGTTGCAACTTGTATACCGAATGTAGGGTCTTATGCGACTTTTGCATGAGTTAACTTCTGTAGTCTTAGGCTGATTTTAGTCAACCAGCCACTCCAGGGAAGGTCCACCACTGTTCCATTTTTTCACCATTAGTGGATTCCCAACCCTTTAGAGAACCTTTTTAAGACTAATAGATCTAAATTACCTTCTTTTTCATTTGTTCCTGAATTTCATTGGGTCCCAGCATGATGTTGAGCTTTTGAATATCTTTAGTCTACTTAAGTTTTTCAAGCAGGTGTTATTTTAAGTGATTTCTTGACTGAGAACTGGTGTGGCAGTAATCAGGCCTGGGTGTGGGTGTCAGTGATGCAAGAGAGGGAATATACCTCTGTCCCTTGTAGTGAAGTGTAAATTCTCCTCAATGGTAAAAAAACTCTAAACACACCATGCTGTTTCCTAAACTGTTAGCTAAGGACATATTAAATAATGAGAACAATAATAAAGCATGTTTTTAAGAGATACAGTGTGATGAGATCCTGTAATGAGGCTCTGGTGACAGCTGTATATGTCTGGGTGAAATTATGGTTCAACTGAGCAAAACACTGTATGAGTCGGTACTCGTTTAAATCAACTTAGTCCAAGCAACTTGGTGCCAATCAATTCATTTTCATCACCACGGTGATGTTTGCTTAGTTCTGTACAATCCTTGTGGAGAGTTTTAGTGACTATCTACTGAGCTAGTCTGAAGTCAGCAGTCCTCCCAACACATTCCTATATAACATTTGTCGATCTGCTGTAATATTCGAATATTGAGATAAACCAAATCTTGGGTTTTCATCAGCTGTAGCCATGATCATCTTAATTCACAGTAATACATGCTTGAACTAAATATTTCTGGATGCGATGAATCTATATAATACCCTATGTTCTATTTATAAATTAAATAACTACAATAAAGTTGAGATTTCAGAATTAATTAAGATGCATCTGTATGTGTTTTTTACTGATTTTGTAACTCAAATCAAGGTAGCATGGAGGGCAGACGGGGGAGAGGGGGGATATATGACATGCATTCATCACAAGATGCAACTGCTGGCATGTGCAGATGTCTGCTAATCAAACACAGCATCCCATGGTCGTCTGCTTTTTTAGCAGCATTAAACTGTGGCTATATCAAACATGTTTAAACTTTCATTTACAGTAAAGCTTACTGCGGAAAGCTGGCGGAGGGAGCTGAAGCGTTCTTTCCAGGTTACAGCAGCCTTGCGGAAGGCCTCGTGGCGTAGTATGAGCTGTTCAACCTCATCTGTTTTGGCCTGGGCCTCTTCTCCCTCTTGCTGCCTAGAGCTGATCAGTGGTTCCTTGGCTTTCAGCCAGGCTTCTGCCTTTACTGTCTCCTGGGCAAACTGGAAGTGTTCTTGCTCTGGGAGTGACCATACATAAAACAGCACACTTAGTATCAAGTTATGTTTTATAATTAATACTCACTCAACTGTAAAGTCAGTATTTACATGTTTGAGTGTGTGTGTGCATAATGAGGCATTTTATTACATTATGGAGTAAAGCTAAAATAATCCTCCCCATGTTAAAATAAGGCTTACAGTGAATGTGGGTTATTTACTTAAATCATTAAATCAATAAATCAAACTTTATATATCAAGCACTTTTCATCTAGATTGCAAATTGAAAGTGCTGTACAGATTAAAAATGACTCCTTATTAACTACATTACCATCCCTTCCTCCCAGATTCAAATGATTATCACATTTACGTATACCTCCCACAACCCAAACCTCATGTGCAGACACACTCAAGAGCAACATGAAAATGGACAATGGGCCGAGGGCAAATGAACCAGATCAGGAAAGGAAACTCTATCATAGGAGCCATCTGCACCGTCAGCAGTGGATCAACAGCAGCCAAGGCACTGACCCAGGGCGCCCAGAGGAGGGGAGACCGAGACCCCCATATCCACCCAAGCACTACCTGCAGAGCTTCCAGGCAGCCACCACCAACCACCGCTCCCGAGGCAGAGGGCTCCTACAGCGGAAGCACTAGAGACAAGCACTAGAAAAAAGGAAAACATCGCTGAACCTTTTTCATAGATAGATTTCATAGAGGATAGCTAAGCATTGTCCTTGGACAGAGTAACATCGGCGCTTGCTATTAGTAGTTGGTAACCAGTTAACATAAAAACATGTCACTCCATAACACCGGGCGAACAGATGCGCCCAGTGTTAGCCACGGAGCTGGACGCTGAGCTGAGCCAGCTTCTCACCTCCAAAGAAGACGCTATCAGAAGAAGCGAGGTAAAGAAACTGGGCTGCAAGAGCAGCTTTAGGAGCTGCGCTGCTGCAGAAGGCTCATTATGATGATTCTACACCTCGTGTGAATCGGGAGTAAGGAAAGTTGCAGTGTTATGTAGGCGTTGCAGCAAGAAGACAGGTCAGATAACATTTCTTTCCCTTCACTGCTTTGAAAGATCTTTTCTGTCAAACTGTTGCTCAGTTTAGGCCAAATAGGATTAGCTTCTAAACCAGATATTACAGCTTTTCAGTTTTGTCTGGACAGCCGCTGTGAGAGGGACAGATTTATTGATGCCGAACTAGCCGTGTGGCTACTGGATCGGTGACTAATAAATGCTTTCCCCGGGGTTTTTTGGGCATGATGATGTGATACAGTGCCGGTAAAACTTTTGATGTTTTACCGACTGACACACAGTTAGTTTGATGTTTTGGCTGTTAAGCTTGTAAAACCCTCAGTACACTTCTTCAGATGTGCTCTGTAGAGATTTATTTTTACAACAGTAACATTAGGGCGACAGAGGGCAAATATTTGTAAAGTTACGAAGCATGTTTTTAAGACACTTAAAAACCATTAAAAGAACCTTAAAGTTGATCCTAAAACATACTATGGCCACATTAAGTGATGGTTCCTTAATGTGACTATAATGTCCACTTGTTTATAGTCATAGTCTAGAGTGACCATATTGACATTTTCAAGAGGAGTGACCCATGAAGAGTGGCACACAAATCAGAACCCTCCACAAGGGAGTAGCTAAAGGTGAGAGGTCAGGTGAGAGAAAATTTGTCATATCCATGCATCGCATCTCTCAAATTATTAAAACATTTTTATTAAGGATGCATCGATACCGATACTGTTAATCGATACTGTTACGGCTAATGTTAACTAATACCATGAACCGATAGTTAAGATGTGGAAATGCACCTATAATTTCACAGAAAATATTAGTTTTGAACTTTTTTTAAGTCCTGTGGTCATTTTTTAATACTATATATATATATATATTTTAAATCCAATTTAGCATAATTTCTTGTAACAAGCGTAGAAGAAAATAAAACCTGACTCCCAATTGATATTTTTTTCTGTGGTAGAAGTATCGGCATTGGTACTCGGTATCGGTAAGTACTCTGATCTGAGTATCGGTACTGTATCAGTTTTGAAAAAAGTGGTATCGTTGCATCCTTATTTTTTTATCAATCAATGAAAACCCTCCAGATGTCTCGAACAGCACGTAAATAGAGGACGGCTGTTCACTCTTTCCTAGTTCATTGTCTATAGCATCCAAGTGTCTGACTTTGTGTACTTACTGCGTAGTAACTTCTCCTGGTGTTTGTCCCATTTTTCAACAAGATCCTTCTGCTTTGTTAGAAGACTGTCCAACTTCTCTTGAATCTGTTGTGACAGGTTTAGGTAGTTTAGACAGGATTATGACTTTTTGCAATGCTGTTTTAGGTTGTATGCTGTTTTATGTGTGCAAGTAAAGGTGTGTGGCTTGCATTCCCAACCTCCTCTGATGCAGGGTTGCCTGCAGCTATCAAAATCTTGCCGAGGTCTGCACATTGTTGGATGGTCTTGCTGCGACCATCTATTTTTGCTTTAAGATCCTGGTGTTGTTTCATCATCACTTCCAGAGCTGTCAGATCCCTGTTGATGGACAGGTCAGGTTGTTAAGATCAGAGAGATTAAATCTTTTGTATTTTAATAATACTAAAACCTGCAGATGGTAAAGGATAAACAATATGCTAAATTGATCTTTGTAAACAGCAATTTTTTTATTCCAAGTATTTCAAATGGGATGAAAGATGCCTGTAATTTTCATCATCGATAGACCTCAAATATTAGAGACAAAATGAGAAATAAAATCCAGAAAATTACATGATCTGATTTTTAAATAATTTATTTGTAAATTATGGTGGAAAATAAGCATATGGTCAATAACAAAAGTCAATCTTAATACTGTTAAATACCCATTGTTGGCAATGACAGAGGCCCAATGTTTTCTGTAAGTCTTCACCGCGTTTTCACACTCTGTTGCTGGTATTTTGGCCAATTCCCCCATGCAGATCTCTTAGCTGGGATGTTATGGGGCTGTCGCTAGGTAACACAGACTTTCAACTCCTTCCAAAGATTTTCTATAGGAATGAGATTTGGAGACTGGCTAGGCAACTCCAGGAGCTTGAAATGCTTCTTACAAAACCACTCCTTCTTTGGAGGAAGGATACCATGGAAATCCAGAGGTCTCGCCAGAGCACATTTTAAATTGTCTCTGCAAGATGATACAATGTTACTGCAGTACGTGAGCAGTTCGGGGAACCAATCAAATCAGTGTATCTGATGTAGGCGGGCCAGAACCCCGGGACACTGGGGACAATGGCCTTAGCAATATTTATGATTGACTGGTTTGTCCCCAACAAACCTGATGTGGAAAATCTTTACCTGCACCGATCTAACAGCCACTTGTGTTCCCAGCAAAGTTTCCACGTCAGTATCTGAACAAAACTGTCATGATGTGTGGTGTTTGTGTTTCAGTTACTTTTCTTAGTTTTATTATTAGGTTAGTTTGTTTGTTCCTTGTTTTTGTTTCTCACTCCTTGATCTTTTCACCTTTGGTATGTGTCCACCTCATTTTCTGTTTCCCTAGTAATTTTTATTTATTTCTTCAGTTTCAGTTTCTCTTTATTCTCCAAAACTACCCTGTGTTTTCACTTAGTTTGTTCTTAGTATTTAAGATTGTTTTCCATTTCTGTCTCCCTTGCCAATCTACTACCCAGCCCAGTTAATTGCCTTCACCTACTATCCCTCTCATCTGCATCTGTTTGTCAGTAATTGGTTTCTCAGTCATCTCTTCACTCCCTCCTCAGTATATATACTGCTCTCTTTCATTCACTGCTTGCTGGTTCATCATCTTACTTCCCCGCTTTGATCCTGTTGTCCCTTGCTGTGGTTTTTGATTCTACCTAGTTCTGTAAAGCCAGGCGTACACTATGCAATTTTTCAGTCACAGGTCTTCAGGTCCGGCTCACACTGTACGAGTGAATTGCCCGAGGGGTTAAAAGCTCACAGCTCACGACTCATGTGCTCACACTGTACGAACCGCTGTTCGGATGCGACCTGACTGCTCTCGCTGCACGACACCACAGACCCGGAAGCAGAAGAAAAACACTGGAGTGAAGATGCGTGCCTGAGAGGGTGAGTGGACTGAGACTGCGTTAGTAAGACGTATCGCGTCATTTGCTGTTTGGTGACTCACTCGGTTGAAGCAAGCCGGTGTTTCTCTCTCTCTTGAACTGATCTAATTTTCTCTGTCCAGAAGTTTTTCTGAGTTACTTTAACACACAAACACATTAAAACATTTATTTTCTGTTGGTGTTCTTTACATGTTGGGACTTGTTAAGCGTTACACTGGTTTTCTGGGCTCGGTAAGGTACCGCTAGGTTAGCTTAGCTTCACGGCTAGCATGGCTTCGGTAGCTTTATTTCCTGTTCCTCCGTCTCTCTCTGAACCTCTACCTCTTTCCTGTTCTCAATGTCAGATGTTTAGCTACTCCTCCGCCTCATTTAGTGAAGATGGTAGGTGTAATAAGTGCAGCACTTTTGTAGCCTTGGAGGCGAGGGTTTCTGCGCTAGAGACCCGGCTCCGCGCTGTAGAACAGCCAGGCCCAGCAGTAGCTAGTGCGGAGTCAGTTATGACAGGACCTCTTAGCCGTCCTCCAACACCTCCCGTGCAGACGGGATCTGAGGCGAGCTGGGTGACTTTTCGTAGGAAGCTTAGTGCCAGACCCCAGCGCGCAGCCATCCTCCAGCCCCTGTCTGTGAAAAATAGGTTTGCCCCGCTCAGCGACCCACCCGCCGAGCAGGAGAGGCCGATTCTTGTAATTGGCAGCTCCATAATTAGGAACGTGGCTCCACAGACACGAAAGACCACCGTCAAATGCCTTGCAGGGGCCAGAACTTAATCTCAATTTTTAGATTAGATCTCAGATATTCTATCTGACTTAGTTTTAAACACTGATAAAGTCATTATAGTCGGAGACCTCAATATTCATGTTGATAGTAAAAGTGATAGTCTAAATACAGCTTTTAACATTATCTTAGACTCAATAGGCTTTACTCAAAATGTGCAGGAACCAACCCATCGTGGTCACCACACGTTAGATCTTGTGCTGACTTATGGCATTGACTGTGAAGAAATAACAGTCTTTCCACATAACCTTATCCTGTCTGATCATTTTCTTTTCACTTTTAAACTTACTCTAACGGATCATATCAAACCTGAAAGAAAACGTCATTGTACCAGAACGTTATCAGACAATGCTGTAGCAAATTTTAAAGAAGCTCTTCCAACTTTAGTTTCCTCAGTACATAACAGTACAATAGAAAACCGTGATTTAACTCGTGACCCCTCACAACTTGACGTTCTAGTTCATAGCATTAATTCCTCCCTGGGTCTGGCAATGGGCAAAGTTGCCCCCTTAAAAAGGAGGGTAGCTAGCCATAGGAGATTAGCTCCCTGGTTTAATTCAGAGCTACGTACCCTGAAGAAGAACGTTAGAAAACTAGAGAGAAAATGGCGCTCCACGCATTTACAGGATTCCTATTTAGTGTGGAAAAATAGTCTGTTGCTATATAAAAAGAGCATTCGAACAGCTAGAACAGCATATTATTCATCTTTAATCGAGGAGAATAAAATTATCCTAGGTTTCTTTTTAATACAGTTGCCAAACTCACAAAGGATCATAGCTCTATCGAGCCAACCATTCCCCAAGCTCTTAGTAGTGACGACTTCATTCAATTCTTTATAAATAGAATAGACTCTATAAAAAATAAGATAATTGGGAACCTTCCCAATATGCTTGCTTCTTCCTTAGTTAGTGAGGCAGCATCAAAAATGGTTGAACCTAATATATGCTTAAACTGCTTTAATTCAATTCAATTCAGTTTATTTATATAGCGCCATTTCACAACAGATGTCATCTCAAGGCACTTTACAAAAAGAGTTATTACAATACAATGTTTAGTGTAGAAATTACAGAACCACAGAAGATTGCGTCGTGGAATTCTCAGCAATCCCTCATACTGAGCAAGCATGCAGCGACAGTGGGAAGGAAAAACTCCCTTTTAACAGGAAGAAACCTCCGGCAGAACCAGGCTCAGCACAAGCGGTTATCTGCCGCGACCGTCTGTGGCTTGGAGAATACATAACAGAGACACAGAAAGAGCAATAGAACTGATGCAGAAGTTTGTTGCAGGACGTGGAGAATTTTCCGTCACTGCAATGCCATCTTAGTCAGGGTCGTCAAGCAGGGCTAATCCGGAGCACCTACTATAATAGAAAACAGGTTAGTGCTTGAATTGACAGCACATCATGCAGTTGGGGAGAAGTAGGAGAGAAAGTAGGAACAGACCCTAATAATGTCCTCCAACAGCCTAGCCTAAAGCAGCATAGCTACTAACATTAACCTGTCTCCTAGCTACTAGGAGACCTGGCTACCAACACTCTGTCTGAGTCCTCCTGACCCGTGGACGGTGTAGGGCCGGTAACGGCCCCCGTCATGCCGGGGTCTTCTCGGAGTCGGGTTGTTTGAGAATGCAGCCCAAAGTGGGTGGTAAACTCCATCTAAGGCTAAATACCGGCACGAGACCGATAGTCGACAACTATCTTAAGGAAAAATAGACAGAACTGAGAGGACAGAGTTGAAGAGGGCGAGAAACGTTTAAGAGATAAACGGGTGGGGTCCGCACAGTCTGCCCGGGGGATTCAACCCGGCAGGTAATGGGCGGCCGCACTGTGCGGGAGGATCCCCTTGAGGGACCTCTCTCCGGCGCTGGCTGGCCCCTGTGGGGCACATTTCTTCCGCGGCGGTAAGCCGCGACCGGCTCCGGATCTTTACCTGGCTTACATTAATCTATCTCTACCTAGCTACTCTACCTCTTCCTATCTCTTCCTAACTTTTGACACTCTGCCTGACTACTAACATTAACCTGTCTCTTCCTATCTACCTGTCTGACCTGACTCTAACTACCTATAAACATATCTCTAACTGTAAGCTTTGTCAAAGAGGAAAGTTTTTAGCCTAGTTTTAAAGATAGACAAATTGTCTGCTTCACGAACCAACCCTGGGAGCCGGTTCCATAGGAGGGGAGCCTGATAGCTGAAAGATCTGCCACCCATTCTACTTTTAGAAATCCTAGGAACTACCAGTAAACCTGCAGTCTGAGAGCGAAGGTCTCTGTTAGGAACATATGGAACAATCAGGTCTCTTATGTATGATGGAGCTAGATTATTAAGGGCTTTATATGTCAGAAGGAGGATCTTGAATTCTATTCTAGATTTTACTGGGAGCCAGTGAAGAGAAGCTAAAACAGGGGAAATGTGATCTCTTCTTTTAATATTCATCAGAATCCTAGCAGCAGCATTTTGAACTAACTGAAGACTTTTAATTGTATTCTGTGGACTACCTGATAATAGACAGTTACAGTAATCCAGCCTTGAAGTAACAAAGGCATGGACTAGTTTTTCAGCATCAGTCCTGGACAGGATGGTTCTAATTTTTGCAATATTCCTAAGGTGAAAAAAGGAAATCCTACAGACTTCTTTAATGTAAGTTCTAAATGACATATCTTGGTCAAAAATGACACCGAGGTTTTTTGCTTTATTACTGGAGGCTAATTTAATGCCGTCCAGGTGAAGGGGCTGACTAAGTAGTTTCTTTTTCAGAGCTTCTGGTCCAAAGACGACAACTTCTGTTTTATCAGAATTTAGAAGCAAGAAGTTTAGAGTCATCCAAGTTTTTATGTCTTCCAGACATGCCTGTAGTCTACCTAACTGATTGGATTCATCAGGATTTATGGATAGATATAGCTGTGTATCATCTGCGTAACTATGGAATTTTATCCCATGCTGCCTAATTATTTTACCAATAGGAAGCATATATATAGTAAAGAGAATCGGCCCAAGCACTGAACCCTGTGGTACTCCGCAAGTAACTATTGAGGTTGAGGAAGATCTATTGTTTACCTGAACAAACTGAAATCTGTTAGACAAATAAGATTTAAACCAACCTAGTGCTGTTCCTATTATACCGACACTTTGAAGCCTTTCTATGAGAATATTTCAACAGTGTCAAAGGCAGCACTGAGATCTAACAGGACCAGAATGGTCACCAGTCCATTGTCTGAGGCTATGAGAATATCATTAGTAACCTTCACCAGAGCTGTTTCAGTGCTGTGATGAGCTCTAAAGCCTGACTGAAACTTCTCAAACAGCTCATTATTGTTTAAATGCTCACATATCTGGTGTGCAACTATTTTCTCAAGAATTTTAGATAAGAAGGGAAGATTAGATATCGGTCTATAGTTAATTAAGTCGTTTTGATCAAGAGAGGGTTTCTTAAGTAGAGGTTTAATTACAGCAATCTTAAACTCCTGTGGTACATATCCATTGACTAAGGATAGATTCATTATATTTAAAATTGGAGCAGCGATCAGAGGGAAAACTTCTTTTAAGAGTTTAGTTGGGATTGGGTCTAAAACGCAAGTTGAAGGTTTAGATGAAGCTAATAATTTTAGTACATCACAAAGTTCGGCTGCATTAAAGCAGTTTAAGCATATATTAGGTTCCACCATTTTTGAGGCTGCCTCATTAACTAAGGAGGAAGCAAGCATATTGGGAAGGTTCCCAATTATCTTATTCTTTATGGAGTCTATTTTATTTATAAAGAATTGCATGAAGTCGTCACTGCTTAGAGCTTGGGGAATGGTTGGCTCGATAGAGCTATGATCCTGTGTGAGTTTGGCAACTGTATTAAAAAGAAACCTAGGATTATTTTTATTCTCCTCGATTAAAGATGAATAATATGCTGTTCTAGCTGTGTGAAGGCTCTTTTTATATAGCAATAAACTATTTTTCCATATTAAAAAGGAATCATGTAAATGCGTGGAGCGCCATTTTCTCTCTAGTTTTCTAACATTCTGCTTTAGGGTACGTAGCTCTAAATTAAACCAGGGAGTTAATCTTCTATGGCTAGCCACCTTCCTTTTCAAGGGGGCAACTTTGTCTATTGCCCGACGCAGGGAGGAATTAACGCTATGAACTAAAATGTCAAGTTGTGAGGGGTCACGAGTTAAATCACTGTTTTCTGTTCTGCATTTATAAACTGAGGAAATTAAAGTTGGAAGAGCTTCTTTAAAATTTGCTACAGCGTTGTCTGATAACGTTCTGGTATAATGAAGTTTTCTTTCAGGTTTGATATGATCCATTAGAGTAAGTTTAAAAGTGATAAGGAAATGATCAGACAGGATAGGGTTATGTGGAAAGACTGTTATTTCTTCACAGTCAATGCCATAAGTCAGCACAAGATCTAAAGTGTGGTGACAAGAATGTGTTGGTCCCTGCACATTTTGAGTAAAGCCTATTGAGTCTAGGATAGTGTTAAAAGCTGTATTTAGACTATCACTTTCATTATCAACATGAATATTGAAGTCTCCGACTATAATGACTTTATCAGTGTTTAAAACTAAGTCAGATAGAAAATCTGAAATCTGATCTAAAAATTGAGAATAAGGTCCTGGTGGACGATATAAGACCACAAACAAAAGTGGCTTTACTGCTTTGTTATGTGTATGAGGAAAGCTAAAAACTAGATGCTCAAAGGAACTGTAACTATTATTTTTTTGGAGATTAATTAGTAAATCGGAATGAAAGATAGTTGCTACTCCACCTCCTCGACCAGTACTTCGAGGGACACTAAAGTTTAAGTAGCTAGGGGGAGTTGACTCATTTATTGTGACATGGTCCTCTTCCTGCAACCATGTCTCTGCAAGACAAAACAAATCAATATTATTTTCACAAATTAAGTCATTTACCAAGAGTGTTTTTGAGGGGAGAGATCTTATGTTTAGTAAACCACATTTAATTGATTTGTTTTTATGTTCAGTCCGAGTTTTATTTATCTTTATGAGATTTTTATACTTTGCTCTAGTAGCATTAACTTTTAATTCATTAGTTTTGGGTAGTGGACGGGAAACTATCTCTATAGGGTAGTGGGTGGGTGGCAGTCCCTGTTCCTTGACCTGGACTCTGGGTTCCCTGAGCTGGACTCTGGGTTGTCACGGCTTTGGGGAACTAGAGATAACCCTATCAATGTTCCTGGAAAGAAGCGAAGCTCCGTCCTCGGTGGGATGGATGCCGTCTCTACGTAACAGTCCAGGTTTTCCCCAGAAGGCCCCCCAGTTATCAATGTAGCCCACATCGTTTTCTGGACACCACCTTGACAACCAAAGGTGGAACGAAAGCATACGGCTGTACATGTCATCGCTAGTACGATCAGGCAGGGGACCAGAAAAAATTACAGAGTCAGACATCTTTTTGGCAGCCCTACACACCGAAGCTACGCTAATTTTAGTGACCTCCGACTGCCGTCGCCGGGTGTCGTTGCCACCAGCATGGATAACGATCCTGCTATACCGCCGTTTGTCCTTGGCCAAAAGCTTCAGATGGGACCTAATGTCCGCAGCCCTGGCCCCTGGAAGGCATTTGACGGTGGTCTTTCGTGTCTCTGGAGCCACATTCCTAACTATGGAGCTGCCAATTACAAGAATCGGCCTCTCCTGCTCGGCGGGTGCGTCGCTGAGCGGGGCGAACCTATTGTTCAGAGAAAGGGGCTGGAGGTTGGCCGCGGACTGGGGTCTGGCGCTAGTCTTCCTACGAACAGTCACCCAGCTCGCCTGAGGTCCCGGCTGCACGGGAGCTGTTGGAGGACGGCTAGGTCCTGTCCTAGTTGACTCCGCGCTAGCTACTGCTGGGCCTGGCTGTTCTACAGCGCGGAGCCGGGCCTCTAGCTCAGAAACCCTCGCCTCCAAAGCTACAAAAATGCTGCACTTATTACACCTACCAACTTCACTAAATGAGGCGGAGGAGTAACTAAACATCTGACAGAGAGAGCAGGAAAGAGGAGGAGGTGTAGAGAGAGATGGAGGGACAAGAGAGAAAGCTGCCGAAGCCATGCTAGCCGTAAAGCTAAGCTAACCAAGCGGTACCTTACCTTACCTAAGAACAAAGTAATTAACCCAGTAAAACGCTTAAAGAGTCCTAAACCGTGAAGAAAATTAACGTTTTAATGTGTTTGTGTGTTAAGCAACTCAGAAAAAACTTATTGACAGAGAAAGTTAGATCAGTTCAAGAGAGAGAGAAACACCGACTTGCTACAAACGAGTTAGTCACAAAACAGGAAATGACGCGATACGTCTTACCAACGCGATACGTCTCCAAGCTCACCTACAGCACCTTTCATCTGAACTTTCCGATCTACTAAAATTATTAGCTTTATCAAAACCTTCAACTTGCGTTTTAGACCCAGTCCCAACTGAACTTTTAAAAGAGGTTTTCCTTTTGATTATTGCTCCAATTTTAGATATAATGAATCTATCCTTAGTAAATGGATATGTACCACAGGAGTTTAAGATTGCTGTAATTAAACCTTTACTTAAGAAACCATCTCTTGATCAAAACGACTTAATTAACTATAGACTGATATCTAATCTTCCCTTCTTATCTAAAATTCTTGAGAAAATAGTTGTACATCAGATATGTGAGCATTTAAACAATAATGAGCTGTTTGAGAAGTTTCAGTCAGGCTTTAGAGCTCAGCACAGCACTGAAACAGCTCTGGTGAAGATTACTAATGATATTCTCATAGCCTCAGACAATGGACTGGTGACCATTCTGGTCCTGTTAGATCTCAGTGCTGGCTTTGACACTGTTGATCACAATATTCTCATAGAAAGGCTTCAAAGTGTTGGTATAATAGGAACAGCACTAGGCTGGTTTAAATCTTATTTGTCCAACAGATTTCAGTTTGTTCAGGTAAACAATAGATCTCCCTCGGCCTCAATAGTTACTTGCGGAGTACCACAGGGTTAAGTGCTTGGGCCGATTCTTGTTACTATATATATGCTTCCTAATGGTAAAATCATTAGGCAGCATGGGATAAATTTCCATAGTTACGCAGATGATACACAGCTATATCTATCCATAAATCCTGATGAATCCAATCAGTTAGGTAGACTACAGGCATGTCTGGAAGATGTAAAAACTTGGATGACTCTAAACTTCTTGCTTCTGAATTCTGATAAAACAGAAGTTGTCGTCTTTGAACCAGAAGCTCTGAAAAAGAAACTACTTAGTCAACCCCTTCACCTGGACAGCATTAAATTAGCCTCCAGTAATAAAGCAAAGAACCTTGGTGTTATTTTTGACCAAGATATGTCATTTAGATCTCACATTTAAGAAGTCTCTAGGATTTCCTTTTTTCACCTTAGGAATATTGCAGAAATTAGAACCATCCTGTCCAGGAATGATGCTGAAAAACTAGTCCATGCCTTTGTTACTTCAAGGCTGGATTTCTGTAACTCTTTATTATCAGGTAGTCCACAGAATACAATTAAAAGTCTTCAGTTAGTCCAAAATGCTGCTGATGGGATTTTGATGAATATTAAAAGAAGAGATCACATTTCCCCTGTTTTAGCTTCTCTTCACTTGGCTCCCAGTGAGATCTAGAATAGAATTCAAGATCCTCCTTCTGACATATAAAGCTCTTAATAATCTAGCTCCGTCATACATAAGAGACCTGATTGTTCCATATATTCCTAACAAAGCCCTTCGCTCTCAGACTGCAGGTAAAGTGCCTTGAGATGACTTGTGTTGTGGAACGGCGCTATATAAATAAACTGAATTCAATTGAATTGAGAATTGCGAGGATGCGCTCAAAAGACAAATGCGCTGCCCTGGCAATCTGTGTTTTTTTTCTGTGGAAACACCGTTTGTTTATGTCAAAGAGCAGAACTACTTCCGTGGTAACGATGGTGACACGCATGCGCAGTATGAGAAATAGCTCGTAGCATTGTTTCCACAGTCCGAGTCATTCACGAGGGGCGACTAGGATTTCAAACAGGTTTGATTTTCTTGCGACCGATCGGGAGCTGGTCGTGAGGTGTAAATTGCCTGTCGTTACCCAATGTACACTACACGATGCAACACGCACGATTAAGCCAAAAGTCGACAAGATCCAGACAAAAGTCGCACGATTGATAAATCGGCTCAAAAACGGTCCAAAATCGCACAGTGTACGCCTGGCTTAAGTCCTTTTTTTTGGTTTCAATTAAATATTTTTTTTTACTTCTGCATTTGGGTCCTATTTCCTGATAAACATGACAGAACAAACCAGTCTCTTACTGGGCCCAGCAGAAGCTCTCACTGATAGAGACTGGAACAGATTGCATGTTACTGGGAAAGCTCTTCTATGACACCATGACTACCACATCCAACCCCAGGACTAGACTATGGGTGGTTGAATTAAGTATTTCTCAGCTGTTTAGTGTGAAGTCCTATATAAAGAGACTGGGTTTGGAGGAGATGCTTGATGAAGCCGAATTCCACCGACACCAGGCCATCTCTGATCTTTCTAAGATCTCCCCACCATCCACCTCATCTGTTTCCTCAGTTATCCGTGTCCCTCTATCTTTTTGAACCTCAGTACACCTCAAGTGACGGTTCATCTCCCGTCACCAAGCCACACCATAAAAGAAATCATCTCCTGCACTTGAAACCTTGCAACCAGCCTCCACATCAGACCCTCCACAGGTAAAAGAGGAAGAACTTTTTAAGGTTTTCTATGGGGACAGAAAACATTTTTTTTCTGTTCCCAGCTACCAGAACTGGTCTTAACCTGCTCTCAGCCACCCCAGCCGGTCTCCGCTCTCTCCCAGTCGCTAAAGCCTTCCTCAGTAGCATGTCTCCAGCCACCAAAACCAGCTTCAGCCGCCTTCTATCCCGAGACTCCAGAACGCAATCGGTAACCCAGTTCTTCTGAGTGGGATCCTGAAGTCTGGCCTTCTGAGTGTGCTCCAGAGTCCAGGTCATCAGACTTGGTTCCCGAGGTCTCTCCTGTCCCAGAGACGGTTCCCGAGGTCGCTCCTGTACCAGAGACGGTTCCTGAGGTCGCTCCTGTGATGGCTCCAATGACCCTTGACGTTCCTGTGACGGTTCCCGAGATGACTCATGTGACGGTTCCCGAGACGACTCCCGAGGTCGCTCCTGTACCAGAGACGGTTCCTGAGGTTGCTCCTGTCCCAGAGACTGTTCCTGAGGTTGCTCCTGTCCCAGACACAGTTCCTGAGGTCGCTCCAGTGATGGCTTCAATGACCCTTGACGTTCCTCTGATGGTTCTCGAGAAGACTCATGTGACGGTTCCCGAGACCACTGACGTTCCAGTGACGGTTCCAGAGACTCCTCACATTCCGCTGACGGTTCCTAAGTAGAGTCCTGTGTCCGAGCCAGCGGGACCCTACTCTGGGTTCGAGGCACCGGACCTCCCCAGCGGCTGCCAACAGCAGGCTGCAGTCCGAGATTCCTCTGAGGGCGTTGTGGTTTCTGCCTCCGCCGAGGCTGTTCAGGTGAACACGCCTCCGGTTCCTGCCTCCGCCGAGGGTGTTCAGGGGAACACGCCTCCACTGCCTCCACCTAAGCTCAGGTTTCAGCTTCGTCGCATTCCATGCCACAAGGTTAAGCTCTTCCAGACTCCACGCCACAAGGCTAAGCTCTTCCAGACTCCACGCCACAACGCTAAGCTCTTCCAGACTCCACGCCACCAGGCTAAGCTCTTCCAGACTCCACGCCACCAGGCTAAGCTCTTCCAGACTCCACGCCACCTGCCTCAGCTCTGCCAGACTCCACGCCACCTGCCTCAGCTCTGCCAGACTCCACGCCACCTGCCTCAGCTCTGCCAGACTCCACGCCATCTGCCTCAGCTCTAACAGACTCCACGCCACCTCTGTCGGCCTCCAAGTTTCAAGGTTCCACGCCGTCGGCCTCCAAGGCTCAAGGTTCCTCGCCGCCGGCCTCCTCGTCTTATGGTTCCTCGCCGCCGGCCGCCTCGTCTGATGGTTCCTCGTCGCCGGCCGCCCTGAGTCCTGCATCCACGCCGCCGGCCGCCCCAAGTCCTGCTGGCTCAATTATGACAATAATTATGTTTCTGTTTTGTTTTCAGACTCTTAACAGCTTACGAATGCGCATTGTGTTCTGCCTCCTAAATGATTGGAGGTAATTATCAATCTCTTCCTGTTATGTCTCCCCTGCTTGCCAAATTTATCAAGTCTGGTTATAATAATCTTTTCATCCGGAGGAATAAAACAATAGCTACAAACTGCCCATAACCATGTTATTCACTCAAAATCGACACCTGATCAATGACCTTCAGTGGAGAAAGACGCACATGATCGACGCAACAGCGGGGAGACCTTACTGTGTATTACTACTTTTATGTTTTAAATCTACGAAGATGGATGTTAATGGTAATGTATGTCTGGGAAACGTGTAAAAAAGTGTGTTGTGAGGGGTTTTACAGCCTTAAAACATAATGATTGTAAAAATAAAGATGATTACTTTGCGTATTTTGCCTGTTGCGGGTTATTTTAATAATGAATGAGGGACCATTGTAAATTAAATTTAATTGGCTGGTGTGACAGAAAATTTTATTAATGCTGGGACATTTAGAAAGGTTTAATTCTCTTACTCATTTCTTAGATAGCTGTTCTGAGTCTAAGGTACAAACAAGAACCAATTGTCTGTAAACATCTAATCTTGACTTATGACAAATCTTGTTGTTATCTGGTGTTAAACTTATGACAGATCTTGTGAATGTCTTTCTCAGCATTACAAAGTGTCCCTTATTGTTATCTATATTCTTATTGTCCAGTGACACATCCATTGTTGCTTCATGACAGATCCTGTGTTTACCTATTCCATGTTGTTCTGTGATTGGTCTTGTGATTATCCTCTGATGCATAGAACAGAGTGTTAGTTATCTTACCATAACTGTATGATGTAATGATCGGTCAGAAGCTGATTCAATAGGGTGTGGCTGATTACTATATATACCCATGCATCTGTGCTGAAGCTTCGGGGTTCTCAGCAGGATGCCCTCTGTGCGCGTAAAATAAACGTATAAAATGTACGAATATGGCTGACACTTGGTTTTATTCTCTCATCCAAGGCCTCTCAAACACCCAGATTTTTGCGACAGTTATGGCGTCACAAACGGGATTCCTGCATGTCCTTCGGACAGTGACTTAGGGGACGCCTGGGTGTTTTTTTTTCTGCACCCATCTCTGTGCCTCGCTTAAGCATTCCAGAGAAGGGAGACTCAGTGCAGTGTTTTGAATGACTGCAATGAGGACCGTACCTAAAATTGTCTGAGGGAAAAAGCCTGGTGAGCTAAATTAATTTCATTCTTTAGTTAAAATATTGGACTATACTGAAGTCCTGCCTATAACTTAGGGCAAAAACTACATTCTAACCTGTAATTATAGTAAAAGAGGAAATTTCATTTTCTTATTTGTTATAGCTTTAGCGGTTTTCATTATAATTGGGAGAGCTTTTTTTTTTTCCGTGTCTGCCAGCTGACACTTTACCTTAGACAAGATAAGGTTTGAATCCTTTAAGTCAATACTTTGAGCTAAATATTTTTTTTTTATTGAAATTAAATAGATACAATAAATAAAAATCAGTTAATGGTTTGACTCTGAGCTTTCTAGAAGTAAGAAGAGCAAAGATTGTGAGCTTTTAAGCAAGATCGATTAATTAATAATTGTGATCCTTTAGGCAAGATTAATTAATGAAGTAGTAATTGAGAGCTTTTCTTAAGCAAGTTCAATTAATGAATAATTGTGAGCTTTATGCCATATCAATTAATGAAATAATATTGTGAGCTTCTGGAGCAACATCAATTTGTGCATTAATAATTGTGATTTTTATTCTATTTTTTAATTAATTTTAAATTTCAATTAGAACTGTGAGCTTTTCAGCAAACGGTCAGTGAAAGGAAGAACTACTGTTTCTATCCAGATTACCTCAGCACACACTCTGGTCATAGGAATTATTAACAAATAAAATATGGGTACTGTTAAAGGAAAAGAACGTGTGTCAAATAAAAAACAAATATGGTGATGATGTATGTGGTTATTTAAAATATTGGAGTGAATGACGTTTTTCCCAACGGGCCCTGAATTTGTCTCATGAATCATGTAAAAAAAACATAATGTAACATAATTTATAACGGTAAGATTTGTAATTATCTACCCTTTTAATGTAAAACATGTATTTCCTGAAGGTGGGTCTTGTAGTCAGACTCAATTGAGGAAAATTAGAAACAGTCTAAAAAAGAAAAGATAAGTTTTATGGAAAGAAAACTTTATATTATAAAGAACACAGCAAGTGATGTTGAAAGGAAGATATATATATATTTTTTAAGGGCAAAGATATTCTAAATGTAGGTTTTGGATGGATGTTTGAAACTGTGGGATGCAGAAAGTGAGAAAGACACTCACTGCTCAGAAAGCAAATCATGGAAAAAGAAGAAAAAAAAAGACTCTTAAAGGACACACAGACTGATAAGCCTCCTGAAAAAAAAAAAAAAAAACTGATACTGCCTCCACTTTGTCTTTCTCTTTTGCAGAGCTTTCGAGGGCTGCTGCAGACCTAACCCCTGCAATCAGCCTCTTTTGCATTTCAAACAACATACCGCCCCATTGCCCCAACACCATGCCACCCCCCCACCCCTCCAGCTGGAATGCCTCCTACTATACAAGATCACAACAGCAGAAACCAGAGACTTAACCCCCCCCCCCCCCAAAAAAAGAGGAAAACACTTGTTCCCCGTCTCAGCCAGCATTGCTCAGTCTCCAGCCCTGGAAGGCGTGCTGCCACACCTTGCTGAGGTCACTTCCTACACAGTGTGGACTGTCGCTAGTGTCACACTCTGCTCAGGAGAGAGGAAAACTGCATCCAAGAAGGGAAGAGACGATAAGACACCATCCACAAAGCTGATTCCCCTGCAACACGCAGCAGTTGCAGCCCCACCTAGTGAGTCCCCAGAATCAGAACGGCTCGCATTAAATAAAATTCCTCCCTGAACCATGAAATGTATATTATTTTTTTCACCTGAAGCAACTTTAAGCAGATAACTCACAGGTAGCTGCCCTATTGCAGGACTGTCAGCTGTAAGTTAAATTTGAAGTTTCTCCACAAAGAACGGTGTTTGGGTTGCAAAAGGAGCATGTTTTATTGTTGCACATTCTTCTGGTGCAAGTACATATTATATCCAACATTGCTCTTTGTGCTACAGTGTGCATTTTAATAATTCTTCCCCTCCAACAGCCTATTGGTGACGTTAAAAAAGGAAAACAATTAAACCATTGGCTTTTAACTTGTATTTATTTAATAAAGATGACATTGTCACCACGTTTATACACTGCAGTGCATATTTGTGGAGTACCACAGGGTTCTGTGCTTGGACCGATTCTCTTTACTATATATATGCTTCCAATTGGTAAAATAATTAGACAACATGGTATGAATTTCCACAGTTATGTTGATGATACACAATTATATTTATCCATAAAACCTGATGAAACTAGTCAGTTAGGTAGATTACAAGCATGTCTCGAAGACATAAAAACTTGGATGACTCGGAATTTTCTGCTCCTAAATTCAGACAAGACAGAAGTTGTTGTCTTTGGACCAGAACCTTTAAAAAGGAAACATCTAAATCAATCACTTCATCTGGATGGCATTAATTTGGCCTCTGGTAATAATGTAAAGAACATCGGTGTAATTTTTGACCAAGACATGACATTTAAATCTCATATTAAACAGGTTTCTAAGATTTCTTTCTTTCACCTCTGGAATATTGCTAAAATTAGAAACATCCTGTCCAGGAGTGATGCAGAGAAACTAGTCTGTGCATTTGTGACTTCGAAGCTGGACTACTGTAATTCCTTATAATCAGGAAGTCCACAAAATGCAATCAAAACCCTTCAGTTGATCCAAAATCCTGCAGTAAGAGTTCTGATGAATATTAAAAAGAGAGACCAAATTTCTCCTGTTTTGGCTTCTCTCCATTGGCTCCCTGTTAAATCCAGAATAGAGTTTAAGATCCTCCTCCTTACTTATAAAGCCCTTAATAATCAGCTCCATCGTACATCAGAGATCTGATTGTTCCATATGTTCCTAACAGAGCACTTTGTTAGTAGAATAGGAGGCAGATCTTTTAGTTATCAGGCTCCTCTCCTGTGGAACCAGCTCCCAGTTTTAGTTCGTGAGGCAGATACTCTGTTTTTAAGACTAGGATTAAAACCTTCCTTTTTGATAAAGCTTATAGTTACTTATATAGACTCTATACCTTATAATCCCTCTCCGATTTCTAACAGGAATGTATTAATTTACCAGAATAAAATGATTAGATAATTGAACAAAGGTTGAATCAGGATAGAAACAGATTCACACCACGTTTTAAGGATAGAAAGTGATGGACAAAGAGGCTACTGACAGCGTGCGTTGGTCAGTGCACTGCTTTTGTCTCCCTATTCCAAACTGGCCAGTCAACGCACCGGCCAGGGGGGGGTCGTCGAGGTAAATAATGCCAGAGTCTTCGGAAGAGCGGGCCTTTATCTACTCCAGTTATATCACTTACCAATAATATTATCTCTCTAATACATAGATTCTGGAGAGGGCACAGTCCTATGAGCAAGGAGAGATGCATAAGCACTAAACTACTTACCCATATACCTCCTTCTTTCCTCCTGGATTTCCATGCAGGGAGGAGATGGAGATGGACTCCAACTCCATCTCCCTCACACCGTACATTGCTAATAGACAAAATTATCATTTTTCAGACTCAACTGACCCTAACACACCTTCTACTTTTCTTTTCTACTACTCTCCACATATATATTTTTTGATGTTAATGCGATTGTTAACCCAGTTTTCTCTCAGTGTTTTTCTCACCATAGAAGCTCTACCCGGTCTGGTACCCTGCTCAGCTATAATGCCCCCTGCTGGATGGGGAGCGTTGGTCCAGATGGTGCTCAAAGTCACAGAGCATCCTCCATGCTGTCTCTTCTCTGTCTTCTCAGACCCCCAGATGGTCGTGGCAGATGACCGCTTGTAGTGAGCCAGGGTTCTGCCAGAGGTTTCTTCCTGTTAAACGGGAGTTTTTCCTCTCCACTGTCGCTACATGCTTTCTCAGTATGAGGGTTTTCTGAGGAATTGCTGTGGTTGGAGTCTGCATGATCCGGGCACAACCTCACGCCGATGACTCTACGCAATCTTCTGGGATTCCTTACATAGAAAACTTAACTGATTGGGATGTTTGTATAATTGCATTAAATGACTTTTGTTGTAAAGTGCCTTGAGATGACATTTGTTGTGAACTGGCGCTATAAAAATAAAAGTGAATTGAATTGAAATGAATTTTAATGAAACATGAAACAAATGAATACTTAGAGGCTATATACATATTTAATAACTGTCTCCAGCAATCCTCAAACTCTATCCAAGTTTATAACTATTGTCCCCAGCAATTTTTAAAACAAACTGACGCCCTTGACGACATCGCTGTGACATCCGGAATCATTTAGTAAACATGGCTAAAGATGAACACCTGTTGTCTTAAACGGCTTTGGCTGCTACAATGAATGACTTAGTCTTGGGTTTTCATCTAAAAGATTAACAGAAAACCGTGCTCGAATTGTTCCTTTGCAAGAAGGACATTTTTGCTGTTTTGCCGACTGGGTACAGCAAGTTTAATATACCAGATGGCTCCGCTGGTAGCTCCCTCTTGATGCCTCACACTGTGTATTGTTGTGATTGGTTATGACATTATCCATTTGTGTGCAGTTTTACTTTGGTCCCAGCTCTCTGCAGATCATTCACTAGGTCCTCCCCTGTAGTTGTGGGAATTTTGCTCACCGTTCTTGTGATCATTTTGACCCCACATGCGAAATCTTGTGTAGAGCCCCAGATCAAGGGAGATTATCAGTTGTCTTGTATGTCTTAATAATTGCTCCAACAGTTGATTTCTTCACACCAAGCTGCTTACCTATTACAGATTCAGTCTTGCCAGCCTGGTGCAGGTATGCAATCCTGTTTCTGGTGTCCTTTGACAGCTCTTTGGTCTTGGTCATAGATGAGTTTGGTGTGTGACTGCCAGAGGTTGTGGACAGATGTCTCTTATATGATTAATGAGTTCAAAGAGGTGCCATTAATACAGGTAACGAGTGAAGGACAGAGGAGTCTCTTACAGAATAAGTTACAGGTCTGTGAGTGTCAAAAAACTTGGTGATTTCTAGGTGACCAAATACTTACTTTCAACCATGATTTCCAAATAAAGAGACCATGTGATTTTCTGGATTTATTTTTCTAATTTTGTCTCATAGTTTTGGTATACTTATGAGGGAAATTACAGGCCTCTTTTCTTTTTAAGTGGGAGAACTTGCCCAACTGGTGGCTGACCAAATACTTTTTTGCCCCACTGTATATCAATATAAACTGAAGAGAGGAAGTCACATCAAAAAAGGTATAGCTGCCTAATTTCACACATAACGTAATGACATACTGGTCCACAGAGACCACATAAGAACCCAGAGTTACTTAGTGTAACTGGGTGTTTACACACTTTCAATAACTTCAACACAAACTAGCTGGAACAAGGAAATGATGTCTTACCATGGCTCATCCCATCTTATTTGGCCCATGATGCCTTCCATCCACATTAGGTTTTCACGCACCACTGAGAAGAACTGCACCTTGTCGGTTACGGAAGTCACCTGGATGCGACTATTCTCACAAGAGCTCAGCACTTCCTTCCAGGCTTCCATTACTTCCTGTTCTTTCACCATGATGGTCTCTGCCTTTTCACCAGCATAGATGGTCCTGAGCTGGGCAGCATTTTCCTGGAGTTGCCTCACCTTTAAAATAACAGAACAGAGGTGAATACTTGGGTAATTTCCCAATCAAAATACCAAACACAGCAGAACAGTGAATGTTTTTTTTTTGTCTCTACAGACTATGAGCTATAATCTGTGAACTGGGCATTTGATTTATATCTATGTATGCTTTTGAAGTAAGGTTATGCTGGAAATACCAACTTTTTATACATGTTTTATCCCACATATAACTGATTTACAGAGAGAAGTTTTGCCACTTGCCTGTGCAACTAACAGTTGAAGGGCATGCTCAAAGGAGTGCATGAGTCTCTGCAGGGTAGCTGGATTGGTGATGTTGGCCTGGCACGCCCTTACCTCTGGCAGCTGTTTCATCTTCCCTGTGATCTGAGCCAAGACCTACAGCACAGGAAATCATTGTCATCATGGGGGCTTTAAAAATAGAAGCCACATACCAGAGTCAGACTGTATACCTGAAGTGCAGGAGAAGAACGTGCTACACCCAAGTCATGATATATCATTTGTTTTCACTCTACCTCTTTGCAGTCGGTGAAGAACTTGTGTAGCTGTTGGGATGCTGCCAGCATCTGCCTGCGGGTCTCCATGAGTTCCAGGAGGTCAGCCCAGGACTCATTCAGACCGTCCTTCCACTCAGCGATCGTGGCTGCATCAGAGTGGCCGCAGTCAATCATCTCGTTCACCATTTTGTTCACTTGCTCCATGCGCTGCTCGCCAATGCTCTTGGTTTCTGAGGCAAACTTGATGAACCTCTCCTGAAGTCCCTGAAGCACACATAACATAAAAACACTATAAGCCCCAATAACACATTGGTAAAGATACTAACTGTGATCGAACAGAACTGTAATCTGCTATTTCTTTCTGTTATTTGACAGGTGTACAAAATGCTACATGTACACACATGCCAATAATATACAGTACAGACCAAAGGTTTGTGCACGCCTTCTCATTCAATGAGTTTCCTTTCTTTTCATGACTACATTGTAGATTCACAATAAATAGCATAAAAACTATGAATGAACACATGAGGTATGGAATCATTGTATGTACTTAAATAAAAAGGGTGAAATAACTGAATAAATGTGTTATATTTTAGATTCCTCAAAGTAGCCACCCTTTGCTCTGATTACTGTTTTGCATTCTCTTGAGCTTCCAGAGGTCGTCACCAGAAATGGTTTTCCAACAGTCTTGAAGGAGTTCCCAGAGATGCTTAGTACTTGTTTGTCCTTTTGCCTTCACTCTGCGGTTCAGCTCACCCCAAATCATCTCCATTGGGTTCAGGTCCGGTGACTTTGGAGGCCAGGACACCTTTTTTGTAAAAGTACTAGATAATTCCATATGTGGTAATTCATAGTTTTGATGCCTTCAGTGAGAACTAGGGCTGGGCGATATAGAAAAAAAGCATATTGATAAAAAAAATTGTCATATTGATCGATATCGATAGTTATCAATAAAAAATCACAAAATGTAAAAAATATATTTTAAGTGCCTCCCCAGTCATTTTGCTATTCTTCAGTTAACTAATTTTAACTAAGAGTTAAATTACACTCAACAAAAATATAAATGCAACACCTTTGTTTCTGCTCCCATTTTTCATGAGATGGACTTAAAGATCTAAAATTCATTCCAGATACACAATATTACCATTTCTCTCAAACATTGTTCACAACTCAGTCTAAATGTGTGATAGTGAGCACTTCTGCTTTGCTGAGATAATCCATCCCACCTCACAGGTGTGCCACATCAAGATGCTGATATGACATCATGATTAGTGACCAGGTGTACCTTATACTGCCCACAATAAAAGGCCACCCTGGAATGTAGAGTTTTGTCTCACAGCAAAATGCCAAAGATGCCACAAGCATTGAGGGAGCGTGCAATTGGCATGCTGACAGCTGGAATGTCAACCAGATCTGTTGCTCGAGCAGAATGTTCATTTCTCCACCATAAGCCGTCTCCAAAGGCGTTTCAGAGAACATGGCAGTACATCGAACCGGCCTCACAACCGCAGACCACGTGTAACCACACCGGCCCAGGACCTCCACATCCAGCAGGTTCACCTCCAAGATCGTCTGAGACCAGCCACTCAGACAGCTGCTGAAAAAATTGGTTTGCATAACCAAACAATTTCTGCACAAACTGTCAGAAACCGTCTCAGGGAAGCTCAACTGCATGCTCGTCATCCTCATCGGGGTCTTGACCTGACTCCAGCTCGTCGCCGTAACAGACTTGAGTGGGCAAATGCTCACATTCGATGGCATCTGGCACGTTGGAGAGGTGTTCTCTTCACGGATGAATCTCGGTTTACATTGTTCAGGGCAAATGGCAGACAGCGTGTGTGGCGTCGTGTGGGTGAGCGCTTTGCTGATGTCAATGTTGTCGATCGAGTGGCCCATGGTGGTGGTGGGGTTATGGTATGGGTAGGCATCTGTTATGGATGAAGAACACAGGTGCATTTTATTGATGGCATTTTGAATGCACAGAGATACCGTGATGAGATCCTGAGGCCCATTGTTGTGCCATACATCCATGAACATCACCTCATGTTTCAGCAAGATAATGCACGGCCCCATGTTGCAAGGATCTGTACAAAATTCATGGAACTAGAAAATGTCCCAGTTCTTGCATGGCCAGCATACTCACCGGACATGTCACCCATTGAGCATGTTTGGGATGTGATATCCGGCGTATACGACAGCGTGTACCAATTCCCACTAATATCCAAAAACTTCGCACAGCCATTGAAGAGGAGTTGACCAACATTCCACAGGCCACAATTGACAATCTGATAAACTATATTCGAAGATGATGTGTTGCACTGCATGAGGCAAATGGTGGTCACACCAGATACTGACCGGTTCTGTGTCCCCAGTTATTGTAGGCAGCATAAGGTACACCTGTGCACTAATCATGATGTCAGATCAGCATCTTGATGTGGCACACCTGTGAGGTGGGATGGATTATCTCAGCAAAGCAGAAGTGCTCACTATCACACATTTAGACTGATTTGTGAACAATGTTTGAGAGAAATGGTAATATTGTGTATCTGGAATGAATTTTAGATCTTTAAGTCCATCTCATGAAAAATGGGAGCAGAAATAAAGGGGTTGCGTTTATATTTTTGTTGAGTGTAATTACATTTTCAAACACTTCTTTTTATCATGACTAAATTTGTAAGACACAGAAACAAACCAAGAGACCTGAGTAACATTAGTAAATACAAAGAAAATTATTATTATTACCCATTATATATATATATATATTAACAATGTTAGTAATTTACATTAAAGGCTCATTTTTATGCATTTTTATGCAAACATTTTATGAAACTTTCTAATATTATTGGCTGAAACCTTTGGATTAGTTTGTCAATAAAGCTTATTCAAATTCACTTAAGCTCTTCAGCTGTTGGCTAAAGCTAAAGCTAACTAGCTACTCACCAGTGTTGATGGGCTCCAACACTGCAGTTCAGTCACTGAGAGCTGACGCCAGCAGGTCTATCCAACCCCTGTTGTGTTTTTTAAAGCGTTTTTTAGATTTTAGCTGAGGACCCGGAGCAGAACCGAGGGGAGATTTTAACAGCCACAGATGTTAGAGAGATTCGTAACGAGCTGGGAGAGGAGAGTCCTGCTTAAAACAGCTGATCGCAGTTTTATATTTCGTCCATTATTGCTATGTTTAGTGTTTTAGTGCGTCGAGGATCAGTTGAAAATGCCGGAGAAACTGAAAAATTTATCTGGAACGTCTTCCACTGCTGCCTTTTATGTTACGTCTGAGATTGGCGAAGTTACGGTGAAGGTTCGGTTAGGGACTATTAAAAAATTCATTTTCAGCTCAAATCAATTCATCCTTTTTGCGGTTTGAAAGGAGAGAGGGTGGCTGACAGAGCTGCGCGGGTCATTGTTAATGATTGTTGGGGGAAAGTAATGATTGTTGTATTAAGCTGCCTGATAGGGTATAATGAAAAAATGAGGGAAACTTATTTTTTCTATCAAACTTTTTTATCAACGCCTTTTTTTTCTATCGCACCACACGTCTATCGATCGATATATATTGCTATCGAATTATCGTACAGCCCTAGTGAGAACCTACAATGTAAACAGTCAGGAAAATAAAGAAAACGCACTGAATGAGAAGGTGTGTCCAAACTTTTGGTCTGTACTGTACACTGGTCAAAAAATTAGGGGAACACTAAAATAACACATCCTAATTCTGAAAGAATTAAATATTTTTATTAATCAAATACTTTTTTAGTTTTCTAATAGTTTAATGTGATGACAACAAAATCACAAAAAAAGTAATCAATAGATAATTAGAATTAGAAGCATCCAGTCTAAACAGTCGAAACATTCAAGGCTTGACTACTGTAATTCCTTATTATCAAGCCTTCAGTTGATCCAAAATGCTGCAGTTCTGAATAATATTAAAAAGAGAGATCACATTTTTGGCTCCCTGTTAAATCCAGAATCGAGTTTAAGATCCTCCTCCTTACTTATAAAGCCCTTAGTAATCAAGCTCCATCATACATCAGAGATCTGATTGTTCCATATGTTCCTAAAAGAGCACTTTGTTCTCAGACTGCAGGTCTACTGGAAGTTCCTAGGATTTCTAAAAGTAGAATAGGACGCAGATCTTTTAGTTATCAGGCTCCTCTCCTGTGGAACCAGCTCCCAGTTTTAGTCCATGAAACAGATACTCTGTTTTTAAGACTAGGCTTAAAACCCTCCTTTTTTATGAAGCTTATAGTTAGAATGGTTTAGGTTATTCTGAGCTATTTTTGTAGTTATGCTGCTATATGATTAAACTGTTGGAGGACAGACTGACCACTTTTCTTCACTCTTTTACTTTTCTCTTCTACTACTCTCCAGATATATTTTTTTCTTCTGTTATTGCAATTGTTAACCCAGTTTTCTCTCAGTATTTTTCTCCTGATAAAAACTCCACACCATCTGGTATCCTGCTCAACTCTAAAGTCCCCTGCTGGAAGGGAAACATCGGTCCAGATGATGCTCAAAGTGACAGAGCATCCTCCATGCTGTCTTTTCTCTGTCTTCTCATCTATCTTCTCTACTGAGCCAGGTTCTGCTGGAGGTTTCTTCCTGTTAAAGGGGAGTTTTTCCTCCCTACTGTTTCTACATGCTTCCTCAGAATGAGGAATTGTTTAGGAATAGCTGTAGTTGGAGTCTGCATGATCCAGACACAACCTAACATCGATGACTCATCGCAATCTGTTGGGAATCCTTAAATAGAAAACTTTTAACTGATTGGAATGTTTTTATAACTGTATTGACTTTTGTTGTAAAGTGCCTTGAGATGACATTTGTTGTGAATTGGCGCTATATAAATAAAAGTGAACTGAATTGAATTTGAGAAGCAATCCACTAGTATGTAGTGGAAAAAGGGAATGTCAATTAGCCGAGAGAAAATGTCGGAAAACTCGACTCCAGGTTCATTATGAGATATACAAAGAGAGTCTCAACAAATATCAATTAACCTTGAAGGTTGCAAGGGAATCCTTCTTCTCTGAAATAATTCACAGAAACAACACTAATGCGAGGACATTATTTGCTCCATAGACTTTGTGAACAAAGTCTGGAACCTAAAAATAGATCCAGATGAGACAATGGTTTCCTATGACGTGACTTCACTGTTCACCTGTATTCCTACCATGGAGGCCTTGGCCACAGTAGCAGAACGACTTACACTGGACAACTCCCTCCAAAATTCACTTCACTTCAAATCAACTTCACTAATGAAGCCGAAACCTAACCTCCACCAATAGGCGACACGCCAACGACCGTCGTTAAGACATGGAGCACAAAGGATCCAATGACATAATCAGTCTTGTAAAAGCCCTCCAAGAGGTTAAATAGCTGAGTCTCCTCACCAGTTAGTTGGACTAGTCCCAGCCTGGTCAGCGGCGAGCATTAACTGATGTAGCCTCTTGGATAAGAGGTGAAACGTCTTCAAAGACAAATTACCAAGTCCAGTTGTGTTCGATTGAAATTTCCTTGAGATAACCATGACCTGGATGAATGAGAATATTCACAGGCCTACAGTGAAGACATTAACTACTCCTCTTGTGACAGTAGCCCGCAAACTAAGCTCCAGCTGGACCTGCAATGTATTTGCCAGCATCTTTATTGAAACGATCTTGACAACAGAAAGTCAATTAGTACATCAGTTTCAACCCGACTACCAATGTTATGCCCAGTTAACACCCACGCTGACAAAATGACTGATTTCCAAACAATGAACCAATCGAGCCTTGATGAAATTATTAACAAACTAAGCTTCGCCATCCTCTGCTTGGATATCTTACCAACAGGTTTTCTTAAAAATGTCCTCCCAGTCATCAGGACGGATCTGATCCAAATAGTTAACTCATACCTCCTATCAGGTGTTTACCCACAAGCATTAAAAACAGCAGTTATCAAACCAGTACTAAAAAAAGAAGAACCTAGGCAGCACATTAATGCAAAACTACAGACCAATCTCTAATCTCCCATTTATCAGAAAATATATTGAAAAAGATGTGTTCAAACAGTTTCTAACAGATTCCTAACAATGGACAACCGCTTTGATTTTTATCAGTCTGGTTTTCGTAGGCACCACAGCACAGAGACATCTCTCGTCAAAGTCTTCAATGACATCTGTATAAATACTGACCGTGGTAAATCCACATTACTTGTACTATTAGACCTCAGTGCAGCGTTTGACACTGTTGATCATGATATATTACTGGAACGTCTAGAGAACTGGGTCGGAGTCACGGTGCAAAAAAAAAAAATCACATTCGGGGTCCCCCTAGGGCTCCATCCTAGAACCTCTCCTATTTAGTATACACAGTCTGAGCAGCGTTTTAAATGGCCTTTATTTTGATACAAATGCGGCTTGAAATGCCGTGCCCTGGAACAGCATTTCTTTTGAAAATATGATGCCTGGAACTGCATTTATTTTGAAAAAGCGCCATTTAAAATGCCGCCCAGAAGTGCCGTTGTATGATCACATCCGCCTGTCATACAGTATCTGCTACTGTCCTAAGCAGAGAACAAGACAACGGCTGGAAACGATATGGCTCAGGGCCGCTCACTTCCTCCACAAAACCCTTCTCCCTCTACTCTGTTCCTTCTGTTGAAGGAGGTGGAGAAAATCTTCAACCTCCAGATTATATCCCTCTGAGGATATGAAGCTTGTGTCACTGTGGCTTTCCCCATCTTCCTGGCCGTCTGTGACTCTGCTGCAACATGTCAGTCACAGCCCAGACCATGCCCAGCCCTTCATCCCCCCTGCGTGTTCACTGGTCCACCAGGCAACGCCTCCTGTTGAGCCGTTTTCAAAAAGAAATGTAGGCAGGGTTATACTCTGATAGGGGGGTGAGTTACTCTTTAATTAGAGCGCACTCTACCCCTCAAACTTCGCCAAAGGATGAAGCAGCAGCTCCACCATTGATGAGAACAGCGTGACTATTTTCGTCAGCTGTCCCCCACAATGCTGCATAACATACCGGATAAACCCAGTTTGAGCTGCTGCCACAGCTAGCTTTAGGCTATGTAGCTAAGAGGTTGGCTGAGTGGCTCACAGTCATCCACATCTTCTTTTTCCTGATTTTCTTCCATATAGTTAATAAAGGACCTGTCAGTAGATGACGACTTCTTAATAAACACGTATTGCCATCTTACTCTCATTCATTTATAGAAACCGACTTTTTTCAATCATTTTCGATTCTCTTACTACTACTCCCACTGAGCACATTTTCCGTAATGACTAATCTAACGCATTACCATACAGGTAATCAGATTAAAGTTACTTGTTTAAGCCACTGAACTTTACTATTTTTGGTAGTTTTCTTAAGTAAAAAGATATACACTCACCTAAAGGATTATTAGGAACAGCTGTTCAATTTTTCCTTAATGCAATTATATAATCAACCAATTACATGGCAGTTGCTTCAATGCATTTAGGGGTGTGGTCCTGGTCAAGACAATCTCCTGAACTCCAAACTGAATGTCAGAATGGGAAAGAAAGGTGATTTAAGCAATTTTGAGCGTGGCATGGCTGTTGGTGCCAGATGGGCCGGTCTGAGTATTTCACAATCTGCTCAGTGACTGGGATTTTCACGCACAACTATTTCTAGGGTTTACAAAGAATGGTGTGAAAAGGGAAAAACATCCAGTATGCGGCAGTCCTGTGGGCCAAAATGCCTTGTTGATGCTAGAGATCAGAAGAGAATAGGCCGACTGATTCAAGCCACATGGTGGCAAAAGCATTAGGAAAACAAGCAACACTAGCAGAAAATATGGTTTTACATACCTTCAAAAACACTGCTGCCGTCTTTTTCTGTCGTAATCTGAAACAGCTGATCATCTCCTTTATGGTCATATTTGTTTTGGCCTGAGTCTGAGTTCTGTAATCTGTACTGTGAGTCTGCCCCCTAGTGGAACTCTCCAGTAGTACTTGCAGTGAGCAAGCTAGTAGGTCCCAAAGACGCAGCTTGTTACCTCACAGTTGCTGGTGTCAATGTGAGGTTACAAAACAAGTATATTTTGGGCCTTACTGTTAAAATGTACTTCCAATAAAGTGAGTATTGGCAAAACTGGTTATTGTTTCTATGTTGAGGCAGTGGGAAGTGATACATGCAGCTGCTGAAAGTAACTAATAAAGTAACTTGTAATATAACTTAGTTAACTTTAAAATAACGTAATCAGTAAAGTAACTAAGTTACTTTTGTAAGGAGTAATCAGTAGTCAATAATGATATTAGTGGTGGGGTATGTTATTATGGTTTCCCTAATTGTGCCTTAAGAACCATGCAACTCTGTTAAGGCAAAATAAAAATAGTGTGGCTCTTACTGGTTATCTCCACCAGATCCGATCTCTGCAATATTTGAAATTTGAAGACAATTTTTTCTTTCTTAAACTGCTCAAGTGGATCCCCCGTAGGCATGGGCCCCACAGTGGGCTTGGGCCCCTGGGCCTGTGCCCATAATGCCCTTATAGTAATCCAGCGTTGCTGCTTGTACTGAGCCAGATTCTGCTGCAGGTTTCTTCCTGTTAAAGGGGAGTTTTTCCTCTCCACATGTTTGTTCAGTATAAAGGATTACTGTGGTTGGACTGCATGTCTCCATTTGCCTCTATGTATTCCCTACAATGCCTGGACATACTCCTGATGAGGTGGTGGAAGGTTTTCTGAGGGATATCCTCCCAGACCTGAACAAAAGCATCCTCAACTCCCGGACAGTCTGTGGTGCATTGTGGTATTGGTGGATACAGCGAGACATGATGCGCCAGATGTGCTCAATTGAGTTCAGGTCAGGCAGTGCTTCTTGTTCCGCCTGCAAGGCGGAACAAGAGGCTTTTTATCTCTGTTATCTCAGGAAGAATATGTAGCCATAGAAAGTTTAAAAAAAATGGGCACCAGGCATTAAAGTTGTTTTTAACGTGTCTAAAGTCCAATGCTTTTCAATGGGGGCCTAGCGGCCAAATGGAGGTACTACAGCAAGGGAGGAGCAATGGCGGCCTCCATGGTATGCGGTCACAAAGCAGAGCAGCCAGCGGCCATTGGTATTAACCCTTTCAGACAAAAAACTTAAAATAGTGGTCTGAAATTTTCCTTCCTATAACAACAGGATTTAGGTCAGATTTTCTACTAGACAGATAAACATCTTCAAAGTTTAAAATAAAATTAGTTTAATGAATTAAAACTAATTTAAATTGAAATTAGTATGAAGACTGAAAATAAATCATTTTACCTTATATTCAGTTAAGTCAAAGTCAAAATAAAGTGCAGGTATTGTTCTGTTCTTTTCTATTGTTGTGTTGTGAGATCATTGCTTATTTGTTATCCTCAGATATGTTTCCTGTGGTAAAACAGATACTAGAACCATGCTGATGGACTAACCGTCACTTCCTCCAGGTCGTGGCCCAGCTCAGTAGAACTTGCCACAGCCTCACGCTCAGTGATCCACTTCTCCAACTCCTCAACATCCTTGTTGAGCTGGTAGAGCCAGTACTGTTGTTCCAGTTTGTTTTTTCGGTGCTCCACCATGTCTTTCAGGGACACATACAGTCGGTCTATATGGGACTGCTGCTTAGTAATCTGCTCACTGCCGAAAAGAAGGAAAAAGACAATGATACAGCCACAAACAGAAAACTAACAGTCCAGTCCAGGGGAGTGCTCTAAAGAAGTATTGGCTTCATCAAACAATTCTTGTTTTTGCCTTTTTGTACCACTCAACTGTTTTAGATTCCTCAAAGGCATTTTTTTGTAAATACAAAATTAGACTCTGAACTCAGTAACTAGTGGTGCCCTTTTAGACAGCAAGAGCTACCATCAAGCATTCGTGGCAACAATCAGAGAGTCTCATTGACAGTCTTACATCCCTGTTAAGAAATTTGACACACTGTTCTTTGTAGAACTGTTTTTATTTTCACAACGGAAGGTTTTCAAAAATGAACAAGGTGATTGTCATACTGCATAACATAAGTGCACTGCAGGGTAAAGGTCATGATGTCCAGACATTTGCCTTTAGTTTTCTGCTGCTTGCCATAAATTATGGCAGCTTGCCATGATTTATGGCAAGCTGCTGAAGTCCTTATGCAATAAAAATATTCCAGACCAAGTCTCTTGTAGATGCCATTTTGCCTGCCAGTCTCTTTATTATTGACGAATAACGACCTTTCATCTTAACTGAGGCAATAAAGCATGCAGATCTTAAAGCTGCAGTCCGGAGAATATCAAAGTTTTCTAAATCTTTTTAATGATAGTTAGGTTATATACCGTGATATATGGGTGGTGTTCCACTATATTGGTTCTTCTTAAGGCCGTACTTGCTCCCATAGACCCTTATGCATAAATAGTGAACCCACATTTTGTTAGCCAATAAAATTTGAGTTTCCACATAGTTGGCTATCAATTAATCTGCATGCGCATCGCGCAAACCTGTGGAGAGTGGGCCGCCCACATAGGCCGCTCCGTGTCTTCATGTTTACAGTTGCCATAATGGTACATAACCAACCAACGTAGCTTTGGCAGCTTTTCTGATGAACAGGTAAGACAGTTATATATTCAATAAAGCAAATCAATAAAACTTTTATTAATAAAGTACACAATGACATGCTGTGAAATCACAGGTGATGCACGTGCCCATTTGTTGAGGTGGGGCTAGAGGGAGAAGGGGTGGGGAGAAGCAAAGTTTTGAAAAAATCTAAAAAAAAAATCTATCTTGCTCAAATATTCTGGACTGCTGCTTTAAGATGGTGTTGTAGGTTATTTTGTGACTTCCTGGATGAGTCATTTATGAACTATTTCGAATCATTTTGGTTGGCTGGCCTCTTCTCGGTAGGTTCACCATTGTTCTATGTTTTCTCCATTCATTGATAATGGCTGTCACTGTTTTCAATTTGTAAACTTTTTAATGCTGATAGATGCCATTGACTTTATTTTTTATCTGTGTTTGAATGTCCTTACATCAGACTTGATGTCTTGTTTTTTTGACTTTTTGAGATCTTTACTTCATGATGTCAGCCATGTTCTATTTAATTGGATTCTGGATTCTGCAGGTCAGGCAGTGATGAGGCCTGGGCGTGGTGTGTGAAGCAGAACAAAAAAAATGTTTTATCTGTTACGTTTTTATTTAACAAGGGGAGTGAATAGTTTGTCACATGATGCCAGGTTGGTTTACATAGCTTATCCATTAATAAATGAAATCGTTCAATTACTCAGGTAATTACAATGTGTTTTAAGATCTGAAACATTTAGGTGAGACAAAAAAGTAAACACAGAAGGACTACGTTAAAAGGCAAATACTTTTTTTACGACCCTGAATTATAAGTGTAGTGTTCAAAGCCCACCTCTCTGGGTGTCCCAGTTCCAGTAAATGCTGGCATTGCTGGGAGAGCATGCCTACTGTCTCTGCATATGTTTCTACTGTTTGCTCCAGAGCCAGGTGGGCCTTCAGTAGCTGCAGGGTGCTTGCCTCATCCTGTAAAAGGTCACAATAATGTCAGCTACATCAGATGTAACATGTTCACTGTGATACCGGTTTGTGTGGGTTAACACAAATTGGACCCTGTTTGAAGGTCACATGCATACGTACCGTGCCTTTCTCTTCGTTGGCAACGTGGAGCTTCTGCCCTGACAGCCAGGACTCCACTTTTGCTGCCTCGTTGTAATATTGCTGAGACTGGAGGGCAGCATCCAGCATCACAGAGCGCCTCTCCGTCTCCAGCTGCAACACCTCCCAGAGCTGTCGCACATGCCCCGCCCCCTCACGCACAAAGTCCACCTCTGGAGTTCTTAGCGAGGCAATGATTGCAGCCCGATCTAGCACCTCCTCAATCCGAGCCCGCCGCCCTGTCAGCTCTCTCTGGAGTGTCTAAAGGACAGATCAGAGATTATTTTTTAGGATAAGAACATCTACCTTTCAGGTGACCTATCCATGACTTGTACCTGGTGCTTTTTGACATGCTGCTGCACACTCTGGAGGTTATTCCCATAATCTTTACATGATGCTAAAGGAAGCCTTTCCTGGATCCACAGCTTCAACAAGAACAAGCAGATCATTTAGAATTTAAGAATGAGCATTTAAAAAATTCACACTTTTCATGAAATGTAAACAAAGCCAAAAGACTATATAAAGTTCATTGTTTATTTTTAAACATTTTTCATAATGTTAGTTTAGACTCCCCAAGGGGAATAGATTTCATACTTATTTTGGGTTTTTAAAGATGAATTTGATTCATCCTGTTTTCTTAAAAGGAATGACCATACATCAAAAACTTTCACTATTTCTTTGAAACAGGGATTGAGCAAAAGTTTGAAATTATTGTAGAATTTCTCTAATGCAGGGTAAAAAATATACATACAAGCTCAAATATGTGTAAACATGATCTCCAACTAATTTTCAATGTTTGATCAGTTTTCCTATCAGAAATGGTTCATTTACATTGGATATGTTTACAATCACTGTCCTGTTTAAACATGAACACTTATTGTTCAGTGAATGTGGAGGTAGTTCGTCTTCTCCATCATTCCCACTGCTTTGTACGATCCACCCGTAGACACTGGGGACAAGTAGACCCTTAGCTGGATGATAACGTCTTCTAGGATTTGAGAGCCTCACCTTGACTCCTCCAAGCATTCTTCTTCTTATTGTGGCCAAATATTTGATATTTTTCCTTGGTTAATCATGAAACGTTGGTGTGGGTTTGAGCCAAGAATAATCCTTGATTGTTGTGAAATCTGTCTTTTATCTGAGTCAGACAGTTTGGGTCAGATGGCTCCAACTTGGACACAGCTAGGCATTTCAACCAGACAATCACATAACACGCATCGACTGTAATTTTGGATGATGTACATTAAGCTTCCTGAAAACCCCAACCTCAACACTGTTCCAGATTTATGGATCATGTTCACAAAGGAAGGCCAATGGCAGGAAACTAAACTACTATTTTAAAACCAATCTACCAATTCGGCTTAAAAGAGTGGTCAAATATTGAGCTACATTTATGTCAGAAGCTGGTTCAGTCACTGTGTTTTCTTGCTAAAAAAGCTTTTAAAAACAAAGAAAAAAGAGCTGCCTCCCAGCTTTATACAGTAATAATTCCTGTGTTGACAAAATAATATTTAGAATAAATTAAAAATGTGCACCCAATTCCTGTTTTGATAAATAAATTGTTTTATTGTAGAATTTTATCCTGAAAAAATACTGATTGAAATGCATCATTAAAAGCCCAAATTAAGATGACATTCATGTCCAGTATGAGTGGCTGTACCTTCTGACTAAAACTGTATAGCATGTGTCTTACTACAAGCAACTTAGTGATGTAGATAATGCTTGTTCTCTTTCAATATAACAGAGGATGTAAAACTCACTATTTCATCCTCCAGATCCTGGGCAACCTGGTGCATTTCCTTGGAAGCCAGCAGGATGCGGCGCCTCTCCTTCAGGGGCTCAATAAGGCGAACGATGCGGGTTTCCACCTCACCCGACTGCTCACCGCCCTCCTTTTCACCTGCCATGAGGTCTCGCTGGGGTAGACTGAGGCCCTGCAAGCTTCCTAGCTCGCCCATATCCTTGTAGAAGTCCCCTATCTGAGACTCCATCGCCTGCAGAGAAGGGAAGTGGAAGGTCATGTTGCAGCCATGTGTAAAATGGATGGAGACCATGAGCTGTTTTTCTGTCAGATCACATCAAGGGTATGTCATGGTTTCTGGTGTATGATCTTTATTTCCTTCAAAAGTATATATATATATATGTGTGTGTGTGTGTGCGTTTGTGTGAAATTGTTGCATACTTATTTTATCTTATAATAATAATAATAATAATAATAATAATAATAATAATAATAATAATAATTATTATTATTATTATTATACTGGGAAACATCTTTCTTTGTTATGATAATAATGGCTTTGAATTTGAAAAAGTAAAATAGAACAAACTGAAATGAATGGAGCTTGAATGAAAAGGAGCAGAAAGGTTCATCTTATGACATCTGCCCCTTATTACTTATGCAAACATGTACAGTCCATGTCACTTTTCGATAATGTTTCCACATGCAATACAGCGTTTCAAGTTTTTTAAACTATATGATCAATACTTACAGTAGTTACAAAAGTTTACATTCCATGACATACAGTATACAATTTTTTTTCTCATTTTCAAAACACAAAACCCTTCAAATCCGTTCAAAACATTTATTTTTAAATATAAGTTTTTGTATGAAATATTTTTCTATTCCTTCAATTTTTTTGATTCAGAACCAAAACGGTTTTATTGACAATGTGTGAATGGATTCAAAATATTAGACAAACATTTCTAAGCATGCAATGAATACAAAAAAATAGAACAAACAAAAATGAAATGGGAGGTATTAAACAGATTGATATACATGAGTGCAGGTGATGATCAGTGCAAAATCGGACAGGTTCAGAGAGCAAAACACAGGGTTATGTGACTGAAACAGAGATGGTGGTGGGAACAGTCTAAGGGTGTAGTCAGATCAGAAAAGCCCTTTGGTCCATTTGTTTGGTCTGGACCAAAAGTGAACTTATTTTTTTGTCCTTTGATGCAGTTTCTATTCAGGCTGTCATTTGTGCAAGAGGACTGTATTTTGTAAACACAGCCAAGCGTATGACGATCAGTGCTGCCATTGGACAGCAATGACTACGGCAGCTAAGATCTGGAAATGGAGGAAAACAAGGAGGTACTACGTGCTGCATTCCTGCTCTGCATGTTTTTGCTGTTATTGTAGCTGCAAAATCATATTGTATATATCATATTGTATATATATATATTTATATGTCAGAGCCACTGCGATGTATGTGGGGACAAAGAGATCCTTCGGCATTCCAAACACAGAGCAGAGCCGGAGCGGGATGACAAGGTGTTGGATCAAATCCCACCCGTGCTCTCATTGTGTGCCTTGCCAAATTTCATGTTGCTGGCAGGATCCATGTGATATTGATAACATCGTATGAATTAAAAATTGCTGGCACCCTGCACGGAACACAATGACGTGCTTGTGAAAGGAGGGGTAGAGATGTAAAAATGGGAGAGTCCCATCACTATGGCTCTGACTGATTATGCGCCCTGGCTGCTTGTCTGAATGGAGCCATGGGATCGAATCCCACCCGGGCCCTCCTTGTGTGCCTTACCACACTTGCCCTGACCCACAACATGCTGGCAGCAGAATGGTCTATCAGAAGATGGAGGGTCATGAATGAACATACAACATTCAGTTAAAGCCTACGGGAAATTGATTTGTGGGGCTGCGAGTCCAACGTGTGGGTTAATTAATGTGAACTATTTCACAAAAAGGCGCCTGTATCGTAGAGTTGCTTTGGATTGTCTGACTCTGTAATTTTTTCTGGTCCCCTGCCTGATCTTACTAGCGATGACATGTACAGCCGTATGCTTTCGTTCCACCTTTGGTTGTCAAGGTGGTGTCCAGAAAACGATGTGGGCTACATTGATAACTGGGGGGCCTTCTGGGGAAAACCCGGACTGTTACGTAGAGACGGCATCCATCCCACCGAGGACGGAGCTTCGCTTCTTTCCAGGAACATTGATAGGGTTATCTCTAGTTCCCCAAAGCCGTGACAACCCAGAGTCCAGCTCAGGGAACCCAGAGTCGAGCTCAGGGAAACCAGAGTCCAGATCAGGGAACCCAGAGTCCAGGTCAAGGAACAGGGACTGCCACCCACCCATCACCCTATAGAGATAGTTTCCCGTCCACTACCCAAAACTAATGAATTAAAAGTTAATGCTACTAGAGCAAAGTATAAAAATCTCATAAAGATAAATAAAACTCGGACTGAACATAAAAACAAATCAATTAAATGTGGTTTACTAAACATAAGATCTCTCCCCTCAAAAACACTCTTAGTAAATGACTTAATTTGTGAAAATAATATTGATTTGTTTTGTCTTGCAGAGACATGGTTGCAGGAAGAGGACCATGTCACAATAAATGAGTCAACTCCCCCTAGCTACTTAAACTTTAGTGTCCCTCGAAGTACTGGTCGAGGAGGTGGAGTAGCAACTATCTTTCATTCCGATTTACTAATTAATCTCCAAAAAAATAATAGTTACAGTTCCTTTGAGCATCTAGTTTTTAGCTTTCCTCATACACATAACAAAGCAGTAAAGCCACTTTTGTTTGTGGTCTTATATCGACCACCAGGACCTTATTCTCAATTTTTAGATCAGATTTCAGATTTTCTATCTGACTTAGTTTTAAACACTGATAAAGTCATTATAGTCAGAGACTTCAATATTCATGTTGATAATGAAAGTGATAGTCTAAATACAGCTTTTAAGACTATCCTAGACTCAATAGGCTTTACTCAAAATGTGCAGGGACCAACACATTCTTGTCACCACACTTTAGATCTTGTGCTGTCTTATGGCATTGACTGTGAATAAATAACAGTCTTTCCACATAACCCTATCCTGTCTGATCATTTCCTTATCACTTTTAAACTTACTCTAATGGATCATATCAAACCTGAAAGAAAACTTCATTATACCAGAACGTTATCAGACAACGCTGTAGCAAATTTTAAAGAAGCTCTTCCAACTTTAATTTCCTCAGTTTATAAATGCAGAACAGAAAACAGTGATTTAACTCGTGACCCCTCACAACTTGACATTTTAGTTCATAGTGTTAATTCCTCCCTGTGTCTGGCAATAGACAAAGTTGCCCCCTTGAAGAGGAAGGTGGCTAGCAATAGGAGATTAGCTCCCTGGTTTAATTTAGAGCTACGTACCCTAAAGCAGAATGTTAGAAAACTAGAGAGAAAATGGCGCTCCAATAGTTTATTGCTATATAAAAAGAGCCTTCACACAGCTAGAACAGCATATTATTCATCTTTAATCGAGGAGAATAAAAATAATCCTAGGTTTCTTTTTAATACAGTTGCCAAACTCACACAGGATCATAGCTCTATCGAGCCAACCATTCCCCAAGCTCTAAGCAGTGACGACTTCATGCAATTCTTTATAAATAAATAGACTCCATAAAGAATAAGATAATTGGGAACCTTCCCAATATGCTTGCTTCCTCCTTAGTTAATGAGGCAGCCTCAAAAATGGTGGAACCTAATATATGCTTAAACTGCTTTAATGCAGCCAAACTTTGTGATGTACTAAAATTATTAGCTTCATCTAAACCTTCAACTTGCGTTTTAGACCCAATCCCAACTAAACTCTTAAAAGAAGTTTTCCCTCTGATCGCTGCTCCAATTTTAAATATAATGAATCTATCCTTAGTCAATGGATATGTACCACAGTAGTTTAAGATTGCTGTAATTAAACCTCTACTTAAGAAACCCTCTCTTGATCAAAACGACTTAATTAACTATAGACCGATATCTAGTCTTCCCTTCTTATCTAAAATTCTTGAGAAAATAGTTGCACACCAGATATGTGAGCATTTAAACAATAATGAGCTGTTTGAGAAGTTTCAGTCAGGCTTTAGAGCTCATCACAGCACTGAAACAGCTCTGGTGAAGGTTACTAATGATATTCTCATAGCCTCAGACAATGGACTGGTGACCATTCTGGTCCTGTTAGATCTCAGTGCTGCCTTTGACACTGTTGATCACAATATTCTCATAGAAAGGCTTCAACGTGTCGGTATAATAAGAACAGCCCTAGGCTGGTTTAAATCTTATTTGTCTAACAGATTTCAGTTTGTTCAAGTAAATGATAAACCCTCCTCAACCTCAAAAGTTACTTGCGGAGTACCACAGGGTTCAGTGCTTGGGCCGATTCTTTTTACTATATATGCTTCCTATTGGTAGAATAATTAGGCAACATGGGATAAAATTCCATAATTACGCAGATGATACACAGCTATATCTATCCATAAATCCTGATGAATCCAATCAGTTAGGTAGACTACAGGCATGTCTGGAAGACATAAAAACTTGGATGACTCTAAACTTCTTGCTTCTAAATTCTGATAAAACAGAAGTTGTCGTCTTTGGACCAGAAGCTCTGAAAAAGAAACTACTTAGTCAGCCCCTTCACCTGGACGGCATTAAATTAGCCTCCAGTAATAAAGCAAAAAACCTCGGTGTCATTTTTGACCAAGATATGTCATTTAGAACTCACATTAAAGAAGTCTGTAGGATTTCCTTTTTTCACCTTAGGAATATTGCAAAAATTAGAACCATCCTGTCCAGGAATGATGCTGAAAAACTAGTCCATGCCTTTGTTACTTCAAGGCTGGATTACTGTAACTGTCTATTATCAGGTAGTCCACAGAATACAATTAAAAGTCTTCAGTTAGTTCAAAATGCTGCTGCTAGGATTCTAATGAATATTAAAAGAAGAGATCACATTTCCCCTGTTTTAGCTTCTCTTCACTGGCTCCCAGTAAAATCTAGAATAGAATTCAAGATCCTCCTTCTGACATATAAAGCCCTTAATAATCAAGCTCCATCATACATAAGAGACCTGATTGTTCCATATGTTCCTAACAGAGACCTTCACTCTCAGACTGCAGGTTTACTGGTAGTTCCTAGGATTTCTAAAAGTAGAATGGGTGGCAGATCTTTCAGCTATCAGGCTCCCCTCCTATGGAACGATGCTCCCAGGGTTGGTTCGTGAAGCAGACAATTTGTCTATCTTTAAAACTAGGCTAAAAACTTTCCTCTTTGACAAAGCTTACAGTTAGAGATATGTTTATAGGTAGTTAGAGTCAGGTCAGACAGGTAGATAGGAAGAGACAGGTTAATGTTAGTAGTCAGGCAGAGTGTCAAAAGTTAGGAAGAGGTAGAGTAGCTAGGTAGAGATAGATTAATGTAAGCCAGGTAAAGATCCGGAGCCGGTCGCGGCTTACCGCCGCGGAAGAAATGCGCCCCACAGGGGCCAGCCAGCGCCGGAGAGAGGTCCCTCAAGGGGATCCTCCCGCACAGTGCGGCCGCCCATTACCTGCCGGGTTGAATCCCCCGGGCAGACTGTGCGGACCCCACCCGTTTATCTCTTAAACGTTTCTCGCCCTCTTCAACTCTGTCCTCTCAGTTCTGTCTATTTTTCCTTAAGATAGTTGTCGACTATCGGTCTCGTGCCGGTATTTAGCCTTAGATGGAGTTTACCACCCACTTTGGGCTGCATTCTCAAACAACCCGACTCCGAGAAGACCCCGGCATGACGGGGGCCGTTACCGGCCCTACACCGTCCACGGGCTGAGCCTCGATCAGGAGGACTCAGACAGAGTGTTGGTAGCCAGGTCTCCTAGTAGCTAGGAGACAGGTTAATGTTAGTAGCTATGCTGCTTTAGGCTAGGCTGTTGGAGGACATTATTAGGGTCTGTTCCTACTTTCTCTCCTACTTCTCCCCAACTGCATGATGTGCTGTCAATTCAAGCACTAACCTGTTTTCTATTATAGTAGGTGCTCCGGATTAGCCCTGCTTGACGACCCTGACTAAGATGGCATTGCAGTGACGGAAAATTCTCCACGTCCTGCAACAAACTTCTGCATCAGTTCTATTGCTCTTTCTGTGTCTCTGTTATGTATTCTCCAAGCCACAGACGGTCGCGGCAGATAACTGCTTGTGCTGAGCCTGGTTCTGCCGGAGGTTTCTTCCTGTTAAAAGGGAGTTTTTCCTTCCCACTGTCGCTGCATGCTTGCTCAGTATGAGGGATTGCTGAGAATTCCACGACGCAATCTTCTGTGGTTCTGTAATTTCTACACTAAACATTGTATTGTAATAACTCTTTTTGTAAAGTGCCTTGAGATGACATCTGTTGTGAAATGGCGCTATATAAATAAACTGAATTGAAACTGAATTGAATTGTCATGGACACGTTGAAACGTGATGTCACGCACCTGAGCGCCTGCCCCCCAGCCACTCTCTGGAGGGCAGAAAGACCTTTAGCTCCTACTGCCTTCCATTGTTATTATATGACAGCTACCATTAGATCGCTGCTACATACCGGTTAAGGAAAAATCTATCAGCATGGTTAACATGTGTAGCACTGTAGGCTGCAGAAATAGAAAAAAAAATTTAATTTAAAAAAATTTAATAGGTTTCCAGCTGATGAAATAGCTGCCATCCATGGCTGAGTTAGATGATGATCAATTCAGGGATCCAGTCTGATAAATGAATCTGCTCATCTCGCACAATGGAGGTAAGTTGATGTTAATATATGTGGGTCTTCTTTACTTCTGTTGTGTTAAGTTGAGGCATGATGATCAAATAATGTAGATATCTGTAAACTGAACTGGCGGTGGTCATTTCTGAGGAGTTTCTGCCTGTACCTTGTCAGCTGTTTGAAATGGTCTGGAAGCTAACTCGGTGGGCTAGCTTTTAGCTATCTCAGCTTTCTCACTTGTTACTGGTTGTACAAACGGCTGTTCCATTACATGTTGGCTGTAAGATCATTATTTTATTTCTTTACGCGCCTGTTTAAAGCCGTGGTGCTGCGCTTAGCATGATGGTGATGTCATTAGCTAGCTGTTTTCTACTCAATGGCCGCTGGCTGCTCTGCTTTGTAACCGCATACCATGGAGGCCGCCATTGCTCCTCCATTGCTGTAGTACCTCCATTTGGCCGCTAGGCCCCCATTGAAAAGCATTGGACTTTAGACACGTTAAAAACAACTTTAATGCCTGGTGCCCATTTTTTTAAAACTTTGTATGGCTACATATTCTTCCTGAGATAACACTGGGCTTTTTGAAATCTTGCATAATTAATGAGGGGGCAGAGCCAAGTTTAGCATCAGAGTTAAAGACGCGGGAGCAGAATGGGCGTGATTACGACCAAACTACACGCCCCACGAGGGCAGAGTCTACAGTGAAGATCCCGCCCCAATCCCTCTTTAGGAAAATGCTTCGTCAGAGCTGGGGAGGAGGAGTCTGTGAATCTGCCATGAATTCCCCCATGAAAGTGTGTCATTCTGGTAAACGGGGAGGAGGCGCTGTTTACAGTCTATGTTACAGAGAGCTAATGCAGCCTTTACAGTGTAAGCTGTCGGTTCGCCGTGAAATTGCTTCATAACTCCGTAACGTGTTGTTGTCTCTGGGTTGTGAACATGTCTATGACATGTCAGTTATCTGGTGAAGTTAAAATAGCGGCCTGTCGGGTGTTAAACTGGCTGAATGGTAACTAAGTTGTTGTGACTCAAACTGCTGTGTTGATGATCAATCGGTATAAAAATGTGTTAGTAGAGTCGAGCAATGTGGGTTTTCCTAATGACTGTATGCCTTCTTGGTTCTGCCGTGTAAAGTTGAGGCATGTTGATCTTATAATTGTAGATTTCTCCATACTAAACTGGCGGTGGTAATATCTGAGGTGTTTCCTCCCGTAGCTTGTTAGTAAACAGTCATTAACGGTCTGGAAGCTTTGTGCTACATGCAGTTAGCTTTATGAGGAGACTTTTTCGATTATCTGCCCAAAGATAAAGAAAAGAAGAGAAAAGCATGAGAAGGCGATTGTGGCTTTTGTTAACAATATAGTTTTTTTTCTTTTTATCACATGAACCACCAAGATTTAGTGTGCTCTGAGCCCCACAGATTTCATTATCTTTCTCAGAAGAGGAGCGACCTCCCAAGATCTAAAACCAGAGTTAGTTTAGGTCAAGCCTACAACAGAGGGACACAAATGTAAAAACTTTCACGGGATCAGAATGTATGCGGAAATGGAGAAGTTTCTCATAGAGAAAGAAAAGAAAGCTAGCTAACAGCTAAAGTCAGTAAAAAAGCTTTCAATACTCGTGTATATGATGTTGTTCCTAGATATGAGAGCACCAACCTCCACACCGAGTAAACGAAAGGAAAGGAAGAGGTTTCCTCCTGCACTCCCCAGTATAGCAGGCTCACTTTCATCACTGCGATGAGTGATTATAAACTAGCTAGCTTTCTGTATTACATAGGTCTCCGACCATTTACCTCAGTCAAATACGCACACTGTGAAATCTGTTGGAAGTTTATGTAAATTATAAACTATAAATGATGACTTTTATAGAGGACATCACCAAGAGGAGTGGAGGATACCACTCAGCTACCGAAATAAGATGCAGAGATGACAGATACAAAAACTTACTGATGTCTTTGACCCATATTTTGTCATGATTATTTTTTGTTTAGTATTTTAAACTTATTAGTACAAAATACTCCTTACCCTGTAAGATTTGTTGCTGGACATGATGCTGGCTGGTTACCGCAGCAAAACTGGCATCCAAACTGTTAAAAATTACGTTTTGTTACTGCAACTACAAACTCAACACACTAGATGTCGCTTTGGAGCCCATGTTCCATATTCAACCTTTAATGGCAAATATGATGTTTCTATTTCTAGGCTAGATTTCTGGGATAATAGAAAGAACAGATCCTTGTTCTTGACACTGAAAACCCAGGACTGATCCTGAAATTACCTCACTAAGCCATTAATCCCATTCCATACAGCTGACCTTTGAATGACTGGTTATCTATAGGCTACAAGACAACATTATTCTCTCATGGTCTTGCTAAGACGATCAGAGCTACTTTAGCTAAACTATGCTATCTGGCTCTACTCTGCAGTCCTTGAACAGATTTGCTTTTGAAAGTTTTTTCTGTTTTATTTTATTTCGCCAAAAGGAAAATCAAGAATGAAATAGGAGCTACATGTCCCCAGGCTGTAATTCATTTAAAGGCAGCCATGAAAGCCCAGCGCCCTTCACAGCACAGCCAGCAGAGCCCCAGTAACAGGAGCCTGCTGGGAATACACCTGAGGTAGCACCTTAGTTAGCACCATGTTGCCCCAATCTGTCCACTTCAGCTTTGCTGTGCAGGACATTTAGAGTTGCTAAATCAATTTCCTTTCACCACAGGGGAAAGACACCTTTAAGAAAATGTGCTTTTCTTTTGTGGAGAGCTGCTTAGAATTATATATAAATAGACTGTCCTGTAATCTGACCCCCCACCACACTGAACACATGCCTACAAATTTCTTTCTTCTTTGGTACTTTAGTTAAGCCAGCCTCTTTGAATCCAGTGACTGTTTCTAATATTAATTTTCTTCAGCAACAATGTCTGGATATTATTCAGACCTACTAAGAGTTCAAATATACGTGCAACAAATCCTACAGCTATTTATAGAAAATAACTTAATAGATTATTAGTTAATCCTTTAATTTCCCAAACTGTTGACAGCTCTCCTGCTCTTGTCCTGGAAAATCAAGCCTTTATACAGGTTTCTGAGATCAGTTCAAAGCAAAGCTTCCTCCCTCCTAAAGGTCAGTGCTGTGATATATGATGCAACATGTTGGACAACATTACCTTCCGAAGCACCTTCCCACATGGGGGCCAACCACAGCCCTGACCCAGGCCGTTGATGAACCAGAGCAACGAGAACATGGATACAGATGAAGACCAAGAGAAGGCTACATTGATGCCTCCTACCAAGAAGAGGCCGATGGAGAAAAGCCAGCGGGCGCTGATCTGATCCGACAACACGCCACTGATGAACTTACTGATGGCATAGGCCATGGTCTGACTGCTGGTGATCATTCCTGCATCAAGGAAAAACAAAGAAATGACAGTTAAAATAAGTAACACTCATCAAGGAACAGCTGTCATTTACAGTGTACACTTCTTCACAATTCTAAAATTAAATTCAAAAACTATAATTGTGACTGCCAACAACTTCGGATCCATTTACTATTTAAAAACAATTTAACTGTATGTCAAATCATAGAAAAGCCTGTAACTGCACAAACCATATTTGAAAATTTCAGTATTACTGAATGCAATTAACCCATATTTTCCCAACTATTGCTTACCACGCTCCCTGATCTTTATGTTCTAAGTCCGTTAAATCTGATGTGTGTTTGTTTTATGAAATAACAGATAAGTCCTTCCCAGTGGTCACATATATTATTTGCAAGCGGAATTCTAATACATGATATCAAAAATATTCTTACTTACTCTATATTGCATTTAAGGCATTTTGAATATTCAGATCAGAGAAACTAAACTAAAAACTAGAGAAGTGCCGATTAGTCAGCCAAAGATGGGTATCAGACAGTTTTCCAGTGAATTCATCCATCCATCACAGTCCTTGCCGTGAATCTGAGGAGTCCTCTGACTGAAGGCTGTTGCTGTATGACAGCCCCATGTTTGTCATCACTCACTAACAACCCAATATCCAGGCTGCAGAGACAATATTCCACAGTAACAGGTTCTGGTTGACACCATCTGTTGTTGACAAGGTCTGCTAATCCTCCTCATTTGCTTTTGCCACTTCTCTTTACATCTCTGTCTATTAGAGACATGATAGACTATATGAATGGAATCAAAACTTGAGGTGTTCTGCTAAATTTTGGTTGTCAAAAATGCGTATTTGGTTATAGTGTTAGAGAAATTTGGGTTTGTGAAGAGGTTTGTAAGATGGATTTTGTTAGGGTTAGGAGCTGTGTCAAAGTAAACGGCACTTTTAGGCCTGGTTTACACAGAAGGTTTTTTTAAATTGTCGGAAGAGCTTCGGACTGCACACACAGTGATTAAAAAAAAAAAAAAACGTATATACCCGCTGTGCTCCTACCATGTACACCAACCGATGTTACTCACACACACTGTTCGGTCTGAGCTGCGTACATGTGCAATTGCTTACTGCTGACACAGGCTTCACCTTTAGAAAATCTGTGTTGCACGTACACACACGCACACACACAAAAAAAATCCAAACTGAATTGAAAATAAAGTAAACACATAATTCATATATCCATCCATTTTCTGAACCGCTTAACACTAGAAGACCCAGGATTTTTTGCTCTACCTATAAAGCCCACAGGTAAGCCGAAAGGCTGGATGGCCCCCTGTGAACCCTCCTTTTGTTATGTAAACGGGGCAATCACTGGGACACCACAGGAGGGGGGATATGCAGAGCCACTTCACTCAAAACACCTTGACATAAAATGGGGGAGGGGGACAATCAGGTAGGAGCAGGATTGCTAACTGACTGTCTGAGCAGAACATATGAGCTGAATCAAAATGTAATATATGTAGAAGGATGTAGACGTTATCAGAACCCTACAACACTGGGCTTCCAACATCCCCACCAGACACATAAGAAAAGTAATAGAACAGAACCACATCAAATAAAGCACTCAAAATCTGTGGTAGCCCCACTAGTCATTTACAGAATTGCTCATCAAGTTGATATCTGTACAAGATTTATTTTATGTAACGTTTTTTTCAAACTGAGATACACCCGAAACACATTTGATTTGTTATATTTAAGAATTTGTACATTGTTTTTGTCTGTTTTGCTCTTTCCCTCTATTTTCTCTTTTCCTGTCTCTCCCTGTCTCAACTCATAAAAACCAGACTGACTGTTGCTGTTTGCCCACACTGTGATGTTATGTTATGTCAAAGATATGATATTATATGTCTGATTTCAAAATATCAGTTATGTATTTGAGCAGTGGAAATACTCTGGAAATGCTAAGTTCCATTCGACACTGTACTGTTGAACATGCACGGCAAATGGAGCATGTGGACTGGTTCATGGCCCTCCCTGAACTAATTCAATTCAATTCAATTCAATTCAGTTTATTTATATAGCGCCATTTCACAACAGATGTCATCTCAAGGCACTTTACAAAAAGAGTTATTACAATACAATGTTTAGTGTAGAAATTACAGAACCACAGAAGATTGCGTCGTGGAATTCTCAGCAATCCCTCATACTGAGCAAGCATGCAGCGACAGTGGGAAGGAAAAACTCCCTTTTAACAGGAAGAAACCTCCGGCAGAACCAGGCTCAGCACAAGCGGTTATCTGCCGCGACCGTCTGTGGCTTGGAGAATACACAACAGAGACACAGAAAGAGCAACAGAACCGATGCACAAGTTTGTTGCAGGACGTGGAGAATTTTCCGTCACTGCAATGCCATCTTAGTCAGGGTCGTCAAGCAGGGCTAATCCGGAGCACCTACTATAATAGAAAACAGGTTAGTGCTTGAATTGACAGCACATCATGCAGTTGGGGAGAAGTAGGAGAGAAAGTAGGAACAGACCCTAATAATGTCCTCCAACAGCCTAGCCTAAAGCAGCATAGCTACTAACATTAACCTGTCTCCTAGCTACTAGGAGACCTGGCTACCAACACTCTGTCTTAGTCCTCCTGACCCGTGGACGGTGTAGGGCCGGTAACGGCCCCCGTCATGCCGGGGTCTTCTCGGAGTCGGGTTGTTTGAGAATGCAGCCCAAAGTGGGTGGTAAACTCCATCTAAGGCTAAATACCGGCACGAGACCGATAGTCGACAACTATCTTAAGGAAAAATAGACAGAACTGAGAGGACAGAGTTGAAGAGGGCGAGAAACGTTTAAGAGATAAACGGGTGGGGTCCGCACAGTCTGCCCGGGGGATTCAACCCGGCAGGTAATGGGCGGCCGCACTGTGCGGGAGGATCCCCTTGAGGGACCTCTCTCCGGCGCTGGCTGGCCCCTGTGGGGCACATTTCTTCCGCGGCGGTAAGCCGCGACCGGCTCCGGATCTTTACCTGGCTTACATTAATCTATCTCTACCTAGCTACTCTACCTCTTCCTATCTCTTCCTAACTTTTGACACTCTGCCTGACTACTAACATTAACCTGTCTCTTCCTATCTACCTGTCTGACCTGACTCTAACTACCTATAAACATATCTCTAACTGTAAGCTTTGTCAAAGAGGAAAGTTTTTAGCCTAGTTTTAAAGATAGACAAATTGTCTGCTTCACGAACCAACCCTGGGAGCCGGTTCCATAGGAGGGGAGCCTAATGGCATTTATTGCTATTGTTATCTTGCGGGGGCTGACCAAGGTTCCATCACTGCATGACTGCTGGTCAGCAAACCTGGGAAACCCCCAGATCATGGCAACTATGTCCCGAAATCGCTTCCAAGAAATCATGCAACACCTACGCTTTGACGACAAGGACACCCGCAGTGAGCTCAGCATATCCCCCCCCCTGTGGTGTCCCAGTGATTGCCCCGTTTACATAACAAAAGGAAGGTTCACAGGGGGCCATCCAGCCTTTCGGCTTACCTGTGGGCTTTATAGGTAGAAAAGCCAAATGGCTGCTCTCTGGTAGTTCTAGTGTTCCTCTGGGGGGGGGCTGGTGCCTATCTCCAGCTGTCAACGGGCAAGAGGCGGGGTACACCCTGGACAGGTCTCCAGTCCATCACAGGGACAGACAGGACAAAAAACCATGCACAATTTAGAGTGATCAATTAACCTGACAATCATGTTTTTGGACTGTGGGAGGAAGCCGGAGTACCTGCGGGGGAACCCACGCATGCATGGGGAGAACATGCAAACTCCATGCAGAAAGACCCTGGGCCGGGATATGAACCCACAACCTTCTTGCTGCAAGGCAACAGTGCTAACCACTGCAGCCCAAATAATTCATTCTTATGCAATTTTGCAGTGTGAGTCAATAAGCATATACTTCAATATACACTCCCATTGGTCCTGCTGCTCTGCTCCAATTTGAAAAAAATAAAACCAAAAATACCTTTGTGGTTATTTCTATATCAATGCCGCTGAGACCCGCTCACTGACACAACATAATAATAACTATATAGCTGTCATGCTCTTCCTGGGTTTTGGTTTGGGTTCAAATGTGAGACATTTTATTTTACAGATATTCATACTGGAGCCAAATGCACACCAAATCTGTAATTTCTGCCCATATGAGATTTTTTGGCATTCTGCCGTGTGGCATCCTAGTTGTAGTCTGAGCAGGACTTTCACTCTGTGCTGTACGACGGCAGCAAGTTATGGTGCGTTCACACCGCCCCAAACATCAGCGTCAGGAGCAAGATTACATGTGAAGTCTATGGTTGAGTCCATCAGTGGTCTGTCATAGTTTCTGCTGCACGTCTCTGGCTGCATCAATTTTTCAAGCGTTTCAAGTGGCACAGCAGCAAAAGCCAGCAACGCAGAAGTTCAGCTAGCTGAGCTTTTGACACTCTTAATGCTCTTGACACAGTGCGCCAACCAATCAAAGTGTCTCACTGTATTTACGTGACCCAACGTCAACATTACGTAGCCAACCACAATCCGCTACTGTTTAAAACATCTGCCAGAGAAAGGCCCGCCCACACGCTTTGCAAGCTTCAGCTAAAAAATGTATCTGCCTCAAACTGATGCGTTGTGAGCGTTGCTTGATGCTGGCAAAGTGTGCGGTGTTAACACCCCATTAGAACTTGCTACTGCAAACATCAACATATTTGGCATTTGCGTGTTTCAAATTGCACAAACAAAATGACCAAGTGGGCTAAGTTCAGCTTCCACAGGCTCCCTTTCTGCAACCTACGCAGACTACATCAGTAATGGCCGAAGGCTGTGCGATAACCTAAAACGGCACTTAGTGCAGTTTGGAATCGGTTCGAATAAAAGTCAGTAGAACACTTTAAAGGATAACGCAGAACCTCAGAGTTACTCCAAACTCACAGGGGAATAGTACTAGTGATTCAGGACAAAACATAGGTTTAATGAAGGAGTTTTGTGGCAGATAATGCCTTATTTAGAGGCTGACCTTTGGCTGCTCCCATTAAATGGATATATGCTGATCGCTAATGGATCTAAATATCTCCTGAAAGACTTCAAGTCGCATCAAACTTGTTTTGGTGAGTAAATGGACGTAGTTCATGCTAGAAATAAGGTCCAGATTGCAAGAAAACAGTACTTCCCATTTAATGTGTTATGGTCTTCTGGGAAAAAACTGAGTTGGAAAGGAAGAATGCCTGATCAGTACTAGAAATGTTAGGTGCAGCAGAAAACTGTAGCAATAACCACATAAAAGAATAGCTGCAAACAAAAGCACAATTCAGTCCTTACCCAAGTCATCTTTGTCCAGTTCTATTTCCTCCATCACACAGGGCATTACAAAAGAGAACGTCTTCCTGTTAAAGAAATACAGGGAGTAGCCAGTGAACATACACAGAAAGATGACTAAACGGTAATAACCATAGCCTGTTGCTGCCATGATAACAGTCAACTGATAAAGATTTAATCTTTTCAAATGATTTTCTTGAGCGTAGTTCTGTATTTAGATCCTCTGGCCTTTAGATAACAGCCAGACAGAGGAACAAGCGGTAGCATCCACCAGGCAGCTGAGGTGGAGGGGTTTCCGTGAGCAGACGTCCTGGCAGCAAACTTCTTTCAGCCTTGACGCTCTGTGTCTCTGAAAGTGTTGCTTGTACAGTAGGAGCAGGAAACCTCACACCGGCCTGAAAACGAGAACATACCAAACATGACTTGAGCTAGAGGCTGTCACGCATAGCTGGGTTCAGTACATCAGTACAGCAGTCAGAAAGGAGAGAAACACAGCTGTGTTGGTTTAGATGAAGATTAATTAAACAGGTTTATGTTGAAATAACACACTTGGTTTATAAATACAATCCGAATGTAAGTTATTATAAAATATTCTCTGTGTTTGTTGTATTGGTATTCCATATCTGGTTTCTAAATAAAAAGTGATTAGAGAATAGGGTGGGGGGGGGTGGGGTGGGGGGTTGGGCAGTCAGATAAAATATCAGAAACTAGGTTGGACCGAGCCTATAAATATCACAGCGCATCAATGTACATTCAGTTAAAAACTGTCTTCAAATGAGCTGTGTTCGGAATAGAAACACTATCGCCATTAAGAGAAATGGTTAGTGCTTTGCCCCATTTGCACGGCTGTCCCTGCCTCAAATACCTATGCCTCTGCACTCAATTGGATAGACCTATAACCAATCAGAGCAACGTCACACGCTTCCATTGCTCTGCAGAGCAACGGACGTTCTCTGTTCCTCTCTTAAAATTCCTCTTTTAAAATGAATGCGGATCCAAACAAAGTCCTATTTCTAAACATATACAGACCACCAAAGCCTAACAAAAACGTTTTTAATGACTTCAACGACCTTTGCTCTGCAATTTGTATGATCTATGACTAGTTAATAAATGTGGGAAATTTTAACATCTAAACCGACAACCCCCAAGATACAGGGGCAAAAGCATTAAATAACACCCTCTATGATTTTGACCTAACCCAGCATATTAACAAACCAACGCACAACCGAGGACACACTCTAGACCTACTTATTAGCAAAGACTTAAATATCTCTAACATCACGGTAACTGATATTGTATTAGTTGACCATTTCTGGATCTCATTTGAAACCACACTCTTTGTTAAACTATCTAATCACAGTAAAACCATTATTAAAAAACACTTCCTCAAAGAAAATTTTAAACTGATGTACACTCCAAACAGATCCAAATCCCCAACATCCACCAACACAGATTCAGTAAACATACTGACGGATGAATTTCTATCCAAAATCTCAGACATGATGGATAATATTGCACCACGTAAGGACTGAGTTTTATATTATTTTTTCTAGCGTTTGATGAATTAAGAAGAACTAAGAAGAAGAAGCACTAGCAGGCGCTGCGGCTGCTGCTGCAGTCGGGCTTAATAGCTTTAGCTGCCAGCTGGCTCTCACTGTGTTGTTTGCGATGTTTTCTCTTCAAGTAATTAAAAAAGTTTATTGTGTTGCGATCACTTGCCTTGACGCTCTCCTTGCAAACTTTGAAAATGACGTTTGTTTGCTCTTTGTCGTCTGGTAAAAAACAAACCAGTTCCATACAATGGATGAGGACCTTCCCTTCAGAACAAGATCCTACTTTACGCTCTCAACACCATGCTTATTTACAGGTTGTACGATAAAAATTACTGATCGTCAGAAGTGTAGATCGTTTCACGGTCTTAAATCATCATATCGCACTCCCCTACAGCACGTTAATGCAAAACTGCAGACCAATCTCTAATCTCCCATTTATTGGAAAAATTACAGAAAAAGCTGTGTTTCAACAGTTAAACAGCTTCATAACAATGAAAAACTGCTTTGATATGTATCAGTCTGGTTTTCGTAGGTACCACTGCACCAAGACTGCCCTTGCCAAAGTTTTCAATGACATCCATATGTAACCCAGGTGACCTAGAGCAGCAGGAGTGGTGCTCTTCATTTTGGGGACACGCCCCGTAAAACAGCTGCTGCTTCTCAGTTGTTGAGCCAGACATTCAGCTCAGCTTCTCCAGCCTCTTTGCTGCTCCAGATATTGGCTGCTGTTGGTCCTGGAACAAACATTGCTCAATGCTGTGAGTCGGTCCATGTTACCATGGATTAAAGCTGCTCCACGCTACCAGGAAACAGGGAGTTTTTGGTCACACCGGTAGGCCATACAGCTTTGCTGTAGCTCCTCATTTGTGCTCTGTCTTCACCATTTTGACCTCCGTGTATCCATCACACCATCACAGACTCAACCCTTGACAGTAATTCCCTGCTACCATGTGACTGTGCGTTTGAAAACCCTCTACCTCTCGGTGAGTCAAACCAATCTTGCTTTTATATGGTTTTAAAATGTTTTTTTTTTTCTTTTGCGCTCAGCCACTTAACATAACCAGGGTGTAATTCTACTCATTACAGCATTTTTGTTTATTTGAATTGGAACCATTTTACTCATTTTAAAATGAGTTTTCTATGAATTTGGGTTTTTGCCTGTTTGACTTTTGAACTTCTTGCACAATTCGAAATTTGAACTTGGAAAGTTTAACAAGGAATAATTTGATTAAGTATTGGATCAGTGGCCTTTGATAGTGAAACTGGAACTTTGAATTAAGCATTTGTTTAAATTGCTTATGTATTTTTTTTAGAACATTTGAATGAAGCTTCATATTTGTTCATGTTTTTCATTGCATAAACTTTGAAGTATTTGACCTAGATTTTTTTTTCTTAGAGTTAAATACTCTGAATTATTGGATTTGACTAATTGTGTTTTTTCCTTATTTTAGCCCCCCCAAAAAAACAAACAAACAAACAAAACAATAATAATAATTTTTCCATCAGAACCCCCCCTTTCATTTTGTGTGTTTGTTCTCCTTCGTTGGATCTCCCTCAGTTCACCTGATGATGGCGAGCTACCCACAAAGAACCTTGTGAACTGCAAATTCAACAAGACTGTAACTTGTAATTATTGAACTTGAAGATACCAGAACTGTCTTGAGAATCCTGAAAACAAAATTCAGAGATACTGTCCTCTTTCCTAATTTTTTTGTATTCACATTGTTGTTGTTGTTTTTGTAAATATATCACTGTGTTGATTTACTTTATTAGGTTAATTTATTGTTTACAATTTCTCAATACAATTTATTTGAATGACATCCTTTGTTGTCCAACCTTTTCTTCACACTACTTTTGGACTCAGTAGCCGGATCTGCTTCTGGTACCAACCATTCCATCTGTTGGGTTGCAGTCAGTTTGTGCCTAGCTTAATTTCTAAAAGTGTTCCACATATAAATACTGACCGTGGTAAAACCACAGTATTGGTACTTTTAGACCTCAGTGCGGTGTTTGATACTGTTGATTATGATGGATCATGTGGAACGTCTCTAGAGAGCTGGGTCGGACGCTCTGGTACAGTACTAGACTGGTTCAAATCCTACCTCAAGAACAGGAACTTCATTGTGTCGATTAACCAGTTCTCATCACAAAACACCGAAATCACATGTGGGGTCCCCCAGGGCTCCATCCTAAGGCCCCTCCTATTTAGCATCTACATGCTCCCACTAAGACAGATTATAACCACCAACAATGTTAACTACCACTACTATGCTGATGACATTCAGCTTTATATCTCAATGTCACCAGGTGATGTTAAACCCATCCAAATCCTCAATAAATGCATTGACCAAATCAACAGCTGGATGTCCCATAATTTCCTCCAAATTAACGAAAACAAAACTGAAGTGCTTCTCTTCTGACCCAAAAAAGATTGATTAAATATCAGCACACAGCTTCAGTTGGTCCAACTAGAAATTACCAAACAGGCCAGAAATCTAGGTGTAATAATGGATTCAAACACGAACCTTAAGGGTTACATAAAGGCAATAACAAGGTCAGCTTTCTATCACCTGAGGAACATTTCTAGGATTAAAGGACTGATGACACAAGTAAACCTAGAAAAACTCATTCATATGTTTATCTCTAGTCACAGTATTTTTACAGGTCTGCGTTAAAAAAAAAAAAAAATCAGACAGCTGCATCTGATCCAGAACGCTGGTGCTCACGTTCTCACTAGAACCAAGAAAGTAAAAGACATCACCCCAGTTCTAAAGTCCTTCCACTGTGTCCCTGTAGCTCAGAGAATAGACATCAAAGTATGGCTGGACGATAATTCGATAGCAATATATATCGGTAAATAGACGTGTGGTGCGATAGAAAAAAAAAGGGTAGATAAAAAAGTTTGATAGAAAAAAAAAGTTTCCTTCATTTTTTCATTATATCCTATCAGGCAGCTTAATACAACAATCATTACTTACTCCAAACCAATCATTAACAATGACCCATGCAGCTCTGTCAGCCACCTTCTCTCCTTTCAAACCACAAAAAGGATGAAATGATTTGAGCTGAAACAGAATTTTTTAATAGTCCCTAAGCGAACCATCACCGTAACTTCGCTGCGGTCAGATGTCACAACAAGGCAGCAGCGGATGAAGTTGTTCCTGATAAATGTTAGTGGCTCAGGTAAAGGTTGTGTCCAATTTTGAACTTATCCTCCACGCACTAAAACACTAAACGTAGCAATAATGATCGAAGGGGAGGAGACTTAGGCTTCCCCATAGAGTCATTGGGGTACGTTTTCTGCTATGTTACGGACCTAGAGCCTCCAGGGTCCGTTTCCATGATTATACTAGTATGTACTCTGGGTATATACAGCAATCCTCAATTTAAATTGGCTACTTTTTAATACCTTTTTTACTACCTTCATAATTTTTTTAAAACCATCAACGACCTTACTATTGTTTACACATATTTTGACATATGTAACATTCTAAAAGAATAGATTTAGAGACTCATTGATGTTGACACATATTGAACATATTTGTTTCACTTAGTAAATAAAAATAAAACTATATAAAATGTGCAATGGAAAGAGTGGAAAGTTCCAGCACACTGGCATTCACTGCAAGTTGATGCATTACAAACTGGCATCTACTATGAACTGTTGCTGATTCACAAACTGCCATCCACTAAATGAACTGGTGAACAATTGTTTGCAAGACCAAAGTCTCTGGATTGGACACGGTCATCCTCCAAATATCAAACATGGATGTCGAGCTGTTTTTTCTTTGATGCCTGATTGAGGCTGTCAAACAACACGAAGGGCATTAACGGTTTTAAAAATACAAAAGTACCAATTTAGACATGCTTATGAGTAACCAATACTATTATTGCCAATACTAATCAAATGCTATTGCTTGTTTTAAAAATGTTCGTTTTTGCTTTCCTTTACTGATTCTATGTTTTTTATTTTCACATTTCTGTAATCATGTAAAGCACCTTGAATTGCCTTGTGTTGAAAGTGTGCTATACAAATAAAATGCCCTTGCCTTATTTTTTGAAGAATGGTGCTAATCCAAATCTAATGATGTATCCGGTTTTATCTTGGCCATATTTAAACAAATGCGAACTTAAGCAATATCAATCAGAATAGGACACCTGATAGTCTGAAAAAATAATACCTTATTTGGAAAAAAATATTAGCTAGGAGACCACATTTAACACTTTTAATGGCCTTAAATTTGACAATTTTGATTGATCACTTTTTAATACTTTTTAAAACCCCGTGGACACCCTGGTACTTTATTTATCTCAGAATTGAGTAATGCTGTAAATTAAGTAGGCCTAATTTTTTATTTTATTTTAAATTATTCTTCTCAGTTCCAAATTCTAATGTACGACACTTTATTTTTAGTAACTGCACAGTACTTTGGTGTTGTAATTTCTTACCTTCATGTACATATTATTCTTAATTTTATTTTTATACTTTTCCATTTTCATTGTACAAATCTATCTATCTATCGTACCGTATGATTGAGGACATTAGCGGAAGGGTTAGCTTTGTTACAAAGTTTGAACTGTCACGGCTGCCGTCGAACCCTATATACGCACCGAGGTACCGCGGCGACAACAGCACGGGAGCGAGCTTGGATTGAGTACGCGCGATTTTTTCCGCGTAAGCAGCGCAGAGATGTAGGGGGAAAACATCCTGACAGGGACACACAGACTGACGTAACACCGGCAGCTATGGCACTCCGGGTAGCAGAGGGCTGCTGCCGACAAACACTCACGCCGCTCCGTCCTTACCTTCATCAATCCATAGCTCTGGCTAGTGATGGGACAAATGAACCGAGGCTCCGAGGCAGTGTTGGCAACAGTCTGACAGAAAGTGGCTGGTGTTGCCCCAGAAAGTCGCTAGATGTCGCCAGATTACGTCATACCCTAACATGCATAGCAATTACGTCATCACGTCACGCTGGCCGGATGGCGTCATTACCAACGTGGCCATAGACATGTATACGTATATACATATTTCCGTACGTATTTATGTCCATGAATGTGGCGGTCTTTAATTCTACGATATCCAATTCAACTAAAACCAGTTTGCAATAAAAACAGTCTGCAAAACCATTGTCTGCAGACATGTAAAACAATAATAATCATGAATAAAATATCAATATAACAGAAAGAGGCAACCTTGAAAGATCAAGGAAAGATGACATGAAGAAAAAAAAATGTGGCTTTAGGGTTGGTATTTTGAGTAAAATAATTATATCTAGATTGGGATTAAATGAAACAGGGTTAAATAAAACAATAATTAAACAGGAAATCTGTTACCGGGAACTGTGGAACATATATTATTTTGAGAGAAGTAAGTGGTACCATATTTACAAGACATCAAATTCATTTGAAGTTTCTCCACACAGAACAGTGTTGCAAAAGGAGCAGGTTTTAATGTTGCGCATTCTTCTGGTGCGAGTATATATGATATTCAACGTTGTTCTTTTTGCTACGGTGTGGATTTTAATAATTCTTCCCAACCAAAAGCATAATGTTGGTGATGTTTAAAAAGGAAACAGTTAAACCTATGGCTTTTAACTTGTATTGATTTACTAAAGATGCAATTTTCACCACATTTATAGCCTACTCTGCAGTGCATATTGTAATGAGACATGAAACGGACGAATACTTAGAGGCTATATAAATATTTAATAAGCGTCCCCACCAATCCTCAAACCGCATTCAAGTTAATAATTACATCCCCAGCAATTTTAAAAACAAACTGACGCCCTTGAGCGACATGCAGAGGAACAGCAATAGGTCTCAATCAGACTGTAAAAAAGAATAGACAGCGCCTCCTCACTCCTCCCCGTTTACCAGAATGACTTTCATGGGGGAATTCATGGCGGATTCACAGACTCCTCCTCCCCAGCTCTGACGAAGCCTAGTTCCTAAAAAGGGCATAAGGGCGGGATCTTCACTGTAGACTCTGCCCTCGCAGGGCGTGTATGGGCGTGTAGTTCAGTCGTTATCGCGCCCATTCTGCTCCCGCATCTTTAGCTCTGATGCTAAACTTGGCTAGCTAAGCTAAAGGCTAATAGCCCCATGCCTGACTGCTGCCGTATCTGCGCTCCTCCGACGGTTCTCCTATTTCTCAAACCTCAAAAGGTAAGAACTAGTAACTTGAAATAATTATTAAAATATAGTGTTACTATAATTAAAGTCTAACGAAACGGCCTGTCAATCATAGTCCGGCCCCCTCATTAATTATGCAAGATTTCAAAAAATTATCTTACGAAAACCAGCCTGGTGCCTATTTTTTTGACTAGCCCAGCGTTATCTCAGGAAGAATATGTAGCCATAGAAAGTTTTAAAAAATAGGCCCAAGGTATTAAAGTTGTTTTTAACGTGTCCATCGTTCACTTCAAAGAGCCGGCTCGTAGAGCCGCTTCGTTCACGACCGACACATCACTACAAGAAGTGCAGCTTAGTCATTTTTTTCCTGATGGTGTCACATTAAAAATATGCCATGCTCCTACCTACCAAAATGTCATAATTTGTTTGAACAGTTTTTGGCTTTATCCCTAATCTTTTACTAACCCTTACCCTCTCAGTTAGAGGGTACATATGCCAAAAATACTTTAATAATGGATCAACTTTACATTTTCTAAGTTTAAAAAAAGAAGATTTTTGGATTTTGTTTTGTTGTATTGCCAGTCAGTGTTTTTTATAGAACTGTAGAACCTGCATTAATTGTTGGGCTTTTTAATGTACAATTCCTCTTTTTGTTTTTACAGAACTTTGAATGTTACTCTGCCATATATCTTTTATATTTGCCTGATTTGTATGGTTTTTAATCTGGCCCATGTTAATACATAAAAGAAACATAAATATTTTCTGATTTTTTTTTTCAAACATTTCTGTTTTTTGTACACAACTTGTTTAACAAAAAGACTAAAACTGAAACTAATAAAAACTAGACTGAAAACTAAGCGTTTTCAAAAAACTTAAATTAAAATGGTAAAAACTAATATCAAGTCAAAACTAAATCAAAAATAAAACTAAATTTTAAAACTATTATAACCCTGGCAATTAGCTCTGCAATTAGCTATTAGAAATGAGGAAGAGGATTTCGAGCTAGCCAGCAGCAACTTTAGCTTGGAAGCATCACCTTCTACCAGTGATGTCCATGCTGAGTTAACAGCGGCAACTAACCTTTTTGGAGAAAATGAAAGCTATAAATGAAGAGCTAACAACACAAGCCTCAATCGAGCGGCTAATTGCTGAGTTAGGGATTCAAAATTAACCCAATGAGCCACAAAATAGCACACATCTACACACTACATATGTTATTTTATATTAATGCAATTGAAGAATAAAACATTATTGTTCTGTTTTATTTTGTTCTGTTTTCCCATCTCGATTTACTGTACAGCACTTTGGTCAATTGTCTTGATGTTTGCTTTATAAATAAACCTGACCTGATATGCTTGGGGCATAGCAGTGCAACTAAGTCCAATAAGCACTGTTTAATAAACTCTGTCAAGAAATGCCTTACAATGTGTTATAGCAAACAGACCTGATGCTTCAATAATAATAATAATATTCAGAAAGAATGAGAAAGAGTTTCCTCTATGGTCCAAGGGCTTTTATTACAGATTTCTAGTTGATCAACCAGAACAGATCAGTCTCCACTAATATTCACCATTGACTGACCCCCTCTAGGAAGTACAAACACATTTTTATAGTTTTTCTCCTAAGACAAACACCATCTGCTATAGTCCTTATTTTTCCTCCTCAGTCTCCCAGACGAGGTCATGGATTTGCTTACAGACGCAATAAGCAAAGTCTGTTAAAGGTCCATCTGCAGAGAGTAGATATGTATAGACTGAGATTCAGATTGTTTTTAAAACCCCAGGGACAAAGTAATTGTTTGCCACAACAAATGCCTGTTGGCTTTGCAGTTCTGCTAGCAACACATCAGACACTCTTGCACGCTCTTTTTAGACAGGTAGCATTTTTGGTGATGTAGTGGCTATTCTAATGCGACCTGTGTCCAACAGATCAAGCAAACACATCTAGGATATGAAACAATTAATGAAAGTTAAAGCCTATATGTTAGAAAATTGTGGTCACCTTTACAGTATCAGTAAACAATAATCCACAAGCACACTTACAATACATTACTTCAAACAGCTTCAAGACCTTGAACTCTCTCTTCCCATTTCGGCCTACAAAGTTGTACTGCCTGGACAGGCCTTGGTCCAGGAGGAAGCTCATCATCCTTCTAGTGGCTTCGCCAATAGATGCACCCCCTATGTCAGCCACAGAAACAACCTCAGGAAAAAACAAAAAACAAATCAAAGTTATCTAAATTGCTCACTGGAATATATTGAACTTATCAACATGACAAAACTGCTAGAAGCACGTATGTAAACATACTGTCACAAAAAGTGGCTAGTCCCCCAATAAAAAGCAATGCAGTTTAACTACCATAAACAAAACATACATACCAGTTCAGACATGAAGTTGGGGTCAGCCAGTTTTTCCTCCATGAGTTCCACATCGTCTTGAGGGGGAAACCCTCTGGGGTAGCTGAGATGTTTGTGCCCATCTTGTCCTGCTGTTGAAGCAGTGTTTGTAAAATCCTCCCTTGGATTCTTTGCGTCTCTATGATCTCCTCAAGAAGTGTTAGTATATGAACAAACATGTTCTCCCTGATTCGTCCTTGAGGGGTTTATGATGACATGGTGACATGTTGCTGGACTGAAACACTTGGAAATCTTTGGCTACCCAGTCGTGGTAAGAGTGGAGACCTGACAGTGGATGGAGGCTGGGGTTTTGTTGGAGTAAGTCTGAGGCTGGGTGGAGGTGGGGATGCAGACTGGATGGGGCTCCTTGAGCGATTGTTCTCATCCTCATCCTCACTGGAGAAAATTACTGGCCTAAAAATGCAACATACAATCATAATCAATTAGATTAGTTGGCCTAACTTTATATCTCTTTTTAATTGCCTTATGACTCTGAAGCTCTTCACATAGGGATGTCAAACTCAAGTTTTCTAGGCCACTTTTACAAAACCTACGAGAATCCATCTTATACCATGCCAATTAAACCATTTGAATCGACTCCCTGGGGGCTCAGACCTGTTGCCCAGTTCGGGCAAAGATCTTCTAGTGCGCCGTAATCACTCGTGGTGTTCGGCCAGTGGGTTCAGTCTTTGACGTCCTGCCTCGGCTCTTTTTATTTTCAGCTAAACACGTTTTGCGCTGCTGTAACAAAGCAGCTGGTTGCTGCGCTCCTTGTCCTGAAGCATCCAGATCAATTCTTTTTTCTTTTGTTTGGAGCTTAACAGAGGGAAACAATTGCAAACAAAACACACCAAATCCGCACACACAAACCATGCAAAATAAATAAATATATACAAATATTTTCCACTCTGCTACACTCATTAGTTAGTTATATTCTCAATGTTTACAAAGCAGTCCTTGCAAAGGTTTTAGTTAAACTAAAGAAGAGACTGTAGGATTAGTGCGTTTCTGACAGGGAGGGGGGCGTGGCATCACGATGGTGGCTTTCAATCATGATGTTGGTCAGCCATCACGATGGACTTTGACATGGGTCATCGGCACAACTGTAGTAAGTAGACTTAACTATGGAGCTAATATCCTGCCAGAAGTTGTTACCGAATCCACATGCATCTATCTGCTTACAGGTTGTTTTAAAATTGTTGAATCAAATAATTAGGTCATAAGAGTTTAATTCCCCTGCACTATATTCATTCATTCATCCGTTCCCATATTAGTGGTTATAAGTTGTGGTCACAGCTGCATTAAGCCAGGCTGAGAAATGACACAAATATTTGTGTCATATTGAACCTTGCATGGAACCCAAGTGTGGCTTTAAAACTCCATGTCCCCTTCAGGCATGCACTTGGTAATTACAGTTAACAATAACTAGTTATTTGAGCCACAACCAAAGAGAGCTTCCAACAAACATGTCCTTCCTGTTTACCAGAAGTATTGAAAGTGTGCTTCCCTTTAGTATCTATCATTTCATAATTCAAATAAACTCACCTCTTTCTGCGGTTCCCCTTTCCCAAGTTTTCTGTAGACTCGGATTCTGTTGGTACATCAGTGTCCTTTTCATACTCAACTAATTTTTCACAGGCAATTTTATAGGTTGCTGTGAAAGAAAGGCAAATACAAACAATTAGTTTCATTTAGAGAAAATCTAACGTCACACAGTAAATATTCCCAAAAACCCCATCCTTACTCTGAAGCATGGGGGTGGAAACATCATACTGTGGGCTGCTTTTCTGTGAAAGGGACAAGACTATGGCACTGTATTTGATTCATAAGATAGACTAGCACGGTTTCTACAAACATCATGAAATAACAGGAAACTTTTGACCTCTGCATTTGCAAACAAAGGCTTCTGTACCAGATATTAAATTAGCAATATTTAAGTATTTTACTGTGAAATTATTATACAACAGTCTAATGGGAAGCCTTGGGCTAGGCAAGGCAATTTTATTTGTGTAGCACAGTTTCAACACAAGGCAATTCAAGGTTCTTAGTTAAGCCCTATCAGCTGCTTTATCCACATCACAGTATTATATGCCATGCATAAACAAATCCTGACAATCTTTGACAAGAAGCTGTTAAATACGTAAATTTTCATCGAAACAAGTTTTTATTAATTGTAATTTCAAGATTAAATTATATCTAAAGGGATGTGTTATAAAAATTCCCCACCCACTAAACCGAGTATAGTTTTTTTAACCAGGCTGTAAACAGGTGTATTCATGCTGTAAAGTTGGCCTTTTTTTTCTTTCTAGCAATGTATAAAAATCTTTAAAAAAAAAGATTATACAATGTGATTTCCTAATTTATTTTTTACAGGCACATTAACTGCTTTTCTCTTGACAGTCAATGTGTATGTTGCCCTTTCAGTGTGAGGATCCAACTGCTCTTTGACTGCCTTCATGATATGTATCCTTCCAGGTGGCCAGTAGCATCCCCTTTTTTCAGCCCCAGTAAACCATTTTGTAGCAATAACTGCCAAGCCTCCATTTGCGAACTGTACTACTGCAAAAGGTAACATTCTTGTACAAAAACAGAATACATACATAAGAACATAGTAGTTTCAAATTAAAATAATAAAACAAAAAACATACAGTTGAAGGAAAAAGTTGGTGAACCATTTGGAATTTCATGGATTGCAGCATGATTTGGTCATAAAATGTGATCTAATCTTCATAGAAGTCACAACACAGACTCCTGATTGTTTTGGAAATACAAAAAAAATTTGGTTGAAGTTATTACATCCAAAGGAGGTTCAAATAGTAGTTAAATTAAAGGGTTCATATACTATTTCCTGCAAGTGTATCACACTAGTGCAAAAGTTGCAGCGCCACATATCCAGTCTTAAATGGCAACAAAACCTTTTTTGTTTTAAACTCTTCCACGGATACCAGCTGCAAATGTTCAGATAAATTGCAAACAAAAACAATTCCAAGATGTGATGAGTCCAAAGGATATGTGAAAACAGGATTTGGTTGTTTCAAAGAAATTACACAAGACTTTAACAGGTCAGGAATTTGACAAGACGTTCTGCACAACCAGAACCTTCCGTCCTACACAAAAACAGTCAACTGCCCCCAAGCACACAAGGTGCATATAGTCTAACACAAAACATGTAACTAAACCTATTCCGAGATCATTGAGGGGGGAGACTGACAGTTGGTGTTATTGCTATTCTTGCCTACCAAATTGTTCATCTGTCCTAAGCTCTGCTGATATTTCAGGATAAACTACCTTTGCATTCATGTACTGGCCTTTCTGAGTGCACCTTTCACACCCATAATAGCCTTTATGACTTTGGTGCATTTAAGAAATGCACAGGCAGGTGCATCACAAATAAAAGCATCAGGTAATGCAACTTTGAAATGTAAATCATTTGAAAACAATGCCACTACAAGAATGACTCCTATACATGAACCATCATCAGCATCATAAAGTCGTCAGGATTTTTTTCCTGACATGTGACCTCTAGATACATTTCCACAATTATAATAGGATGTACTTTATTAATCTCACAATTTGGAAATTCTGTACATTCAGTAGGCCTATTTATTCTTATTTTTTCTTAACTTATTCTTCTCAGTTGTATATTCAAACCTATGCCATATGTATATATTAATCTTAATTTTGTTTTATACTTTTCTTTTGGTACGAATCTGAATGCATATATTACCTGCGATTTTTTTGCTGTTACTGCTTAATTTCCCAATTTAAAAATATTGATTATTCTCTAGTATTATATTCTGTTTAAAATGATTGAAATTATGAAAAACAAACATTTAAATCTATCTATCTATTGCAGAATAGTATGATTGAAGACTGTAGCTGAGGTGTTGGCTTCGCCAAAATAGAACGTTTGAACTGTCACAGCTTCCGTCGCTCCCCTGTATACGAGAAGAGTGCAGTTTGGGAGCGAGCTTGAAGTTAGTGCATGCAACTTTTGCCGTGTGAGCGGCGCGTAGAGGAAGGGGGATATTGAAAGCCAAAAGTATCAAAAATAATGCGGACTTTACGGATTACTTTGACCCGTAAAATACGGGATACATCGTTACTTACGTGAGAACGCGTTGTGAATTGGAACGCGCGGTGGCGTAAGTAACGCTACCGCGCGCTTTGACGTTAATAACGTGTGGTGGCGTTTTATGCATATTTAATTGTCAAGAGGCTGTCTTATTACTGCTCAGCCACTAGATTTGACTGCATTTGATCCAATCAGTACGCTGCAAAGACAGACATAACCAGAAGATCGCTGATCTTTAGAAAAATCAGGTAGGCTAGTACATGCATATACTATTCTGCTAAAGTCTTAATCACCCCCAGTTGATCAACAACGTTTGATATGGCATTCAACTCACTCCACTCATTTTAGTGCAATAAAATATTTTTAATTGGAACCATAGTTGTTAAAGATAAAGTTAACTGGAAAGATAATAGCAAGTGATTACAACAACAAATAGTGAGCCCGTTTGATCCACTGTGTTTTTTAATTTGTTTTTCCAGAGGATTTTATTTTTTATTTCTTTGTTTTTCATTTCTATTCGTACTATGCCTTAGCTTGACCTTAGACAGTTTTGTTAAATTACAGAAGATATTGTATAAAAACTATATTTATCGAATTGTAGTTACTCCTAAATGACAGCAGAGGTCAGCAAAAAGTTTGAACTCTAGACTTAAAACTTTTAAATTTCTCACGATTTTTAAATACGTTTTTTTCTGGGGAATTCAACTATTTCACCTGAAATCAGTTTTTAGGAAAAGCAACAAAATAAAAAAATATCAAAAACTGTAAGAGAAAAAATCTCTCACTTTTAAAACATCTGTTTATCCCTTCTGTTTGTATTTTTTGTCAGAACATCTAGAGAATTTTAGTGCAGGTTCTGAGGGGATCTAAGCATTTAAAATTATCTTGTTGAAGTCAGGGAACTAAGGAGACTGGCCTGATGGTTTGGAGCCAAAACAAAAAGATAATAGGAGCGGAAAAAAAAACTTGTTAAAAGTTAAACCCAAGTTTGCAAAAAAATCATCTCTGCATACATAACACCAAAATGACTATAACCCCAAAATTGCATTGTAGAAAAGCACTCTGGGTGCCAATCCCGAAAATTTAATTTAAGTTACAGTTTTTAAGAAATCACAAAAAATTGGAAGTAACATGTTTGTTTGGTTTAATGAGGTTTTTTTTTCTGAGCTGGAATATTTAGTAGGGATGCACGGATACCAATATCGGGGCTGATACCATTAACCGATGTGGAAAACTCTGCAATTATATTACAGAAACATTTTATTTTTTTCATTGATTTTTTATTTTTGTGGTAATTTTATTAATATTTTATTTTTCATCTGGTTCACTGTCATTTGTTGAAACAATCCCGTAAACTATGGAAAAACTAATCTTTACTCATTGGCCTCCAACCCAAAGAGAGTTATGATTTGGGTTGTATATAGACGTTATGTTGGTATTTTTGCATTTGCTATGTGTATCTTACACTTTACTTGACTTTTTAAAATTTTTATGAATCGATTTTGCATTACTAAATAGTATAGCTACTCTTAGATTGTATTTATATTTAGATAATATTGCCAATATGATGTATAGCACATATGATGTGTAGCACATATTTTTATATTTGGCTTGTCAAAGGGCCTTATAAATAAATGTTATAATGGTGAAGCACAGAATTCTATTTGAGTTGGTGTCTAACTACAACCCTTTTTGTTGATTGAGGTCTCCTGATAACATTCTTTTGCTGATATCAAGTCAAATATAACCCCCAGGGGGACCGTGCTTTTATGCTCCCCTCTCAACTATTGAATAAGCTTCCGCTTTTGGTAAGACAATCCTCCTCTGTAGGTATTTTTAAATCTTGGTTAAAAGATAATTTCTATTTAGCCTTCGGTAACTGATCTTTGCCTTGTTTTATTTGTTAATTACTGGTATTATATGTTGCTACACTTAACTTTTTTTAATTTTATTTGTTCTTGACAATTTAATCAGGTTTGCTCTTACTCTATAGGTGATCTATTTAATTATTCAAGTGTTTATTCAGTGTTTTGGCCAGCAGTCATGTTGTTTTTAAAGCACTTTATAAAAGGTGACTTAACTAGAGAAGAAAATATATTAAATATTACATCTACTCAATCCTAAAGACAAAGAAAACTGTCCATATCGCCCTAACGTATAACAGCAAGAATAAGAACGAAACGCAGTGTTTCCCACACATAGACTAATGTGTGGGGGTGCGCCACAAAGTTTAGCTTTAAAATTTAATTTGGAAAAATGACCTCATCTGTATACCGACTATGTTATAGAAATCAATTCTGTCAGATATTTGAAAAACTACATTAGAGGAAAACTGTTTTACCGGTCATACACATGAAAAACCTTAGCAGCAGAGAAAAGCAGATTGTGCAAACTTGGTTTAAAAAGTCCTCGTTGCTAAAGTGAAGAGAGCAAGCCCTGAGCAATGAAATGTGTTTTTATTTCACAATCATTCATCGTGTAGGTGATGCATTGTAGATATTTCAGTGTTCAAATGTTTTTATTAGAATATAGTGTAAGCTTTTCCTGTTTGATCATTTCTTTTTGAAACTTGGAGATAAGACAGGATAGGACCTTTATGCAAAACTAACTGAAGGGTAAAGCAAATACTTAAGAAAAAAATCCCTATTCCCCTATTAAACAGAATGGAAGGGGGAAAAGCTATTTCTGTTCAGCGCCTGTGGTTTATTTTGGTAATAAAAGAATTATATAAGGAGGTGACTAACCGTTAGAATCGTTTGTCAATACTGCTTTGCTTGATAACCATTACAAAAATAATTTACTATCAGTAACTGATGAGCTTTTGAAATGACACAAAAACTTAATGATTCAGGAAAAAGACCCAACAACAACAGCAGCAAATTTAAAGCTAAAGAAGAAAAGGAATAGACTTTTTGTTTTATTATTATTAAGATAGAAAACTTTTATATGTTCCCCAGTTAGGAAATTCTATTAAGACTGTTTTATTCCTACAATGTTATGTTTTTGGTAGTCTATCATCTATATAAAACCGCTTTAGTTCTGGTTTAGGTAGACTTGATGGTACCTTGAACCTAGATAGCTCATAACAAACTGTTTTGAGATGGAGAGAGCGCTCTCAGCTTAACAGAATAAAACTTTTCCGTCATACGTTCACAAATGTGAACATATGGATTTGGGTTAGAGTTGGGCCAGTTTAGTTTTCTTGTTAAACCCGCTAAATACTTACTCTTTTCATTTCCCCCCCCATCTTTGACAGTGAAAACACATTATCTTTTATGAGTAAACAGTGTCAGGGGTCTGAATTCGGTTATACACCCTTCCTCCTTTTTTTCTATCCGTCATTTCTTTTTTCCTATAGTTGCCATACTTTTTTATTATTTATCATTAGCAATTTAGATTCAAATTAATAGAAAGTTGAGACATATCTGAATTTATGGATTTATATCTTAGTCTTAGTCCACTTTATTGTCAATCAAACCATACAAAAGTACACAACAGACTGAAATTGCGTTTCTCCCGTACTACAAAGTGCGGTTTAAAACTAAACATTAGACTAAACATAATACAAATATATAGACGAATGATAATCAGTGACCTTACAGTAACCAAACTATCCTACTCATATTCATCAAGGGCAAAAGCGTTATATGGATAGCGTGCGTCTTGCTGTGGGTTTAACAGACGCAATGCGCTCTGCGCCAGAATCATCCTGACAAAGCAATGGTCTGCTATGCCGTGTGTGCATCGTGGTATTAGTGGGCTGAAAATGTATAGCCTGAAGGGTCTTAGGGCCTCCTAGCAAAGGTGAGCGATACTCATCAACCAGACTTATTCAGGCGCCGATATGTTTAACACATACTGTCCCCAACCCTCTGAGCGTTATCTGATACTGGTTCTGGGTCAAATTGTTCATTATCAAACGACTCGATCAAGAACAGCCGTTTGTTGCATGGGGTTAAATTGGGCATTACGAAACAACCGTTTGATGCGGAGGGGTCGTAGGGGGATGTAACCCTGAGACGCCGAGTTGAGTGGAGGCCTCTTATAACCATGCACTGTTGTGTAAAAAAGAAGCTCGTCCTCATCCTCAGAACTAAACCTTGATTTCTTTTAAAGCATAGTTTTTTAGTGTTTTCTTTTTCCTAAAATAGAAAGAACATTTCTTGCTGGTGCAAAATCACTCTCACTCGCCTTTTTGCATCCTTCTTTTTGAGAACAACATAAGTTCCTGGCTTTGTAATACAAACTCTCTACAATTCTATCTTCTTTCTCTGCAGAGGTACATAGCAAACCATTTTGCGGTTAGAGAAAGTCTAATTCTGTGTTTTTCTATAATTTAAACAAGCTTTCCATCACCGTGATATCTCTTTACTGCTGTCAAGTAGAGAATCGTGCAAACACGGCGGAAGTGCGCTTTCAATATAAAAGCGGCGCAGGAAGTTATCGTACTGAAATTGTTTTTCACCGTATTTAAGAAGGTTAACTCAAACATACATACAGATAGTAGCTGTTTTTGTATAAAAACCCCAAACAGATGCGTTTAAAGTTTTTAAAAGGTATTAATAGTTTAATTATCATGCGTTGGGGAAACGTGTTTAAAGTTTTTGAGCTTAATCAATGGTTTTTACTCATCATGCTTTGGAGAGATAGGTTTTAGGTGTGATTATAAAATAAACACATTATATGGAATGTTTAATTATAGAGATTACTTATAGAGTTTTTATTTAAAGAGCAAGAGTGTCACCTTTTTTCAGCCCTGGATAGGAGAATTACTGCGCTTCCCTTCTGCTTTTACACGACCTGCTCCGACGCTTTTCTGAAGGAAAATGAATCTGATGTTTTGGCAAAAGAAACACCGACTCCTCCTTTCCTACAAAACCACGCCTCAACGCCGGTTTGACGAGTGAGTTTGACAGAAAGTTTTGACCGCTGGTAACCCCAACCCCTCCCTAACCGGCGCCAGCTTGACGAGTGAGTTTGACAGAAAGTATTTTGCCCGCGGGGCCTAGCCCCTCCCTAATAGCTTATTTGACCTTTTGAGTGACCTCTACCCCTCCCCCAAACACCTGTTTAGCCTCAGGCGATGACCCCCCTTCTTTAATCGCCCCGCCCCCTTTTAATCCATCAAACTTCGATTAAAAAGTGACAGATAATGGGTCCTTATTTCTTCTCATATCAAGTCATTTACTCATAAATTCTTTGAAGAGAGGGATCTTAAGTTTAGTTTGCCACATCTAATTACTCTATTTTCTTGTTTGGTCCGAGTTGTATATTTTTTAATGAGATTTTCATAGTTTGCTTTTGTCAGGTTAGCTTTTAGTCTATTTTATTTTGGCCGTGGGCAAGACACTGTCTCAATGGGGTATTGAGTGGGTAACAGTACAGAAGCTGCAGAGAGGTGGGTTAAACTACGACTCTGCTTCCTGGTCTGGACCCTGGTTTGTCAGTGTTTTGAAGGACCAATAAATTTATTGAGATTCCTAGAAAGAAGAGCTGCTCCATCCAAAGTGGGATGGATGCCATCTCTCCGGATCAGACCAGGTTTTCCCCAAAAAGTTTTCCAATTATCAATGTAGCCCACGTTTTTTTCTGGACACCACTCAGACAACCATCGATGAAATGACGGCTAAACATGTCGTCACTGGTCCGATCGGGCAGGGGTCCAGAAAAGATTAACCAGTCCGACATTTTTTTAGCAAAATTACACACCGCAGCAGCACTAATTTTAGTGACCTCCGATTGGCATAACCGGGTGTCATTACCGCCAGCGTGAACAACAATCTTACTGTATTTACGCTGATCCTTAGCCAGCTGTTTCTGGTGGGATTTTATGTCGCCTGTTCTGGCCCCTGGAAAACATTTAACTATGGTCGATTGTGTCTCTAATGCCATGTTTCGGACTATGGAACTGCCAATTACCAGAGTCTGTTTCTCAGCGGGTGCGTCACTGAGTGGGGAAACGCAGACAGGTTGATGGTGCCCTTTGGGCAGAGAACCCAGCTGCGTGGGTTCTGTTGGTTCCACGGTGGCTAACGGGCCTCGGCTATTTACTGGATTCTCAACAGTGCGGAGCCGGGCCTCTAACTCTGAAACCCTCGCCTCCAAAGCTACGAAAATGCTACATTTATTACACTTAACTTTATCACTAAAGGAGGCGGGGAGTAACTAAACATCTGACACAGAGAACAGGAGAGAGGAGCCACAGAGGGGGAATGAGAGATGGAAGCCATAGCTTCTACGAAGCTGAGCTAATGAACTAGCGAGACCCTAGCACACCAAGAACAACCGCGTGAAACACAAATGGTTCCCAAAACATAAAGTACACTAACTGGAAATAAGTGTAGTAGTGTGCTTGTGTGTTAAAAATAACTTAGAAAGACCTCAACAAGGAGAAAAACAGATCGATGGAAGAGAATCTGAGCACCAAGCAGCTCTGCGGAGCTCAGCAGTGACAACAGGAAGTGACGCAGCAAGTGTCGCAATAATCACCATCTAATTATTTATAATTTAGCTTTAAATAAAAATAAAACAGTTATCAATTTAGATTAATTTGTAACATTTCCGAAAACACGCACTCGCGGTATCCTGGGTAATCGGTTTTAAAGCCACGCTTAATACTGAATCATACTGAAGCAGCTGTCAGCAATTACAATAAGTAGGAGAAAATGTGGCCTGCACTACTCACGAATCCGTCATTCTTCTTTAGCTCCAAGAGGTAAGCAATATTATATCTTATTTAACAACAAAAGGAGGTCATATTTAATGTGATGAATGTCAGTGCATGTTTGGAGTAAACATAGCTACAGTTCTGTATTTTAAGCTAACATCATTATGACCAGTAGCCACAAGAGATAAGTGAGAATTGAAAGGAAGGAAAAAGCTATGTTCTTCTCTCTAATTGAGAGGGAATTATTAATACAGCCCTATGAGCATCAGAAATTAATCATAATAAAAAAGGGGAACATCAGGTGCAGATTTGTTTTTCATGTTAATTGGTAGAGCTCACTTATGGTGCAATGTTAGCCGTTCTCCATGTATTTTGTGTGGATGACTTGAGGGTTGCTTTTAAGGTTAAAATAATATTGTTAGGAAGTCTTAGTTCATATCTTATAGTATTGTTTTTCATTGTTTTCACTACAAGCTGATATATCGTTATGTTCATAAATGCAACATAGATTTCTACGCTGTTTAAATGCGTCACAGTTGTGATGCAGCGCAGCTTAGAACAGTTGTCTGCCTTTTCCCCTTCCTTCGCTTCAGCAGTTTAGATAGTTGTTTTTTCACTGTTCAAATCGGTTTGTTGTTGTGTAAATGCCAGCAGCTGAGTTTTTAAGTGTTTTGTTTTTTTGTATAGTTTTTAAGTATGGTTAATCATATTTGTAGAAGTTTAACTTTGTTGGAACTTAATCTGCTACTCTGGAAATTAGCCTTTTTTTAAAAAAAAAACAAAAAACAATCTAACCCTCTCCTTTTTAAATTTGAAGGATTCTTTAACCAAAGATGGGTCAGTTAAGTGTTTTATTAACAGAACAAAAATGAAAAGGGAAATAACAATTAGGTTTAAATGCACACAAGCTGAGATTCTGAACACACTGAAATCTGTAGAACAATTAAATGCAGCTAAAAAGCCAATTGGTGAACCAAAATTAATTGCATATTAAACTTGATGTCAGAACTGTAAATGTAATAACCAATGCTGTGTGAGTGTGTTTGAGACGGTAAACAAGTGGATTGTGTGTGTTCTATGATTTTTAACTATACAAAGCATTCCACCGTTGACAGTTAATAGTGGCCGAAGATGTACCAATAAAAGCTGTGGCTATTTCTCTTTTGTCTAGCCTCTTCAGTCTATCCCTGTGGACATGGCAGACTGCAGTGCTGCTAAGCCTCAGCTGTGTCATCGTCGACCTCAGCCAGGTCTTCAACCGTCGCAGAGCGCTGAAACTCCTTTCAGCCTCACAGGATGACACTGGGACCACAATTAGCAGTCTCACCAGAGTTTCAACTTGTGAGAAGAGCCCTCTGACCTCTGGTTGCATCACTCTAAGAATTTGGGCTGCTTATTTGGAGGAAGTGTAGGCATGATTTGCTTTAAACATTGCCAGCTGAATTTGCAGTTTGTGCAGGTCCAGTTCTGGGTACTGGCTCACTATATCGTTGGTCTTTCCGGTAAACGGCAGCTCCTCCAGCTTGTCCAGATTTTCCAGACTCGGCTGGTCAAAGCGGTCATGTAGCTGGGTGATAACCGTGTCAATGGCGCTGAAAAACTGGACCCGGAAATACTCCTCTGGTGTCTCAGGAGTCTGATGCTTGGCGGGACCACCATATCGTCTGGATGGCATTCGGACATGAGGTGGTTTTATTGGCTGGAGGTCCAAGTCTGCAACAAGGTTCACAGCTTTTTCATAGATTCCCATGAAACTATCATCAGTCCTCAAAGAGAGAAAGCCCTTTCTGGTGTAATCAACTGCTTTCAGCATTCCACTGATGGTTTTTCCTCTTGCCTGTAGACTCAAGTTCAGGTCCTCCAACATCATGAGGAGCTCTTGTCCCAGGAGAAGCCCAAAAATGGTGTTGCCCTTTTCCAGTCTGTCAAGTAGGCCATTAGCTTTAGAAGCAGTGCTGTCAGTGAGATTTGTAGATGCCATCTCTTCCAGAGCAACCAAGATGGACTCATATTGAGTTAGGACTGCTCTAATGGCTGGTGTGCGCACAGTCCATCTGGTTGCACACAGAGGCTTGATGGAGATGAAGGAGCCTTTTTTTGATATGCATGTATTTTTGAATATTGTTTTGCATTTTTCAGACTGAGCAAACAAGGAACCCAGCTCGTGTACCCACTGCAGAGCATCCCTGATCACAGGTGTGGAGGTACATGCAGCCTGTGTGACACGGTTCACACAGTGTGGGCCACAGTGGACAAAGGTAGCCAATGGTTGCTCTCTTCTAATCTGAGCTTGTATCCCTGACAGATGCCCTGACATGTTGGCTGCTCCATCATAGGTCTGTCCACGAAGACCTGAGAAACACAGGTTTAGACCGAGTAGCACATCAGAGGCAATTTTAAAAAGGTCTTCCCCAGTTGTTGAAGAGGCCTCATACAGCCCAACAAAGTCCTCCTTAGGCTCCTGGCCCTCATCAACATACCAGAAGCATATCGAGACCTGTTCAGGCCCAGATATGTCCTGGGTCCCATCCATTATCAGAGAGTACTGTAATACAGGTAATGAATGGATTTCAGCTGCTATTTTTCTGATAATGTTGTTGTTCATCAACTTCAGCAGCTCAATTTGACACTTGTGTATGAATGATTCTGCTGCAGCCAGATTGGGGTCATTCTCAGCCTTCTCATCAAGATGCTGCTTGAAGTTTCCCTCATCATTGTCATGACCTCTCAGAGCTAGGCCCTGTTTTGGAAGGTACCTCACCGAACTAACAATCTCTATCAGTGCTGACCTGGCCTTCTCCTATGCACTTTCTGAGAGGCTGCATAGCTGCATTCTGACTGACCAATGTGTATGCGTGTGTGTGTCAACAGCAACTATGTGTGCCCTACTACCAGCCTGCCTTTCAAATGACTCCCTAGCCTTCTTCCAGTTTCTGAACCCCTGAGAAATAAAGGTTTGTTCAGTTTTTTTTGCCATTGTTGAGATGCTGCTTTTAAAGGCAGTTGTGCAGAAGAACCACAAAACTCCTTTTATTTCAGGACTGTAATGGAGCCAGGGGAAGATTTTGAACCAGCTCTCCTGGAAGTGAATAGTGCGGTTGGGCAGAGTTTGTGGCTAAACTAGCTGTGCAGGTGGTTGGTATGGGGAACTTGGACCCTCAGTTGAATGTGCAGGGTTATCCTGCTGCTCCGCATCAGTAGCTGATGACTCGATCTGTAATGTAATTAATCAATTGTCATTAATTTCTCTACATAATTCTCACAAATGTTTTAATTGCACACAATGTTCCCAAATTGGTATACTATTGCCATTATTTATTCTTATATCCACAACTTTCTTTCCTGTTTGCATTTGTAGTAGTAATTGTGTTGTAGATCCATCTGTTGGTGAAATCAAATGTTTTCATTCAACATTTTCTTCACAAGTTTAACCGATCCAAAGCCCCTGCAGATGGATAAAACTTGCATATGCTTTTCTTTACCTGAACCCTCACCTGCTGAACTGGATCTGAGCTTGTTTCAACACACTCCACTTCCTCAACCAGTGATTGTGCTTGCTGTAAGAGTATGCCAAAGTTGATTTTATATTTAGTGCAAGGTTATCAGTTTTTCTGTTATGTGAATCTCACCTATGCATTCTCAGCTGCCTGTTCCTGCATACCTTTGTTTTTCTCTGTCACATGCTGTCCCACAGAAAATGGGTAATAAAACAAACATTGTGGGATTAGATTTTTTCTTTTTGCTAATGCAGCATAGATTTTGACTTAATTATCTTTTGTTTTTTTGGGAAAAGGATAGATTCTTAAGGTGTCAATTTGTTGACTTCCAAAAAAGGTCACATACCTGAAACACTCAAGTTATGTTATTTATTTAAAAAAACACTTGACTTTAACGTATTTAAAGTGTGCCTGCTCTATGTGATTATAAAAAATGTAAATAACCTCATAGGCTAAGTCAAAAAGTAAAATGACTATTCTCTGGAAATAACTACATTAAAAATTACCCTGAAACACTAATTGGTCAGTCATATGGGACAAAAAGTCCTTTTTTAGTCTGATGAAACAAAATGCTACAAAAATCGGGATGTTTGGCACCTGAAAACACACGTATGCTACTTATGCTTATGGTGCACTCTCAGGCATCACATGTGACTTTAGGGGGCACTGATTTCCACTGAACCAACGTGCTGCTACTTTGTAATGCAATTAAAATCTGATTTTTAGGTGAACATTATTTGTCCTTCAGTCACTTTTGCACCCAAAACCTGAATTGAGACTTATTTATTTACAGACTTTCACCAAAAATATTATCCCTCTAATTCTTTTGGAGTTGGAGTTATGGAGGGGTCATTTAACATAAGGCCATTTGCTGTCGGGACCTTGTAGGAATTAAACAGCGCCACTCAGTGACAGGTGAAGTCTCCTAAAAATACGATGAAAACCCAGACATTTGATCAATCTATGAAATCCTCCCAGATCCCCATGAAAGCTCATGAGAAGCAAACATTTCTCAGGAAGAGGTTTGGTCACCTGGCATAGCTGTCTGGTTTGTAACTGTTATTGCTGCTACCTAACTGTTAGCACCCGAGAAGAGAAAAAGTCATTGTCCTCTTTTATCTACTTCAGTTTCAAAACTGATAACACTGGATATCTTAATATCTTTTTAAAGGGCCGAAAAACCATCGGATATCGGCTGCGTTTTTTCTTGTCGACATGGTTGGACTCCAACTTCAGCTTAACTTTTTTTTAAAATCAATGAATCCGGTAGTTCACGGACAGCTTGGCTGTTGGAGTGCGGAGATGACCAGAGAGTGGAACCTGATATAAGCGTTAAGATGAATATATTTCTCTGAAAATCTGATCGCATATTTGACTATATCCGCCACAAATAATATAACAAGCATCTTTTGTGTTAGGTTTGTTATCATATGGTGGTTAACGATTCTTCCTAGCCTACAACCTAATGGTGGGTTTAAATGTTTGAAAAATCTGGCTTTCAGCTTTATCGAATAATCAAATTATTTTTAACAACTGTCACTACCCTATGGTGCATACTGTAGTGAAACGTCAAACTGAAGAATACTCAAATATGCATAGCACGTACTTCATTTAATGATTTGATTTTCTAAGGGACATGCAAACTGGGACTCGCCTCTCAACACCGGGCAAGCCCTTAGTCCGATTACTCCAAGTGGTGGCTGTCAGCTTACAGCTGGACCAGATCTCCTACTTCGGAAGAACAGATCATTATATTTGAGACATGTGTAGCCTCTGAGACACAGCTTTTGCTGCCATCAGCAAGGAAAAAGCAACAACCTCATACGCGACAGGATTTCCATGCATGATTACCCTCAAAATTAAATTATGTATTTCTTGGCAAATTCCTAACATTTCCTGAAAGTTTATTAGAAACCCTTCCATAACTTTTTGAGTTCTTTTGCCAACATGAGCTCCTTTGTGGAGGCGATAAACTGCTGAGAGAAATATTCTGTCAGAGTAAAACTGTTTTAGTGTTGATGTTCACCCCTTCTACCACTAGATGCTGTGCGTACGCATGATTAGAACTGGGATTAGACTTATGTTTAGGAACATTTCTACGCAAAAGTACAAATTAATAAATAACACAAAATGCGTAGAATTGTTCCTACGCACAAAAAATGCACAGATTGGTGTGTAAGTACGGTTGATAAATCAGGGCCCTGGTGTCACAGGTAGAGATCTTTTCCTGGACAGGTTGCCAGTCCATCATAATTGCACCTAAGGGAAATTTAGAAAGGCTAATTAACGTAGCAGTCATGTTTTTGGACTGTGTGAGGAAACCGGAAACCCATGCATGCATAGAGAGAACATGCTAACACCATGCAGAAAGAGCCCAGGCCAGGATTCTAAACTAAGCCTTCTTGCTGCAAGGCAGCAGTGCTACACCCTGTACCACTTGCAGCCCACCACATGTGCCACTTTTCAATAATTCAATTCAGTTAATTTCAGTTTATTTATTTAGCGCCAATTCACAACAGATGAAATCTCAAGGCACTTTGAAAGAAAAGTCATTTCAAAACAATTATACAAACATTCCAATCAGTTAAAAGTTTTATCATCTTTTAAATGATCTATTTTTAATAATAAAATTTAATCAGCTCCTCTCTGACAGGTTGGTGGGAATTTCTTAAAATGACAGAGTACTTACTAGTCCCATGCAGACGTACACCCATCTGGAACAACCTGGACATCTTAAAAAAAAATAAAATAATTTATGATCAATTTTCCAAACTGGAGTTGTAAAGGAATTGAATACCTGGAACACATATTTGACGGAACAGACTTTTTCCCATTCAATACACTGGTTACACAAGAAAAGGATTAACAATAATAAATTCTTAGAATATCAGTAAATTAAAACCATTATAAAAGATAAATTTAGGCTCAATACGGTTGAATTACAAATTCCAGGAAAAGTTTTAGACTTTCTTAATCTTAACTCCCCCAAACTGCTATCTGAAATATTAAAACATTTCAGATTTCTTTAAGAACCTTTAAATTTCTTAAAAATCCTAATCTACGATTAATACAATATAAAATCCTTCATAGAGTACATAATACAGGCCAACGGATGTTCAAGATGTGTTTTACGCCATCTAATACCTGTTTACAATGTACAAGCAATATACCAGACAATGATATTTATGCTCTTTGGTTCTTCCCACCTGTTAACAAATTTTGGCAACAGATTTGTGAAGACCTATCAAAGTGTCTGAAATGTAATATCACACCTTCTCCCCCAGTTTGCTTGCTGGGAAATTTAGATGAAGTTACCATAGATACAAAGTCGATATAATTAGTTCACATTGCCTTATGCATCGCTAAGAAAAATAGTCTCTTTAGCTGGAAAAATAAAAATGCTCTTAATATTAATCAGTATAAAGATTTCCTTCTGTTTTACCTTGGTCTAGAAACGGCTTCTGCCTCCATATCTGATTAATATTTCTGGTCTCCCTTAATCAGCTGCAACACCTAGTGGGGACGCGGTCCTCGATTTTGTTCTGTGGGACACCGTCGCTGATGTGGAGCTTTAGGGTCGGGGGAGTCTACGAGGGGTCCTTGGGGGTAGGTCCGCTTGTGGTTGGGGTGCCATGACCCTCACCTGGGGTGGGACTTTGGGGGCTTTAAGTGGTGACTCCTAGTAGCTGCATGCGGCGCCTTAAGATTGGTTTTCGCTTGCCGCGTCCGCGAGGTCTGCACGACTCCATGCGGCTCCACGCGGCCAAATTACGTCATTTCAGTAACCGCGCCTCTCCGCGCGGCGTCCTCCCGCCCCAAAATTTCCGCACCGCGCACCTACAAAAAGTTGTAACTACGCGGACGGTCCTGCGCGGAAAAACATGGCGGACTGGCAAGAGGTCACATTGCCGGAGGTTCGTAAATAGACATCTTCCGCCGGCCGTGGGGGTCTGCGGTCGGCTGGTGGTTGGAGGGTGCAGCTGCCTTTTCCATTGCCCTGGGCTGGTTCTTGTTGCTCGGTCCCCGATGGCTCCATGCCGTACCTACGCGTCAGGGTGTCTGCAGGTGGCCGCGGCGGGTAGGCAGTGTCTCTGGGCCCAGTCAGCCATATTGACACTGGACGTAGCTCCTAGGTCTTGGCCCAAGTACTCTGCGGGGTGCTTGGGTCGGGCCCATTGGCCGGTGTTGATCGGCCTCTACGGTGGGCTGGCCAGGTGGTGGGGTATGGGCTAGTGGGTGGGGGCGCTGGATTTGTTTGCTTACCGGCCATCAGACGGCAAAAGCAAGGTCAGTGGATTGTGTTGAATGGCGGTGCCTGTTTGAGCCAGCAGGGGAGCTGGTTCCCTGGGGATGGCATTGTGTCACCCCAGTTGTTTCCTCCCCATCCCCGGATGCCTCTGTCCACCTGCTCCTTCATTATACCATTCACATAGGGCCTTGGGGCGTGGGCACATCACGGGTGTGGGGAGGAGTTTCTGTCTGTTTCTGTTTGGATCTGCTCAGCTCTCAGCGAGGACGGTCGCTTTTTTCCCTCCGTCCTCCTCCTGTGTCTTATCCCACAGCTCTCTGTCTCCTGTGCCTCTATCTGGAGTATCTTTTGGCAATTTTCTCCAAAACCAAACTGAATAAGCGAAGATGGAAATGGTAAGATGGTCTCTGAATGCTATTGATAAAATCTACTCAACTCTACGAAGCACCGGTAAGGGTCAACCGGGGTGTCAATCATGGTGATCGGGTTTCTGCTGATTGGAATGGGCAGTTACTGGAACTACCGAAAAATGGCAACAAAGATCTGAAACACGGTCGAGATTGGTCACTGTTCTGGAAGCGATTGGACGGCTGAAGGAACAGCTGGATGCGTTGATTCGTAGTGATGGGACTCAGAACCAAATGCTGGGGGAGCTGGGACGCAGAACAGACGCTGTAAGAGGCGATCTGGCCGGCGCTCTGGGACTCATCTGCAATTTGTCATCGGACTTGGAGATACTGTCGGTACGGATTGGGGCAACTGGAAATTAATTGGATTTGGAACTATTAATCTGGGAATTAATTTGGATTTTGAACTTTAATTTGAACTACAATTTGGCTGAATTAGACTATAAAAGAAACCACTGACAGACTGAAGGGGCAGAAAGGAATATTTGATATCTCCCTGCAATCCAAACAATTTATATTTTGGCTCCCATGAAGACCTTCAACCTGGTCCTAATCAAATGTCCCTGTGAAGAATGTCAACAGAGTCTCCTCTCCCCCGTACACTTGCATCTACTGACGCACACACTGACATGGTTACACACACTCACATTCACACACACCGTCTTGCTGTATCCTTAATTCTCTCTCCTGCAACAGGAAGCTGGATAACAGCGCGCCTCGATGGCAGCGCGTTAACCTGTGGACTGGAGCTCATACCTGCCCATCCTTCCTGATGTGTCATTGTTAATGTCTGAATATGTGCTTAAATGTTTGTTGGTGTGGTTTTTTCTATTACCTGCGTTGTGAGTGCTGTACGGACCCACAACACAGGTGAGCGTTTTTTCCCCCTCACCGTGGAACCCTCCCCTCCCCAGATGTGTATTTCTCTATGTTTCATAAACGGGAGCGCCGCTCGGTGGCTGCATGCCCAACAGTGACCTGGATCTGTTTGTTGTTGTTGTTGTTTGTAATGATCTTGGACAGGTTGTACTGTATCTGTAAATTCCTTGTATGCATCATTCTTGTATGTGTCATACTTGGCCATTAAAGCTGATTCTGATTCTGATTCTGATTCTGTCTTCGCTGCCTGATGGCGGGCTTGGTCTAAATTTTTATTGTACAGCTTAGACACTTTCACTCTCAACATTTACATGAGACACACATGTAGGTACCTGGCGGTGAATACACCTCAGCGCTGGAGGCAGAGCCCTTTAAAGAGGCTCGCCTCTGGTGCCGGTGCCCACCGATTGACTGCATCTAGACATTGAGGCCCCAGGGTGGGAGATGGGGGTGCCTGGCAGCATTCTCATCTCCCACCCCTCTGTTTTAAGTGCACATTGGAAAAACATACAACAACACCACATTCGAGCAGGGGGAAAGGGGCTGGGGGTCTTCCCACGCCCCTATTAGTTTGACCATGAGGGGTTGGAGTGACAGACTATGGCCCTATTGGGGGCGTCTGCCCCTGGGCCTCGGAGTATAGTGTATGTATGGGGTGTATGAATGAGTGTACAGTGTCCTCTGTTTGGGTGTCCTGTGTTAGGGAGAATGTCTGTGCGTAAGAGGGAGGGTACGTATGATTGTCTCTGTATGTGTATGTCTACTTGTCAGGCTGGGTCTTTGACTGCCCTGGCGCATCTTAGGCCCCACATCGAGTGGGGACTTTTTTCCCTCCGTCACTCCCTGTCAGTGACGGATGCCCCTGGCGCTGGTCACTGGTGGCTCTCGATGTCTGGGGACCCAGATGCATCCCTGGCTCGGCCCTGGTACATACCTGGCTGGTCCTGGGTGGAACGGTGTGTTGGGCGGCTAGTGTTTCAGGCCGATGTCCTCCTTGGATTGACTGGCACCTCTTATGGGGGTTGGTAGCATTCGGTGGGTCGGCGGGGACTGCGTCTGGCACCCAGGCCTCCTGCCGGTTCTGTGGGCTCCGCTGCCTGGTCAGTTCATTTGGGGGGTTATAAAGCATTGGCTGGGTCCCTGGTCTCAGCGCTCTGCGTGGGGCAGGATCTGGACCCGGGGGCTGGTAGATCTGGGTGTCCAGGTGCTTGCTGGCCGCGGCCTGGAGAGGGCGTACAGCCGCTGCAGCTTTTGCTGTGGCTCCCTGGTGTGTGTGTGTGGGGGGGTGATTGGCCTGGGGTGGCGGTGACATCAGTCATCCTTCGGCTGGATGCTGGTCCTTCCTGCCTTGCGGCGGCAGCAGCCAAGGCTGCTGCCCCCAGCAGCCAAGGCTGCAGCTGCTACCCTTGACCCTTGTCGGCCAATCACTCCTCAAGGCCCTGCTGGGGGGTGGGGTGCCTCTGATCCCCGTGGCCCCCGGGTCCTGGGCCGGGCTTTCCCTGGCGTAGCGGGTTACCGCCGGAGACCGTGGGCTCGTCCCTGTAACCTCCCGGGCCCGAGTATTGCGGCTCCTGGGTGTTCCCCTGGTGCTCCCATCTGTACTTCTCTTGATGTGCGGTTGGCCCAGCGCTGGTCCGCCTGTGGCCCCTGCACTCTGGGGGGCTCTGGAGGTATACATCACCGACATCCTTCATGTCTGCCTCGATTCCCGTAGGACAGTTTGAGAGCTCCTTACACCAGCTATCAATCACTTGCATAGAGAAACCTTATTCACACCTGCATGGTCACACACACATAGGTGTGGGGACATTGGTGAGTACGGACATATTCTTGAGCTGAGGTTATTATCAACGGTTAGTTGTTACCAGGATCTTACCAGCAACATTAGTGTTGTGTTCATTAATCCCTTTTTGTGTGTACTAAATGTAGGGCTGGGCATTATAGAAAAAAAGCATATCGATAAAAAAATATTGTCATATTGATCGATATCGATAATTATCGATAAAAAACCCCACATAATATAAAAAATATATTTTAAGTGCCTCCCCAGTCATTTTGTTATTCTTCAATTAACTAATTTTAACTAAGAATTAAATTAATTACATTTTCAAACACTTCTTTTTATCATAAGTTCGTAAGACAAAGAAACAAACCAAGAAACCTTAGCAACATCAGTAAATACAAAGAAAAGTTATATTATTAACCATTACTATATATAATTAATCATGCTAGTAATTTAAATTGAAGGCTTATTTTTATGATTTTTAATCTTTTAAACATTTTATGAAACTTTATAATATTAATGGCTAAAACCCTTAGTTTAGTTTGTCAATAAAGCTTATTCAAATTCCCTTCAGCTCTTCATCTGTAGGCTAAAGCTAAAGCTAACTAGCTACTCACCAGTGTTGATGGGCTCCAACACTGCAGCTCAGTCACAGAGCTGAAGCCAGCAGGTCTATCCAACCCCTGTTGTGTTTTTTTAAGCGTTTTTTCGCTTCTGAGGACCGGGAGCAGAACCGAGGGGACATTTTAACAGCCACAGATGTTAGCAACGCGGCGCGACCTGGGTAAGTTTCCTGTGTCTCTCTGTGAGAGATTCGTAGCGAGCTGGGAGAGGGGAGTCCTGCTTAAAACAGCTGATTGTAGTTTTATATTTCGATCATTATTGCTACGTTTAGTGTTTTAGTGCGTGGAGGATAAGTTCAAAATGGGACACAACCTTTACCTGAGCCACTAACATTTATCGGGAACAACTTCTCCGCTGCTGCCTTGTTGTGACATCTGACCGCAGCGAAGTTACGGTGATGGTTCGCTTAGGGACTATTAAAAAATTCTGTTTCAGCTCAAATTATTTAATCCTTTTTGTGGTTTGAAAGGAGAGAGGGTGGCTGATAGAGCTGCATGGGTCATTTTTAATGATTTGTTAGGAATAAGTAATGATTGTTGTATTAAGCTGCCTGATGGGATATAATGAAAAAATGAAGGAAACTTTTTTTTCTATCAAACTTTTTTATCGACCCCTTTTTTTTCTATCGCACCACACGTCCATCGATCCATATATATTGCTATCGAACTATCGTCCAGCCCCTAAGTGAATTTGTAGTCCTTAGTTCATATTACAGATCTTTTTTCTTAATGTTGTACTGTTCAATTGGTAATTTTTGTTTGTTTTGTTTTCCCACTTTTCTGCCGTCGGAGGACTGGGATGTTTTCTTGTGTTCTTTGTTTACCTCCCTATCTTGTATTGTTAGTTCAGACTGCTACCGGTCCTGTTTCTCTTCTGCTTCTTCTTTCTTTCTTCCTTCTTATCTTAATTACATGTCCATAACTTCAAGAAATTAAACCCACAGTAAATAAAAAAATAACAATAATTTTTTTTTTAATTGTAATACCGGTGTATATATATATATATATATATATATATATAGGTTTATCTATCCACTTTAAATCTTTAAGAGGTGCGAACAGCAATGTAATAAAAAAAAATCTATTTTTGTCTTTGTTAAAGTAGATTACCTTATGTTATATTTCCTTATTAGATTCTTTATGAAAGATTTTTTTAAATGTTGCTGTATGTGCCTTTTTTTAACTTTGAGCACCTGCCACTCCAATGGTCTCTGCACCGCCCTGGACAAGTCCTGCCCTAAGTAGAGGAGTTTAAATATCTGGGGGTGTTGCTAACAAAAGAGGGAAGAATGGAGAGGGAGTGTAGGTGCCATAAAGGTTGCAATTGAGTTCTAAGATGGCGCCGCGGATGGACGCCTCGGTACTTCGCTCCCTAGTACTTGTTACAATTTTACTTTTTTGCGTATTTTTCTGCACTCCCTCTGCTATTAAAATGAGCAGAGAGGAAATCTTACAAATAGGGCAATCCAGTGCCGGACTTTTTTCACCGGTTTTTAATCAACCAGACTGCTTTATGGAGATTCTGACTGGAGGAGCAGCAGCGCTATGTGGATTTAGACGGAGACGCCGACGAGGGAAACGAGCTGGTGCTTTTGCTTCACTGAAACCTGGTCCAGTGAACACATCCCGGACAGCGCACTACAGCTGCCGCGCTTCCAGCTGTTCCGAGTGGACCGCTGCGGCGAACTGTCTGGGAAGTCAAAGGGAGGAGGAACGTGTTTCTACATTAACGAAGGTTGGTGTACAGATGTCACAGTGTTAAAGAAGACATGCAGCCCTCACCTAGAGTCTTTCTTCATAAACTGTAAACCATTTTATTCACCGCGGGAGTTCGCCTCATTTGTGCTGGTCGCTGTATACATTCCACCGCAGGCGTGTGTAACGTAGGCATTACATCATCTCGCCGACCAGATCACAGACGTGGAGAAAACTCACCCGGACTCTCTGCTAATCATTCTCTGGGATTTTAATAGAGCAAATCTCAAACTTGAACTGCCTAAATATAGACAACACGTGACGTGTCCCACCAGGGACATGAACACTTTAGACCACTGCTACACCACAATAAAGAATGCATATCGCTCTGTCCCCCGTGCTGCTTTGGGACTTTCTGACCACTGCCTGGTCCACCTCATCCCATCTTACAAGCAGAAGCTGAAATCTGCTAAGCCTGTAGTAAGAACTGTGAAGAGATGGACAGATGAGTCAAAGATGCAGTTACAGGCCTGCTTTGACTGCACTGATTGGAGCGTCTTTGAAGCAGCAGCCTCAGACCTGGACGAACTGACTGACACTGTGACATCTTACATCAGCTTTTGTGAGGACATGTGTGTGCAGACCAAAACCTTCTGCACGTTCAACAACAATAAACCATGGTTCACTGCAGAACTGAGACGGCTACGCCAGGACAAGGAGGAGGCCTACAGGAGTGGGGATCAGGACCTGTACAAGCAGGCCAGGAACAAGCTGACAAAGGAGATCAAGGCAGGAAAAAGAATCTACAGCCAAAAACTGAAGGAGCGTTTTTCTGCCAACGACTCTTCTGCAGTTTGGAAGGGCCTGCAGACCATTACCAACTACAGGAGACCATCCCCCCACCCTGTGGGGAGCCCCCGCCTGGCTGAGGACCTCAATGACTTTTTCTCCAGGTTTGAAACAACTTTCACACCTTCCACCTCCCCCACCATCTCCATCACAAAAGGCCTAGCATCACCCCAAACCATCCCCATACCTGACCCCCTGCCTGCGCTGACGATCTGTGAACAGGATGTGCGCCAACTATTTCAGAGACAGAGGATTAAGAAGGCATCAGGTCCTGATGGAGTGTCTCCGTCCTGTCTGAAAGTCTGTGCTGACCAGCTGGCTCCCATCTTCACTCAGATCTTCAATAACTCCCTGGAGCTGTGTGAGGTCCCCTCCTGCCGCAAACGCTCCACCATCATCCCGGTTCCAAAGAAGTCCCCTGTCACAGGATTAAATGACTACAGACCAGTCGCCCTGACATCTGTGGTCATGAAATCCTTTGAGCGACTGGTGCTGTCCCACCTGAAGGAAATCACGGATCCCCTGCTAGACCCCCTGCAGTTCGCCTATAGAGCAAACAGGTCAGTGGATGATGCAGTCAACATGGCTCTCCACTACATCCTGCAACACCTAGACTCTGCAGGTACCTACGCTCGGGTCCTGTTTGTGGACTTCAGCTCTGCATTCAACACCATCGTCCCAGAGCTCCTCCACCAAAAACTGTCCCAGCTCACCGTGCCTCCCTCCACCTGTCAGTGGATTACCAGTTTCCTGACTGACAGGAGGCAGCAGGTGAAACTGGGTAACTTCATATCCAGCACCCGGTCCCTCAGCATCGGCGCCCCCCAGGGATGTGTTCTCTCCCCACTGCTTTTCTCCCTTTACACCACTGATTCACGTCAAGAGACCCTTCTGTGAAACTCCTGAAGTTTGCAGATGACACCACCGTCATTGGACTCATCCGTGACGGCGACGAGTCTGCGTACAGAAGGGAAGTGGAACAGCTGGTCCTCTGGTGCAGTCAGAACCACCTGGAGCTAAACCCGCTCAAAACTGTGGAGATGACAGTGGACTTCAGGAAGAGACCCCCATCAACATCTCCTCTCATAATCCTCAACAGGTCAGTCCCCACAGTGGAGTCTTTCAGGTTCCTAGGATCCACCATCACACGGGACCTGAAGTGGACCTCCCACATTAATTGTATAAGAAAGAAGGCCCAGCAAAGGCTGTACTTTCTGCGTCAGCTCAGAAAGTTCAACCTGCCTCAGGAACTGCTGACCATATTCTACACAGCAATAGTCCAGTCTGTCCTGACCTCATCCATCTCTGTCTGGTTCTGATCCGCCACCAGGCAAGACAAGGACAGACTGCAGAGAACAGTCAGGTCCTCAGAGAGGATCATAGGTACTGATCTTCCCTCCATTGAGGACCTTTTCGGGCCAGGGTCAGGAAGCGGGCCAGAAAAATCACCACTGACCCCTCACACCCTGGCCACAACCTGTTTAGGCGCCTCCCGTCAGGTTGGCGTTACAGAGCGTTGTACGCCAAAACCACCCGACACAAGAACAGTTTCTTCCCCCAGGCTGTCGCTTTGATGAACTCTGAATAGTCACAGAGTGTGAGTCCATTCACATGAACAATAAACTATAACTCTGCACTGCTGTATATACTCACTGTACAATAACCCTGGTTTGGTGTATATATTATCCTTTATTATTTATTTGTATTTATTTTTATTTCCATTTTAATTTCACTTATTTTATTATTGTGAGTATCACGTTTTGTTTGGTTGTTATGATGACAGTAACAGGAGTTACGTGGGTGCCGGCGGTGACGATAGGAAGTGGGTTTCAGTCTGTCACTCACAGGGGTTTTTACAGCGAGAGAGGAGGGCTGGTAGCTGTAGTTTTTGGTGACCAATGCACAAAAGCATATTGGGCCTCATTTATCAAACTAGCATACGACCAAATCAAGGTGTAAATGTTGCGTACAAAAAGAAATTACACTTATCGGCATTTATCAATCTGGACGTGAGCGTACAATGCGAAAAAAAATATATACCAAGTCAGGAGGTGGTGTACATTTTACACCCATTTCAACCTTCATCGCAACACACAAAAAAGATGCATAAAATTCAAGATTTAGACAACATCAAATATTACCGTGCTGGAAAAATTATGCATACACCTCTCACATTACAAATATGCAATTTCATGACGTTATTTTGGGTTATGTCCTGATCGTCTTTCATATTAAATAAACAAGGGGCGCCTCACACACCATAGGTGTTCCAAATTGTAGTCGATTTAAAAAGTTAGTGCCTTATTGATGCAGTTAGTGTGCGAGTCGTCTTTTTTCTTCCTTTTAAAATTACCCATGTTTTCGGCTGCCCAACATTTTTGGAACAGATGTGTGTGCTGATCCCCTTTTTTATGATAGTCTGTCATTAAATAAGGTGCAAAATGTCAAACTCTTAAGTCTCACACAAATTGTCGATTTCTCAATAGCAGCAGCATAGAGAAAAATAGAAGGAAAAAAAAATATCTCTCCCGTTATGTGGCTTAGATAAAAATAAAAACCTAAAAAGACCTAAAGTGGTAGTGAAACAGTTACTATGTAAACATTCTGTAACAGATATGAATATAAATGAATAAAAATAACTAAAAATGTTCTATGTACAACAGGATGTGCAATGTATGGTTACAGCTTAGATGTTTTTATAAGATGTGGGCTGTGCTTAAAATGCACATCGTGTCATTCTGGTCCCACTGCAGTTGCCATCCATTATGGCTGTTCTGGCCACCAGCTGTGTAATATAACAATGAATAACTGCATGTCCTGCTTTTGGTGACAAACGTTGTTGGAGCATCTAATAACCCTCCGTTCCAAGCGCACAGAAGACGCACCATGGAGCTGGGTCTGCCTGTGACCTATTTCCTTTTAGTGAAGTTCATCTTTTTAACAATCTTGGTCGTCTGCCATTCAGCCATGTCGCAAAAACAAGTTGTGGAAGAGGCGGTTGGTGAATATTTATAGCCGTGACTTTCATAAATACGCGCGTTTCATCCGTGACATTTATCAACAAGCGCAGGTTTTTACGCTCAAATCTGGGCGGATCCGACACGTTCATAAATCCCACGTTGGATCTTGCGTATTTGGAATATACACCCAAAATATACACCGTTTTCTGCGCAAGTATGATAAATGAGGCCCCTTGAGTTTATTTTACCACATTGTATTCTACTATGATTAAAGAATCTGATACAATTCAGTCTTACTATGTAAACAAAGTAATTCAATAAACAAGAAATCCACCACCTTGCATTATTGCAAAAGTTGACAGCACATCATACAAATAGACATAATTCATCCACAGCCTTTACAGCGGCTGTGGCTGTTGCGATAGGGAGATCAATAGGCGGATTGGTGTGGCGTCTGCTGCGATGCGGCTGCTGTACCAGTCTGTTGTAGTGAAGACAAATTACCAGTCAGTCTACCTTCCTACCCTACAAGCTCTGTGTAGATCACGGATACAAGTGGCCCAAAGGACTTTCCTCTACAGGGTCTCTGGGCTCTTCCTTAGAGATAGGGGGAGAAGCTCAATCATCAGGTGGTGGCTTCAGGCATCAGGTCAGGATAGACGCCTCCTTGGTGAGTTGTACTGGGCATGTCCCACCAGGAGGAGAGCCAGGAGACGCTGGAGAGACTATGTCTCGCTGCTGGCCTGGGAACACCTAGGATTTCCTCCTGAGGAGCTGGACCAAGTGGCTGGGGAGAGGGACGTCTGGGTCTCTTTGCTTAAGCTGCTGCCCCCGTGACCAAACCCTGGTTAAGATGGATGGATGGATGGACTATCGACCTTTATATCCAGGTCTGATTGATCCTTGGGTATAATTTGTATGAACACCATGGAAATGTTCAGCAATCATGTTATGTAGACAGCAGGTTTTTTTTCAAAGAGATGCACTTCTTTTGAAAATGTGCATTTTAACCTCATAACGAAGAAAAAAAAAGATGTTCTGAAGATGGCGACTGAAGCAGATGAAAGAGTTTAATTTTGCCTCTACAGACAATTGTTAGCCATCACCATCATCAAATTAGCCAGTGAGAAAGAAACTATAAATCCACATCAATATAAAAAAGCCTGTTTGCAGTATGCAAATACTTCACAGGACAAAGACTTTAATTTTCCGAGCCACGTCCTACAGTCTGATGAAACTGGCTCTGCTGGACGTTTCTTCCTGTTAAAGGGGAGATTTTATTCTCCACTGTCACTACATGCTTGCTCAGTATGATGGATTACTGTGTTTGGATTCTTCATCAACGGGGCCCAACTGCCAGTGAACAGCTCGATGCAATCTGGTGGGATTGCGTTTATAGAAAACATTAAAACTGTTTGTATAAATGTATTTATGAACTGCTGCTATATAAAAAACTGAATTGAATTGAATCATTCAGGTCTAGCTAATAGAAAGAAATGATTAGATCCAACCTGAGCTTAAACATGAAGTTTGGCGTAAGCTTTTTAATGCCTGACAGGAACAACATCATTGCTTATGAAGTATATAAACATCTAGGCCTTGGTTTATCAAAAGATAAGTGCTTGGTAAAACATGCATAAAATTATTCAGCAGGTAATTTACTAAGCGCCGGAGGACTGTGCCGATTAAACACACAGCAAGATGCGTGCAGTCCCTTTTGCACGTTTGCCCTTAATGAATATTTAACATGGGTGTTTCTGTCAGAAGGCGTGAACATACATATAAGCAGGCGTTCCAGGTCCAGTGTAATGACACCATGTTTACTGCTTCTGAAAGGCATGTCATAGCTTTAGCCACAACAATTCAACATAAGTTTTCTACTGACAAATGAAAAATATAATTCACACACAACCTAACTGTCATCTAACAGTCTAACATCTAATAGTAATTAAAGCTCTAATGTCCATAAACCTGACAGTTATGCAGATTTTCTTTTCCTGCATAACTGACTACATGCTCAACCCGTCTGCCCCTCTTGTATCTGGAATACAGTACCTGCATGGAACAGAGAGCGACGCATGTTCACCCCATGCATGAAGTTTATTAATGTCTAACAAAAAAGAATATTCACACACATTCTACCCTAATAATAATTAACTCTCTAAAAGCTATAGAAATGACAGCTCTTTTGTTTTTTCCCAAAGACACATCCTCAATCCACTGCGCCTGTCCCTTCTCTCTCTTACTGTGGCACAGTGCATGGGGCAGAAAGAATGGCACACACAGCAGCAGATACAAATATAAATGCTGCTCTTTTCATCTGTTATGATTTGTGCAGATCAGCCATGCTCCTTGTGCAATTCTTTATGTGGGGCAAATCATTTTGCTGTCTTTATTGGGAACACTGATGAATCCGACCCTAGTTTGTGCTGTATGTCATGTTGTTTTTTGTGGTGTCAGGTGGAACCATATTGTGTCTTGTCAAATCTGCACGGAACACTTTGGGGAACAGCCATTTTATTAGTCAAATTTGAACCTTTGTGTTAGTTTCTCTTTATTCCAGTGCCACCATAGTGAACACCAATGTTAAAAATAAAACATATATTTTTTTAAAAATGTATAATCAGACTGAAGACAGTTAATCATAGAAACTAATCGTAAAAAGTGACAGTACGTCCTCACAGCATTTTGTATCAAACTCTGTCTCCTTTAGACTAACTCAAAGAAAAGAACAAAAATGGGCTATGGCGAACAGGAATTAAAAACAGCTTCTTACGTATATCCACATTATCAATACATTTTTTTTTCAGTATTTCCCATACACATTAGAAGTTTGGTTTGATGTGGGGATTCTGCTGGATTGTCTCACATGTCTTATCTTCCCTGTCGAGGAGCATCACTGCTAATGCAGCAAAAGTAAATCTACTGAGAGGAATGAGAGCCACAAGGACTCTACCTAGTGCACTGTAAGGAGGGGTGGGGGTCTATCTGGTCTATCACTTGAAGGTCAAACCCTCGGTTCTCTAAAGCCTCCCTGTTCTACCTAACATCATTTACCACCCAGGAAAACAAGCAGTGGCAAACTACACCTGAAGACATGAGCCAGAGAGCATCCAGCCCTGTATTTATACTCACAACATAGTTATTTCTCATCATTACAGTACAGTATAGATCAATAGGTTCCATATACTTGTCTTATCCTTTTATCATATTGCACCATCAAGAATGGGACAGAGAAAGATTAACAGAGACTCAATTTCCTAATTAAAACAAGATATGTGCAAACATGACTAAGGACTTTATTAACCAAATCAAATTCTCCCTGTAATATCCACAAATAGAAGGGATTTCTCTTTTTATATATATATTTATATTAATAAGAATAATAAATCTTCACATTGGATCATTTCATAGTGTGACAAAATGCCTGACTGGACAATCCAGCCACAGCTGCAATCATTGTCTTTTAGTTAGTCAGTCCCCATGCATCCATAGGAAATAGATTTTTTTATTTTCTCTTCATAAAAAGTAACAATTTAAGAGCAGCTGAAAAGTTTGGACTGGTGTCAGTTGCTTTCATTCCAAGGATCCCCCGAGGTTTTGTTCAGCATCTCGGGAAAAATGTTCCGTAGGAAAAAAATGACTCCAAATCGTCATCTTCCACAGCAGGAAACTAAAAAAAGGAATGAACAATGTCCTGGATCTTATAAAAACATAGAATAGTAATGCTGACAATAAATCATTTGGTATTCGGTAATTAATGATCATTAATGGCTGTTGATTAACAATTAATATTCACTGATTGTAATAAAGAATTACCAAGAATAAATGCTTCCTTGTTACTCAATTAGTTTGGCAAAGCTTGGCCCAGAGTCGTTTCAGATGAGTTTTTCCTCTCAAGTTGTAAAAACAAAACAAAAGAATACAAATAAGATGAAAAAGAAAACTCTAAAATAAATGAAATAGATTAGTAAAAGTGACCCCAGCCATGGAGGAAGGGCATATATATATACAGAACTGTGTGGTGAGAGTCAGTTTACTGCACTTGAGTGGTAAGTCCAGTGAGTTCTAGTCCCGCCCCAGATGCCCCTGCTGTTATACCAGCGTGTAGGACTTTGCGTAGGGGTTGCTGCTCTGTTTGAGATGTCCTCTGGAGTCCAGCAGGGACTCCTGGGAGGTGCTGAGCTTGGCAGCTTGGGCAAGCTCCGAGCCCTCCCTGTGAGGAAGCGTGGCTGCGGAGCCAGGCTGCCACTGGGCCACTGGGTCCCTGCTGGCCTGATTTACCTCTGTGGGCGTAGGGGGCGCCATGCGAGATGGCCTCTTTAATGAGCGACTTTTCTGGGGCTCGAGACAGGTCTGACCCATGGCAGCTCTTTCTCCACCAGCTGTCCCCCTGGAGGTGCTCGAGCAGGACATGCCTCGATTCAACAGGAAGTCCATGCGCAGGTACGGTGGAAGGTGAACCAGCTCGCCTCCTGCAGGACAGCACACACAAACCACAGGTAGTTTAGAATGAAAATACAACTGTTGTTACCAGCCTTGCTCTTGCTTGTAGCAGCTAAACTCATTTAAATTGACATTTTTCAGAATGTATATGATAAGCATTTGGCATTAAGCATGAGGTGTAAGTAAGCTGTAGTCTTCTCTACAGTATTCCCATCTTTTAAACTACAAACACAGTTCCCCAAATTTCCAGCAGATGTGATGCTGAAGACAGATTTTTGTAGATATCCGGTTTGTAGGAAGCTGTTTGGATCTTCCTATCAACAACTTGAGATTGCCATTAGTTGCTCATAGGGGTGCGATAAAGCCACCTTACAAGAACAATAGGTGTCTTTCCACTATCGAAACTTCAGGATAATTTCCTCTATTGGGGTAAATGTGTTTGCCTGCAACTGTTACTCATTACAAAATTGGCTCTTCAAGGAATTAATATAGATGTATGCATATTATGACCATCTCAGCAGTGAGCAGAGTCACTTAGCGCAAACAGGATCCCACAGCAGGAGAGAATAACAAGAGCTCAATATGTAAGAAGCCCGAACAGTTGCTGCATTTTTGTTTGCTTTTCTTATAAATTCTCCAGGAACTCTTTTTATTTTACAGAGCCGGTTGTTCTGCCACTTCTTCTCAACTCTGTGGGAATTTACAACCAAACGGCATGAGTTAACCATAGCACCCGCCCAGTGACACTATTGGGCAGTTACCAAGTACATACCCCATGACAAGGACTCTGCTGGTTCCTGAAAACGACCCGGCCTGATTAAATGGAGACACCAGCATGTTGGGAAGATCTGGTAAAATTACCCTAAAGTTTCAATAGTGGACACCCACTTAATTATCATGGGAAGCTCATCAGTATAGTGTACAAAGGTTTCAAGGCAGCCTTACAAAAAATACAAGAACTCTATAGCCAGCGAAGGCACAAAATCACATCATGTCTGAAGTTACTCTGGCAGATTGACCAGCAGCCATAGCAACTTCCAAAAAAGGCTGACGGAAATTAATTCCTTCCTTTTTTTGTTTTTGGTTGAATTTTCAAATTACTACATTGAGTTTTAACTCAACATTTGACTTTTGCGTATACATAGAGTTAATTAGTGTTGAATGGAGCTAAAGTTGTCTTTAGTTTTTTAATTAATAATTTAGAATTTGTAACTTGAAACTTGCGTTTTGTTACTTGTGCACATTTTAAAAATAAACGTGTTAAACTAAAGTTTCAAGTTACAAGTATCAAAACACAGACATTACAAAACATTTTAACCTATTGTGGAATCAATGAGAGGCGGATTTTGGTCAATCAATCTTGTTTCTCAAATTTCTTTTCAATTATGGCAAGAGGAGGGCAGGGGGGTGTGCACTGCTCTCTGTTGAACATGCTTACATTTGTACATTTTTACCAGTAGGTGGCAATAATGCACCTCACTAGTTGTCAATTTCCAGCGAGTGTCACTAAGAAGAAAATGGTAATGATGACTAATTGCACAGTTTAGTAGATGGAAAAAAAGATTTTGGATGCACGCTGCAGTTCAAAATGAAAGAACTGTTACTCATATGGTAATGTATCAGACCGCCCCGACTTCTAAAATGTAAAATAGTTTTATAAAGACTTAAAAGTTTCTTATAGACAATAAAAATCATGTCTCCAATATCAGTAATCATGCTGTTTTTAAACAAGTTGTAAATGCGCTGCATTCAGCTCGGCTATTAAGATGTTAGCTTCCTCTGCTTCTGTTACTAACGATGCGTTCACACCAAAAGCGTCAAGACGCGCTGCATGCCCCTAGTTGGACGCTTGAACATATGCACCGCAGCCTGTTTCCAAAACGAGTTGGATATTTGTGAAAATATGCCATTTTCATGCGCTTCAAGCTTGAAATACACAACCTGTGGGAGGACCCTGACAGGGACCGCTCAGCAGCAGTCGGCTTCAGTGTTATTTGTCATTAACGAAAACGAACAAAGTAATGAAACTAGAAGTAACTGTTAACTGAAAAAAAATAAAAGCAAGATTTTGAAACCAAACGAAAATGAACTGTAACTGTAATGAGTGCTCACAAAACCAACTAAAATGAACAAAATTTAATGAGAAAATGTGCTTAATTTTTGTTTCATAAAGTGCCTCATAAAATGTAGAGGAATTAATTTTATGTCAATCTCGCCAATCTCTCTCACCAGAAACAGATGCAATCATCTGTGCTGTGCCTTTTTAGTCGCACAAATTGCCTTGATAAAAACAAACAGAGGGAAAGTTGGATACAATCCCATCGACTCGCCTCCTCTCAAGGAAATAAATTACGTCTTTGGATTGCAAGCTATCAGAAGAAGCAATTGAAATGGTGATTTAACAGTCTGCAGCAAAAACGTCATAACAGGTGAGCTTCAGCGGCTAACAAATAATCTAACACTGCGAGTATAAACAATAGCAATGGGAACCGATGTTACACCGGAGTTGTGTAGCTGGTGTAGGTAGTGTGTGTATCCGCTGTGTTGGTGGACAAAAAATCTGTCTGTAGTTTCTGGTTATTGGTGTTTTTTACTGGCTGTACTGCATTATCCCAACATGACAAGTTGTCTGTGTTGCTGCAGTCCGCCTAGCGTCATGTCGGCGCATGTTGAGAGACAGCACAAATGTGCAAAATGTTCAAAAGCATCATAGTACATAAGATAGCTTGGCTTTAGTTTTGTTGTGTTTCCACTCAGTGTTTTCATAGAACTGTAGCACCTGCATTAATTGTTTGGCTTTTTAGTGCACAGGTGCTCTTATTGTGTTGACAGAACTCTGCCATATTTCTTTTATATTTGACTGATTTGTATGGTTGTTAATCTGGCCCATGTCAATACAGTTTTAAAAACACATCATTTTCTGAGATTTTGTTATACATTTTTTTTGTCTTGCCCCGGTGCACAACTTGTTTAACAAAAAGACTAGAACTAAAACTGAAACTATTATAAACTAAACTGAAAATAAACATAAAAAATAAATAAAACTAAACTAAACTACCTAACAAATGGTAAACACTAACTAAAACTTAATAGAATTAGAAATCTTAAGTCAAAACTAAATAAAACCTAAAACTAATGGACATTTTAAAGCTATTATAACTCTGGTCGGCTGGTCTCCTCCTCCTCCCTCCCTCCGTCTCTCTCCAGCCCTCCAGGAGCTGTCACGGCTGCCAGTGGACTCTGGTCTCCAAGCTGACTATGTTGCATGTTCGGCCCGGCCTCTGCAAAGCTGGGATCGCTCCTGCAGGGGATCAGGGAGCTAAAGACCCAGTCGTGCACTGGCAGATCAATCCATGGACAAAAACCCCTGGCCTGCCTCCACAGTCTGAGGAGCTGAACTGACGCCATGGTTCAGATTGTTCAACTTCCCTGGCAGACGCAAAAACATCATGCGTAAATGCACAAAATGCACTACATAAAATGATACGTATTTTCTGACGTGTGTCAAACGCCTCATTCATAATCTTGCACATGAATGAGGCAGAAAAGTGTTTTCGCAACGCAAATCTGCTTCTGACATTACGCAGGAAGCCCTGAAGCACATCAGTGCACTTCTGCATTGACTTTACATGTAAACCTGACGCCCGCATGCTTGAACTGTGTTTGGTGTGAACGAACCGTGAGTTGTTGAGGGCTACTTTTCTTCTGTTTATAGATGTTTCCTTGATCCAAGGACACCTGATTCAAAGTACTTATCTCTCCTGAACAGCTTGTATGAGCTTGTTAACTTCCAGGTGTGTTGGAACAGGGAAACATTTAAAACAGACCAATAACATCTCCGAGGGTTGAGATACTTCCTGTCTCGTGGGAACAACAGCTTTGTGGATTTAGCTCATAGGCTTGTAACAATAAATCTCTTTTCAACTCTGATTGTGTTAGGACTAATGTCATATACAGAAGTGTTAGTTAGGACTGGGCGATATGAGCTAAAATTAATATCATGGTATATTGAGCATTTCAACTCGGTAACGATAAGTGGACAATAACAATGACCACATCACCCCGTGTCCTTTTCTGTGGTCAATCTCCAGTTGCAATGTTCTTTAAAATGTGCAAAATGTGTAAAATATGATGACTTCTTGCTATTGAACGGCTTCAAACAGCCTTTTCATTCAGTGTTTGATTCCCACGCCTTTCTGTATTTCTTAGAGTCCAGTTTAAACTCAGAAGTGATCACATAGACCAGATGAGATGAAGAAGTTACAGGGGCTGAGTGAAATCTGTGATTTTAGTGTGCAGTCGTTCATTTTAGGCCGAAAATATTTTACATCTGAACACAGGTGGGAAGAGGCGGCGGCTTCAAGCAACAACTCAGCGGGGTTAATATCTGCTCCGCCTGAGGACCTGGGCGGGTGGAGCTGTCGGGCTACAGACGTTCTGCTGCTCCGTTGCTGCAGTAACAAACATACGGGCTCCACTTTAGTCTAAGGGGCTGATTTATCAAGATTCCTGATAATGACTGCAAAATTGCGTCCTTAATTTGCGGGCGATTTACTAAGATTGCGTGAGCAATTCTTAACAGGCGCAAGCAGCAGTATTCAAATGAGGAGTTTGTGGCCACTAATGCAACCTGCACCACGGCTAGAGAGAGGAGGAATAATATGCATGGAACCATAATGTGTCTTTGGCACAAAAATTATGCTAAAATGCTGTGAATTCTGTTGTTTCTTTTGTCAGTAATAAATGTAATTCATGTGGTGTACATGTGCTGCTATTGCAGGGTTAGACTTATTAAAACTGCTGCATGTCAAATTTTAATTTTTAAAATGTCATATATACTACCAATTATCATTGTGGTATTGTATATGATTACTACATTTAATTAATTGGACTCCAGGAAGGTTAACCACTACATGAGAAACTGAGGATCCACTAAGATCATGTGCGCTTAGTGCGTCTTCATCAGGTGGAGACATGATGAGAGCGCAGTGAGTTATGATGCGTCTTTGGGGGAAAAACTGGTAAATATTTAAATAACTATCAGGTTTATGGTCATTAGATTGTTAATTACTATTAGGTTATATTGTGTGTGAATGAGTCTATAGCGCAAAATTAAGATATGCTTTTCAGAAGTGCTAAAAATAGACGCTAAAATAGCCAGCGCAAAAATTTTTATGCTTAGTAAATAACACTGAGCTATGAACGCCTACTTCTTTGCCTATTCTCATCCCAATATTGTGTGCCTTCTTACAGAAACACCCAGATTGCAAATTCATCATGGGCAAAAGGTCTAAATGGATTGCGTGCATCTTGCGCTCTGCACCGTGTTGATAGATCCGCCTCAGTCTGCTTTCGTGACCCCGTGTGGTTTACACCGGTTTTAACAAGCACAAAGCGTTAAGAAATCAGGCTCTACGTATCCAATAACACCATAAAAATTCACTTTATTCGTAACTAGTTGCATTTTTCTGAAAAACAGTCGGTACATGAGTCTAAACCCTTCCTAAATATAGCTACACAGTAGCTAAGTTAGCAGCGCTTTCCCCTCAGTTCAATATTATTTCCTCTGTGTGTCACATGACTGCGTAGTCACAAGACTCAAAGCAACGCTCACTTCTTAAAGGGGCAGGAGCACCGCTAAACTAAAACACGTATTTTCATTTTTCTTTTTTACATACTGAATTTACCAACACAGGCAAAATGAAGTCGGCAACAGTCATACATTTCGGTATCAGTAAATTTTCGGTATACCACCCAGCCCTAGTGTTACTTTTTATCTGCCCTTTTTGAGCAACTGGTGTAACAGATATTGGTTTTTGGATGTCTTTTTATAGAAGTAAATCATATCAGATTTTTGTGGTTTAACCACTGTGTGTGTGTTCAACAGCTGTCTGACAATTACATTCAGATAGAGTGTAGTCCTATACACTTACCTACTGTTCTTAGTTAGTGGGGGCTACTACATAAAGAATAAAGTTGGGTCATCATTGAGGGGCACATTTGGCTTTATCCTGGTCGGTGTTGGCTATGCTGACTTTATCCAGAGTAGAAACTTTGGCTGCAGTAATTGCTCCAGAGAAAAGGCTTTATTTCTCCCACATATAATACAATTTGATATAAGTGCAATTATTTGTTTATACTAACAGTGTACCTATTACATTTTTAATTACTCACATCTTTCCTTTTGTAAATGAAAAGTGTTATATGCATGTATTTCAACTGAGCTATAAAGTGAAATCAGAGACATTGACATCCTCTTGGTGAGAAAGATAAAGCAGTTTTATTCATTTCTTTTCTAATTACTTCAGCTTGTCATTCTCAGCCCCTCTGAAGCTCAACGACCTGGTCCAGCTTTATGATCCACCGGTTCCTTTTGTGGCTAACAGGTGTGTGGTAGAAGAGGACGGTGAAGAGGACTCCAGCAGGCCTGTTATACGGTAGTAGATGGTGCCATTGTTTTCCAATGTGATGTTTTTGAGTGTCAGAAGCTTTATTCAGCACAGTCCAAGGAGATACGCATCATCCTTCTCCAGCTGTACCTCCACCATGGCAACCTGGGAGAGAACAGCAGGAGAACCTTATGTTTTTTATCAACGACAATATTTTTCTGTTAAAATTACAAGTTTTAGTCTCTTGGAAAAATATTGAATGCCATTCTTACTGAATCACTCATCTAAAACAAATCTTTCATCTTTTATTCGTTGTATATAATTATGTAGCTGAGTGAACATGTAGCACCTACCTGATTCAGTTAAATTCAAATTCAAAAATACTTTATTGATCCCAGAGGGAAATTAAATGTTGTGTAGCTCATTACTAATTCATGTATCAAATAGTTGTTGTAGACTATGATGGCCGTGGGGAGAAAGGATTTCCTGTAGTGATAAAGTCTGACTTTAGATTTAAAAGGATTAACTTGGAAATCCATATCCCCGCTGCATTGATTATGCCAGTGTTGTGGTTGTGATGGTTCTTCTCAGCATCAGATATGCCTAACATTCAAAAACATGTAACATAGTAGGCTGGGTGATTTGGCTTCAAATCAATTAGACACAAATATCCAATTTTGCACATTCCCTTACTTTAGGTGAAATAGCTCACTATAATGCATTCATTCTGACTATTTAAAGCAACAGAAACTGACAAATAAAAATGCTATTCTTAAAAGTACTCACCTGTTTATATTTGCCCATCTTGGTCTGAGAAGTGGCCTGGGAAAACTGCAGCAGGACCCAGTTGTGAACGTAAGCAAGTTCGGCTATAATCAGAGTACCGACCCCTACCCTCCTTTCGCCATGATTGGATAGAAATAGGGGAAACATGACTGGTTCGCTAAAATAAGCCTCTCATAGTAATGATGTTAGGCGTTTGTGTTTTTGTTATTTCTTTTTTATATAGTTTACCTTATCATTTTAGTTTATTTCTTTGTGTTCATGATTTGTGGTATGTGGTTTACGGTACTGTTTCCTTATTTCGTCACTTTTTATTATTAGTTCTATTTAACTTTATTTCCCTTATTAGAAGATTTTCATATCTATTTCTCTTTCTAGTATTATTTCCTTTAGTTCTGTTTTCTGCTCTATTTTCTCTGGTACTATTTATAGCTTAAGTTCCTTCATTCTTATTCTTAATAGTTTTATATTTAGTTACCTTAAAGTTAGCCTTTTTTCCCAGTAAGCGTAGGTTTCTGTCTACTCTCTCCTTCTGTTTATTAATTTCCTGTTTTCTCGCTGCCCTACTGTTCCGTGGCCCAGGTGCTAATTGTCTCCACCTGTTCTCTCCCTCTCACCTGCATCTGTTTATCACTAATTGGTTCTCAGGCTTTTAGCGTCACTTCTTATTTCCTCCTCAGGTTATTTAATGGTTGAATATGGAACATTTTCATAAAAAGCTACATTTAAAAATAATAATACATCCACAGGGGCATTTGAGTGGTGCAAAATATAAGTACAACATTTCCTTAAAAAATTATATTTGAATAAAAATATAATAAAATGTACATTTAAAATTTGGCACGACAATGACATTATGTTTCCATCTACCAGCGAGTTGCGGCCTCAGGTTGCAGGTTGACAGATATGGTCTCTATGATCCAACTAAATGGTCTGCTCAGCTGGGCTGGTACTGGGAAGAACGGTGGAGTCAGCAAGTCCAGCAGCAGCTTCAGAGCCGCAGAGATATTGTTATCCGTCTCAGGAGAGGAGTGACCGCAGAAGAACAGAAACTAAAGTAGTTTTAGGTGAAGCCTACACTAGATGGACCCACAGAAAACATTTCTACTCCATCAAACCAACACGCACAAACAGCGACTTTCCTTCTGGATCGGTAAGCTAACTCACTTGCAAACTTTGCTAATGTTAGCTGTTAGTTAAACTCCTCTGAAATGTGTTCTCCACTGGACGCAGTTCAGGTTGGTCGCTGGGTTTGTCAGCAGGGAACCTGGCAACCCAACAGCTGGAATGATGGTTTTATTGTTGTAACTACAACCTAGATACACTATATGTTGCTATCATGCTATTGTTCCAGGCTCTCTTAGTTCTTTGCTAGTTCACACTCAATAATGCCTGATCTCCGGTCCCTGTATTTTATTTATTTATTAAAGGATTTTTGGGCTAGGTTGGCCTTTATTGACGGGAGATAGAGTATGAAGGGGGAGAGGACATGTGGCAGTGGTTGCCTGGGATGGGACTTGAATCAGGGACAGCCACGTTGAGGACTGAGGCCTCTGCACATGAGGCGCCCGCTCTAACCACTACACCACGCGACGCCCCGCCAGTCCCTGTCTTTTTGATGCCCACAATTACCTTCTGTATGTCTTGTCGTAGTCTGTTTCATTAAAACATGCACTTACATATTTTGCGTCCTCCATATAACGAAACACAACACCCATTGGTTCCTCCAGGCAAACCAAATATGATAAAAAATGTTTTGAAATTTGAAAATGTTGTTTGAAACTCATTTTTTGAATGTGCACAACTTCAAGATGCAGGGTACAAGTAAAAAAACCTGTTAAATGTTACAAACCTTAAAATAGAAGTTACAAAACTAAAGTCCACATTTTAGCTCCATACCTTTAAGTCTAAAAAGAAAGAACCTATTTGATGGCATTGAAGTAGGCTACAGACATGAACTCCTAATGTGAAGAAATCCAAGAACAGAGGATAAACAAACTTTCTGACATCTAAAAGTCTAAAAAGTGTTACGAATACAATTTGAAGGCGTTCAGACTTAAGAGAACAACAGTGAGAACCATTACCCCAAAATGGAGAAGGTATGGAACAGCAGATGAAGCCTAGTTTATGCTTCTCTGACCGCAAATTTGACGTATTGACAGTTATGTTTTTCCTTTATGGTTCTGTTTCTTTTCCTCTCCACTATTGTTTTTTCACAGTTGCTCGACCAAGACAGCAGGGGGTGTTAACTTTCCTTGCCGTCTCTGCCCATTATCACAGTGTTGTTTCAGTTTTTTCTTCAGCCTGTGAACGCATTTCTTCTTCAAGCAGCAATGGATGACAGAAAGTAAGTTCTGATTAAGCTGTAAAGCTTTTTGCTAGAAGTGCAGCTCATAGAATACTCTAAAATCACAGCAGCCTGTTTTGTTGTTCTCTAAACCTCGTGTTAAAAATCACCAAAAGAACAGATCAGATAAATTATCCTTACGATATAAAGCATAAAGATGCCAAACGCTGCATTAACTACTGATTACAGCGACTATAGAGCCCCGTTCTGGTGAAGCGATCTCTGGCTGTTGCTGAACTGTCCAATCAGATGCATACGCCCTACATAGACGGCTATGTAGGAAATAGGGCTCTACTCCATGCGTCCTTGTGTATGTGACGGAGAGAACATCATATTGACAGTCAAATACAGTCAGTGGTGGTAGTTTGATGGCTTGGGAGAGCTTTACTGTTTCATGACCTGTAAACATGCAATAACATATAGAACATTACATTCTTCTCTCTAGTAGAAAATACTGAAGTAGAATGTCAGCCAGCAGTTTGCAACATTAAAGTCCAGCATTTTTGTAGCAGCTCTTTGATAAAAACATAAAAGAAAGTCCTGCATTGAATGCTTAAAAACAAACAATACATTTAGCATTTGGAGTGGTCTGTTCAAAGTCTATGACTAAGATCGACTGAAATAGTGTGGTCTAACCTTAAAAAGCATTTTCTCCTTATAACTAATGCAAAGTAGAGATGGACCAAAATTTTTCCTCAGTACCCACCTCAGCCATCACCAAGGGTGGAACAAGGAGTTATTGTGTTTGGTGGGGAAACTACTTTTTCTTGTTTTCTAGTTTTTTTTTTTTCTAAATTAACTTACTATGCAAAAATGTCATTTTAAATTTGTTTAGGTCATGTCTGTCTGATATTAAAAATGTGTTGCTTTTGGTTCTTGTCCTCTCTCCTGCTCACCAACAGTAACTTGTCTATGCATAAACTACTCAGCAAGATTAGATTGAGTGATAAAAACTTACTTGATAACAAAACACAACAATAACCAAGTGCATTCTGTGATATACTAGAGAAGGCTTGCGGTGGAACTTTAATTTTTAAAAAGATAGATCTTTGTATCATTCCGATGGATAAAGAATGCAGTTAGTGTTAGTGGAACATGTCAGTATTTGAGGTTAAGAACAGATAAGAAATCATAGCTGTAAGAAAAGCCTTTCAGACAGACAGACAGATCTATACTTAGTGGACCATCTGGCCTCACCCGGTCTGTGGGCCTTGGGTACGGCCATGTTCATGACCCGGCTGACGTCCTGAGGTTTGGGTGGTGAAGCAGTGAAACGGCAGATGCCTGATTCGGACGGCGTGCTGGATGTCAGGCTGTCAGTGTAATCATTGGTGCCAGCCGTCATCTGCTCCGAGGAAGTGTCAGAGATGAAGCACTCAGTGATGGTGAATTTGGCATGGCGCAGCTGCTCCTCCATCTTAGCATGCTCATAGGCCCGGGCAAGCTCCTCGTAGGTGGAGGAGGCACTTTCTGTAGACACCATGCTGCTCCGTGCTCGGTCTGGACATGATGTGGAGTTAGTGGAAGAATTAGTGTTGAGGGTTAGTGTTGGAACAAGAAGTCTAAAACTTAGCTAAAGATGGGTCAGCTGACACAGATTTGTTGTTAGAAACTGTTTTAGCAGCTAGTTGATAGTTACCTGTGTCCTGAGATGGGCTGACGCTGTAGCTGTCACTCTCTTTGTCAACAGAACCTGCAACCCTCGGTGTGGGCAGCCTCCAGTCAGTGCTGAGTGTGTGGGAGGAGACAGGAGGGTGCGGCCGGTTCAGAGTCCACTGGCTGGCGTAGCGGTTGCGAGCAACTGGGCCAGCTTTGGCTGTTCGGCGTGCAGTGGGGTCTATAAATAAGGAAGACATTCTCATTATATACACAGTCAGGGTTAGAATATTAAGTGGGATGTGATAATAATAATAATATTATTATTGCTGTCATTTCAACTGTAAATGTTTTCTCAGCTGTGATGGGATGGAGGCATAGACTGGGATGAAGCTCCTAGTGTTTTTCCTCTATGTCCTGTTGTCAACTTTTTACTTTCTTTAATATAGAAAGTACTCTTATATCAGTTCTTTTCTCCTCTCTGTGTCTTTTCTCTGTCTTCTCAGACCCCCAGATGGTCGTGGCAGATTACCGCTTGTACTGAGCCAGGTTCTGGTTCTGGTTCTGCTGGAGGTTTCTTCCTGTTAAAGGGGAGTTTTTCCTTCCCAATATTGCTACATACTTGCACAGTATGAGGGATTGCTGAGGAATTGCTGTAAAATCAGCCCAGGTGACTGTCACTACATGTTGGTCCAGGAGTGGAAGCTTTCCTTAGACGTGACCCAATCTTTTGATTAGCAAACATAAAAGAAGCACAAGAGTTTTCTTTTTTTCTCCAAACATTTTTAAGAATTCTGCAAGGTTTTGCTGTTACTCCTATGAAATTCTTCATTAAACTCTTTCTAATATGACTGGACCCACAAACTAAGGAAATACATTAGTTCTGAGCAATGGAGGAAAAGATTACAGATTGAGACTAGGACTAGGACTAGGACACAAATACTGGAAAAATGTAAAGAACCCAGATTAAAAAGAAAAAAAACAGGACAAGAAGAAGGAAATAATAAACAGCACACTGAGCCTTAGTGTTGCCATAAGCCTAAAAACCTAGTAAATATTAGACAACAGAATATGAATTTAAAAGAACAAAGAGGAAAAGTTACAGCCAAAAACAATAAAACCTGCCCAATTTAAGTGAAATGACGTTTTTAAAAAAAAGATTCCGTACTGGACTTACTGGTTCCTGGTCTGGCATCTGATACATCTACCAGGGGACCAGTGGCTTGGGAGAGGGACTGGTAGTGGACAGTGTGGGTGACTGTGGACGACTTTTGTTTCTGCGTCTCCCCAAAGTCGTTATCTGTCAACAACACAGTGGATCTGTCGTCTATGGGACGGCAGCAAACACAAGGTCAGGCTCAGAAAACCAATAGTCCTGTGTACAGTCACTGTTAAGAAGCAGGTAGACGCTCACCAACAGTTTCCATGGTGTCCCTCTCTTCAATGAGAAGCTGAGCCCTGGGGATGTCTATATGCATACGTAGCGTTTGCTGCTGTTTGTTAATTGGCTCTGCCGGACGTGTGTTTTTACTGAGGAGCACAAAAAAAGAGAAAAATCCCAAAATAGTTGACACCACATATTAACACCCCCCCAAAAACAAAAACAGAACACTCACATCCATTTTTCCCTCATTGTCAGACATTAAATCAGAGCAAGCCTGACCTGTTTTATGTTAGTTCAAATTAGCAAAAGCATTTCTATTTGCTAAATGCCGGAATGATGCACATTTTTGGTTACTAAACAAAAGCATCAGATGTGACAAGATGACTAAAGCTGATAAGAGAGCACTAATATCAGTTGAGAAAAATCTGTGAGACACGGTAAGAAGAAATGGTTGTCTTCTGTACAGTGTAGAGAAACATCCGGTTTAGCTGTATGATGATGCAAATCTACACTTACCTCATGAGCATCTCAGCTAAACTTTTTGCATCTGAAAAACAAGCAAAATTGTATTTTATATGTTAATAAGTGCTAACACCAAAATGTTAATGTTATGTGCTCAATTATAGCAAATGAGTATTGAGAAACTTGAGCTCAATTTTATGTCACCTCTCAACCTCTTGAGCCTCTGCTCCCTCCTCCTCCTTCTAAGCACTAGCAGCCCAATGAAGATTACCACAATCCCCACCAACACGCTGGAGATGGTCACCATCATCTTCAAACCTTCGCCTCCCCCAGAGGTGTCCTCACTCACATTGGGTGCTTTCACCAAAGGAGCGATAGTACCTGTGGACAGGTCATAGTACGGTGTTAAGCACAAAAAGGATGCCGGATTTAGTTTCAGAAACTTGTTTTTCTAAACACTGGAAACGACGTACTGCCATCATAGCTGAGTGTTGCAAACTTTACTCTCTTCTCAGCGTAGCCGGCACTGTTAGACACTTTCATCTGCAACTCATACCAGGTGGCCTCCTGCAGGTCATAGAGAATGTAACTCTTTGTAAGGGACGTGCGCTGTGCTGTGGTCCAAGTGGGAAAGTCGACGGCCCGGTATTCCAGTGTGAAGGAGGTGATTGGACACCCGCCATTATTCCAGCCATTCAGGTTGAGCTTGACCCTGGTGGCGTTGATGCTGGTGAAAAGCTCCTGTTCTTTAGAGTATTGAGGTTCTGTTTTAAAAACAATAAAAAAATTCTGGTTGTTAAGAGTTCAAAAATCAGAAGTTCAATCAGTAACATATAATGACTAATGGTGCATTCACACCGCACAGTTGGTCTGCGTAAGGCAACGCATTCAACGGATGAAGTTTGATGTATGTACTTTTTGGCTTCCATAGCCTGCTTCTGAGGAAAAAACAACGCGTGGGCGGGGGTTCCTCTGTTGCCGTACATTCTGAAATATGGTGGATCGCAACTAGAGAGTGGCTTGGCTTTATTGGCTAGATAAAGCTAGACAATGTCAACATCGGGTGCATCAGCGCTCATCCTTCAGATGCGTTCTGAGTTTTTTACCATTTGCTCCAGGAGCTGCTTATGGATGAGGTTCGCTTTCAGTGCTACTTCCGTCTGTCCCGCGCCTAATTTTACGACCTCCTGGGCCGCATCGGAGCTTAAATCTCCAACCAGGACACCAACTACAGGTTCTCTGTTCCTCTTTAGGAGCACCTGTCCATCTGACTTTGGTAAGTGTTATTTCGGATTTTTTAAATCTGCTTTTGTTGAAAATGTTTTCACTGGACCCGCGCTTCATTCAAGATACGTGTGTAGTGACATAACTACAGTGAGACGCTCTGATTGGTTGCTGCACTGCGTTTACTGAGTTGGGTCCATCAAAAGTTTAGCTAGCTGAAATTCTGCGTTGCTTGAGTTGCTGTTTTGCCATATGAAATGCAAATGAAGTTGACGGAGCCAACATACACAACCCACCGCAGAAACTTTGACGGACCTCTGACGTACTCTACCATAGACTTTACATGTAATCTTGCCGAAACTGACCCTGACGCATGGGGTTGGGGTGAATACAGCATAAGGGTGCATTCACACCAACCCTGTTTAGTCTGCTTGAAACGCACTCTAGTTCATTTGCCTGGAAAGTCCGGTTCGTTTGGGCAGGTGTGAACGGGCAATCGAACTCTGATTCGGACCAAACAAATGAACTCTAGACCACCTTAGGCTGCATTCACACCGGATATTCCGGTAGACTCGGTTCGATTGGGGACTAAAATTGCAGCATTGTTGCTGTTAGCTGTTAGCTGCTGCAGTTCACATTCACACTGACTTTTTATTATCAGAAAGTCCAGAGCTTTGAGCAACATTTTCACGTCTCCACCTGTGGTAGTGCTGTTGTAGAGCTGTGCTTCCTCATGCCACGGGGGGAACTTCCTGCACCGTGAAATATCAACAAATATGGAGGAATGGCAGATTGTACCGCTTTTACGATTGATCTGTTGTGTTTGGTAAATGTACCAGATATATACCACAGCAGTAACTCGGGATGAACATAGAATGAGGAAGAGGACTATGGAGAATGTTGTTTTTTATAAAAGACGGCTCCATGTGAGGCAGTGTGCAATAAGAAGGACGACCTGGACACAACTTCCAGCACATATGTTCTCCTTATACAGACACTGAGCAACGTATGTACAAGATCCAGCATCTGTCTCTCCAGCATTAGTTGTTAGATTGTATTTACCCAGGTGCTTTTGCAGTGGCCCTGGTTCGTTTACCATTCACACATGCAATCGAACCGAAGCAGCGTTCGTTTCAATTGAACCGAGTCCACAGTCTTTAGGGTGCATTCACACCTACGCTGTTTGTCCACTTGAAACGAACTCGTAGTTTGTTTGCCCGGAAAGTCCAGTTCGTTTGGGGAGATGTGAGTGGGCAACCAAACTCTGATTCGGACCAAACAAATTAACTCTAGTCCGCCTAATAACGGCAGTGTTGGTTTGGTTGAAACAAACTCTGCTTCAGTTCGATTGCATGTCTGAATGGTCAACGGAGCGGGGCCGCACCAAAAGCAGGAAGCGGACTATTGTACAGGACATCCTGGGTAAATACAATCTAAACAACCACTAATGCTGGAGAGATAAATGCTGGATCTTGTACATACCTTGCTCAACGTCTGTACAAGGCCGGGGGTACACTGTGCGATTTTGGACCGTTTTTGAGCCGATTTGTCACTCGTGCGACTTTTGTCTGGATCGTGCGGACTTTTGGCTTAATTGTCCGTGTTGCATCGCGTACTGTACATTGGGTAACGACAGGCAATTTACACCTCACGACCAGCTCCCGATCGGTCGCAAGAAAATCAAACCTGTTTGAAATCTTAGTCGCGCCTCGTGAATGACTTGCACTGTGGAAGCAGTGTTACGAGCTATTTCTCATTCTGCGCATTCGTGTCACCATCGTTACCACGGAAGTACTTCTGGTCTTTGACATAAACAAACGGTGTTTCCACACAAAAAACGGCATAGATTGCCACGGTAGCGCGTTTGTCTTTTGAGCGCATAATCGCAATTCTAAGGCGCGCATCTTCACTCCAGTGTTATTCTTCTGCTTCTTCAGTTCCGGGTAAGGCGCGCATTTACTCCCGTGTTTTTATTCTGCTTCCGGGTCTGTCGTGTCGTGCAGTGAGAGCAGTCAGGTCGCATCTGAACAGCGGTTTGTACAGTGTGAGCACATGAGTCGTGAGCTGTGATCTTTTAACCCCTGCAATTCACTCGTACAGTGTGAGCCGGAGCTATCAGGCTCCCCTCCTATGGAACCGGCTCCCAGGGTTGGTTCGTGAAGCAGACAATTTGTCTATCTTTAAAACTAGGCTAAAAACTTTCCTCTTTGACAAAGCTTACAGTTAGAGATATGTTTATAGGTAGTTAGAGTCAGGTCAGACAGGTAGATAGGAAGAGACAGGTTAATGTTAGTAGTCAGGCAGAGTGTCAAAAGTTAGGAAGAGATAGGAAGAGGTAGAGTAGCTAGGTAGAGATAGATTAATGTAAGCCAGGTAAAGATCCGGAGCCGGTCGCGGCTTACCGCCGCGGAAGAAATGTGCCCCACAGGGGCCAGCCAGCGCCGGAGAGAGGTCCCTCAAGGGGATCCTCCCGCACAGTGCGGCCGCCCATTACCTGCCGGGTTGAATCCCCCGGGCAGACTGTGCGGACCCCACCCGTTTATCTCTTAAACGTTTCTCGCCCTCTTCAACTCTGTCCTCTCAGTTCTGTCTATTTTTCCTTAAGATAGTTGTCGACTATCGGTCTCGTGCCGGTATTTAGCCTTAGATGGAGTTTACCACCCACTTTGGGCTGCATTCTCAAACAACCCGACTCCGAGAAGACCCCGGCATGACGGGGGCCGTTACCGGCCCTACACCGTCCACGGGTCAGGAGGACTCAGACAGAGTGTTGGTAGCCAGGTCTCCTAGTAGCTAGGAGACAGGTTAATGTTAGTAGCTATGCTGCTTTAGGCTAGGCTGTTGGAGGACATTATTAGGGTCTGTGACTACTTTCTCTCCTACTTCTCCCCAACTGCATGATGTGCTGTCAATTCAAGCACTAACCTGTTTTCTATTATAGTAGGTGCTCCGGATTAGCCCTGCTTGACGACCCTGACTAAGATGGCATTGCAGTGACGGAAAATTCTCCACGTCCTGCAACAAACTTGTGCATCGGTTCTGTTGCTCTTTCTGTGTCTCTGTTGTGTATTCTCCAAGCCACAGACGGTCGCGGCAGATAACCGCTTGTGCTGAGCCTGGTTCTGCCGGAGGTTTCTTCCTGTTAAAAGGGAGTTTTTCCTTCCCACTGTCGCTGCATGCTTGCTCAGTATGAGGGATTGCTGAGAATTCCACGACGCAATCTTCTGTGGTTCTGTAATTTCTACACTAAACATTGTATTGTAATAACTCTTTTTGTAAAGTGCCTTGAGATGACATCTGTTGTGAAATGGCGCTATATAAATAAACTGAATTGAAGACCCGTGACTGAAAAATCGCACAGTGTACGCTAAGCTTAAGCAGGCCATCTGCACTGGAATTTGTTTTCAGTTGTATTCTCATAGCAAAGTGCCTCATGTGGAGCTCCATAGTTGTTGATATTTCACTGTGCTGGACGTTCCCCCCGCGGCATGAGGAAGCACAGCTCTATAATAGTGCTAGCACAGGCAGACAGGTGAAATTGTTACTCAAGGCTAGACTTTTTGACAGTGAAAATCCAGTGTTAATAGCAACCGCACCAGCTAAAAACAGCAACAATGTTGCAGTTTTGGTCCCCAACTGAACCAAGTCTAATCTACTATCAGGTGTGAAAGCAACCTAAAGCTATAGATACACTCAGGATTTAAAAAATAATACATTTTTTCGAATGTTTTTGAAAAATTGCTTTAAACTGAATCCCGTTCAAATTATCTTTATTTCCTACGGTGCCGAAGCAGCAGGTGGAAACAACAACTTCTTGTACATTGTAAAAAGATTGTGACCCAATCCAACTTCTACATTAGTAGAAATCCCACATAAATTCACTTAAAATAGTTGAAAGCCATGAAGATTTCCAATTGATCAACTTTTAAACAGTTGAGGCTATTAATTGAATGCAGTCGATATCCATCCAGTTGTAGACGGTTAGTTGAAGGTTTTCTTGGATGTCAATAGTCTAATCAAATCCAAACTTAAGCTAAGTGCTCTGCCATTATATTACAGTGGTCACAGACGAAAGGAACCTAACTGAATCAGATTTGAGGAAGGGGGTTGTTACCTCGTTGGTGGATAATTGGTCCCAAACAAGAAGCGGTAAAGCAGATACCCATTCCCAAATACAGATATAAAATCTGTGCTTGTACCTTTGCCATGGGTCTTTGCCTCTATGATCTCACTTATGCGACCAGGACCAACTGCATTCTGGGCTGTGAGGGTGAACTTGTACCAGGTACCGCACTTGAGGTTTTCCAGCCGATAGGAGCGTTCACTGGGACTGATGGCGAAGTTACCCCACTGTTCGCTGTTATCCTCAGAGTACTGCAGAATGTATCCTGAAAACAGCAGCATAGAAACATGTTGGCCACCTAGCTGAGTTCTACAAAATAGAAATGCTGTACTGCGTCTGACCTCGTATGGAGCTGCCTCCGTTGTCTCCTGGGATCCAGGAGAGGGTGATTGAGGTTGTAGTTGTCTTTGTGACGGTAAGGCGAGGCTGGTCAGGTGGAACTAGAGGAACCACAAGCATTTATTCGAGAAATATAATCAGATGTCACATACCCAGTTTGATTTATAATAGATTGTTGGTTGTTTTAGATAAGTGACCTCAACTTTTTGGCTCCCTGCTCACCTTGAACCTGCAAATTAAGGACGGTCTTGTCTGAACCAAAGCTGTTAGTGGCCACACAAGTGTAATTCCCAGAATCCTCTGCTTTCACTGTCCGTATAACAAGGCTGCCATTTCCATGGACACTGCGCCGGTTGTCTGTTGCAACAGGAGTAGGGGTTCCATTGCTGTAATACAGATGCATCCACAATTCATCTTCTGAATTCACAAAAGATAACCATTAAACATATTCACCAGTTACAATGGTCACATTGCTCAGCCTGTTAGCTTAGGTGGGTAGCCATGTCTTGGAAGATTAGTTGTTCCACACTCACTACATTTTCAAATGATGGACTGATTTTCTTGTTTTATCAACTAACCCGGCTTTTAACTTCATCACAAATTTGTGATCTTTGTTCAGAGGTATTAAAAAAGGGGGGCTGAACAGGATGGATGTACCATTTCCACCTGTTCAGTTCACATAAACTCCCAAACCCACACTTAACATCACAAATTTGAAAGTTTCTATGAACATGAATATTTTTCAAGGCACTATGTAATCAAACCCAGACTGGTTTTTATTTTTATTTGTACATCACTCACATCTCCTTCAGCCACTTGATGGTTGGGGATGGATCCCCGACTGCCTTACAGGGGAGCACAATGTCCCTCATCCAGGGTGTCGTGACTGTCCTGTTGAAGGTCAGAATTCGTGCCGGAGCTGAAAATACAAACATTTAAGTGTTGGCATCACAGGGCCCACAGAAATACAGATATCATTTTTAAGAACAAATTTAAGCATCTTCTCCTGCAGCAGGAGGATTATGTTAGTATAAATGACTCAACTCCTTCCTGGAAGTACTGGGTGAGGAGGAGGAGTTGCAACCATCTTTCATTCAGATTTAACAACTAATCCCAGACCAACTATTAACAACAGTTCTTTTGAACATCTAATCCTTAGTTTTTCTCCATCATCTTCCGCTTATCCGGGGTCGGGTCGCGGGGACAGTAGCCTAAGCAGAGAGGCCCAGACTTCCCTCTACCCGGCTACTTGGCCAGCTCCTCGGGAGGAATCCCGAGGCGTTCCCAGGCCAGCTGGGAGACATAATCCCTCCAGCGGGTCCTGGGTCTTCCCCTGGGTCTCCTCCCGGTGGGACGTGCCCAGAACACCTCACCAGGGAGGTGAGGTCAAGGAGACATCCTGACCAGATGCCCGAGCCACCTCAACTGGTTTCTCTCGATGCGGAGGAGCAGCGGCTCTACTCTGAGCCCCCTCCGGATGACCGAGCTTCTCACCCTATCTCTAAGGGAGAGCCCAGCCACCCTACGGAGGAAACTCATTTCAGCCGCCTGTATCCGCGATCTCGTTCTTTCGGTCACCACCCAGCGTTTGTGACCATAGATGAGTGTAGGAACGTAGATCGACCGGTAAATTGAGAGCTTTGCCTTTCGGCTCAGATCTCTCTTTACCCCGACAGACCAGTACAGCGCCCGCATAACTGAAAACGCCTTACCAATCCGTCCATCGATCTCCCGCTCAGACCCCCAGATACCTAAACTCCCCCACTTGAGGAAGGACCTCGTCCCCGACCCGGAGAAGGCACTCTACCCTTTTCCGGCTCAAGACCATGGTCTCGGATTTGGAGGTGCTGATCTTCATCCCAGCCGCTTCACACTCGGCTGCGAACCAGACTCTGACACCGTTCATATTGGGACCTAACAGCCCGTATCAAAGGGTCTGGTACCCCATACTCCCGGAGTACCCCCCACAGGACATCCCGAGGGACACGGTCGAACGCCTTCTCCAAGTCCACAAAGCACATGTAGACCAGTTGGGCGAACTCCCACGCACCCTCCAGGACCCTGCCGAGGGTGTAGAGCTGGTCAAGTGTTCCACGGCCAGGACGAAAACCGCATTGTTCCTCCTGAATCTGAGGTTCGACTATCCGTCGGACCCTCCTCTCCAGAACCCCCGAATAGACCTTACCAGGGAGGCTCAGAAGTGTGATCCCCCTATAGTTGGAACACACTCTGTGGTCCCTCTTTTTAAAGAGGGGGACTAACACCCCATTCTGCCAATCCAAGGGAGCTGCCCCCGATGTCCACGCAATATTGCAGAGCCGCGTCAACCAACACAGCCCTACAACATCCAGAGCCTTGAGGAACTCCGGCCGAATCTCATCCACCCCCGGTGCCTTGCCACCAAGTAGCTTTTTAACAACCTCAGTGACTTCAGCACCAGAGATTGGAGAGCCCGTCCCAGAGTCCTCAGACTCTGCTTCCAAACAGGAAGGCGTGTCGGTGGGATTGAGGAGGTCTTCGAAGTATTCCATCCACCGACCCAAAACGTCCCGCGTTGAGGTCAGCAGCTCACCGCCCCCACTGTAAACAGTGTTGGTGGCAGACCGCTTCCCCCCCCTGAGAAGACGGATGGTGGACCAGAATCGCTTCAAAGCCATACGGAAGTCGTTCTCCATTGTCTCTCCAAACTCCTCCCACGCCCGAGTTTTTACCTCAGCGACCATCCGAGCCGCACTCCGCTTGGCCTCCCGGTACCTATCAGCTGCTTCCGGAGTCCCACAGGCCAAAAAGGCCCGATAGGACTCCTTCTTCAGCTTGACAGCATCCCTCACCGCTGGTGTCCACCATCGGGTTCGAGGGTTGCCGCCACGACAGGCACCGACTACCTTACGGCCACAACTTCGGTCAGCCGCTTCGACAATGGAGGCACGGAACATGGCCCATTCAGACTCAATGTCCCCCGCCTCCCCCGGGACGTGTTTGAAGTTCTGCCGAAGGTGAGAGTTGAAACCCCTTCTGACAGGAGTCTCCGCCAGACGTTCCCAGCAGACCCTCACAACATGTTTGGGCCTTCCAGGTCTGTCCGGCATCCTCCCCCACCACCGGAGCCGACTGCCCACCAGGTAGTGGTCGGTGGATAGCTCCGCTCCCCTCTTCACCCGAGTGTCCAAAACATGCGGCCGCAGGTCCGATGAAACGACAACCAGGTCGATCATCGAGCTGCGGCCTAGGGTGTCCTGGTGCCAAGTGCACACATGAACACCCTTATGCTTGAACATGGTGTTTGTTATGGACAATCCATGACGAGCACAGAAGTCCAACAACAAAACACCGCTCGGGTTCAGATCGGGGGGGCCATACCGCCCAACCACGCCTCTCCAGGTCTCACTGTCACTGCCCACGTGAGCGTTGAAATCCCCCAGCAGAATGAGGGAGTCCCCAGAAGGAGCACTCTCCAGCACCCCCTCCAAGGACTCCAAGAAGGGTGGGTAATCTGAGCTACTGTTTGGTGCATAAGCACAAACAATAGTCAGAACCCGTCCCCCCACCCGTAGGCGGAGGGAGGCTACCCTCTCATTCACCGGGGTAAACCCCAACGTATAGGCGCCGAGATGGGGGGCAACAAGTATGCCCACCCCAGCTCGGCGCCTCTCACCGGGGGCAACGCCAGAGTGGAAGAGAGTCCAACCCCTCTCGAGGAGACGGGTTCCAGAGCCAGAGCCATGCGTCGAGGCAAGGCCGACGATGTCCAGTCGGAACCTCTCAACCTCGCACACCAGCTCCGGCTCCTTCCCCACCAGAGAGGTGACGTTCCACGTCCCAAGAGCCAGCTTCTGCAGCCGAGGATCGGACCGCCAAGGTCCCCGCCTTCGGCCACCGCCCATCTTGCATTGCACCCGACCCCTATGGCCCCTCCCACAGGTGGTGAGCTCATGGGAAGGGGGGCCCATGTTTCCTCTTCGGGCTAAGCCCGGCCGGGCCCCATAGGTAAAGGCCCGGCCACCAGGCGCTCGCCAACGTGCCCCACCTCCAGGCCTGGCTCCAGAGTGGGGCCCCGGTGACCCGCGTCCGGGCGAGGGAACACTTGGTCCAACGCTGTCATTCATCATAGGGGTTTTTGGGCTGCACTTTGTCTGATCCCTCACCTAGGACCAGTTTGCCATGGGTGACCCTACCAGGGGCATAAAGCCCCAGACAACATAGCTCCTAGGATCATTGGGACACTCAAACCCCTCCACTGCGGAAGGTGGCAGCCCAAGGAGGGGCCTTAGTTTTTCACATCCAAGTTTAAAAAAACAAAATTTAAACCTCTATTGTTTGTGGTTTTGTATAGTCCACCACGTCCTTACACTCAATTCTTGGATCAGCTCTGAGATGTTTTATCTAATCTAGTATTAAATACTGATGAGGTATTTATAGCAGGGGATTTCAATATCCATGTGGACAATGAACTTGATATATTAACTGCAGCCGTAAATGTTATCTTAGACTTAATTGGATTTACTTAGAAGGTGATGGGACCAACACACTTCGGTCAGCACACTTTGGACCTTATACTGACATACAGCATTGAGTCTGATGAACTAATAGTCCTCCCACATAACCCGGTCCTATCCAACCATGTTTTGATAACCTTTGAACTTACTTTAACTGACGTTCCCAAATCTGAAATAACATTTAATTACAGTATTTCAGTTCAATTCAGTTTATTTATATAGTACAAATTATCAACAGATCTCATCTCAAGGCACTTTACAAGAAACGTAATTTACATACAGCTATGCAAACATTCCAATTAGTTAAAAGTTTCACTGACGTCAGATTGTGCATGGAACATGCAGACTCCAACCACAACAATCCCTCAGTAATCACGCAAGCATGTACAACTTTATCAGACAATGCTGTAACAAGTTTTAACAAGTTTTAAAGAATCTGTTGCATTCTAATTTCCCTCAGCGTCTCAGAATAACAGTGGAAAACAGAAATTCCATACCTAACCATTCAAAAATTGATGGTCAACACATAAACAAACTGAATAGGACACAGACCAAAAACACACATAATTATTACAGAAGAAAAATGTTGTTCTGCCTGAACTCTGCAGATCGTTCTGCATGCTGCTGCCGGCCAAGGTGGGCAACAGAAGAGAAACAGAATCGCCAACCTTATTCCTTGGCTAGCGGAGGAAGGCAGAAACTCGCATCATGGAACCCAAAAACTGCAGACACCAGGTGAATCCTAAACATTGATAAACAAAGTCGTTGTTTATCCTCAGAGCCAGACGAAATCCCCCCTCCGAGTTTCAGACCGCTGAGAAACAGAGCCAGACGTGGTGGAGGACCTGAACCAGACGGAGGCCGCATCCCTTTGTGCCAGAGGCGCAAAGGGATGCGATCCAGATCGAGCCGCCGAGACATAACTGATAAGAGTGGCCATGTCGGAGAATCCAGAGGTAATGTTCGTGAATGTCGGGGCCAGCCGTTACACAGCTGAACCAAGAAAGGAGAGAAACAACGTCCCGATCAGAAGCTCCAGGAGCTCCTAGCTTAGCAACACTTTGTTAGCCTGCTGGGCTGACGTCGTCTGAGCCCCCACACCCATCCAAGAAGGAGAATACTTGGAGAGCTATAAACGTTCATGAGGTCTGTTTGGGCAGAGGGAAATTAGTTAGGATAACTAATTTTAAAGGTGTTACCTTTTTTTTATTTTTAACTTTTTAAGTTTCTTGGGCTACTTTTGGGAAAACCAGGTCTCTGCCTGGAGTTTTAATCAGTGTTTTTAAAAGACTTTTCCCGAGAAAGAGTCATTTTAAACCCTGTAATTTGAGCTACTCAATCAAACAGGAGTTTATCTTTTTTTTGTTTAATGTTTAATGAACGTATTTGAGCCACTCTAAACACCCCACGTGCATTGCAGATAGCCACAGCTAAGGAAACCCACGTGTTGGTTTAGGCTTGCGCATCATAAACAAAGACTGCTATTAACAGTTCAAACAGAACTATAGGTTGCTTAAAAACGGAAACTAATCTAATTAGCCGTGTTTGAACTCCCCTTATTTAATCAAAATATGGGAATTAGATCGTTTTACTGTCATGATCAAGCCATGAATTAAGTAATTCTCCAAAGGTTAGTTACTCTTATCCAGATAATTTTTAAACATAACATGGCTTAATCCAAAGAATGTTTTGTTTTATTATCTGGCTTATTGGTTTAAAGGTAAACCACTGGTGCTAAATTACTTAAACTAATTACAATTAGTGAAACTAATACAGCTTTATTCCATCATCTTCAAATCAAGCCTCTGCTCTTAAAGGACCCAGATTCCTCCAGAATCATATCAGAATGCATGCTTTCTCATTTTATTACATATCCATATTTTTGTGTTCTTTTATTTTTAACTATTCATTTGTTTTAATCAGTAGTGTCCTTTTTCTAGCTTGGTGAATTGAAATGTTTTTCTTATTTTTCTTTTTTTAGAGAAATAACTGTTGTCATTCTTGATTCAGCGCACACATATGGCAAGGTTTATAATCAATAGACGGTAAAGAATTAATTCCTTCAGATTATGAGACTGATATTTTGCTATTAAAATAGTTCCTGATAAAGGTGTTGCCCCGAATAATAATAAGTTTTCATTAATTACTAATTTTATTGACTGCCATAAGAGGTCCCTTGATTATTAAAAACCAGATAGCTACATTTTTGGTAAAAGCTGGCCTTCCTGATGAGTTTATTTAATCTGTTAATCTCAGCTGTAGATAAACTGCTACTCCAATATACAACACTTTAAAAAAGGATGGGCGCCAGCACAGAGTCATTTAACAGTTTAAAGCAGAATATCAAGAAACTGTAGAGAAAGGTGTGCTCTAGTCTCCTGAAGGATTCCTATTTAACCTGAAAAATAAAGTCTACTCTTGTACAAAAAGATAATTCAATAAGCTAGAACAGCATATTTTCATCAAGCCCTGACCCTATTTTGAGAGGGAAAATGCCTAAAAGACATACCCAAAGCAAATGAAGAACTGCTGCACATTAATAAGGTTCATATGCATGTTATTGGTGTCCAGAAACATCTACAGACCTTTGAGAATGGATTCCAAGTGTCAAAAATATTATGTCTGATACTCTGCCTGAGTAAAGTGGAATAAACCAAAGGAGAAATGTGAAATTTATCTTTGTACTTTTATTTGTTTTCATGTTTGCTGACAATGTTTCCATGTACAATGATGCCACTGAACACATCCAGCAACTCCTTCACCATACACATACCCAATATGAAACAAATTGAGCAAAGGCAAAAGCTTCCAGAAAGGTTTTAGTAAGTACACCACCAGCCAGATTCTGAATTTGGCTCTTTCCACCTCAAATAAAAACTGGCTGGAAAATAAAACGTATTTCCATTACTGGAGTCAAAAATAATCTACTGAAGTTTTTCAATATGAAATGTAACTAGTGCTTTATCAATTTATGCTATTGCGCACAAAATCAGTAAATATAAAAAAACATCAAAATATATAATTTTGTCTCCAAATGGAGAAGATGGAAATACTCTAAAATGAGTATTGTTTTTTTTTCTATGATCAACAATAAATGGTTCTCAATTCAAAATAACCACAGAAACCACAAAGAATGTTTGCTATCATTCAGTGGCTTTCTTCCCTTCCATTGGACTACAAACATGGCCACCCAGAGGTTGGATTTATGATAATATAAATGACTGATTTCTTCCAGTCCCTTTTGTCTATTTAGCCCTGATATGTTATGAATCATTTTTAAAAATTCATGTTTCGACTAAAATACAATTGTGCTCTGGTTTTGTGAACATTGGGGTCTAAACTTGTTGAAACAGTTGAAAATAAACACATTTGTCCTGTTTTATTATCTTTTTATTGCAGATGAATATGTCCAAAACCCGGTGGGACCCTGGAAGGGCCCATGGGGCTTAACAGGTTAAAAGAGGTAAATAAAAAACAATCCTAGGTTTCTTTTTAGTACAGTTGCCAAACTTACATAGAGTCATAGCTCTGTTGAGCCAACTATTCCCCCTTGTCTCAGTAGTGATGACTTCTTCTGACTTCTTCATAAATAAAATAAATTCTATTAAAAATAAAATCATTGGCATTCTCCCAAACATGATTAACTCTTGTTCAGTAAATGAGGCAGTATCAGAGAGAACTGTAGAACCAAGTTTATGTCTGTACTGTTTTGATTCTGTTGAACTTTCTGAATTATCACAAATATTAGCTTAATCTAAACCCTCAACTTGTATGTTAGACCCAATACCAACCAAATTATTTAAGGAAGTGTTCCCTCTGGTTAATGGCCCTGTTCTAGACATGATGAATCTATCTTTAATAAATGGATATGTGCCACATGAATTTAAGGTTGCTGTAATTAAACCTTTACTTAAGGAACCCTCTCTGGATCAAGATGATTTAGCTAACTACAGACCTATGTCTAACCTTCCTTTCTTATCCAAAATTCTTGAGAGAATAGTTGCTAATCAAGTATGTGAGCATCTAAACAGCAACAACCTGTTTGAGGAATTTCAGTCAGTTTTTAGAGCTCATCAAAGCACTGAAACAGCACTGGTAAAAGTTACTAATGATATTCTAATGGCCTCAGATAATAGATTTGTGACTGTTCTGGTCTTGTTAGATCTCAGTGCTGATTTTGACACAGTCGATCACAATATTCTCTTAGAAAGGCTTGAACATGTAGGGATAAAGGGAACAGCACTAGGCTGGTTTAAATCATATCTGTCCAACAGATTCCAGTTTGTTCATGTACAGGATTGCTGTGGTTGGAGTCTGCATGACGGGCACAACCACACGTCAGTGACTCAACACAATCTGCCGGGATTCCTTACATAGAAAACGAAATATTTGTATAATTGTGTTGACAGAACTTTTCTTTTAAAGTGCCTTGAGATGACATCTATGGTGAATTTGCGCTTTATATAGTAGATAAACTGAATTGACTTGAGAGGGTAGTATTAATGGGTATAAGAATTGACTTTTTCCCATGGGAGGCAGGACTTTAACAGTATAATGCACTGCATGTATCAAACTGTCAGTTTAAAGGTAAAACATCAGTCATTCAGATCAGATCAAACCCCTCTGGAAACTCCTCAAGACACATACTATTAAATCTATGATAAATATTTATTTGCTGCCTAAATAGAATAGTTCAACTAAAGTGGTTAATGAAAACCTTACGTGACTTTAAACATTTATCAGTGGTTTCCGCTTTTTAAAACTGGTGAAAACTGCACAGCATTGCAAACTCACAAAACAGGCTGTAGCTGATTTAGTAACATAGCGCAGAGAGCATTGAGCCTGTTAAACCCTGAGCAAGACACATGTTATCCATTTAGCACTATTCCCCATGCTGAATATGCAATCTGGCCGTTTCTGTCAGAAGACACGAAATATTGGGAGGAGAACAGGCAAAGAAGTAGGCATTCCAGACACAGTATGATTTACGAAACATCAAAATGTTTGCGGCAGCTATTTTAGCGTCTATTTTTAGCAACAACAATATAACTTAATAGTAATTAACACTCTAATGACCATAAACCTGACAGTTATGTAGATACACTACCGTTCAAAAGTTTGGGGTCACATTGAAATGTCCTTATTTTTGAAGGAAAAGCACTGTACTTTTCAATGAAGATAACTTTAAACTAGTCTTAACTTTAAAGAAACACACGCTATACATTGCTAATGTGGTAAATGACTATTCTAGCTGCAAATGTCTGGTTTTTGGTGCAATATCTACATAGGTGTATAGAGGCCCATTTCCAGCAACTATCACTCCAGTGTTCTAATGGTACAATGTGTTTGCTCATTGGCTCAGAAGGCTAATTGATGATTAGAAAACCCTTGTGCAATCATGTTCACACATCTGAAAACAGTTTAGCTCGGTACAGAAGCTACAAAACTGACCTTCCTTTGAGCAGATTGAGTTTCTGGAGCATCACATTTGTGGGGTCAATTAAACGCTCAAAATGGCCAGAAAAAGAGAACTTTCATCTGAAACTCGACAGTCTATTCTTGTTCTTAGAAATGAAGGCTATTCCATGCGAGAAATTGCTAAGAAATTGAAGATTTCCTACAACGGTGTGTACTACTCCCTTCAGAGGACAGCACAAACAGGCTCTAACCAGAGTAGAAAAAGAAGTGGGAGGCCGCGTTGCACAACTGAGCAAGAAGATAAGTACATTAGAGTCTCTAGTTTGAGAAACAGACGCCTCACAGGTCCCCAACTGGCATCTTCATTAAATAGTACCCGCAAAACACCAGTGTCAACATCTACAGTGAAGAGGCGGCTGCGGGATTCTGGGCTTCAGGGCAGAGTGGCAAAGAAAAAGCCATATCTGAGACTGGCCAATAAAAGAAAAAGATTAAGATGGGCAAAAGAACACAGACATTGGACAGAGGAAGACTGGAAAAAAGTGCTGTGGACGGATGAATCCAAGTTTGAGGTGTTTGGATCACAAAGAAGAACGTTTGTGAGACGCAGAACAACTGAAAAGATGCTGGAAGAATGCCTGACGCCATCTGTTAAGCATGGTGGAGGTAATGTGATGGTCTGGGGTTGCTTTGGTGCTGGTAAGGTGGGAGATTTGTACAGGGTAAAAGGGATTCTGAATAAGGAAGGCTATCACTCCATTTTGCAACGCCATGCCATACCCAGTGGACAGCGCTTGATTGGAGCCAATTTCATCCTACAACAGGACAATGACCCAAAACACACCTCGAAATTGTGCAAGAACTATTTAGAGAAGAAGCAGGCAGCTGGTATTCTATCGGTAATGGAGTGGCCAGCGCAGTCACCAGATTTGAACCCCGTTGAGCTGTTGTGGGAGCAGCTTGACCGTATGGTACGCAAGAAGTGCCCATCCAACCAATCCAAATTGTGGGAGCTGCTTCTAGAAGCGTGGGGTGCAATTTCTCCAGATTACCTCAACAAATTAACAGCTAGAATGCCAAAGGTCTGCAATGCTGTAATTGCTGCAAATGGAGGATTCTTTGATGAAAGCAAAGTTTGATGTCAAAACAATCTTATTTCAAATAAAAATCATTATTTCTAACCTTGTCAATGTCTTGACTCTATTTTTTATTCATTTCACAACGTATGGTGGTGAAATGTGACTTTTCATGGAAAACACAAAATTGTTTGGGTGACCCCAAACTTTTGAACGGTAGTGTATGTCCCTGCTTTTCCCCCATAGACGCATCATAACTCACTGCACGCTCAGCACGTCTCCACCTGGTGAAGATGCGCTAGGAGCACAGTGAGTTTTTAGCCTCATGGATCCTCAACAATTTCCACCGTAGTGTTTATAATCTTCCAAGGTTCCAATTAATAAAATGTAGCAATCATGTACAATACCAAAATGACAATTAGGCTACATTTTAAGAACATTTTTAAGATAACATATTTTCAAGATAAAATTTTTACTGCTGCAACTTTACATTTAATAGAGGCCAGGATAACGTGTGGTACAGTTCACTAGTCGAATAAAGACATGTTAGCGACCTTGTTCTGGACATGCTGCAGCTTTAATAAGTATGACACAGAAATATGCTGTGTGCATGGAGCAGAGAGTATGTACACAGCTTGTATTAAATCACTGATGAAAGAGAAATATCATTCACAACATTCTAGCCTAATAGAAGAACTCAATCCTAGGGCCCCTCTTATTTAGCATCTACAGGCTCCCACTAAATCAGATTATAAACAACAATAATGTTAACTACCACAACTATATATATATATATATATATATATATATATATATATATATATATTAGTACGGTATTATAGTACTATATTATATATTAGTACGGTGTTCATTTTAGGACATCATCAGACTCAGGTGTGTCAGATGTCTCAGGTGTCTCAGGATGTTTGTCTGCCTCATCGTCAGACAAACATCCCTCATCTTCAGATAAAACTGCTTCAAATGAAACAACCTCAGAATAAACAGGTGTCATGAAAAGCTCTGTCAGAAAAAAATTAGTCAGGTCTCAGGAAAAACTGTGTCAAAAAAAATTTAGTCAGGTCTCGCTTTCCTGAGGATGTCCTAAAATGAACAACATACATTAGGGTCATTAGGGTCATCTACTCAAATAAAATTGTTGTAAAACCTGTGATCAGTGGGAACTCTGTGTTTTCCTAGTTGGTATGTGATATCTAAATCCCACAGTTACTGTCACAGAACACAGCTACAGGCTTTCCAGAACATCCCTGTGAGGTATTGTATTCTTAATCCCATATTATTATACAGTGTATTTAATAACAATTAATGTGTGTGTATTCATAAAGGAGAACAATGCTGAGTCTATTAGCCACAGTGTGAGAAGGAAGGAACCAGATTAAAACTGAGTTTGATAGCAAGACATACTGTATGGTGTTGGAGAACAGACCAGGTTTCTGACCAACAAAGGAACTGTATTAGCAGTTTGGTGAGAACCAAGGTCAGTGTAGAGACAGAAGGATGCTCAAATGCTTAGAGATGCATGAATTCTTTGTTAGGCTTATCTGAAGTGTGTCAGCGACAGACTGTAACTATTGTGTGTGAAAATCGGTATTCTAAGAAAAGGCTTCATCCACTCTGGATCGGCATGCATTCTGAGGAGACTTAGATGCATCCTTCTGCAGAGGTTTGATTCTGGCCAAATCAATATATCAGGGTGCGAGTGGACTTTTTTGCTCTCCGACAGAAATAACGAACACGCTGGGAAAAGTGGACAACAAACGGTAACAGTATATGCCATATTTGGGCGCCTGTTCCCTTAAGGACCAGGTCAGAAGTTACCAAAGTCAGGAATATTACAATAAACTATGTTGACAACACTCTGCTTTATATCTCAATGTCAACAGGTGATGTTGAACCAATCCAAATCCTCAATAAATTCATTGAGCAAATTAACAGCTGGATGTCCCATAATTTACTCCAACTGAACAAAACTCAAGTATTTATCTTTGGATCCAAAAAATATCGACGAAATATTAGCAATCAGCTTAAACAGGTCCAACTAGATACTACCAACCAGGCCAGAAATCTAGGTGTAATAATCGACTCAGACCAGAACCTCCAGGGTCGCATAAAGGCAATGACAAGGTCAGCTTTCTATCACCTGAGGAACATTTCCAGGATTAAAGGACTGATGACACAAGGAGACCTAGACAATCTCATCCATGCATTTATGATTACTGTAACAGTATCCTCACAGGTCTACCTAAAAAAAATAATCAGACAGCTGCAGCTGATCCAGAATGCTGCTGCTCGTGTTCTCACTAGAACCAGGAAAGTAGAACACATCACCCCAGTTCTAAAGTCCTTCCACTGGCTCCCTGTAGCTCTGAGAATAGACTCTCATTTATAAACGTTGCGTACGCACAAAACGGGGCCTGAAACTGCCGTACGCCACTTTCAAAGCAAAAGTTGTGATTTATAAAAACCAGACTTGACGGGAAAATGTGCGCACCTGTACGCCAACTCTGACCCGTGCGTACGGACATTTTGGAGACGGGGGAATCAAAAACGCAGTTGGTGAACCACAGCCAGACTGCATATTACTCCTCTCACACATATCATTTCACCTCACACCAAACATTAATTATGGATTCATGTTTTTATAAACATCCAAGCCAGCAGTCATATCTATATCGTAGATTTGCAGTGAGCTATAGCTCTTCTAAAAACATTTTTCAGTATTAAAATAGATACATACAATTTATCTCAAAACCTTAAACTCAGATAAAAGTGACTGTGTGCCAATTAATAAATTGAATCATCAACCGTCCCTGAGCGCAATAATGCCTGCAGTCTAGGATGGGATCATTAAGATGAGCAGGCGATACATCACGTTTCCATATACTGTGGGGGAGCAGGCCGAAATTAAGATGCAATTTGCCGCAATGTCCGGTTTCCCAAACATAATCGGCGCAATTGACTGCTCCCATATTACTATAAGGGCCCCGTCCGAGGAAATTCCCCTCCCTCCTGGCGTACCACCTCTTTTTTTATTTCGGGTACCGTGCTCTCAGTTGTACTGTCAGTCTGCACTGCAGACGCCACATGCTGCCACTCGCAGTTCTTCCTTTTATTTGTGACACCGCTGCTGTGTCCACCAAATAAAATGTCTCTTCTAGCCTCCACTTCACCCACTAGCACTTCGATCAACATCTCCGTAAAGTTTCTCTTCTTGTTTTTCTTTTGTTGTTGCCATATTTCCCCTCTTCGTCATATGCATCAACATTCATGTCCTGCTTTGCATTGACCTTTTATAGCCAGATTTGGCCGTGTTCAGGGCGGGATATGAGCCAAATTCACGTGTGCAAACTTCCAAGAAGACTGTGATTTATAAAGGGGGAAATTGCTTACACCTGTGCGTAGGCATGGTTTTATAAATCAGAAATCTTTTTGGCGCACGCAAACTTTTTGTTTTGGTCGTACGTACACTTTTAGTAGGGATTCTACGCAATGTTTTATAAATGAGACCCCTGATCACTCAGGTCCTCCAGCTCTAGTTTACTGATCGTCTCTAGAACCAGAACCAAACATGGAGAAGCAGCTTTCACTTTTTGGATGAATGCAAAGCTGCAGAGACACTGAACACTCTTAAGTCTAAAATTAAAACTTATATTCAATTTAGACTCGCTTATGAGTAACTGTTTTTACTTGCTTGTTTTTATTGTTCACACAAACTATAGTTTTGATTACTGTTAATGTTTTCTTGTGTTTTTTTTTAAAATTAAGAACTGTGAGCTTTTCAGCGAGATCAGTTAGTGAATAAAAACTGTTTTTACCTGCTTGTCCTTACATTGTTGTATTGTCTTGACTATTGCCTTATTGTAATTGCTTTCTTGTATTTTGATCATCAAATTAATTTATGCTGTGTTCCAATTTTAATCATGTAAAGCACCTTGAATTGCCTTGTGATGAAAGTGTGCTATACAAATAAAATTGCCTTGCCTAGTAGTAACTAACTCTGTACCAACCATAGACTTGATATGTATGTTTTTTTTTCTCCTTTATTTTGTCAAAGCAACGTTATGAATCCATGCGCATATTCCTCCTCTCACTAACTGTGGTGTAGCTCACAGCAGCGGCCACAAACTCCTCATTATACTGCTACTTGCGCCTGTTATGAATTGCTCACGCAATCTTAGTAAATCAGTAAATGAAGAACAACCCACTGTTGTATATTTTTAGCACCACATGCAATTTTGCTGTCATTATCAGGAATCTTGATAAATCAGCCCATAAGAGTATTGAGTAATAACATGTCAATGTCTCCATTTAAAAAAAAAACTTTTTTTCAGAGGTTCATAGCTCAGGACCCTGGCCTTTGTGTTAATATTATATAATATATTATAATATGATATAATATAATGGTGTAAAATTAGGTTTACTAGAGCTTTAGCCATTTCCTGGGTGAGACTACAAATGTTAGCCAACTTGAGCTTCTTATCATCGTATTTCTGGTGTTCTGAGAGGCTTCACTGTTCTATTGAATAGATAGCAAATGAATATTTATCACAGATACCTTTAATCTTATGTATCTTGAGGAGTTTGCGGAACAATTTAATCTGCTCTGAATGTCTGAAGAGTTGTTTCCTTGTTAGATGTTAGTAGTATGTGTGATTTTATTAAGTTTTAGTTCATGAATATGTGAAAAAATAGCAATGTATGCATGCTTTTACTGGTGGGAATGAGAGTTAAGCTTACATTATGTCCTATACACCACCTCATAGCTGAATGCTGGCTCATTTACATTGAGCTGAAGGAACAGAAGTGACATTTATATTTCCATTACATTGGTCCACTATAATGGACCCTATGTGAAGTCCACTGTGGGCTGTAATAAAGATATGGACATGTGTTTGGGGCTGAATGTGTAAGCGCTACTGACCTTCAGCCATGGGTTTGACAGTGATGATCTCGCTGGCATTTCCTCGGCCTGCAGCTGTGACGGCCACCACCCAGATACTGTACTGCCGGTTCCTGCTCAGGTTAGGGACGCGGTAAAAGAAGACATCTGGGGCTGCTTCAAATTCACTGCTTACCTACAGAAGGAAGGTGGAAAAACACCTAAAGCAATCTTAATCTGCTGTGAATGCCTTTCCCACATCAGTATTGAGTACTCCTAAAAACCTGTAGAGTAACTGAAAGCCAAATTAAGGAGGCTGGAACTTTATTGGACTCTGTTTTACCGTGGGGTGTGGGTTGGAGCAGAAAACTGTGTATTTCCTGATGATGCCATTCACTTTAAGAGGAGGAAGCCAGGACACAAAGACCACTGAGTTGGATGCAGCTGCAGCTTTAACACCAGCTGGGGGACCAGGGACTGAAAGCAGAGAGGTAAAGAGGCACCAAGCTTAATGAAACCTGATCAGCTCCAGCCTGTCAGAAACAAAATGATACTTTTTTTCAATAAATGACTGCGTCACACTAAGTACAACAGTCTTTCTTAGAGCACTTTGTTCTCAGAATGTAGGTCTACTGGTAGTTCCTAGAATTTCTAAAAGTAAAATGGGAGGTAGATCTTTTAATTATCAGGCTCCTCTCCTGTGGAACCAGCTCCCAGTTTCAGTCCGTGAGGCAGATACTCTGTTTTTAAGACTAGGCTTAAAACCTTCCTTTTTGATAAAGCTTATAGTTAGAGTTACTTAGTTTATCCTGAGCTATCATTGTATTTATGCTGCTATAAGGTTATGGCACATTCACACTGATCAGCAAGTCCAGGCAGCAGGGCAGCTAAATTACATGCAAAGTCTTCGGTGCCTATGCAGCAAGTGGGCTTCAAATTGCGTGGGTGCAGCAGGTATCAGCGCGTCCTCGCAGCAGCTGCTGCGTGAAGATGGGAAAACTGAACTTTGGGGCAGCAACTTTGGTGTCAACCAATCAGCGTCTTTGTCTTTTTACAAAGATAGAAAGAGATCAGACCTTATTTGGAGGAAGATATCGGAGGATATCGGAGTGTCAGGTAAGTAGTTAAATATTTTCTTTTACTTTCTTGTTATGTTTTTGCTAAAGTTAGCCAAACACGGTTAGGACAACTATGGTACTCAATATGCACTACCAGTTTCCCGCTGGAAGACGTAAACAACTAGCAACAGTGAAACCCCGCCCACTCACTAACATGACGCACTGACGCAGACTACAGTCTGCAAGCAGCAGAGTTTCGATTTTAAAGTATCAATTTTAATCTGTTATAGCAATTTGATGCCTGAATGCCCTGACTGGTGTGAATGCAGCATTAGACTGCCATGTAATGCCTTGTAAGAGGGAGGATCCAAGTACCTGAACATCATCCATGTCCTGTTATCAACTTTTTACTTTATTTAATAAAGAAAATACTTCTACATCAATTCCTGTTTTTCTTTACGTTTCTCTTCTCCAACCAATTGTACTGATCCAGGTTCTGGTTCTGCTGGAGGTTTCTTCTTGTTAAAGGAGAGTTTTTCCTCCCCACTGTCTCTACATGCTTGCTCAGTATGAGGGATTGCTGTGAAGTCAACTCAGACGACTGTCTATTGTCGTTACATGTTGGTCCAGAAGGAGTGAATGCTGTCAACGACTCCATGCAATCTGCTGGAATGTGCCTTGAGATGGTATCTGTTATGAATTGGAGCTATGTAAATAACGTGAATTTAAATTGTTGCAGAAGTTGCTACTGAAGAAAGATTACTCAAAGTTAGTAATTATTTAGTTATTCAATTCAGTTTATCTCTATAGCACCAATTCACAGCAGATGTGATTTTAAGGCACTTTTCCAGAAATATAATTTTAATGGAATCATTCAAACAATCCAATCAGTATAAAATGTTTCTATGTAAGGAATCCTAGCAGACAGCAAGGAATCATTGACTTGGCATTTACTCCATCATTCATTTGCACTGAACAAGCATGTAGTGACATTGGAGAGGAAAAAAACTCTACTTTAATCGGCAGAAACCTACCGCACAACTAGAACGTTTCACTATACATTCACACAATAAAAAAACAATAAGTACAATTGCTATATATTCTATAAAATTCTTAAATGCAATACATTTTTATTCGGATTTTCATTTTAATTCTCAGTTAAGAGATAGGGGGTCTGACTGTTGGTTGTGTTTTCTTGTGTGTGTGAAGCTCTACAAGCTTGAAAATGTGGCTTATATTCACTGTTTCCATCTCACCAGGAGCTGGCAGTGTCCTCCCTGTCCAAAATGTGCGCAAGCAAGGTCCTTAGTGGGCTTAAAGCTGCACACATTTTTCCACCCCATTTTATTTCCAAAACTTGTCATAGAGTGTTTTATGAAGTTTTCAGAGCTTAATAAATGAGACTGCTGAACATTAAAGCTAATAAAATGCAACTAATCAACCAATAAGTTGTATAGTTAATGTTTTAAAGTGCTATATAAATAAACTTTTATTTGATTTGATCTCACAAACTTATCTTCATCATGGACAGGATAAAGACAAGACATGGAGGACACCACAATAAGATAACCAGCTAAGTTTTTAATTAAGACTTAACCTATTGATTTAACATATGTACTGAATAATACTGTAAACAAAATTAATCTCAGAATCACAAGTCTACGTTCCGGTGGACAGCCAGCCCGGTTGGCATCCATTTACAATACGGGAGTCGGGCAGATGGTGGTTTTATCTGGCTGGACGAAGTTTGGGCGGACGGCCCAAAGATGGTGGTTCTGGAGGCTTGGAGGCCGGCGTCGGGTCCTTCCGGATCAACATAGGGGACTCCGGCACCCCATAAGGAGATGTTGGAAGCAGGAGGGCTGTTGCTGTGACTCACAGAAAGACAGCAGCCACCGCAGATACTGGCAGCAAGTGTGCTGGTGCTGGAAGCAGAGGTAGGTTGTCTTTGACTTCCTCCGGGAGCTCTGGTGCTGGGACCCGAAGGTCCAGGTGAGGTGCGAGCCTTGGGGCCCGGAGACATGGAGCTGGCATCGGAAACCGAAGGCTTGGGTGAGGTGCAGTTAACAAAGGCTGATAAGCTTTGTTTTGGTCATCCTCTGGCAGCACTGGCAACCTCTGGTAAAATGCCAGAGGCTGAAGAGCTGCTGCTGTGTTGGCCAAGAAGACTGTAGCCTTGCCAGACTGGCTGGCTGGCTCACAGGCAGAGGCTGACTGGAGCAGGAGAAACAAAGCTGCATAGTATGGAAGGGGGGACCGGAAGCGACCGGATAGCTCGCTCTTCCATCCCCGAAGCTGCTTTTCCGTGACTGTGCCACTGTTTGCTATAAGGCGATGCAGGAAGTTCATGCCTTTGCAGTCCGGTGCCAGGTGAACAGACTGCCTACCTTGTCCTGCTGAAAGATGCCCTATGCTCCCAATAAACATCGCCGTTGGAGTTGTCCTGGAGTGTGGGAGCACCAACTATGGAGGGGAGAACCGGCGGGGAGCAAGCAGGGTGCTCATATGCCTCGGCAGCGTCGCCGTTTGCAGCTGAATCCCTTCTGGAGCAGAGATAAACTATTCTGTCCCCAAAGAATAACTCAAACAGCTCGTCTCCGACCCTGTGGTGGCAGATGAAGCTGTGGTTGCAGCCACGTCTGGATGGTTGACCGAAGCAAGGGAATTGAGAGGTACCTCTTTAGAGCCAGCCGAAATAGGAGTGAATATGGCGCGTAACAGAATCTGTGGTGCGTGGATATGGAGCTGAGGTTGGTGGAATACCTGCCAGCTGTTGTGGGAGTGGATCAGCTGCCAGGAGGACATCCTCCACTACTTCCTCCAGTTCCTCCACATCTAGTGGGCTGTGGCTGGAAATGAATCAGAGGAGTGTCTTTAGGAGAAAATCCTCCACTCCGGTGAGGCGAGCCAAAAGACTGGTGTAGTTGGAGATCTTGTCCAGCCGACACCTGAGGGTATGCAGGAGGTTGAGATCTTTGGCTTCTGCTGGGTCAATCTTTACTGGCTGGATCATTCTGTCAGAGGGTGCGATGTGATGCAGGAACCCAAATACAGAAGCAAGTAATGTGCATGGCTGTTTATTTGAGAATCTGCTGTTGATGATGTGGAATGACGATGATAATGGTGATGGCAGGAACAGAGAGACAGGACATCAGACGAGAGGAAGGACAGCAGAGTAGGATATCGTAAGACACCAACATGAAGTGATCATGGAGCCGGCGCTAAGTGAACTGAAGTTATGCATGAGGTAAGAAGGATCAACTGTGGATGATTGGAGACTCAGATTAGGATGATGATGATGAGAGGGAGTGAATGGGGCTGGATGACGAGATTCATGACAAAAATGACTTGTAGAGAGCTGGAACCACAGCCCCAAAGGCTACTTTTGGTAACACACTGCATTGTCATGGATTAAAAACCTGAGGCACTCAAAAGGTCCCCCTGTTTAAGCCAGCACATTTCCAGGCCCATGTAAAGTTTGCCAGAGGTCATGTAGATGATCCACAGGAGGACTGGGAGAATGACATCTGTTCAGAAGAGACCAAAATAGAACTCTTTGTTAGAAACACAACTCACCGTGTTTGGTGGGGGAAGATGCAACTCAAGGACACCCTATCCACTGCAAAGCATAGTGGCAGAAACATTATGCTTTGGGGCTGTTTTTCTGCAAAGAGGACAGGACAACTGATTTGTGTTAATGAAAGGATGAGTGGGGCTAAGTATTGTGAGATTTCGAGCAAAAACTGTCCATCAGTGAGAGCACTGAAGATGAAAGGTGGCTGGATCTTCTAGCATGACAATGTTCTCAAACACATTGGAGTGGCTACGTAAAAAGCATTTCAAGGTTCTGGAGTGCCCTAACCAGTCACCAGACCTCAATCCTATAGAGATTCTGTGGAGGGAGTTGGAAGTCCTTGTTGCCCAGTAACAGCCCCAAAATATCACAGCTCTATAGATGATCTGCACCTTCCGCAATCATCAAAAGTCTTGCAACCTTTGCACAAATACAATTTTGCAGATCCCTGTGATTTCTAATGATCCCTGTGGGGACCCACAGACCTCCAGTGGGAAACCACTGTTCTAGAAGCTGAATCCGTGCTCTGCCACCACACTGGAGACTGAACTACAGGCTCAAATTCAGCCAAAGTTTTGAATTGGGGAACATTTCACTAATTGAAGGGATCAGAAGCCGTAAAGACTCTCTTTAGCCAGTTTCCTATCACTTCAGTAGGAGAAAATGCAACAGCATTGAGAGTTGGCTTGACATCAGGCTCTTTAAAGTGAGTCATTAACCAGTCAAACCATTAACAGTCGTGTTCCTAAGCCTCCCAGTCTGAGACAATGCTCTGATGTGTTCATGAGAAACTTTTACTATTAATTTGTTGGTTCAGTTACCTGTACTCTGCATGTAAAGTTAAAAATGTTCTTGCATCTGCTCCAAATAGTCAGGGGTGTAAATTGTAATCGGTCAAAAATGATGAGTGGTCTCAGACTTTTCCAACATCGTTCTAAATAATAGGACAAATACAGACAATATTCGGTTTATGTGATCTCTGTGTGTCTCCAAGTTGTTCTACTTTGACTGTCACCTGCCAAATGCTTTTCTGTGTCTTTTCACTGTCTATGCAAAGGACAAAAAACGTGCTGCGTTAGAACTGACAGAGCCTAACTACAACTGAACATATCCTAGACTGTGTGTATGTACTTTTCAAGCATAGCAAATAATGACCAGTGTTGCCTGATGTACGATAATTATCATATTTGCACAACAATTTTGGGCTCTGTACGATGTATGATCAATAATTTCAAAAAGCCCCAAATGTACGATGATTTCACATTGTCTCTCGCTTTCCTATTCCCATTATTTATTTTAGTCTGTTTTGAGATCAGATTCCACTTCAGAGCTTACGTGATTAAATGATTTTGTCTATTACAAAAACAGACTCTGGATCTGTACAATAAATAGCAAAATCACTGCCATATTAGGCCTAGTCACGCGAGAAATTGTAGTAATGTTACATACGGCCTGGGACAGCCCCCTCTCTGCATTGCCCGCGAGCTAAGTTTTAGCCAATGTAGAGTGTTTATGAGACCATGGCTTCTACGAGTAGCAGCAACCCTAAAAGAAAAAAAACAAAGAGTGAACGGATTAATGTAAAGTGAAGCAACACCGGACGCACGTTTATCGTTATGCTGCAACATTCAGATGGTATCAGAAATCACTGTTCTCAAGAACCACGCAAAGGGAGCTAAACACCAAGAAAGGGTAAACTGCATTGCCCAAAACCAGACATCTATACTGAAATGTCTCCAGCAAACCAATGAAAAAGAGAAGTTTGAAAATGACGTGAAGAAGGCTGAAATCAAGCTATCCGGCTTTTTAGCATGGCATAACATAGCATGAGAAGCACAGACATTTTTGGCGATTCAAAAATTGCCCAAGCTATTAGTTTGGGGTGCACAAAAGCCACAAACATTGCAAAGCATGTAATAAGAGAAAGCTACTTTGAAGAACTTTCTAAAATATAATTTTTTTTAAAATAAATCAGCATCGTTGTAGATGAGTCTACTGACATTGGGACTGTTAAAACTGTTTGCATTGTCATCCGTTTTTTTGACGAGAATTCCAAATCAGTGCAGACATGCTTTTGGAAATTAGCAGAGATCTTTTCAGTTGATCAGTCGCAGACAAATTACACTGGTGCAACTGCTAAGCGTGTTTACACAAAGATTTTGTTGTCATTTATATCTACAAATGTTCCTCTAGAGAACATTGTGGGGTTTGCGTCAGACGGGTGTAACACCATGATAGCACAACCTAATTCTTTCTCCAGCTGCCTCAAGAACGATCTTCCTGGGATCACAGTGCAGCGATGCATTTGTAAAGTTAAAAATGTTCTTGCATCTGCTCCAAATAGTCAGGGGTGTCAAATAGTCAGCGATGCATTTGTCATTTGTTGCATTTTTGCACAAGTGAGTCATGTAAGCAGCTTCCGCAACAATGTGAATATTTGGCAAGGGATACATATTCTTATTTCAAAAACAGCGCAGGAATTTTGCAGTGTCGAGCCTCACAAAATCCCGAAACCTGCACAGATCCGTTGGCTTTCTCTGCATCAGGTTGTAAAGAGCATCAACGCGCAGTGGAGTGAGCATTGGCTCTTTTTCACAGATCAGTAGGTTGCAGAACGTTTAAATGCTGCAGAAGATTTATACAGGGCTCTACATGATGACTCCCTGGGACTTTACTTCCACTTTTTGGAGTGGGTTTTGCAAAACTTTACAAACCTGAACAAGTATTTCCAGAGTGAAAAGGTTGTCATCACATCTCTGCCTGAGAAAATGTCCAAGGCTTACAAAGACCTCCTCTTATCTTTGATGGAAAGAAACTACATGCTCCACACAAAACGTAGCCAGATTAACCCAACAGACAGCTCCAAATATCTGCCAGTTGCAGTTGTTACAGACTTTTACATGTGTTGCCAGAGATTTCTGCAAGTTAGTTGTGCAGAAATAAAAAAAATGCTTTGATTTTGACAACCCTCTGCTGTGCGCTCTTGACTGTCTTTCTCCTGCTGTGGCATTGGACCCACAAGCGAGCACCGTTTACCCCTCTCTCTTTCCCATGATGCGCACTGTGTCCCGCTTAATGGACATAGAAGACACTGACTGCATCCAGCTAATCGATGATCAATGGAGACAACTGCCTATCACGGACCTCAGTGACATTTACAAAAATATGGACGTGGATGCATTCTGGTACAACTTATCTACCATTCAAGACAAGAGCGGGAAAACGTTGTTTGCAGAGCTTGCGACTTTTGCCTTGGATGTATTGATTCTCATTCTAATCCATTCTAATGCTTCATACGACCAAGTGTTCTCAAAAGTGAACCTAATAAAGACCAAATCCTGGAGCAGGCTCATCACAGCAACTCTCAACGGACTAATACAAGCATCTGAGTGCGTCAGCAACAGAGTAGGATGCCCACAATTTGCTCCCACAAAAACCATATATATATAAAAACTTCTCACAAAAATTAAAGGAACACTTTTTTTATTGGGCCTGGCATGAAATCAATTAAACCTGTCTTAAAGTTTTCTGGTTGGTTAAGCAGCTGAGGGCATCGTTAATAACCTTCAGCTGTATTGGTGTTCATGGACTTAACAACAGGTGCACTACAATGGAAACAATTAGAAAACCCTCAAAACAGGACTGGTTTAACATGTGTAGGTCATTTCAAGTTTCTCCCTCTTGATGTTTTTTGGCTGGTTTTGGCTTGAGTGATTATCTCTACTGGAACTATGAGGCGATTCCTTAACCCTACAGAAGTTGCACAGGTTGTCCAACTTCTCCTGGATGGCAGATCCAAACATGCTGCAGCAAGAATGTTTAATGTGTCTCCCAGCACAATCTCCAGAACATGGAGGAGATTTCAGGAGACTGGTGGTTATTCTCGGAGAGCTGGACAGGGCCGTAGAAAGTCCTGAACCCATCAGGAGGACCGATACCTGCTCCTTTGTGCAAGGCCTGAGATGGCCTGAGGGCCTGGCGTCCTGTAGTGGGCCCTGTGCTCACTGCCCAGCACCGTGGAGCTCGACTAGCATTTTCTCAAGAACACCAGAATTAACAAGTCCGCCACTGGCGCCCTGTACTTTTTAAAGACGAGAGCAGGTTCACCCTGAGCACCTGTGATAAACGTTAAAGAGTCTGGCAAAGACAAGGAGAACGTTATGCTGCTTGCAAAGTCGTTCAACATGACAGGTTTGGTGGTGGGTCAGTGATGGTCTGGGGAGACATAACCATTGAGGGACGAACAGACCTCTACTGCTTAGGAAATGGTGCTCTCACTGCCATAAGGTATCCAAATGAAATCCTTGAACCCATTGTCAGAACATAAGCTGGTGCAGTAGGTCCTGGTTTCCTCCTAATGCACGACAATGCCCGGCCTCATGTGGCAAGAGTATGCACGCAGTACCTGGAGGATGAAGGAATTGAAACAATTGAATGACCTTCACGACCCCTTGACTTAAACCCAATAGAACATTTGTGGGAATTTATGTTTCGGTCCATTAGGCACCGCCAGGTTGCTCCTCAGACTGTACAACAGCTCAGGGATGCCCTCACACAGATCTGGGAGGAAATGCCAGAAGACACCATCCGTCGTCTCATTGGGAGCATGCCCCAACGTTGTATAGCATGCATACAAGCTCGTGGGGGCCACACAAGATAGTGAAAAGCATTTTGAGTTGCAGAAATTAAGTTTTAGGAAAAAATGGATTAGCCTTCCACGTCTTCATTTCACTCTGATTTTAGGGTGTCTACCTAATTGAGCGCTCTGTAGGCTGAAAACTTTTATTTCCATTAAAAGACTTGGCATCCTTTTGTCCCTGTCGTTATTTGTAAATGGACTGAACTTATATAGCGCTTTTCTTGTCTTACTGACCACTCATAGTGCTTTACATTGAAGCCACATTCACCCATTCACACTTGCATTCCTACACCGATAGCCAACATGGCTCGGTAGGACGATGTAGAATTTGGGGGTTAAGTGCCTTGCCCAGGGGCACATCGACGTGTGTCTGGAGGAAGCTGGAATCGAACCTACGACCCTCCGATTGCAAGCCAACTACTCTACCACTGAGGCACAGTCGCCCATTTGTATAGATATCTAAATTCATATTGAGATCTGATGTATCTAACGTGTTTCTTTAAAGTGCTCCTTAAATTTTTGTGAGCAATATATATATATATATATATATATATATATATATATATATATATATATACTCTGTGTCTATCAAAGGACATCAGAAGCACATACTATATACACACACACCTTTTTGGACAGCGAGAAGAATTCAGTTAGAGCCCAGACACAACTGTTATCAAAGATCGGTTTAGCTTTTTTTCTCCAGACTTTCTTAACTCTTTCGTGGCTCACTGCAGTAAGATGGCAGAGAGATTAAAAAAGTGTGGTGGAAAAATGTAGTGTTAAGATTTATCTGTACTTTGTAATCAACTGTGACGCATGTTTACTTAATGTTGTACTATTAGTTTGAAAATTAGACTTAGGCTGAGTGACGCCTTTACCCAAGTCATGGTCAGAGTGTTTGATAATGATAGTCCACATCCTGCGTTACCATGGAGATTGCTCTTCGGACTGGGCATCCTTAAAGGTCTACAAAGTTCACAGCTTTCTAATCAAAGAGAAAGGTGCCATCAAGATTGTTACTCTCACCCTGAGAGTCGTACTTTATCAGTAGAATAGATAGACGCAAGGTTACTAGAAACAATATAGGCTTGTTGTAAAATAGACGGAGACAGGTCAGTATTCTGCATTTTCTGTGATGCGATGCTGTCCTCTTGATTAATCAATCCAAATTGTAATAAAACCTCCAAACTTTAACGGAATTTTCTCTCATCCTCTGGTCAGTGTTTCCTGCCACAACAAAAGGAAAAAAGACAAAAAAGGGGTTACCTTGTCCAACTTTATTTTTTTTAGAAACAATCTAACTCTTGAATCAGCAAAATTGTATTTTGATACTATGATCATGTCACACATCACCTATTGCATAACTAATTGGACATTGGCCTGTAAGTGAGGCCGAATAACATAGTTTACAATTTTGGATCACACACAGCCATTGGGTGGCGCTAATCCACACTCTAGCTCTACAGAAGAAGAAGCCTCACTCCCACAAAGAGGGAGGAGGGGCTGAGAAGGCATATAATGACCTGCTGGTTTAGCCATTCTTCCTTCTTCAAGGCAGCTCGCTCTTGGGAAGACAAAATCAATTACCTTCCTTCGCTGGCCAAGGAAAGCGTGAGTTTCTGGGAGAAAATCACTCCAAGGAGCTCAAAGACTGCCGATACCAGGTAAATTGCAACACTGATGAGACTGATCCATTGTTTACCCTCAAAGCCTGCCAAAACCTTGCTTCAGTTTCAGAATGCCGACCGCTGAGGAACGGGAGCTGAATGTTTGCATGCAGTGGGCTCTGAACCAGCAAAAGCTTCATTCAATCGCCGTCACAGAGCTGATAAGAATTGCTATGCTGGAAAGCTGCCAAAAGGTACTGTTCAGTGAAGTAAAATTGGAGCTGATCGCTGCTTAGCCAGATCGGGGCTAACTGCATCTCCAACGGCCATGAGGTTCACTGCTAAGTAGCCGCCGCAGCCATTGTTAGGCTGCTAGGCTAACGTCGTCTGACCCCTCCCTCATCGACACGGAAAAGTCAGGAGAACTTCTTTAAGGTCTATTCTGGGCAGAGGCAAATTAGTTTAGGATAACTAAGATTTAAGGGTTGTGTTTTACTGTGATTTGTTACGGTGAGTAATATTTTATCTGCTGTTTGTTTCGGTACAGACAGGCAGTCAGCCTGAAGTTTTAACCAGTTTTAAAAGATTCTCCGACCAAGAGTCCTTTGGATCCTGCAATTTGACTTACTCAATCTGAAACGATTTTTCTTTTCTTTGTTTAATGTTCAATAAATGTAATAGTGGCTCCAAACCTCGTCACGTGGGTTACCCGGAAGCTATATGCTAAGATAAGCCCCACGTGTCTGTTTTAAGTCTGCATGGTGTTGAAAAAGAGATCGGTTCAAAGTAGATTGTTTAAGAACAGAAAACTAATCTTATTAGTCATGTTTAAATTTGCCTTAATGCCTCAAAATACTGGAACTAGATTGTTTACTACCGTGATGAATTTATAAAGAAGTAATTTTCCAAAGATCAGTGAGGTCTTATCCAGATAAACATTTCTTAATCTAAAGAATGTTTTACTTTTCCTTACATTGTTTTATGTGTATAGACATAAATCAATGGTGCTAATTAGTTAAACTAATCACAATTAGTAAACAAATTTAGCGTTCATTTCAGCATTTTCAAAATAAGCCTTGGTTCTTTAAAGCATCCAGATTCCTCCAGAAGAATTCATGGTTTCTATTTTATTGCATTTTTATCCATTCATTGTTCTTTTATTTTTATTATTCATTTATTTTGATCAGTAGTCTGTTAGTTACTAGCTTGAGTGATTAAATGTTTGTCTTTTTCTCGTTTTGTAAAAAAAAATTGTATTTGGAAAGTCACTGTTGTCACTTTTATTCTGCACACATATATGTGGCAAGGTACCATTTTTCAATACACTTTTAGAACTCATACCTTCATCTGGTTATTCACCGCAGCCTTATCTAGACGGGGTGGGTGCCCCGTTTATTATAATAATTTTCCATAAATTATTCATCTTAATAATTGCCATAAGCTATCCTTTAACCATACATAGCCAAATAGCTGCATTTCCTTCAAATACCCAACAACAAACAACATCCGACAGTATTGGACATAAAACCAAAAATGTACCACCACTGTCAGATATTAAAAAACCATTAGCGTGTAAGATGGGACAACACTGTTAAACACACCGTCACTATCTTGATTTACAAAATCATCCATGATAAAGCACCTCCTCTATAACAAGAATTTGTGAAAAAAACCCTCAAACAGATCAACCTTAACTGTGTTGTTCCTTTTAGAAAGAGCGCCTTTAGTTGAGCCACTTGTTCTGTTTGTGCTTGTCACAACTGGAATTCAATACCAGACACAATATGTGACCTCTGACTTCTTTAACCAAACATCTTCAAGCTTGGCTATTGGAAGAATAACACTGCTGCCGAAACTGGGCCTAAACTGGTAGATTTCTTTAATATCGACAAATTTATTCGATCCCATCAGCAATTTCTACTGAATATATACATAAACGTCACACTTTTAATACTTTCACTTTTGATTATGGGGCAACTGTGGCTCAGTGGTAGAGTAGCTGCCTTACAATCAGAGGGTTGTGGGTTTGATTCCAGCTTCCCCCAGTCACATGTCGATGTGCACCTGGGCAAGGCACTTAATCCGAAAAATTCTACATCGTCCTACCGAGCCATGTTGGCTATCAGTGTATGAGTGTGAATGTGGCTTCAATGTAAAGCTGACCTGTATATTTTATGATCAACAATACTGTTTCATTGTTTTTGTCCTATTGTGTTTTCAAGGACACATTTTTCTGTCTGTGTGATTCCTCCTCCTGCTCATACTGGCCATGATAGCAAACTTTTCTAACCACTGTTACTGTTGTTTAATGGATTTTTTTATTTTTTATGATGTTGACATTAACCTCCCGAAGGAACTAAAGATGGAAAATAGCTGGAGTCAATTATATTATATGATTATAAAATGTATATGTATATATGTTCATTAATATGAATCTGTCCCTGTTGTAAATAAATAAACTCAAATGAAACAGAGGTGGTTTTAAAATGTAAGGAGTAGAACGGCCAGAAAAATGTGTAAAAATACCCAAAGTTTCTGCTATTTGTTGTATTTGTACTTTGACACATTTGTAGATGACAGCAATTTAGCTAGAACACAAGTAAAAGAGACATCTAGTTGTTCCTGTCTTTTCTCAATTTGTTCACATTTCTCAACAGCTTAAAAATCATTTTTTAATTCAATGTTCAGTAACACCCAAAATAATGAAAAAATATACATTTCCTAAATATTATGGCCGTGTGTATCCTTTTTACATATATTGTATCACTGTTGTTCCCATATGGTTAACAAATGGTAGTGTTATATAATTTATGTTAAAAAAGTGTGTTAAACTGTGTGCTGTTGATTGTTTAAAGAGCTACAATTGACAGATTCAATTCAAGTCAGTTTTTCCCAATAGCGCCAATTCACAACAAATGTCATCCCAAGGCAATTATACCAAAACTAGGAGCTGGTTCCACAGGAAAGGAGCCTGATAACTAAAAGATCTGCCTCCCATTCTACTTTTAGAAATCCTAGGAACTACCAGTAAACCTGTATTCTTAGAACGAAGTGCTCTGTTAGGAACATGAATGATGGAGATAATCATTAAGAGCTTATCTTTTTTTTCCATAAGACATTTTAAAACATTGAGAAAGTATTGCTTCAGAGATGATATGCTTCAATGTAAAAAAATATTAATTCCAAAAAGTTTATTGTATCCATTGATACCTCCAGTCTGACAGCTGTCTTTCTATGAGAAAACGGGTGTGTTCATCTTCCTACCGTCCTCCTTAGTGCGGGTGTAGATCTGTTCACTGCGGACACCATCCCCAGCTCTGGTGAAGGCTAACACCTGGATGCTGTAGTTGGTGTATTTCTCCAGTCCATCCAGCTCCAGTGAAGGCTTGGAGGTTGTGACGTTCCTGATTTCACCAAGCTCTGAAGAGACACAGGAGAAAACTGAGTGAAGGACTGAGTGAAATCTGTCAAATCTGTGCCTGTGATGTAGAGAGTGGAAAAAATGTACCACTATCAGCCAATCACAATATTCAAATGCAGTACCACACGATTACCATGAGTGGCAGCACTAAGAGTGTTTTAAACAAAAAATGTTAGAATTTAATGTCAATTTTTTTTTTACACGGAAATGTCAAAAAATGCACTGAAACTGAAATATTGTATTTGTAAAGACCCAGTTATACAGTTTATAAGCAAAATAAACTTGTTTTAGGGTTTATTTACACTTTAAGGTCGAGCCTATCCCTGTTGCTTTTACACCCTTTTTTTTGTTTTATATCACACTTTCTCTTCCACTGACCTTTCATCTATAACGTTTTCATACACTATAGTGTATATAGCTTCTTCCATGACTTTTTGCTGCAGAGAGCTTCAGAGAGTTTCTGATGGATAGATCTCAAATCTGTAACAATCTCGCTGTCAGAGACACTGGATTTATGCTTTTATTATTTTTTGGCAATAATCATCCAACTGAACAGAAATAGATGCAGGCAATATATAACTATATGTGAGGAACATATATAACATACAAAAAAAGTTATTTCCAGTCAATTTACTGAATTACATTACCTTTATCACAATATTTCATTTATTTGAGATGTTATGTTTTCATCTGCTGGGGAGATAATGATTTATTATGCAGTGCCAACTTGTTGGGTTACTGAGTCAAACGACCATCTATAAACATGACCATTTACTGTAAGTGTCCCCCCACTGTTACTATGTAAACTGGTTCTGGCTGTCAGCTCCAACCTATTCATGTTGTTAAGGCAGGCCAACATGATGTGACAGTGCCAGGGCCAAAGGTAACCATGTCACAAGCAATCCCAGTGGCACAATCCGCCCATGTGACAGTGCCATGCTATGCTGTCTGACATCCAGCAGAGGACGTCTCAGACACACCAGTCCAACAAAATAAAGAATTGAAACACATTTTATTCACAGTTTAAAAAATATTTATTCTACCTAAGCAGAGCTGTGTCATATTTCTCTTTCTTTAAACCCCAGTTTGACTGTGTACCTCCATCAGGCAGGTTGGCCCAGTAGATAACCCGGAAGCCCAGCAGGTTGCCATTCAGGGCATCTTTGGGAGGCATCAGCCAGGACAGGGAGATGACCTCTGGGGACGTGGCCACGGCCTGGACGTTCTCAGGAGGACGACTCGGCACTAAGGGAGGACAAGCAGGACAGCTGAAAACCACTGAGTCACATTAGACATGGCAGTACCCCCTAATGGCCACTAGGCTGTGACAGATCCTTACACATGTTTGTAACATTAAGCCATCCTTCCTGTTGTTTTACATTCTCTAGATTTATCACCTGTGTAAAAGTTTTACACAGGTGATAAATCCTTGTAGAACATAATTAGTTGTTTTACTAAAACAACTAATTATGTTCTACAAGGATTTTTCTTTGATTACATGAACAAAATCCGGAAAAGTTGAGAATCTTCTGAATATTTCCAGGTCTGGATAAGTATGGAGAAAAATTCTTTTGGAAATATTTTTTTTTATTTCCCAGACATTTAAGCACAATAACTTTTTTAGTTTTCTTATGACCAACAGTCTAATGATGGATTTTTTTTTTATTCTAGCCTAAATGTAGGATTATATTCTCTCCTGCTTTTCAAATGGACTAAACGTGTCAGATTGATGGGTGTCTTACCGTCCTCCAGCGTTGTAGCAGCCACCTCAGTGGAAGATGGCCCAGTCCCTGCGCTGTTGCTGGCCTGGACCACCACTCCGTATTGGGTGAACTTCTTCAGGTTGTCTAGGACTAGACTTTCTGCATTGTCCCCAGTCGTCTCCACGCTGATGACGCTGAACTGGTAGTTTCCACCGGAGCTGTACTCCCTGTAGCCCACCTGGTAGCCTCGGATAGCCCCGTTCTGGAGGTGCTTCTTGGGCGGCTGCCATGACAACCATACATGTGATTTGAAGCTCAGGGCTTCTTGATTGATTTTCACTCTCTACTTTCTTGTGGCTTTTGCGATGTCAACAGCAAGTTCATCACTGAAATGTGTGTTATTCTCAGAATCCATTCGATGGCAAAAAAACAAAACAATGAATCTAAATCAGAAAGGGTTTATTGCCAAAAAACACGCACCACTAGCTAGTACCATTGTTTGGTTAATTCAAGTTGAGTTCCAAAGCCTGAAGATTTTAGACAAAATATTTAGACAAAAATTAGTTTGATGATCCATCACATGGAATAATCATTTTAAGCTTCTTTAGTTGAACAGTTGCATGAAGGTTCGTTAAAATAAAACAGTTCAGGCAACTTTGAGACAAACATCCAAGAACCAAGAATTGGTCCAAAGTTGCATCCTGTTCATCTGATTCTAAACATTTCTTAACATCACAAAACCATATTATACTGCGCTATCCTCACATACTTTAGTCATGCCCACAGGCCTTTGAAAATACAGTTTGTTAGTTTTCTTTTCAAATAATTCAGAAAGTGGAGTATTCTTCGCAAAGTCACTGACCAGCGACAACTTGAACCTCCTCAGTGTGGTATGTCTGGACTGCACAGCCCTAACATGAGGAGAACTTACCCTCCATGTGACCCGGAGGCTCTGGGAGGAGAGGGCTTCCAGCTGCACGTCTTGAGGAGGTCCATCAGGAGCTGAGATCGGACCATACACATAATGAAGAGTCAATGTGTGAACAGATGCAAGCTTTATGTGCTAGTACATCCTGAGGGTGAGGGGGGGGTGAAGGAATAAAAGACGTGCAGGCTCAGTGTATTGTCTGCAGTGGGACATTTACTACTCAGGCCGCTAATTGAAAAGTTCTGCTTTAAGCACAGGGTCAGTGTGTGTTCAATAATACAACAGAGCCAACGGACTCCAGCGTGGAAACATTCTCCCTTCTAGTCTCTCAGATTCAATTCACAACACTCTCTCAAATCTGAATCCTGCAGTTCTTAAATCATACACATTAATTAGATCAATAACAATGCTACAGTTTTCTATGAGATATTTTTAAAATGGTGTTTTTTCCCGCCCACCTGCTTCATCTGTGGTGATGGTGAGCTCATTGCTGGCTTCGCTCTTGCCGATGAGATTCTTGGCGAACATGCGGATGTTGTAAGTAGAGGAGGGGTGAAGGTCAATGATGGTGGCCTGGTTCAGCTGTGGTGAGACATCTTTGGTCTTCTGGGCCGTGTCCCAGGAGGCTGATTGGGGACACAGAGGTTTTATTGGTCAGAACCAGAGCATCAGGGCATGTCTGCTTAGATACCAGCGTTGACACTTGCGAAGGATCCCAAGCATAAAGAGATCTTTACAGTGATCTTGTGGACATATGATAGAAAACAGTAGATCCATGAAGACGTTCTTATACCTGATTTGTTTTTGCTCTCAATGTCAAAGCCAGTGATGGGACTGTTGCCATCGAACCCCATGGTCCATCTCAGAGCAATGGTTCTGTCCTTCACTTCTCTAATCTCCACCTCAGGAGGATCAGGCGGCTCTAGAAGCACAAAGTTGGAAAGATTACTGAGCTTATGTTGTTAAGAAGACAGAAGAAGTAAAGAACTGAAGCGTTCTCAGAGCACCTCAGAGGCTCGGTTCTACCTTGCACTGTCAGTTGAATGATTCCTCTGTCTTCACCAAACGAGTTAATGGCATGGCAGGAGAAGAAGCCTGAGTCCTCCCTCACTGTGGGCATGATCTGTTAATGATGGAAATTAGCTGAAGTAACACTGATGCTAAAGGAATGGCTTTGTTCTGTAGAAACAGGCTTTTCTAGTGTTTTTTTCCATTTAAAAAAACAGCAATATTTTACATTTTAACACTTGCCTCGAAGTAAAAAAATGAAACATGGAAGCTTAATGGTCATTATTTTATTTATTCTGTATGATGTATTTGCTAAAAAAAAATTTGTTCAGCCTCCTTGGCAGCTTTTGTTTTAAACGTTTAGTTTTTAGCTGAATGTGAAATTCTTGGATATATTTATGTGGTAGGACACCATTTAACAAACATTATTATATTTAAGCTCCAAAAAACAACCCTCTGTTTAATGTGTTTATTGTATTTTACAAATTCTTTTTACATGAGGCATACACACTCCTCCACACAGATCAGGTGGTGAGTGTGTTGCTCAGGGGCAGAGAATGTGCTTTAAGAAGGTGGAGTCAAACTCACAACTTACCTATAGCAAGACAACTAATAACAACAGCTAAAATTACCTGTCCTGTATTGGAGCCTGTATTTCTGATTCTTAAGTTATATAGAAACTGCTTTATTCCTCACTTTATTCCCCCCTAAACCTCCACCAGATATATATATAATAAATCCTCCACATCTTCCTCCTCTATGTCAACTTTCTCCACCTCTGTGGGTACTCACTCCACCTTCCACACATGTGCTGCCACCCCCCCCCCCCCTGCATCCTGAGCTGCTCCGATTGTTGATAACAGTAGAAGAGGTGGGAGTTGAGCTCAGGAAACTTCGACCAAACAAGGCTGTTGGTCCAGATGGAGTTTGTCCAAGGCTTCTGAAGGAGTGTGAAGGACAACTGGCAGTTCCTCTGCAGAGGCTCTTCCATCTGAGTCTTCAGATAGAAAAAGTCCCAGTACTGTGGAAGACTTCATCTCCTTTACCGGTGCCCAAAATAGGGCGACCCGTAGAGCTGAATTATCACAGACCATTGGCTTTGACATTTCACATCATGAAGACCTTGGAGCGGCTCCTTGTCCGTAGAATGAAACTGCAGGTTGCTGAGGAACTAGACCCCCTCCAGTTTGCCTATCAAGAACACTTGGGAGTTGAAGATGCGGTCCTTTACTTGCTGCATCGGCACACTCCTACCTGGACGTGCCTGGTTCTTATGTCAGGATAATGTTCTTCGACTTATCCAGCGCGTTTAACACCATAAAGCCCTTCTTACTGAGCAACAAACTTATGGGTATGGTTGTAGCCCCCTCCCTAACATCTTGGATTATGGACTACCTAAAATCCAGACCTCAATATGTCAGAGTGGGGAGATGTGTTTCTGGGACACTGGAATGCAGCACTGGGGTCCCACAAGGGACTGTTTTGGCTCCCTTTCTGTTGAAACGCTACACATCAAGACTGCAGATACAACTCATGTGTTGTGTGAGCGGTGGACGGAAGGGGGAGTACAGGGACCTGTTGACGACCTTCACTGACTCGAGCAAAAAAAAAAAACTGCCTTCTTCTGAGCACCACAAAGACAAAGGAGCTGGTGGGGGACTTCAGGAGATTTAAACAACCAAGACAGCCACTCTGCATAGATGGGGAGGAAATAGAGACTGTGGAGTCCTACAGATACCTGGGGGTGGTTCTGGATCAGAAACTGGAGCGGACCACCAACACAGACGAAGCATACAGGAAGGGACAGAGTCGTCTTTTTTTCCTCAGGCGGCTAAGGTCGTTTGATGTTTGCAGTGACATGCTGCAGATATTTTACCACACAGTCATCAGAAGTGTGCTTCTGCATGCTGTTGTTTGCTAGGGAAGTAGCACAATGGACAGACTATAGACGTCTGGACAAATTGGTCAAGAAGGCCAGTTCTGCACTGGGTCAACACCCCCTTCATGATTTCCTGATCAGCCAGAGAAGCGGCTGCAGTGAACAGTTGATCTTTTTGAGGTTTAAAAATGTTTTTTCAATGAGACATTGAAATTGATATCAATATATATATATATATATATATTTTTTTTTATTATTGAGAAAATATATGTACTTAATAAAAAAAAAATAGTCTTTACACAATTAGCCTCCTTCCTGGTAATGGTACGCTTATATTGCCTGAAAATGCCAGACTAAACAAGAATTAAAGTAGCAACAGGACTGTTAAAAAAAACAAACAGAATTTTCCTTTAACAGTCCTACTGCAGCATAAATGCGTATTACGTCGGAATTGCCCTGGAAGAGAATCAAGAAGCACTTCAGAGGCATTCATATGTCCAAGGGGAATACAAACATGGTAAGATTACTGTGTTTTGGGCAGATTAAACCTTATTCCAAGCAGCACTTGTCCTGCCCCTACCACTCTCGTTCAACAGATGTACGCTGATGGAGAAGTGGGTATAAATACTGCTGAACGGCTCAGACCGGCTCCCCTTTAATATAACAGTCTTCATGCCTGTGACATATGAAACATATGATTGTAATCCTCCAATATCCTTTTATATTTAAATAATTGTGTTTTCATGGGCAAAAATTTTTGTACTTTTAAAATGTGATTAATCGAGATTAATTAATTATAAAGCCTCTAATTAATTAGATACATTTTTATTGAGTCCCACCCCTAATATATATATGTATATTTGAGAACAGACCGTTACCTGTAGGGTGGAGATGACTTCATCCCCCACCTCCTTAACAGAAACTACGTAGCGGCTGGTCTCTGGATTGATGATCCGTTCCTCCTTCTCCCAGCGCACCATGATGGGTTTTTCACCGTGGGCAGTGCAGCTCATCTTCTTCTCCTCTCCTTGAGTGGCCAGTGTGGTGTTTGGGTAGGATGTAATCATGGCAGGAACTGAAGAAACAACACATTTAGCCGTCAGAGTTCCGTAGCAGATTATTTTACCTCCTAGTGCCTGGCTGCTATTGCATGGAAGAACACTTTCTAGCTTGTAAAAACTTGGAACCAGCTAACATTCTAAAAGTACTGTGCATAGTTAATTCAGTTCTGTTATGTTTATATATATAGCACCAATTGCCAACAATTGTCATCTCAAGGCACTTTACAAGAAAAGTCCTCTCAGTACAATTATCCAAACAGTCCAATCAGTTCAAAGTTTTCTATGTAAGGAATCCCAGCAGACTGTATGAAGTCATCGACGTGAGGTTGTACCCTGAACATGCAGACTCCAATCACAGCAATCCCTCATACTGAGCAAGCATGTAGCAACAGTGGAGAGGAAAAACTCCCCTTTAACAGGAAGAAACCTCCAGTAGAACCAGAACCTGAACCTGGCTCAGTAAATGCGGCCCTCTGCCACGACCGTCTGGAGGTCTTAGAAGACAGAGAAGAGACACAGAAAGAACAAAATAATTGATATGAATACTTTCTATGTTAAAGAAAGTAAATAGTTGACAGCAGGTCATGGAAGGATACCAGACCAGGTGGAGCTTCTATGGAGAGAAAAATACTGAGAAGTAAGCAAGTTAACAGTTGAAATGGGGCTGGGTGGTATATACCAAAAATTTCCCACTACTGAAATGTATGACTGTAACTGATCTTGCCCAAGTTGTATTATTTGGTATGAAAATGTCCCTTTAAGATGCTGACTGTACTACTATTACTACATGCTGGATGGGGTGGAGTCATGTCACTATGTACAGTCATGTGACTCCAGACCCTCCAGTCTGTAACAAGAAGGGAACATTGCTGCCTATACAAATATAGACAGGAGTTGGAATCACACCCTGAATTAAAGGGCTGCTTGAAGCTGTTTATTCGAGATGTTACATGGCTGACAGCCAGCATCATAAGGCTGGTTTCAATGACAAAGTTAGTGATATCAAAAACACGACAACTCAACACTTATTCAAAACTCAAAACCTAATTATTTTATTTTTTGTACATGTCCTGTCTGGCAATGTGGTAGTCAGAATTGATGTCTGAGTGCCAAGTAAAAGCTTAACAGATTTACTTTCGGAAGCAGAGCATTACAGCTTTTGCTATAGTACTCCAAGTGATATAAGTGAAATCTTTATCAGAGATTGCTGTGGGTATAATTTCCTGAAGTTATGGACATGGAAACTAAAGAACAAGATAGAAGAACAAACAAAGATGAAGAAGAGAGACAGGAGAGGTAGGGCTGTGTGTTGACGATGCAAGAGAGGAAGGGGAACAAAGAGAACACAAGAAAACATCCCAGTCGTCCACATCCGCTGGATGGCAGAGGTGGAAAAGAACAATAACCAATAAAAAGGAGCAATATTAACAAAACAGACCAAATAATATGAACTAAGAACTACACATTCACAACACAAAAATGGGCATATAAATATAACAACAGAGTCACTGAAAAGCTCTTGGCACGAATGATCTATTAATGATAACCTCAGCCCAAGATTATATATTTAAACACCAATGTCCCCACACCAATGTGTGTGTGTGAGCATGCAGGTGCATATAAGGTTACCCTATATGAGTGTTTGATAGCTGGTGTGAGGAGTCGTCAATCCATCCTTAAGGAAACAACGCAGACATGAAGGAGATCAGGAATACAGACGCCCAGAGGGCCCCAGAGCCCAGGGACAATAGGCGGACTAACGCAGCGATAACTGCAGATCTACCAGCTCCCCCCAATGAACTGACCATGCACGAAACCCATAGAACTGGCAGCGGATCTAAGCGCTAGATCTGACTCCCACCGAGTCACCGAACGGCACCACCCCCAAAAGAGGTGCTCCAACCAACCCACAGAGGACCTCAGCCCAAAACATCGGTCGCCTGACTTACTCAGGACCAGCCAGGTACGCACCAAAAGGTTAAGAGTTTAACCCCAGCCATACACCCATTAATGGTTTCCAACAATTCACCTGCAAAAACTGTTTTTTATACTTCTTTCCAACAGCTTCTATTACAAATGCATGCACATTATGCAAATGAGGCAATATATGGGATATTGCGTGTCTGGGGGAGGGGAGCTTGGATTCATGGAGGATAAGAAGCCACAGCCCATCGTCTCTTTATCATTATAAAGGTGGGCTGCTCAATAAATCTAGATATTGATTTGAGGCCATATCACCCAGCCATAAGTTGAAATAACAACAAATAATAAAACTGGAGAGTATTAGAAGAGAAAAGTAGCAGATTGAAGAAAAGTGGTCAGTCTGTCCTCCAACAGTCTAAGCCTGTAGCAGCATAACTACAGAGATGACTAAGGATACCCTAAGCTTAATCAAAGAGGGATGAGCTGTAAACTGACAATGCTCTAATGCTGACTTGAAGAAAACATGTGACCCTGTTGTGTATCTTGTATGATAGGCTTCCTAATGGTGCAGTGATGAGGTAACAACTCTCTGAAGATAACACACTTATTGCACAATAACGACATGCATGGCTCATTACACCCACAGCAGAGTGTGGAACATGATGCCCTCACACACTCTCGTACAAACATATACGCTTAGCCACATATTCAGTGTGACACACAGGAACACACACACAGGAACACACACACACAGTATAACTGGGATGATGTGATGCAAAGTGTCAGGCAAGAGGTTGCAAACATTTAGCGCTCATCTCTTATTCACTCTGCCGCCATATGGGGCGCAGCTATGAAAAAGAACGCTGTTTTATTTTGCATGACAAGTATGAATTTTTTGTGAGACACATTTGGGAAGAGTGTCGGGAAATAAACAGCTGCCTGAGTGTTAAGTCAATGTTTTCAGTTTACAGCACGGCTCCTTTGATTGGGCTCTGAAAGAGGCTCAGAGGTAGGGGATTTGTTTCCACCTGTGGCAGAGTGGAGGACTCTGCTAGGTGACAAAATATCAGAGAATTGATACAAAAACGGACACATTTCTACCCTGTAGGTTTCTAAAGGATAGATGGAGCACCAACTTCCCACATTTTGACACTGGGGATCAAAAAGGAAATTCTATCTGTCAACGAATGATCTGGATTGGTTGCATAAGAGGATATAATCAGACTGAAAAAAAAAAAATCAAAAACATGCTCAGAAAAAACTGAGTCATAAAGTGTCAGTGGCAGAAGTAGTGGCTGAAAAACAAATTAAGTGTTCCTTTTAAGTAGAACGTTAAATTAAAAGTTAGAAAAATATCCAATGGAGTTAAAAATCTGGCTTCACAAACCCCAGCCTTACACTTCAATATGGCTGCCACAATTTCACTTAGAAAACAGTATTAACCCATTTTATTGCCCTCATTGTTTATTTTTTATTAAACCACCCATCTATTATCTATGCCACTTATCCTCCAAGAGTGGTGAGGAGGCAGGTACCTATGTCCAGCAGTCATTGGACGACAGGCGGGGTCCACCCTGGACAGGTCGCCACTGCATAGCAGCGCGCATTATCAGATTAGTCTGCACAGTGTTTGATTGATTAACAACATATAAAACATACATACATATAGAATTTTAACTATTATTATTGGCTTCTATTGCTAATAGTAGTTAGTCAATATTGAGAAAAACAGCTGATAAATTCTCTTACAAGGGTGGGACGTTATTCTGATTATTTCCTGATACTGAAAAAATTTAAAAGTTATGTTCCCGTTTAGCGATACTCATATGCCTTTAAGATGCACATTGTACTACTACGATATAATTATTTATATATATAAATTTATATGTAAAATGTTTTGACAAATTCTGAATGAAACTGCAGCATACTCTTGAAATGTAAGTGAGTCTCTTTTCCAATAGTTTCAGCTGAATATATATCCACACTAATGTTTGTGAAGAGCAAAATGCGAACAAAGACGCCATAATGAGAGCGTTTGTGGAAGTGACTTGTGTGTCCATGTAATGTTCTCTGTGGCCCAGCTGAGACAGCCCTGAGGCACTCTTTGGATCCTCTCATTGTTCTGCTGATTCATTTCTTTAATATCATGTTGAAGTATTGGGATGAAAAGAAAGAAAAGTGGAATGACAGAGATGTGATGAGAAAAAGAGCAGAGGCCCCACACCAACAGTCTGATTCTGAAATGAACATAAATATCTGAAGTTTGGTTGACTTAATATCCATGTTTTCATGGAGCGTGCAGATTGGAATGCTAATTTTCCATCTGGAGAACACTGAACCAATAAAAAGTGTTTGTGCTGCAGAGCGACACATCAGCAGTTTAGCTGCTTCTGCAGTGAAGAAGATGTGGAGGTGAGCAGAGGCCTGTTCCTTCACAGCAACCCAGAGGGCACTGATGATAGGCTTCAACCTGCAACGGATTGTGGGGGATAGGCTGGCTGCTGATAGGCTACTCCCCTGAGACAATCCCCCTGACTACTGCCTAACCCCCCCCCCCCCCAACTCCTTTTCACCTGGCCTGGTTACCATGACAACGAGCAACGGACAGTCTCTCCTCCCTCTTTCTCTCTATCCTCCAGAGAAAAAAAGGACCGTTTGTAGTAGCCAGGAATAGAAAATGGGCCTTTCATTGATTTCTACTGGAGTAGTAATGTCGCAGTGCAGAAATAGAAACATCATGGAAAGAAGAGGTTACCAATGTGTCTAAGTGGGGGTGGTATTAGCCCCCCACCTGTAATTAGGACTATCCCATCTCGCTAATTCACTGACAGGAGGTCAAAAAGCACGGCTCATCTTTGTTTCAGGTGCATTAGGAAATCATTCATTTTCACTGGTCACAAAGGGACAAAAGAAATCCCTCTCCACTTTGCCAGTCTGGAATTTCTTTTATTTTTTTAAATTTTTTGCTCAACTGATGGTGACATTTTTTGGCCATAAATGTCAAGATTCATTTCAGTTTATGTCATCTTAAGGAACTTCAGAAGGACAACCAATCCAGTTTCTATCCTCATACCAGAAAGCAGCCATGGTCATTTTCTTCCTAAATTACATATTTTTCAAACTTTTCTTCAGTATGTCCACAATCAGCCATCACTCCAATTATACAGGGTCCAACTGTTTAAAGTGAATATACATGTTATCATACAAACATGGTTGTATATGTTCCTGGTATCTTGTGTGTTATTCCGACTGATGTCTTTAGGTGAGTGTGTGTCAGCATGGTTGTTTGCCCGGTGCTTCTCTGTGTTGCCAAGGCAACCCCCCAGGATGCCCCCCCCCTCTGGCCCACTGACTGCTTGAGATGGGAACCAATTTTATAAACATCCATACACCCACAGAAAAGGCTGCTTACTTGATAACTTACTAGAAAGATTTCCCAGCTTCTTAAACATTGATTTTTTTTCTTTCGACGTGCTATACTTTGACAGAGGTAACTGTAACTGATTACTCCACAGACTACATGTGACACAGTGACAATCATTTGCTCTAAACAAACCCAATAATGTTCCATCCCTGCTGTCGTTTGCACTGTTTGGCTCATTTAATTAACATTTCTGCTGCTGCTATTTGCACATCTGTTTTTCTGTTTATATTCTGTTCACTTCTTGGAAATAACATGTTGACTTTTTAACTATTCATTAACATGCACATTCTGTACATATTCTGTTTTAATTGATTCTACTCATTAGGCCACTTTATTTGAAATAACTGTACAGTACTTTGGATTAGTAATTATGTCTCTAATGTAAATATTCTTAATTCTGTTTTTTATACTTTTTCTACCTTTCTTGTGTGATTGTTAATGCTTCAATAATCTGTCACTTTGCTGCTGTTACAGCTGAATCTCCCTCTTGTAGGACTATAAAAGTAGTATTACAGTATTAGTAGTATTAGTACTCTTTTATTTGTTTTTGTTTTTCTTAAGACTCTCTCTGAATTATGGATTTAGAATTTAAATAAATAGCCTGGAACCCCATCATGTCCTCTAAGCACTGTGCTTTTTGGCCCATCCTGGGAGACGATATGTTGAGCCACTGGCCACCCTGTGGTAGAGGAGGGAAGAGAAACATGCAGTTTTTTGCCCCGGGGGCGAGAATGTCAGTGGGTGCTGAAGCAGGGACGGCCTGGATGGGGGCAGGGAGGAGGGAAATGCACTGACACATCATCGACTGGTTCACTGGCTGTCTGCAATGTACTGAAATAATTCTCTTAGCTGCACAATTGGCTCAGACATGGAGCAGGATAGCAACCGTAGCCTGTAGCCTGGGAGTAGAGCTGCAATGAGGAGGACCGGATAGAAAAAGTTCCTAATATCACATAAAGGTCACAAATAGAAGGAGTTTTTTATACATTGCTTTGAAAAAAAGATATCAGCATCTTGAACCCACAAAATGAAGTGGGAGGAAAATGATGCATGGAATTCAAAGGGTTTTGGCAAATAATAACAAACAACTAAAACAAGATCTAGCCTCCTTAACCTGATACCTTTAAAAGATCTGTCTACACAAGAGTCCTTGACAGAAAATGCATGGAATTTGATCTCAGTTTCTCAGATATTCTATAAAGAACTGAAACATCTGTTTACATCATGAAGACCAAGGAACAAAGCAGACCGGTTGGGAATAAAAGTGGCAAGATGAAAACCATTTTTTCTACAAGTTATGTAAGTAACAAATAAAACTTTTAGAAGATTGGGCTCTGGTCAGATGAGAGCAAAATGTCTTTTTGTGTGATGTGGAAAACTAACGCGGCACATCAACATGAGTACATGGTTCCCACAGTGATACACGGTGACGGCAGCATCAGGCTGTGGGGTGGATGGTGAAGCTGGTCTGGGTTGATGAGAAGATGGCGCTAAATGTAGGACAGTCCTGGATGAAAAGCTGTCTGAGGCTGAAAAAGACTGAAGGTTAAGGTGGAGGTTCTCCTTCCAGAAAGATAGCAACCAGAAACATCCAAGCAGAGCTTCATTGGGATGGTTGAGATGAAAGCAGTTAGAATGGCCTAGTCAAAGTCAGAGTGAGGCTGAGCTTTTCTCAGCAAATATTCAAGCCTTTAGAAAAGTAAAGCTGTGGAGACAAAAACCCAGGGGAAAGGCTGAATAATACTTTTTAGATTGCTACTTCCTTTCTGCATTAGTTTGTCTTGGATTGTCACAGAATAAAACAGTTTGTGATTGTAACAGAAAACAATCAGAAAGGTTCTGGAGGATATAATCGTTTTTCAGTATAACGGACAGTGTGCTTTAGAGACTGCTCAGTGACTGTGTAGTGCTGCTCTCCACTGAAGCTTCATCGTACGCTCATCACCCTCATCATTATCTTCAGACATTAGGATGTCTAACAGGCTTGATTGGTCTTAATTGGCTCTGATAGGAAGTGAGTGGCTGCTGACTGACTCTGATGTCATCCACTGTGCATTGGTAATGAACTGACTGAAGCACATCTGTTTTGGATCCACAGTAGGGATACTAGACTAAAAAATAGGTATCAAACTTTGTTCAAGCCTGCAGCTGCATCCAGCACCAGACTGGATCACCAGAACCCAACACAGGAAGCTGAAGGATTATGGGTAGACCTGAAACACAGGAGCTCATTGGTCTACTCACATGGTTTCATTCTGGTGCTTTGAGGGCAAGCTGGTTCTGCTGGCTGTTCGTGCGGCTGCCACATAATACATGGTGTATTATGACGAGACATTAGCCTTTGCACGCTCATACACAGAACAATAAAAGTGCCAGGTTATGACATCAGAATAGCAGCAATTCTCTTCCTGGGGAGGCCACAACAATAGCGTGGCAGAGAGGATCTATGGGAACCCGTCTGGGCCATTATTCCTGTCTAATGGCTGCAGCACGATGCACTGCATCCGGCTCTTTATGTTCAATGGTGCAGTCCTGTGTGAACTGGGCGCCTGTGTCTGTCTGCTTGTTTGCTCACCTGAGAGCATCTCTGCTATCCATGCATCTGTTCCACACATTTCAGATTCACTCCATTGATTTTTATTCTGTTGTGTTTACTCACGCATCAAGCTAGGTTTGGACAGCCAATAAGACACGGAAAACACCATACTATCCATCACATGAGCACTTCAGCATACGTCAGCCTGTGTTCCATCCTAATTGGCTGCTAAGCCTCTTAAGTTGCCATGACTGGCTGAGTGCTGTTGGCTGGCCTGTATAAACAGCCCAGAGCATACAGAGCATCAAAGCATGAGATGGTCCACATTCTACCTGGAGAACCTAGGGAGCAGCTGGAAAGGTTAATGAGCTCATTGTCTGAATACATACATACAGTATATGCATCCCCATAGGGGAAATAGAGCAAGGTGTGGCTCTCCTTGTGCACAAGGGGCTCCCTGCCACTGAGAGGACACACATACCAGGGAGGGGAAATGTGCCACAACATGACTGTTCCGGAGCCGAGGAAAGGGCCGAGGGATGGCAAACAGACACGCAGGACACAGCACAAACATCACCACTCTGGGAGAGAAATGCCAGGTTTCAGGGCTGATTTAATTTTTTGTTTTGCTTTTAACTTTTTATTTATTAATCTGCTTTGCATTTTTATTATTTGTTTTACACTTATTGTTTTATACTTTATATACTTTATATTTTATAAACTTGATATTTTAAGTTATTTTAATCTTTTCTTGCCAGTGTTTCCTCTCTGGGGGGCCCCCTGCATCGGGGGCGGTGGTCGGCTGTGGCTGCCTGGGTGCCCCCCAGGTAGCGCTTGGGTGGAGGTGGGGGTACCAGCCCTCCCTCCTCTGGGCGCCCTGGGTCGGAGCCTTGACTGCTGCTGTTGATCTGCTGCTGCTGATGCAGATGGCTCCATGATGGCATTTCCTGGCTCATCTGTATTCAGCCCGCTTTTTATAGCTTCTAAGTGTGTGTGTGTGTGTATATGGCTGATGGGTTGGGTTAGGTGGGGGTTGTATTTGCATTGATGATTTTTAATTTTAAAGGGGGGGGGGGTTATTTTAAATCTGTAAAGCACTTTGAGTAACTTTGTTTGTTTGAAAAGCGCTTTATAACTAAAGTTTGATTGATTGATTGATTGATTGATTTAACACATCAACAATAATGTGGCTTCATAGAAAAAGAAGCCAAAGTTCTGAAAGCAGCTCCATGGTTCCAGGGGATCCTTTGCTACAAAACCACCAAGAATGACATTGTATCCATTGACACAGCTGAACAGTTAATTTCGATTGTTGCTCTGCACCTTTATACCCTTTAATCAAACTTTCTCATAGTTTCTACTATGATAATGTAAAGTAGAATCATTGCCATGGTTTCAGTCTGGATGGGTCCCCTCTTCAGTTCGTACCAGTTCCACTCAGCCTAAACCAATGACTAGCTGGATGTTCCACACTTAAACAGAATGATCATAAAAACCATCACCTACATGTTCATTATATTGTCCTTTTCGTGCAAACTCCAAATGACTGACGAGATCCCGTACAGTGCCTTGGACTGTATTCATATAGTTAAAGCCAAAGGTATTCATACCACTGACAGATTGTACTTTTATGTTTGCTTAATCTGTTTGAAAATCACCAAAGGATGATAAAAAGTGTAAAAACAGTAAAATAATCTCAAGTTTTGAAAAGTTTCCCTGCCCGTCTTAATAAGCAGTGGCAAATCATTTGTTGGCAACAGAGTAGCTAAGGCTTCCTCAGAAGTCCTGAGGAGCTTTTTCATGTTTCCACTGGGAGTTTTTAACATTCTTCTTTCATGATGACCTTCAAGTCTGAGGATGGAATGCCTCCGTTCTATCACCCTAGTCTTTACCTTCCTCCACAGATCAGTTCAAATGGGACTCTGCCTGGGCCTGTATAGAACACCAATATTATTTCCAGAAACCTTTCGGTAAAATTATGAGATTTATTTAAACTTAAATTTGGGTATGAATAATTGTTCTTAATCATAAGCAAACCCATCATCTAAACCAGTTGCTTTTTTCATGAGGGCCCCATTTCCGTTCCTGTATCACTAAAAAACCATATGTCTGAATCCTCCCACTTAGGTACAAATATGGGATCATGGGCTCCCATGAAATGTAGAAAAAAAAATACTTATTCCCCTATTTTTTCAACCTGTAAAAATGTTGTGATATTTTCTGGATGGATGTTTAATTTTTTAATACCTCTGAGATCAAATAAGTAATAAATAAATCAGCCAGTGTTTGAAATGGGTCAAATTACATCTAATTGGTTTAACTTTGGAAATAGATCACAAAAATTGCTCTATGAATGGACCAGCAAACACAAAGTTCTTTACAGCACTTTGTTTAGTTACTATCAACTAAATTAAATAATACATTTCTGGCCTGGGGGGTAAATGCCCAACTGAGCTCATAAAGTGTTGTAGTGGCTCAGTGTTAAAACCAGCACACAACTGAGAGGGACTTCCCTACACACAGTCAGAGTAATACAAAATAAGAAAGTAAAAGATACACTGGGGTGTCAATATTTTTTTATAAATCAAAGAGGTAACGGATTTAAAATGCCAACTTCAGTCAGGAAACTTGGTGCTCATTTTGTTTTTCTTTTATGGTCAATCATTTTGTTCCATTTATTCTTTTGTTGAAACCCAGTTTGGTTTGTGTTGTTGTCCTTCGACAGAAAAACAGAAGAAGCCATAAGCCACACCTGAAATAACTTTGTGTTTGCAGTGACACTATTCCATGGAGCCACTAGTGTGGGCTCAGCTGGGGCCGGTCCAGAACAGGCTGGCTGGGTTTCCATCAGTATCTCAGGAAGGTTGCAGATCAGGGCTGGACAATAATTTGATAGCAGTATATATATCCATCGATAGATGTGTGGTGCGATCCCCCCCCCCCTCCTCATTTTCTCATTATAGCCTATCAGGCAGCTTAAAGGGATACTTCAGCATTTAGCATTAAGCTTTGTATCAGTAGAAAGTCAGCAGTATTTTCGAATGACCGCGTTTGAATAGATTTGACGCAAAGAGTTAACTGAATTCCATTAACTGATGCCCACTGCAGCTGGTGTGAATGCTCTGATTTGATTTAGTGTTTTTTCGTTCATGCTGCATCCATAAAGAAACCTGACTGCACACATACTGCACCCACTCAGTATGGTTCCATTCCCATCTCAGGCGAGTTTTTTGGAGTAATCAGACTAAGGACTGGTATATAGTCACCTGGTGACATTATAATGTATAGCTGAGTACCATCTGCATAGTCATAATAACTAATCCTGTTGGCTGCTATAATCTGGGTTAGTGGGAGTGTGTAGATATTAAATAGAAGATGTTCCAGGATGGAGCCCTGGGGAACCACACATGTGATTTATGTTTGTTCTCATGACAAACTGCTGATTGATACAAATAATTTCCTTTTCTTAAAGTAAGACTCAAACCAGCCAAGCAATGTATCAGTGAGTCCGACCCAGCTCTCCAGTCATTCCAGTAATATTGATCACAGTGTCAAATGCTGCACTGAGGTCCAACAGAACGGGCACTGAGGTTCTACCACAGTCTGTATTTTTACGGATGTCATTGAAAACTTTGACTAGGACAGACTCAGTGCTGTGATGAGTACAGAAACCAGACTGATAAATATGAAAGTGGTTGGTCATTGTTAGGAAACACAGCTTTATTAATATTTTGCTGATGAATGGGAGATCAGAGACTGGCCTGTAGTTCTGCATTAGGGTGTTGTCCAGGTTGTTCTTCTTTAGTAGTGGTTTGATAAAGGTGTTTTTTAAAGCCTGGGGAAGACACCTGACAGGAGGGATGAGTTAACTATTTGAATCTGACTTAATGACAGGGAAAACTTTCTTTAGAAAATTTGTGGTTAAGATATCAAGGCAGCAAGAGGAGGAGCGTAGTTGTTTTATATTTTCATCAAAGTGTGACTGATTTAGTTTTTTTATTATTCAGATATTTTCTGTACATTGGTGTTGATTAAGGGTTACAGTTGTAATGGGTTTGGTACTGAAGTACAGATTGACCGGCTTATTTTCAGAATTATTTTGGTAAAAAAGTATAAAACAGTGTAAAAGATATACTCGTAGAAATGTTAAATTGTGATATCTGAAGATGAAACTTACTTTTGACGTTCAGATACATGGACTTGCTAACATCGGCCCCAACATCGTTGCTGACCCTACAAAGGTAGAAGCCACTGTCCTCCTCCAGCACATGCTTGATAAGTAGAGAGCCATTCACCAAAACTTCAATCCGAAAGCCTGAGTTAAGGGCGATGGGTTTGAACTGAGGGACCCCGGCGCCTGTCAAAGAAAACAGAGGAGGGAAAGTTATTTAGGTTTGACTGCTGTAATTACAGCTAGAGGCATAGCCCAGCAGCTCTCAGTGTTTCTCTATCAGCTTAGCACAATCTAGATACAGTTCGGCCTTTTTTGGAGTACAGCTGAACCTTGATCAGATTCACTTAAGTGTCTGTGAACAGCAATTTTTAAGCCATACTACAGATTCTCAATTGTTTTTAGGAGTGGACTTTGACTATGCCATTAGGGTCATTATCCTGTTGCAAGGTGAACCTTCCCCTCTGTCTCAGGTCTTTTACAGCATTTTAGAAGTTTCTTTCCAGAACTGCCCTGTATTTCATTTCATCCAGATTCATTTCAACTCTGACCTGCATCCCAGTCCCAGCTAAACAAAAACATCATCAGTATGTTTCACAGCAGTGATGGTGCATTCACACAGGTGTGCTGTCTCAGTTTTCCACTTTTGCATCTAGATGAAGAAGTATATCTGCTCATGGCACCAGCACCCTTCTCTACATGTTTGCTTTGTTCAGATAAGTGTTTACCTTTGGAGTACTCCCATTGGATGGTAGGAACTGGATAGCCTTCAGCTGAGCAGTTTAGGATTACTGCCTTTCCATAGATGGCATCCTGGTCCTTTGGTTGCACCACAAATTTAGGAGGAACTGGAAATAAAACAACCTTCAGGTCATTGATGCTTAAATGATTTTTAGCTTTGTACTAGGAGCATAAAAGGCAACATTGAATGTCTTGTATCACTTGTACATTTTCTTCATATCTGCACCTACTATGTGGCCCAGTGCCTCACCTCGGACGATGAGCTGACTCTGGTGCTCCACAGCAGCAGCCTGGTTGCGAGCGATGCAGGTGTAGTTTCCATTGTGGGCCAGCGTGAGGTTTGAGATGCGCAGCGAGCTGGTGAAATCGATGTTGTCTATGGTGACGCCCAGGCTGGCCGGGATAGGCCGGCCATCTTTCTGCCAGGTGATGAAGACGGGCTGGTCGCCAGACATGACTACGCAAGGGATGAAGACCCGCTGACCGATGGAGAACCGTGGAAACTCAAATGGGTGGATGGTAGGTGGGACTGGAAAGGACACATGCAAATTGACTTCCCTGCAGGCATGTTGTTTACATGTTGATTAAAATTTAACATCAGCACATGTTCATATTCTCTCTTTATTCTACCTTTGGGTTTTTCGCAGGAATGAAAAATGGTAGTAGTATTTTAGCAGTTCGATCCACATAAATCAGCTGAAATGTCTCTAATAACATGCAGACAACATCTACTCCCCTCTCTGCTCTCTAGGGACACTGGAGCCATCGTGAGAACCAGATCCTTTTGAAAATTAATGATTTAAAATAAAATTGGAATAAGCAGCACTTCAGTGCTTATTTAATTCACAACAAAATAGGCATAATAGGCTCCTGGGGATTCCCTCTCAGAAGCGGAGGAATGCTTAGCAGCCGAGAGGCAAATTAACCGAGGTGGAATTGCACTGTAGCTTTTGCCTACGCTGTGTGATTTCCACCCTTCACACACTTGTTAGCTCGTCAAGAGAGAGGGAGGGGGTTGAATTTGCCCACCTGATGTTGCAAATGATGCAGCATCATTGAGGAAAGAGAGGGATCGAAGGGAATCATCTTCTGGCTGTGCTCAGTACCGATGCACATTCAAATGAGCTTCAGATTAACTGGCTGGCTAGAATCAGGGCAATGAAACTTTGCTATCAGCGATGGATGTGTTTTACTCGGAGGGTATGTTGCAGAGATCAACCACCAGAAATCTCTTTATTCTATGTGAACTCTAAAATTCCTATTTAGATGTTATGATGCTACATGTTAGCTGGCAAAGAGACTGTAGGAAAAAGAGAAGTAAAATGATAAACATGTCGTAGATTACAAACAAGAACATAACATATTATATGGATATTATACAAATAATAATAAGTTACGGAAGAAGAGGAGCAGTACAGTCTATGTACAAAGAAATGCTAGAGAACAACAATTAGTGAACGTTTTGTGTGGAGTTACACGAGGTTTAGTCCTGGGACCAGTGTTACTTGTATAAATGTCAAATATTTTTACAAAAACAAAACATCATTTTTATTTACATATTTTTTTTATTTATGATTGAAAACTTGTTCTCATTTACATTGCTAACTTTAAATATTGATTGAAAAAAAACAAAAAACTATTCACTCCCTCACTTATATTCAAGCAGCCTCCAGTGAGGAATCTTTTAGAGAACTGAGTGTATGAAATAGTTTAAATTATAAAATAAAGGAATATGAAACAATAACCCAATGCTATCAGCAAATATTCATTTTTATGAGGGTGAAAAAGGAAAGATTTGGAAAAATTGAACAAAAAGACTGAATGGTAAATGACCTGGGGTCTCATTTATAAAGCTTGCTTGAGTACAAAATGGGGACTGAAAACTACGTAAGCAACTTTATACGCAAAGTTTGGGATTTATAGAAAAAAAACATGGCGGAAAAATGTGCGCAACTTTAAGCACACTAAGGACCTTGCTTCCACACTTTTTTATACACGGACGACACTGACAGCCCAGTAGGGCGGATACCAAAATTGTGAATTTTAGCCACATTTTCAGACTTGTAGAGCATTGCACACACAGACAAACACAAACAACACACAAATGTATCCCCCGTCCCGTCTATAGGAACTGAGAATAAAAATGAGAATTTTGTTAAAAATGTTGTGTTTAAGAATTCTTTTCATATGTATGACTTCAGATTTTATAGCAATTGCACATATTGGTGCATGTGTGAAGAACAAATATGCCCAGTCTCCTAGCATTTGCTGGCACTCGTTGAAGATTCTTATTTAATGTCAGACACGCTGCTGCATCAATGCTGTGTCACCTGCAGTTCTTCCATTTATTTTAATGACCCTTGTGGTGTAAAGGTTTAGTGTTATGAAAATCAATATTATGTTTTATTGTGATTTAGTTTGATTTTTTATTGGCTTTGATTCCAGTGTTGCTGTTGCTACAAGAGAAATCATAGCCTATAATTGAAACATTGTATTTAATGTTCTAATTTGTTTGATCTCATGCTGCTGCTTTAATTTTTTTTAATGTTTTTATTTTTTTACTCTTTTTACACTTGTCTTCTAACACATTTTTTTAACTATATTTTTCTCTTTTTATGTGAAGCGTTTGGCTGAGTAAATCTCTATATAGATCAACATTGATTGATTAATATAAAACATTATCTGCCTCCGCATGCCTGCAGCTGTGACTTTCTCCACCTCTCGGTTGCCATGGTTACCCATATAGTAATGCCCCATACTAGCCGTCTTAAGTGGAAGTAGAATAATCACTTGACACTTTGCATTGATCGTTTATGGCAAAAAGTGGGTGTGTAGGAGGCGGGATATGACCCAGAAACAGCTGAGCACATTTCTACCAAGAGTGATTTATAAAGAGGATTTTGCGTCCAGCTGTGCGTACTCCAAGTTTGATAGATCAGAAACCTACTAGGCATAAGTTTAACAAAGTTGGTGAGCTTAAGTATGGTTTTAGTGAGGATTCTAAGCAAAGTTTTATAAATGAGACCCCTGGATTTTGTACAGCACTCACCAGTCATTCCCACATATACAAACGGCTACCACCTGAGCCACGGTAGGCCATGGATATCTGATGTGTAATCTTTTGTATAGAATATGTGCATCCATATTCTTTGAAAGGGTCTGATCCTGAATCTCAGAAAAAAACTAACATACATGCAAAAACTTTTTAGAATGGCTGTTTAGGCCATGTGTAATCAGTGGAACATTACTGATAGTGTGCTCATTGCTTTTCCTCACGATTTCTGGAATGGATTGTAGCATGACATGCACATACAACTAATATTTCCTATGAGGCACCACATACTGGCATTCATCACAATGCTCAACTCTCACATTTAAACTCTTGCTGTAACGAAACAGCATTCACTATATGCTGGTAATACTTTGCCCATCCTGACAATTTAACTGCATGGTATTGCATTTCAGTTGAACACTGTCCAGACTGGGTACTTACCTTTTACAGTAACATAGACGCTCTGGTGAGTGGAAAGCTGAGGCTGCACCAGCACGTTACATGTGTATTCTCCTTCATCCACATCCTTCTGCACATCGAACAGCTTCAGTGTGCCATTGTTCTCGAAGGCTCGCTGCCGGTGGTTGTATGGCAGCAAATTGGAGTCCTTGTACCACTTGATGGAATAGTAAGGGTAGCCAATGACACGGCAGTGGATATACATGTCCCGCCCAGCAATGGCAGTGAGGTTTTTCATTGGTCTGATGCTGGCAGGCCCTTGAGGACACATTGGAGACAACTCTCTTAAAACGATTTTGAGGCTTAGGGGGCTGCTGGAATGATAGCTGTACTGTGTTGTGTTTCTTCTGAAGACAACACAAAGTGGACAGGCTTTTTTATTACTGGAGCAAAGAAAGAGAATAAAAACTCTAAAGGGGTTCCAGAATGCCTCACTAAGTTTTCTTTAAGACTTTGACAAAGTGTCGAACCCAAAGACAACCATAACTCCTCTCCATTTATTTAGTGTATATAATGTTTTTTTCAAACTATGTATTTCATCATAAATACTGCTGGAATAGCAACTGTAACTTTCAATCTTATAGGTTCCGATCAGACTGGTTGATTGCTTTACCACACTATACATGGTGTGAAAAATCATTTAATATCATTTGATTACAATTCTATTTCTGCAAACAGAAATCTAACTTTGTACCTCATACAATACCATACTTTTTTGCTAATGTGCTGCCTCACACAGCTACAAAAGGGACTGAATACCCCACTGAAAAGTTTATATAGTGCCACCTTCTGTGTAAATTATAATTTTGTGCTGAAAAATGGCAATCACGAGATCCAGGACGCATCATGTTTTCATTCTTTCTATGACACATTTCTTCAAGGTCAATCTGACAGTTCACTACTGTCAGATTGACCTTAGATGAATAACCTCACAGACTGAGGGTCCCCTATAGTTCTACAAGCATTTGCTGAATTATACCCTGTTTGAACATGAATATTGCCAAGCAGTACATATAAATAAACAGCAGAGCCTGTGCTACAGCACCACGTAAATGTTCTCACCTGCTCTAAAACAACAATAAATTATATTTGAGATATAGGTATTTATAACCCCATCCGTGTGATGAATTTGGCATAAAAAACTCTAACATGACAACTTCATATGGTTTACACCTTCAATCCCCTGATGGAAGCTACAGCAATGCAAATACTAAACAATTTCTCCAAAAACTCTCCATGTAAATTGGAGAGGGATAGAAGCCAAATAATAACAAATATGGAAATCATTATCCCTATCACCACTGAAAAAATATTTTCACATGTAATGTTTTGCCTTCAAAAGTTCATTTTATAAACAGCGTATCCATTATTTACTGTTTATGACATTAGCAGCCATTCTAGAACCAAAATCACAGGCACATCAGCACCAGCCATGAGTTTCTGGCCGTCATCTTCCTGTTTGTTTGGGAGAGTCTCATTGGCTGAATAATGTAATCTCAGTTCTGTGCCTAGAGCTTCATTCTATTGGCCCTACAGATTCCAAAGAGGTGTAAACCATCCATACTGACCAATCAGTGACACAGATACAAGGGTGCATAAATACAGCATCCATGATGGTAAAGGCAATGGCCTGTTTTATTAAGATTATCCTGTCATCACAGCAATATGGCCCAAAAAGTAATTAGATGGGATGTATATGCAACCAACCAATGCCTAGCTCCAACTGCATTTCCTCATCTGCCACCATAAACAATATTGTCTGCACCCTGTCCATGGACCACAGTGTTGATTTCATCATTGCTGTCAACTGAAGTTCTAACTATGTTTATTTGTTGCTGCAAGATTTTTCTCAAGGACTAAACAAACGTTTGATTCTTGTGATGGAGCACGCACACCCTGCCCCTGTCCTCCTTGATGCCCCACTGAAAAATAAATAAATAAAATAAAGTGTGCATGCATGTGAAGACCTGCCAGTGCCCCTGTACGTCAACAGTTAACTATTAACGATAATTTAACAACAATTTAGCTAAATTAAATAATGTGGTTACTGTTAGTTGCAAGACGACCATCAGCCAACATATACATCATAATAACTACAGGAGTTTAGATTACTTTACGCACTGAATAGACTGATTTGAATTGAAATAGAATTAAGTACAAATATTTAAAGTAGTCAGTTAATTTAATGTTATGTTCACATGTATCTCCTGCTTTGCTACCTAAACTCACACCTAAGAAGATCTGTCCTCAATTGTATCCGGGGTCTGTAATCAATAGACACTTGTGCAAAGTCAAATTATACGTATAGTATGTGGCCGAATCACTGCCTATAACACTCTACAACAGACAATAATAATTTTACACCATGTGCAGACAATGAGCTGTTTTGCTTTATCAAGACACCAAAAACAGTACATGATCTCCAGTCACTTCTTAATTCGAACAGTTATTAATAGCTACCAGTAGGTCTTATTAAGAAACTATAGACTTAGACAGTTTTCAGTTAAAACCCATATTCTTCCTTTTTTTAAAGAATTGGATGGGAAGTATCGGTTTGGATGATGCTCACAGTGACTGAGCATCATCCATGTTCTGTTCTCTTTAATATACAAAGTACTCTTACATCAGCTCTTTTCTTCTTTCTGTGTCTCTTCTCTGTCTTCTCAAACCCCCTGATGGTCGTGGCAGATGGCCGCTTGTACTGAGCCAGGTTCTGGTCCTGTTTTGCCGGAGGTTTCTTCCTGTTAAAGGGGAATTTTTCTTTTCCACTGTCGCTACATGCTTGCTCAGTATGAGGGATTACTGAGGAATTGCTGTGGTTGGAGTCTGTATGTTCAAGGCACAGCCTCACGTCAATGACTCAACACAGTCTGCTGGGATTTCTTTCATAGAAAACTTTTAACTGATTGGAATATTTGTATAATTGTATTGAAATTATAAATAAGTAAACTGAATTGAACTGAAATTGAATTGATAAGTCGAAGATGTGAATCCCTTCAACAAACTTAGTGAGGCATTCCTGCAGAATCTACACACCTTGGTGCTTTTAGGTTGCATAAAAAAAAATATATTAAGGCATGTTGATGTGTGTATGTGATGCTGTGCTGGAAGAGTTGATCTGACAAGCACCTCTTACGTTTATTCGCGCCTGGTAGGAAACCGTCCCTGCCGAGTTGTTACAGATGCAGCGGTACACCCCTCCGTCAGGGACCTGGGTCTGGCTGATATTGAGATGGCTGACCACATGGCCTTCGGCATTAGTGTAGTAGGAGATGCGGTGCCGGCTGTCCCGGATCACAGGTTCATCATCTAGAGTCCATGTTACCCTAGGGTCAGGCGTACCCTTCACCGTGCATGACAGTGACACAAATTCATTGACGTTGTAGACCTTCTCACTGAATGAAGCCAGAATCTTTGGGGTGCCATCTGGACAGAGATGGGATCTATATATAGTCACATGGTTTCTATGAAACTTTAAAAATAATGCAAAACATATAATTTAATGCATTTACATAACAAATGCTTCAAAAATTATTGGAACTGGGCCCTACAATTTTAAACTACTTCTTCGAAGCAGGAAATTATGATGGACAACGTGTTAGATTTTTAAATGTATAGAAGTTACATACAGACATTCACAAATTGATACAAATTTTCAAGCACCCATGTACTAAGGAGTTCTGACCTTCCAGTATTACTTGAACAAAGTCCTGGGCAGACATCTTGCCATGCCTGGCGAAGCATTGATAGGCTCCCCCGTCACTCTTGGCCATGCCAGCCATAACCAGGTTCTCTCTGTTTTGGCCTGTCATGCGAACGCTGTTGCTGGGGTAAATGAGCTCTCCATTGCGATACCACGATAATTGATACCCTTCAGAGCCAGTTACACTGCAGGTCAGGGAAACCTGGCTTCCCACGCTGCCCTTCACCTTCCGTGGACTCACAATCACCTTCAGAGGTTCTGTTTATCAGGGAGGTAATCAAAGAACTGTTTATTTTGTCACATGAAGTAGGCTACCTTACATATCTGATAAAACTGATAAAAGTCCTCACAGTGAGTAGGGACATACCGAAGAGCACTGACCTTTTACCTGCAACCTGCCAACAACCTCGGTATTCCCAAAGCCATTCCACACTTCACAGACATACGTCCCTGTATCACTGGGCTGGGCTCTCTCTATCAGCAGGCCTGTCACACTCTGTCTAAAGCGCGTATCTGGTTCCAGCGGTCGGTTGTCCTTTAGCCAACGGTATTTGGGTGCAGGGTGGCCTGAGGCCTTACAGGGCAGCTCCACTCGATGATTTGTCATCACCTCGCGACGCTCAAAGCTGTCCAGTATGTGCGGTGCTGAATTTGTTGGATCTGCGGGGCAAAAGAGAAACGTGAAAGATCTTGTGAATATTTTTTGTAATACATGATAGTAGGCCCAAGGAACTTCATAACTTATTTATGAACTTGTTCAAAATGAACTGAGACATCTGTGGATCAATTGACAAATATTTCCTCTGGCAAGCACAATGCTGAAAGTTCAGATTCAGCTCTGCCTGACCACATGTCCAAGTGTCCCTGGACAAGAACCCCAGTTTTTTATCTGCCATTTTGTATCCCTGCATTACCATTTCATTACTTCCTTCTGCTATTTTGTTCATTCCAAAATTACTTCTATTTTGTAGCTAGATGAACCATTGTAAGGTTTAGACAACACAGAAATGTAACTTTTATTCACTTGAGGCAAAAATATGAGTTTGTATAACAAACCAAGGAAATTGTAAGCACACAATCTTTTGAGTAATCAGTACTTACATCTATAAGTTGTGCCTCATTACAATCATTGAATATTCATCCAAATGCCTTCATTGTGAAATGCGGGAAAACCAACATTTTTAATTGGCTTGTGAGTCAAACACCAAGTAGGTTACTTGGAGAAGAGGCCTGCAGAGCTACGTTTTCCTCTTATTTAATTACACAAAAGTTAAAAGCGTAAATCATGTATTATTAGGGTAAAAAGACTGAATCAAACTTAACATTACAAAACTTATATATATATCCAACATCCACAAATGCAAGGAATAATCAGGGCGGCAGGTCAGAGGGGAGGGTATACCAACTCTGATGGACATTGTGAGTAGTGCAACGTTTGCTGGCGTCACTTCCTGTTTTGACTGCTGAGCTCCTCAGAGCTGCTTGGTGTTTGGTGCTCTGACTCTCTTTCATTGATCTATTTTTCTCTTTGTTGAGGTCTTTCTAAGTTATTTTAACACACAAGCACCCTACTACATGTATTTCCAGTTGGTGTACTTTATGTTTTAGCAACCCTTTGTGTTTCACACAGTTGTTCTTGGTGTGCTAAGATTTCGCTAGCTCGTTAACTTAGTTTCGTACCAGCTATGGCTACATCACTTCCGTCTCTTTCTCCCTCTGTGGCTCCTCTCTCCTGTTCTCTGTGTCAGATGTTTAATTACTCCCCCGCCACCTTTAGTGATAATGGTAGGTGTAATAAATGTCGCATTTTCGTAGCTTTGGAGGCAAGGGTTTCAGAGTTAGAGGCCTGGCTCTGCGCTGTTGAGAATCCATTAGCCAGTGCGGCGCCGACAAGGATAGAATCACCTAGCGGTCCTCCAACAGAACCCACACAGCTGGGATCTCAGGCTGACTGGGTGACGGTACCTAGAAAGCATAGTTCCCAGCCCAAAGGGCACCATCAACCCGTCAGCATTTCCCCACTCAGTGACGCACTCACTGAGAAACAGACTCTGGTAATTGGAACCTCCATAGTCTGAAACGTGGCATTAGAGACACAATCGACCATAGTTACAGTGGGGCAAAAAAGTATTTAGTCAGCCACCGATTGTGCAAGTTCTCCAACTTAAAATAATGATAGAGGTCAGTAATTTTCATCATAGGTACACTTCAACTGTGAGAAACAGAATGTGAAAAAAAAAAAATCCGGGAATTCACATTGTAGGATTTTAAAATAATTTATTTGTAAATTATGGAGGAAAATAAGTATTTGGTCAAAAAGAAAAATTCAACTCAATACTTTGTAATATAACCTTTGTTGGCAATAACAGAGGTCAAACGATTACTATAGGTCTTTACCAGGTGTGCACACACAGTAGCTGGTATTTTGGCCCATTCCTCCATGCAGATCTTCTCGAGAGCAGTGATGTTTTGGGGCTGTCGCCGAGCAACACGGACTTTCAACTCCCTCCACAGATTTTCTATGGGGTTGAGGTCTGGAGACTGGCTAGGCCACTCCAGGACTTTCAAATGCTTCTTACGGAGCCACTCCTTCGTTGCCCGGGCGATGTGTTTGGGATCATTGTCATGTTGGAAGACCCAGCCACGTTTCATCTTCAAAGCTCTCACTGATGGAAGGAGGTTTTGGCTCAAAATCTCACGATACATGGCCCCATTCATTCTTTCCTTAACACGGATCAGTCGTCCTGTCCCCTTAGCAGAAAAACAGTCCCAAAGCATGATGTTTCCACCCCCATGCTTCACAGTAGGTATGGTGTTCTTGGGATGCAACTCAGTATTATTCTTCTTCCAAACACGACGAGTTGAGTTTATACCAAAAAGTTCTACTTTGGTTTCATCTGACCACATGACATTCTCCCAATCCTCTGCTGTATCATCCATGTGCTCTCTGGCAAACTTCAGACGGGCCTGGACATGCACTGGCTTAAGCAGGGGGACACGTCTGGCACTGCAGGATTTGATTCCCTGTCGTTGTAGTGTGTTACTGATGGTAACCTTTGTTACTTTGGTCCCAGCTCTCTGCAGGTCATTCACCAGGTCCCCCCGTGTGGTTCTGGGATTTTTGCTCACCGTTCTCATGATCATTTTGACCCCACGGGATGAGATCTTGCGTGGAGCCCCAGATCAAGGGAGATTATCAGTGGTCTTGTATGTCTTCCATTTCCTGATAATTGCTCCCACAGTTTATTTTTTCACACCAAGCTGCTTGCCTATTGTAAATTCACTCTTCCCAGTCAGGTGCAGGTCTACAATTCTTTTCCTGGTGTCCTTCAAAAGCTCTTTGGTCTTGGCCATAGTGGAGTTTGGAGTCTGACTGTTTGAGGCTGTGGACAGGTGTCTTTTATACAGATAACGAGTTCAAACAGGTGCCATTAATACAGGTAATGAGTGGTAATGAAATGGTGGCAGGCTCGATTCCAGTTTCTGCTTGTCGTGTTGCTCTTCTGTGACCTTAAGCCCAGGTATGCATAAATATGTGTGTATTTGTGAGTGTACAGTGCTTTGACTGGTCAGTATGGTTTGGAAAGATGAGAGCATTAATCAGGATTTAAAATTGCTTGAATTTAAATATTTAAGTTCCCCAAACCTATAACAGAGCTAGAGAAATTTGAGATTCATAGTTTAAGTACAAGATAACATTTTAAAGAGTAAAGCCGCATTCACACCAGTTAGCGTGTCCAGGTAGCAGGGCATCTACATTACATGCAAAGTCTATGGTACCTACGCATCAGGTGACTTACTGCAGTGTCAAGCTGCCATGCAGTAAGTCACACGCATCAGCACAGCGGGCATCAGCTCGTCCATGCAGCTTGTACGGATTGACGGGACCGTTCAAGGAGCTGCTGCGTGAAGTTGGGAAAACTGAACTCTGGGGCAGCAAACACAGGGCGTCAACCAATGAGTATCTGTTTGTGCAGAGAAATCCCCACTGACGTACTGATGTGACGTGCCGACACACCAATGCACACACGCAAGCAGCTGGCTTTTAATTTTAAAGCATCAACTTTGATGACTCAATGTGCTGACCGCGGCATAAATCACCCCCTACCAGAGGCAAACTCTGCCAACATTTTTTTGTATGAAAAATGCCCCAAAATGAGGCAATCCCTGGTGGACCTGTGAGTGGGAGGGCTGTGCATCGTCTGCCTAGTCACTGACATGACTGCTTGTAGCGCTTCTCCAGCACCTCTGCAGCTGGACACATACACACACGCACAGCCAGAAAGTTGCAGAGCAATACACAAAAATACGCTTTCAAACCTTAAAATTTACTGTAAGGTCTTTTTACAAGTGTTTTGTTAATTTTTCCGTGTTCTCTGGTATGAATAAAATACTGTCTGTCTTTTTGTGTGAAAACCCCCCAAAAACAGTTCAGTGCAGCTGTGGGCGGGCGGAAACAGCACGATTAATGACATGCAAGTTTATGTCCTCTGCTTGGCTAACTGCAACACAACTTTTACACCATACATGTTAACTAAAATTTAGAAAAGTGTTTTTATCATTTTGGTTAGTCTGAGTGATATAAAGACATAGAGGTGTCAACAAAGTTTCTGCTATAGACAGGAGGGATCTAGCAAGTCTCTCTGAACCAAGTCTGTCTTTTTAAAAACGGAATCAGAATTAACCTCATTTATAATCCAATGAATTAGCCTGTCACTAAATTGAATTTTATATTTGGAATATTAATTAACTTGATTTGAACAAAACAACACTTTCAGTTGCATTGCTAACTATGCAGTTTCAGTTCAACAATTCCATTTAAATTCTTAAATTCAGTATTTGGTTCAAACATCCGGGTCCTCGAAAAGTAATTAATAGGAGAGTACTATCACTATGTTGTATGTCAGTGAAGCTACGGCATCCTGAGATGGAGCAGGACAGGTGAAGTTGTCAGATGTCCTTCATTTTAAATGAGCATAGTAATAAATATATAAGAAGTAGCTTCATGTAAACAAATGATAGTCTAAGAGTAACTGCCAACCTAACCATAACTGTTAGCTAAAAGCATTAAGTTAGCACAGTGTACACTAGGGTGTTGTTTTCATGTGGCTATAACTGGATAGCATAAAAGCTAAAAGCTTAATGTGGTTGTGTTGTTGGGTTCTTGCATTTTGTATAGACATTATATTTATATCTAATTTTGTGAAAAACATTGCTTGTAAACAAGCTCATATGACGGTCCCATGGTTCTTTATGTATTGCTACGTATATAAAGTTAATTTAGATTTTTCTAAATCACGCTATTTGTTTTAGGAACCAAAGAAAGGAGAACTTTTCTTTAGGAGAATTTGAACTTTTCAGCTCTGCAAAGTATTCAGCCACTGTAGCATGTGGTAGAAGAATAAATCCAGTTACACACTTTATGCTTACAGTGCAGTTTTATTTAAATACTACAAAACATGTGATCTCAATCGAGTAAAGTTCATTTTGTATTCTGCTGTAAATGGACTGAATTTATATAGTGCTTTTCTAGTCATACTGACCACAACCTGTAAAAACCTGTAAAAACTATAGGTTTAACACGTTTGCCTGTTTCCCCTCTTCACTTGTTTTGTGTCTGTGTTTTGAGTAAAATTCTGGAGAGTATGGACTTGCAGGGGAGAATCACCCTCTTGCTTACCAAAAAAACAAATGAGGTGATGAAAAAGATGACTGGATGTAGATGATTAATGAAGACATCATTTTTAACTGTTAAAGGTAAATCTAAATTTCCTAAAGATGTCCTCTGTTTGGGATATGAGGCTTCAAAGGGAGGCTGAGGAATCGGGAGAGCAGAGACAGGATGGATTGTTAATTCATTTGTTCGTGTCACATTTGTTGTTTGGCTGCTTATTGCTGTTATAAATAAACCAATTAGAAACAACTCATAATTCTCATTAACTCCTGCTAACTGCTTTATTATTTACATCGTTTTTTTTTTAGCATATGAACATAAAGCTAACTTGGAACAATTTGAAATCCTTGGATGAAAAAGTAACTCTGGAAAAAGGAATTATAATTGTAAAACACCAAATTTATTTGCAGGAAAAATATTGGATATTTATTGGCAGATTTTCAGGTAGGATTACTTCCTGGACCCTTCTTTAAACTTTAACAGACTAAACAGTAAGTCTCTGTCAGATTTTCTAGACCTGCTGAAAAAGGATCAGAGAACTGGATGGAGTGCTAAGAGCCAGGACCGGTCTGTTCACGTTGACCAGTCGAACATTATACGGGGGGCTGCAGAAAGTGTTACATTAAAAAAATTATACAGTTTATCTATATACAACTATATATATGAGACAGACAGCCAGCCAGATAAGATAGATAGATACTAGTTAATGTGCCGTAGTGAGTATGTACATGTTACCACCAGCCACTGTAGATTAGATTTGGAAATTAGTTTGTTAATTTACCTGGATATAATCGTCTCTGCTTGAGATATAAAACATAATAATCATAATAGATTTCATTCATATAGCACTTTATAAGCCGGGGAAACAACCTTTACAGGGTTTCACAAGTTCTCTACATATATAGACAATATGAGACAATATATTTATTTTTTGAGGCAGTCTTTCATGAAACAGTCAAACAGTTTTTTAGGGGTATAAAAGTCAGATTAATAACGTTTTCTTCAAAGAAAGCTTTGTATATTTCAGACAAAAACGACCTGCAACAAGATTTTTTGCTCAAAGTGAACTTGTTGCTCCATGTCCATGCATACTACAAAAACACACTTCAGCTGTTTTTTACATGCATGGAATTTTTTGAAGTCTTTCCAAGGACTTGATATTGTATGGTTGAAATAACCACCCTTCCGCTGGAATAACAGTACAGACAATCCTTATTAACATGACTGAAGATTTCCTTAGATTATTTAAACAGAATTAGGATTTTATAACACGTACATTTTGTGGTGTTTCATTTCCAAATGACCATGCAATATATGTCAAATAAACAGTTAAAAAGGTTGAAGTTAAGAGTGGTTTTAAGACATTTTAGAAGAACTATAGGTACCTATCTCCATTTTATCTGTTCATTGTAATCAGGGTTCATCAGAAAATCTTAGACTGACCCTTTATATTGCTGAAGATTTCTCTCCCACAAGTTCAAATGATCTTTCTACCATGTCATCTTCCATTTATTCAAGTGTTGTTTTCTTGTTTTATTCTCCATTTAGATGACAAACATGATTTGTCACAAGCACAATTTAGCAGCCATATGTTCTTTCTTCATCTGAAAATATTTTTGAACTGTTAATCTGTTTTTAGAGGAGAAAATGTCCCTCAAGATGGTATTTTAATCCAAACAATCTGTTTGGCTGAATTACACAGAGCCCTTTTAGGAATGCTGCCAGTCACCTCTGATGTAAAACTCTGGGTACTTACCTGAGACAATGAGACGTGCACTATTGCTCTGTCGGGTCTCTCCTGTGTACCGATGTCGTGTCATACACCTGTAGTTGTAAAGCCCATCTTCTATTTGCACATCCAGGATATAAAGGGCACCCGTCGATGTAATTAGAAAACGTGACACTGAGAAGAAACACATTCAGAAAGCAATATCAGCACACTATAAAGCATTTCCAAGAATAGGTAGTAAATAGTAAATTAACACTCAAACATATAACATGTTTGTGGGGTCGTCATTTTCACATATAACACATTTATATTATGCAAAAGGTAAGTGCACCACACCACACTTTTGGAAAAAAAAACTATTTGTTACCATTAAGCATCTTGTTTTTAATTCAGTTTTTATCATTTTGGTTCGTCTGATTGATGTAAAGATATAGAGGTGTCAACAATGTTTCTGCTTTAGACAGGAGGATTCTAGCAAGTCTCTCTGAACCAACTCTGTCTTTTTAAAAGCTCCAAATCAGCTTAATTATTTCGTGCACAACACATTTGAATTAAAGTAAATAATAAACCATAGCATTATGGAAGACAAATACAACTATAATGTGCTTCGGCTCACCGTTGTCACTCCTGTGCTGAGAAAGAGAAACACAAAATATTTACAGATTCCCCTCTAGATGTGATAACCAGGGTTAATTTCCAATTACTAGATGTCTTGTAAAAATAAAACACCAATGGACCCTGAACTCTTACTAGGCTGGGCCTGGAGGTCCTGGGCCTAAACAGGAAATCTATGTTGTAAATGATGTGGTGTTGTTGATCATAGTATGGCTTGCTATTAGGTAGCAATGGACAATGGTAAATTTCTTCTGAATCCAGGATGGCCGATACACAGGCACTCATGCTGACCACTCCAAAAATCTCCTGTCAGTCCTATTATACAAGAGCCCTAGAGCTAAAAGAAATATGATGGTATACAGTGATATCTAAGTAATACTTTGCAACGCCTAGTTTAAAAAAATACACTTAATAATTACTAATTAATTAGATTATTAATGATCAGTGTGTCATCAAGTTTGTTTATTATTCCAGTCATGATTCTTTGATCTAACCTTTTGACTGCTGTGGTTGAAAAAAACAGTGTTGTTTGCTATACTATGTAGGGTATGTATTTATAAATAGATAGAATTGTATTAATTAGTTGTAGATGATGTAACGCACTTAATTTTGTCATACTCTGCAGACTGAGCCCATCACATAATAGGGAAAGCTTTCAAACATCCAGGATATGATATATACAGTAACAGCAATGATAATGAGTGGCCTCCAGAGAACAGGAAAGATTTAGGAGATGAGGATGATGACGGAAATGTAGTCAGTCAGGATGCATTTAGCCAGGAGGAGGAAGGCCAGGATGCCAAGGTCAGCTCGATAAGCAAGCCATGCACAATGTGCATATTGTACCCATCTACCATAGGTTCCCCATCAAGCTATGGAAGATTGAGAAGATCTGCAAATGTACTCGGCCAATGTAGTCCATCTTCCCAAAGATCTCACTGATATCATAGTGGAGCCCCCCAATTTATACGCTTACCCAGACGGAAAAGAAAATATGTCACAACAGAAGAAATGCTATAATTTTTGGGATCACCATGGCCATTTGTCTTGGAATTGAAACAGATGTAGAAGAACACATTTAATGTTAAAGAAAACAAGTCGCATTAGAGTAATTACATAGTAATACCAGTCCTAGGAGAAACATGGAATATCAAAATAGTATTATTCAAATTGGAGAGATTTGAAACATAAAGTTATCATATTTATTAGTTTCGCAGATGTGAGAACAGTGTGTGTTTATATCCAGGCTTTAACAATATCAGTGCAACTCATAACTGTGCATGAATGTATCATAAACCATGCTTAAATACACCTTTATATTAAGTTCATTCAGTTTTGTATTGAGTGCTCAGGCCTATGCAGTCAACTGGAGTGGAGACATGTGTAACTGCCTGAAGAAAATACATTTGTGCAAATAAATAAATAATAGATTTTCTTTCATGTCCTCATGAAATGCCATCAGTGTTCCACTTGTGATGCCATCACCTAGGAGTGATAGTGTCTTTGAAATCAAATTACCCATCCATGGTATGCATATGTACCAAATTACCTCATAATTGGACTTGATCTGACACGTACATAATTCTGTGCCAAAATATCACTTAATGTATTATATTATGTAATGTAATGTAATATATTAAACATTGTATTCTAATAACTCTTCTTGTAAAGTGCCTTGAGATGACATCATGCGCTATATAAATAAACTGAATTGAATTGAATGTAGGGTACTAAAAGTCATGTAAGGATACAACATGATCTTTAGACAATATTTTGAGGGAAACTGATAAACCCTTGTTTTTGTTCTGACAGATGCAGTAAAAGGGTTCATAAATTACAAACTGTAATCTCTAATTGCCTAATTCACTGTGTGTGTGGTTATGTATAGTGATAGTGGAATTCTCAGGTAGTCATGCCAAAAGACATTGAAGATTGTTTCTTTTTTTGGTTGTTAAAATAAAACTTTAATTAATCTAAAACCATTTTTAAGCATGCCAGATCCGTGTAGAAATATCCAGTTTATGGTTTATTAGTTTAGGTATTTTAGAGTTTGAAATACAAATATCTGTGTAGTTCGGTATAGACATGAAGCTGCGAAGCATACACCAATTTTAGCATCATTAGTGACTAATAGTTAGCCAGTGCATTTGTACTCAAAATATGTCCGCCCAAAACTTGAACTTTTTTCATGCTTTTGGAACCAAATGTGGTCCTCTTAGCATTCTATGACTAATGATTGTCCCTTCTTTGTCATCTGGTAGCAGCTACATGTGGATCTCTGTTTTAAACTGCTGGCTGGGAAAGAAATCTTTTCAAATCTTGAAAGTGGAAGCTGAAACAGCTTTTGAACCATCTTAGAGTGTTTTAATGGAAAAACTGCAGTTATTGAAAAGGAAGACAGAAGCTGATCACTGAAGTTGACATGCGGTTTTGCCCCATTTCCAGAAAACAGAACCACTAGGTTCTGTCATGATTCATCACTCAGCTCCTCTCACTCCCTCATCATCACACGCACCTGTCTTCAATCTCCAGCCACTCACCTCACGTCCTAAAACCCGTCACCTCCCTTCAGTCAGCGCCGGATCATTGTAGAAGGACTTCTTTCCAAATGTCCACTGTGTGTTTTCCCTGCCGTCTTTCTCCTGCAGTCCTGTGTCTCCATTCCTGCCATCCAAACCTCCAATAAACCGCTCTGCACTCTGCTTCTGCGTTTGGGTCCATACCTTCGTGCACACTTCCTGACAGAATGATCCGGCACAGAAAGATGGACCCAGCAGGAGTCTCCGATCCAGACATCCTGGAGTCGCTCTGGTGTCGGCTGGACAAGGTCTCCGGCTTCGCCAGTCCCTCTGCTCGCCTCACTGCGATGGAGGATTATGTCCTGGACCTCCTTCCCCGGTTCCGCTCCAGCCTTAACCCGCTCGATGCGGAAGAGTTGGAGGAGGCAGCCGACGACGTCCTCCATGCAGCGGAGCATGAGCTGTCTTCTGCAGGGAGGCAGCCCGCTTCCACCAACGTCGGCTCGGACTCCTGGCTCCACGCACCTCCGATTCTCCCACCGGGTGTCTTCGCTCCTTTTCCGGCTGCTTTGCTGGGAACTGCCCCTGCCGGAACCAGCCCCTGCCGTAACCAGCCGTCCAGCTGTGGCTGCAAAATCGGCGTCTGCCAGCCCAAAGCTGGGTCCCCTCTATATCAGCGAGGATGAACTGTTCGAGTTTTTCCATGGGGACAAGCTCAGCTACCTCTGACCCAGAGGGGATCCAGCTCCACGGCGCTATCGTCGGCGCAGATGCCGCAGAGCAGCCTTCAAGGCGGAGAAGCGCCCCGCTCTCTCCCCCTAGATTCTCCCTACCGCTACCGGCGTGGACGCAGAGGAGGGGGATTTCTGGGAGCAGCAAAGACATTTTATAGGAACTAGATTGGCCTTCTGTCCCGCTGGTTCTGGTCCAAGAAGGCACGAGGCTCCTCCACCATCTCCCCGCACACAGCATCGCCTACGAGGAAGAGTGGCTTCTGGGTCGGTGGAGTTGGCGTCTGCTTCAGTCTGTTCGGCTCCGAAGGCGGCGTCTACTTCAGCCGGTTCGGCTCCGAAGGCGGCGTCTGCTTCAGCTGGTTTGGCCCCGAAGTCGGCGTCTGCTTCTGCCGGTTCGGCCCCGAAGTCGGCGTCTGAATCGTCATGTTCAAACTTTTCCTTCTTCCAGTCTACGTTCCCTGAGACCACAGAGCCGCTGGATTTGGCGCTGCTGCTGCCAGAGTTGCTGGATTTGGCGCTGCGACCGCCAGCGTTGCACCTGTTCACAGCCACCGCTTCTCAGCCGCCGCTGCAGCACCTCCAGGTCCCCAGACCGGCTCCTCGTCTCCAGGTTCCTAAACCTGCTCCTCGTCTCCAGGTTCCCAGACCTGCTCCTCGTCTCCAGGTTCCCAGACCTGCTCCTCGTCTCCAGGTTCCCAGACCTGCTCCTCGTCTCCAGGTTCCCGGACCTGCTCCTCGTCTCCAGGTTCCCGGACCTGCTCCTCGTCTCCAGGTTCCCGGACCTGCTCCTCGTCTCCAGGTTCCCGGACCTGCTCCTCGTCTCCAGGTTCCCTGACCTGCTTCCCGCCTCCAAGCCCCTGTGCCTGCACTCCACTTGACTGTTCAGGCCCCGACGCCTCAGGGTCGTCTCCAGGTCCCCAAGAGAGGATCTCCGGGCAGTCCGCCCGTCTCATGTCCCGCAAAGGGACTTCCGTCCAGCCTTCCGCTGGGGCTCCGGGTCCTCGAGAGAGGATCTCCAGAGGCAGTCCGCCCGTCTCATGTCCCGCAAAGGGACTTCTGTCCAGCCTTCCGCTGGACCTCCGGGTCCTCGAGAGAGGATCTCCGGGCAGTCCGCCCGTTCCGCGTCCCGTGCGGGGACGTCCGCCAGTCCGTCAACCAGCCAGAGGACGCCATTCGGGCCGTCCGCCCGACTCACGTCCCGCCAGGGGACGTCCGCCAGTCCTTCGTCCGGCCAGTGGACGCCATTCGGGCCGTCGGCCCGACTCACGTCCCGTCTCCAGTCCAGCCGGAGGGCGTCAATACAGACACTCGTTTTCCCTGCCGTCTTTCTCCTGCAGTCCTGTGTCTCCGTTCCTGCCATCCAAACCTCCAATAAACCGCTCTGCACTCTGCTTCTGCGTTTGGGTCCATACCTTCGTGCACACCTCCTGACAGGTTCATCAGAACTAGCTGAGTGTGCCAATTAGTAGTTTGCATGTTGTTAAGTGTAGGCATAGATTATATTGACTGAATATTTTGGCTGTAAGGTTGATTTCTTTATTGATAAATTCTTATAGTTTAGAGATAAGTTGTTTGTGCTCATTCTGGTGTAAGCATGCAATTATGCCATCCCACGGCGTCAGATTCATTACCTTCAAAATTCCTTCTGAAGAAGGCGGTGCCCTAAATTGTTTAACAGACCTAAAGCTCTCTCTCATCAGAACGTCATTCTACAGAGGCCTGGTAACCAGTGATTGGCTCATTCCGGTGTGGGAGGAATGGATCTAAAGGGTGCAGCAGAGTAGCTCTCGTGGACTGGTCTTAATCACCCTGCTCCTCTGTCTTTCTAAACATACCAAATCACTCTTCCACATGTTCAAATCAGAGCATTATTACAGGATGTTTAGTTTGGTGCTTCACTGTTTGGGTCAATTACTGTATTATGGAGAATGCAAAAACACATTGGAAAAAAAAAAAAAAAAAAAAAACTGCTTGGAGTGCCTTCTGTTGAAGAGCTGTCAATGACATGAAAGGAATAAATGCAGGCCTAGTTGCCTCCAGATTTCATTTTAAGACAAGGTTAGCTATTTATGATGATTGAAAAAAGGGGACATGACAGTCACAGATGGCAGCAAAAAAAGACAGCTGTGTGTTCATTTCATCTTATACATCCTAGAAGCAGGAAATAGAGAAGATCCAATATTGAAGTCACTTAGCAAACATTTGCAAGTCAAGTGAGGTACGCAGCAGCCCTGTGTGATTGTAGTCACCAAACATCTGCTGCAGCCCATTTAGCTCTGAGCAGCTCTGAGGCGCACTGACAAGATTGTGTGCTGTGTAGAAGTGTAACACAGCTCGTTATCATGTAGCTCATTGCTCTTCCTTCTCTCTCCTGGGGGAAACTCTCAAACACAGGTCGGCTCTTCTCTTTTTTCCTCCTGCTCCAGACTAAAATGTGAGGAGCCGGCGATCACAGAGCTCTTTGATAAGGCACGGCTGTGTAGGTCGGATCACAGTAATGTAATGCTAATTTGCATGAACACGTGGAAGGAGACAGAGGTAGTCAATATTTATGAGGGGAAATGTGTGGCGTAGCTGGTGGCTGCCACAGTATTTTATGTCACAGATGATGGAGAGGCCTATCAGGGATGGTGATCAAATGAGGCTGGCGCATGGTGGGGGATTCTGGAGCTACTCTGAGACACATCATGATGCAGACTTTATGGGGTGTATAATTACCCTAATTTAGTCCTGTCATGCTAGTTAACATTAAGACTACTGGGGGAGACTCTTACACAGCACATGCTTAGAATAAGGGAATATAGATTACCATACACAATGCATATCTGCATCTATCTTGAGTTTCTGTGTGAATTAATTAAAACACAAATCAGAGAAAAACAACAACCTGTGGAAGAGATGGAGGAATACAGAAACAGCAGTGGCTATGCTACTGTCACCAAGTGTGGAAGTAATTAGAAACAGGAGACCATGGATTTGACACGCTGTGTGTGCGTGTGTGTGTGTGTGTGTGTGTTAGGTAATTGATCAGATGCTCTTAAAGCGTACGTGACAAATATAATGGAATTAAAATGAAGATAAAATACAGAGTACACCTGTATTTTTTGTGTTGTCATTAATAGGATATAGCTTACTCTTCTCTATCCCAGTTTCTTTCCTTTTCCAGAATCATTGTGTGGGATGAACAAAAATAAGAGCCAACGTTCTGCATGTGACTGGGACAAAAGGCAATACAGAAAGGTTCAGAGTGCACGATGAGGAGCATAGCAGCTTATTGCTGTTTAACATATCAATCAAAGCTTAAATGAGAGGAGACTGCTCTCATGTGTACTGACAGAACTAAGGAAGGTCAAACACTACAGGTTGTTCTCCCGATTGATCAACATTTGTGAACCTCGTGCTGAGCTTCAAGTTGGTTTTTGTGTGTGTGTGTGTGTGTGTGTGTTTGTTTCTTTGGGGGAGCATTGGTTCAGTCTACCTGCATAGAGAGGAGGGCTATAAACCCCAGTTCAAACAGGTAGCCTTACAGGAGTGGGAGGCACCAGATCAACACAAGAACAGTGTTTAATTGTGTATTACATTTTGTTTGTTAAATTACGCAATTCCATCCACCTTTCCCACATTGTGGATTAGAGCAGTAGTTCCCAACGTTAGGGTTGGGACCCCAATTGTGGTCACGAGTATGTAACTCTGGGGTCATGAGGTTGTCTTCAGAAATTAACTTAAATACCAACAAATGATCAGAAAAGATTTGTATGGTAGAAATGTCGTAAAACGTAAGAAATCAAGATTAAAAAATAAACAAAAGCTAAATATTGGCCTACATAATGCTGATTATGTTGTCATTGTACCACTTACTTTACTTACTTACTTTACTGGCTTTGGTAAAAATGTTTGTATTATAAACCAAAAGTCAGATTCATGACCCACTTACATTTGTATTATTCTGGTCACAAAATGGAAAGATTGGGAACCACTGGATTAGAGAACTGCTCCCTCGGTAAACACTTCTTCAGGGCTGAACAGGCAGCCTGTTGATAACTGAGTAGGCTATGGCTGCCACCTAGTATCACCATTCTAGTATGAATGAAAGCCTAGGCTACCGGGAGGTATGAAGGGGTGGGGGTGCTCTGGCGCCTGGAAAGCACTGGATTAAAGTAACATCCTTAAACTTTTTAATTTTTTGTTGGGTGTTCCTTATATTAGGTTATATCCCTATCCCATTGTTTATCCCATGAATCTCATAGTCTATCCCATGGTATATCCCATGAATCCCAGGGCCTATCCCGTGAATCCCATGGTCTATCCCACGGTCTATCCCATGAATCCCATGGTCTATCCCATGAATCGCATGGTCTATCCATTGGTCTATCCCAAGAATCCCATGGTCTAACTCATGGTCTATCCCATTAATCTCGTGGTCTATCATGTGGTCTATCCCATTAATATCGTGGTCTATCATGTGGTCTATCCCATGAATCCCATGGTGTAACTCATGGTCTATCCCATGGTCTAACTCATGGCCTATCCAATGGTCTATCCTATGGTCCATCCAATAGTCTAACTCATGGTCTATCCCATGAAACTCATGGTCTATCCCATGAATCCCATGGTATATCCCAAGGTCTATCTCATGAATCTTGTGGTCTATCCCATGGCCTATCCCATGGTCTAACTCATGGTCTATCCCATGGTCTATCCTATGGTCTAACTCATGGTCTATCCCATGAAACTCATGGTCTATCCCATGAATCCCATGGTATATCCCATGGTCTATCCCATGAATCTTGTGGTCTATCCCATGGCCTATCCCATGGTCTAACTCATGGACTATCCCATGGTATCCCCAACCTTTAGGACAAAAAGAAGCGTAGAAAATTTTGTTTAATGTTTCTTTAAAGGCAATCATGATACTATAGTGCTCTTTTAGGAATTTTGGCTTTCAGCAAACAAGTATTGCCTTGTTGTTTTCCTAAGGTGGTCAACCCCAGTTCTATCACTGCAGGCATCACATGTACACCAGAATTTCTGCTCTGGAAGCATTGTATCTTCTTGCCGTAAGGAAACTCTCTGCATGCACATTGTCAGTGTCAGTTTTGTTGTGGAGGAGCAAATGTCTCCAGGACGTTCATCAGCTGATCAGTGAAATGAGATGATAGGCTGGGGTTCTTCTTTATCTTCCATGCAAACAGACTGGCCCATCTTGATAACTTTTACTGATCATTTTGGGCTTTGATAAACAAAATATGTTTTTTTTATGAGCTGCAATGCAACAGGGTTTGTTTGTCTGTTAGCAATATAACTCAAAAAGTTGTATGGAGAACTGAGCTGAGTTAGATTTGTTTTACATACCCTTTAATACTTTGCCTGTATTGTACTTTTTTCCAGATCTTCCTCCTCCTCATCCTCCTTCTCCCTCTACTTTGCTAAATACATTACCAGAACTTTAAAAAGTGGAGCTGCCAACTGAAAAGACTATTACTGTCCATGGTCTCCCAGTAACCAGCGTATTCACACTTCTCCCCAGCTCAGAGTCATATTTCTTGGGGATCCCAGGCCAGCACGTGACAATCTATACTTGAAATTTGCTTGTGTAGATTGTCAGTCATCCAGGACATGACAATCCTAAGGGCTTAAGTCTATGCCGGACGAATGTTCTCTCTTGTGTCTTGAGAACATTTCACAAAAGGTGGAATGAGATAAAAAAGTGTAGTGGCCTTCTAGGTTTACTGGTGTGGAAATTTGGGATTCTTCATTTTAGCTTCTTGGTGATGCAATCAGAGTGGTAAAGGAGGTAATGCACACAACCGATTGAGAGAGAAAATAGCTCGCCGTAGGCATAACAAGGTTTTAGTTTGGGCATTTTCATAGACAAAATCTTCTTAGTAAATTGTTGAGTACTATAGTACAAATTTCTTCTTGGCAAACATCAGACTTCTTTGTTAGTTACAAAAAAATGTTTTGTACATTCCTAAGCAGGTAAAATAAATGAAAGTAACTCCAAAATAGTGTTACGTACGTAACCTGTTATCACAGATAAATGTAAAAAAAGTGTGTGTGTGTGTGTGTGTGTGTGTTAGGGTTTTTTACTTGTATGTTTTATTATTATGTTCATTATGTTAGTAAGCAGTATTTTTATTATCAATAAAGTACACAAGTAAACATCTTGGTTGTTAGTCTGTTTATCCCTCTTCAGAAACTCTAAACAGACCACAATTTTCAGTTCTTCCCATAGTGTACCATCTCTTTTAACCCTAAAATAGCATGTGGTGTGCAGCAACATAATGACATTTTCATGCAATACTGAAACAACCAGCACCGGGTTAAATGCGACTTTGATGGGAAGGGAAGATTCACCTCGAGCAGACCAACAACCCTAAAACATTTTCTGCTCCGTCGGTTTTTTACTAGTTCTAAATCATTGGGTAAGGTTACAAGACAGTAACATTTGATATAAGGTGAATTTTTGGTTTTTAAAAGAATTGGGAGACAGGGTAACACTTGTTTGCATTATTTAAGCTAAGATATATATGAACATGTGTTTAAACTTGTAAATTAAGTTAATTGTGTTTTGAAATTTGTGAAAGTTGATGGATTTCTACCTTCATCAGAACGTGTAATTACTGCTGGCATGATATTACACGACGATTTAGGTATATTGGATGAATATTTTTTATTTCCATGCTGCAGTTCCTGAGGGAAAATCAATAAAAGGGCATATAGTCTTCAAGACTGATGGCCTAGTGATATTAACGTCTGAAAATAAAGAAAAGGAGGCTGCACATACATTTGTCTTTAATCATATAGATGTGTTTCAGCATTGGGCCTTCCTTAGTAGGCCCTGAGACCACAAAATGTCTTGGTTTGGGCCCCTGGGGGACCTTGGGACGCCTCTGTTTCACATGACAGTTTTGGCCCTTGTGGCAAAAGTGTGGACACCCTTGGTAGAGCACAATAATTTATTTGCAACACATCAATATTTTGCGTAATTATGTCAAATTTAACATTGTTAATTAAACTAATAGAATACAATTCAATTCAATTTATTTATATAGCGCCATTTCACAACAGATGTCATCTCAAGGCACTTTACAAAAAGAGTTATTACAATACAATGTTTAATGTAGAAATTACAGAACCACAGAAGATTGCGTCGTGTAATTCTCAGCAATCCCTCATACTGAGCAAGCATGAAGCGACAGTGGGAAGGAAAAACTCCCTTTTAACAGGAAGAAACCTCCGGCAGAACCAGGCTCAGCACAAGCGGTTATCTGCCGCGACCGTCTGTGGCTTGGAGAATACATAACAGAGACACAGAAAGAGCAATAGAACTGATGCAGAAGTTTGTTGCAGGACGTGGAGAATTTTCCGTCACTGCAATGCCATCTTAGTCAGGGTCGTCAAGCAGGGCTAATCCGGAGCACCTACTATAATAGAAAACAGGTTAGTGCTTGAATTGACAGCACATCATGCAGTTGGGGAGAAGTAGGAGAGAAAGTAGGAACAGACCCTAATAATGTCCTCCAACAGCCTAGCCTAAAGCAGCATAGCTACTAACATTAACCTGTCTCCTAGCTACTAGGAGACCTGGCTACCAACACTCTGTCTGAGTCCTCCTGACCCGTGGACGGTGTAGGGCCGGTAACGGCCCCCGTCATGCCGGGGTCTTCTCGGAGTCGGGTTGTTTGAGAATGCAGCCCAAAGTGGGTGGTAAACTCCATCTAAGGCTAAATACCGGCACGAGACCGATAGTCGACAACTATCTTAAGGAAAAATAGACAGAACTGAGAGGACAGAGTTGAAGAGGGCGAGAAACGTTTAAGAGATAAACGGGTGGGGTCCGCACAGTCTGCCCGGGGGATTCAACCCGGCAGGTAATGGGCGGCCGCACTGTGCGGGAGGATCCCCTTGAGGGACCTCTCTCCGGCGCTGGCTGGCCCCCCTTGGGGCGCATTTCTTCCGCGGCGGTAAGCCGCGACCGGCTCCGGATCTTTACCTGGCTTACATTAATCTATCTCTACCTAGCTACTCTACCTCTTCCTATCTCTTCCTAACTTTTGACACTCTGCCTGACTACTAACATTAATCTGTCTCTTCCTATCTACCTGTCTGACCTGACTCTAACTACCTATTAACATATCTCTAACTGTAAGCTTTGTCAAAGAGGAAAGTTTTTAGCCTAGTTTTAAAGATAGACAAATTGTCTGCTTCACGAACCAACCCTGGGAGCCGGTTCCATAGAAGGGGAGCCTGATAGCTGAAAGATCTGCCACCCATTCTACTTTTAGAAATCCTAGGAACTACCAGTAAACCTGCAGTCTGAGAGCGAAGGTCTCTGTTGGGAACATATGGAACAATCAGGTCTCTTATGTATGATGGAGCTAGATTATTAAGGGCTTTATATGTCAGAAGGAGGATCTTGAATTCTATTCTAGATTTTACTGGGAGCCAGTGAAGAGAAGCTAAAACAGGGGAAATGTGATCTCTTCTTTTAATATTCATCAGAATCCTAGCAGCAGCATTTTGAACTAACTGAAGACTTTTAATTGTATTCTGTGGACTACCTGATAATAGACAGTTACAGTAATCCAGTCTTGAAGTAACAAAGGCATGGACTAGTTTTTCAGCATCACTCCTGGACAGGATGGTTCTAATTTTTGCAATATTCCTAAGGTGAAAAAAGGAAATCCTAGAGACTTCTTTAATGTGAGATCTAAATGACATATCTTGGTCAAAAATGACACCGAGGTTTTTTGCTTTATTACTGGAGGCTAATTTAATGCCGTCCAGGTGAAGGGGCTGACTAAGTAGTTTCTTTTTCAGAGCTTCTGGTCCAAAGACGACAACTTCTGTTTTATCAGAATTTAGAAGCAAGAAGTTTAGAGTCATCCAAGTTTTTATGTCTTCCAGACATGCCTGTAGTCTACCTAACTGATTGGATTCATCAGGATTTATGGATAGATATAGCTGTGTATCATCTGCGTAACTATGGAAATTTATCCCATGCTGCCTAATTATTTTACCAATAGGAAGCATATATATAGTAAAAAGAATCGGCCCAAGCACTGAACCCTGTGGTACTCCGCAAGTAACTTTTGAGGTTGAGGAGGGTTTATCATTTACTTGAACAAACTGAAATCTGTTAGACAAATAAGATTTAAACCAGCCTAGGGCTGTTCCTATTATACCGACACGTTGAAGCCTTTCTATGAGAATATTGTGATCAACAGTGTCAAAGGCAGCACTGAGATCCAACAGGACCAGAATGGTCACCAGTCCATTGTCTGAGGCTATGAGAATATCATTAGTAACCTTCACCAGAGCTGTTTCATTGCTGTGATGAGCTCTAAAGCCTGACTGAAACTTCTCAAACAGCTCATTATTGTTTAAATGCTCACATATCTGGTGTGCAACTATTTTCTCAAGAATTTTAGATAAGAAGGGAAGATTAGATATCGGTCTATAGTTAATTAAGTCGTTTTGATCAAGAGAGGGTTTCTTAAGTAGAGGTTTAGAGGTACAAAGAAGAAATGTGTTGTAGTTTTACTTGTTTCTGTGGATAAACTCTGACCATTTAGTCAAATATGGCTTCATTTCAGCCCAGGTGGCTTTCAGGACCATCAGTCGTCTCCTCTCCCTTTCCTTCAGCCCAGCCAGCTGCTTTGGCATCACTGGTGCTGCAAACACAAGCCCCTTTCTTTGGATCCTCAGTAAATCACTTCAATTAATCCCTGTTTAAGCCAAGCTGAGCCTGCAAGTAGATGTTTTGTTCTCCAGGACACTTTGTAGTTTGCCACTGAAACCCTAATTGCTTGGGCAGCATAATACAAAGCGTGAAAATCATTCCAGCGCCTCCGTGCTATTGAAGCACTTTTAACCAAGGACAGTTTGGACCAGTGTACATGTCATTAGTAGACACAAAGGTTAATGTGCACCAAGGACTAAGAGAAGAGAATTTTCATTGAAGTGGAAAACACTGACACACTGTGTCACAGCCGAGTACTTTGACCTGAGCTTGCTGGGCGACCATCTGCCCTGAGCCGTCATCTTTAACCCAACAAATCAGAACAGCTCACTTCAGACCTTTCACTGCAGTTATAATTGAGACATGAGAAGAAGAAGGATGAGATGGGAGGAGGAGGTGAAGACACACTGAAGGAGAGGGACAAAAAAATTAAAGATGAAGAGGAAAAGAACACCTCTGGGATACGACCAGTTTCTGTCATCTTAATTGACTTACAAATTGGCTTACAGCTAGGCGCTTCCAGAGAGGAGAGGGAAAAAAAGGTCCAACTTTCATATGCTAATTCAGCCTATGGTTAGGCAGAGCAATTATCAACAAAATTGTTAGGCTTGTCTGTCTGACAGGTCGCAACAGGAAAACTGCACCTATATCTGTCTGAGACCTACCCTGACTGCTGCAGATTAAATACAGTATGCTGCTGAGGACAGTGCTCAGTGCAAGCTAACTGTTGTGGGGATGAAAAGGAAACACATGGTAAAACAGAAAAAAAGGTTCATTGTTCAATTGTAATTGGATCTGCAAAAGCACACTGCTAATAAGAAGCTGTGGTAAGCCATTTTCCCCTAGACCTCCTCACAACTTTGACTTTAACTTGATCAGCCACCGCCTGCATCCCACTAACAGGAAACCAGAGCAGTCAGCTAAACAATGCAGATAAAAAGTGCCTGCTCATCACTCAGCTGGCAGAGTCCCTGCTGTGCAACTGTCTCAGAGTGTATTAGTGAGTGGAGTTTGGTCCCAGGAGACAGCCCGGTGTCACCTTAACCTTAGCCACTCAAAGTCAATAAAGAGAAGAAAATAACCCAGCATTCTCAGGACTTTTTAAAGGTTGAGGCAGCCTTTACAGACAAAATGCACAAATTGTATGCAAGGCAAGGCCATTTTATTTGTATAGAACACTTTCAACAACAGGGTAATTTAAGGTGCTTTACATGATTTTGTAATGAAGAAACAAACAGATTTATGATAAAAGCATACGACATTAAAAAGTAAAAACTACTATGAAGCATCAAACATACAAAATTTATGTCACATAAATGTCATGACTCTCACTTCATTCACTCCCGCTCCTCATCATCATCACCCTTACCTGTGTCCCCAATCATCTACACCAGATCTTCCTTACCTCAGATCTTTATAACCCTTCACCTCCCTTCAGTGAGCGCCAGATCATTACAGGAACCCATTACAGATGCCCACTGTTTTTCCCTGCCATCTTCATCCTGATGTCCTGTGTCTTTGTTCCTGCCATCCAGACCACCACCACCATCATTACACTATAATAAAGTATGTTGCACTCAGCTTATGCGTTTGGGTCCATACCTTTCACCGCACTTCCTAACAGAAAAATCGCCGCCCTGCAGAAGGACGTCTGGGCTAATCTGTCCAAGATCTCTACCTCTCCTCAAGCGTCTCTGCGAATCTCTGGAGCTGAGGAGATCCTAAAGGTACTTCCTCATTTTTTGAGGGTGTTCTCCGCCCAGGACCTTGCCGCGCTGCGGAGCGAGGCTGAGCGGGTTTACCAGAAGGCGTGGGAGGAAGTCGTCTGTCCACCCTCTCAGTCTTCACCTCCCAGCCATAGGCAAGGGCAGTTTCTGGAAGCGGGGAGCAGAACCCAGCTCCCACACTGACAGCCAGCATGGGGACTGCAGCCACGAGCAATCCTCCGGTGACAGATTCTGCACCCTCACATTCTCACCACAGACAGCGCCGCCGACGTGGAGGAGTGATTTCCGCTTTGGAGGAAGGAGCAGTCAGCTCATCACTAGCTCCGAGCTGTGCACCGGCTCCACCCATGTCGTCTGCTTCGGCCTGCTCGTCCCCGAATTTGGCGTCTGCTGCGGCCTGCTCGGCCCCCAAGTTGGCGTCTGCTTCAGCCTGTTCGGTTTTCCCCCTCCTTCAGTGCAGCATTGAGCTGCCGCTTCCAGAGCCAACAGAGCCCCTTCAGTCTCTGCCGACAGAGCTGCTGGACCTGCCGCCTCCGTCAGAGCTGCTGGATCGGTAGCAGTCAGCCAGCCTGTCTCAGTCTCTGCCTGTGAACCTGTCGACCAGCCTGTCTCAGTCTCTGCCTGTGAGCCTGTCGACCAGCCTGTCTCTGTCTGTGAGCCCGTCGACCAGCCTGTCTCTGCCTGTGAGCCCGTCGACCAGCCTGTCTCTGCCTGTGAGCCCATCGACCAGCATGTCTCTGCCTGTGAGCCGGCTGTCCTTGTTGCTGCACTGTTCCTGGCCTGCACAGCAGCAGCTCTTCAGCCTTTGGCAGGTCACCGGAGGACACCGACACCACATCTCTGGCCCTCCATGCTGGCACCTCGCCTGGATCTTGGGGTCCCTATATTAGAGCTCCTGGAGGAGGTCAGGGATGACCCTCCTCTGTCGTCATAGCTCCCGGAAGAGGTCGAAGAAGGCCTACCTCTACTGTCAGCACTATTGCTGCCAGGATCTATGGTGGTTGCTGTCTTCCTGGACATAAAATCAGCAGCCCTTCAACACCCGCCATACCCTCATGGGCCACCGGAGTCTCTTGTGATGGCCAGGAGGGACCTGGCACTGGCCACCGAGCGCCCAGTTCCCAGTCCACCTGACATCCTGCTGGACCTCCAGGTCAACAGGACAGGACCGCTGGGCCTCCAGGTCCTCAAGAGAGGAAAGCTGGGCCGTCCGCCCATCTCCCGTCCCGCCAAGTGACATCCCTCCAGCTTCCCGCTGGACTTCCAGGTCCCCAGGAGAGGACCATTGGGTCGTCTGCCCGATGTCCGTCCAGCCAGAGGGCGCCATTCGGGTAGTCTGCCTGATGTCCGTCCAGCCAGAGGGCGCCATTCAGGTCGTCCGCCTGACACCCGTCCAACCAGAAGACGCCACGCAGGCCGCCCGCTGTTGCAGTAATCACGTCAATTCAAATGAGTTTATTAGCATCAATTCACAACAGTTGTCATCTCAAGGCACTTTCCAACAAAAGTCATTTCAATACAATTATACAAACGTTCCAGTCAGTTAAACATTTTCTATGTAAGGAATCCCAGCAGATTGTGATGAGTCATTGACGTGAGGTTGTGCCCGCATCATGCAGAATCTAACCACAGCAATCCCTCAGTAATGGTTCATACTGAGCACACGAAGCGACAGTGGAGAGAAAAAACTCCCCTGTAACAAGAAGAAATCTCTGGCAGAACCAGAACCTGGCTCAGTACAAGCGGTCATCTGCCACGACTATCTAATAGGGCTATTAAAACTTTTTGAGAATTTTCTTTAAAAATAGTAAAACGCTGTTTGATACTGACTGCTCTAACGCACATCATATATATATATATATATATATATATATATATATATATATATATATATATATATATATATATATATATATATATGAGAGAGAGAGAGAGGATCTGAGCGCTATTTGATCAGACTGACATACAAATAACTGAATAACAAACAAACAACAAATTATAATGATAATAAACATATTCCTATGAAAAAACTGGGACCCCACCAGTATTTTCAGCCAAAGTAATAAATATAATCTTTCATTTATACAAAAGGTTCTCTGACAGCTGTTGGGGTTACCATGACAGCACATTGGCTTAGTGTGCAGTATTCCCAGCGCTGCAACATTACATTGACCTGGAATCAGCCTCGTCCAGTCTAATAGTTCATTGAACAGATATACAAATCAATAATCAACTCTTCCTACTCCCTCTTTGTATACATGATATTGGAAATGTAAAGGTGATAATATGATGTGTATGGTCTTTCTTCTTATTATGTTTACACACTTTTTTTGCAAAAGTAAACCTATGTGATAGGATTCAAAATACACAAAAGAAACCAAAAAAAGTTGGAATGAAACTGAAACTCTCTCTACGTTTCAGAGTATTTATCTATCACAATCAAAGGCTTCACTGAACACAGAGCCTTTGACCATTTTTACCCTTTCTCTTTGGACAGTCTCTGTGGGTCAGGTTCTTATTATTGGCTCAACCTTCATGTTCTCTGTAGGATTACAAGGCTGTGGACTAAGGTGGCATTAGACTGGGCTGGAACTGGTGGAGCATTTCAATCAAATCAAGGCAAAAACATTGCACTTTATTGTCTATATGGAGAAAGGCTGCGTCAGCAATACATCACACCATACACAAACAACTTAAATAGATAAATCATTTAAAACACACACAAACACAGATGAATATTTATGCTTGTCCAGCTGAGACTCAACACTGGCTTGTTTAGGCTTGGCCACAGAGGCCAATGATGGCATTGTCAACATATTAGAGACACAGGCTAATAATAATAATAATTAATAGCTGGACTATTGGGTTAGCTAATTACTCTACACAGACTTTCAGAGAGAGACAGACAGAAAAAAGACTTGGGAACAACTGTGATGAGGTTTCCTCTCTCAGTTTGGACTTTTATAGTCCATCCCTAAAGAGCAGGCAAGGATTCAGCTGATTCTCTCAGTGTGAGTGAGAAGAAAAAGACTTTATCAGAGCTTCCTAACAAGTTCCACACAAATAGACCTTTAATTTTCTACAAATATTATTTGATTGTGTGCAACACCATGGACAAAGTATCTTACAAAGACTCCCCCTATTGGTTTTATATCAGACTAACTATATCAGCTTTGTTTCTATGTAAGGAATCTATATAGAAAACTTTTCACTGATTGGAATGTTTGTATACTTGCATTTAAATTACTTTTCCTGAAAAGTACCTTGAGATGACATCTTTTGTGATTTGGCGCAATATAAATAAACTGAATTGAATTAAATTTTCCTTTAGAGTCTAAATTATTTGTACAGGCTAAAATATATACAAACATTTAGTTATATCTTTCATTAATCGGTAAACATTCTAGAATGTGTTGATATCAGAAGGCTAAAGCCTATAAAGCTTTTGGTTTACAATCCTCTTTAGATTGACCAATACTCAGAACAACCTTTTGAATCTATTTCTAGACAACAGCCGATTTAATCGTTGATTCCTGGCATAAACCTGAACCTACCAGAACACTATTTGTAACAACAGAATTGATGTTCCTAGTTATGCTGTTCCGGGGAGCGCTTAGAGTGTGACACACAGAGTGAGGCTGGCTAGAGCAGGATGTTATATGAGGGTGAAGATGCAATAAAGTATTCAAGTAAGCAAGACAAGCTTTAACAATTCTGTATGGTTTAATGCATAAGAGAAACGGAACAGAATGAAACATGGTGGCAGAGGTGCACATTATCAGACGCCACAAGTGAAGACGTGCCATGCTAGCCGGCTAGCTAATTAGCTTCGATGAAACGACCGACTTTCCGACCATCACAACAGGTGAGCGGAGGAGAAGCTGACGACGGGATGGAGGGACTAAAGCCTCCTGGTGCTGGTGTTGGACTCCAACAACTTACCGAAGACATGGAAGAGCTGGAAGGAGGAGTTTACACTATACACAGACCTCACCATGCCCGAAGCAGATGAAGCGACGCGAGCCTAGCTGTTCTACTATCTTATTGGAGAGAGTGGTAGAGAGCTGTTGGAAACTTTGAGTGACAGCACATCGGTGAGAAGAACAGTGAAAGCAGTGATGACGCTGTTTGATGGACACTGCAATCCCAAAGTGAACGAGACCGTTGAGAGGTACACATTTTTTGTCTGAGACCAGGGACTAAAGGAAAATATTGACAAGTCACAGAGTTGAGAGTTTTGGCTAGCACATGCAATTTTGGAGATATTAGAGACTCACTGATAAGAGACCGTATTGTGTGTGGCACAAATAGCTCTGCAATGAGAGAGAGATTACTCAGAGAAGAGAACCTGACACTCAACAAATGTAAATATGTCTTGCTACAGAACTGTCCAGAGAGAACAACAAGACACTGCAAAAACAGACAGTGGAGGAAGTACATGCACTGAGAAAGACCACCGAGAAAGGAAAAGACAATGAGATTTCCTGTAAGTTTTGTGGAAGAACACATGAGAAAAACAAGAACAAATGCCCAGCTTTTGGCAAGAAATGCAAAAACTGTGGAAAAGTGAATCACTTTGCTACTAAATGCAGGATGGAAACAGAGAGTAACAGGAAAGTCAGACCTGTACATGTTGTGGCGGAGGAGGAGTGGCACTTATTAGGACATTATGGCCATAACAGAAGTATGGGACAACAATGAGACAGTGAACCATGTGAAAGAGCGCCACAGCCAACAACTCTTTGCAGTAATGATGATGGGAAAGACATGAATTGACTTCCAGATAGGCTGTGGGGCCACATGCAACATCATCCCCATACATCTCCTCACTCCAGACACACAGCTGAAGCCCACTGAGAAAGTGCTTTTGATGTGCAATAAGACTGAGCTGAAGCCGCTTGGTAAATGCAAGGTCAATGTCAGAAACCCCAGAAACAACAAACAGTACAGACTGGAGTTTCAAGTGTTAGACCAGAATGACAAAATCCTGTTGTTGGGCAGAAAGGCCAGTGAAGCCATGAAGTTAATCAAAGTGCAGAACGATAATATTCTGGCCACTGACAGCATTGTGAAAAAAGAGCTGAACATGCAGACAAAGAAGTGGAACTGTGATGGACACATGACGATGTTGAAAATCAAAACAGAGTTTGGAGAGGTGTTCACTGGTGACGGCTGTATGGAAGGTGAATACCACATTGAAATGGACAAGAGTGTGGAACCAGTGAAACTGCCAAAGCGAAGAGTGCCTGTTGCTATGATGACACCACTGAAACAGGAACTGAATGATCTGGAGAAAAGAGGGATCATAACTCCAGTGGAAAGAAGTACGGACTGGATAAGTAGTATGGTCTCGGTGATGAAACTGAATGGAAAGCCGAGAATCTGTATAGATCCGAAACCACTGAAATGAGCACTGAAGAGGAGTCATTTTCCCCTCCTTACAATTGACAACATCCTCTCAGAACTGTCCAAAGCAAAAGTGTTCACAGTTTGTGATGTGAAACACGGGTTCTGGCTTGTCAAACTAGAGGAAGTATCCAGCTACCTCACCACGTTTGCCACCCCTTTTGGCAGATACCGATGGTTAAGAATGCCGATGGGGATAAGCAAAGTGCCAGAAGTCTTCCAGAGGAAGCTCCTACAGGCCCTCGAGGGCTTACCTAGAATATACGTCATCGCAGATGATGTGTTGCTCACGGGTGAAGGTGTGACACTGGAGGGTGCAAACAATGATCACAACAGGAAATTCAGATGTCTTCTAACCAGGTGCAGAGAGCGAAACATTAAACGAACTTTGATAAGTTTAAACTACGACGACGGGAAGACCCTACGTTGGACACCTGCTGACAGCAGAGGGGCTGCGGGCTGACCCAGACAAAGTACGAACAATCAGGGAGATGCCCAGACCGATAGACGTGAAAGGGGTACAGAGACTGGTGGGTATGGTAAACTATCTTTCTAAGTTCTATGTACACCTGGCAGATGACTGAGATTTTGAGACAACTGACTCACAAAGAGAACATGTGGGAGTGGACTGAGACACATGAGGATGCGTTTAAAAGGCTAAAAGACAAAATAGCTGACAGTCCGGTGCTGAAGCACTATGACCAAGAAGACGAGCTGACACTGCAATGTGATGCATCTGAAACAGGGCTAGGGGCTGCACTAACCCAGAGAGGTAAACCAGTAGCGTTTGGTAGTAGGGCACTCACACCGACAGAGAGGGGTTATGCCCAAATTTAGAAAGAATGGTTAGCCATAGTGTTTGGGATGGAAATATTTCTTCAGTACACTTATGGTAGGAAAGTGACTGTACAGAGTGATCATAAGCCACTAGAAAATATTCATTGGAAGCCACTACATAGTGCACCAAAGAGACTACAGAGGAAGCTTCTTAGACTGCAGTACGACATTAGTGTGAACTACATACCAGGCAGGGATATGCTGCTAGCAGATACACAGAGCCGAGCGTACTTACCAGAGAGTACTGAAGTAGAAAGTGAGATGGAGTTAGGCGGTAAACATAGTTAGCTACTTACCTATGTCTGCTGAGAGACTGAGCTCCATTCGATCTGCTACATGTAATGATACAAAGCTACGGAGAGTGAGAGAGATGTTTCTGACTGGGTGGCCACAGAACAAAACTGACATACAAACAGACATCCAGCACTATCACTCATTCCCAGATGAACTGAGTTTTCAGGATGGCATAGTTTTCAGAGGAGAGAGAGCAGTAATACCCGACACACACAGAGCTGACATAATGCAACGGGTCCATTCTTCTTATTTAGGGGTAGAAAGATGTCCTAGGAGGGCAAGAGAGAGTGTATACTGGCAAGGGAGGAATGAACAAATAAAGATTTTCATCTCTAAATGTAACATATGCAGGGCAGTAGACGCAAAACAACAGAGAGAGACATTACGCCCACATGACATGGCATACAGACCCTGGGCAAAGGTGGGAACAGACTTGTTTTTCTTTAGGGACAAAGACTATTTGATAACAGCGGACTATTACTCCAACTTTTGGGAGGTGGACTATCTGCCAGACACAAAGAGCAACACAGTGATTAGAAAACTCAAAGCCCACTTTGCTCGTCAGGGCATACCAGATGTTCTTATCTCTGATAACGGACCACAATATACCTCTCAGGAATTTCGACAATTCGGCAGGAAGTGGGAATTTGAACACAGAACGTGCTCACCTGGATACGCCCAGAGCAATGGGAAAGCGAAATCAGCAGTGAAAACTGCCAAGCGTCTCATGATGAAAGCTAGGCGGCGGGACAAGATCCATACTTGGCTATTTTGGACCATCGCAACACACCAAGCCAAGATCTCAATACAAGCCCGGCACAAAGGCTGCTGAGCAGGAGGACCAGGACCCTTCTTCCTACTACAGACACATTGTTGGAGCCAGAAGTAACAAACAAAACACAAGAACTGATCAACAACAGACAGAGAACGAAAAAATATTATGACCGCACAGCAAAGGATATGGACTCTTTCAAGGAAGGCGACAGTGTGAGAGTTCAGCCCTTTGACTCACAGAAGGTCTGGAGAAGGGCACAGGTGGTTAAACCTGTGGGCTACAGATCTTATGAGGTGGAACTGGAATCAGGAAGTGTACTTAGAAGAAATCGACCACACCTCAGGCGGGACCATGGTGCCTCCACCTTACCTACTCAGACAGGGACTGTGGGTGACACACCAAACGAGAAACTGGTGTTGCAGAGACAATCGGAGAGGAAATGTCCTGTCCCTACCAGATCAGGTCGTCAGGTTGTCAGACCCCGTTACCTGAAAGACTGTGAACAATGAGGATATTTTGATCTTAGGTCCAGGACTTGAGTAAAAGGCTGAGAAGGATAATTGAGTTGGTTTGAGCAATATTTAGGTTCTGAAAAAAAAGGAAAAAGAAAAGTGATGGTATAAAGAATGTAAAGTATTGGCACCACGTTTGAGTTACGATGTTTAGATATGTTTATATCTGCTGACAATCTGAGTAATACTTTAGTCCTAGCAGGATGATTTTGGTTGATGATTTCAAATGTTTACATAGGAAGTTATTTCCTAAGTGATGTTGAGCCTTCAAGGTAATTTGTTGTGAATCTGATATTGTTAACAGCCCTGTGACAAAGTGTTAAGTTGAGAGTAACGGACTTCACTTCAAGAAAACAAGAAAAGATGTTACAATAGAATTGATGTTCCTAGTTATGCTGTTCCGGGGAGCGCTTAGAGTGTGACACAGAGAGTGAGGCTGGCTAGAGCAGGATGTTATATGAGAGTGAAGATGCAATAAAGTATACAAGTAACCAAGACAAGCTTTAACCGTCCATTCTGAATGGTTTAATGCATAAGAGAAACGGAACAGAACGAAACACTATTGTCCTCAGAAAAGTCCAGTGAAGTTTTACATCAACATGGAGGGAGAGGCTGCTGACCTCTGCTCTGATGTAAACAACTTCAAGTTCAGCTGAATTTTGGAGTTGCCAACAAAGACGAGCTGAATGTTGTCTGAAGCTGTCAGATGAGACAAAGAATGATGTGCTGAGGTTTACAGTTACAAGAATTATGTCTGGATGAGTAAGGCTATTGTTCTGAAATCCCAAATTAATGTTGGGGGCAGCATCATGCTGGGGGGGTTCTGTTTTACTGCCAGTAATACTGTTGCATTTAACAAACTGAATATTATATAAAGAAACCCACATTTCTTCATCTCACCTCAAATCAACAGTGATCAATAATTACATTTCTGACATAATTGGTCGTTCCAGAAATACAATGTTCCCAAACACATCTGTCACCCTAAACAGCTTTTTAAATAATGATAATAAAAATAATCAAATAGAACAGACTTTACAAGCTTTACTAAAAGCATTGCCAAAATTATTTCAGAAGCTTGTTGTTAGCTACAAGGTTGTTTTTAAAGTTCAACTTTTTAAGGACACAAAATATAAGTGGTGGTCCAAGTCTTACATCCATCCATCCACCAATCCATCCATCTGTCCATCCATCTGTCCGTCCGTCCATCCTTCTCTCCATCCATTCATCCATCCGTCCGTCCGTCCGTCCATCCATCCATCCATCCATCCATCCATCCATCCATCTATCCATTCATCCGTCCGTCCATCTGTCCGTCTGTCCGTCCGTCCGTCCATCCATCCATTCATTCATTCATGTCGTGGGGGGGCTGGTGCCCATCTCCGGTGGTCAGTGGGGGAGAGGCAGGGTCCACCCTGGACAGGTTGACAGTCCATCGCAACGTCCAAGTATTCAGATTTGCAAACATAACATACTGTGTACAGCTAGTGATTCATGAAACATTTTCTAAGAGTTAGTACCTGGAATGAAACCCTCCAAAGTATTCCTGGGTAAAGCTGTAAAGATAGAAGCTATCTCAGCTCCCTCAGCCTTTTTACTTGATATGGGAATTTGGGGCAATGATGTGGCCTCTGGGTTTAAGCTTTCTTTCAGCCTACTGATTTGAATATCATTCAGCAGATATTTGCATCTAGTTTTAACAGCAGTTTACTCAGTGAAGCAGAAGATGACATCTTTATCTGTGGTTGACACATGAGGCCGTACGCCTGAGGCTACCGTGTGTCTACTTAATGAGCAGAGGGATGCTGCTGCTGATTAGAGGCAGCAGTAAAAAATGCTCAGCCCCCCAGACTGACTCAACTCCACAGAAGAAATGAAACTGGGCCCAGAACCAGACAGTTACAGCTCTGCTGCTCCAGGTTTCTTTTCTATCACTGCTTTGTTTTTGTTTTTTTCATTGATTCTGAAATGAGAACATGTCACATGACTAGAGAAAAGAATTTAAGATGAAATTTAGAATTGCTCAAATATTCAGACTTATTAATAATGAAACTAATATAATTACTGTAACTGAATTTAAGAGAGCTAATGTAGGTGTAATGGAACTCCTGGTAGAGATATGTAGAGACCCTTAAAGCCTCAAACAAATTCTACAATCCAACTTTAAATGAAAGCACACAGTAAGACTTGATTAAAACGACATCACTGTTTGGACCCTTCAAAGAAAAGTGGAGAAAAGCTTCTCCACGGATGGATTTGGTATTAAAAATAAAGGGGGAGGAAAATATGGAAAAAACCTGATGTCCAATTAAACATAGTTTATTTCTATAAGGCCAATTCCAAACAGATGTCATCTCAAGGGCGTTTACAACAAAATTAATTTCAATACAATTATCCAAACATTCCAGTCAGTTAAAAGTTTTCTATAAGGAATCCCAGCAGATTGTGTCGACTCATTGACATGAGGTTGTGCCCGGATCATACAGACTTCAACCCCAGCAATTCCTCAGCAATTCCTCATACAGAGCAAGCATGTAGATACAGTGGAGAGGAAAAACTCCCTTATAACACACTGATAAAAACAATCTGCAGGATATACCTGAAAAAAATCATTGTGAAAAAAGGTAATGTGCTCTGTGATATCAAGTACAACTTACTTTCTGATACTTTCAAGTATCAAGAAAAATGTAAATAACTCTTAATGTAAATTTTCTAAAGAAATTAAGTAAATGTTACCTAATTATATTTCAGTTAACAAGTTCTATCTATTAAAAGTTAAAGGTTGAATATGGAGCATTTAAAAAAAAAGCTATCTCTTTAAAAATTGCACAATGAAATTGCACCCTTTACTTTAAAGTCACAGTGTGTAGTTTTTGCAGAACATCTTTGAAAATAATTAGGTAAAGCACATTAATTGCAAAATTTTGGCGATATTGTACAATATCACTTTAAAAAATTAGTTTTAAAATACATAGGTGCGGGTCCTCCTTTCAGGGGAAAGCCATATTAGTTGATGTCTTTTCTTCTACAAGAGCCCGGACGGACAAAGCGCATGGAACACGCCCGCTCTTAAAACATTGATTTCCCCTCAAAATGCAAAAAAGTTTTGCCATAAATATATTTTTACCTCTTCGCTAGTTCCAAGCGATGAAAGAGAGACTGATGTGCTCGTCATGTTGCTGCAAATAGATCATTCTCAGGGAATTGAGCGTTTGAAAACAGCACTAGTTGGACCTCCGTTGTTGAGTTTCTTACTCGAAGACCCAGAAACCGCATGCTTGTGATGATTTAGGTATGCACTGCCCCCTACTGGCCGAAAATTACACACTGTGCCTTTTAAAGTTCTATTTAATCTAAAATCATTTAAAAAGATAACTTTTTCCAACCACCGCACTCTGTTTATATTTCTGTCTTCCAGCCAACAGCAGCACGGCATTGTGGGTTGCCAAATACTATTGTAAACAACTGCCTGGAGCAACAAGGCATGTACTGTAGAAAATGGAGCACTCAGTAAGTTTAGCCGCTGTATCTGAGCCCCACAGATTTCATTATCTTTCTCAGAAGAGGAGCAAACTTACAAGATCTAAAACCAGAGTTAGTTTAGGTGAAGCCCACAACAGAGGGACACAAATGTAAAAACTTTCACGGGATCAGAATGTATGTGGAAATGGAGAAGTTTCTCATAGAGAAAGAAAAGAAAGCTAGCTAACAGCTAAAGTCAGTAAAAAAGCTTTCAATACTCGTGTATATGCTGTTGTTCCTAGATATGAGAGCACCAACCTACACACCGAGTAAACGAAAGGAAAGGAAGAGGTTTCCTCCTGCACTCCCCAGTATAGCAGGCTCACTTTCATCACTGCGATGAGTGATTATAAACAAATTTCTAGCTAGCTTTCTGTATTACATAGGTCTCCAACCATTTACCTCAGTCAAATACGCACACTGTGAAATCTGTTGGATGTTTATGTAAATTATAAACTATAAATGATGACTTTTATAGAGGACATCACCAAGAGGAGTGGAGGATACCACTCAGCTACCGAAATAAGATGCAGAGATGACAGTTACAAAAACTTAGTGATGTCTTTGACCCATATTTTGTCATAATTATTTTTTGTTTAGTATTTTAAACTTATTAGTACAAAATACTCCTTACCCTGTAAGATTCGTTGCTGGACATGATGCTGGCTGGTTAGGGTGACGGAACAGGCATCCACACGGCGTTTTGTTATTGCAACTACAACCTCAACAAACCAGATGTCGCTTTGGTTCCCATGTTCCATATTCAACCTTTAAATGGTAAATGGACTGAACTTATATAGCGCTTTTCTAGTCATACTGACCACTCAAAGCACTTTATATTGAAGCCACATTCACTCATTCACACTCACATTCATACACTGATAGCCAACATGGCTCGGTAGAACGATGTTTTTTGGGGTTAAGTGCCTTGCCAGGGGCACATTGACATGTTACTGGAGAAAGCTGGAATTGAACCTACCACCCTCCGATTGCAAGCCAACTACTCTACCAATGAGCCAGAGTCGCCCATTAAGTAATTTAATTGCACAAAACAAACAATATGTGCAGTTGGAAGCTGGAATCAATTATAGACCAATACGGTATCACCTAGCTACCCAAAGTAACCATTAAGTGTTTTCAAATACTTACTACTCCATACAATTAAATACAGAATCTCACTAAAGCAATTCAATAACAGCATTCAAAATGTCACGGATTAAATGGTCTTTATACCATAACAGACTGAAACATTTCAAAAGTTAAAAGTAGTCAACAGTTGTAGATAGCTCATCCTTTGGCCTTTTCCTCTAATAAACATTAGCAGAAAGATTAGGTGTTAATTCTTTGTATTTCTTTGTGTGTGCAAGACAACATCACGAAAGTCAACTACATTTTCCTTCTTTTATCTCGTAACTTGCATATTATTGTGGTCACGTGTTTTGGATATAAATATCCACACCAACACAATTTTTATTCCACAGGGCCCTTTTCTGCTTTATATCGTGTACCAGCAAGATCTCTCCCAAACCAACAGTCTCTCCCTAAAAAAGCTCTTGTTGTAAAAAAAACAACCAAAAAAATGTGTGCGGATTCAAATGCACTTTTCTTTTCAGATTAATGTCTTAGTATTTTTAGGTGAATTTGCTGTGACAATTGTGGTGTTATTCTGCAGAGAGTTTAAACTTTTATTATTCAGAAGGTAAAAGTCTGTTTATATAGTTTGCATGGTTGTAAAATATATGTCTGTCACTATTGTTTATGGAGGTAAGCTTTTAAGTCATAAAACTCTGGGGTGAGTTTTATTGCAAGCTGTAAAAAAAAGGATGTCTGTAGATTTAGTGTGTTGCCATAAAACCATAAAACTCAGAATGAGCTTTTAAGAAAAGACGTCTCACCCATATGACTGTATAATTTTCTGACAGCCAATAAGGGCTAAGACACTGTATGAAAATGTTCTGATTGGAGAGATTAGAAACGCCTAGAGGCCCGGTTGTCTATAAAGCTGTGAAATGAAGATCAATTAATTGTTCAGATTTCTTTAAATCTGGACCACGGGGACCGACGGGGGCAAATTCCTCTGTAAAACTGCAATTTGTTAATCTGTTCAAAATAAATGTTAAACTGGAAATTGGCTCCATTTTGTCTCTGCTTGAACATGCATTGAATTACTTATGATAATTATTTAATTCAACAAATGGTGACCTCGACCGTGTGCAGAGTTTTGGACCAAAATCCAGTTATTTTTTAAGTTAATTAACGGACATGTATTTGCTCTATTGACAATTTGCGCAGAGTTGCGTAGTTTTTTAATTCTATTGATTGGTTAATCTAACATTGGGTAATGTTGTCATGCAAGTTAAATATGTTTTGGTTTTTTTTGTTTTTTTTTGAGCAGATTGACTATTGCATGCCCAGAGTGTTGAAGCTGTCTGTTTTCCTGTTTCTGAGCAGGATTGACTCCTTCTTTACGCTCCGTAGAGGAACACCGGTGCATGCTGGGAGATGGAGTTTCTTACTCTGCGCGCCCGGTGCGGGCTGCTTGTTCTCCGGAGCGGACAGTGGAGCAGATGGACCGATATCTTCAACGACTCAAACTCGGACCCACGGTGCGGATCGGAACTCGACGGGTTGGCCACCCTGCCCAGAATAGGACGCTATTTGGGAGCTCCCAGGCTGGCAATCGTAAAAAGATTACAGAAGGGCCTGGGTCGCCCTCTGTTAAGTCTATCGGATTACCTGGGAGAGGGGCTGCGTTTACTTCCAGACGCGTGGCTGAGCAACACGAACTGAATTGTGAAAATGGTCCGGCATTGTTTTTTGGTGAGCTCCGATGAGGTTAGTGTTTTGACTTCTGCTTGTACAAAAATTGTGTCTGTATGTGTGTGTGTGAGATGTTTTTGTACGCAGGCGCTTTGCGAGACGTGCTGGTGATGTTGCGTTTTGTGTTAAAATGTTATTGTATAAATAATGAACTCGAGTATAATAAATAAATTAAAATAGATAAATGAATATCTAACTGAATATGATGGATAACTGTAATTGAAAATCTATAAGAATGAGTTGTGAACATTTACGACAGGCCATCTGGGTGGCCGCCCTAAGCTAGGTGCTATGGCGGAGCTAATACTGTGTGAGTTTTTGCTTGATAGTATGGCTAACATACGACAGTTTTGACTATATGTTTTGATAAATAAATTAGTGGTAGTAGGCGGTTTTCTGCCATCTGTTCGAGTCTCTTGAGTGGTTTTCTGGAGGCCGGCGCCAGGAAATTTCTCAAAGCGGACTACGGAACTTATAACAGATTGGTGTAAACCTCCGCGAGAAAATAATTAATACGGTCTAAAAGTCACCGCTTATAATGTTGTGTTTTTGGTTAATGGTTTTGGGCTGTAACCGACGTAGTTGAATCGGTGTTTGCTGTGCGGGACGGCTGAAATTGGGGACATATGTTTCAGTCCGCGTGGACGAACAGGAGAATGTTTGTTCGTGCCGAATTAAAGTTTGGTGAAGTGGTATAAAATGTGCGGATTAAGTCCTGGTATTGCGGTAAGTCATCTTCTAAGTGTGTGTTGCGATGTTCTGGAGTGTTTTCGCCGTACGTTTTGTACTGTATAACGTTTAGTTTCACAAAGAAAGCTAACGGTAGCACGTGGAGAAGGCTGCTATGCTAAGTTAGCGGTGGTGGCTTTTGTGTGACAATGTGTTTGTGGTTGAAACTAACTGCATGTTCTATGTGTTGCAAGCTAAAAGTTGATTTTGGATAGAAAGTGATTACAGACTCCTGCAGACGATTGCCTTGTTAAGACTTAAAATTATTTGGATTTTTGTTAACTTTTTCTGGTTGAGTAAGAGGTAAAACGGCCTTAACATAACTGGTCAGATAAATTTTGATTGCAACTCTTTTTCGGCAATGTTTTAGCACATTTTCTACGAAGGGCAATTTAAGGTGTTTCATGTTTAACTGAACTGTTACGGTACGGAGATTAAAGATTAAGAAGTACATGCTGTATTTGGTTAACTGCTTTAGCCTGAGAAGGCTCGATTGATTACATGAGGAGAACAATTATGCATGTTATAATTAAACGCAAATGGCTGAGAACAGTTACTCATGAGTCGATTCTGACTTGGTGAAGTTTTAATTTTTGATTTCATCTTTAAAATTGAAAAGAGGAGAGTGTTTAGTCAAAATAAAAGTTGCATTTTTGAATTTTTGAGTAGGTAGATTTTTTGCTTTTTGGATTGATCTAAGCAGGATTTGATTAAGTTGGCCTATATAAAGATAAAGCTATAAGCAGTAATTATAAGAATTTAACGAAAAGCAAACGGTGTTAATTGGAAAGCAACAAACTGGTCTAAATTATTTTTTTAAGCACCGTGTTGAATGATACAGGGAATGAATTCTTTCTGTGATTTAAATAAGTATCATTTATGCTAAAATTATGTTTGGCTTATTTCTGATGGCTCTATAGACTTTAGAAATATAGCTTAGTCTCTGAATAAATGATCTAAAGGAGACTGGTGTTAAATTATTTACACAATTGAACATTCTTAATGATTTTGTGGACACTCAAGGCTTATTGGAGTTATCAAAATTCAACTGGGGCTCAAGAAGTAACCCAGTACATTTCAATTCCGTTACAAATTAAATGTTTTTACCATGCAAAACAACACTTATCATAGTGATATTTTATAAACTAGTGGGATTTGAATGTTTGAGTTTGAAAAAAAGAAAACATTAAAACACAGAGTGATCTTTAAGTAATCAGTTTGTTTTTAAACAGGCTGGGGATAAATTTGAATTAGTCTAAGGATTGAAAGTAATGAATATCACGGTGATCGAAATGATGGTTTAATTTGGAAGTAAGAAGTAAATTCTAAATTCATTTATTCTGATCGTGTAGAGGCAAAATGTGATTGGACCAGCTACATTGAAATAATTTTTACCATATATTTGAATGCACATTTTGTTTTGACAAATAAGAATCGGTTTTGGGTTTGAAATTTAAGATTAATCTTTCAGATGTTCTTTAGCTAGTTTTATTTGATGCTGAGAGTAAATTTACAGGTCCTAAAACATTTTGGAACAGATCTGATCCTAGAATAATGGCATAATATATCATTTGATTAGTGGGGACTCTGTAACTGACAATTTATTTAGATTTTTGATTTTATTTTCTTTATTTTTTCTTATTTTTATTTTTTGTTTTTTCCTCTTTCTCTCTCAAAATTTATATATTTGGTTCGATTTGGATTATGACCCAGATTTTTGAACTGCGGTCTGTTTATTAATTAGAACTTTGGAAAAATGTTAATTTGGGAAGCTGGATTAAAGAAAACATGATTCAGTGGTAATGTATTTGACATCTCTAGAAGCTTCAATTTAATTTGGTGTTTATCATTGGAGAAAATAAAATAAAAAAGAAACCTGAGAGGAAAAGGGGGATACTGAAAAAAAGAAAAAATGCTGGTTTTTAGTTTTTATTTTTATTTTTTTTTTTTATTGCGACTAGTTTTTGTTTAGAGAAATCTCATCTCTTGAACCTCCTTTATTGAATTTTTTTTTGTTTTGTTTGACTGCTGAGGGGAATTAGACTACTATGTATCCTACAAAAATTTAAGAGGAGTTTTAGTTGCAAAAATCACTTTGACTATGTTCAATTCCCTTCACAGAATCGGACAGATGTTTTTGAAGTATGAAATGTTTTCATTATTTACAATCAAGAATATTTGGGCAAGTGACCACATTTGGGTTTGTTTAAAGAGGAATCATATAAGCAAAAGTACTTTGAATTGATATTGGATTGTGTTAAAGAAAAAAAGTACTTTAGGTTTGGCAATATTTATAGGGAAGCTGTTTTGTCAGTGATTTAAATCTTGGATTTTTCTTTAGAAATATGGATAGAATTTGAAGTATAGCAAACTGAAGACTGTTTTTGTAAACTATGTTGTGTTTATCAGTCAGTACTGTTCTCTGATTTTGTTTTAAACATTTGATGTTTTTAATTTTGATATTTTTTGTCTGAGCCAGCTTGATAGAGATCCAGTACACTTAAGTGATGGGGAGTTGGAGACTGGATCTTTGCAGATGGTTATTGACTTTATTTTTGTTATTGCAATGTTTTAGTGGTGCTTTAGCAATATCTAACAGAAAAATCCAGCCTTTTTGTTTGTTTCTTTTTTGATTTAATTTTATTTTTCTAAGAACTAAGTGTGTTGATGAGATATTGCGATGGTCAATCTTTATAAATGTTTTTACACATGAGATGGAAGAGACATTTATCAAATTGAAAAAATAGAGAAAGGCATTGCATTGATAAAATATAGAATATAAATTGGATGAAAAATGAAGGAATCATTAATTAAAATACGCAGGGGAAGTATTAGAACAACAGTTTAATTAGAAGTATAAGGATTAATTATTATTCCTGGTGGAGAGAGCAAACCTATTGATTGGTATATTTTACCAGAATTAATACTGAAGAAATTATTACTAGTATAACTGATTGAAGTAAAATTAAAATAGAGCCCACATAGGCAGTCTGAGTGTGGAAGATATTTAAATTCAGCATTCGAGGAAGGAGACTAATGAATATGAAAATAGAAAGTTTAAATGAAACTTGATTTGTATAAGCTGAGAGGATCGACTGTCTGTTTTTTTTTTCTTCCTCTAATTATATATTTTTTCTCTTTTTCTCATCCTGCAACAGAGAACCCCTCAGATAACATTCTTGAGATGGAATTTATGATCCTGGGGAGATAAGATGGCTGGGGGTGCTTGGGCTGATGACAGATAGTGCCAGGCGCCCGCCATAACTGCCACAGAAAGAAACATCTATAGACCAGCGCAGAAGTTCGTCTCTCTTGTGCTCTGCTCCCAGACAGGGGGGCACCAGTGACTGTATATTTTCAGGGGTGAACTGGAGGACACCCTCAAAAGAGCACGTTTCCTCATGCTGAGCTGAACTTTCAAGGACAATATGTGTGAATCCACTTGGCTGGCGTGAGATGGACTGTTTCTGCTGAAGAAGTGATGATCAAAGACTGTTGATTCAATGTCACTGTTGCTGAATTAACCACAAGAGTTTCTGTTTGTCTGATCGAAGGTGGCCGAGGTTCTTCGAACTTTGATAACCCCATGTCTTCCCCAGGATTATCTCCAGGTAAAATACCACCATTTACCGGGAACAAAATTTGGAAGGAAAAATTGGGCCGATAGCAGGGGGTTGCTGGCTGGTGAGAGAGAAAAAATTTTTTTTTCTTATTTTTACGTTTTCATCCACAAGGATGTACTGAATCTAAGAAAGGATATATTGTAATGGAACAGACATAAGTGTCTTAAACTGGATAAATAAAATAAGTAAATGTAAGAATCAATTTGGGTGAACAAGCAAATGGATAGTAATCAGTTGAACTGTAGACAAAAAGTAAACTCTTGAGCCTGCTCTTGCTTTTAAATCCATTACTGAGGGAGGTGTTTTTGGTTTAGTTTTTAGGAAAAACAACGGTGTTGTATCAGAATAATATGGACTTGCTCTTTCCCCAGGGATTATTTTTAATTAGATGGGTGAAATAATTTCTCGGCACAATACAGTTGAATTAGATTGAAAAGGAGTGATCACAAGACCGGATCAAAAAAAAAAACTGTCTTTTTTAGATGTTTACAAGCTTATGCCCCCAGGATTATCTCCAGGATTCAGCAGCACGTGAGGAGCACACAATCTCCTCTGGTCACAGCTGACCGCAGCTGCTGAAAGGGTCCAAAGTGCAGCTCCACGCCAACGACGAACCTGGTCGAGGATCAGCAGGAGTCTGCCTGGAGAGGGTCGAGAAGGTTTTGACCAAGCTGAATCGGAAGCTGGGGCCACAGGCGGCGGGGCCTAGCTCACCCAGAAGGTTGTTTGGGTGGTGATATTACTCATCCAGTGTGATCTATGTGCCAATGAATGAGATGGGCAATTTGAAATTGCCATCTCAAAGAGGGATCTACAGAAGAAGATCACAACTCACCAATCAGCTTCACAGCAGGTTTTGACCACCCCACATCGGTGGGGTAAGCTATGGGAAGCGGGGCCTGTCTGTGCATTTGTGTTTATTGGGGGAAATGCTCAATTAATGAAGTAATTGGCATTTCAGAGAGTGGTTATCTGCATATATGGGAGTAAAACTGGAACACTAAAAAATAGGAGCCCTCCACACTGATCAGCTCTGTACATCGCTCTCCAGCTGCCAGGTGCCATGGAGGGGGCTATAATGAGAGTGAAGAAAGAAGAACAGAATACAAATATAAAGACTGAACATTTATTAATAATTTTTTGCATTTTACAGGTTGTTTAACTATTTGATTAACTATTTTATTCACAAGTGCAGAATTGTTAATATTGCCTAAGAGGGTTTCTGAAAGAATTTTAATCAGTTAATTTTATTTCTTAATTTCCAGTTGTCTTTAAGGTTGTATTAAGGTTTGCATTAATAAAACAAAAGGGTCTACTAGAGGAAAGACTAAATAGACTCGAGGATTACATTTTAAAGGGTTCTTAATACCTTCTATTTCACAGGTTTCTTAACACTTTAAGTTTGATTTATTTCAGAATATAACATAGTAAGAATGTATTTGTTCATGGATTTTTTTAAGCTTCTTCCACGAGTATCAACATGTTTCAAGTCAGATTTAATTATCTCTTCACATGTAAGACATTCTTATACATTTTTGGGTTTTTGAATTAGTTTTTGGGAATTGTTAAAATAATTTTTTGTATAATGCCAAAAAGAGGGTGAATCTATGATTAACAGATTTACATTTTTTAATGGGAGTTAAGGTTAAAGGTACTTTAACAGTTTGTGTTTTGAATTTTAATCTGGAAGTCTTGTTGTGGTATCATAGAAAAGACTTCACGTTTTGAACTGATGAAATTTCTTGGATTTGATTTCTTGCATTCTCAAAATGCTTTACAGGTTTTGATCTTAAGTTCTAAACACTTACCTTGAAGGAGACTACAGAGAAGATATCAATCTATTTTTAAAAAAGATTGAAAGAGGGAATTGTGGTGTTATTCTGCATAGGGTTTAAACTTTTATTATTCAGAAGGTAAAAGTCTGTTTATATAGTTTGCATGGTTGTAAAATATATGTCTGTCACTATTGTTTATGGAGGTAAGCTTTTAAGTCATAAAACTCTGGGGTGAGTTTTATTGCAAGCTGTAAAAAACAGGATGTCTGTAGATTTAGTGTGTTGCCATAAAACCATAAAACTCAGAATGAGCTTTTAAGAAAAGACGTCTCACCCATATGACTGTATAATTTTCTGACAGCCAATAAGGGCTAAGACACTGTATGAAAATGTTCTGATTGGAGAGATTAGAAACGCCTAGAGGCCCGGTTGTCTATAAAGCTGTGAAATGAAGATCAATTAATTGTTCAGATTTCTTTAAATCTGGACCACAGGGGAACGACGGGGGCAAATTCCTCTGTAAAACTGCAATTTGTTAATCTGTTCAAAATAAATGTTAAACTGGAAATTGGCTCCATTTTGTCTCTGCTTGAACATGCATTGAATTACTTATGATAATTATTTAATTCAACACTATGAAACATTAAAAAGTATTTGTAAATATCTGATAAAATTTACTTTTTCTTCTCAGTTGAGTTATTACATGAACAAATTGTGTAAATTTTGCTTAAGCTATTTTAGTTCCAACTTAAACTTGATTTTACGATGTATAAGTTAGATGAATTAATGTAATAGATTTTAAAATACCACTAAATCATTATTTCGGTGCAGGAAGAAACCTCCAGCAGAACCAGAACCAGGCTCAGTACAAGCTGGGGGGTCTGGAGGTTTGAGAAGACAGAGAAGAGACACAGAAAGAACAAAAATAACTGATGTGAGAGTACTTTCCATATTAAAGAAAGTAAAAAGTTGATAACAGGACATGGAGGACAAACACTTACTAGGAGCTTCATCCCAGTCGATGCCTCCCTCCAACAAGACATCACAGCTTAGCAGGATATCAGACCAGGGTTAGCTTCTATGGAGATTTAGCTCAGTACCCAGAAACCAGATTTAGAATTCTGGGCTGCAGACTGTTAAATAACATTAAATAATGTGTATGTCTGTGTGTTTGTGTGCTGACTGCTGACACTAAGGAAGCTACAACTTTCTGCTCCATCATTTTATCCTGAAAATAACTCAACCTTATTGGGAAAGTCAAACAAACCCGGCTTTTTTTGAGGAAGAATAGTTTTTTCCCGGTCCTTAAAGCAGTTCTTACAGATCATTCACACCGCCCCAAACAGCAACGTCAGCAACATCAAGATTACATGTTAACTCTACGGTTGAGGCCGTTGGAGGAGTGTCGCAGTCTCTGCAGCGCTTTGTGCCCGTTGGCTCTGTCAACTTTTCAAGCTTTTCCTTTGTTTCAAGCTTCAGAGTGCCAAACGACAGCAAAGCAGAAGTTCAGCTATCTGAATTTTTGACGGTCTTAGCGCTCTAAACACAGCACGGCAACCAATCAGAACGTGTCAATGTAGTGACGTTGCCCGATGTCAACGCTGCCTAGCCAACCACAATCTGCAAGTCTTTAAAACATCCAGCAGAGAAAGGCCCGCCTACGAGCTTTGATACCTTCAGCTTATAAATGTACCTGCTGTGTATATGTGTATACACTGTCGCTTTGTCAGCGTTGCTTGACGCTGACAAAGTGTGTGGTCTGAACGCACCATTACAACGGTCCTTACAGTGCCTCGGCATGTCAAAGTTTTCTTCCTTACCTCTGCTTGAGCAAAGAAGATCAGCTCTAACCTAAATGTAAAGTGAATAACCCATATATGGACACTCCCTGTGGGATTTCCTGGCACAATATTCCTGCTCATAAAAATGGGTTTAAACACACAGCTCATTGGTGTTTCATGGTAATTTGTGGTGGCAAGTGGAGCAAGGCAACGCTGCTCTGTGAGTAAAGCAGAGGGGGCACAAGGAGGATTAGATAATCAAACAGTGTGGCACTTTAAATAATCTCTGGCTCCTCTGGGGGAGGTGAGACTTAAAGCCAGAGCCCTTCTGCTTTAATTGTCTGATTTTCCCATCATTGCAGTTGAGGGCCTCAGTAATTCAAGCTTATTAAATATGCAGGAACCACACTGGGGGGATGGAGGGTGGAAGGATGAGAGCGAATGATGAGACGATGTGGCTGAAGAGCCCAGAGGCGGAGAGAGAAGGTGAAAAGATCTGGAGGTAACAGCAGTGAAATATGGTCGGTATGAGACGGTTTATCCCAGCTGTGTACATAAAATCATTTATTTTATGTGATCAAGTGTTTCATAGCTAATGATTGCATTTTCAAAATGCAAATATTTCATCTTCAGATGTAAAACATAAAGACACAGTTGCATGGCTTGTAGCGAGCTAAAAACAAAACGACATTTAGTAGCTTTCCTCGTGCTTTATTCAGTAAAGGTCAGATTTAGTTTAGGGTTTATTGAAAGTGTTTAAAGACCAGCTGTCCCTCCAGGCGGCCTAAAATATCTGATGTTACAACAGCTTTGTCAACGTGTCTCTTGAAAATTGTTTCATTTGGAAATTCCCACTATTTTTTAACACCGGCCCTAGAGGGAAACTACAAAATCTTCAAATTGTAGCTTAGTGCTTGGACACAAAAAGGCAACAATGCAACAACTCCAAGTTCATAGAATGTCATAAAATACAAAAAAATATAAAAGAGGTTATTTCACAATACCAAACAATTTGTTCCACAGGGGTCCCCAGAACAGAACCTGCTTTCTTTATCAAGTTGTTGATAAAGAGTCCCTGGCTTTGATGTATTTCACAAATTACTCAGTAAATACAGAGTAAAATTTGAATACAAAAATAAAGAAAATTCACAGACAAACAATACAGTTTACACATACTTAATTGTCTAAGATGAAGAGTGTAAATAAATGAAAATATCCTTTTAGCTTCTTTTAGGTATGTAAACATTGTAAAATGAACTCAAGAGGTGCAAATTCAAAACTTCAGATTCATGTATTTTGGAGCTGCTTACAACCTTCAGCATCTGCTTCCACTCAACAATAAACCCAAACTGAACTCTCAGCCCTCCATCCTCTCATCAACCCAATCATTTGTTTACACATTTCATTGATTTAAATCCTACATTCTAAGCATCCATATAGAAAATGAAACGTTAGAGGAATAAATATCAAACGTAGAAAGATAAGGACTTCTGGTGGCACATAACACAGTATGGCCACATGATCTCCAGCACCATATTGGGGGCTGTATTAGGGCTAAACTGTTATATACTGACACAATAATGAGCTCTAAGAAAGGAGGATACACACTATAAAACTTCCTGATTGTGAAACGGAGAAAGAATGAGGAAAAGCCTTGCGTTGGAACAAGATGGCGACTGAGCGCAGGCCTAGACTGGCCTGCACTCAGTGCCCTGAAGCAAATGGACAAACTCACAAAAGAAATGAACCAAAGACTACGTGAGACTGTGGATCAGGAAGAGGAGGTGGCTGACCAGTTAAAGCAAGTTGTAGACAACATGGCCGACTCAGAATGCTGGGACATTGGAGTTAAGTACACGCTTGTGCAGGAAAAGGTGTCTGATATGGAGGCCCACGCTAGGCACAGAAACTTTAGGATATACGGTGTACCAGAAAACTCGGAGGGTTCATCTGTGACTGCTTTTGATGAAAGTCTGATCAAGGACCAGATTCGAGGACTTCCGCCTGGGATTGAACGTGCCCACTGTGCACCCCGCCAAGCTCAATCATAGTTTACTTCCTCCAGTTCTCTGTTAAAGAAGAGATTATCTATGCTGCATGGAAAATGGGGGTAGACATCTAAAACAAACAGGTGTATTTTCATCACGACTACCCCCTGGAAGTACAGAAAAGGAGATGGGAATATATCCCCGTTAAGAAGGCTCTGAAAGACATAGGATAAGCTCTCAGACACCACTTAGATGAGGGAGTTTTATGCGTGAGGAAGTGTCCTATACAACACTGTGACCCAAGCTGCTGAGGATCTGAGAAAGCGGGAAATAGCCGTGGGTAAGATCACCTTGGGGACTCGAACGAACAGGATAACAGAGGAAATGATGAAACAGCTACTTACATGGGAGACGCAGATGGCGCACAGTGGAGGCGACTTGTAACAGCACATCCAGGAAAAACTTTGAGCAGATGATTGTGCAGTCATCAGTGGTATTGCGGTGAGACTGCTGGCTGCGGTGTTTGGATAATCCGTCTGCATAAACAATGGCTTTCGTATCCTTTTGGAATCTTTGTTTTTAGAGGTTGGTGCCAAAGGACATGGTTAGAGAGCCACTAATCTCTACTACTTTCAGCAGTGATAAGAAATTTGTTTTTTATGTTTTCCTCTTGTCTTAATGGGGGGCCCCACCTTGTGGCTATTCCCCTTAACTCCAAAGGATAGTCTCATATCCTTTATAATGGAAGCCCATGTTAATGTTTTAATGTGTTCACTGTTCAGTGAGTTGAGGTTGTGATGTGTTGAGGTCCGGGATGATCATGTTGTATTCCACATGTCCAATAATGGTTTATAATTTCTATAAAATGCTGTCACTAAATATAAAAAGCCTGAATAGTCCCATGAAAACAAGCAAAGGAATTGTTAAAATGAAAAGGGAGAAGGTAGATATAGGATACTTGCAGGAAACCCATCTATGCAATGCAGAAAAACAAAAACATGAAAAATTGGAAATAGGTTTTAGGCACACATTTATTCCTCATAGAGTTAGTAAAAATGAGGAGTGGCCATCTCGATCCAAACAAAATAAATTTGAACACATATCTAATATAAGTGATAAGGAAGGTAGGTTTATCCTGATAAAGGCAAAATAGACCAAGAGGATGTCTAAGCAGCCCCGTGAAGCAACAGATATATATTTGATTTGATTTCTATAGAAACTTTGGGAACTCTCATTTATGCAGGAGTTTCAATTTAATGTTAAACCACCAATTAAATTCAAATAATAGTGTCAGGAAAAGCACACCTGGAGAGAAACGAGTTACAGGAATGCTAACATAATTAGGTCTTACTGATGTGTGGTAGTCTATTCATGGGTCAGCACCAGGATTTACCTTTTACTCTGCTCGACAGTTTACTCAAGGATAGATTACTGATTTATTTTTAATAGGAATTTCAACAGGATAAAAGATTAGAATTGGGCAAAAAGATTTCTCTGACAAAAGTGGAATTTACTTAACAATACATTTGGGTGGGAAATGGAGGACAACTTTGTGGAGACTAAATACTGGTACGTTGAATGACACTGCTTTTATAAAACAAATGACAACTGATCTTAAATTGTACCTGCAGGACAACGACAATGGAGGGAAAACCCCAGTATTGTATAAACTAACACACCAACCCTCCAAATCAGACAGATCAAGCAGGAAAGAGATAAGATATTAGCTGTAGAAACAGAGAAAAATATAAGATTCATGAAACAGAGACATTGTGAGGTGGGACCTGAAGCAACCAAGCCTTTAGCATGGCAAATTAGAAAACAGCAAGCTGAAAAAATTATCTACAAAATTAGAGTACCTACTGATAAAGTTTTAACTGACTTGGATAAAATTCAAAAAGGATTTGAAATATATTCTTAATCATCAGTAGCCAGTCTACCTAGACTGATGAAAATGAAATAACTTGAATTTTCTAGATCTGCTTTCAATTGGTTGGGAAGCAAATAAGAGGTTAATGTGTTTAATCACTCATCAGGAAATAGCTAAGGGTATTTCTGGTCTTAATTCCAATAAGTCACCAGGTACTGACGGGTTCCCTCCCGAATGGTACAAAACCATGAGGGAAAGCCTTTTACCTTTGTTGGAAACCAGCTTTAACTATATCTTGAAAGGAGGACTGGTACCTCCCTCCTGGAAGGAGGCCTTCATATCTGTTTTGGAAAAGGCGGGAAAGGATATAATAAACTGTAAGTCTTTTAGGATTTGTAATTTGTGTTCTTAATTCGGATCACAAACTATACACAAGTATTTTGGTAAAAAGAATGGATTCTGTAATGCCTTTATTAATCGATGAAGACCAAATGGGTTTTTTGAAAAATAGACAAACTTATGACAACTTTAGGAGAGCTTTAAATATCACTGAACACATTAATAAAATGAAATGGCATGAATTTCCACAGTACAATAATATAACCAAATATCACCAAGACATGACTTTTAAATCCCATATTAAACAGCTTTCTAAGATTTCTTTCTTTCACCTCTGGAATATTGCAGAGAAACTAGTCCACGCATTTGTTACTTCAAGGCTGGACTACTGTAATTCCTTATTATCAGGAAGTCCACAAAATACAATTAAAAGCCTTCAGTTGATAATAAATGCTGCAGCAAGAGTCCTGATGAATATTAAAAAGAGAGATCACATTTCTCCTGTTTTGGCTTCTCTCCATTGTTAAATCCGGAATAGAGTTTAAGATCCTCCTCCTTACTTATAAAGCCCTTAATAATCAGCTCCATCGTACATCACAGATCTGATTGTTCCATATGTTCCTAACAGAGCACTTTGTTCTCAGAATGCAGGTCTACTGGTTGTTCTTAGGTTTAGACTGTTGGAGGACAGACTGACCACTCTGCTACTTTTCTCTTCTACTACTCTCCAGTTGTATTTTTTGCTGTTATTGCGATTGTTAACCTTATTTTCTCTCATACAGCGCTCCTGGTGGATGGGGAAAATCGTTGCTCCCAGTGACTGAACATCCTCCATGTCCTGTTATCAACTTTTTATCTTCTTTGACACATAGTACTCTTACCTCAGTTCTTTTCTTCTTTCTGCGTCTCTTCTCTGTCTTCTCAGACCCCCACACGGTCGTAGCAGATGACCGCTTGTACCGATTCAGGTTCTGGTTCTGCTGGAGGTTTCTTCCTGTTAAAGGGGAGTTTTTCCTCTCCACTGTTGCAACATGCTTGCTCAGTATGAGGGATTGCTGAGGAATTGCTCTGGTTGGAGTCTGCATGATCTGGGCACAACCTCACGTTGATGACTCAGCACAATCTGCTGGGATTCCTTACTTAAAAAACTTAACTGATTGGAATGTTTGTGTAATTGTATTGAAATGACTTTTGTTGTAAAGTGCCTTGATGAAAATATAAGATGAAAGATTAAAGATGAAAAGTCAATGTGTCCTTGGGCAAGGCACTTCACCTGTCAACTGGTGGTGGTCAGAGGGTGGCTCCAGTGTCCGTCTCTTCACTGTCAGTGCACCCCAAGGCAGATGTGACTATAAGTTAGCTTGCCATCACCCGTGTAGGTGAATGACTGAATGTAGCGTAAAGCGCTATACAATTACAGGCCATGTACACCAGTCTTTAAGCCAATGGAGGTCTTTCAGCTTGAAATTAACTTTTGTATATATTTTTGTTTTGTTTTTCATACGGTCTGATTTTCAAATAGTTAACATAGAAAGCTGTAAATATCTTGTTCATCATGGAGAAACACTCAGGCATCATAAAGCTAAATAATAAAAAAAATATCACAAGAAAATAACTTCATATCCAATATCATCGCAATAATATAACAAGGAGATTTTTTACCTTAACAAACTAATTTTGTATGCGTCCCTCCATACAGACATAAAGACAGATGGAATCAATCATTAATCACAACAAACCAAACAAAAAAAACGTTATTACATCTCTAGATGCTGAAAAGGCTTTTGATAAAGTAAAGAGATACGAAAAAATATTAAGAGCCAAAGAATTCAGATTGCAGAAACACATCACATAATTAGTTTATAAGCTGATGATTTATTACTTTATTTACAGAATCCATATACATCACTTAAATAATCTTTCAATATCATTAATACATTTTCAGTAATCTCTCATTCTATAAACTGGAATAAATCAACCATACTGCCTCTTTTAGATAATGCTTGGGACTCTGGAGCTCACAATAACACTCTTCCACTTTGCACAGGCAGCATCAAATACCTGGGTAATAATATTTCCCCCAGGCTGTCAGAGTTGTTTAATCTCCTCTTCTTAAGACAATAGACAAAGACTAGAAACATTGGACAAAACTCACATTCAATGGAAGAACTTCTGCAGTAGGATGAAGACCCTAGCCCAGATCAGCTACCTTTTCTCCATAATTCCCTCTACCCCTACAGATAACTGGTTCAAAACATTCAATTCATGAACAAAAGGTTTTTGTTGGGAAAATAAAAAAACAAGAATTTTGCTGTTTGTAGTACAAAATAAGAAATTATATGATCTTGTGCTGACTTATGGCATTGACTGTGAAGAAATAACAGTCTTTCCACATAACCCTATCCTCTCTGATCATTTCCTCATCACTTTTAAACTTACTCTAACAGATCATATCAAACCTGAAAGAAAACTTCATAATACCAGAACGTTATCAGACAACGCTGTAGCAAGTTTTAAAGAAGCTCTTCCAACTTTAATTTCATCAGTATATAAAAGTACAATAGAAAATAGTGATTTAACTCGTAACCCCTCACAACTTGACGTTTTAGTTCATAGCGTTAATTCCTCCCTGCGTCTGGCAATAGACAAAGTTGCCCCACTGAAAAAGAAGGTGGCCAGCCTTATAAGATTAGCTCCCTGGTTTAATTCAGAGCTACGTACCCTGAAGAAGAAAATGGCGCTCCACGCATTTACAGGATTCCTATTTAGTGTGGAAAAATAGTCTATTGCTATATAAAAAGAGCCTTCGAAAAGCTTAAAAATAATCCTAGGTTTCTTTTTAATACAGTTGCTAAACTCACACAGGATCAAAGCTCTATCGAGCCAACCATTCCCAAGCTATTAGTAGTGATGACTTCATGCAATTCTTTATAAATAAAATAGACTATAAAAAAAATAAGAAAAATGGGAACCTTCCCAATATGCTTGCTTCTTCCTTAGTCAATGAGGCAGCATCAAAAATGGTTGATCCTAATATATGCTTAAACTGCTTTAATGCAGCCGAACTTTCAGATCAACTAAAATTATTAGCTTCATCAAAACCTTCAACTTGCGTTTTAGACCCAATCCCAACTAAACTCTTAAAAGAAGTTTTCCCTCTGATCGCTGCTCCAATTTTAGATATAATGAATCTATCCTTAGTCAATGGATATGTACCACAGGAGTTTAAGATAGCTGTAATCAAACCTCTACTTAAGAAACCCTCTCTTGATCAAAACGACTTAATTAACTATAGACCGATATCTAATCTTCCCTTCTTATCTAAAATTCTTGAGAAAATAGTGGCACACCAGATATGTGAGCATTTAAACAATAATGAGCTGTTTGAGAAGTTTCAGTCAGGCTTTAGTGCTCATCATAACACTGAAAATGCTCTGGTGAAGATTACTAATGATATTCTCATAGCCTCAGACAATGGACTGGTGACCATTCTGGTCCTGTTAGATCTCAGTGCTGCCTTTGACACTGTCGATCACAATATTCTCATACAAAGGCTTCAAAGTGTCGGTATAATAGGAACAACACTAGGTTGGTTTAAATCTTTGTCTAACAGATTTCAGTTTGTTCAGGTAAAAAATAAATCTTCCTCAACCTCAAAAGTTACTTGCGGAGTACCACAGGGTTCAGTGCTTGGGCCGATTCTTTTTACTATATATATGCTTCCTATTGGTAAAATAATTAGGCAGCATGGGATAAAATTCCATAGGTACGCAGATGATACACAGCTATATCTATCCATAAATCCTGATGAATCCAATCAGTTAGGTAGACTACAGGCATGTCTGGAAGACATAAAAACTTGGATGACTCTAGTTTCTTTTTCAGAATTTCTGGTCCAAAGACGACAACTTCTGTTTTATCAGAATTCAGAAGCAAGAAGTTTACTTAGTCAACCCCTTCACCTGGACGGCATTAAATTAGCCTCCAGTAATAAAGTAAAGAACCTCTGTGTTATTTTTGACCAAGATATGTCATTTAGATCTCACATTAAAGAAGTCTCTAGGATTTCCTTTTTTCACCTTAAGAATATTGCAAAAATTAGAACCATCCTGTCCAGGAATGATGCTGAAAAACTAGTCCATGCCTTTGTTACTTCAAGGCTGGATTACTGTAACTCTTTATAATCAGGTAGTCCACAGAAAACAATTAAAAGTCTTCAGTTAGTCCAATATGCTGCTGCTAGGATTCTGATGAATATTAAAAGAAGAGATCACATTTCCCCTATTTTAGCTTCTCTTCACTGGCTCCCAGTAAAATCTAGAATAGAATTCAAGATCCTCCTTCTGACAAATAAAGCTCTTAATAATCAAGCTCCATCATACATAAGAGACCTGATTGTTCCATATGTTCCTAACAGGGCCCTTCGCTCTCAGACTGCAGGTTTACTGGTAGTTCCTAGGATTTCTAAAAGTAGAATGGGTGGCAGATCTTTCAGCTATCAGGCTCCCCTCCTATGGAACAGGCTCCCAGGGTTGGTTCGTGAAGCAGACAATTTGTCTATCTTTAAACTAGGCTAAAAACTTTCCTCTTTGACAAAGTTTACAGTTAGAGACAGGTTAATAGGTAGTTAGAGACAGGTTAGACAGGTAGCTAGGAAGAGACAGGTTAATGTTAGTAGCCAGGTAGAGTGTCAAAAGCTAGGAAGAGATAGGAAGAGGTAGAGTAACTAGGTAGAGATAGATTAATGTAAGCCAGGTAGAGAGTGTTAGTAGCTAGGTCTCCTAGTAGCTAGGAGACAGGTTAATGTTAGTAGTTATGCTGCTTTAGGCTAGGTTGTTGGAGGACATTATTAGAGTCTGTTCCTCCTTTCTCTCCTACTTCTCCCCAACTGCCTGTTCTGTCAGTTCAAGCGCTAACCTGTTTTCTCTTAGTCTCTTCCTACAGTAGGTGCTCCTGACCCGTCCTGCTTGACAACCCTGACTAAGATGGCATTGTAGTGACGGAAAGTTCTCCACGTCCTACAACAAACTTCTGCATCAATTCTGTTGTTCTTTCTGTGTCTCTGTTCTGTATTCTCCAAACCCCAGACGGTCTCGGCAGATGACCGCTTGTGCTGAGCCTGGTTCTGCCGGAGGTTTCTTCCTGTTAAAAGGGAGTTTTTCCTTCCCACTGTCGCTGCATGCTTGCTCAGTATGAGGGATTGCTGAGAATTCCACGACGCAATCTTCTGTGGTTCTCTAATTTCTACATTAAACATTGTATTGTAATAACTCTTCTCTTAAAGTGTCTTGAGATGACATCTGTTGTGAAACGGCGCTATATAAATAAACTGAATTGAATTGAACTATTCAGTTACAGTATTTATTCAAATGGACACATAAAAGAAATAATCCCATCTGGTTGGAACTTGAACAGAATCAATGTCAACACCTTTCAGTCACAGACATTCCTCCCACAATCAATTAAAAAACCAAACAGTTGTAATCAATGACTTCAACTATTCTAAATAATTATTAGTATGGTAAAATTTGTTGGGGGAGGAGGGGGAGGGGTCAGGTTGCCAAGAAAAAAAAGACAGACGGAAGGAGCTCCTCTCTCCACAGGGAGGGTGCTGGGTTAATCTGCAATCATTTATTGTATGTATTGAAAAACTTTAGCAAAATTAACTGCAATGATTGGCCGAACATTAAAAATTATTTGGAGCTTTAGTTCAGTATGTTCTTCGGAAAATAAATTAATGAATTACTGAACAGACTCATTGGAAGAACAATATATAGCTAACATATGTACCATTTACCTGATATAACGAGTGCAGAGAAAGTGGTTGACTGGTGCTGTCCATGGTGCTGAAGTAAGCCAGTGTTTCTAGTTTCAGGAAGAATTGGGAAGAGTTTAGATGAGCCATTGCTAGTCTACTGCTGCGTTCACGTCGCACACATCAAACAACACTCACAACGCATCTAGTTTGAAGCAGATCCGTTTTTGAGCTGAAGCTTTCAAAGCGCGTGGGCAGGGCTTTATCTGGCAGATGTTTTACACACTAGCGTACTGTGGTTGGTTAGATAACGCTTACATCGGGCGACGTCACTATTGTGAGACACTGATTGGTTAGCACGCTGCATCGAGAGTGTTAAGTGTGTCAAAAGTTCAGCTAGCTGAACTTCTGTGTTGCTGCCGTTTGCCGTTTTAAACGCAGGAAATGCTTGAATAACTGATGCAGCCAACGCACACAAGGCGCTGCAGAGACTCTGATGGACTCAACCACAGACTTCATATGGAATCCTGCCGCTCCAGATGCTGACGTTTGGGGCGTTGTGAACGCACCATAACAGACGACACAACCAATGAGCCGCCTCTAATTAAAGAGAAAACTGAGATTTCCACAAGTTATGAGTTGACTAAGTAGATGTTTAATGATTACTAGGGTCACATTTGATTCTCTAATTGGATTTTTGGTTTAACTATAAGTCCACCAGGTCAAATTTATAGTGTAATACTTTTATACTAGCAGGAAAGCACTGACTTCAATTCTGTTTCAGTTCACTTTATTGATATAGCCAAATGACAAGATATATCTCAAGGTATTTCATAAGTTGTTTCAGTTTGACAACAACTCAAGGAGAAAGAACACTTTACAACATCTAGCCTGGATTCACATCCCTCTGAAGTTTTCTACAAAATGCTCCATTGTTTCTCCTGTGTTTCTTTTTTTTTATAGCATTGTGACAGATGAGGGGACATCTGTTTAGACAATTATTCCCACCTTAATGGAAAAGGCCCTGTGGGTTGTTTTGGTAGTACCAATTTGGAAAAATTCAATTTATTTAATAATTATGTTATTACTGATGTTTATTAAAAGCAAGTAATGTTATGGGATATTTCTTAAGCAAGTAGGATTTGATGACATATTTATGTTTTAAGTGAATGCATTCTTGGACATGTTTTATGAAACAGTTTCCCTTTGATAACAGTTATTGTCTTTATTGCTGATTAATTTATTTTAAATACTTCACTAAAGCCCACAATTGTTAGCTTTCCTCACTTACTTCCAACTTCCTCTCTAAAGACTAAGACAGAGTTGTGCATTCGATGATTGGAAAATATAAGATTTTTGGTATTTGTGACTGGCTGGCGAGGGCAAATCAAGCTACCAATGATCTGATTCTGGTCACAGGCTCATTTCTTGGCTCTTCTCTAAATTAGTGAAACAAGTTCCAATCATAAAACATAAAATTATTGTATAATGGTGTCAAGTAGACAGAGGCAAACTATGGCCCAATTAACACCTGATCTAATTAGATATATATTTCCATCCTGACTTTAAGAATCAACTTTCTTTAGGTTTAGATACACAAAGTGGAGCTTTTGAAAGCCAACTGTAATGGTGGACTACTGGTTTCAAACATTGAAAAAAAAAAATTGGCAAAAAAATTTGAAAAAAGGTGAAAGTGTGAAAACTTGATCGTGAGTTAATTATTGAATGCATATATTTTGAGTTTGATTCATTTTCTTTTCACTTTCAATTTGTATTACTTTATGAATACAGAATATTTCAGTACATTTATTTCAGATTCAAATTAGGATTTTCAGTTACAATTATATTTTTCAATGCCAATATTTCTTTTCGGTGACTTTCCAAACTGATATCATTGGGATCCCATATTCTTCCGTTTTGCTCTCCAGGTTTATTTTGCCCGCCCTCAAAACACACACACACCTAAAAAAAACACACAAACACACACAGAATAACCCAAAGAATATATATCAAAGTTTCTGGTGGACGTGGAGGTGCATGGTGGAGACCAATTCTGACTGACCCTTCTTTCTTTACTGTTATTTTTTTTCCTGTTTATCACATTGTTCCTGCATTGAGCTGTTCACAGGCAAAGTGTTAGCAAGAGTATCTTTACCACCTTAAAGTATAAATGATCATCAGGCTCATAAAGGCTTTCCACAGAGTTTCATTACCAACACGTTTTGCCACCTCCAGTTGCTAATATCTTTGAGGTGTGACTAATGGAGGTGCAGATGCAATCTGAGGAGCTTTCATACCAACACTCCAGATGAGCCACACAGACAGGCGTGGGATGAAGTGTCTGTCACTGCTAAGTCATGACAGAACGATGAGCGTGGTTAAAAATAATGCAGCCAATGTAGAAACATGCTAATTGTAAAAACTGTTCATCAATAAGGATTTTCCTGTTCCTTTGAACAGATAAACAGAGGTCAGTGCCTTGACAAACATTTTTCTTTATCTTTATTTGTCAAAGCCAGATAAAAGGTTGTGTGCTTTTAACATGCGTTGTCATTGCATCTCCTGGCAACTAGTCCTCATGGATAGTAATATTCTCTGGGGACCAATCACATTCTTCCAGCTAATTGCTCTAATCCACCACACTTACATTCCCACTCTGAGCTGGTCCCTGCACACAGCCCCGGCCCGGCTGCTCCACAAAGCGCTCAGTGGTGAAACGACTCCCCACAGACCCATCATCAGCCATACTAGCGCCAGGCCCGGCAGCACAGGGTTAAGTAAATATTGAGCAAAGCAGCTGCTCTAAGAGAACCATCATCTGCCTATGTTCCAGCATGGTCCAAGCCTGGTTGAAATCAAACACTGCAATTAGGGACACTCTGTCCATCTGTCCTTGTTACACAACTCCACCCACTGAGGAAGCCCATAAACTCTGGTGATGGATGGATTTACAGATGGAGGAATGGATGGATTGATGGATGGAGAAATGGATGCATGGATTGTTGGATGGATGGATGGATGGATGGATGGATGGTTGGACATATGGAGAAATGGATGGATGGATGGATGGATGGTTGGACATATGGAGAAATGGATGGATGGATGGAGTAATAGATGGATGGATGGATTGAATAATAGATGGATGGACAAATGGAAGGATGGACCTGTCTTCTGTCTCCAACAGTACCAAACTCTCTGCACTGAGCAGAACATCCAGACTGAACATATCAGGGAAACCAGAGGCAAAACTTGCTGTTTTACTTTATTTTATTTGATGTTTTTCATTTCAATTTGCTCAGATTCCTTACATAGAAAACTTTTAACTGATTGGAATTTTTGTGTAATTGTACTGAAATTGTTTTTTTGTAGAGTGTATTGAGATGAAATCTGTTGTGAATCAGCACTGTAGAAATAAACTGAATTGAATGTAACTTCAGTGTTCCATTGACTTACATAGATAGATGAGCAATTGATATTTCCTAGTAAAAATGTGCTTTAGTTTCTTATTACTGTGTTTTTGAAGTATGTGTTATTATGTCTGAAAAGCTAATTTATATTCATGGGATAAATGTCATTTTTTAACGGTCAAATTTGAATAAACAAAACAAAGCAAGACAGTAAATCCTCACTTGTTGATCTTAGTACTGTGTTTAAGATATTTAGTATTAGTGGTTAAAGCAATAAATAACGAGCAGTAAAATACTTTTTATTGGATTTTTATTTATGTTTATTACCAGTACTAATGTAGACAGTTCATAAACAAATCCAAACAGGAAATATGTCAGCTGTGCTACAGCAACCTCCAGATGAATGATGACCTCTTTAAGAGTGGGAGAGCTCTGCTATTTCTCTTTAGCCTGTATGCAAATTAATCCACTTGAGTAAATGATAGCCTAATTTATGATGCAAGCCCTGCAAAGTGATAATCTATGATGACTGAGCTGATTTTTATCATTCATCAACTGCGATTTAAAATACCCAATTATATCTACAATATAATCCGGCGTCAACGGCTCATAAAAGGACAAAACTGGGAGCTGGTAAGTGGAGAAATAGGCATCAGCAGCCCATATTACCATATTGCACGAAATTACCACAATCACTGGGGGAGCATTTAACATGCCACTACCAGCAGAGGAAATAAAAAATTAGCAACTAATGTCTGAATGAATGTGAATGATTTCATCCTGCTCTCGTTCTGATTGTGCCACCAGTTGCTGTTATGTCCAGGGTAATGAGGAGGTAATTGTGCTGTAATTGGGCAGTGGGCTTATTTGGAGAAATGGCAGCAGATGAGCACGCTGACAGACATGAAGAGGGCTGAGGTGGTCAACATGTCTGCTGCTAGGGGAGGACTCCATTTCCTCCACCTGACAGGCCACTGCCACTGGTTAACGGGGGGGGTGGGGGGTTGAGGGAGCTGGGTGGCCTCATGATGGAGGGGGATGGGTCAGAGTGGAGGAGGCTGTCTAGCCACAGTAGCTGTAAAATATGGGTGTCACTCCTAGATCGCTTACTTTGTGGCTTTCCAGTCTGTTTATTTCCCCATATTGTGACTTTTCCCCTTGTTCTTCTTCTACTACTGTTTTATGTCTGCTCTGCGGCATATGCGTGGATGAGAATGGGAGCCTGGAAGACAACTGCAAAACAGCCGTCTTTCTGAAAAACGCCTTCCTCCAATTTCCCTTGTCTATGTCTCTGTCAGACTGAGACAGATTCTCTAGTTTAGGTGCATTGTGATAGGTCGACGGGGGGGGGGGGGGGGGGGGGGGGGGGGGGGTGGTGGGGGGGGGGTTTACTGTGGCAACCAGGAGAGTGACTCTAGGCAATGGCATAAGCATAGGGATTGGAGATAGAGGGGATGGGGGTGGAGGTAGAGGTGGAGGTGAGACTAGAGTGCTGGTAGAGGGAGGGGGCCGGAGGCAGATCAGAGGATGTGTCATGGGGTTACAGCACAGAGATTCACCCTCTTTTTTTCTTTCTTTCTATGCTGCCAGAAGAAGGGGAGAAAGAAACAAAAGGAGCTTTCTTTGAATGGTCACAGCGCTGAATTGGGCCATCAACGCTGCTTCTTAACAACCTCACTTAGCTGCCACTCCCCAACACTGCCTTAAGCTTGGTTTATGCTTGCCACGTCCGCGGGGTCCACACGGCTCCACGCGGCTAAATTACGTCATTTCAGCAACCACTCCGAAAAGTGGTTAGGGTTGAAATTCTAACATGATATTAGTTTCTGCTATGTATACACTGATTTATGCATTCAGACTATTAGAGGAGATATTACATGTGTAGCGTCTTGGAAAGCATCCATACTTCCAAAAACATTTTGTCCTTTTAAAACCAAAGTACTACATAGCTCTAAACTAGATAGAAAAGGACGCAGGGCATTTAACATTTTTATCTACAAACCAAAATCTGAAAAATGTTCCTGAATCTATTTTTTTTTTACAACCAGCTCTCACTGCAACTAGAGCTGCAGGGGTTTTGGAGAATGTCCACTAGGCTTCAGCTTGCTTACCTAGAAACCCTGTTGTGACGTTGTCTTTGTCTGTGTCTGTCAATCTCCGTGTCCTTTATTGTCCTCAACTGCCTCTTGTTCCTTTAATTGTTTACCCGTGTATTTATACCCTGCTTTCTTCCTGTCTTTTTTGGGTTCATCATCGTGTATTGTTGTGAAATGTCAAGTCATATCACGTACAAGTTATGAATTCTCTTGTGATCCTAACTTTCTATCTTCTAACTACTTGTGGTCCGGTTCTTATTAATAAAGTCAAGTTATTTATTACTCTATACCTCTCTGTCCTTGGGATTCTTCAAATTAAAGATCATGACAGACCCAGTCTTCTCTGTGAAATACTTCTATCTCACTCTGATTGGATGCAGGACATTTGTGTCAAGTCTCAAGTGTTTAACTGCTGTGTACAGTCAAGCATGCTCAAATATCTTTTGAATTTCTCCACTGAGGGATAAAATTATTTTTTATTTAGTATGTATCTGCAGAATCAGCAGCTTTAATTAGTCATTTCACTTCCTCTGGTGCCACAATGACTTACCTGGCCCATAATATAGATTGTAAAACATAATAAGGGTGACAGTAAGAAGTACCTGACCTTATGACAGAAGCACACAGAGAAACAGACTGCCAAAGACAAACAGAAGCATGGGGTGGGGGTAATGAATATGCTACCCCCTGTGGTGGCAATGACCTTATAAACAACAACATCCTGTGGCTGTAACTAAGCCTGCTGGGAGATGCCCTCTGAGGAAGGGCAAATGGCCTGAAATTCACTGGACAGGACAGACACTGCTCAGAGAAGACATAATATAAGACGAGATAAGCTGTTATGTCTTACTGTCAGTCACCCTCACCTGCAGATGAGAATTCATATATTCCATGTAGGACATTGCACTCATCAGTCACCCTTTATTTTTACAATCAACTCAGAGTATTAAAACATTACTTTAATAGACAGTTATTTGTTCCACTGTATTCAGCTAGATAAATGATCAAGAGTCTCATAGACGCTGCTGCCATAGTACTGCATCGTGTAGCTCTAAGCGACCTCTTTTATTCTACAAGACAAGCTACGCCTGAGTTTACTGTGATCTCAACCCTGCGTTCTGAATCAAACGACAGAGCAGACACATTCTCATATTTCAAAAAGGGCTTTCATGTCACCACGAAGGAGAGAGAAAAAGAGGGGAAGCTGAGGTTTGGAAGTCAAAGTGAGGCATATGGCATCTTGAATTTCAAGCGAAGCAAACTGATGGTTTAACAGAACATTTAGATAAAGATATCATGAACTGATGGGGGAAAAGGGTAGAGAAAAACTGAGGAAGAAGTGTAGAAATGTGTTTGGGGTCAGGGAAATGTGTCTGTGTCTTTTGGTAGGTGGGTAAGGTTGTTAAACACTTCCAGCTGTTCTTGTCCATAAGTAATATTAGAGCTCTTTTTCTAAAGAGAGTTTATTTTACTCTGGCTGATGATCACAGCTCCTCCGACCCATCTATGTGCCTATAGAATTAGCCTCTCCCAGGAGAGAGATCTGACTGATGAACTATGCTAATACAATGTCTTTCTCAGTCAAAGAAAAACAAATGAATGTGCCACATTAAAAGATAAATGTATTTTCTTGCCCTGGACCACATTTTAATGTTGATAAGGTTTGAAACCATGAATTTCCAGCTAAAAGACAACAGCTATACACTCACACATATATATATATATATATATATATATATATATATATATATACACACAAAAGTAAAGGAGCACTTTAAACAAACACATTAGATACGTCAGATCTCAATATGAAGTTGGATATCTATACAAATAACGACAGGGCAATGTCTTAGGAACAAAAGGATGCCAAGTCTTTTAATGGAAATAAAAGTTTTCAGCCTACAGAGGGCTCAACTGTGTACACACCATAAAATCAGTGTAAAATGAAGATGTGGCAGGCTAGTCCATTTTTTTCAAAAACTTAATTTCTGCAACTCAAAATGCTTTTCAGTATCTTGTGTGGCCCCCACGAGCTTGTATGCATGCTATACAACGTCGGGGCATGCTCCCAATGAGACGACGGATGGTGTCTTGTGGCATTTCCTCCCAGATCTGTGTGAGGGCATCCCTGAGCTGTTGTACAGTCTGAGGAGGAACCTGGCGGCTTCTGATGGACCGAAACATAATGTCCCACAGAAGTTCTATAGGGTTTAAGTCAGGGGATCGTGAAGGCCATTCAATTGTTTCAATTCCTTCATCCTCCAGGTACTGCCTGCATACTCTTGCCACATGAGGCCGGGCATTGTCGTGCAATAGGAGGAAACCAGGAACTACTGCACCAGCTTAGGTTCTGACAATGGGTTCAAGGATTTCATTTCGATACCTTATGGCAGTGAGAGCACCATTTCCTAAGCAGTAGAGGTCTGTTCGTCCCTCAATGGATATTCCTCCCGAGACCATCACTGACACACCACCAAACCTGTCATATTGAACGACGTTGCAGGCAGCATAACGTTCTCCTTGTCTTCTCCAGACTCTTTCACATCTATCAAAGGTGTTCAGGGTGAACCTGCTCTCGTCTTTAAAAAGTACAGGGCACCAGTGGCGGACTTATTAATTCTAGTGTTCTTGATAAAAATGCCAGTTGAGCTCCACGGTGCTGGGCAGTGAGCACAGGGCCCACTACAGTACGTCAGGCACTCAGGCCATCTTCATGAAGTCTGTTCCTGATTGTTTGGGTATAGACATTCACACCAGTGGCCCTCTGGAGGTCCTTCTGTAGGGCACGAGCAGTGCTCAGCCTGTTCCACCTTGCACAAAGGAGCAGGTATCGGTCCTGCTGATGAGAGCTGGACAGGACCTTCTACGGCCCTGTCCAGCTCTCCGAGAACAACAACAATTAAGATTAATTAATTACACAAAAATAATGCGTTAAAATTAACACATTTTAATCGCACCTATTTATGCACCGCGGCATTCCAGTGCTGGTGCAGAGAAAGGCGCAGATCCCGTTTCATGTCCGCTAAGCCGCGTGCTGTCGTTCCTCCAGCAGCTGATGGACAGAAATGTAGCTTTCACTACAGTTGAAACTTATGCTGCAGCTATTTCTTCCTGTCATGAAGGTTTTGGTGACAGAGTGGTCTCATCTAATCCGTCACGTGCGTGCACTCTCGTGTTACGTAGCGCACACGGCTGCACTGGCTTTGCTTCCAGCGTCTAGTTGTGCATTACAGATGGACTCGATCCTCCAGAGAATCTCAGAACTCATTCCATGAGAGGGATTTCATCATCCACAGCTCTGCAAAGAGGGATGATGGTGGTGCACTGCAGCTTGCTGGTCATCACCATGTTAATTTATCTATGTCTATCTGAGAGGCATTTCCGCTTTCTCCATGATTCTCTTATCGGTGTTCTGACAGAATGATGGTTTTTATTTTTTTTTAATGAAAATTTAAACTTATGTATTCAGTCATTATTCATACTAATAATCCATGTAAAGTAAATTCTCACTTTTCTCAGGTCAAATATTTATATGCGATTAAAATTAGATTAATTAATAACAAAGCCTCTAATTAATTTGATTAAAAGTTTTAATCGAATCCCGGCCCTATTATATATATATATATATATATATATATATATAACACAAATTACTTCTCGCAGTGGAAGTAAGGTCAATAGACATTATGATTTTTCTCCCCATAGAAGCTCCACATGGGCTGGTATCCTGCTCAGCCACAGCGCCCCCTGCTGGATTGAGAACATCGGTCCAGATGATGCTCAAAGTCACCGATCATCCTCCATGCTGTCTCTTCTCTGTCTTCTCAGAGCCCCAGACGTTCGTGGCAGATGATCGCTTGTACTGATCCAGGTTCTGCTGGAGGTTTCTTCCTGTTAAAGGGGAGTTTTTCTTCTCTACTGTCGCTACATGCTTGCTCAGTATGAGGGATTGCTGAGGAATTGCTTTGGTAGGAGTCTGTATGATCAGGAAACAACCTCATGTTGATGACTCATCACAATCTGCTGGGATTCCTTACATAGAAAACTGTTAACTGATTGGAATGTTTGTGTAATTGTATTGAAATTACTTTTGTTGTAAAGTGCCTTGGGATGACATTTGTTGTGAATTGGCGCTATATAATTAAAAGTGAATTGAATTGAATTGTTGAGTCACTGACATGAGAATGTGGAATACAGGTTATTATTGGGGATGACAGAGAAATCAGATGCCAACTGGAATTGATGGTTTCCGGCTTTATCAGCCCAATCTGATGACTGTCCTTCCAGGAACTCAAATATCTGATCTTTTTCCATTCAGTGAAAGCCCCTTACCTTAAAAGACAATAGTCAATAGAGCAAGTTATCATATTCGTTCAGCTTCTGTCCAAACTTGACAAGGACCCCGTCCACCACAAAAAGTAAGCTTGGAAACAACTCATTGCTCTTCACAATTTATTTGAAGTAATTTAGGCAAATCAGGTAAAAAACCTTCAAACCAAAACAGAATTATACAATCAACAATCACAATCAGAATAAATAAATTGTATTTTTTTCAATAATGCCACCTTAATTTAAATGATTTTAACCTGCTTTTTGCTATTTTAACATTTCAGATCTTAAAATTAAAGAGTCTAATTAATATATCATCCACAGCATTTTAAACAGTAAACTTTTTAAATCAAACCTAAGCAGGTAATTTCATTCAACAGTAAAAAATATTGTCAGTATCATACCAGTAGCCTCTTTATGGTTTCCCCCAAGCTGAACAGTTTTCTGCATCCACTCTGATCCCTTCAGAGGGCAGACTGAATTTGTTTGTGCACTGCAGACAGGTGCCTCCACTCAGCTGATGAGCTGATCAGGTAGGAACTTCCTTAGTAAGGAGGATGGTAGTACTCCTCAGCCTCCAAGGGGCGGTATTACTGACTGGTTGACTGATCTGACACTTTGACTTTGAACCTGACAAGCACCATGCAAGATCTCTCCTGGTGGGGCATCAATGATCCTGAGGGCAGTGAGGGATGAGCCCAGAACTACACAGCAGGATCTGGTCAATGACCTGAATAGAGCTGGGAACCCAGTCTAAAAGAAAACCATCAGTAACACACTCCGCCATCGTGGATTATTATCCTGCAGCGCACGAAAGGTCCTCCTGCTAAAGCCAGCGCATGTCAAGGCCAATTTGAAGTTTGCCAATGACCGTCTGGATGATCCAGAGGAGGAATGGGAGAAGGTCATGTGGTCTGATAAGACAAAAGTGGAGCTTTTTGGTCTAAACTCCACTCGCCAATAAAAAATCTTTAGAGAGAGCTGAAAGTCTGTGTTGCCGAGTGACAACCCTGAAACCTGAACGCTCTGGAGAAGATCTGTATGGAGGTGTGGACTAAAATCGCTGCTGCAGCGTGTGCTAATCTGGTTTAGAACAATAGAACACATCTGATCTCTGTAACTGCAAACAAAGGTTTCTGTACCAAATATAGAGTTCTGTTTGGCTGATGTATGAAATACTTATGTCATGCAATAAAATGGAAAATAATTATTTAAAAGTCATCCACTATGATGTTCTATATTTTTATTGTAGATTCTATCCCTCACAGTTGAAGAGTACCTCTGATACAAATGACAGACCTTTAAATGCGTTGTAAGTGGGAAAACTACAAAAATCAGAAGTGGATCAAAAACTTGTTCTCCCCACTGTAAGTGACCTGTGTCACAATAAGGTTATACATTCAAAGTTAGCTAGTTTTCTTTTACTAAGATGTAAAAAATGAAGTTAAAACCAGCATTAAGATGTAGTTAGTTCATTCAAATGACAGTCTGTCCCTCATAGAAATATTTTAACTGATTGGATTTTTTGTATGATTGAATCGAAATGACTTTTCTTGTCATCTGTTTTGAATCGGCGCTATATAATGTTATCCCTTGTCACTCCTTCATGCATTGTTTTGTGCAGGCAGGTTTGTTTTTGTGAATAACTTTTGCTATGTTAATGCAGTTTGGGTAATTTTTTCAGAGGGTGTATATTCTGGGGGGAGTTACCAAAAAAAGTTAAAAAATATATATATTTCTCTTTTTAATATAATGTCAATATCATTCAGTACTTCAACCTACTTCAACATTTTTGTGTCATTGACTTCAATTTAAAATATATATTTTTCCAATAAGCCTAAATATTAACTTATAATGATTTTGTTAGATTTGATTCTTTACAATTGCTCAATATTTTTTTCCACCAGATGACATACTGTATTTTCTCCATATCTGGTGGGGCAATGACTCAAACCTCTCACAATAGTTAAATAATTGGGGAATTGTTTGTGCAGCGATTCCACAAAATATATTCAGAAATACAGAGCAAGGAAAAGCACACAAATTGAAATGACAGTTTTATACATGTTTTGTTTGTGTGTTTTGTGTCCTTGGGAATGTTAAATATTTTTTTCATTTGGACTGTAACTAAATAATTTCATGCTAGACCCTGGCCTTGGTATGACGAGTTGACAAAAAATGGCCGTTTAACTTAGAAGGGAATCCTGCACTGCCCTTGTCTTGTCAGGTTCAAATGTATGGTTTGTGCGGTAAGAGACAGTATATCCAAATGATGATGAAGAGCTTTAGACAGAATGGATGGCTGGGAAGGGATAAGAAATTATTGAAGAAATACAGCAAGGAAAGCAAACTCATTTAACTCATTTAAATCTGGTAAACTGTCAGAAATCGGGATTAACCCACCAAATCCTTTGCGAAAATAGGGGCCGAAGTTATTTACTAGCTTTACAACCAGCTGCAAACAATCTGTACTTAATTGTAAGACACAAACTTTATGAAGATCAAGAGGGGATTTGGACACAAAGCCTCTTACGCCACTGAATTGGTGTCTCTACTTCAAGGGAGAGTAGGGTGGCTGCTCGAAACTTGTCACATGTGCACTGGAAGGCACAAGCTCCCCTTCTGTTTAGAGTCTACCTCAGGGTCCTGCCCTACTAAATACAGATATTAATAATACTTAGGTTGTATATTAATGTACAATATGCAGAGTTTTTGGTGCAAGCTCTAAAGGACAATACAGTAAATGCTTGCTTTGAAAAGAACCAAGACAAGATCAGTGAGCACACACTGTTACGCGAGTGCTCAAGGCAAGTATCTAGACATTTAATTGGTTTGAACCTATGTGCCTTTAAGCAAGAGCCCAGTCAATAGGTCCCAGTTAGGCATGGAAGTGGCCTAGTAACCTACACTTACTCATGGAAAATTAGAAACAGGAAGACAATATCTACACTGGCAGTGAGATATAAGCCTTTTGCAAAAGCCGCATGAGGTATTGTTTAATGTAGGTCGTTCTCCATTACGTGTCCTTGACAGCCATCTGAAGACAGGGGATAAGAGGTCCAGTCCAAGTTTCTCAGTGGCAGGTAGCCAGCCTAATCCTATTTAACAAGATGTGGTTTTAAACTGGGCCGAGGCGAGTCACAGGGTCACTTGAGGAGCCTGTTGGGCTAAAGCGGTTATTTTGTGGGTATAAACACCAAAATCATTGTTTGTTTAAAACAAAACAACATAACTTTGTCTAGGCTATGTCCCTAATAAGAATAACTATACTAAACATTGAATTATTACCTATTTATTAAATATGTAATATTGTTTATTAACCGTTTTGAATAAGTTTTAAAGCGCTACGTTTCCACAAGGAGCATGCAGTATATTGCAGCCTTCCATGACTGCATTTCTTCCAAAAAAAAAAAAATCACAGATGGGTCAACCAGGAAAGAATATTGAGGGATCTAAGCTGCTGGCCTCTTTAACTTGTTTATTTTCTTCGACTGCACTAATTCTTCCCATCTCCATATGTTAGGGGATGGAGAGGGGGAGGGAGTGTTTGTGGTGTGTGGGTGGATGGTTGGAAGGTTTAGGGATTAGACCATCCAGGACATATGCCCCTTCCAATGTAATTAAAGACTGAAAAGTCAGGTTTTGTGGCTGTCTAATCATTTTGGGGAGATGGGACACTCCACTAACACCAGAGGGGTCAAAAACAAACAACCAAGCTTCCCTTAGCTTAGTACTTCTATGGCATTCAACTATTGACTTTAAAGTTGTAAGATTTGGTAATGCTGCTATTTACCAACAAAGCATTGTGTTGAATAAAACACCAACCAGTAATCAATGTTTACTGTGGACATTTTAAACACAAGCTAACAGTCCATATCATTTGTTTAAAAGGAAGACTTGTAGTTCTGTTGACTATCTGTAGCCTACTTAGCATGGTGGTAACTAGGCGTAAACCTCATCTCCACCAGCTGATCCTACAACATCCACTCATTTCCATATCTCTACTTTAGTGGGTATAATCCATGGTAGCCTATCTGTTGGATGATAAGGCTACAAAAAAATTGTGCAAACAAGACTGCAAAAAAGTTTGATTATCAAGAGGCTTTGAGGAATGGAGCGACGGACACATTCCACTGATGGTGTGTTTGAGTAGACCTCAGACAGACACACAATACAGACGATTGTGGGGGGGGGGGGGTGGGGGGGGGGTTGGATGGACTAATAAATTCTGTAGTTTTTTCAATTTGTTTTCCTATTGTTTGTTAATATAGGATTAGAATTACACTGAACAACATAGCCTGACTGACATAAAACGGCCTCTACGGAGCTGAAGCAAAGGCTGCTGGGTAAGTTAAAGACTAATTATAATGATAAGATTCACTATGGAATTTTCTCCTTTGTGATGTGTACAGACAATATATATGTTTTGGCTATGAAGAAATATTTCAAATAGTTATTGTTAAGCTATTAATAATAAAACAAAATTTGGATCAAATTACCAAATTGGCTTGGCTTGGAGTGCTGGGCCTCACGGATCAGTGCAAATGTAAGTCATTTCATTAAGCAGGAGCACAGAATAATAGGTTTGGTGGTCTCAGGAGTGTTGTTATTATAATATTGCTCAGAGACTGCATCAGATGTTTGATTTTTGGATCTGGGTCCTTAAGTTATTGTGAACTTCAATCTGGAGAAGTAGCATGACCACTGGTAGTGATGTGGGTTTAGGTGCTTGGCTAAATGTACACTAGGCTTGGGCGGTAGACTGGTTCATACATGATAATTCATGAATTTTTAATATACCCCTATACCGGTGAATAGCGCAGACAACTTCCGGAACATTTAATGAGGGGAAGTGTTTCAGCCAGGTCTAATTTCACTGCTACACGCTCTTCACCACAGTGTAGAAAAAACGTTTTTAACTAAGTACAGCTGCTGGCAAGAGTGAAGCACACAATTCTGATGAAGTAATTCCAAAAAAGAGGAGCCTCGTCTATAGTTTAAAAAGTTTATCGGCTTTAAAATGTCAGACGAAAACCGAATGGCATTACTTTTACAAACGCTATTGAGAGTACACGTAGGGGGAAGTGTTGAGCGCTATTTGACCGTCTGTAGGTAAACGCGGTCAACGGCGGCAAAACCAGTAGGAAAGAAATCAAAAATAGCGGTAAATATGTGTTACATACCATCTACGATACTTCTGCCGTCTTTTTTTCTGTTATCTGAATATTAACCAGCTAATAATCTCCTACGGTCGCCATGTTTATTTTACTTCTTCTTTGGCAAAATCCCATCTGAGTCTATACTCTGCCCCCTAGCAGGATTCTTCAGTACTACATGTAAAGCAATTAGAAGATGCAATTTGTTGCATGTGCCAACATGAGGTTTTACAAAAATTATACTTTCAGACTTAGAACATGAAGAATGCCTACTAGAATCATAATAATTTTAAGTATTTTGATATCATTCAACTGTGACTGGAAAAAGACAACATGATGCATATCATATGGCATTAAAATGGGATATTTAATGCACATTTTTATATTCTTCATTCTTATAAGATAATGTGGATATGAACGGTCTTGTATGGAAAAAAATACTGCTAAATACCGTAATACCGATATGTTTAAAAAAAATTCCGTGATACGAAAATTTTGCCATACCGCCCAACCCTAATGTACACATGAAAGATTCTTGTAATAGGTCCAGATGATGACTGGGACCTCTTTGCCCTCCAAGCAGTGTTTCCATTCCTTGACGGCAAATTAAATTGTAAAGAGCTCAGTCACCAATGCTACAGTTTTCATCTTCGCTCAGGTATATCTTTTGGAGAAGCAGGCACATGGATTAAGTGTGTGGGCGTCGGAGTGTTTAGAAAGAATGGTAGCCACTTCAGTATCTGAGGCGTCTACTTTGTCTATTAAATGAGGAAATGGATCAAGGTGAATGAGAATGGGTGCTTCCACTGAAGTTCGATGACGAATGACTGGTCAGGCTCCAGTGTCCACAGGAAGGGTTGTGTGACTGAGATGAGGGCTGTGAGAGGGGTAGCAATGATGCTGAAATCACATATGATTCTTTGGTAAAAGTGGCAAATCACAGGAAATATTGGAGTTGCTTCCTGGAGTTCAGAATGGGCCAATCCTTTAAAGGGGCTATATCATGCAAAATCAAGATTTTGGAGTTTTCAACCATATGATAATGCAATTTTCACATAAAAAAACCCAAGCAGAGTTGTTCTTGGCTTAATTCACGCATGCCTGAGTAATCGACCTGAATTCTGAGCAGCTGCCCCTCCCTCTCCTAGAAATTGACTGAGTGTTCAACAAGTGACATCACTGGTTGAAAGTTGAGTGCTAGGTGTCTGCACTGCCCACTGCAGGCAGATCAGCTTACCCCGATGGATATTCAAACACACCCTCGTCCTTCTCACAGCTAATGGCATAAAAGCTTATGGTTAGTGGCTTAGGTTATCCTGAGCTACGGATTCCTTACATAGAAAATTTTTAACGGATTGGAATCAGTTATCAATTATCCAAATTTTCACATTCCTAGAAGTGCTGGGTGAGGGGGAGGAGTTGCAACCATCTTTCATTCTGATTTGCAAATTTGCCCTAGACCAATTATTAGGCTAACTACAGCGCTTTTGAACATCTAATCTTTAGGTTTCCTCATCCAAACTGCAAAACATTAAAACCACTTTTGTTTGTTGTTTTGTATCGTCCACCAGGCCCTTACTCTGAATTTCTGCGCCAGATCTCAGATTTTTTATCTGATTTAGTTTTAAACACTGATCAGGTAATTATAGTAGGAGATTTTAATAGGATGGACACTGATGGACACTGAAAGTGATAGCCTAACTGCAGCCTTTAATATTATCTTAGACTCAATTGGCTTAACTCAGAAAGTGAAGGGACCCACACACTCTGGTCGGCACACTTTAGACATTGTACTGACATACGGCATTGAGTGTGATGAACTTATAGTCCTCCCACATAACCCAGTCCTATCTGACCATTTTTTGATAACCTTTGAATTTACTTTACTCAACGTTCCCAAATCTGAAAAAAAATGTAATTACAGTAGAACTTTATCAGACAATGCTGTAACAAGTTTCAAAGAATCTGTTCCATTGTTGTTTCCGTATGTGTCTCAGAATACCACAGTGGATGGCAATAATTCCAACACTAACCCTTCAGATATTGGCACTAGACAGTGTAGCCCCCTTAAAAAAGAAGGTAATTAGCCATAGGAGGCTGGCTCCCTGGTTTAGTGCAGAGTTGCGTACTTTAAAGCAGAATACTAGGAAGCTGGAGAGAAAATGGCGCTCTACACACTTAAATGATTTCTTTCTAACTTGGAAAAATAATCTACTAATTTATAAAAATGCCCTTCGAACAGCTAGCACAGCATATTTCTCATCATTACTAGAGGTAAATAAAAACAATCCTAGGTTTCTTTTTAGTACAGATGCCAAACTTACGCAGAGTCAAAGCTCTGTGGAGAAACTATTCCCCCTTCTCTCAGTAATGATGACTTTATGGGCTTATTCATAAATAAAATAAATTCTATAAAGAATAAAATCATTGGCATTCTCCCAAACATGACTAACTCTCTCTCAGTAACTGAGGCAGTATCAGAGAGAACTGTAGAACCATGTTTATGTCTGTACCACATTGATTCTGTTGAACTTTCTGAATTATCACAAATATTAGCTTCATCTAAACCCTCAACTTGTATGTTAGACCCAATACCAACCAAATTATTTAAGGAAGTGTTCCCTCTGGTTACTGGCCCTGTTCTAGACATGATGAATCTATCTTTAATAAATGGATATGTGCCACAGGAATTTAAGGTTGCTGTAATTAGGCCTTTACTTAAGGAACCCTCCCTGGATCAAGATGATTTAGCTAAATACATACCTATATTTAACCTTCCTTTCTTATCCAAAATTCTTGAGAAAATAGTTGCTAATCAAGTATGTGAGCATCTAAACAGCAACAAGATGTCTGAAGAATTTCAGTCAGGTTTTAGAGCTCATCATAGCACTGTAACAGCACTGGTAAAAGTTACTAATGATATTCTAATGGCCTCAGATCATAGATTTGTGACTGTTCTGGTCTTGCTAGATCTCAGTGCTGCTTTTGACACAGTCGATCATAATATTCTCTTAGAAAGGCTCAAACATGTTGTAGGGATAAAGGGAACAGCACTAGGCTGGTTAAGATCATATCTGTCCAACAGATTCCAGTTTGTTCATGTCAATGATAAATCATCTTCACACTCAAGGGTTACTTGTTGAGTACCACAGGGCTCTGTGCTTGGACCGATTCTCTTTACTATATGTATGCTTCCAATTGGTAAAATAATTAACAACATGGAATACATTTCCAAAGTTATGCTCATGATACACCATTATATTTATCCATAAAACCTGATGAAACCAATCAGTTAGGTAGATTACAAGCATGTCTGGAAGACATAAAAACTTGGATGACTCTGGATTTTAGGCGTAAAACCTTCCTTTTTGATAAAGCTTATAGTTACTCATATAGACACTAGACCTTATAATCCCTCTCCGATTTCTAACAGTAATGTATTAATTTACCCAAATAAAATGATTAGAGAATTGAACAAATGTTGAATCATGAATCAGGACAGATAAAGATTTACATTAGGTATTAAGGCTAGAAAGTGATGGAAAAAGATAATGCCGGGGTCTTCGGAAGAGCGGGCCTTTATCTACTCCAGTTATATCACTTACCAATAATATCTCTCTAATACATAGATTCTGGAGAGGGCGCAGTCCTATGAGCAAGGAGAGATGCATAAGCACTACGATACTTACCCATTTACCTCTTTCTTTCCTCCTGGATTTCCAGGCAGGGAGTAGAGGGAGATGGAGTGTTCAGCCCGATCCGGCAAGGGGAGGATGCAGCAGTCCGGCAGCCCTCCTCAAATCCATCTCCCTCACACCGTACATTGCTAATAGACTTAAGAATTAGGAAAAAAAATGATCCTTTTTCAGACTCAGCTGACCCTAACAAACCTTCTACTTTTCTTTTCTACTACTCTCCAGATATATTTTTCCCAATGTTAATGCAATTGTTAACCCAGTTTTCTCAGTATCTTTCTCCCCATAGAAGCTCTACCCGGTCTGGTACCCTGCTCAGCTATAATGCCCCTTGTTGGATGGGGAGCATTGGTCCAGATGATGTTCAAAGTCACCGATCATCCTCCTTGCTGTCTCTTCTCTGTCTTCTCAGAGCCCCAGACGGTCGTGGCAGATTATCGCTTGTACTGAGCCAGGGATCTGCCAGAGGTTTCTTCCTGTTAAACGGGAGTTTTCCCTCTCCACTGTAGCTACATGCTTGCTCAGTATGAGGGTTTGCTGAGGAATTGCTGTGGTTGGAGTCTGCATGATCCGGGCACAACCTCACGCCGATGACTCAACACAATCTGCTGTGATTCCTTACATAGAAAACGTAACTGATTGGAATGTTTGTATAATTGTATTGAGATGACTTTTGTTGTAAAGTGCCTCTGGATGACATTTGTTGTGAATTGGCGCTATATAATTGAAAGTGAATTGAATTGAGTCCCAACCTGATTCAGCAGCCAATGTGTGAAACTCAATAGCAAATTAACTCAATGCCAGAACGCACCAATGGGCATGGGCAAAAAAATCAATTGAATAAATAAAAAATTTGATTTGCATGCCATTTAACATAAACCCTATATTTAGTTTTTGTGTAATGGCACATTTTTGGCTCCCCGGAGCTACCGTAGAGAAATTGGTATAGGATTACTGCAACAGACATGGATCAAGAGACCCCACACTGTTGCATTTGCCTAAAGCCCATCGTACTCAAAGGCAGCAGCACCACAAACCTATTCCAACACCTGAAACAGGCATCCAGCTGAATATGGAAAATGCCAGTCTCTCTTAGACAAACAAAACCACAGTGACCAACAAACCTTAGGTAAAAAACAGCTAACTGTAGCCGAATCATTTGCAGAGGTTGTCTGCCACTGGTAAATATTGGTTTCTTTAATAAGGGGGGAGTCGAAAAAAAAAAAGTTAATCGAATTTAAAAAACTAAAATCCCAGATTTTATTCTAAGCCATGTCCCCAGCCCACACACAAATAGATAAGCCATGTTATCAGCACTACTGCACATAATTTTTAGCATTTAGCCAAGGCTAGTTGATCACTTTGTGTATCTTAGTGGACCATAAAATAAAGAAAACTCCTGTAGAACAGAGTAATCTCATGTTGCATGATTTAAATCATTTCTTCAATCAGTCAATACCATTATCAAACAAGGCCTAATGCAGCAAAAACAGGGAAATAAAAAAAAACAATATTTAAATTGTTTATCTTAAGCTAAATTAGCTCTGCACAAAGACAAGCCTACTCGAAGGGTTTTAGGATGTTAGTAGAAGAAGGGAAATGTCTGTCTGGGTGGATTCTCAGCATTACTGGCCCTAACTTACCACCAGCTGTGGTAAGTTAGGGTCATGGCTAGACCATGTTAGCCTCTCAGAAGCTGGCCTCTCAGCTCCAGTCCAGGGCAAACGGTCAGGCTTCAGCTTGGCAGCCTCAGCAAAACGGTCTTCTCCCACAGCAGGGGGTTAGCGACAGAAATATGTGTGTCCACGGTGGAGTCCCTCTAAAGAGTTTTGAAGTTAAGTTCAATATTTATTCCACTGAGCGGAATACATTTACCTGATCCACGATCAGCAGACTGCACATATAATTTTGGATCCATGAAGCTTGTCTCCCCCCCCCCCCCCAAAGGGTGGAGGTTTAAAGCAAACACCTCAGCAGATTCCATATAACTTTATGAAATGTTCCATGTTTGACTAGAAGTTAGTATGAAACTTCAGGTTCAGGTTATGTAGTTTTAACAAATGTAATGCCTTAACACAAAAAAAGACTCTCTTTCGATTATTGTAAAAAAATAAAATAAAAAATCCCACAAAAAATTTTCATTTCAGCTCTATCATGGCATCCAGAGGGTAGGAAATAAACTTCATTTTCAGGCTGTGGCACCTTTTGCACATTTAAAAAAATATTCGAATTAGATATATGCCTCTTTAAACTTATGTATGCTCTTTTTAAACAGTATTGTTTTTAATGTTATGTTTTATGTTTTTATATTTACTGTCGAGCCTTTAATTTCTTCATTTTTGTTCTCATGTTTTTTTATTTATTTTAATGCTACAATTTTACCTCTCACTTTACTGCTGTTACACCTGATTCTCCCCACTAAGGGACCTTAAAGGATATTTCCCTTCTATAATAAACACATTTAAAAGATTGAGTATGAAATTATAATTTTTAAGTTGTTCTAAACACTGAGGTGAATTTATTTTAAATAATACAAGTGTAACCAAATGAATCTCTTAAATTAAGCATTCATGATTGTTTTTCTTATCCCCTCTTTCAAAGACTTTCATGTCTTGGCCCCACAGCACAACATTTCAGGCGCTAAAGTGTGACCCTCATGCCACCAAACCAAGATTAGATTGTGGAGATGTAATCCTCAAATGGGGATTGAATCTGAGGAGAAAGATCAGTCTCAAAGCACCAGAAGGATACAATGTAAAAGGAGGAGGAGGGTCAGCAGCCCTAGAATAAGACCGTAGTACAAATCCAAGCAGAGGATGAACTGAAATGTTATTTGGAACTAAAAGAGGTCATCCATCCAGTTTGAGTTCTCTTTTGATAATCATATTTTTCAGACAATATGCCACTGTTAATTTCTCATGTATTGAAGCATGCAGCCTGTAATCTGGTGCTGTTTATTTATAGGGTTTTACACTTAACAGTCACTAGAGGGCCTACTCGATCTATGGATTGTACAAGTTACATCCTTCACCTTAAGGGACACTGTGCATTTAAAAAGACCAGAAGAGAGAGAGAGGAGGAGGAAGTTTGTAGGAACAATGAAAGCAAATGTGGAACAGACATCACAAGAGTGAGAGTGTTTGTGAAAACGAGTTTTCATAAACAAACCCTCATTATGGAAAACAAACAAAGACAAAGATATGATACCGTTTTTAACTTGAAGGCGGTCCATGTGGCTTTTGAAGAAGGAAATAAAGTGCCAGCAGCTTCATATACCGTTATTAGCACTAAATCAATGGTGAGACATTGGTGAAGCCAGCATGAAAAACTATCAATGCAATAGTATGAAAAAAAAGACAATCCCCACAAACCCTTACATATGGTAATTAAACGCTAAAACAACTGCGGCTTTTAATCGGGTCAGGCTTGTATATATGCACATTTGTGTTGTTTTAAAATAAGCTGTTGTGGTTTATAATCAGGTATGCTTTTTAACCCTAACCCTTTCTTGAAAATACAGTGCACATCTTCAAACACTTATTTTATTCAGAGCCAAAAAATTTTGATATTTGCTCAAAATAATAATAGAAAAGGACCAGATGACAATATGTGTGCACTCTTCATCTTTCCTTCTACACTCACCTTGAATAAAGACTGCTTCATTGGTCACCTGACCTGGCTTCCATTTTGGAGCATTGCACCAGTCTGCAGGTAAATTTGCCTGTCAGACTCACCTAGGACACCCAAAGATGCCTATAAGTAAACTACACACGCAACTTCAAATCAGTTGTGCCCTGCCACAGACAACATAGAGCTGACTGCTTCAAACTCAAACTCACATGAAAGAAGAAGAAACTGGCCAACCTACAGTAAGCATCAGAGCTACTGAGGGAGAGCATCTTATCTTCCCAGCACCGCTAAAATCAGCTTCTCAATTAGATGAAAGCTCTGCCTTTCTCTAATTTTTTTTGGTTTAATTTCTCCAGGCAATTTATTTAGTGTGCCTTTGTGAGTGTAAGTGGTGATGGTGGGGGTGGAGGGTTTAGAACAAACGGTATTGGCCAAACACATGATGAGTCATAGTGCACTCCAGCCAATCAAGTAATGCTGTCAGCATCAACTCAGGCCCTCAGCAACAATATGACAATTTACTGTATTCAAGAGGAAAATCTATTTGTGGTTCCATCGGTGTTCATCTAATAACTCTCAGGGAAAAAACACAAAAATAAGTTTAAAAAAATATTACAGAGAAAGAAAAGAGAACTGATTAATTTTATTGCAGTCCAAGATTTCTGCGCTCCTCTTCCTATTGAATGAGGAACAATTTGAGTAAAGGCAAAGACCTGAGAATACTAATAATATCATCAACTACTGCAGAAAGCGCAGCAGCTCCTGACCTGCTAATTAAACATGTCTCTGTTACTTTTTACAAGCAGAGAAAGATTTTTGCTCTTTTTTTGACAAACAGTATTTCCTCCATTATGGATTAACTCAGATTATGCAAACAACCTTTCATGCTCCCGTTGATCAGTTTTGTTTCTTTGTCATCTGAATAATTTATTTCTGTATACACAACCTCGGTGTTATATTAGCGGAACTAAAGGATTATACAAGCACTTTCAAAAATATTAGCTTTACTCAATTTGAAGTAATATTGTTTATATTGTTCCAAGTTTAAGGAGCCTCTAATATATATATATATATATATATATATATATATATTATATATATATATATATATATATATATATATATATATATTAATCTCTCTCTCTATCTATCTATATAGATAGATAGAGAGAGAGAGATTTTTTATGCTTCAACTAGGTTTCTGAAAAAAGGTTTGTTGTTTTATAGTTTAAATATCAATAAATCAGAACATTGATTTATTTATAAAAACTGGATCAGTAATCCACTTCACCATTAAACAAATGTAATAAAAAGTAATAACAAAATTGGTTATAATTTCAGTTCAACAATCAGTATAATAGCAACATAAAACCATAAAATAACCTAAAAATAAATATAGATAACAATTCTCACAATTTGTTTTTCTCCTGTGCAATTTTTAGTGAGGATTTATTTCAATGTCTTGCACCAAACTACAGTAATATTAAAAAGCCAAATGGAAAAACAAAACAACAGATTATTAGGCCTGAGCAGTGAAGGTCTATTGTATCTGCTGTCTCTCTTATTATTTTTGCCCTGAATGAATTGGCTTTTTCGAGGTCTAAAAATATCTGAAAACTCAAGTTTTGCAGATGCAACAGTCATGTGTATGATTTGCATATTTTAAAGGTTTTTAACGACCCTGTCCCCCGAATCTTTTAAATCCCAGTCCTGATTTATCTTAGTTTATCTTACTGACATTGAAATTGGCATTTTTGTAGAACTTCCCAAGAACTTCCCGTGACCTTAAAGCCTTAAAAGGTTATAGTGCTAAATGCATAGGAAATCAGCAATGTTGGATTAAGGTTGCCATTTTGACCTCATTTTTGATGATTACAGCAGAGCTAGAGGCATTTGATTAAATTCCTCCAAGAGATTTTGACAGCTTGTAAATTGGTCAGGATGGCCTTCAGGCATGGGGGAGCTAAACTTATCAAAACAAATCATTTTTCACGTATCCTGAAGGGAAGGGTCAGGCCTTAAACTTTGACTAAACTGCAAAAATTAAAAGCTTTTATTTCTCCCATTTAGAAAGTCACAAAGGGATGAAACTAGCCGTAGTGGATGGTCATGAGGTCCCTGACAAATCCCAATAGTGAATTGCTGACGTAATTTAAGACCAATCCCCTCAGAACCGGAAGTGTAATGTTTTGCTTAAAAAGATCCATATTTTACACCCTTGACCTATGCCACATGAAACAGCATGAAACCGGCACAGGCCAAATTGGATTGCAAGAACTGTACCAATCAGCTAGCAGCTTTAATTACGCTTGAGCAGCTAAGGTCTGCGATGGCCTATTGTATCATTATTTTTTATTTTTCTTCCCCAAAATGAAATGCTTTTTTGGAGACCTAAACATGTACGAAAACTCACCAAACTTTGGACATACGTCAAGTATTTAAATGGGAATTCAAAAGAAAGGTGGCCAAATGGCTCAAATGTGCTGTCTAAACTGTACCTGGTAAAGTTGTCACAGGACCCATAAATAAACTCAGTCCTAGGGACAAATTCTTCAGTTGTCTGACAAACTGTCTCTGCAGACGCACAAAGCTAGAACCAATAAGAGCAACAAACATCGTGACGTATTCATGGCAACAGAAATCAGTCAACGGGTCTGTCATCAACACACCATGGAAGAACTGAGCAGTCATTGAATCCAACAACAACGGCTTCTGTCCTACTGTTGAGATACCTGGTGTACTGACAACATACAGTTCATGAGCTGCTGCCATGTTTGTTATTTTGCTGCATGGCAGCTCTGCCATCATGGTGCTAACCCCACCCAACGTCTAGTGTGGCTAGACCAAGCTGCAGAGCAAAATCTTTTCTACTGTTATGGTTAGTCTAAAAAATTATCAGACAACCTAGAAGACTATCAGGTTCATTTCCTGCAGTAGCTGGTCTTAGCTACCCTTCTGCTTCTGAAACATGTCACCTCCTTATTAGTATCTTAACTCGTTTTTGGATTTTCTATTCCCTTCTCTTTACCTAGCTCTGTGCCAAATCTCTCAGTAGATTTCTGCAAAGCATTCCCTACACTGTGAGCCATCATCTGAGCACTTCTTCCATTGAAGAACATCTATACATACAATCATCCGGCAGGTGCTGCATGCAAGGCTGAATAAGTATTTCCACAACCAGAAACCATTAAAATGTCCGTGTCCAAAAACGGGGAGGGGGTACATGCTGGTGTCGAGACAGTCACACATCAGAGGAAGTGATGCGTTGATGTCCGGTGACATTTCATTTCTTGCCTGTCCCTTACTGTGACAATCATCGCTGGCCTGCTAGATATGAGTCTCCATTAAAGCCCTACTTGCTTTTTTTCTTGCTCTTCATCTTTCTGTTGTTTACCTCCCTGTCATAAAATGCAGCAGTGACAGGGACAGAGACAGAGATAGAGAGAGGCTGAGAGACACAGGGAGGGAGGAAGGCTGTGAATAGGCAGTGAGTGGCAAGCATGGACAGCCCCTCTGTCTCTCAAAGACACTGCAGCAGCTGCATGCGCGCGATAAGAGCAGCCATTCACAGCCAAGTCCCCCTCTTCCTCCTCCTCCTCCTACACACACACACACACACACACACACAACAACACACTCTTTTCCTCTTGCACACAATCACAGACTACTGACTGAAACCCACATCAGCAATTCACCAGACTACGTTGATGATACTGCTTAGCTTCTCAGACCCCCAGACGGTCGTGGCAGATGACCGCTTTTACTGATTCAGGTTCTGGTGGAGGTTTCTTCCTGTTAAGGGGGAGTTTTTCCTCTTCTTCTGTTGCTACATGCTTGCTCAGTATGAGGGATTGCTGAGGTATTGCTGTGGCTGGAGTCTGAATGATCCCGACACAACCTCACTTCGATGACGCAACACATTCTGCTGGGATTCCTTACATAGAAAACTTTTAACTGGTTGGAATGTTTGTGTAATTGTATTGAAATGACTTTTGTTGTGAATTGGTGCCATATAAATAAACATGAATTGAGTTGAAAGTCATCCACTGTAATTCTGCATTTCTGTCTTAGATTCTGTCCCTCACAGTTGAAGAGTACCTTTGACAAATTACAGACCTCTAAATGCTATGGAAGTGGGAAAACTTCAAAAATCAGCAGTAGATCAAATACTTGTTCTTAACATATGTCAGATTGTGGTTGAAGGTGGACCCAAATGCAGAGCGACGTTTTGAGCTTTTTCGGCCCATATTTCTTATAAACAGTACAGGACACGGATAAGACTCAGATGAGACGTGCCTTGCCGACATACAAGACAACGAACCAGCTGACTTCGTGCTAGCCTTCCACTCCTTTAGTTTCTTTAGGCTCACTTCAAAGTTTCATCTTTCTGCTACATGATAAGAATGTTATTACTGACAACTTTACAACACCACACTATTCATTTAATCCATGATTCTTTAAATAAAGAAATATCTTTATTGGAGATATATTAAACCTGTACATTTTTTACATGTGTCAAGAGAATGTCAATAAACCAAATGCATCCATGGTCCAGTTGATAGTACACAGTCCTGAGTCTATGCAATCCACAGAATGTCTAAGTGCCAATTAATGGCTGGCTCCTTCCACTAATAGCTCATATTGCTCTTCTAGCCAATCTGAACTCTGGCATGGAGCCACACATGACCTGGCTCCCATCCAGGTAGAGGAGCCGTGGAGGCAGCAGCAATAAGCTAGTCCAGTGCGGTGCTGAGCAGCACAGAGAAGAAGATATGCCAAACTGCAGCAGCACAAAGGAGACCTTAGTGTTTATCAAAGATTAAACAGTGTTTAGCTTCTTCCCCCAACCCTCCTCCTCCTGCTGCCTATTTGGGCTCCAACATATGCACACAAACACACACACACACGCATAATCATACCACCAGCTCCAGCTCACACTCTAATTGTTCGCAGGCCCTAGAGTTTAATAAAGAACAAATTGCAGTTATTCGTGGCACAGTATGGAGGTGGGAGTGTGATCAATGCAGCAGTAAGCAGAGACAGAGAAAGGCCATCAGCCAATTTAATTAATATCTCTGTCAGTGTCAGGCTACGACTGGAGCAGCAGGCTGTGCGGAGAAGAGTCATGTGGAAAGCACAGCTACATGCGCACTCATGTATTCCAGCAGGAATTTTAACACACAGCTACACTGTAAAGCAGTTATTCACCAACAAATCACATTTGTGAAACCACTGTAGCTATAGTCCTAAAGGCTCATACATGTCTGCCTGCACACTGCCTAGCCCCACCGTATCTAACCATCATTTTCCCATAATGCTTCGTGGCTGCTGGGAGCCAGATTTATGTACATAGGTATTGATTTTCTTCCCCAGCCTTTTTTTTTACCTTCAGTGCTACCCTTTATTTATCTTGCAAAGCTCCGGCCAAAGGGTGTGAAGAGAGAAGCGACCTGCAGTTTTGTGAGAAGATGCAGAGATTTGGATAGAGCAGCTCACCAATGCAGCCTGGATGTAGTTTGATTTCTCTAACATCTAACGTTGCTGGGCAGCATGGTGCAGTCCCACTCTGAGTGGGATGCATTTGCAGATATGTTCTCCAAAGCCACCTGACCCATTTTTCTCAGTGAGTAACAATGCTGCGGTCAGTCACAGCAGCTAGGATGATGAATGGTGCAGACGGTCGACACCCAGACGGTCACACATCACCCTGCCTGTCGACAGAGGAAGACAGTGGAAGGAGAACAACAAAGGGAGCAAGAAGGAGTTAGCTATCCATTTTCTTCACCCCCCCCCCATATATCCTTCCACACTGGGACCAGTAAAACCATTACACACCTTCTCTAGCGCCTAGCTCCAGGCTGTGCTCAGCCAATGATGTTTCCAACATGAATTCTAAGAAAAGGGCAAAACTGAGAGCAAGCTAGATGCAAAGCTTCCTTCAACAAAGCTGGTCGTTATCCCACTCTACCTGAGCGCTGAGGATTACCTCCAGACTTTCTTTCTATAAAACTGTTTATTGCTGATGACAGCCATAAAAAAACATGGTGGTTGTTAGAGTATTAGTAGTGTTTGTGGTATGGTTATTATGCTCACCTTCAGACTGAACTGTAAAACTCTACCTTCTTTGTTCATTGCTAAAGCAATATTTTTTTTATTTAGTCATTACGTGTCCTCTCATTACAGTCATTACATACACAAGGGTTAGGATTAACCCTAACCCTTCTTTTACATGAAGAAAAAGGAACAGAAGATAAATCTGGTTTGGTCTGTTACAGTAAAACAGTTAAGCCCAAGAAAGTTACCAAATACCCCAAAAATATTTACAATGAAATAATCATCTTAAATTTCACGATTACAATGTACAATGTATTACATTGTTTTCAACTTGCATATATTCATTAATAATTTAATATTTATACATTGTTCAAAGAGTTCCAGATTACACTCCATAAAGAGAGACATTTCTGTTTCAAAGTTGTCTCTGCAAACATAATTTGAAAATAGTTTTTCCTTCTTAAGCAAACGGCCTGACTAACGAGACTAAATACATTTTGCACATCATTTGGCAGAATTCTTATTTGGCCTTCTGCATGATAATTAATATTTTTCAATCAACAAGATCCCTAAATCTAAATTGTCTAGTTGCAATAAATAAGCTGTTAGTATGTGCTCTATAATCTTCATTTTTACTGATTATTCTGATTATTATGTATTCTTCAACACAATAACCGAAGTCTGGGAGAATCATTAAAAATTAAAGCGTATACAATAAACTAGATAAAAGATATGATTTGCAGAACTAATTAAAAAAACAAAATAAAAAGCAATGGCCCTAAAATGTACCATTGCAGAACTCTCTATATAACCTTACTGTAATACAAATTTAGACCGTATGTACAAACTGCTGACGATTTGAAATGTAATTTCGAAGCCACTGATTATTCTGACTATTCCCATAGTTGTACAATTTTCATAGTAACATATCATGATTCATAGTATCAAATGCTTTACGTAAATCAATAAACACTCCCACTGTATATTGTTTTCTTTCAGTAGCAGCTGTAATTCTTTCAACCAAATCAATTTTTGATAAACCAGTAGCCCTGTGCTCTCAACCCTTACTGTTTTTCACTAAATAATTCATGTTTCGTTAAAAAATTTAGTTTTTGACTAAATCATCTCTCAAAGATCATAGAAAACCCAGATAGTAGCGACATCGGTCCATAATTGTTCAATTTGAGTGTATCACCATTTTTGAAGTAAGGGACTGCTTTAGGGAATTTCAATTTTTCTGAAAAAACCCCAGTTTTTTGGAAAAAATGACAAATCAAAGCCAGTGGCTTAATAATGTGGGCAATGGTTATTTTCATAAATGCCATAATATCATCCGTAACTACTGAGGTTTTACTTTTACATTTTCTTACAATGGCAAAAAATGTAATCTTTACTAGCTCTCCGAAAAAACATGGACTGCATGATTCTACTTTCCATTTCAAATGTTCTACTTTGACAAGATGCATTTATTGAAGTAGCTATATTAGCTCCAATATTTCTGAAAAACCGATTGAATTCATTACCAATATTTTTGCCGTTATAGGCAACTCAATTTTCAATAAAATAATCTGGTTGCGTGTTTTGTTTATAATTTGTTCTCGTGACTGGCACTTTGAATTGCCTTGTTTGGAAAGTGTGCTATAGTGATATGTATGTGTAAAAAAAAAAAAGCTTCATTTACATCAACCACGTAAACCCCAGACCAGTCTTGCTTAAAAGGTTCACTTCTGAATTCATTCATTTTTTTCTCTTTTGTGATTCTAAGGTATATGGGCCGACATGACCTACCATACTTTGTAGGCTGCTGTTCATAGATCACTTCATATCACTGATATCATTTATCAAGAGACCACTTTGAACAATATGCTGTCATTTGTGATATATTGTCAGTGGGTGTGAAATCAAAGGATATATGGACCGTGAACAAACGCATCTAATAAATCGAAATTTGTGACTGTTCTTTTATCAAGTAAACTTTTGGGCTTCAGGGGTGGGCAGTATACCGAAAATGTACCGATACTGAAATTTATGACTGTTGCCTATTGTTACCGATCATTTTGTCTGTGCTGGTAAATTTGGTATGTAAAAAAACTAATAAAAAACCGAAAAGATGTGTTTTAGTTTAGCGGTGCTCCTGCCCCTTTAAGAAGTGAGCTTTGCCTTGAGTCACGTGACTACGCAGTCATGTGACACACAGAGGAAATGATACTGAACTGAGGGGAAAGCGCTGCTAACTCAGCTACTGTGTAGCTATATTTAGGAAGGGTTTAGGACTGTTTTTCAGAAAAATGCAGCTAGTGACAAATAAAGTGACTTTTTATGGAGTCATTGGATACTTGGACTTTAACGTGGAGCCCGTATGTTTGTTACTGCAGCAACGGAGCAGCAGACAGCTCCACCCGCCCAGGTCCTCAGGCGGAGCAGATATTAACCCCGCTGAGTTGTTGCTTGAAGCCGCCGCCTCTTCCCACCTGTGTTCAGATGTAAAATATTTTCTGCCTAAAATAAACGACTGCACACTAAAATCACAGATTTCACTCAGCCCCTGTAACTTCTTCATCTCATCTGGTCTATGTGATCACTTCTGAGTTTAAACTGGACTCTAAGAAATACAGAAAGGCGTGGGAATCAAACACTGAATGAAAAGGCTGTTTGAAGCTGTTCAATAGCAATAAGCCATCATATTTTAAAGGACATTAAGATAGTTTGGCCACTACCGGACATTGACTATAGAAAAGGAAAGGGGTGGGGGGGTTATGTGGTTATTGTTATTGTGCACTTACCGTTATCGAGGTAAAATGCTCAATACACCATGATATTAACTTTAGCTCATATCGCCCAGCCCTATTTTGAAACATCTACATTTGAGCCTTGTGCTCTATATTAATGCAGCTATCACATTCCTTCCTATCTGCCTTACAAATATACAAACATCAGCTGCAATGAGTACAGCTAAGATTTCACAGTTGAAATTATGTTTTTCCTGTGTTTACACTGGTAATTAACCAAAGCACTTCAAAAACCCTTTAAAAAAAGCTGTTGGAAAATTTCTCCACTATTGAGTAAACCTCTTTTAATTATTTCTCAAAGATAGCTGAATACATCCATCTTTAAGACTATCCCAAGCTTAAAAGATAATTTTTACATGGAGAAAACAAAGTTTCACTTAACATGCAAGAGCGACAGTTTGTTTTTAAAATTGCTGGGGACAATGTTTATAAGCTTGAATGTTGTTTGAGGATTGCTGGGGACAGTTATTAAATATTTATTTAGCCTCTAAGCATTCATCAATTTCATGTTTCATTACAACATGCACTGTAGTGTATAAATGTGGTGAAAATCACATCTTTGTTAAATCAATATAAGTTAAAAGATGGACCTGTTTTCCTTTTTAAATGTGTTTAAATTTTTCCGAAGTTGCGCTGATGACTCAATGCTGTCGCTATCTATCCATCCAGCGTTTTCAGCGATTAGGGATGAAAAATCAAGGAAAATGCAGGGACTGTGGACAGTGTTTGGTTTCTGCACAGTGATTCTCTCGGAACAGGTGTCGTGTCCGAGTGAGGAACACAAGACATCCGATCCTAACAGAGCCCGATCGCTGTAATAAAAGCATTTAAATTGTGCCATTAAAAAATCTACAAAACATCAAAGCATCGAAGGATGCACTGTGTTATGGCAAAGGAACTGTATAGGCTAAATGCATTTTTTTCATCTGGAAACGGGTACCAGTGACATTGCAGGACCTGTAGCTGACTACCAGTCTTTTAAAACATGCCAAATCTACTGCAGAGAATGCTCTAGCCTAGTATACGAGCAAAAAGAAACATGACTGCATGAGAAAGTGGAGTGATTTAAAGAACATTTGTTCAGAGACTGATGCAGAAACTTTTCTGGGAGCACAAGTGGCTGTTAGAGGAGTGAAAGTAAAGAATTTTTGCATCAGGTTTGGTGGGGACAAACCTGGCAATCATAAAAATTGCTTGGGGGAACATGTCTCCGGCGTCCCCGGTTAATATGACGCCTATGCTAACATGCAAACATTAAAACAATATAATTACAAATTATAATTAAAATGTCTGCAGGCCAGCATGGTCTTAGTAGCGGATTCAATGATGGGAGTTGGAACCAATGCAGACCTGTATTTCTGCATTAATGTGTTTAACAGGTTGTTCTTCTTTAGTAGTGGTTTGATAACTGTTTTCAAAACCTGGGGAAGACACCTGACAGGAGGGATGAGTTAACTATTTGAATCAGATCAGACTTGATGACAGGGAAAACTTTCTTTAGAAAGCTTTCGGTACGATGCTAAGGCCCCATCCACACTACTGCGTTTTCATTTAAAAACCGAGACCTTTTGCTACGTTTGCACCTCTCATCCACACTAAAACTGCAAAAACGGAAACCCAAAACGGAGAAGTTTAGTAACGCTGCCGACCCCGTTTTTCGTTTTGAAACTCCGGAGGGCATTTTTGTGTGGACGTCTAAAAACGGAGGACTTTAGAAACGATGACGCAGCAGATCATACTCGGCTCTATGATTGTGTGTCATCGTTCATGGCGTATCCTTCCCTGATTCGTCAGCCACCCATCACGTGACCCATCTCTGAAAGATAACATGCAAGAACAGCCTGGAGTACATTACGTTAGAAACTGAAACATGGATAACGAATTACAAGCGTTACTGACCTCATCATCGGTCCATGAAAAAAAATCTCTGGCCTTCGACATGTTTAGCAGGTACGTTAGCTTGGATACTTTCATCAAATCCGAGGAATGGTAAATCTATTTCCTGTTTATATCGGCGCGCGCAAGCCCAGTGTTGGAGAATGGTCACGTGATCCGCGTTTTCAGTCGTTTTAATGTGGACGGAGATCAATTCTAATACGCAGGGAAAACGCTAGTGTGGACGGAGATAGTTTTTGTTTTAACTCTCCGTTTCTAAAGTCTTTAGTTAGTCTCTCAACTGTTGTGAAATTCATGTTTCTCGTATATATATTCCAGAAAAGAACGATTCTCTTGCATCGTTCAGAGTGAAGCAGTATCTGTTCAGTCTGTTTTTGTAGGTCTCACAGTGAACCTGGAGTTGAGTTTTCCTCCAGTTTCTCTCAGCTCACCAACACTCCCTTTTAATACTGCGCACCAGTGGATCGCTAGTCCGTGGACACTTCTTTTTACCTGAGAATAATTTAACTTTAGTTGAAGCAATGGTATCAATGATGTCTGAAACCTTAGGAAGACAGCTATCTACCAGCTTGTTTACTAGGCTTGTGTAGGAGAATGAAGGGGATGGGGTGAGGCAGAGCAGTAAATTTGTTTAAAGATTTCAACTAAGATGTACCAGAGGTAACCCTTTTTACAACGGCTTACAATCTCTCTTATCTGTAAGGGAACAGCAGGGATTGTGCTTTCAGAGAAAATGGGCAAAAGGTCAGATAACGCAATATAAACTACAGAGATGTTGGAGATATATAAACCTTTGCTAATAATCAAGTCTAGGGTGTGTCCTTGATTTTTTGTTGGTTGTTTGACATGTCTGTGATGGACTGGCAACCTGTCCAGGGTGTACCCCGCCTCCCGCCAATGGACAGCTGGAGATAGGCACCGGCCCTCCCGCGACCCATTGAGGAATAAACGGTTCAGAAAATGGATGGATGGATGGATGTTTGACATATTGGGTCAGGCTGACGTTTCTTAATATTTTAGCTCGTCTAAATAGGGATTTAATATAATTTATTACATTATAAATAAGACGTAATTTTGGTCTTTAATCTGTGTAGCTAACTATTCAAAAGACTCAAATGAACTCAGAAATACCTTTTTAAAGTTTAGTGGGTTATTAAAGAGTGTGTCTATACCGCCCCCTCTTCTCTGCTTCCTGCTCTCACTTAAAAAGTTGTAGTTTGGATGAGTCGATTCTACCATTGTAGATGTTTCAATATTTAAGTCTAACTAAGTTTCAGATAAAATCGGTGCGTATATTTTTGTAAATGACTTGTACTTGTATAGTGCTTTACTTTAGTCCTTAGGGCAATTGCTATTTAAACTTTATACATGCACCAATACGTGCAATTGCTATATAATCTGAAGACATACAAGGTTAAATTTATTAGGCCCATTTTTAACAGCCAAGGTTGCCCTAAAGTGCTGTACATAAAACACATAAAAATCATTAACCATACTAATTCTTAAAAGGAATACAATTGAATAAAGAGAAGGAGAGAAAGAAAAGAATAGAATTGCTAAGTTGCAGTAGAAAGCCAGCACAAAAAGATTACTTTTTTAAAAAGAGATTCAAACAATCTTCAAGGGATTGAGCAACCCTAATTTGCAAGGGAATCTCATTCCACAGTTTAGCGCCACATATGGAAAAGGCTTTGTATCCCCTTGATCTGAGTCTATAAAATTGAACTTCCAACAAATGTTGAAAGGAGGACCTCAGAGCCCTGGTGGGACATATGAACATAATTCTTAAACGCAACATATTTCCATTCAGATTCTCAATTTTATTTTCAGTTCATAGACAGCATGGGGGGGTTGGGTGTTTTTCGTATATGTCTGTGTGCACAGTGTTCTAGAAGTCTGAAAATGTGGTATGGATTCACAAATCTGTTATCTCTCCTGCTGAACCAGCTTTCAGTTTCTGTGTTCCCCTTATCTAGAGCAAACTTCCATACAGCTGCAAAGCTGCTGAATGGTTAAGCTCTTTTAAATCAAGAATAAAAATCCATCTGTTTACAGCTGCCTTTGAGTAATGTTCTAATATGATTGTGTTTGTGCTATGACTGATTACTGTTTTTGATGTTTAATTTACTGTTATATTCTATGCTGTTGCACTTAATTGCGGTTTTTCTTTCTTTGGTGTTGTATCTAATGCGTTTAATGTTTTTATAATTTTATATCATAATTCCTGTTTTATTTTCCATGCTTTATCGTGTTTTATTTCTTTACCACTGAATTATGTAAAGCACCTTGCGATACCTTGTTGAAAGTGTACTATACAAATAAAATTGCCTTGCCTTATGCTTATCTGCAGCAGGCTGGGTGTCAAGGTTGCATATAAGTTGTGTTGGAGAAACACAGTGCCTTCTTATTTACATAAGAGAAAATGCTTGAAGCAATGAGTCTCAAATGGCTCTGTTGAGACAAAGCTGCTTTTCCTTGAATAGATTGTGTGCAGAGCCAAATACACTGAAATTCTTTAAATAGGTGATTGACTATTCCAAGCATTTTGTCTTCAACTGTTTATGAAGCTGATGATTCTGTTATACCATTCATCTGCTCCCTCAGGGACCAGTCCACTAATGAAAAGTTTTGTGCTCTAAAGTTCATTAAGCATCTGAAGAAGTTCAGAGAACTTCGCCAAGCCACTCTTCTTGATGCTTATGTCATATGATCCTGCATGGATAATGAGTATTTTGATCCTGGATAAAGCCCAGTCATAGAAGGGATCTTCTCTGTGATGTGTCTAATACTGTTCTTTGGGCAGCTGTAAACACTACTGTTTTCGCCACAGAAGTTTTCGATCCCATTTAGTGTGCAGAACCTTTGCTGAGGAGGTTTTATGTTATCATGTGTACATTTCACACTGCTTGATTTTTTCCTTTGTTCTCGGCTGTTTCCAGGTGCTGTGTCATCACTCATTGGGGGTCTTTTGTGGCTGGATGTCTTCTCATAGCCTTGACTGATCCCAGGAGCTGCATCATCTTTCAGGGAGTAGAGGATTATAAATCTATTTTTAAAAGATTCCAAGGGGAGTGATATCAAAGCTTACTAGTGTTCATCGTAGTTTGAGCTTGGTGTGCTACCCATCCTCTGCCTTGGTGATGGAATAGTGTTGTTCTGTGACTTCTGAGTGAGACAGGACAGAGTGAGAACAAGGCTGCCAGGTTCTTGTTCCTTTCCTGTCATCTATAGTGTTGTCTCATTTCCATATCCAGCGTTAATCTCTAAATTTACTTCCAGAAAGCATAGTTTTGTTTCCATGGAGCTTTATTTCCAAGGCATCCTGTTTCTGTAGCAGTTTCTCAAAGTTCTTGGCCTAGCAAAATGCAATACTGTTAATCCACAGTCCTTCGGCTGAGTGAATAAATTAATTGATAGGAGAAGCTAAGAAGAGTAAGTAAGAGCGAGAATAAGGCGAGAGATCTTAGAAAGCTCTCCTCCTGCTGCTCCTCCTGTAGCAGTTAAATTTTGCCCTGTAGGGAAATTCTCCTTGCCGCCATGTACAAAACATACAAAACATAGAGAACACAAACACAGAGACAATAACTCTACATGACCACAACCCTTCAAGGCTAATCCAGGATAGGCAAGGGATAGGTAGTTGTTTAAGAATAACTGTAAGAAGTTACTGCATAATTAGGAGGAGTGCAATGATACAAAACAAGATGATACCCAAAATTCGGTTCACAAGAATCTCCTTTTGTATTTTCATGAAAAAATGAAAAGTTTCTCAAATATTGCTTTAAACATGATTGTAGCGTTCCTAGGGCCCACCCACGGGCCCATTAAATGGTTGGTAGTTGAATGCTACTACTGTCTAAACAAGCTTTTATTAAAATATACATATATTATCATTTGAAAGCTAAAAGCCTTGTGATTTCAATTATGGATGTCAAACAAGGTTACAATGACCACTGTAAGCACAAGAAGCCCTTTTGTCAACCCTAACCCACACTGAAGAAGTGAAATTAAACTTTTAAAACTATTCTAAAACTATTTTTGAGCATGTATCTTATAAATTTAAATAAGTAGACACAGCATTTTATATTTTCCACTGTATTAAAAATTATATAAGAGGGCAACATTTGCACTTAGACATACTTTCACTATGCTGTGACAAATTTCAGAGGGTTTTCTTTCCAAAGAGACCCTAGCCATATCTCTACTCCAAATGGTTCAAAAACCCCTCTAATTTGTATTTGGGTATGCGTTTAAAAAATATTTTGGGTGGAAATTGCAGGAATGTTAAAGGGGTTAAACATTGGTTTACAAAATTCCAGTCCAGGTTTGAGTAATTTATACAGTCTGATGCAATTTTATGCTTGTTCTTTACAAAACAGCAACGTGTGCTTAGAAATATCATATTTTGTTTTAAAGAATATATTTTCATTGTTAACCAAGGTTTTATTGGTCTGAGTATTTAGATTTTAAACTAAAGATGATCAGAGGCATGTGAACTCACTGATAGGGGTGGCGGACTGGGATCACAGAAAATTCATTTATTAATTTGTTAACCAGGACGAAAGAAACAAAGAAAAAAACACCAAAGTTGGCTCAAAAGGGCTGACCAAAAGGGCTGAAGCAATGTGCTAGTCCACCTGCAAGCTAGCAAAGTGGCAATTATTATAACATATCAAATAAGCCTCATTGATTTTCTTTGACAATATGTATAACTGGATGTTAGAGGTACGTTTAACCCTTAATAGTCCCTGGGGCGTTTTTTTGCGCAGGCGGGTGTCATTTTTAGAATAACTGTTGTGCTAATGCAATTCTTACAATTTTTTCCAAAGATGTGCATTTTTGGAGGAGTTTGACAGAAATATATATTTTTTTCTCATACTAGATTTAAAACATTGTATATTCATTACAGTAACAAAAAGGTCCCTCGGACATTTTTTTGTGCCATTGACTCCCATTTAAACGACATTTTTCTAACAGACTTTAATATCCCCATTTAAAAAAAAATTACACACCAGTGTTTCCGCGGCCATCATAAACTGAAATTGTAGTTTTGACTTTTTTTCACCTGAATAATGGATTTCTTTATAAATGCTGGGGCATTGAATTAAGATGCATTTAAATTATTCACATTTTTGGGATCCTATGGGCCCTGAATTCATAATGCAATATGTATTTCTAAAAAATATGGTTTGAGCGTTTTTTAGAGATGTCATACACTGGTGTCCATGCTTGGTTTCATAATTTTTGTGAATGTTGTTTCTACAGTCTGCATCAAAAAAATCGGTCATTTTAAGAAAAGCAATATCCTAATAGACAATTTTATATGTCATTTTCCTGTTTTTTGGGGGGGGTTTTAGAGTTCAGATTTTCAAATAAAACCTGGTATTAAATGGCTTTCATCTCAAAAACAGGCATGTTTTTATGTTTCCAGAGGACTGAGGCCAAGGATGGCATTTGTGAAAAACAAATTGAGAGTAATTAAATATTATATGACTTTATTTGCACTTTTTTTCTCTTGGACATTTTTTTGTGCCGATGATCCCAAGTGTAGCATTTATTTGAGGGACTACGAAGGGTTAAACATGTAGTAATATCTAAGTTTGACAAAGCTGGAGAAACTGACTAATAAACTGAAGCCTGAAAAACAAAACTACAGGAAGTTGAGGCGAGATGACCTGAGTGAAGAGAACTGTGTGATGGCCACTAGCTCTTGTGTTTTGCTTGTGTGCTGAATGAAAAGAAACCCCCTTGTGTGTGTGTGTGTGTGTGTCTGCAGTACACTGCTGAGGGCTAGGCCCCCTCTCGGCCTGACGGGTTCTGAATGCAGAGCAGACCGCATCAGGCCCGGACAAATGACTACAAGGCTTCCTCAGAGACTGCAGCAAAGGCTGCACCTGGGGGAATGGCCCTGATCAGCAGCTCTGCTCAGCCACAGCCATAAACATCATCCCATACATCCAGAGAGCAAACCCTGCAGACTAGGCATGCAGCTCTACCAGCTACAATCTACAGTCAGCTGTTTTTTTCTAAATTCCAAGGAAGACATTGAAGAAATGATTCAAAGTGGTGTTTGGTGCACTTCAATCTACATATGCACACAGGTTGCAAGTGCTTTTCTGCTGTGCTGCCAGCAACCAGCCATTTGCCGTATATTTGATATTATGATTTTAAAACAATGGCCGCTGGCTGCTCTGCTTTGTAGTACCTCCATTTGGCCACTAGGCCCCCATTGAAAAGCATTGGACTTTAGACACGTTAAAAACAACTTTAATGCCTGGTGCCCATTTTTTTTAACTTTCTATGGCTAAATATTCTTCCTGAGATAACACTGGGCTCATAAAAAACCTGGGCAACAGGCTGGTTTTTGTAAGATAATTTTTTGAAATCTTGCATAATAATGAGGGGGCCGGACTTTCATTCAAAGGCCGTTTCGTTGGACTTGAATCATAGTAACACTACATTTTAATAATTATTTCAAGTTACTAGTTCTTACCTTTTGAGGTTTGAGAAATGTTTTACAAGGCCATATTATTGTTCATGATTATAGTCTACCCTTCTGCTCTGCATGTTAACCCCTGGTTCATAAATGAAAGGCCATAATTATTACTACACATGGTAGATTTTGATTTTCATTTAACCAAGAGGAATGTTTCTGACCTGAGCAGGTTCCTCTAGTGAAGCTAATAAAACAATGTAAAAGGAGAATCAGTCATTCACACACTGGTGATGGTAAGCTACGCTATAGCTACACTGATAGAAGCCACTCTCTGACCAGCACCAGCAGGTAAGGTGGGGGGAGTGTGTAGCTCTAGGACACAACGACCAAGATTAATGGACCGGGGGCTCAAACCAGCAACCCTCCATTACAAGAACAAGGTCCTACCTCCTGAGCCACAGTCCGGAACAATCCAAAGTATTATGCTACTGAAACAGAAAATACTTCCAACCAAAATCTACCAGTGGTATAAATAATTTTGGTAAAAACTATATCTTATGGGCCTAAATCATTATAGTCAGGACACAATCTGAGTAGTTCTTCTCTGGAGAGTTTCAGCTTGGGGTTTAATACCGAATCCCAGTGTTTTTTAAGGAGATTTCCAGAAACATATGATCTTTATGTGGAAGATAAAAAAAAAGATGATTAGCTTTCAAGTATCATTTTACAATATAGGAACATAGTTTTCTGTCTAAACCACAAAACTTTGTTTTTAAGATTTATTGCAATTTTGATAGAAATTTAACATTTTTGTTAAAAAAATGGTGGCTATATATTATTTATTTGTCTGTTTGTTTATGTTAGGTAAAACACACCCTAATCTAAACTAGAAGCTTTTTCTGAAATGTTTTTGCTGTTGAAATAATTTACATTGTTCATACTGATCATGCAAAGCTGCTTGTTTTCTCTTGACTTGCATAGACATCCATCAGTTAAAGCAAACTCTAGATTTTACTGGAGGGAACTATTCAGACTGGATCTTATCTGTAGTCATAGATACAATAAATAGACAAAAAAAGAATGTCAGTACTTTACAAACTTGCATTTCTGACATTGAACTTCCTATGTAGGTGAAAAGCAAAGTATAAAAATCCATTCTAAAGGTTTTAAAAGCTGTATTTAAATCAAAAGGTATATTTAATTTGGTAAAACTGGCCCCTTTTTCACTCTCATAGATAAAAAAAAAATCCAAAAGAGAATTTTCTAGGAGTTCTTTTCAGAAAATAATTTGGAGAATGAGTGGAAAATTACCAGTTGATTTACCAGTATGCAATGACCCAAAACAGTTTCATCATAACTTTAAATTCTTTTAAAAAGAACAATGGGTCTTTGCATACAGTATGTCTTGTGTTAGTCTGCCCTGCAACAGCTCAACAGTAAGAATGTCTAAGCAGTGCAGCATACCAGGCTGTATCTTCGAAAGTGAGGAGTTAGAGTTAATTATTCATGCCAGAGCCAGAAAAGCTTCACTTCCTAAGGTTTTTTTTTTTTTTTTTTCATTGTCACAGTGTTTATATTATTTTTAAATAATTTAATTGTGAAATGCTCTAATGTTGCTCTGTCAATTACAAACACATCCACCCACACACACACACACACACACACACAAAGAAAGTGCACTTAAAGACCGTGTAGCAGAGGATGAGGGAAATGGACAATGCATGGCAGGGTGCGTGCATTGAGACATGAATAAAGACCACTTGCTCATGGATTCATAGGCTTCTGTCATCCATTATTTAGCATGTAGGAGAGCAGTGGATCGGTGGTTGGATGATTTTTTTGACAACGTTTACATGGCTGATGTCCTTAGATGCGAGAATCTTTACTAGTCTAGAACAGCATCCTGTTATAACTTGCAGAAACTGTCTCTATAAAAGTACTTAGCAAAAGAGGTTTCAGATTCTCAACAAGTCAAAAATTTCCATTTTTCTGTTTAATTAGGCACGTACTGGTGTGAGTTTCTCGCAATTAGACAACCTCAAATAGTAAAATGACCACAGTTTCACTGTAACACAGTTGTTATACAAGTACCTAAAAGCAGTTTCCTTCTTTTTTAGCTCCTGTCACATAAGACTTGTCACAACCTGGCCATTTTGTTGCCTTTTACTTGTGACATGTCCAATGAAAATAATTCTGTACCATAGAGTAGGTGTGATATATACAGAACTTCTGACAGCTGAGATACTTATGTGGCAGACGTTTTTTCACATCTCCCAAACTCAGCAGGAGCTGAACTGATTTTATAAATAACCTGTATTCTTTGCGGTAAATGCATTGAAAGGGCATTAGATTCCTTTGTTTCCTCTAGCATCACATAAATTAAATGCTAATAAACAATAAGTGTTATGGAGGTATAAAACTCGGAGTATGCCTAGCTGGTATTTGCTGACTAAGTATTCAGCCTATCTGCCCAATTCAAAGCCGGTGGTCAACAAAAAAACATCAAATTTAGCTTCCCAGCTGTAACCATTAGACATTACCTGAATAAAAGTGATTGGTGGATCTGCTTTTCTTTCCACCAATGAGTGTTCCTGTTTTTTCTTGATTAGAAATGTTCTTAAAAATCCAATGTTATACTAGTTGTCAGTAATAAGAAACTCCTGTATTCTTTGTTCAATCAGCTTATCAGGAGTATACAGTATTAAAGGGGAGAAAAAGACTCTTAACCCACCTATACTACATAGAGCCGGGAACAACACTGATCACTTGAGCACATTATCTGGTATCTAGGTAAAAGACCTTAAAACCACGGCTGGTATGACTGAAAGACTGTTTAGAGACATTTTTTTTAAACCATGGCATACTGTAACTTTACAGACGTGGACAAAATTGTTGGTAGAATTGGTAGACCATTATGAGAAAAACTCATAATGGTCACAGAAATAACTTTAATCTGACAAAAGTAATAATAAATAAAAATTATATAAATGTTGACCAATGAAAGTCAGACATTGCTTTTCATCCATGCTTCAACGGAATTATTTAAAAAATAAATGCATGAAACAGGCCTGGAAAAAAATGATGGTACCCACAACTTAATATTTGGTTGCACAACCTTTTGAGGCAATCACTGCAATCAAATGATTCCTGTAACTGTCAATGAGACTTCTGCACCTCTCAGCAGGTATTTTGGCCCACTCCTCATGAGCAAACTGTTCTAGTTGTTTCCGGTTTGAAGGGCGCCTTTTCCAGACAGCACGTTTCAGCTCCTTCCAAAGATGCTCAATAGGATTGAGATCAGGGCTCATAGAAGGCCAGTGTTTTCCTCTTAGCCCTTCTTGGGTGTTTTTAGCTGTGTGTTTTGGGTCATTTTCCTGTTGTAAGACCCGTGACCTGCGACTGAGACCATGCTTTCTGACACTGGCCAGCACATTTCTCTCTAGAATCCCCTGATAGTCTTGAGATTTCATTGTACCCTGTACAGATTCAAGACACCCTGTGTCAGATGCAGAAAATCAGCCCCAGAACATAACCGAGCCTCCCCCATGTTTCACAGTAGGGACCGTGTTCTTTTCTAGATATGCTTCATTTTTTCCGTCTGTGAACATAGAGCTGATATACCTTGGCAAAAAGTTACATTTTTGTCTCATCTGTCCACAGGACATTCTCTCAGAAGCTTTGTGGCTCGTCAGCATGTAGTTTGGCATACTCCAGTCTGTTTTTTTTAATGATTTGTCCTCTGGCTCAAACAGCGAAGGATGTTCCGATCTGACACTGATGTTCCTTGAGCATAAAGTTCAGCTTGGATCTATTTTGAAGTCTTTCTAGGCTCTTTTGTTACCATTTGGATTATCCGTCTCTTTGATCTGTCATCAATTTTCCTCCTGCAGCCACGTCCAGGGAGGTTGGCTACAGTCCCATGGATCGTACATTACTGAATGACATGTGCAGCTGTAGTCACAGAAACATCTAGCTGCTTGGAGATGGTCTTATAGCCTTTACAGTTAACATGCTTGTCTATGATTTTCTTTCTCATCTCCTGAGACAACTCTTTCCTTTGCTTTCTCTGGTTTATATTGAGTGTGGTACACACCACGTCACCAAACAACACAGTGACTACCTGGAGTCCTATATATAGGCCCACTGAGTGATTACAGGATTGTAGACACCTAGGATGCTGATTAGTGGACATACCTTGGATTAACATGTCCCTTTGGTCACATTATTTTCATTCTTTTCTAGGGGTACCATCATTTTTGTCCAGGCCTGTTTCATGCATTTATTTTTTAAATAATTCTGTTGAAGCATGGATGAAAAGCAATGTCTGACTTTCATTGGTCAACATTTATATAATTTTTATTTATTATTACTTTTGTCAGATTAAAGTTATTTCTGTGACCATTATGAGTTTTTCTTTTATTTAATGAAGGGTACCAACAATTTTGTCCACGTCTGTATACTTAAAAATTGCTAGTTCTAGTTCTTATTAAATCTGCAAGCAAAGAACAAGTGTGACCAGCAGGTTTGAGGCAAGTTTAGACTTACCACCACCAGACCTATTGAAGGGGGACAACCAACAATTCAGGGACATGTGAAAACATGAAATGACTAAATCGGTTTGTGTACAGCTAAGAGATTGATATAGATTTCAATATGCCCAACTCTTCCAGAGTGGACAAATGTGAAAAATCAACAAAAAAAGAAAAGCAAAGGCTAGCCAGCACTTGCCCTCCATCCAAAAGCAAAGTGGCATTAGCACTCATCTATTGAGTTTGCTAAATGTCCCACATAAAGTGAATTTACCCCAAGGGCTGCAAAACAATCACGCAGAAGAGCGTTCCATTTAAGTGATTTGAGTGATCGGTGTGCTGCAGTGCATCCTATTAGCCAGAGAAATAGGTCAATACACTGAGACTAAGTGACATGGCTGGCAGCCTAATATGTGGAAAACCCAGCAAAAGGACAACGAACAGGACCCCACAATCATTAGGTCAGACAGATGTAGGAAAAACAAACCTGCCTGCAATGGCACACAGCCCCACCCATGGAAGTCGGTAGAGAGTAGGCATCAGACAGATAAATACTTCATGTATAAAACCATGATGTAAATATGGTCTATAGTAGCAGGCTTATTAAGTGCTTCTCAAAAACAAAAGCCATATTAATATTACCTCAAACAAGTGGTCCGTGCTTGGTCCAAGCAACATACAATATGAGCATGCTTCACCAGGCATTCCTATCAACATGTGCACCATTATCTGAGCAGGTCATAAGCTACAAAACATCCATCCATTGGATGTTAGAGGAAAAAAAGAAAAAAAGAGATGTAGTGTCTTACTTTCAGCATTGATTGACATTGTGTCTTTCTCCCAGGACACAACAGTGATGTAGGCCTCCACTGAGGGAGGTATAATGCACTTGAAGACCGCCACATTGCCTCTCATGGCTTTCTGGTCCTCCACCCGGACAGTGTACGGCTCTCGTAGGACTGTAGGTAGAGGACAAAGAGGTGTGCAGGGTTTAAGCTGGAAAATAACTCATGTAGAGTTGAGACAAAAAATTGATTTTATCGTATGTTCATTTCCAGGAGTATACAAAAATTGATCAGTGGCAGAGACATTTAAGAGGAGAGGGAAAATAACTGACCAGCCTTGATGTGTACATCTTGGCTCCTGATTCTCCCTGAGGGGTTCTCCGCTGTGCAATAGTATGTGTTGTCATGGATGAGTTTGCTGAAGCTGGAAGGGGGGATGTGGAAGATCTGAAGTGTGCCATTGGGGTGCACATGGCGGATCCCTGGCACATCATAGATCTCCTCGCCAGTGGCCAGGTACCAGCGCAGCGAGACAGGGGGCACACCTACAGCGGGACAGGGCACCGACGTCCCTGTGGTGCTGGCAAACACTACCTCTTGCACAGATGCATTGACAAAATATAAGCTGGAACGTAGATCTTCACAGAAAACTGCAAAGAGAAAAGAAAAACAAGTTTACTAAATTGTGAGTAAATACAATTCTAATTTTAATACTTCTTTTCTGGACCTAAAATGTAAATTCATTGCTTGTTCTGTTTCTTCTAACCGCATCACCTGCAGCCATACCGTTTGCTTGCCTAAATCGGGTGTACACTGAAGTCTTGACTTTTTCCTCATAACAATGGACCAGGCATGGAGCACTGATGGATATCAATCTTTAGTTTTGAAACCACAAAATATGTTGTGTCGTTCCTACAATTGCCTTTCTAATGAGATTCAAAAAGATCCAACAGAAACATGACAGACTCATCTGATTGGCTTGATTTGGCTACTTTCTTAACCTAGATGGTTCAGTTCACTGACTTCCCTTACACTGACTGTGCAGATCGACATGGACCAAACAACTCCTGGTTAAAGGGTGACAACATACACTAAGTAGATAAGGAAAGTTGTGAGTCATCAGGAGCAGAAGAAGAAGAACAGAAATGACACTTGTTTCTTTAGAAACAAGGAGTGCTGTTTTCTGGATAATGTCTCAGTGACTACCACAAAATGAGAGGAAGTGAAGTCCTAAATACAGAGAGGATAAGGATGACTGAGACTGGACACAGGTGCAGACAAAAGTGAAGCAGGGACATAACACCCCCACCCCACCCCTGGTCTTCCAGAACAGTGATCAGTGTTCGTCCTCATTTTCCATCTCTGACAGATCGGAGATTGGTGTGATCAATGCAGCTAGTATGAGACTCACAGTTTGCTGCAAAAACCTTTAGGACATCATTCAACCCTTGTGTTTAAATTCAAAAGCTGGTACAGTATCAATAGGTGACTAATTAACTTGACTAATTAACTTGTAGGCTATCTCTTTAATGGAAGGTGTTCTAAAAATAACATCATGCTGCTCCATGCATGTATGCACAGATGAACAGGTATGAGAAGGAACCTGTAAAAGGGATGTGTACTGTCAGATATAATAAAAAAAGATCAAATAACTTTTTGGTCACAGGTAATTAGGGAATTTTTACACAGTTAACCAATCACAAATCTGAACGTGTCTTTTATTGGAGTTTGAGTAATTGGACTAACACACCCAGTTGATGCAATTAGAAAATCAAATTTCTCTGCATTTCACCTCAACTCTGGCTTTAGCCAGGCTTTTCACAGATGAAATGACACCATTACAGTACAAGACAGCAGCAACAATGGGTGTAAGACAAACCAACAGGACAGTAGTTTCTAAATGTTCTGTGCTTCAGCATTGTTGTTGTCCATTTTTTCACAAATTGTTCATATCCTGCTGTTACTCCATCTTCTTCACTACTGCCACCACCTGGTTACTATCTGTGTGACTCTCTGGGCCAACTGGAATAATGTCAACACAAAAGGGCTCATGTCACCATCTACTGTCTTTGTGGCTAATGCACTTTATTCAAAAACTTGCTTTTCTAAGGGACGTGTAAACTGGGATAACATCTCCCATTATTTAGATATTAGTCTGATTTTTGACGTAGCTCGATTTAAATTTGCCTGTAAACATACTGAATACAGAGAGGGAGTGAAGAGGATAGAGTGCTGTGATCCTGAGGCACCATGAACTAATTTTGGCTTTTAGAGGTCTGAGAAAACAAGAACTAAACGGTGTTAGCACTGTCCACCATAAACTGAAACTTTAACACACAAAACTCAGAGCTTTCAGACATCTTGTCTCTCAGCATGTCTTTTAATTAAGGTCTTAAAGGTAATTAAAAAAGTAATCTCAGAAATTGCTACAACAGCAAACTTAAATATTGCATTAGGTAATATGTGAAGCTGAATTATAATTACTTCAAATCCAGAGAGTGTCTAATATTCACTTTGAAGCCGAACAGAAAACCATGCTGGAATCGTTGCTTTGCAAGAAGGACATCTTCGCTGTTTTGCCGACTGGATATGGCAAGAGTTTAATCTACCAGTTAGCTCCACTGGTAGCTCTGGATAGGTAACACCGTGTATTGTTGTGATTGGTCGTGGCGTTATCGAATGGCGTGCAGTGAGAGTTTCAAATGCATGCTTGGTTCCGCCCCCCTAGTTATGCCATTTTCATTACTCATTGCCAGACCCTTAATCTTAATAGATTAGGGTCTGTATTTTTTCCAGGCTAGCTTTAAGTTAAAGTTTTAGCAACCTATTTGAACAACTTCGACTGAAAATTGGTACCTTGGTCAATACCATTTAAAACCCTGAAATATTACCTTGAATAATAACGCAATCTACTAGGATTCCTTAAATAGAAAACTTTCCGACTGGAATGTTTGTATAATTGTATTGAAAATACTTTTCTTCTAAAGTGAGAATAGAGATGACATTTGTTAGGAATTAGCGCTGTCTAAATCAACTGTTGGCATTTTAACAGTTATACCTCCCCCACCCCTTCTGGCCATGTCTGCGCATGTGCAAGGACTTTATAAAGTTGAACGTATTTTTTGAGAGGTAGAAGGCACACGAGGAATAGTTAACTTCTGTACTCACTTTGGTTACCGGATTGCAAACCTCGGGCTTCATTTTGGTTGCTGAGCGAAGCTGACTGAGGTGCATCAGGCCATAGTGCATGCTGGGAAGAGGGGCGCATTCTCCTTGACTGACAGCTCCCTGGATGCGCAAATCTATTGGTCAATTCTCTTGGCTTATGTAAATGTTTGTTTTTGCATAGGGATTTGGGGAAATATAAATTCTGAAAGGTTAATTTATTCATTCCAGTTCATTTATATAGCACTAATTCTGAACATATGTAATCTAAGGGAACTTTAAAGAAACATTTCTATCATAGAAACATTCCAGTAAAAAATCTGTTTGAAAAGTTGTCTATTTAAGGAATCCCAGCAGACTGTGTTGAGTCACTGAAGTGGGATTGGCTCCAGGTTACATACTTTATATCAAAGAACATGGTCAGTAAGTCAGATTTAGGCAAGTTATGTCACTTAAAACTGTTAAACAACATATCCCAGCTTCAGGAAATTAATCCGCAAAAACAGAAACAAATGTGTGGTCAAACAGATGGATCCTATAATTTGGGATAATTCTCTTTTAGAGGCAATGCTGAAGATCATATTGCAATTGGATATTAGTTATGCTGTTTAGTTAGTTATGCTGAGCAACTAAAAACAACAACAAATCTGCTAATATTCAAATGCTGACTCTACATCGTATTGTCTGTGATAGGATCAGCCTTACAAAGCTGTTGCATAAACCACCAGTGTCATTAAGCTACTGTAAATATTTCAGGCAGCGTTTCAGTGAACCACGGCCTCCACTCTCTGCTACTCTGGGATCCCTCCTCCTCCTCCTCCTCCTGCCTGCCTGGCGACAGCTGCCAATCCCCCCTCCCTTGAGACCAAACATTTTAGCGCTTCATAAATTCCTAATGAGCGTTCTCGAGTCACCAGCCACTTTCACCCACTGGTCCTTCAACCTGTTACAACAAACAAACAATGTGGTGAACACATGTTTCTGCACATTTAGAGCTAGACTCACTTCACACATGCACTACTCTGAGGGCCAGGCCTGAAGGTGTTGAAAGAGTAACGCCTATAGCTATTGACAGATACAAGGCAGTAGCTTCTTTTCCAACAGGTGTCAGAAGAAGACATAAGAGTTGAAAGAGTATGGTGGTCCAAAATTTTATATAGTCAAGGTTATAGGCATGAGTAACAAAATTAATCTTGGAGTTCTTAGGGATTTATTTGACCCATTCTTATTTCAGGGTGGTGATTATAGATGATCCAACTTCAATTAATCACCCAGTTTTTTTGTTCCAATTGTATTTTGCAGAATCATGACAAATTGTGAAAAGTGATTTCATATAATTCACCAAAATCCAAAATTAAATTGTCTGTGATGACGATAAGTTAGGGCTGGGCGATATGAGCTAAAATTCTGTATATTGAGCATTTCACCTCGGTAACCATAAGTGGACAATAACAATGACCACATCACCCCCTGCCTTTTCTGTGGTCAATGTCCAGTTGCAATGTTCTTTAAAATGTGCAAAATGTGTAAAATATTCTTGCCATTGATCGGCTTCAAACAGCCTTTTCATTCAGTGTTTGATTCCCACTCCTTTCTGTATTTCTTAGAGTCCAGTTTAAACTCAGAAGTGATCACACAGACCAGATGAGATGAAGAAGTTACAGGGGCTGAGTGAAATCTGTGATTTTAGTGTGCAGTCGTTCATTTTAGGCAGAAAATATTTTACATCTGAACACAGGTGGGAAGAGGCGGCGGCTTCAAGCAACAACTCAGCGGGGTTAATATCTGCTCCGCCTGAGGACCTGGGTGGGTGGAGCTGTCGGGCTCCAGACGTTCTGCTGCTCCGTTGCTGCAGTAACAAACATACGGGCTCCACGTTAAAGTCCAAGTATCCAATAAAACCATAAAAAGTCACTTTATTTGTCACTACCTGCATTTTTCTGAAAAACAGTCCTAAACCCTTCCTAAATATAGCTACACAGTAGCTGAGTTAGCAGCGCTTTCCCCTCAGTTAAGTATCATTTCCTCTGTGTGTCACATGACTGCGTAGTCACGTGACTCAAGGCAAAGCTCACTTCTTAAAGGGGCAGGAGCACCGCTAAACTAAAACATCTTTATATTTATTTTTTTTACATACTGAATTTACCGGCATGGGCAAAATGACGTCAGTAACAGTCATAAATTTTGGTATCGGGAAATTTCTGGTATACCGCCCAGCCCTATGATAAGTGAATGGAAACTTCTGGCTAAAACTGTACATGCTTTTGGGAACAGTTCAGATTAAGAACCCTTTGCTCTAATAGTTCTTATAGATGGGTTGCACTGACAGACAAATACTGTATCTAAAACTTAATTCATACTTCTCCATCAGGGATTTCGCAGACACACCTACACGTACTGACAGAGACGTTTTCCTTCTATACTTCCCTGTTGGTGTGTTAGTGTTGCAAAACAATTCCCCACCAGGACAGCAGGAGGTGCTACCATCATGTGACATCTCTGTTTAACAAGAGTTTATTTATTTCAGCTTGTTAACACATACTAACTGAAGGAGCAATGGCTGACAGAAGACAAGTTTTGATTAAGCTGGAAAGCTTTTTACTAGAATTGCAGCTCATAGAATCCACTAGAAACACGTAGAAACAAACCCAGCGGTCTGTTTAGTTGTTCTTTACACCTCCTCATGTTCAGAATCAACATAAGACTATATTAGTTAAACTGGCCTTTCAATATAAAGAATCCAGTTGCCAAATGCTACATTGACTACTGATTACATCGACTATAGAGCACCATTCTAGTGAAATGATGGGGGACCGATGCTGGGCTGACCAGTTACAGAGTTCGATGGATGTCGAAAAAAATTAGCCCTACTTCATCTGTGTTTGTGTGAGTGATAGAGAGCCCCTGTTTCAAGGGATAATGGTGTTGCACGTCTCCACACCTACACAGACGGAGAAGTAGAAACTAGGCTTAACTCTAGCATAAACTGGGTTTAAGCATAAGAAAGCTAAAAAAAAAAAAATTGAAGCAAAATCCTAGACACGAACATAATAAGCGTCGCTCTCTCCCTACAGTGATACACAGGGGCCCTCTCAGTGGTTAATTTACGGCCTTGTAATCACACATAGTAACAGCTTGTCATGGGTTTTCTCAAGTAGGAAAATCTGCCATCAAGATGATCATAAAATTTACAGCATCTGTTATGAATAGCAGGGAGCTTCAGGCATTTAAGTGTATGACTGATTCAGTATTGGCTCTCACCATCTGTCTATTTTTTTCTGGTAATGATCTCTTAAATACTGCTGACTCCTTATGGGGCTATGATGTGCTACAAAAATGTCTATTGCTGGGATGATGCATGATTATATGCAGCTTCAGGTAATACTGACAACAGACTCCATGAGGAGCTTTAGGGATGAAACAATTTGAAAGCAAAAGAAAAACAGGACAGAATTATAATTTGTATTTAAATTCTGTATAATTTTTTTAGCCAAACAGTACGTTTCTGCAAGAAAAAAAGTTGACTATACAGTTTGAGAAACACAAAATACTTCAGGTTTCAGATCTGGATCACAAGTCAAGCATAACAACATAGCAAGTCTTAAAATCATGGGGAATGACAATAATTGGCAGGGGAATTTAGATGCTGCCTGGATCTGTTTTGAGTGCATTATCTCTTCGTTTTGGAATAATATATTCACAATTATCCACCTTGCCAGTATAGTAGTATTTGGCTGTAATCATCCATCAGAGAAATTGTTTTCTAAATGAGAACAAGAAACCATCAGGCAGCCTACGGTCCCAGCGTGTTTAAAGAGTGACTGAGTGATGGAGAGAGGAGAGCCTCCCTCATAACTGCTTTGGTCTCAATAAAATTATTTAAACTAACTCATAAAAAAATGGAGGCCACGTCCACCACCACCATCCGCTTTTTATGGCTGGCTGATACATAGAGAACGTAGCAACTGTAGGGAGGCAAAACCCACATAGATCCCAACAGTTCAGAAGGATTCATTGGAAGTGCATTTTTCTAGGGCAGGTTCAAGAAAAAAAGTGTGTGGCTGAGAGGGCAAGAGAGAAAAGGAAAGCACTCAGAATGAGAAGATGTAGGTCAAAATTAACGGTGCAAAGAACAATCCATAAAGAGAAGAAGATAAAGACTCGAAATGACAGGAGTTGTTAAAGCTGCTTGTCAGTATTTCTTATTTTCCTTTTCTATTGGATATCAAGAAACGTGTGACGCACAAGGGTCTAAACGTAGGCTGACGCTTGCTTGTCTGTGTCTGACGGATGTTTTAAATAATGACATTTTGTGGCTGGGTAGAAAATGTCGACGTTGAGCGATGTCACTTAAGTGAGATGCTCTGAGTGGCTGAGGCTCAGGGCACGGTTCGGCTAAAAGTTCAGCTAGCTCAACTTTCAGCTAGCCGCTTTGAGGCTAGAGAAGCAGAAGTTAAGTTTAAAAAATTGGCGTGGCCAAAGCACAAAAGCACCACAGGGATTGAAGGCCATCTGACGGTCTCAACCATAGACATGTAATCTTACCATTCATGGTCAATGGCATGGGTGTTTTGGACGCAGCATAAGGCTGTATTCACACCTGGTAGTACTGTAGACCTGGTTCCATTGGGGACTAAAAATGCAACATTTTTTGCTGTTTTTTGCTGCTGGGGTTTGCATTCACACTACTCTTTGTCAAACACACCAAAGCCTTTTTGCAACAATTCATCTTCCCACCTGTAGTGGCGCAATGGTGGTGTTGCACTTCTAGGTGAGGCAGTACTTCACAGTATAGTTAAATGTAAACCATCATCATGGAGTGGTAGCAGACTGTAACAGTTTTAGGATTACTCTGTTATGTTTGGCAAATGTGACAGATCAGAAATACATTTTTGCTGCTGTTAGTTGCACATTGTTTTATTTCTCAGTTTATATATGCTAACTATTATAATATAATATGTTTATTTATTTAATAATATGTTTACTTTTTTAATGCACATGTACATGTGCACCTTCTTTCTATATTTCTAAATATTTGTAATTCTTTAAATAGTTTTAAATAATGCACTGCTACACATTCCAATCTGGGTATGCCAATTTATCTTTATTTTTAATATCTACAGAGTGCTCTGTTTTTGTAACTCTGTCCATAATAAACATAATGTTCTTTACTCTTAAATTATATTTTTTACACCTTTCCACTTCTGATTTTTAAGTAATGCGTCTCATGCAGCTTTGGTGCTTTTACAACCGAATTTTCCTTTGCGGACAATAAAAGACTATTCTATTCCATTCTATTCTATTACTGCTGTAGCAATGGGCTCTGGATGAACAGATACCATAGAGGACTATGGTGAATGCTGTTTTCTTATACCAGGCAGCTGAGACAGCTCCATATGAGGCTGTGTGCTATAAGTAGGGGCACATACAACTTCACAGATGTCCTTTCTACAGATGTTGAGCAAGGTACAGTATATACAAGATTCAGCATCTGTCAGGCATGCATCTGAATCAGAGTTTGATTGCGCAGACAAAGCTTTTGGATGAGGTAGCATGATATCAAGTAGTGTCATTAGCTTAATGTGAGAAGCATTGGCTTAAATTCTCAAGCTGTGATGTCTGTGTGTGGTACATATTGTCCAACCTCTGCTTTCTGCGTAAGTGGCCATAACATAATAGACAAGTTTTACTCGCAAAATCAGCAGCGTTTCCCTTCCCTGCTGAGAGCATTTTAGACACATATCACTCACAAAAGCATTCCACCGGAATGCTTTCATTGTCTCTGGAGAACATGGAATCACAGGATAATTGCCACTGCATAAAGGAAAGGGTAGTAAGCAGAGGAAATAAAAGTTCTATGTTCATATGTAGTATAAACTCACCACCCATTCCCAGAACTGCAGACGTCCCTGTCCATGCCTTCTCCTTTTTCATGTTGTTCTTGTAAAATTGATCACTGGCATCATATAAGGTGAACAATTCTCCACTTCAAGACTTAAATTCTAGTCGTCCATGATAAAAACCAAAATATTAGACCCACAGACCGAGTGACTTCAGCCCTGGTGTAACAGGTACTGATGTTTTTGCTTGTTTTTGTGTAAAAGTTAAGCAATCAGAAAACTGTGTCTTTTATTTTGAAAATTTCTGGATTCTTTACACTGCTTCTATGTCTTATTTCCTGTCTGGCCCAAACTGCTGAGATTTATGTTTTTTAGAAGCATAGAGCATGAAAAAATTTAACAGCAAATTTAGGAGAGACACAACTCTTCTGTGATGCTTTGCAACCAGTGGAAACGGTCCCATTGACTTTAATGGCAGCTATCAGCATAACTTTTCAGAAAATTCAAAAAACATTCCAAATGTAAATTCCATCTTCCAGGTCAAAGCCACTTGCTGTTTCCGATACTTTGTAATGAATATTTATCAAATACATCACAGACAGATGTGGATAGTGATCAATAAACAATAAAAACAAACTATACTTAAGAATGGAGATAAAAAGGTTTTTGCCTGACAATCCTACCAGATGTGTAGAAATTTGGTGCTGGATCATCATTTGCATAAAGCAACATTTGTTTTTCTGCCTGTAGAATGCAAGACAGATTTGCAATAGTGTGATGGAAATATAACATCTATGTTTAAATACCCAACAGACTGTTTCTGCAAATGTAGTCTGTTTTAAAAGGATAAAAGGAATATTATTCATCATCAGTTTAATAACTTATGCAACTGGCTAGTAATTGGCTAGTTCGGTACAGATTTATTGAGCAGGTAAACAGACAGACAGGACCCCAGACTGGCATGTGGTCATGGAGGGGAGAAACAGTGGGAATTAACAGGGAGTGAGAAGAAGTAAAGGCTTATATACAGAGGGAATGAGAATCAGGTGGGGACAATGATTTGGAAAGGGAATGAACAGGACTGAGTGCTGAGGTTCTGACATCTCTTCTGGTTAATACCTTTATTTGCACCGCTTTTTATTTTTTATTTTTATTATTTTAAAACTTAGATCTGAAGTTTGTGCATGCAGTATATCACCTCACTCAGCTATTGATAGTTTTTCTTTTAACCATCAGTGCTATAAAATATTCTTCTTTTCGTTCATCTTTTCCCTTCAGGGATCGCCACAGCTAATCATCTGTCTCCATTTAGTCTTATCCTCTGCATCCTCTGTCCTCACACCAACTAACTTCATGTCCCCTTTTACCAAATCCATAAATCTCATTTTTGGTCTTCCTCTCTGCCCCCTGACTGGTAGCTCCATCCTCAGCATCCCTCTACCAATATAAGAATAATCTCTCCTGTGAACATGTCCAAACCATCTCAGTGTGATCTCTGACTTTATCCCCAAAACATCTAACATGAGCTGTCCGTCTGATGGACTCATTCCATGATCCTATTCATCCTTGTCACTCCCAAAGAGAATCTCTGGTCTGGGGCCGGGAAAGTTTGGCTGCTCTTGCCGCTGTGGAGCTCTGGTCGGTTTATTGTTGGGTTTGTCTGGACTTGGCTGGCTGCCTGTTTTCAGTGCCCTGCGGGGGGCGGGATTTGGACCCGGGGCTGGAAGATTTGGTGTCTGGGTGCTGGCTGGGCGTGGCCTGGGGTTTTTTCCTGAGGCGGTCGTGGTGTGTGTTCGGTCGGGCGGCCAGCTGCGGTCCTCCCAGTCTTGTGGCGGCGGGGGACCACTGTTGGCTGATCCCTGGTCAGGCCCTACTGGGGGGAGGGGCACCCCTAGTCCCCAGGGTCCATGAGTCCTGAACTGGGCCCGCCTTGGCATAGCTGGCTGCTGGCAGAGCCCGTGGGCTTGCCCCTGCAGCCTGCCGGGCACCTGGACACATATTTATCAAGTGGAGTAACAGTGTGTCCAGACCAAATGTGATAGGAGCGACTAGAGCTTCAGCTTTACATGTAAAATCAATGGAGGAGCCCTATGAAGCGCGACTGGGTGTCCCGCGACACTTCAGAAGCAGATTTGTGTCGCGAAAGAGCTTTTCTGCCTGATTTGCGCGAACAATTCGCGCTACAGATGCGATGGAAAATTCGTGCTGCATTTTATGTGGTACATTCTGTGCATTCGCGCTCATGGCCTCTATCGCTCGAGTTGGAAAAATCTGAACTCCAGCGTCAAGTCGCGCCGCTACAACCAATCAGGGGACAGAGTGTCAGTGATTCTGTGACTGTCATGGAGTCACAGCCTCAGCAGGACATGGAGGAAATACTGATAAACATTGTGGCTAATCACCCCGGGCTACATGACACAAGCAGTTTGCTAAACAGAGACAGAAATAAAAAAATAAACTATTTAGACAGGAATGCTCTTAAGAGGTTTGTGGGTGGCTCTTAAAAGAGCCGTTGTTGCTGTAAAAGCACCTCTCGGCCTAGAAGTGAGCCTTGAAATGGCCTCCTCATCTGGTTTCCTGGTAGCAGATCCCGCACCACGTCCCACGCTGCTCAAATATTATAAACTTTTACGAACCGCAGACAGATGGACAGCTGCCCATAACTGTAGTTGGTGTTTCGGCAGGCGAAGCTTGGACCTTCCCGGCACAAACTGGGCGAGCAGGTCACGTTCTCCAGGCAGCGAGGAGCCGGTGTTTATGAGAGGCTCGCTGCCGTTTATGGATCCCTCCGCCATAGCAAGACTGTATCTGTAGCTCACCAAACCCACAGTGCAGTGGTCCCAGCTCTACCGAAGGCCAGGCCGAACACGTAATCCACTCTGTCCTCCATCAGCTCGGTCCATAATCCACTGCCAGCTGCACTGTAGCCCCAGCTCAGCTGAAGCCCGGGCCGAACACGCAGTACTCCTTCAGCTCGGTCCATTATCCACTGCAGATCCACTGTAGCCCCAGCTACGCTGAAGGCCAGTTCGCACGTGAAATTACCATATTTTAAGCGTGACCAGTTCGCGTTGTACACGCTTCAAGGTGCGAATGTGCACACAAACAGCTAGGCGTGTGTCGCGATTTATAGTCGCTCCTATCGCATTCAGTGGGGACACACCGTAAGTGATTGACTATGTTAAATGGACTAAACTTATATAGCACTTTTTGACTCATACTGATCACTCAAAGCGCTTTACCTTGAAGCCACATTCACACACACATTCATACACCAATAGCCAACATGGCTGGGTAGGACGATGAAGAATTTGTGGTGTTAAGTGCCTTGCCGAGGGGCACATCGACATGTGACTGGAGGAAGCTGGAATTGAACCTTCGACCCTCCGATGGCAAGCCAACTGCAAGCCACAGCCGCCCAACTAAGGGGTTTATTTTTCAGAACTTCTGATCCAAAGACAACTGCTTCCGTTTTGTTATAATTTAAAAGCTGAAAGTTTAGAATCATACAGGTTTTTATGTCCTCAAGAAATGCCTGGACTTACTGAATGTACTTAAACAAAAAGGGTGAAAAACTTGAATACAGGTGTTATATTTTAGATTCCTCATAGTAGCCACCCTTTGCTCTGATTACTTCTTTGCATTCTCTTAAGCTTCCAGAGGTAGTCACCAGAAATCGTTTTCCAACAGTGTTGAAGGAGTTCCCAGAGATGCTTAGTACTTGTTGGCCCTTTTGCCTTCACTCTGTGGTTCAGCTCACCCCAAATCCTCTCGATTGGGTTCAAGTCTGGTGATTATATATATATATAGCACAGAACCATGTGGCACTCCACAAGTAACCCTTGAGTATGAAGATTTATCCTGACATGAACAAACTGGAATCTGTAGGACAGATATGATTTAAACCAGCCTAGTGCTGTTCCCTTTATCCCTACATGTTCAAGCCTTTCTAAGAGAATATTATGATCGACTGTGTCAAAAGCAGCACTGATATCTAACAAGACCAGAACAGTCACAAATCCATTATCTGAGGCCATTAGAATGTCATTAGTAACTTTAACCAGTGCTGTTTCAGTGCTATGATGAGCTCTAAAACCTGACTGAAATTCTTCAAACAGGTTGTTGCTGTTTAGATGCTCACATACTTGATTAGCAACTATTTTCTCAGGAATTTTGGTTAAGAAAGGAAGGTTAGATATAGGTCTGTAATTAGCTAAGTCATCTTGATCGAGGGAGGGTTTATTTAATCTTTTTTTAGGTTCCAAGTATACTGCTTTAAGATAAGCAGGTCTGCATTAAAGATTGGAAATCGAGCATGATAGTGACATCTAGTGTATCTAGGTTGTAGTTACAACAATAATACCATCATTCCAGCTGTTGGGTAGCTGTTGGTACGTCCAGTGACCCACCTGAATTTTGTCCAGTGGGGAATGTATCCTAGAGGAGTTTAAATATAAGCTAATGTTAGCAAAGTTAGCTAGTGAGTTAGCTTGCCAATCCAGAAGGAAAGTCTCCGTTTCCGCGTAGGTTTGATGGCGTAGAAATGTTTTCTGTGGGTCCATCTAGTGTAGGCTTCACATAAAACTACTCTAGTTTCTGTTCTTCTGAGGTCACTCCTCTCCTGAGATGGATAACAATATCTTTGGGGCTCTGAAGCAGCTGCTGGACTTGCTGACTCCACCATTCTTCCCAGTACCAGCGCAGCTGTGCCAACCGTATAGTTGGATTATAGAGACCGTATCTGTCAACCCGCAATGGCGGCCACTACTGGTTGTTAGATGTAAACCTAACGTGATTGTCATGTCCATTTTAAATGTACATTTTGTTATACTGTAATGCAAAAATAATTTTTTAGGGAAATATTGTACTGTTATACTTTTTTTATTGTAGCTTTATATGAAAATGTTCCATATTCAACATTAAAAGCCTACCTCCAATGGCTGGTTACCTTCTTCTTTAAGAGAGCTACACTGTCTAATGCCAGACGCAATGAAGTAACACTATGAATGGGACCACTCATTTCTGAAGGGTTAGAGATGGAACTGCTGCTTTCCACTGTGTTACTATGAGACACTTAGGGAAGAGATAATGGAAATTCTATAAAACTCACCAAGTACTTCTAGGAATGTTAAATGTTCAATAATTGGAAGTAGTTAACTAATTTATATTGACATAATCCCCCTGCTGCAGCCAGGACACTGTTTTTGCTGCCCTCAATACGTGAAAAAAAAGTGACAACCTGCTACACTGACAAGCAGGACCATTTAGTTATGGAGAGAAAATAGACTCATAACATCTGTGTGTGCGTAATACCTGATTTGTAACCTGTGTCAGCCTGTTTATGTGTAACTTATGGTGCTTGTATGTGTAAAACCTGATTTGTAATCCGTAAAATACATTTTGTGTATAACTTCGGATACTTAAAAGTGTTTGGTAAAATGTACACACAAATATAAAAAAATATTAAATCCATTCTCCAGACGTGATATGAGTCTCAAAACCCTCCGTGCAGTTGTAACTCTGATCTGTGTGTAAATGTAGTTTTGTCTGTGCATATCAGGCGATTGGTGCATATCTACTTAATGATTTGTATGCATAGGAGCAATTTTTGAATTCATAGTTAGTAGGGGTGTGCGGTTTGACAATTTAAGACCGTGAAGAGATCTACACGTGTGACGATCTTTCATTTTTGGGAGATTGTTTTATCCCGATTCTCAGTTCTGCTGCTGTATTTCTGCCTCTGTGTTTGATTAAAATCCTCCGCTCTCTCCCTGCTCTATGTCCAACCTGTAAACAAACATGGCGTTGCGGCGTCTGAGAGCGTAAATGACGTCTTCGTTCCGAAGTCAAATTCCTCATTCGTTGAATGGAACTGTTTTTTTGTTCGTTTGTTTTTTACCAGACGACAAAGAGCAAACAAACATAATTTTCAAAGTTTGCAAGGAGAGCGTCAAGGCAAGTGATCCCAACACCTTAAACTTTGTTAATCACTTGAAGAGAAGGTATCCCAAACAATACAATGAGTCGTCTGGCTGCTAAAGCTATAAAGCCGACTGCAGCAGCAGTGGCTAGCACTTCTTCTTAAGGAAGCGCTAGAAAAAATTATTATAAAACTTACCCCCTACGACACAGACGGAAAACTATCCGCGCTACCAGTTGCCTTTTTCCCCCAAACACCACCATTCCAGGCATGTACGCTGAATGTGCAGAGAGTTGCAGCGAATATTAGCAATATGTTTGGATGGATGGAGGAATAATTAGAATTGCTTACACTACAGTCTACCTTCATTATCTTATGTAGCAACAGCACTTTGTATACCGTTGTGTTTTTACACTACATTGTTATCACTCACATTTTTATTAGGCAGCTTTATGTGTGTCTGTTTATAATATCAGCATTCTGCAAAAAACATTTGAACCAGTTAAAGCTGCATTTACAGACCTACATATTAGTCTTTTATTTTAAAAGATTAGATTTTATTCTATTTTCTGAATATCATATTTTTAACTGAAGTAAGTTAATGTTTGATTTCTGTTTTAGTAGACAAGTCAAGATTAAAATTTTATATAATACATTTAAATACGTTTATGATTTAGATGCATTTTTCATTGAGGTTATTTGAAAAATTTAAAATCTTTACAGTATATATATATATATATATATATGTATGTATATATATACATAAATAATATACATACAATGTATGCATAGTTTCATTCAGAACTTTCTGTGCATTTCTATGATCTTTGCTGTGGGAAAGACATATCTGTATTTTAGCCCTGTGTTGGTTATCCCTAATTTGAATGAATTAATTTATTGTATGTTTCTCTTCTTTAATGTGTGATTTAAGATTTTTTGGTGCTCATTTAAAAAATCGTGATAAAATCGAAATCATGATAATATAATTGAAAAATCGAGATTTTCTATTTTTGCCATATCGCCCACCCCAATAGTTAGTTTTAAGTTAGTGTAATTTGAAATTATGCATGTGTAAATGGATTTTGTACTTGTATCTTTTGACATTCATGTGTACATTTTATCAAAGACGTGCAAGTACCTGAAGTTACACACAAAAATGTATTTTACAGTTTACAAATCAGGTTTTACACATACAAGCACCATAAGTTACAACATCTTATTAAGTTGAAGTGCTTGAATTGGAGGGGGGGGTCTGTACACCAGCGACTGTACAGAGTGCACAGATTGCGAGTGATTATCGCCTAAATTAAATTATGTATTTCTTGGTAAATTTCGTTAACAAGACATTTTCGCCCATAATTTTAGGTTATTTTGTTGGTGTCAGAAAGAGGTCACCATGAGCTCCTTGGTAGAGGCAATAAACTGCTGAGAGAAATATTCTTTAAAGTAAAACTGTTTCAGTGTTGCAGTTCCTCCATTCTAACACTAGATGCTGTGCAAACAAACGATTAGAAGTGTTCTTATGTTTAGGAACCTTTCTAGGCACAAGTACAAATTGATACCACACAATGCATAGAATTGTTCCTACACTCCAAATACGACAGGATCTGTGCGTAAGTACCGTTGATAAATGAGGCCCCAGGTTTTCCCAAAAAAGTTTACCAGTTATCAATGTAGCCCACGCTGGACACCACTCAGACAACCAAAGATGAAATGACAGCATGAGGCTAAACATCTTGTCACTGGTCCGATCGGGCAGGGGAACAGAAAAGATTGCACAGTCCGACATCTTTTAAGCAAACTTACACACACCGAAGCAACACTCATTTTAGTGACCTTGAAGGTAAATTGGCATATCAATAAAGTAAGACTGATAACAATGGCTTATCCTAAGCCGTATTTATCTTTATGGGATTTTCCTTTTTTTAACTTTTGTTAGGTTGACTTTGAATCCATTTGATTTTGGTTTTGAGCCTCATGTCAGGCATCATCGCTGCTAAGATAATCAGGCACATGGATCAATATATGAGCAAAGCACACAAGGGCATTGGTAGAGATACCAGAGGTGCTCCTGGTTGACAGAACAGTTGCCCAAGACTGCAAATCCCGAACAAACCAACATGTGCTCTGCCTGGATTGATTACAAGAAAGCCTATGACTCAATGCCCCACACATGGATCAACGAATGCTTGAAGCTAAACAACATCAACAGGACTGTTAGAGCATAGGCTAAGGTTGCATGAGGTTGTGGAAAGCCACCCTTGAGGCCAATGGCAAGCCACTTACACAAGTGTCCATCAAATGCGGCATATACCAAGGTGACGCTCTGTCCCCAATGCTGTACTGCATAGGTCTGAACCCCTAAAGCCAAATAATCAACAACACTGGCTATGGATACCATCTCAAGAACGGAGCTACAATCAGCCACGTCCTCTACATGAATGACCTCAAGTTGTATGCTAAGAGCAAACGGGAAATTTATTCCCTGATCCACAACACCAGGATCTACAGCATTGACACTGGGATGTATTTCGGGCTTGAAAAATGTAGTAGGATGGTAACAAAGCGAGGCAAGGTAGTCCACACTAAAGGGGTCTCACTCCCAGAGGGAACAATAGCAGAAGTTTGGACAGTTACAAGTACCTGGGAATACCACAGGCAAATGGCAATCTTGAACAGGCAACAAGGAAAGTGGCAACAGCAAAATACCTCCAACGAGTGAGGCAAGTCCTAAGAAGTCAGGTCAGTTACGCCCTGCCAGTGATCAGATATCCTGCAGAATAACAAGATGGCCAAAGGATGAGATACAGACCACAGATGTTAAGACACGAAAGCTCCTCACCATACATGGCGGGCTCCATCCCAAGTCAAGCCCCCTGATACTTGTTCCTTCCCGTAAGGAAGGAACAAGAGGAATGATGAGCGTAAGAGCCATTATCCAGGATGAAACATCAAAGCTCCATAAGTACATCAAGGACAAGGCTTCAACGCATGACGTACTTAGTGAATGCCTGAGATAATGGCAAGATGAGGAGGTGGTGCTGGAGGAGGAACCATCATGGCAGGACAAGACCTTACATGGGATGTACCACTAGAACATAAGTGAAGTGGCTGATGTCAAGAAATCCTACCAATGGCTAGAGAGGGCTGGCCTACAGGACACCACAGAGGCACTCATCCTGGCAGCAAAGGAGCAGGCTCTGAGCACCAGATCGATAGAGGCCCAGATCTACCACACCAGATAAGACCCAAGGTGTAGGCTGTGCAAAGAGTAATCTGAGACAATCCAGCACATAACAGCAGGGTGTAAAACGCTGGCAGGGAAAGCATACATGGAATGTCATAACCAAGTGGCTGGCAAAGTATACAGAAACATCTGTGTGGAGTATGGGCTGGAAACCTCAAGGTCAAAGTGGGAAACACCTCCCAAGGTGGTGGAGAATGACCGAGCAAAGATCCTGTTGGACTTCCAGATCCAGACAGGCAGGATGGTAATGGCGAACCAACCGGACATTGTGGTGGTTGATAAAGAGCAGAGGAAAGCCATTGTGGTGGATGTGGCAACACCAAGTGATGGTAACATCAAGAAGAAGGAAGATGAGAAACTTGAGAAATACCAAGGGATCACAGAGGAGCTAGAGAAGGCTTGGAAGGTGAAGGTGACAGTAGTACCCGTAGTAATCGGAGCACTCGGGGCAGGACCCCAAAGCTGGAGGAATGGCTCCAGCAGATCCCTGGAAGAACCTGAGATATCTCAGTCCAGAAATGTGCAGTACTTGGAACAGCAAAGATACTGAGGAGGACCCTCAAGCTCCCAGGCCTCCGGTAGAGGACCCAAGCTTGGAATAGGAAACGCCACCCATTTATATATATATATATATATATATATATATATATATATTTTTTTTTTTTTTTCCCTGCGAATTATCGTTTCATCACCAGGTCTCTATCTATTTTCCATCCTAAAAACCCTCTGGGTCAACAGTCCTGGTGATGGTCGTTGTTAACCTGGGCCTCAATCAATCCTAGATGGAGTTAATTTTTGTATGTTTGTGATTTGCATATTTGATTGGCCTTCATGAAAGATCGCTGGCTTATGACCCCTTATAGTTGCATTCATGAATGCTTGAAAATGCCCCCCATATTAAGATTTCAGGCATGAGCACAAACATTTCAACAAATGTTTGTGCTCAAATCTTAATATCTGTATGGCCAAAAACATTTCAACATATTTTAGAGAAGGGATGAGATATGGAAACCAAACATGGAGATGGGCATTTTTGATTGTCTCTGGCTATTAAATACCAGGAATTGTTCGTTTGAAGACACTCCCAACAGTGTATTACTTTTCACTGATAATTCTCTAATAAAGCATAAATTACATAAACCCAATTTGTAATTTTATGACATATTATTTGAATGTGCAACTGCAAATTCCAGACCATTTATTTTAATAAAGCCTGTTTGCAAGCAAGAGAGACAACATGTGGCTCTTGGCTTTCATCAAGTGTGTTTGCGTGCATGGCTGTTAAATGATAATCTCATTAATGACTGGCATGACAAGAAAGATGTTTCACACGCAGATGTGCTGCGCAGAGATATGCACAGTAAAGTGGCAAAACACATTTTTGAAGATGTGTTGATTCTGTAAACACAGGCAGGGCATCAAAAGCGAAAGCTGGAAAATCATGAAAGATATGATGAAATTTGATGTGGATTCTGTCGATAGCTGGTCAGCTCTCAGACCAGTAAACGCATATTTACAAGCTGTCTTTGCCTGACAGAGGATCATGCTTCTTTACATGGGTTAAATAGATGACAACTATTTTGCATATTATGTTTTCCTCTGTCTCCATAAGTCGCTTTTCTTTTGGCCATATTGTACACATTAATATTCAGTCTATAATGGATTACTTGATGAAAACGCCAAAACTATCTGACTACACCAGCCTGTCCTAATGTTAGAGATAGCTGTGCTGAAAAACACTAAAAGAAGAAGTTATTGTTCAATTATAAATCTCACACATGTATAAATGATGAACTCTCTTTTTGTGTTGTCTGTTCTGGTAAGTCTCAGAGATGGGGCAGCAGGAGGGAGCTGGGGTCCTGTTAGGTTAGTGAAGTGGGTCTCCTCCACTTGCTGTGTGGAATAATCCTTGGCACAGTCCCATTTGTCAACACCTATTGGTGGCAGGCCCTGCTAAAAACCTCTAATGGTGGATTGCAGGTGACTCCTCGTGTAGTCATCCCCTTCGTGGAGCTCCTGCTACACAATTTAGAGCTCAAGGGCACCAGACGTGTTTCAGTCAAGGCGAGTGTATGCAGGCATGTTGGATGGAAGTGCATATGCGAGAGGGTGGGTGTTAATGTCTGGAAGTCGAAGAACATAGATACTGACTCAAGCTTGTGTGCAGGCAAGACATCAAGTTAGATTTGGTAGACAGACATCTTGTCGGTTTAGCCTGCTACCATTTGAATGAAGTGTCTGCCTGTAGAAGTATTTCAACAATGCAACTTTCTTAGAAATTAGGTTATGCAGGTGAAACTGCTCTGGTTGCTTCTGGATGGATGGATGGATGGAATACTTTCTGGTTATTCAAATATTTCTCAAAGCAGTATTTTTTCTATGTCACAAGAAAACATTCTATTTTTTTCCTAGAAGGCATTGGAACCCTACAGTATATAACCGGTTTTCCTCCACAATGATTATGTCAATTATCGCTTTCTTTCAAACATCCCACACAAATTTATTGAAGTGACCATCTGATCAATACATGTCCAACTTACACAAAAGATAGAAAGGCCTATACATTAACCCATGCATTAACTCAACCATGTGTTCAGGGCTCTTTCGTTCAGCTTGTGTTTACCTCAACAATATGTCATGAATCAGTTTGACATGGGCAGAGTATCTATGTATTCCTGTCGCAAAAAAATTCTAAGCAAATAAACTATCTTGCTTCATTTTTTTCACATCACTGCTGTCAAATAGCCACAACATCTCGGTTTCCTCAATTTCTTTATGACCTTATCACATAAATTAACTATTAGCCTTAACATGGCCTCCCTGCTCCAGCCTGATAACAGTTTGAAACAGCAAGGTCTGATTGGCTCTAAGCCACACTGTGCTCCTTCCAAGGGCAGATATCTGTGTTGTGCTGCGGCTTGCACCAAGGCATCAAGGCTTTAGGGCAACTCCACTTGGGTAAGCTATAGCACTGAGCCACACTGACAGCTCATGACAGCCCATCAGGTAATTAAGGCAGAACTCTAAAGAACCTGCCTTGGTAGAGAGTGGGGGCTGGGGGAAGCGGCAAGGCCAGTTGATAGTGAGGGGTGGAGATTGGGTGGAGGAAGGGTCGGTCTCCTGATGACATCCCTATAACCTCCACCCTTTCCCCACTGTCCTAGGGGATTACACAATGAGCGACTAAGAGAAGTGCTGCACAGAGCATAGGCACATGCATAGAAGAGACCCCCACTGTTCCAAATCACCAGCGACCAATTTGCTCTCATGAATAATGTTTAGATCCCCATTCAGTGCTGTGCAACTGCCATGTAATACCAATTTTACCTTCCTCTGATGTCAGCTCTCAGGAGGCCAAAATACGAATCACTTTTAAGTGGTCAATGCCAATGAATGCTCATTTACACGAACGGCAGTGGAGTACAGCAACATTCCCACCCACTTGTACTTTGGAAGAATTTGATCGATTTTATTATCAATGTGTGTACATCACACTAAGACAGCTAAGGAAAAAACAAACAAACTATAAACTATGTGAGAAGAAACAAGTGAGTAAATGGACAAAGGTTGGTTAAATAAGGCAAGAGTCAATGAACACCACTGAATCCCACAACATAAGTTGCCATGTTTTTCAGAACCCTATATTACACCTGATATCTATGGAATTGCAATATTAGGGTGGTGTGAACTGCTTATCTGTGAGCAGCCAGAAAGCCACCTCAGAGTTATCTCATTATGTTATTTAAAACGTGTTTTCCACAGTTGACCTTCTATGGTATTTGCAGGTCCAACTGGTAACCATATCCTCAGTATGTTTGATACATAACGTAATGAAATAATTCCAAACAGGGGCTTTAAAACCAATGTTTGTACTGAAACATCATTTGTGTGTACCTTTACATCCCTGGAGAAAACATATAGAACTGCTACTGGCACTAGAACATGTTCTACATTAACTTTTTGGAGATTGCTCAATGCTACACCTTTGACCCAGCATCATCAATGTTTTCTCTGTTATGAGAATATGGAAGCAAACTTCATATGAAAATAATGTAGTTCAAACCAAGAAACAAACAAAAAAAAGCTGATTTTTTCTAGAAAAATCTAAAACTTAAAAATATCTACTTTTTCGCATTAGGTTAATATTATGCATTGCTAAATCTCATATCATTGGTGGACATTTATATTTGCTAAACAGACCAATTTGGCCAATTTAGATTGCTGATGTAGACTATATACAAGAAAACCCACTAAATTTGTCATATTTTGCAAAACTTTTCATCAATGGTGAGTTTTGAGGACTAAGATTTTACCTCTGGAGAAAGCCGCTCAGGCTTTTTATTTTCAGTCTCAAAAGCTGAAAGCTGGGATAAAATATGTATTGCTGAGTTGATATGATAATTATAGTTTTGTTTTCTGTGATAAACAAACTATATTGAGACAACTGAGAAATGAAAAGACAAATCAAATTAACTGTTTCAAGAGTGTTATTTTATGGATTTAAAGGTGGCATCTGGTCACAAAGTTGAAACTTCTTAAAAATAATGGTTTAGCTCACACACTTACAGTGTGCAGTACTTAAAAACAGCCAAGTTTTACACTGAATACCAACATATGTATTACTTAACTAGACATAGATATGTCATTCATTCCCCACAGCTCATCACATCAATGCATGAAATGCCTGTCACCCTAAGGACTAATTATTTGGACTGCATTTTTTTATTTGACATTATTAATAAATTCAAACTGTTCTTTAAAAACACTTAAATTTAACACATTAAATGACAAATGTTTTCTCCAACATTTCTGCGTGTGTTGCCATGGTTATGCTCACTGTTTGTGATGAAAATGTAGTCATCTTGATCCAACCACCTTTATTTACTTTGGTTTGGTGTAGAAACTTTGAAATGTTACCTTTATTAAACACCAACAGAGCTGCATGTTTCATCGAGCATTTTTGGCAGAGATCTTGTAGTCCCTGACTTTCTGAATCTTTGAACAATACCTGACTTCAATTTGTATGTAATACTTTAAAGTGCAGAATAGACCGATTGGGCAAGTAATTTGTGTAGGCTGCCATCTTGCAGCGCCACCATTGCTGTGGTGACCAGAGTCTGACTAAAGTCATTATGCTGTCATTGTAAACTGACCCTCTACAGTCAAAGCATGAGGAATACCTGGATTGATGATGTTATAATGGCCTCAAGTAACTAATACAGGTATATTCAATGAATACCTATTTTTATTTATGAATAAATAATTTGTTTGAGCAATTACAGAAAAGTTTAATAAGGAGATAATAGACTGTGCTGTTAAACATTGCACATATCACATACAGTATGTGACATGTGCAGAAGGTAGCAAGCTTATAATCACTGGATGCTGATACATTGAATTATATTTTTTGTATCTAATACCAAGGCAGTAAGCGTATTACTGTAGGTAAAAAATACTGTCTCCCATGACTAACATTAAGCTAAGCACCTTAGTAAAATAAGCTGAGGTTAGCCGCAGTGATAGCTAGGTTTAAGTTAGCTGTTTGCTATTCTGAATGCTAGTTATTGTGGCATGATGAGAAATAATTAATGTGCTCTTTTTATTTGCATTTCTCTTTTTGTTCTTTATTCAATTGTAGTGAACACCTTAGTCCTCGGGATGCCCAGGGAATCTGTGTATAGCAACATGGATAGTCCTCTTTAAGTAAGAGCCTGTGTAACTCACGCAATGTTCTCTGCCAAATCGGATTTTTTGTTTTGCTCTTATTAGAACAGATGATGACTGAACACATCTTCCCAGCCTTCCTAGACATATTCACTACAGAGAAAAGGTTCACTTCTTGCTGATTATTCAAACGCCTGCTTTGCACACAGGGTCTATGGCTACCTGACTGCGAGCTGTCACCACAGTAATCGGAATAGCTCAACTTCTCATTATTTCACTGAATTGGTCGATTCCACCAAAATACGATGCCTTGCTAAACCACTGTCTGAGCTTATGGAGGGGGAAAAGAGACCGGAGGGAGTGAATCAGGCTGGTAGAGAAGGAAGGCATTAAACCAGAGGATTAGCTGGAGGAAGGCTGACAACTTGAGGATCATCTACACTACTTTTGCATTGTTGGGGCACATTTAGCATAGCTTCCCGTCACTCATTAGCTTAGCTGAAACTCCCTACATGGCTTTGGGAAATCAAACAGAAAAGAGTGTGCCTCCTGCTGAGCCATCTCTTGGTCCTCCACCTGCCAAAAAAGTTGCTCAAGTTTGTTGTGGAGCCATTTTACAGTCAGTGCTGCAGATAAACTCAAGATAATATGTAGTGTTTGCAAAAGTCAAATCAGCAGAGGAAGAGAGATCAAACATTTGTTAACATCTGCCATGCATAATCACATACACTTGTAACATCCTCTCCTGGTACAGTCTGCCCCCCCAGCACCAAATCATGATCACAGCTATGCTCTGCCCCTGTTAGTTTAAACATGGATGAGGTAATGGCCATTATGTTATTTTCTTTTCACTGCAATTCCTTGTTACATGTCCATTGCTGGATTTACGGAAAAAAACATCAACAAATATTGCACATCCATAAGTATTATAATGGATGATTAAATATAATGTGAATTAGCAGTGTCATGCAAAAAAAAATATTTTTACACTTATTTTGAATTTTACTTGTATACGGATTAAAATCTTTTCACCCCTCAACAGATACAGGTACAAAAACGTGCTGCTTTGGACACCCCTTATCTAAGGCGGCTGGATAGCTGAGTTGGTAAAGACAGCGCTCTGGTACATGGGGAATCCGGGTTTGATTCCCGCATGGGCATCCAGTATGGGTGCTTGGGCAACACCCTTCACGTTACTGCAAACCACATACAATGATGAGTGACAATGAAACACATGAGCCCGGTCTGCGTCAGGTGATGGAGAACCAGTGTACCTTGATGAAAACCTGGGCTACTGGAACAATCTGGAGATATTTTTTGCAACAAGAAGAGCATTGATAAAATATCATTTTTGTTACATTATTAATCAATCAGTGACTGATAGCCTTCTGATATCTCGTTTTAGTCCCCGTTTGGCCCTAATGAAATCCAGCAAAGTTGGTACTAAAAATGGGATTGGCTTGGCCTGACTCAGGCTAGTGGAAAATGCTGAGTACCCTAGGTTAGGCGGACGACCATAAGTGTACTTTCTATATTTAAAAAGGTAACAAGATGGTGACGGGACATGGAGGACGTTCAGTCACTGGGAGCATCATCTGAACCGATGCTCCCCATTTAGCAGGGGGTGTTATAGCTGAACAGGATACCAGACCGGGTGGAGCTTCCTTGGGGAGAAAAACACAAAGAAAAAAAAAGGTTGACAATCGAAATAACTGCAGAAAATACATCTGGAGTAGTAAGAAAGAAAAGTCTTACTAAGCCTAAAGCAGCATAACTAAATAAATAGCTCAGGATAACCTAAGCCACTCTAACTATAAGCTTTATCAAAAAGGAAGGTTTTAAGCCTGTCTTAAAAACAGACAGAATATCTGCCTCATGGACTAAAACTGGGAGCTGGTTCCACAGGAGAGGAGCCAATCCTCTTGTCTTTGTATGAAATATGTTCTCTCAAATTCACCGAGCAATGCTGCATCTCTTGTATAAAATAAAGAGAACTGAACGTACGGTAAGTCTGTATCAGTGGGTCAGAGCTTTAAACATACCATAAATTGGCCACAAATGTTTAATCAGTGCAGCTTTTGCCTGCATTCATTCTTTTGATTTGAAAGCCTTTTTGGTGTTTTCATGGCACTAGCAGGTAGTATCTAAATAATTATTTCAAAAATACTAACAGAAGAACTTTTTTTTTTAAGGAATCCAATTTGCCTCCAAAATGGATGTGAAGTCGCAGGACACAGTTGATGCATACTGTGCAGGAGACAAACAAAGAGGTGAAAGACATGAAGCCATTGGCAGTGGAGAGCAAATCGAAGTCCTGGGGTTAAAAGATGATTGTGGGTCAGATGACTAGACGATGGTGCCTTCCACTTTCACAGTCCCTTCCAGATTCAGCCTTCTATTTCCCTTTAAGGCAGCAGTATTTATTCTGCACTGGCAGACTAGTATATACTCCTTGACTTTATGTGGATCTATGGTTTGCTTTTATGTTATACTTAAAGCAGGAGCAATTCGTCTACATTTTCGTACATCTTGGGGCACTAGAAATTCAAAGGAAAAGATAGATGTTGTGATTTGGGAATATGGTTTAGAAACAGAATCATTTAGTCCAGTAGAAGGCTGCCTGCTGCACCACCACAATAATTCACCACTGTCAGTTGAGCACAAAAGAGACAGTCACTACTGAGAAAATGGCAGCTGACTGCATTCCAGCTGCACTCAATCTGCACAAAGATGAGGCAGCTTTCATTAGCCATCATGTTTCCTGTGATAACTAAGCCAGAGTGCATCAGACCAGGGTTCCATTCATGTCAGTAGCCACCTCCCATCAGTGCCTTGCATATATCCCTCATCCTGTCCAACAAGCAGCTCGTATGCATTAAACTGGCAGCTTTGTGACAGAAGACCTTGGAAACACTGCCAGGCAGCAAAATACACAGCAACATTTTCAGAGCGTTTAGTGCCTGGGATTAATCAAATTATAATTTAATCATCTGATCAAACAGCAATTAGCATAATCACTTCTGGGTACGGCCTGATAGAGCGGAGACTGGAGCGGAATGGAGCTGGGGGCTAACAACACTTTAATGAAACATTGGACAGAATGTTTGAAAATGTTACACATCCAGGTTCCAGGAGCTTAGGAATGCTAATAACGGGTTTGGCTCTGTCTAATTTACATGTCCAGCAAGGCAGTCAGTGAGTAAGAAATCACCCCCAAAGTCCCAAACATGTTCTTACTCATCTTTTTCTATGTATTTATTTACAATTATGTAGAAGTGAAATTATTTTGGTCTACATATATCCTCCATTAAGTCTTCAGAGCAGGAGTGTAGTGGAAATAAAGACATTTAACTAGTAAGCAGATAAATCCTACTGCTTCTGAGGAAAAATGTACAGCTTTACAGAGCAGAAGGTTGTTGCTGAGCTGGTATCTTAAAGAAAGTGGTTGAAGAAACCACAACCTGATGACCGTTTATTAAGTATTGGATATGCAATGCAACACCATCACATTTCAAGGACACATTTTCTTGTCATGTTAGTTAACACTAGCCAAACCAGGTTAGGGTAGCTATGGCACATATAGTAGGCTGAGAGGGTGTACCCCACTTTTTACCCAGTGAATAGTGGAAAACCAGACTAGGATTAAGAAGGGAAGGAAATACACAGAGGTTAAAGCTTATTGTATACTTCATGTTTTAGCATTCTAAAACTGTATGCAGAAATGAACTGACGTGAGCATAATGAATCCTATATGATTACATTAACAGTAGGTAAATTTTGTTCATGAAGCTTTATTTCATGTTAGATTCAACTAAAATCTATTATTGTGTTAAAAAAATTCTAACAATGAAGACAGAGTGACTAGGCTCTTCATTTATATAAGATTATTCCTTAACAACCTGCTTGGTTACAGCTTTGACCTACTTCATGTAAAATTCCACCGACATAAATAACACACCTAATTGTAATCCTGTTAAGTCACCTTTCCCTATAACACGACTGGAGCGAACAGTTTTTTGTGTCCCAGCTAGCATTACGCTGAGGTCTTACACTCTGTGGCCTTGCATTTTCAGAGAGGACAGAACACAGGAAAACATATCACAGATATGACTCTGATAAAGTTTTTCATCACACAGAACTAGAGTTGGTTGCTGCCTCTCTTTATAACTGGAGACACACAGGCCAACATTCTGTCAAAAGGAGCTTTACTGTCGGTGGGTGCAAGTCTGTTAATAGCTGATTGCAAGAGCTAACAAATAAAGAACAACTAATCTTTGACTGAGTCAAAACCAGTTAAACCATAAAACCATTAAACATAAAACAAGATATTAAAAGCATCTTTTCAATTACAATTACATAATCTGTACATGACACAAACACAACACTCAGTAGCTGTTGTGACTTTTTACAAATGGCAGCTTGAATTATTATGAGGAGTCGCTCTTTTAACGCAACCAGTGACTCCAACTCAATCAGTGACTCACACTTTCCTGATGCGTTTTCAGCCGGATGTCGCTCGGTTAGAACCCCAGTGAAGCAGGTTCTAATGAAAGTGCTGGTACCACATTACTCGTGGAAAATCTGTAGAACCAAGCAGAGCCATGCTGGGTCATGGAAAAGGGCCATAAATGAGTCAGAGAAAGTGACTCCATCAGCTGTATGAAATAATCAAAACCAGAATGGGTTTTATTGCTAAATATTAATAATAATAATTTGCTGAAATACTTTGTGCAAACATACCATAAGACAAACATTTCTACACTTGTAAAATATGAAAATGAATGATATTTACATGTTTGCAGGTGATGATTGGTGTAGACAGCACAACATGGGGTCATGTGACTGAAACAGCAGGTGGTGGGAACAGTCTTAGAGTTATTGTTCATGAGTCCAACAGCAGAGAGGAAGAACAATGGCTTAGCACTACCAATCAGCGAGGTGCAAGAAGGCTAGTTCATTTTTCCATATATATGATGTTTGTAAATATTTTCCATCACTTAACCACTACATACATGTTGTATAATCCATCATTCTGATTGGAGGATGGTGTTTTACAGGCATAAACAGCTTCTCTGGCAAGCAGCAGACTGCAGGCTAGCTACTCTGAGCTAATGACTCAGTTCATTAACTAGCTAAGGTTAGTGTGTTATGCCTGTTACTTGATAAACTGTAGAAAACTACTCATAAATGTATTAGGTATTAATTCCATATTTCTGAGCAAGTCTTTAGCAGAACCAAAATACTCAAAAAAAGAATACTTTATTGTGAATGTTACAATATCTTCTATTATTTTTGCAGCAGGGGGAATAACAGCTAATTAGGATTTGTGTGTTTTAAATTTTGATGCAAGTACTATTGAGCGTTGGTATTTTACCACAACACTGTCATACCATAGGATACTCAAACCAGGGGCATGTACCATGAAGGTAGCTGAACAAACTCGGGGTTACAGGATTGGTTTTGAGGCGACAAAACCAAACCAATGCAATCAGGCTTTATTGGTACCATGTATCAACTTTCTCTGTCAACTCAGGCTTTGATCCTTAAGCTATGATTAATCCACACGCGCGTGCACATAAAAGTGACGTCGACACTGAACAACCAATCGCGTTCGATATGGATAGAGCGAGAGCTATATACTTTTCAACGGAGGAGCAAGAGATTATTCTCCAGAAATATGAAGAATTTCGAAGTATTTTTCAAGCACGCAGTAACACTATCTGCAGCCAAAGCAAGAGAACAATCGTGGAGGAAGATTGCTGATTGCGTTAATGCGTGGGTTAAACAATTAATGTACACTTATGTAGGCTAAGCATATTCAAAATATATTAAATGCTCAAATGAAAATGTATTAGTGTTGATATATATATATACACACACACACACACATATATATACATATATATATATAGTATATGTGTGTAGATGTACGTAAAATGTGAATGTATAGGCTATTAGATCCTAAGATAGATTGATATTCATTGATTTTTAGAGGCAACCCCAACTCCAAACGTTCTTGGCAGCAGATCAAGACAAAATATAAAAATATAATTCAAAGTGGTGAGTATTAGCCATAACCTTTTATCATTTTTTGAACATTTAATCACAGACACTTGTTTGCAGAAACCAGAAAAAAAATGTGAAATGAGGAAAACTGGGGGAGGGCCGGCTCCTCAAGATTACACTGTGGGGGAGGAGTTGGCTCTGAGCAACAATAAGGGCAACCGATTATGGATGCGGTACAGTAAGGGTATGGCTTCGACGAGTCACATTTGTCATGTGCAGCTCAAGAAATTCACAAAGACAGATCTAGCAGTTTGCTACTCAGAATTGGTGTCTGAGTACCAAGCACAAGCCCAACAGATTCACTTTCCCAAGAAGAGCATTACAGCTTTACTGTAGTACTCCACTTGAAATATATGTATGAAAAATATTTAGTGATAACTGTGGGTTTAATTTCTTGAAGTTATGGAAACCAAATTGAGATAAGAAGGAAGAAGATGAAGAAGAGAAACAGGACCGGTAGATAGGGAGGTAAACAAAGAACACAAGAAAACATCCCAGTCCTCCACCTCTTTTGGACGGCAGAGAAGTGGGAAAACAAAACAAACAAAAAACAATAGAACAGAACAACTTTAAGAAAACAGATCTAGTAATATGAACTAAGAACTACACATTCACTACACACAAAAATGGATTGATGAACACAACACTAACGTTGCTGGTAAGAATATGTCCGTCCTCACCAATGTCCCACGCCTATGTGTGTGTGTGAGCATGCAGGTTTAAATAATGTTTCCCCATGCAAGTGATTGATAGCTGGTGTAAGGAGGCGTCAATCCGTCCTACAGGAATCGACGCAGACAGGAACGAGGCAGGAGACGCACGCGTCCAGAGTCCCACAGAGCGCAGGGGCCACAGGAGGACCAGCACAGGGCCGACCGCCCCCCGAGAGAGGAACAGATGGAAGAACCAGGGGAACACCCAGCAGCCGCAATGCTGTGGCCTGGGAGGTTACAGGGACGACCCCACGGGCTCCGCCAGGGCGGGCCCAGAACAGGACCCGGAGGCCACGGGGATCAGGGGAGCCCCAACCCAGCAGGGCCCCGACCAGGGATCAGCCGACAGGGGTTCCCCGCCTCCGTCGCAAGGCAGGAGGGACCCGCAGCCGGCCGACGGACGACACACGCCACCACCACCCTGGGCCAATCCCCACCGCCAACAAAAAGCCCCCCCCACACACACACACACACGCCAGCTGCAGCAGATGTATGCCCTCCGCAGGCCGCGCCCAGCCAGCATCTGGACACCCAGATCTACCAACCCCCAGGTCCAGATCCCGCCCCACGCAGAGTGCCGAGACCAGGGCCCCAGCCAATGCCGGACAGACCCCCCAAATGAACCGACCAGGCACGGTCCCCACCGAACGGCACCAAACTACCTTGCAACCCCGGCACCCCCATAAGAGGTGCCCCAGTCAATCAAAGGAGGACGTCGGCCTGAAACAGCAGCCGCCCGACACATCGGCCCACACAGGACCAGCCAGACATGCCCCAGGACCGAGCCGGCTCGCATCCGGGCCCCAAGCATCAAGAACCACCAGCGGGCAGGAGCATCCGTCACTGACAGTGAGTGATGGAGGGGAAAAAGATGCACCAGGCCAAAGGGCAGCCAAACACCCAGCCTGACAAGTAGACATAGACATACAGTCATAATCATACGTACCCTCCCTCTTACGCACACACATTCTCACCAACACAGGACACCCGAAAAAGGACGCTGTACACTCATTCATACGCCCCATGCATACTCTATACTCCTGTACTGTGAACAAAAAATAACATCCTTTTTCTGATTTGATATGAGTCTGAGCTTTAGATGCAAAATAACATGAGCCGACTCTGCATGTCCCTCTTCCCCCTCTCCCTCCTCTTTTTCTGCCTCACTACACACTATCATCTCCTTAAGCATTCCAGTCTGGGTTAAATGAAACCTTTAACAGTTCAATGTGCATCCATTAGCATATGCTTGAGTCTGCTCACAGCCAAGTCGAGGCACATGTACGCACTGCAGAGCCTTAAAGAAACTAAAACGAATTTTGACCCGATGGCAGCAAAAAATCCCAAAGTGATTAGTCTGTTCTATCCATGAGAAGAGTGAGTCACTAATGCTTTCTGATGTTTAATTTTCAGCATCTTATTAAAACACATAAAAATAGTCTTACTTCTTACTGCCATCTAGAGCACTAACTATGATACATCTCATATTAAAGCATATTTAGAGTCTGTGACAGCAGAACTAAAGCTTCTGTAATCATGTGTCCAATTATGGATGCACCGATACGGATACTGGTTTCGGGGCCAATACCGTTCTAATGTACTCGTATCAGTATCGGTTAAAGTTAACCAATACCATAAACCGATACTTAAAATATGGAAACTATGTAATCATTTCACAGAAAATGTTTATTTTTCACTTGAAATTTTTGTTTTGTGGTCATTTTTATTGATTTTTTAAAATCTAATTCATCAGTTGTAAAAAGAGAAGAAAATAAAACCTGTCTTCCAATTCATTGCAATGTTTTCTGTGGTAGAAGTATCGGTACTCGATATCAGCAAGTACTCAGATCTGTATCATGTCGTATGATTGAATCCCCACTGTGGTGTGATCTGCACCACTGTGGGCTAAACGTATGTATTAGAGGCGAAAATCGAAAAAAATTGGATATTGTGCAAAAGTTCATTTATTTCAGTAATTCAACTTACACGGTGAAACTAATATATGATATAGACTCATTGCATGCAAAGCAAGATATTTCAAGCCTTTATTTGTTGTAATATTGATTATTATGTCTTACAGCTTATGAAAACCCCCAAATCTAAATCTCAGATAATTAGAATATTAAATTAAATCGATAAAACAAGGATTTTACACTGAGAAATGTGGGACCTCTGCAATGTCCAATCATACATATGTACTCAGTAGTTGGTTTGGGCCCTTTTGAATCACTTCCTGCCTCAATGCGGCGTAGCATGGATGCTATCAGCCTGTAGCTCTGATTAGGTAATGACAAGGATGCTTCATTAATGGCATTGAGTTCTTCTGCATTGTTCCGTCTCATGGCTCCTATCTTTCTCTTCGCAATGCTCCATAGATTCTCTATAGGGTTAAAGGTCAGGCCAGTCTGCGGGCAAATCAAGCCCAGTAATCCTATCATGGTCTTTACAGCAGGTTTTGGTACTTTTGGCAGTGTGGGGAGATACCAAGTCCTGCTGGAAAATGAAGTCAGCATCTCCATAAAGCTGGTCTGCAGAAGGAAGCATAAAGTACTCCAAAAAGTCCTGGTAGATGGCTGTATTGACTCTGGACTAGTGTTGTGACAATACTAACATTTCAAACTCGATTTGATACAGAAAAGAAAAACGCAATACTTGATTTCAATACTAAGGTTATTTAAAATCATCAATTTATTGAACAAGTAGATACAAGAAATACAATTCCTTTCATGTAGATACCTTAATTTGTAGTGCAAAAGTGAAACAAACTATTGTTCACTGTAAACAAATTCGCTAAAACTTTAAGTATCAATGATTTTAAAAGTGCAACACAAAAAACAAAAAAACAGGTTAAAGACAACACAATTTAAAACTGGCTTACATGTACTGTGTGTTGGTGTCATTTTTGGAGTGGGACTCATTTTCAGCCCTGGAGTTTCATGCTTCAGACCAGCCCAATTTATATCACAGCCTATTTCTAATAAAATTAGGGATGCACCGATATAGAGTATCGGGCAGGTACGATTCTAATGTACTCATGTGAATGTTAACTGATACAATGAGCTGCTACTTAAAATGGGAAAACTCTGCAATAATTTCACATAATTATTTCACAAAATTATAAATGTTACTTCTTTGTCATTTTTATGAAAATAACACCTGTCTTCCAATTCAATGTATTTTTTGTGTGGAACAAGTATCAGCATTCGTACTCAAAAGGGCCAGGCAGTATACCGAAAATGTACTAATACTGAAATGTATTACTGCTACCGATTTCATTTTGACTATCCCTGTAAATTTGGTATCTAAAAAAAAAAAAAAAAAAGAAAAGTTGTGTTTTAGTTTAGCGGTGCTCCTGCCCCTTTAAGAAATAAGCGTTGTCTTTTGTCACGTGACTACGCACAGTCATGTTATAGAGGGGAAAGCACTACTAACTCCAAGTACACCTGGCTGCAGAACGCAGAAAGGGGCGGTGTCGAGTCAGTTGTCAGACTCATACCATATTTGGAAATGGCACAATTGCAGACCGGAACTGAAGGGGGCACTATTTGCTATACGCCCAATGTTTGTTTTTTTGGAAATCTTTATTAATTCCAATCATTTTTAGAGCCTTTTAAAATCTTTATCGATTCTGATCATTGTTTAATCTTTCCATAAAACTTGATCAAAGATTGTTTAGAGATTTTATAACATCTCGCTAAAAATATGATTATCTAAAATACATGCTGAACAATGCATTGAAGACTGAGAAGACATTGTGCATTTTTGGGGAGCATATTTTTTTATTTATTTATCTTTTTTAGGAATTGTAAATACAACAACAACTCAAAACAATTGAAATAAAATATTACAGAAATAACTCAAAAGTCCGTGTGCTTGTCATAACCTTGAGATTTGTAGTCACTTATGTCAGCCAAACATAAGGAAACCTTCAAAAATGGACAGAAAGTTGAACAAAAGAAAACAAAACAAAAAACAGATGTGTATAATTCAAACAGATTCACAAGGAGAATTTGAATATGAACAAAAACCTTGCTTCCACATTATATAAAAAACCTAAAGAGGAGCAGATGTATGGATTATCTTCAATAAATTATTGATAGTCCAAAACTTTTCAGCACTGAATATACATAACTGAGCAGGCCACTGATTTGTTGTCAGAACAGAAAAAATAAAATATAATTTTTTTTCATTTAATCTAGAAAAAGTTTTTTTTTTTTTTTTAAACCTGGAAGAATGTCTGAAACTGAACCTACTGTGAAAAATAATTTCAATAGCGCAGCGGCGGCACCTTTATTGATTCAGCCAAAGTGACAACATGGTAAAATGCTAGGATTCAATAGTATATATACTTATAAGATCTTCATTCATTGTCAAAAATCGGTGTAATTTACGACTCACAATGATTTCTTATTAATTGTAGGCTGCTTGCTATCGCTGCTGGGTAGGAGTCAGCGTTATTGAGTAGAGACGACGGACGTACTAGACGGTCCTGGTAGGAGTGAGAGGGATATTATATTACCGGACCAATCAGTCAATACATAGGTGGGAGCATGGATCCATAATGTGTCTTTGGCACAAAAATTATGCTAAAATGCTGTGAATTCTGTTGTTTCTTTAGTCAGTAATAAATGTAATTCATGCGATGTACATGTGCTGCTGCATGCACATATTATATTGCAGGGTTAGACTGATTAAAACTGCAGCATGTCTGAATTTTGTTTTTAAAATGTCATATACACTACCAATTATCATTGTGGTATTGTATATGATTACTACATTTAATTAATTGGACTCCAGGAAGGTTAACCACTACATGAGAAACTGAGGATCCACTAAGATCATGTGCGCTTAGCGCGTCTTCATCAGGTGGAGACATGATGAGAGCGCAGTGAGTTATGATGAGTCTTTGGGGGAAAAACTGGTAAATATTTAAATAACTATCAGGTTTATGGTCATTAGATTGTTAATTAATATTAGGTTATATTGTGTGTGAATGACATTTTTTTTTTCAGTAATAAAGTCTATAGCGCAAAATTAAGATATGCTTTTCAGAAGTGCTAAACATAGACACTAAAATAGCCAGCGCAAACATTTTTATGCTTAGTAAATAACACTGAGCTTGGAACGCCTACTTCTCTGCCTATTCTCATCCCAATATTTTGCTTCTTCTTACAGAAACGCCCATATTGATTCTGTTTTGTCCTGGTTGAGCTGGAGAAAGTTTTCTGCCATCCAAGATTTTATGTCTAAAATGCAGTTAAAACGTGCATCCATTGGCCGTGTGTCATCAGGAGACATGAAGATGTACAACTGTGTATCATCAGCATAACTGTGAAAGTTAACTCCATGTCTTCTGATGACACTGCCAAGAGGGAGCATATACAGGTTAAAAAGCACTGGGCCTAAAACTTAACCCTGAGGCCCACCACATGTGTTCTTATGGACCTTAGAGGAACAGGTATCTAAACTTACCATTAAAGTCCTGTTAGTGAGGTAGGATGTGAACAGTTTATGAACAGCATCAGAGAGACCGATCTGTTTTAAACGGGTTAAAGAATAGTGTGGTCTACTGTATCAAAGGCAGCGCTTGGATCCAGTAGAACCAATACTGTCACTTTCTGAGCATCGTAGTTTAATTTTAAAATCTTTAAAAGAGCAGTCTCTGTGCTGTGGTTCACCCTAAAACCAGACTAATTTCTCTAGGAAACATGTGTCAAACTCAAGGCCCAGGAGCCAAATCAAGCCCTCCATGGCCATTCATGTGGCCCTCTAAACTGTAATTGTCAATTGTTGTGCACCCCAATAAAAACTTATTAGTAATATAAAAGCAGTGTTTAAACAGTCTTTAATCACATCATTATGTAAAGTTGTTCAGTATTATTTAATTTCAAGACGTACTTTTGGAATGTGGAGGGTGATTTTAACAGTTTGTTATAGTTGTATCAATACCTTCTGCCACAACCGGCCCTTTAAGGATATCAGCTTGATGTGGCCCAAAATGGAAATTAGTTTGACACTGCTGCTCTAGGACATAATGAGTGTTAAAATCATTAAGTTGAATAAAAACATGTTTTTCTAAAACTTTGCTTAAAAATGATAAGTTAGATACTGGTTGGTAGTTGTTTAAATCATTAAAATCTAAATTGCTCTTCAGCAGGGGCCTCACTGCCACCCCTTTAAAGGCAGCAGGAAAACCACGTCTGAAGGGAGCAATTCATGAAGTTTAAAATCTCGTCTTTATAAGAACCATAAAATTGGTTAAAAAAAACGGGTAGGAATTGGGTCCAAAGCGCTTGTGGTGGGCCTGACTGAGGAGAAAACTTCATCAAGGGTCCCATATTCTACCAGGACAAAACTGTCCAGTGTTTCCTCTGGTGAAGGCAGACATTCGGATTTGTCTAAAACCATGTTAGTTTGAGAGGATAAAATATTACATCTGATGGTGTCTACTTTCCTCTGAAGTGTTCTGCAAACTCCTCACAGAGAGTGTTTGAGTTTTTTTTTTTAAAAATGCATTAGAAGTACGATTAAGAATGTTGTCAGTGGTGAAAAACAAAATGTTGGGATTATTTCTATGTTCTCAGATAATTCTGGAGAAGTATGCATTTATGGGATTTCTTACAGTGCTGTTTTATGATATAATTTATCTTTCACTCATTGGGGGTCTGTTCCCAATCTCTGGTTGGGGAGTTGGCATAATCTCCCCTCTCACTCCTCCTAGTCCGGACTACTTCTCTTCGTAGCATTTGTGTTGCATCTCGTCAAAGTCAAGTAGTGATAGCAGTTGTCGTTTGTGAATGTTTCAACACTGAGCTACTAGATGTTTTGTATATACAGTATATGTATCATAATTTGTTGGCCTAAAATAATAAAGGGATTCGGTTTATAATTTGATTATGGACATTACAATAAAGGCTTATAGATATAAAATCGGGATAAGAAAAATAAAAGTATACTGTGAAGTACATCATACTGTTCCATTTTAAACAAGAGCAAATATATTTGTTTACAGATGATTTAGAAACACGAAGAAGTGTGTTGTGTTATTTGTTAGGCTAACTAGCATGCTAACGGTAGTTCTTATGAAAACTATGTGGGAGATGCACACAGGGAAGGACATTATCAAGGTTTTGTGTGGCAGATGATGTTGGATTTTGGACACCAGACTTGTAGTGGTCTAGATATTTTAAAGGACATTTACTGGACCGCTGTGGATGTAAAAACACCCTTTTTGTTTGAGATGGCTCTGTTCTGGGTTTTGAAATATCACTTCAAATGGTAAGTTGTCATTGATTTGCTTTCTGAGTGTTTTGTCAAAGCCTGTACTGTGTCTACAGTTAGGATTGTATCGTTGATTGGCATATATAATTTCAATCACATGCAGAAATAGGATGGAAATTTCAGCCTGGGAGCTTGGAAGTTTCTTTACCTTGGAAAAATAAAAAGATTCTTATCCACAACCAACCCATTATTATTTCAAATTTTTAGGGACCAAGGCAACCTATATTTGGAAGCACTGTGAGGTTAGGTGGACTGTCAAAGCAGAAGAAAGCTACTGAAATTTGATAGCAGCAAGCAAATATTTAAATTAACAGCAGAATCGAGCTCAGCAGCAATAAATAATTTCACTTGCGGAAGCACCAGTAGTCGTTCTTACAAAAGGCATAAATATCTAAACTTTAGAGAAAGTAGGATAAAGGAATACTTGACATAGCTATTTATTTTTAGAATAAAATATTAGTCATGTGATATGGTAAACTTTTGTGCTTTAAGATGTAGAATCTCTGCTCCTCTTTTTTTAAAGAAAATATACATATTTTACTGGCATATTCTATTAACTGTAAACGCTTTATAAAAAAAATTTAAAATTCCAAATTCAGCCAGGAGTTAGCTTTTTTTAATCAAAAGCACAGAAATGCACCCCTTGCCTCTAAAGTTCACACCATCTAGCTTTAGTTATTACAAATAGTCCCTACTTAAAACCTTAGAAGTCCTTGAAGGTAAACTTGTTACAGGTAGTCACACTCAAATTACTCAGTTAGATTTTGGAAGAAAACCACTTTTCTTGCCTCTAGTTATTACAAAAAAAATTTAAAAATTAAAAACTGGAAAAATCTGATCTTCACAAAAGTCAAATATTGGAACTAGACTTTTCAAGTACAATTTGTGCAACCTGAACAATCATCTAATTACAGGAATTGTTCTTGGATTGGATGACCTTTCAGTACCTTATGACCAGATTTGTACCATATACTCATATTTTTACCATATACACAACACCTGCAGTCATGGTTTAGATGAAAGGCTAGCCCTGCATCCGAATACATCTACTATTCCTGCTACGTAGCAGGTGAAAAGCAGTGAGCGAGCGATGTAGTAGATCTGAATCTCTATTATGGACTGACATAGTAGGCATAAAGTTCCGGGATGTGTACTACTCCCAAAGTGAAATCCGATGCACGCTACGCTATCCCACAATACAGCCATAAAAATCGTAGAAGAGTGACGTCAGCTACCAAGGACGGGACCACAGGCGACGTAACGTAAACATCCTTGTAAAATGGTGGAGCAGTACGTCCGATTTCATGCCTACAACTCGCTCGTTTGCTACACAGTATTTACTGGATCAACGGGCAAAGCACAAGCACATTAAAGTAGATAAACGAGCTGCATCAACCAACAGCCAAAGAGAAGTCACAGCTTGAAGACCCTCCCACCTCACTACGGTCTCTTGTTTGGGAACACTTTGGCTTCCCTGTTAAAATTCATAACTGCCACAGAGAAGTGGATAAATCCAAAGCTGTATGCTGACATTGTTCCATGGATAACAGGTATTCGGAAGGCAACACATTGAACATGCTAACACACTTCAAACGCACCATCGAAATGTAAATATCACTTCTACTAAGAAGAAAGGCAGCCTTGTGCAGCTACTGTTAACGTCAGCATTTAAACAACTTCTGTCAAGTAATTCGGATTGGGCGAAAAGTTCATGTTTTTAGCTAAAAACTTTCAACTTGAAGAGTTAGCTTGTTGATATTCAAGCTGGAGCTGTTGCTGCTGTCTTAAAAGTGTTCAAGTCCTATCTAGTAGTTACAGCATTTTATTATTATAAAATGTTAAAAATGTGTATTTCATTATAAAGAGTGCAATTTATTTAAGACATCACCCAAATGGGTCGCTTTTTTTCCGTTTTATGCAAGAATACTATTGCTTATTGGCAGATTTTCAAATGAAAGATTTTGTAAGTATTTATTTTGGTACCAAAAATTAACTGAACTCTTCAAGACACTATACCAAACCAAATATGATTTAAGCGTACTACACTCCTTAAAATATATAACTGATTATTGTTTTGCATGTGGGCTAAAGACAGTATGGATTTGTATGCAGCCAGTTTTATATGAATTGTTCTGATTTGCCTAAGCTATTATGTCAATATTTTAGGTTATTTTAGCATCTTTTTTTTCAGCACTGTCATACTTTTTTTTTTTTTTACTTCAGTTTTTCTTATTTGAAAGATAACGGCAGTTTTTGTAAACCAGATTTCCCATTATTAACAGTGACAAAGACATTTCATTGTTAGATTGACTTATGTCCAGAATCTGAAAAAAATCTGTTTGTCAGATATTTTCATGAAAAGCACATCGCTGGGCTTCACTGACTCTAATCTCTGCTCCTATCAGGATTAGTATCAGTCCAACTCTGAGGCTTTTTGCTAACATGAATGACCCAGCAAACAGTTTACTTTGCAGTGTCTGTTTCTATATCAAAGTTCAATAAAAAAACACTCAATAATCATTATTTATTTGATAACAAAAAAACTAATATTTTAATGTATGTCTTGCAATTCTATACAGAAAGCTAAGTTTGTACACCAGCATATTTAAAGCCAAATGAACGTTTACAGAGGGGTCCAGTGCTCCCCCCAAATCATCCTGTGTGGCTGGGCAAGAACAACATTATGCCACTTCCCCAATTCTGTCCCCCCTAATAACCGGAATATTTTGTTCCCATTGTGATTATGGTTTTAATAGGCACTTTTGCGAGAGCACTTCAAAGGCTGGATCATCGCTGAAGTGAACTCCACAGCAGCGTTCACTTTCTGCAGCCGTGGAATGTTTATATGTATTGGAGATGAGCCTTCCAATGTGTTCTCAAATTGGCAAATAGTTTTGTTCTAAACAGGAGGAAATATGTGTGATGGGCTCACAAATGCTCATTGCAGAGTTAGTTTTTTTTGTCTATCATTAAATGGCATAAAAATATAAACAAATCAATTCCATCATTGAACCAGATCAGACCACGAACTGAAAGGCAAGCCCCCCCCATCAATTCCTTTATCATAATTCATCATATAATTGCCCAGATGAGCCAGGGCGCCAATATAACAGAAAGCTTTGCTGGGGTCACCTGAATGCAGCGTTTCTCCTGCCCAAAGCCCACACTGCAGCAGCACTCATTACCTGGGTCTCCATAGAGACAACCTCAGCAGCCTGTACTGGACCAGAGCTGTTCTAAAAGCTTTCATTTCATACAGCTGCAGCTCTCAGTCCAGAAGAGGCGCAAAATAAGCGATTGTGATGGAAGCTGCTCACCAGCCCTAATCTCTCAGGCCTATTCAAGCACAACACACAGGCAGCAGAAACAAAGCTTTCTGACATCAGCAGTCACAGCTTCATACTGTGTCTATGCTGAAATAAAAAGGGAAGAAAATATAAAGCGAGGCTTGTTAATGGTGAATCTGTTTGATTAATTTCTGGCAAAAAAAGCTGCAATTAACTCTTCAAATTGACACAGGCGGACAGTGTCAAAGACAGCAAGATTTTTGAACAAGCAGAGACAAATCTTCCATTTATCGTGATTACAAGAGCCGTGTCTGCCATTCAAAGTTTCCCTCTAGATGGCTGTAGCAGCAGCCATTTTATAACACTGTTGCCTGGACCAAAGAGACAGAAAAAGACACTGAGCAGCTAAGCAAACAGAGGTGTTGAGCTGGGTACAGAGAGGGACCTGCAGCAACCAACACCATCCTCTTTGTTTCCAGAACCTCTCTGGGTTTTTCTACCAGAAAATGATGTTTGCTTCCTTCTTCAGTTCTCCCCTGCAAATAACGCCTGTCGTCTCTGAGCCCTTAGCATGGCCACAAAATGGTTTGCCTGTCATGTTTGCTTTACGCATCGTCCTCTGATCTTAGTCCATGCTCTGGTCACTTTTAACCCCTATCTTAATTTTTTCCTCCCAGAAGAGCTTTTAAATATCTTTTTTTTTCTAACTACCCCCACCCCAATGCATGTACATCCCACCCTCTACACCACTCTCATATACCCCCCCCCCCTCCCATCAATTCCTTTATTCACTGTAATGATAAAAACACTAACCCTTCTTCCAAAATAGGCAGCTTCTTATCTGCTGAGGACTTCGCTGTGCTTGAAACAGAATTTGGATTCATTTAGTGAGATACGCATTTAGGCAAGGGTTAGAAGGGGCTTGTCTTCTTTTGCTTTCCCCCCCAATTCAAAATGACTCCATGTCTGAGCTTCTAATATGGCGGGTGCAATGCCGAAAAAAAAAAAAAAAAAAGGGGAACACTACCAACCTATCTATTCCTATTTTTTTCTTACAATACACACCAGATATAGGAGAAAAACTTGCAAACATGCAATCACGTGTTACAGCAATATATAAAAAAATATATAATAAAGATGCATGCATATATTACAAAATGTGTGTAAACACGTCACATTTCCATCATATGTGTTTGTTTATAGACAAAATTTATTATGTTGAATTCAAGCTATTCTTTTTTGCTAATTTGGGGAAATAATAATAAATTTGTCTGAAATAAATTAGATTTAGGTTTAAGATTCAAACAAATACTAATTACTCCAGGTAAACATTAAAATCTATTAAAGGAAAATAGTTTGCTAAATAACCTAATTTTGAGAAGCATAATTTATAAGTAAAAAATTAGTATTTGCTTTTTATTTTCATTTTAAAAATGCAGGAAAATCCACCCAGACTGAGGCCCTGTGCAGTTTTACAATAGAGAAGAAAGAAGGTTTTACAGAAGCTGCTCAGAATGAAGCTAAATAATTGTTGGACGTCGTTTAAAGCTAAAATATTATGTTTAATTAAGGAATTTAATTAATATTTTTGGAAATGCATCATGTTGCTGCTGCAGCACAGGCTGCACCTATCACCAGCCTGCATGTTTAGCTTCCCCCTCTAGCTGCCTCATCTATTCCTTCAAAAAAGCTTATTTGGAAATGTTGAACCTGCAGAAATACTGAAACAATTTAACATTAGAGCTCCGTGGGGGTTCCTGGGGACTGAACTGTCAACCCCCCCACCTACAGTGACATAGTCTGTGACAGGACATAGCAACAGCCTGTCCCTCATTCCTTCCCCTATAAAGCAGCAGCAAAAACGGAATAATCGAATGTTCTCTGCAGACCTGCAGCAGGGCCGTGCAACCCCGGAGAACGCTGGTATAATTAGGCTAAACTTGAAGTTCCGATGTGCGCATAAGCAACACTCACCATTCAAGATGCACTGGAAAAAGATGAGAGCCAATATCCACATGCCCCGCTCCGTTCAATATCCAATTTTAATTATTTTTCTTCTCCTCTCTCCGAACTCTTTCGTTTAATTTCTCCGTTTTTTATTCCTTCAACAAGTCAGTTGGAATAAAAGAAAGCGGAGCTTGCAGATCTCGTTCCCTCTCTCCCCTCTCCCCTCTGTCTGTCTGTCTCTCTCTCTCTCTCTCTCTCTCTCTCTCTCTCCCTCAATCCTGCACGTTGGGAAGAAGATGATGATGAAGAGGAGGAGGTTTGAGGTTCTTGCTGCTGGTGATTGTCGCCTGGATCAGCAGCATATATTGTACAAGATCCACTACTGTTTGTGTCTGTCCCCCTCGGGCCGCCGTTGGGACTGACCGCACCTTGACGGCACCGCTCCGGGCCTCAGAGCAGCCGTCCGCCCGTATCGGAGCGCTGCTCTGCGGGAAACATGAGCGAGCTCGGCTCGGTGCGCTGCGGTCCAGGTGAGCTGTGCCGACGCCTCCGCTGTCGCTGCTGAGTCAGAGGCTGGGGGCGCATAGGACAAAGTACCTTTTTGCTCACACAAACTACAACAGTTAAAGCAACAACAACAAAAAAAAAGACTTCAAATAAAGAAAATCAGCAATATGTTGTAAAATTAATTAGAGGTGTGATCCAGGCAGCAGAGGAAAGTTAGGGGGAAATCAGAGGATGGAGTTGATTGTTAGCTGCGCTGGAAACTCCGTGTCTCTTCGCCGCCTCTCCGTCCGCGGAGCAACAAGCACACGCATCTTCCACGCACACACTGCGCACTCTGCTCCCTGCGCTCAGAACCTGCCCTGCCTCAGAGCGCTGTGGAACAAACCCGCGCCTCCTTCTCCGCAGACGCTTTTGTCCCTCTCCATTGCCTTAAAGGTGCAGGGGTGGGGTGGGCTGGTGAGGAGGGGAGCGCGCAGCTGAGTCTCTGAAGGAGCGTTAAAATAAAGAAAGAAAAAAAAAGGTAAATCGATTTTTTTTTTTTTTTGCTCTATCACAGAGATGACGGATCAAGTTGCCCCAATCAGAGGCAGGGCTGTATTAACATAGGTGAGAGGTCCAGCAATTCAGGACATCCTTCTGGTTTTTGCTGGCGCTGCTAGTGTGCAGGGCTGGAGGAAGGAGGCAGGGAGAGGGAGTGATTTAGTCCACACCTGACTCCATGACATAAAAGCATTTAGGAGACACAATCAAAAAAGATGCTAAATTACCTCAATTGGGGGGGGGAATCTAAATCCTGACTTTAAAATAAATGTGTTGTCTGAATGATTTATGACCCCCCCTGGGGGCATTTTGGGGGGAGCCTCCAAGCTGTAACCCTATGCATTCATTAATTGACCTTGACAAATATGAGGAGCCCCCACCCAGCCCGCACCAGGGGGCATCAGACAGCAGCCATGGCCCCTCCTCAGCCCCATGCAGGACTACTGGTCCATTCAGACTGCACAGAAGGACTGGGGGTGGGGGCTGGGACTCACATGTTCACTAAATGCCTAAGCTGTGCTCTAAGTGTTGCTTATTTGAAATAATTAGAGGTGACCTCCACATTAACATATCAGTGCCAATAATGAGCCTTTGGCTTCATGGAAAAAGACAGTTATGATGTGCAAAGGTCCTGGCAAATATTTTGAACATTGTAGCTTAGGTAAAACATATTTTACAGTTGTGACATTGTACTGAAACTCAAACATTGGCCTCATTGAAACAAAAACGAACAGTTCACAGGTTTTCCTACTCCATACCCGATTAATTAATTATACTCAATATACTTCCAGTAACAGGATCTACATATTTAACAGCTGGAGTTATAACGATCTAAATAACATGGAATCATAAACCTAACTGTTAGTGAAACTACAGAAACATCTTGCCTCCTGACCTGCGTAACATCCCTGATCTAACAATTGTTCTTTATCAACACAGTTTAGTGAGATGTTCTGGATCTGTTTTCATGTGTTTTTGTCCATGTTTGGTATTAATTTTGGTTTAATAAGGGTTGATCACATTTTGCCACTGATTTCTGGCTATTTTTGTCATATAGGGACTGATCTTTTTATATCCTGATGTGGTTTTAATGTGAAGCACTTTAGTCACCCTCTGGGTTGTGTAAGGTCCTATATAAAGCACTGATAAAGAATCATTCAATGCAAAGTTAGATATTTCAAGCCTTTATTTTTTATATTTATGATCAAGGCTGACAGTTTATGAAAAAATAAAAATTTCAGAATATTAGAATGTTGTAAAAAGCTTTACTATTTTAATGACCCCTTCTATAAGAAAGAAAAGCCTTAAAAGTTAATTGTAAAAAAAAAGCTGGCTGTTCCCAAAGTGCTGTATCAAATTGCATAAATAGAAAGTTATGTGCCTTCATACAGCATAACTTTCAGTGGAAGGGAAAAGTATGAAAAAAATAAAGAGGTGCAGAAGCAACATGTATGACCACAGCCTGGAGAGGATGGTTAGGAATAAGCAGTTCAGAAGTGTTGGGGACCTTCACAAGGAGTGGATTGAGGCTGGAGTTGGGGGATCTTGATGCACCACACACAGACAGATCTTGGACATGGGCATGAGGTCCTATTCCTCTGGTCAATTTGCTACTGGTCTGTTCAGTGGTCCAAAGTCATCTTTTCTGATGAGAGCAAATGTTGCATCTAAGTTGGAAACCAAAGTCCCAGTCTCTAGGAAGAATGGAGATGCACACAATCAAAGATTGTGAAGATGAAGTCCAGAGTGAAGCTCCTACTGTCTGTGTCAATGTGGGGAGCCATGTTTTTCACTGGTGTTGGGCTTTATAAAGTCCAAAGTCATCTGCTGGCATTGGCATGGTACCTCGGGGATAAGTGGACCAGCCTACCCAAGGCCTAACGGTGCTTACACACCGAACGAGGTAGACGTGACTAAGAAGCGTGACATGCCCCCAGCTGGTCGCTATATTATTTGTACCTTGAAGTATGTCCAAAGCGAATTTGTTGCGCTTTAAAATATGCCATTTTCACACGCGTGAAGCAGAAATGTGGAAGTATCCTGACCGGGACCAATCCACTGGCCTCCTCCTTCCTCCCTCCTTCTCCCGACCCTCCAGGAGCTCCCAGTGGACTCTGGTCTATGAGCTGACCACGTTAAATGTCGGGACCGCTGCTGCGAGGGTAGACCCATTCGAGCAGTGGAGGAAGGATGAATAAACAGCCCGGCTCTTCGCCCAGTTTGTGCCTCGAAGGTCCAAGCTTTGCCCCGCCGCCACACCAACTACCAAGCTGAGCAGCTGTCTATCGGACTGCTGTTAGTAAAAGTTTATACGTGAGCGGCGTGGGAAGTGCTTTGGTTTTGCGGCCACAACGGCTCTTTTAAGAGCCACCCACAAACCTCCTTAGAGCATTCCTGTCTAAATAGTTTAACCTCTTTATAATATATATTTTTTTATTCCTGTCTCTGTATAGAAAACAGCTAGTGTCATGTAGCTCAGGGTGATTAGTTGCGGTGTCAGTCCCAGCATCACTGACACCCATAAGCTAATTGGTTGTTATGGCGCGACTTGAAGCTGTAGTTGAGATTTCTACGATTTCTGCAGCCGACATAAAATGCAGTGTGTGTTTTGGGTCGCACCTGAAACGCATCAGCCGCACTACTTGGTCGCGTAAATCAGGCAGAAAAGGTTTTTCGCGACGCAAATCTGACCCGTCAAGAGATCCCAATTCGCACTTAACCGCACTCCTCCATTGACTTTACATGTAAATGAGACTCTCTGGTTGAGTATCGCGTTTGGTGTGTAAGCACCGTAAGAATGAAGAGGGTCCCATGGAAATTATTACTTTCTATAATGTTTTCTTTTATTATTGGGCCCTCTAATTAATTGGTGTCAGCAACTGACTCAGTCGATCATATTATTCTCTCAGAAAGGCTTGAACATGTAGGGATCAAGGGAACAGCAGTAGGCTGGTTTAAATCATATCTGTCCTACAGATTCCAGTTTGTTCATATCAATGATAAATCTTCACACTCAAGGGTTACTTGTGGAGTACCACAGGGTTCTGTGGTTGGACAGATTCTCTTTACTTAATATATGCTTCCAGTTGGTAAAATAATTAGACAACATGGAATGAATTTCCCCAGTTATGCTGATGATACACAATTATATTTATCTATAAAACCAATCAGTTAGGTAGATTACAAGCATGTCTGGAAGACATAAAAACCTGGATGACTGAAATATTTGCTTTTAAATTCAGACAAGACAGAAGTTGTATTTGGACCAGAACCTTTAAAAAAGAAAAACTGCTAAATCAATCACTTCATCTGGATGGCATTAATTTCGCCTCTGGTAATAATGTAAACAACCTCAGTGTAATTTTTGATCAAGACGTGACATTTAAATCCCAAATTAAAACAGGTTTCTAAGATTCATTTTTTTCACCTCCAGAATATTGCTAAAATTAGAAACATCCCGTCCAGGATTGATGCAGAGAAACTAGTCCATGCATTTGTTACTTCAAGGCTGGACTACTGTAAATCCTTATTATCAGGAAGTCCACAAAATGCAATCAAAAGCCTTCAGTTGAGGCTTAAAACCTTCCTTTTTGATAAAGCTTATAGTTACTTATATAGACACTAGACCTTATAATCCCTCTCCTATTTCTAACATTAATGTATTAATTTACCCGAATAAAATGATTAAAGAATTGAACAAAGGTTGAATCATGAATCAAGACAGAAAAAGATTTACACCAGGTTTTAAGGCTAGAAAGTGATGGACAAAGATAATGCCAGAGTCTTTGGAAGAGCGGGCCTTTATCTACTCCAGTTATATCACTTACCAATAATATTATCTCTCTGAAACATAGATTCTGGAGAGGGTGCAGTCCTATGAGCAAGGAGAGATGCATAAGCACTACAATACTTACCCACTTACCTCCTTCTTTCCTCCTGGATTTCCAGGCAGGGAGTAGAGGGAGATGGAGTGTTCAGCCCGATCCGGCGAGGGGAGGATGCAGCCTGTTCCGGCAGCCCTCCTCAACTCCATCTCCCTCACATTGTACATTGCTAATAGACTTAAGAATTAGGGGGAAAAAATTTTCCTTTTTCAGACTCAACTGACCCTAACACACCTTCTACTTTTCTTTTCGACTACTCTCCAGATATATTTTTCCTAATGTTAATGCAATTGTTAACCCAGTTTTCTCTCAGTGTTTTTCTCCCCATAGAAGCTCTACCCGGTCTTGTACCCTGCTCAGCTATAATGCCACCTGCTGGATGGGGAGTGTTGGTCCAGATGATGCTCAAAGTCACCCAGCATACTCCATGCTGTCTCTTTTCTGTCTTCTTAGACACCCAGACGGTCGTGGCAGATGACCACTTGTACTGAGCCAGGTTCTGCCAGAGGTTTATTCCTGTTAAAGGGGAGTTTTTCCTCTCCACTGTCTTACAGGCTTGCTCAGTATGAGGCTTTGCTGAAGATTTGCTGTGGTTGGAGTCTGCATGATCCGGGCACAACCTCTGCTGGGATTCCTTACACAGACAGCTTAACTGATTGGAATGTTTGTATAAATGTATTGAGATGACATTTGTTGTGAACTGGCGATATATAAATAACAGTGAATTGAAAATTAAATTGAATGTTTGCCTTATGAACATTACTTAGGGCCACCACCCCTCTATCCTCAAGCACTGGGATAGCCCTACGTCTACAGCCACCTGCCATAGGGTGCAGAGCTGACCACACCTCTGCCACTGATGTCTCCACTCCTAATCCACTGCAGTACTTCCTCCAACAATTTCTCTTAGCTCCCTTTATTGTGCTACGAGCCACTGCCCTCAATTTTTTATACTCAATAGAATTCTGTTCTGAGGGAAATTTCTTAAATAATCTATATACTTTTTTCCTTGCCCTTATAGCATCAGAACAAGCTATATTCCACCAGGGCACACTTACCCTATTCCTCCTAACAACCTTGCCAGGGATGAACCGACATACATTCTGTGAGATTATTTTACACAAGCTGTCATTCCACTCATCCAAAGAGTCATCCTTTACCTTACCCAAATCCCTAGTGCATCCTTCAACAAACTCATTCCACTTTGCTTGCCTAAAACCTAAAGTTTTAGGCCTGACCAACTCATCTGTTAATAGAGATTTCCCAAGCTTCAATAATATAGGAAACGGATCACTCCCTATTAAACAACTATCCAAATTATCCCACTCTCCTAAAATCGGCAATTCACTGGAGGCCAAGGCCAAATCAATAAAAATTCCACCATACAGAGCAAGGTTAACAATTGCCATCTCTATAAAATATTTTTAAAAGGTATAAAATGATGTTTCCCTTTGTAGCTTTAATGATATTTGCAGATTTTTAAGATATACAGTAATAAGGGAACTGGGTACTGTAGGTTGCATTTATTGGATGGCCATAAAAAGCCTAAAATAAACACATATATCATTCATAGAGAAGGACATTTGGATTTCATTCCCTAAAGGTGAATGGTAAAATTTTGATATTCAATCCCCTGGTGGGAATTTCAACAAACTTAGTCCATAATTTTATCTTAAATTATTGTTTGGAGTCTTCCTAGCACCTGCTTAATAAATCCCCTGTGGCACGATTTGTGACCAGTATGAGGTTTGAGGGACTCTGGGAATTATTTTTTTAACAGGCTTGAGACAACACATCATCTGACAGAAAAAATAGCAATAATGCACATCAAGTTATACAGAAGACCACGCCCTACAAGGCTATCTAACCTATTTTTACCAACCACAAACATCACATCTGCCGGGACTGTGGTTTGGAGAATACAGAACAGAGATACAGAACAGAGACACAGAAAGAGCAACAGAACTGATGTAGAAGTTTGTTGCAGGACGTGGAGAACTTTCTGTCACTGCAATGCCATCTTAGTCAGGGTCGTCAAGCAGGGCGGGTCAGGAGATCCTACTGTAGGAAGAGACTAAGAGAAAACAGGTTAGTGCTTGAATTGACAGCACATCATGCAGTTGGGGAGAAGTAGGAGAGAAAGTAGGAACTGACTCTAATAATGTCCTCCAACAGCCTAGCCTAAAGCAGCATAGCCAATAACATTAACCTGTCTCCTAGCTACTAAGAGACCTAGCTACTAATACTCTCTACCTGGCTTACATTAATCTATCACTACCTAGCTACTCTACCTCTTCCTATCTCTTCCTAGCTTTTGACACTCTACCTGACTACTAACATTAACCTGTCTCTTCCTAGCTACCTGTCTAACCTGTCTCTAACTACCTATTAACCTGTCTCTAACTGTAAACTTTGTCAAAGAAGAAGGTTTTAAGCCTAGTTTTAAAGACATACAAGTTGTCTGCTTCACAAACCAACCCTGGGAGCTGGTTCCATAGGAGGGGAGCCTGATAGCTGAAAGGTCTGCCACCCATTCTACTTTTAGAAATCCTAGGAACTACCAGTAGACCTGCAGTCTGAGAGCGAAGTGCTCTGTTATGAACATATGGAACAATCAGGTCTCTTATGTATGATGGAGCTAGATTATTAAGAGCTTTATATGTCAGAAGGAGGATCTTGAATTCTATTCTAGATCTCACTGGGAGCCAGTGAAGAGAAGATAAAACAGGGGAAATGTGATCTCTTCTTTTAATATTCATCAGAATCCTAGCAGCAGCATTTTGGACTAACTGAAGACTTTTAATTGTATTCTGTGGACTACCTGATAATAAAGAGTTACAGTAATCCAGCCTTGAAGTAACAAAGGCATGGACTAGTTTTTCAGCATCACTCCTGGACAGGATGGTTCTAATTTTTGCAATATTCCTAAGGTGAAAAAAGGAAATCCTAGAGACTTCTTTAATGTGAGATCTAAATGACATATCTTGGTCAAAAATAACACAGAGGTTCTTTGCTTTATTACTGGAGGCTAATTTCATGCCATCCAGGTGAAGAGGTTGACTAAGTAGTTTCTTTTTCAGAGCTTCTGGTCCAAAGACGACAACTTCTGTTTTATCAGAATTCAGAAGCAAGAAGTTTAGAGTCATCCAAATTTGTATGTATTCCAGAGATGCCTGTAGTCTACCTAACTGATTGGATTCATCAAGATTTGTGGATAGATATAGCTGTGTATCATCTGCGTAACTATGGAAATTTATCCCATGCTGCCTAATTATTTTACGAATAGGAAGCATCTATATAGTAAAAAGAATCGGCCCAAGCACTGGACCCTGTGGTACTCCGCAAGTAACTATTGAGGTTGAGGAAGATTTATCATTTACCTGAACAAACTGAAATCTTTTAGACCAATAAGATTTAAACCAGCCTGGTGCTGTTCCTATATACCGACACTTTGAAGCCTTTCTATGAGAATATTGTGATCAACAGTGTCAAAGGCAGCACTGAGATCTAACAGGACCAGAATGGTCACCAGTCCATTGTCTGAGGCTATGAGAATATCATTAGTAACCTTCACCAGAGCTGTTTCAGAGCTATGATGAGCTCTAAAGCCTGACTGAAACTTCTCAAACAGCTCATTATTGTTTAAATGCTCACATATCTGGTGTGCCACTATTTTCTCAAGAATTTTAGATGAGAAGGGAAGATTAGATATCGGTCTATAGTTAATTAAGTCGTTCTGATCAAGAGATGGTTACTTAAGTAGAGGTTTAATTACAGCAATCTTAAACTCCTGTGGTACATATCCATTTACTAATGATAGATTCATTATATCTAAAATTGGAGCAGCGATCAGAGGGAAAACTTATTTTAAGAGTTTAGTTGGGATTGGGTCTAAAATGCAAGTTGAAGGTTTAGATGAAGCCAATAATTTCAGTACATCAGAAAGTTCGGCTGCACCATAGAGTTTAAGGATATATTAGGTTAGGGTATTACTGTCAGGGTACGTAGCTCTGAATTAAACCAGGGAGCTAATCTTCTATGGCTAGCCACCTTCTTTTTCAGTGGGGCAACTTTGTCTATTGCCAGACGCAGGGAGGAATTAACGCTATGAACTAGAACGTCAAGTTGTGAGGGGTCAGGAGTTAAATCACTGTTTTCATTGTACTTTTATGTACTGAGGAAATTAAAGTTGGAAGAGCTTCTTTAATTTGCTACAGCATTGTCTGATAACGTTCTGGTATAATGAAGTTTTCTTTCAGGTTTGATATGATCAGTTAAAGTTTAAAAGTGATAAGAAAATGATCAGACAGAACAGGGTTATGTGGAAAGATTGTTATTTCTTTACAGTCAATGCCATAAGTCAGCACAAGATCTAAGGTGTGGTGACCATGATGGGTTTGTCCCTGCACATTTAATTTTACTTTACTGCTTTGTTTTGCGTTGATGATTTTATTTTTGAAGGGGGGGTTGTGGGGTTATTTAAATCTGTAAAGCACTTTGAGTGACTTTGTTTGAAAAGCGCTTTATAAATAAAGTTTGATTGAAAGTTTGATTGATTGTTATGTGTATGAGGAAGGATAAATATTAAATGCTCAAAGGAACTGTAACTATTATTTTTTTGGGGATTAATTAGTAAATCTGAATGAAAGATGGTGGCTACTCCACCTCCTTGACCAGTACTTCGAGGGACACTAAAGTTTAAGTAGCTAGGGGGAGTTGTCTCATTTATTGTGACATGGTCCTCTTCCTGCAACCATGCCTCTGCAAGAAAAATCAGATCAATATTATTATCACAAATTAAGTCCTTAACTAAGAGTGTTTTTGAGGGGAGAGATCTTATGTTTAGTAAACCCCATTTAATTGATTTATATTTCTGCTCAGTCGGAGTTGTATTTATCTTTATAAAATTTTTATACTTTGCTCTAGTAGCATTAACTTTTAATTAATTCGTTTTGGGCAGTGGACGGGAAGCTGTCTCTATAGGGTAGTGGGTGGGTGGCAGTCCCTGTTCCCTGAGCTGGACTCTGGGTTGTCATGGCTTTGGGGAACTAGAGATAAAGCTATCCATGTTCCTGGAAAGAAGCGAAGCTCCGTCCGCGGTGGGATGGATGCCGTCTCTATGTAACAGTCCAGGTTTTCCCCAGAAGGCCCCCCAGTTATCAATGTAGCCCACATCGTTTTTTGGACACCACCTTGACAACCAAAGGTGAAACGACAGCATACGGCTGTACATGTCATCGCTAGTATGATCAGGTAGGGGACCAGAAAAAATTACAGAGTCAAACATCTTTTTGGCAGCCCTGCACACCGAACCAACGCTAATTTTAGTGACCTCCGATTGCCGTAACCGGGTGTCCGCCAGCATGGATAACGATCCTGCTATACCGCCCTTTGTCCTTGGCCAAAAGCTTCAGATGGGACCTAATGTCCGCACTTCTGGCCCCTGGAAGGCATTTGACGGTGGTCTTTCGTGTCTCTGGAGCCACGTTCCTAACTATGGAGCTGCCAATTACAAGAATCGGCCTCTCCTGCTCGACGGGTGTGTCGCTGAGCGGGGCGAAACTATTGTTCAGAGAAAGGGGCTTGAGGTTGACCGCGGGCTGGGGTCTGGCGCTAGGCTTCCTACGAACCATCACCCAGCTCGCCTCAGATCCCGGCTGCACGGGAGCTGTTGGAGGACAGCTAAGGGGTCCTGTCCTAATTGACTCCGCGCTGGCTACTTCTTCTACAGCGCGGAGCCGGGCTTCTAGGTCAGAAGCCCTCGCCTCCAAGGCTACAAAAATGCTGCACTTATTACACCTACCATCTTCACTAAATGAGGCGGAGGAGTAGCTAAAGATCTGACAGAGATAGCAGGAAAGAGGACGAGGTTCAGAGAGAGATGGAGGAACAGGAGAAAAAGCTGCCGAAGCCACGCTAGCTGTGAAGCTAAGCTAACCTAGCAGTACCTTACCGAGCCCAGAAAACCAGTGTAACGCTTAACGAGTCCCAAAACGTAAAGAACACCAACAGAAAATAAATGTTTTAATATGTTTGTGTGTTAAAGCAACTCAGAAAAACTTCTGGACAGAGAAAATTACATCAGTTCAAGAGAGAGAGAAACACCGACTTGCTTCAACCGAGTGAGTCACTAAACAGCAAATGACACGATACGTCTTACCAACGCAGTCTCAGCAGTTGAATACACAGAATAGATCATTCTTAATAAATTTCTCAATGTAAATTTTTCGTAACAGTCCCCCCTTTTTATCATAACATAGTGATAAGCAAATAAACTAAAAAAAACTAATAATTAAGAATGCAACATTTAGAAACTACCACTATTGGGAGGGCAGGCAGCAGGAAAAAAAAACAACAATAATAAATCAAGAACCAATTAACTTTTGCATTACAAGTCACAGTAAATTTTCTGAACAAAGTGGTCTAGTCAATACATCCTTCTTGATTACGTTATCTGATCTGATAGAGAACCACATTCAAAAACCCACGGGGCGTAAGACAAACAACCTCCGAGCCGATGGTTGTGTCATTGCATCTCTCAAAACTGTGGGAAAAAAGAATGCGGCGACCCCTATACCCCCTAGGTGGCACTTTAGTATGGCTCCTCATCAGTTAGGATGCCGAACAATAACTGCGTAACAGAGACAGGACACATTGTTAGGCAGTATCAGTCAAGTACACAATAAAAAGTCAAAAATTATCAGCACAATTTGAAACATGTACTTTTCCCTTTAAGTAAGGTTTGCATCCACAGTGTGAACCGTACAGTGACCCTTAAAGAGGTTATACAAAAAAAACACAGATCAATAGTAATCATCAATAATAATAATGATAATCCATCACAACACAACCTAAAAAATAAAAACTTGCTATGAAAACAAATCACACAAGAAACAAAAATTTAATCTCCCCCTTTTAATAAAGAACTATTAATAAATAAAATAAAATGGAAGAACAAGGCTAACTAAATTAACTTAACTAGGATTGAGCAAGAAAGGAAAAATCTAATTTCATCAAACAAGTGAATTGGTGCAAAAAAAATGAAAGTAATAAAAAGAAAAAGAAAAACTAGAAAATAATTTAAAAAACAATAAAACAGGAAACAAAAGGAAACCCTTAGCTCCGTGCTCCCCTTCAATGCGAGGCCCTGCTGAATTTCAGTGAACAGCCAGACTCACACAAAGGAACATAATGCATTAGTCACAGAAAACAACATCAGAAATAACAAATTCACAAAGTGAATTAATGTTAACCGTCAATGAATCAAAGGTAGTTCGTCATACACCTGTAGTCCAATCAGCCATCCAGCAAGAGGGAGGTCCAGAGTGTCCTTGCCACATCCTTCTTCTTCATCTCCTCCTCGACGTCCACATCAGGTACATCATCACCTGTAGGCTCAGCCAGAGATTTCTCCATCATCTGGTGTGTAAACGTTCTGCCAGACATTCTGACCATTAGTTCCCGAATGCAAGGAATGATACAACAGCAATCCCCTCTTTCATGACCATCAGGCCTTCTAGAGGTGTCGATACCTCAACCACAGACAGCATCAAGTGTCTCACGGCTGTCGATCCATTACTCCTTGGAAGGCTCCCTCCAGAGAGCCTCCACTGCAATCCTTCGAAGGATCAGGAGACCAGGATATTGGGTTCACACCCCTCTCCTGCCAGAGCATGCTAGGTCAACCTCGTAACACATCCCAAAAAACTGTTCAAACATCAGCAGCTCTAAACAAGGGCCATTGCCCCTGGTATGGCCACTGTACTGAAGAGATAGAACTAAATCAATTTCTTATGATGATTTGCACTGGCAATCATGACTAATTAGTCCCTTGGACGAGATTTATTGTTAACCTTCACAGTTTTACATAAACAATGAATGGAATATTAAGATGTTGCACCGTTGGTTCTGTGGCTCACTTAATATTAAATAATGTAACACTGCACTGTTTAATGTTTTTGTTCTTTGCTGTGGTTTGCCACTGTGTTCAAATATGACTAAAGATTAACCATATAATAGGGAATTTGTACTTCAGCTGTGTGTTTGTTGGAATAAGAATGTTATGCTCTTTCATGTTCCAGCCTGCTTTTTGTAAGATTTAGACCTGAGATTGAAAATGGAACAAGACTGGATGGTCATGCAGGCAGAACAGCAGGTTAGTAACATGTAAACATGTTCACAATAATAACTTTAACATAGTGATATTTCAAAAATACAATCTATATATAACATACAAAGCCTTTATTAAATCTGCTATTTTTTAACGACCTTTTAATACAATATATTTATAGTATGCAGAATAAAAGCCTTTTACAGCACTAAACCTAGTAATCCAAGGAGTAAAATCAACTTTTTAAAGCTTTCTTCACATTCTTTTGTCATTCCCTCCTTAAAAACATGCCTAGAATGTTTCTTAAGTTAATTTATGTGTGTTTGAGTAATCTTTTGAAACACTTGCGGCCGTCATGTTGAGCGCTGAATGCCAGATTCCTCCTAGCTACGCCCTCACCTCCCAGCAATGCGCCTACGTTTTGATTACCACCCTCTTCACGTCATAGCCCTCCATCTCCCACTCCCCGAGCACAAAGCAGAATGTCAATCAGCTATCACCTGTGGAAATTAATATATGAATATATAAATGAATATATAACTTGACAAAGAAAAGTCCATATTATTTACAGTAATATTATAGTCGTACTGTACCACAGAATTGCTGTATCTGCCTGAGAAGAACGTGCCAACCCCCCCCCCTTTTGAAAAGGAAACTGTCAGAACCATCAGCATTCCATGCCCTTCACTCCTGTTTAATCATCGTTAATATTCTGTGGTCTCTCGCCTTTTTCTCTCTTTTAATTACTCTGGATGACTTATCGCATCTACTGGGATTCCTTACATAGAAAACTTTTAACTGATTGGAATGTTTGTGTAATTGTATTGAAATGACTTTTGTTGTAAAGTGCTTTGAGATGACATTTGTTGTGAATTGGCGCTGTATAAATAAAAGTGAATTGAATTGGAGTTATTGTAATAGACCGGATCACCTTTTTTTGAATTACTTTTAAAGGACCGTTGCAGAACTGTGGATTGAGAATATGGCATTTTGCTTAGACAAGAACTTTGATAAAGGATGCCTTGGAAAAAAAACCTCCAAAGTAAGGAAGCAAAATTATACCTTCTGGAAGTAAATTTGGAGATTAATACTAGATATGGAAATGAGACAACGCTACTGGTGACACAGAAAGAACAAGCCCTGTGCTCACTCAGTCCAGTCTCACTCAGAAGCCACAGAACAACAGTATTCTATCACCAAGTTATGGAACTGGAAGGAAACCTCACTCAAACTATGATGACACTGTCCAACTCTAAAAGGCTCAAAAAATACTTTTAAATCTGCTCCTAGTAAAAATAGAAAAGGGTCCAATTCAAAACCCGTCATATCTGTTCTACTGTAATCTACTCTAAAAAGTAGATTTACAAGCCTCGACTCCCTGAAAGACGACACAGCCCCCAGGATTGGTCAAGGCCAGCAGGAGAAATCCAGCCACAACAAGTGGAGAGTAAGAAACCCCCAATGAATGATGACATAGCATCCACAAACAGCCAAGAGCAAAGGGTAAAAACCATGTTTAGATCGGTCAGATCGTGGTACTTGGTTTTGGGTCACACACACAGCCATCAGGTGGCGCTACTTCCCACCGTTTGCTCGCAAGATTAGCGATACTTTGTTAGCCAGCAGGCTAACAAAAAGAACTCTGTTTAAAAATATAACTCTCCTTATTTGATCAAAATATAGAAATTAGATTGTTTTACTGTCTTGATCAATCCATGAATTAAATAATTCACCAAAGGTTAATTACTTTTATCAAGATAATTTTAAACATAACACTTCTTAATCCAAAGAATGTTTAGTGTTTTCTTACATTGCTTATTGGTTTAGAGGTAAACCAGTGGTGCTAAATTAGTTAAACTAATTAAAATTAGTGAAACTAATTCAGTTTCTTTCCCGCATCTGCAGATCAAATCTTTGGTTCTTAAAACATCCAAATTCATCGATTTACCAGCCAATCTACGTTCCTACCCTCATCTATGTTCATGAACTCTGGGTGGTGACCAAAAGAACGAGATCACCGATACAGGCGGCTGAAATAAGTTTCCTCCGCAGGGTGGGAGGGTTCTCCCTTAGTGTTAGGGTGAGGAGCTCAGTCATCTGGAATGGGCTCAGAGTAGAGCGACTGCTCCTCCACATCGAGAGGAGCCAGTTGAGGTGGCTCGGGCATCTGATCAGGATGCCTCCTGGACGCCTCCCTGGTGAGTTGTGTTCCGGGCACGTCCCACTGGGAGGAGGCCCAGGGGAAAACCAAGGACTCGCTGGAGAGACTATGTCTCCCAGCTTGCCTGGGAACGCTTCGGGATTCCCCCCCCCGAGGAGCTGGCCCAAGTGGCCGCAGAGAGGGAAGTCTGGGTCTCTTTGCTTAAACTACTGCCCCCGCGACCCAACCCTGGATAAGTGGAAGAAGATGGATGAAGCTCGAAGAGCTTTATTCCAAAAAAAATCTAAAAGCAAATTCTCATATATTTATACAATTTAGGCTTAATGATTTTGCATATCCTAAAACATATGGAAACATATCAGAAAATAACCATCTCTCTCAAATATTGTTCACAAATCTGTTTAAATCTGTGGTAGTAAGCACTTCTCCTTTGCTGAGATAATCCATCCCAACTCACTGAATTGACCGTATGATTATTGCACAGGTGTGCCTTAAACTGGTCACATTAAAAGTTATCTCTGAAATGTTCAGTTTTGTTTTATTGGGGGTGTCTGGTGACTCATAAAAACAGTCAGTATCTGGTGTGAACACCGGGTGCCTCATGCAGTGCAACACATCTCTGCCACATAGAGTTAATCAGGTTGCCGATTGTGGCCTGTGGAATGTTGGTTCACTCCTCTTCAATGACTGTGCGAAGTTGATGGATATTGGAAGGAAGGGAAACATGCTGTTGTATACGCCAATCCAGAGCATCCCAAACATGCTCAATGGGTAATGTTTAGTGAGTATGCTGGCCATGCAAGAACTGGGATGTTTTCAGCTTCCAAGAATTGTGTACAAATCTTTGCAACATAGGGCCATGCATGATCATGCTGCAACATATGGTGATGCTGTTGGATGTATTTGCATAACAATAGTCCACAGGATCTTGTCACAGTTGTGGCGACTGACAAACATTGGCTTTAATTTTAATTAATTTATTTATTTATTTATTTTTTATTATTATTTTTTTTTAACGTGTCCTGTCTAGCAGTATGCTACTCAGAATTGGTGTCTGAGTACCAAGTACAAGCCCAACAGTTTTACTTTCCCAAGCAGAGTATTACAGCTTCGCTGTAGTACGCCACTTGATGTATATGTATGAAAAATCTTTATTAGTGATTACTGTGGGTTCAATTTCCTGACGTCATGGACATTAAACTGAGACAAGAAGGAAGAAAGGAAGAAGGTGAAGAAAAGAAACCGGACCAGCAGAGGTGCGAACCGACGACACAAGACAGGGAGGCAAACAAAGAACACAAGAAAACATCCCAGTCCTCCACCTCTGCCGGACGGCAGAGAAACAGTAATACAAAACAAAAACGACAAACTGTACAGAACCAAACCAATAGTTCGGATCTAGTAGAATAAACTAAGAATTACACATTCACTACACACAAGCATTGATTAATGAACATAATATAAATGTTTCTGGTAAGCTCCTGTGAACAACTAACTAATGATGATAACCTCAGCTTAAGATATGTACGTCCTCACCAATGTCCCCACACCCATGTGTGTGCGAGCATGCAGGTCGGAATAAGGTTTCCCCACGCAAGTGATTGATAGCTGGTGTAAGGAACCGTCAATCCGTCCTACAGGAATCGGCACAGACATGGAGGAGGCAAGAGATGTATGCATCCAGGGTCCCATAGAGTACAGAGGCCACAGGCGGATCAGCGCAAGGTCGATCACCCGCCAAGAGGGGAACAGATGGAAGCCCCAGGGGAACACCCACCAGCCGCAATGCTGGGGCCCGAGAGATCGCAGTGACGAGCCCACGGGCTCCGCCGGTAACCGGCTACGCCAGGGCGGGCCCGGATCAGGAACCGGAGGCCACGGGGACCAGGGGCACCCCGCCCCCCAGCGGGGCCCCAACCAGGGACCAGCCGACAAGGGCCCCCCGCCGCCGCCGCAGGCAAGGAGGATCCGCAGCCAACCGACGGACAACACACGCCGCCGCCACCCCGGACCAATACCCACCGCCAACAACCCGGCCCGCCTCCACACACCCACACGCCAGGGAGCCACAGCAAGAGCCACAGCGGATGTACGCCCTCCCCAGGCCGCGCCCAGCCGGCACCTGGACATCCAGATCTTCCAGCTCCCGGGTCCAGATCCCGCCCCACGTAGGGCGCCAAGATCAGGGGCCCAGCCAATGCCGGACAGCCCCACCAGGTGAACAGACCAGCCAGCAGAAGTCCTGGAACCGGCAGGAGGACTGGGCGCCAGGCACGGTCCCCACCGATCCACCGGACGGCACCAACCTGTTCTACAACCTCGGCACCCCCAGAAGAGGTGCCCCAGTCAATCCAAGGAGGACGTCGGCCCGAAACAGCGGCCGCCCGACACACCGGACCACCCAGGACCCGCCCGACATGCACCAGGACCGAGCCGGGCCGCAACCGGGACCCCCGGCCCCAGGCATCGAGAGCCATCATCAACCAGCGGGCAGGAGCAACCATCACCGACGGGGAGTGACGGGGAGGGAAGAAGATGCATCAGGCCAGAGAGCAGCCAAACACCCAACCTGACAGGTAGACATAGACAGACAGAGACACTCATACGTACCCTCCCTCTCATGCGTACACATTCTTACAAATACAGGACATACGAAAAAAGGACGCTATACACTCATTCATACCCCCCATACGTACACTATACTCCATACTCCCAGGCCCAGGGACAGACGCCCCAATAGAGAACCCTGCCCCTGCACCCAGGAGACAGACCCCTTTGCCCACCAGGACGGGGACAAGCAGACCGCCAAGGCCCCCACACCGGCAAGAGCAGCCCACCAGCCCAGGACCCCGACCAGACGGCGTGATGTTCTATCCGGGCTCCGACCCCTGATGGTCCAACGAACAGGGGTGTGGAAAGACCCCCCAGCCTCTCTCCCCCAGCTCAATGTGGTGTTGTTGCGTGTTGTTCTAATGTGCACTTAAAACAGAGGGGGGGGACATGGGAATACTGCCGGGTACCCCCATCTCCCCCCCCGGGCCCTCAGTGTCTAGATGCGTTTAACCAGTGGGTGCCGGCACCACAGGCGAGGCCCCCACAACGGGCCCCTATAGGGGGCCCCCCATGAGGGGTCCCGCCCCCAGCGCCAATGCGCCACACCGCCAGGTCCCTACATGTGCGTTCCATGTAAATGTTGCAAGTGTAAGTGTCTAAGTTGCTCAATAAAATCGGGACCCAGGCCGCCACCGGGTAGCGAAGACGGAAGCTCCATCCCGCACCCCAGTGACGTGCCCACGTCCCAAGGCCTTGTGAATGGTAGAATGAAGGAGCAGGTGGACAGAGGCATGGGGATGGGGAGAAAATAACTGGGGTGACCATTGCCAACCCCAGGGAGCCAGCTCCCCTGCTGACTCCAATAGGCACCCCCGTTCGGCCGATCCACCAGGGGTGGGAGGCCCCAGCACGTCAAGTCGGGGCCCACGGCAGCGGCACCCCCGAGCCCCATGGGGGCCCCGGCAATCCACCAGCCCCCATTCCAGGGGCATACCTAAATCCTTCCCAACATTCACACTGCTAACAAAACACATGTCACTAGACACCCAGGTTGAGTTTAGCCCCCCCTCCCCCTCAATGCCCTCCCCCCTCCCGTCCCAAGCAACCCCGTTGTCTTTTAAAACATTGTCTTTTAAAAATGTTGTTTACGTGCGCTCCTCAGTCGTGTAAAATTAACTTTTTATACACCCTCTGTCAGTCAACCAAGAGGATTCAGCAGCAGTGCAAGTTATGGGGCCACATCATGGCTCAGTGGTAGTGTAGTGGTAGTGCAATCGGAGGGTCATAGGTTCGATTCCAGCTGCCTCCAGTCACATGTCAATGTGACCCTGGGCAAGGCACTGAACCCCCCAAAAAAAAACATTGTCCTACTGAGCCATGTTGGGTGTCGGTGTATGGGTGAATGTGGCTTCAATGTAAAGCTCTTTGAGTGGTCAGTATGACTAGAAAAGCGCTATATAAGTTCAGTCCATTTACCATTTAAAATAAATAAATCATTTGAGCTTGCTTAAAAGAACAAGTCCACACATTTTGCTAACTTTGTAAAATGAATTTCAACTTTACCCTACCATTTACTGTCAAGTTAAAATTACTCAAAAAAGATAGCGAAATGTGTTGACTTGTTTTTTAATAAACTCATAGAGTTGTTTTTTACAGTGTATGGTGATGATGCAAATTGTAATTTATTGAAAGGGTAAATACAATGAGATCATTTAGAAAACATTGTCATCGTATTTAGCCCCTTTCATCAACATTTAACATATTTTGGATGTAAAAGATTTCAATAGGAAAAAAATTTACCCACTCAAGTCGGTTACGACGACGAACTGGAGTCAGGTTGAGTCCCCAATGAGGACAACGAGCATGCAGAGCTTCCCTGAAACGGTTTCTGACAGTTTGTGCATAAATTCTTTGATTATGCAGGTCTGTGGTTGTGAAGCTGGTTGGATGTACTACCAAATTCTCAGAAACCCCTTTGGAGACAGCGTATGGGAGAGAAATTAACATTCAATTAATGAGTAACAGCTCTGGTGGACATCCTGCTGTCAGCATGACTATTCAATTCAGTTTATATATATAGTGCCGTTTCACAACAGATGTCATCTCAAGGCACTTTACAAGAAGAGTTATTACAATACAATTGCACGTTCCCTCAAAACTTACAACATCTGTGGCATTGTGCTGTGTGATACAACTGAACATGTTAGGGAGGCCTTTTATTGTGGCCAGTCTAAGGTGTGAGGATGGATTATCTCAGCAAAGGAGAAGTGCTTACTATCACAGATTTAGACAGATTTGTGAACAATATTTGAGAGAAATTATTATTTTGTGTATTTAGTCAATGTTTCAGATCTTTGAGTTCGTCTCATAAAAAATTGTAGCAAAACCAAAAGTGTTACGTTATATTTTTGTTCAGTGTAGATTATCAATAACCATCTCCAATTGCAATGAACATAAATGTTGTACAAATTACCTCACTTATCTGGATTTTGGAACAGTGAGCCTTCCCCCACCTCCTCCTCTTTGTCCCATGTCTCTTCACACCATCATGTTTCTTTTCTCTTCTGTTGTCTTGCAATTCATTCTGACCACATGATAAGTGAGAGGATAATTGATTTATGGTGAAAAACCCACATAAGATGTCCAGCAGGCCTCAACACAGATGGTGTTCAGAGAACTTGAAGACACATTCAGGTCAGAGTAATGTCCTCTTTGGTTGGGGGAAAAAGGCATTTAGCTTATAAACCATCTTCTTTGTTTCTTGATAATCATCACAGTCCGGTAAATGTAAACAGAATTAATTATCTGCATAGCTGCACCAAGCAGATCAGCTGTCATCACCTTCGAATCACCTATAGCCCTATGAGTAGTACAGTTGTGGCCAAACGTTTTGAGAATGACACAAATATTAGTTTTCACAAAGTTTGCAGCTAAACTGTTTTTAGATCTTTGTTTCAGTTGTTTCTGTAATGTACTGAAATATAATTACAAGCACTTCATACATTTCAAAGGCTTTTACCAACAATTACATGACATTTATGCAAAGAGTCAGTATTTGCAGTGTTGGCCCTTCTTTTTCAGGACCTCTGCAATTCGACTGCACATGCTCTCAATCAACTTCTGGGCCAAATCCTGACTGATAGCAACCCATTGTTTCATAGTCACTTCTTGGAGTTGGTCAGAATTAGTGGGTTTTTGTTGAGGATTGACCACAAGTTCTCAATGGGATTAAGATCTGGAGAGTTTCCAGGCCATGGACCTAAAATTTCAACGTTTTGGTCCCCGAGCACCTTAGTTATCCCTTTTGCCGTATGGCACGGTGCTCCATCGTGCTGGAAAATGTATTGTTCTTCACCAAACTGTTGGATCGTTGAAAGAAGAGACTGTTGAAAGGTGTTTTGGTACCATTCTTTATTCGTGGCTGTGAGCCCACTCCCTTGGATGAGAAGCAACCCCACACATGAATGGTCTCAAGATGCTTTACTGTTGGCATGACACAGGACTGATGGTAGTGCTCACCTTTTCTTTTTTTTCCAGATGCCCCAAACAATCAAAAAGAGGCATCATCGCAGAATATGACTTTGCCCCAGTCATCAGCAGTCCATTCACCATACTTTCTGAAGAAGATCAATCTGTCCCTGATGGTTTGTTGGAGATAACTGGCTTCTTTGCTGTCCTTCTTGACACCAGGCCATCTTCCAAAAGTCTTCGCCTCACTGTGCTTGCAGATGCGCTTACATCCGCCTGCTGCCATTTCTGACCAAGCTCTGCACTGGTGGCACTCTGATCCTGCAGTTGAATCCTCTTAGGAGACGATCCTGGGGCTTGCTGTACTTTCTTGGACACCCTGAAGCCTTCTTAACCCTAAGATGCCATTTGTATCATATTTGCTACATGAATTTCTGAGACCTCTATTTTATTAATATGATCAACACTTGCCTTAAAAACCTGTTGTATATGATGTGATACATGTATTATGCCCCCTGGTGGATTATAGTGTCATTACAGGCAGGTCAAGTGTAGTTTTGGTCATTTCCAACATGGTTGCTCCCAGTAAGTGATCCACTCGCCTTTTCCAGGAAAATCATTGCTACATTTTGAGAAGTTACGGTAGAAATGACATCAAAATTCTAACAAATTTTTTGAAATAAGTATTTCCTCTTTTGATAGAATGCATATTTATTAAGTAAGTCACTCTTTATATTACAATTAAACCATGTTAAAAAGTCTGTATCATATTTGATACTGCAGGTATAAAATGTGCTTTTTTCCCAAATGGATATTTTTGTGAATTAGTCTACATAATGCTTACTAAAATAAAAACACGCATTATTTTGATGACTTAATTAATTTAAATAATCACTGAAATGCTTCTTTAAATACATTTTCAGTATTTCACAATAACACTTCCCCTGAAATCATAATATCTATGCTATATTGACCTATATGTCTATTTTTAGATGTCAAAAAGATTAGAGGAAGAAGAGAGAAAGAGAAAGTATATTGCAAATATCATCAACATGATAATAGATGGAAATAGCAGTGACATAGAGGATTTGGCAGAAGATGAGGATGAAGATGAGGATGAGGAATGGATTACTCAGGACATTCATGAAAGTTCAGATAGCACAGATGAGGAAGACAATCAAGAGGAAAGTGTAGCCCAAACAATCATAGAAATTGAGGTTCCAACAACAACACAGGACACAGTCAGAAAAGAGTCAGTGAAAGGCAAAGCAACAAGGAGAGAATACAGATGGAAAAAAATACAATACCAAGCTCCACCTGTCAATTTTATTGCATGTGTTGATGAAGGTGCAGAGGACAGGTGTGACTGGACACCCTACATGTATTTCAAACAGTTTTTCACTGATGAAATGCTAAGGGAAACTGCAGAACAAACAAACCTATACAGTGTGCAAAAACAGGGCAAGTCCGTTAACACAAGTTCCAAAGAGATAGAGCAGGTTCTAGGCATGTACCTGCATATGGGGTTAGTACAGATGTCCAGTGTGAGAGCCTATTGGGAGATGGAGACAAAGTTCTCTGCAGTTTGTGATGTGATGTTTCGAAATCGCTTTCAGAAATTGCTGACACTGATTCATTTTCAGGACAACGTTTCTGTTTCTGATGATGCAAAGAAAGATAAACTGTGGAAGCTCAGGCCATGGTTACAAAAACTCAGAGAACAGTTTCTCTCCATATCCCCTGAAGAGTGCCATGCAGTGGATGAAATTATGGTGCCTTTCAAGGGAAAGTCTAATATGCTTGTCTACATGCCGGCAAAACCCCACAAATGGGGTTTCAAGATGTGGGGACGTGCTGGACAAAGTGGTTTTCTTTATGACTTTGATGTTTGTCAAGGTAGAGAAGATCCAGAGAGAGAGAGAAGTCTGAAGTTGGTGTTACAGGAGAAGTTGTGCTGAAAATGACCTCAACACTTCCAGCAGGAAGAAATTACAAGGTCTTTGCAGACAACTACTTTTCATCAGTTCCCCTTGTGCAACGCCTAAAGGAAAGAGGAATCTACTACATTGGTACAATCCGGATGAACAGGGTGAAAGACTGCAACATGATGGACGAAAAAGAACTGAAGAAAATGGAAGAGGTTCATTGGACTTTAGAGTAAACCAGGACAACAACATCATTGCAAGATGGTACGAAAATAGACAAGTGAACCTGATTTCCTCTTTTGTTGGCATTGAACCTGTGGGGAATGTGAAGCGCTGGGATCGCAAATCCAAAACTCACATAATGGTTCCCAGGCCAGCAATTGTTGAAACTTATAACAAGTTCATGGGAGGTGTTGATCTCCTTGATATGCCTTCTGCACTCTACAAGTTCAGCTTCAGATCCCGAAGATGGTACATGTACATCTGGTGGCACACTGTTACAGTGGCAATCATCAATGCATGGAACCTCTACAGAAGAGACCAGCAGAAGCATGACCCCCAAGAGAAACCCATGGCTCTGCGAAGATTTCAGGCTTTGGTTGCTACTTCTCTCACAAGTGCCGGAAAGGCCAAGTGTGGCAGACCACTATCCTCTCCTGAGATGACTCCAACACCACCCCGTAAAAGGCAAACCTGCAGTGTGCCTCTTGATGTGAGAAAGGATGGCATTGACCATTTTCCTACCTGGGAAACCCGACAGAGATGCAAGCACTGTATGGGCAATCACTTTTCACATGTCTATTGTGGAAAGTGTAAGGTGCATCTTTGCCTGAACAAGGACAGAAACTGTTTTTCTTCCTACCACAAAGTGAAATAAAAAGGGTGTAAAAAGTGAAACTGAAAAATAAAAAAGTGGAAAAACTTTAAAACATGTTCAATATTTTCAGTGTTGTGCAGAAAACTATATTTTTTTGTTTACAGTTAGTTTTAATGCCAACAAAAAGTTGCCAAAAACGGCCAATGTATCAAATGTGATACAGAAAATATATCATAAACAACATGATATAGCAAAAAAAAAAAATCTGGATTTTGTTATAGGGGTTAATAAACATTTCAGTTCCAAAAAATCAGAATTTTCTGAGTATTTTTTGATGGGTTGGGTCTTACAGAATTGAACCTCTTTCCTTGAAGTTCTTTATAATGCTATAAATTGCTGATTTAGGTGCAACCTTAGTAGCCACAATACCCTTGCCTTTGAAGCCATTTTTATGCAACGCAGTGATGAATGCACACGTTTCTTCGCAGGTCACCATGGTTAACAATGGAAGAACAATGATTTCAAGCATCACCCTCCTTTTAACATCTAAAGTCTGCCATTCTAACCCAGTCAGCCTCACATAATGATCTCCTGCCTTGTGTTCGTCAACATTCTCACCTAAGTTAACAAGACGATTACTGAAATGATTTCAGCAGGTCTTTAATGACAGCAATGAAATGCAGTGGAATTTTCATGGCAAATAAGGACAATGCAATTCATCTGATCACTGTTCATAACATTCTGGAGTATATGCTAATTGCTATTATAAAAAAATTAAGCAGCAACTTTTCCAGCTTCCAATATTTATGTAATTCTCAAAACTTTTGGCCACGACTGTACATACCCCTCCTGTGACGATGGAGGAAAATTCTCACCAGAAAGGTTTCCTCACCAAACCTTCTTCCAGGAGAAATATGGATTACAGCTCACATCAGTCCAATGTTGAATATGAGAGCAGTAGGGCCGGTGGGTTTAGATACACTGCATCAACACTCAGAGATAGAGAAGTTTCCAGTTAAAATGAAATTCAGCAAGGAAACGTCATGCAGTCTAATATTGGACTTCCAGACCAAACAAACCAAAAATTTTAAGGAAGTTGTAAATCCCTATATCTGTCCTGTTGATACATGGCAAGCCCATGTATCAACCTCTATGCAAAATGTCATTTGCATAGAGGTGTTCTGCAAAAACATATATGTCACCTAGCCATTTGTCAGTGGAGGTGTTCACCCATGTCCTACTGTGGGTGAAACCTGGAGTTAATTTAACCCGAACTGTAATTATCAAAGGCCACGTTTTTTCTTTTAATAAATGTTTCAGAAAATGTCCTATGTGCACATAACTTGTCCCTTTTTTTACAGCAGAGTTTTAAATTTATATATCTGTAAATGATTTTCCATTATTATGTTTAATATGCTCAAAACAACAAAAAGCAGATTTAATTTTTATTCTGATATCTATGTATACATATTGTAATTGTATATTTGGACAAACACTTTGAAAATGCAGAAATTAAAATTAATATACTACTTTTACAAGCTTGGATAAAAAAAAAGTAAAACTGTTACATGTAATTTTCTTTGTAAATCTTCAGATGTCTGCGATGGACTGGGAACCTTTCCAGGGTCCAGGGTGTACCCACCGTCTTGCCTGTTGACAGCTGGAGATAGGCACCAGCCCCCTGTGACCCCCTGAGGACAAGCGGTTTGGGAAATGGATGGATGTTCAGGTGTTTTTTTGGCTGCTATGTTGCAATCCTTGCACATCGAGGAATTACTTTTTTTTGGACAGTCTTTTAAGACAAGAGCTTCATTACCTCTGCATCAGAAAAAAGTTTTCAAAAATGTCACCTGATGTAAGTGATGGTGGTGATAGGAAGCTGATTGCCAGAGGTTTGTTTGGACATGAGTCTTGGTGGCCATAGGTTAAAATCATCTTGGTCCAGGTCTGTTGAAGGTATGAAGCCTCTCCAGCAGCATCAGCAGCACTCTGTCCCTGACATCATCCATCGTGGGTGACAATGAGTTGCCCCCTCATAAGAAGAATCTCCACAAGTATAAATGTCAGATTATATATCATTTATTCAAAATCAGTCCTTGTGTTTTTACAAAATATGTTAATCAATAAGGACATGAGATAAAAGGATAAGCAAAAAGTAAAGTAATTTGAGATAAAGTCAATAAGAAACAATGCATGGTAGTAATATTACTATGAGCAGTAATATTTGGAAATGAAAAATGTAAAAAATATTTTAACACAGGAATACATTTGCAGTGTAGTGAAACCGATGTACTTACTCCAGTTGTGATTGCAAACAGTCTTAATCCACATCCGGGGTTCAAATTACCCAGAAGCTTTTGGGGGAGCCATATTTTTCATCGTGCACTGCAATTTCAAAATTCACATGCACACACCTATATATGTATGGCACAACGGTCAAAAACTTTTAAAAATATATTTTGGGTCGTTTAGCAGGTTCTGAGCAAACAAAAAACAACGGGATCAATATGCAATCCAGCGTTTTCTGCCTTACAGCCATTCAAGAACAAAAAATCATGGGGTAACTTGGATCAGAAACACCATCATTATGACTATGCCGTCATCATCACCACCACCATCAAAACCAAAATATTTGCTTAACAAAGATCTAATATCAGTACAGTAGGTCTACACTCACCTGAAGGATTATTAGGAACACCATACCCTTGTTTGACCCCCTTTCACTTTCAGAACTGCCTTAATTATACATGGTATTGATTCAACAAGGTGCTGAAAGCATTCTTTAGAAATGTTAGCCCATATTGAAAGGATAGCATCTTGCAGTCGATGGATATTTGTGGGATGCAAATCCAGGGCACGAAGCTCCCGTTCCACCGCATCCCAAAGATGCTCTATCGGGTTGAGATCTGATGACCAATTGGAACCCTTTGTATTTCACACAGTTGTTCTTGGTGTGCTAAGATCTCGCTAGCTCGTTAGTTTCGTAGCAGCTATGGCTACATCTCTTCCATCTCCTTCTCCCTCTATGGTTCCTCTATCCTGTTCTCTGTGTCAGATGTTTAGTTACTCCCCCGCGTCCTTTAGTGATAATGGTAAGTGTAATAAATGTAGCATTTTCGTAGCTTTGGAGGCGAGGGTTTCAGAGTTAGAGGCCCAGATCCGCGCTGTTGAGAATCCAGTAAATAGTCGAGGCCCATTAGCAAGCGTGGAGCAAACAAGGATAGAATCACCTAGCGGTCCTCCAACAGAACCCACGTAGCTGGGATCTCAGGCCGACAGTACATTGAAAGCATAGTTCCCGGCCCAAAGGGCACCACCAACCCGTCAGAGTTTCTAACAGATTTTCCCCACTCTGTGACGCACCCACTGAGAAACAGACTCTGGTAATTGACAGTTCCATAGTCTGAAACGTGGCATTAGAGACACCACCGAACATAGTCAAATGTTTTTCAGAGGCCATAACAGGCGTCATAAAATCCCGCCTGAAACTGCTGGCTAACCCCTCCTTTCCACCAGCTTCAGCTCCTGGATGGTCCTCGCTTCCCCCTCAGGGTTACTGCCGCTTGGCTCCCAGTTCAGCATATCTCGGCCAACCTCCCGTTTCAAGCTCCCAGTTGCAGCAATCCTCTTCCACGGTCTCTTGCTCGGCGCATTCAGCCACGGAGTCTCACCCTGGCTCCGCAGAAGGTGCCGTCATCTGGTGGCCGAAGACTGAAAAGGACTTTGAAACCTGATTTAAAGAATTCAAAAATGACTCCAAGATGCTTAAAAGCATTTTTGAATTGTAAGATGACTTCATTAAAAATAAGAGACAATTCTCCTCTGGATTATCTTCAAACAGTATTCAGACTTTATCCAGTTCCGAAACTAAAAAAAATATTTCAGGGACTGAAGTTCCTTCAACTATCTGCATCCCACGTTATCTGTTTGAGTCTAATTGTACACCATGTAACAGTTGGTCTCCCATGTTTTCAATCTCAGTCTGTTCCCAGATCTTTATAGAGACTCTTTCTGAGCCCGAGTTCCCTATAGAGACTGTTTTTGAGTCCAAGTCTCCTATAAAGACTGTTTCAGAACCCGTGAGCCCTATAGAGACTGTTTCTGAGTCCCAGAGCTCTATAGAGACTTTTAGGGAACCCAGTCCTATAGAGTGTGATCCGGAATTTGGGTCCTTAGCCCCAGTTCCTGTTCTAGCTCCTGCTCCAGAGACGGTTCTTGAGACCCCTGACGTTCCAGAGACGGTTCTTGAGACCCCTGACGTCCCAGAAACGGTTCCTGAGACCCCTGACGTTCCAGAGACAGTTCTTGAGACCCCTGACGTTCCAGAGACGGCTCTTGAGACCCCTGACGTTCCAGAGATGGTTCCTGAGACCCCTGACGTTCCAGACAGGGTTCTTGAGACCCCTGATGTTCCAGTGACGGTTCTTCAGACCCCTGACGTTCCAGTGACGGTCCCTGTGACCCCTGAAGTTCCAGTGACAGTTTCAGAGTCAGCTCCTCTCCGTGGCTGCCAGCAGCAGGCCACAGCTCCTCTCCGCGGCTATCAGCAGCAGGCCTCAGTTCTTCTCTGCGGCTGCCAGCAGCAGGAAGCAGTCCAAGTCTCCGCCGAGGGTGTCCAGACAGATGCGCCTCGCCTCCAAGTCTCCGCCGAGGGCGTCCAGACGGATCCGCCTCAGCTCCAAGTCTCCTCCGAGGGCGTCCAGACGGATGCGCCTTGGCTCCAAGTCTCCTCCGAGGCCGTCCAGACGGATGCGTCTCGCCTCCAAGATTCCTCCAAGGGTGTTCTGGAGAGCATGCCTCGGGTTCCTCTCGTCTCCGAGGGTTTTCTGGAGGGCGCGCCTCGGGTTCCTGCCTCCTCCGAGGGTGTTCAGAAGAACACGCCTCGTGTTCCTGCCTCCGCCGAGGGTGTTCAGGGGAACACGCCTCGGGTTTCCTGTCTCCGCCGAGCGTGTTCTGGTGAACACGTCTCCGGTTCCCGCCTCTTCCGAGGGTGTTCAGGTGAACACGGCTCGGGTTCCCGCCTCCGCCGAGGGTGTTCAGGGGAACACGCCTCCTGTTCCTGCCTCCGCCGAGGGTGTTCAGGGGAACACGCCTCCGGTCACTTCCTCCGCCGAGGGTGTTCAGGGGAACACGTCTCTACCTAAGCTCATGTTTCAGCTTCATCGCATGCCAAACCACAAGGTTAGGCTCTGCCAGACTCCACGCCACAAGGTCAAGCTCTGCCAGACTCTACGCCACAAGGTCAAGCTCTGCCAGACTCCACGCCACAAGGTTAAGCTCTGCCAGACTCCACGCCACAAGGTTAAGCTCCTTCAGCCTCAGCAGTCCAGCAACCAGCCTCCTTCTCAGCAGCACTCCAGTCAACTTCGGCAGCACTCCATGGTTCAGTCTCCGTACCACAAAGTCAAGCCCCGCCATACTCCACATCACAAGGTTCTGCTCCACCATACTTCACATTGCAAGGTCAAGATCCACCATACTCCACATCGCAAGGTCAAGCTCCGCCATATTCCACATTGCAAGGTTCTGCTCTGCCATACTCCACATCGCAAGGTCAATCTCTGCCATACTCCCCACCGCACAGTCAAGCTCCAACATACTCCGCACCGCAAGGTCCTGCTCCGCCAAACTCCACACCGCAAGGTCCTGCTCCGCCAGACTCCACACCGCAAGGTCCTGCTCCGCCAGACTCCACACCGCAAGGTCCTGCTCCGCCAGACTCCACACCGCGAGGTCCTGCTCTGCCAGACTCTACACCGCAAGGTTCCCCATCTGACGGTTCCACGCTGCCGGCATCCAAGGCTCAAGGTTCCACGTCGCTCCTCGAGGCGTGGTTGAGCGGAATGCCCCCCCTGATCTGAACCCAAGGGGTGTTTTGTTATTGGACTTCTGTTTTCGTCATGGATTGTCCATAACGAACACCATGTTCAAGCATAAGGGTGTTCATGTGTGCAACCCTCGAACCTGCTGGTGGACACTGGCGGTGAGGGATGCTGTCAAGCTGAAGAAGGACTCCTATTGGACCTTTTTGGCCAGTGGGACTCCGGAAGCAGGTGGTAGGTACCAGCAGTCCAAGCGGAGTGAGGCTCAGATGGTCACTGAGGCAAAATCCTGGGCATTGGGAGGAGTTTGGAGAGACCATGGAGAATGACTTCCATATGGCTTTGAAGTGATTCTGGTCCACCATACAGCATCTCAGTGGGGAGAGAGCGGTCCGCCACCAACACTGTTTACAGTGGGGGTGGTGTGCTGCTGACCTCAACATGTGCGATCTTGGGTCGGTTGGTGGAATACTTCGAAGACCTCTTTGGGATGGCCTCTCCGATCTCTGGTGCCGAGGTCACCAAGGTTGTTAAAAAGCTCCTTGGTGGCAGGGCTCATGGGTTGAGATTCATCCAGAGTTCCTCAAGGCTCTGGTTGTAGTAGGTCTGCATTGGTTAACGCGGCTCTGCAATATTGCATGGACATCGGGGAAAGTTCCCTTGGATTGGCAGACCGGTGTGGTGGTCCCCCTTTTTAAAAAGGGGAACCACAGGGTGTGTTCCAACTACAGGGGGATAACACTCCTGAGGCTCCCTGGTAAGGTCTATTCAGGGGTTCTGGAAAGAGGTTCCAATGGATAGTCGAACCTAGGATTCAGGAGGAACAATTCGGTTTTCATCCTGGCCGTGGAACACTGGACCATCTCTACACCCTCAGCTGAGTCCTGGAGGGTGCGTGGGAGTTCGCCTAACTGGTCTACATGTGTTTTGTGGACTTGGACAAGGCGTTTGATCCTGTCCCTCGGGGAATCCTGTTGGGGGCACTCCAGGAGTATGGGGTACCAGGCCCTCTGATAAGTGCTGTTAGGTCCCTGTATGACGGGTGTCATAGTTTGGTTCACATTGCCGGCGGTAGAAATGAGTTTCCTCTGCAGGGTGTATGGGTTCTCCCTTAGAGATAGGGTGAGAAGCTCAGTCATCCGGAGGGGGCTCAGAGTAGAGCCGCTGATCCTCCACTTCGAGAGGAGCCAGTTGAGGTGGCTCAGGAATCAGGTCAGGATTTTTAATTCAATTTACTTTTATTTATATAGCAAAAATCAACAAATATCATATCATGGCACTTTACAACAAAAGTCATTTTAATACAATTATACAAACATTCCAATCAGTTAAAAGTTTTCTATGTATGGAATCCCAGCAGATTGCGATGAGTCATCAACGTGAAGTTGTGCCTGGATTATGCAGACTCCAGCCACCGCTATTCCTCAGCAATCCCTCAAACTGAGCAAACATTTGGCGACAGTGGAGAGAAAAAACTCCCCTTTAACAGGAGGAAACGTGGTTCAGTACAAGTGGTCATCTGCCACGACCGTCTGGGGATGTGAGAAGACAGAGAAGAGACATCACGAAGGACGCCCTGCAACCCCGAGCACCACCCGGACCGATGCTCCCCATCCAGGAGGGGACCTCATAGTTGAGCAGGGTACCAGACCATGTGGAGCTTCTATGGGGAGGAAAAATACTGAGATGCGTGAGATACAGGATGCCTCCTGGACGCCTCCCTGGTTAGGTGTTACGGGCACGTCCCACCGGGAGGAGTCACAGAGGTAGACCCAGGACTCGCTGGAGGGACTGTGTCTTCCGGCTTGCCTGAGAGCGCCTCAGGATTCCTCCTGAGGAGCTGGCCCAAGTTGCTGGGGAGAGGGGAGTCTGGGTCTCCCTGCTTAAGCTACTGTCCCCACGACCCGATCCCGGATAAGTGGAAGAAGATGGATGGATGGATGGATGGATGGATGGATGGATTGATGGAAGTTTTTTTTTGTCATTATGGTTCTATTCTGTCTGACATTTCAACTACTCTTTTTTTTTTAGCTAAACTGTCTCAATGCTTGAAACTTTTTTGTTTATTCTTTAATTCACTACTGACTTCTCCATTCATTCATTGCACACCAGTTTTGTACTCCATTGGTACATGGGCCTACTGTGCCTCCACTAAGCGCCAGGTATTCCTACCTTTGCACTCGTTCCACTGCTTTTGCATCCAGGTAAAAGGAAAGGCTGCATGACATGATTCACTACTCATTTTTTTGGGTGTATAAAGTTGAAATTATCTAGTATACTTTTTAAAGATCATGTCCAAAACCTGAATAAGACTTTGTCCAATGTAATCCTAGGCAAAGTCGTTCCAAATGTGTTTGATTAGCAAAAAACAGCACAAATCAGCGGAAAAACAGCACTAACACACAGTTATGGTCACAGATGGAAATACGTAAAAGTTATTTTAATCCTTAATGGTCCCTGGGGCATTTTTTTGCGCAGGCGGGTGTATTTCTTTTAATAACTGTTGTTGTGCTAATGCAATTCTTACCATTTTTTTCCGAAGATGTGCTTTTTTGGAGAAGTTTAACAAAAATCTATATTTTTCACTACCAAATTTAATACATTGCATATTCAACACAGTAACATATAGTTCCCTCTGACATTTTTTTGTGTCATTGACTTCCATACAAATGAATTTTTTTCAACATGCCTGAATATTGCCATATTTTTTCTTTTTCTTTATTCTTCCTGTTTTTCTGCAACCATCAGAGACAATTGTAGTTTTTACTGTTTTTTATCAGACTAAGTGATTTCTCATTAAATGTTGGGGCATTGATTAAAGATTAATTTAAATTATGTAAATTTTTGGGATCTTGTGGCCCTTGGATTCACAATGCAAAACATATTTTGAACAAATATGGTTTGACGGATTTTTAGATATATCATACATTAGTGTGAATGCATATTTTAATAATTTTTGAGAATTTTATTTCTACAGTCTTCATAAAAATAATCAGTGTTTGTCCATAGAAGAATATGAGTGCATTGTCACAGTTTTATATCTGTGTTTTGTGTGTGACTGTGCACACATGCATGCACTTATGACTCAAAACACTTCATAAATGTTCAGAGGAAAGATATGTCTGCACTTTTTGGGTGGTATGACAGGTGGTGGCATGGTGTGGGGTGGTGGCCACAAGGTGCGTTCTATATGCTTCTGTAGAAAGCTATTATTTTCATGAAAGCCTCCATGCAGCTGAATAAATATGTAAAAATGTAGCATTTTTAATACATTTGATGACAAATTTACTGTTGGATATTGTGATTTGAACCATTATAAAGGATACACAGTGAGCAAAGCTCATGAACACACAATTATCAAGGGTTCAGCTCTGCAGGAACAAATACCTACAAAGAGCTCTTCACAGCTGTGTGCATTGATTGTAGGAACTAAGCCCCACCCACCCCCACTCCTGCATGCACTGAGTTGAATGAGTTCACAAATCTTCAGGGGAAAGATATGTCTGTGGTTTATGGCTAGGGTGGGGGTGGTTGGATGGGGTTTGGTATTGCCTGGGTGGTGGACACCTGTAGGAAAATATACTTTTCCATCAAGGCCTCAAAATAGCTGAATAAATATTGACTATGTAGCACATTTTTTAAATTTACGGACCAATTCATTGTTTCATATAGTAAAGTCAACTATTATAAAGCATATTCAGCTATCAAAGCTCATTAACAAACAATTATCAAGTTACAGTGAGCTACAGCATTGGGAAAAAATGCTACTATAAAGCATATTCAGCTATTAAAGCTCATTAACACACAATTATCAAGCTACAGCATTGGGAAAAAAAATCCTTCCTAATCAGCCTGATTCCAGCAACTAAGCCCCACTCTATGCACACACACTCATACAGACACACACACACGCACGTGCATGCAAAAACACACACGTGATCCTAGTAAGTCCTGTTCTCCTACGACGGTGTGCTACCTTCACTCCGTGTCTAGCGCTCCGTAGGCTAGCAGTACCCCAGTCTGTCATACCCAGGTTACGAAGATATAAAAAAATATATATTTTTATTCCCATAAGTGACACTCCAAAGCCCTAACAATTCAATCTTAATTTCTGTTTCTTTGTTTTTTTAGATTGCAGATTTTGTTAATAATACCTGGTATTAAAGTGCTTGAATCTCAAAAATAGCCAAATATTTTATTATGTTTTGTGAGAAATGAAGCCAAGTGTGACATTCATGTAAAAATATAAACACTTTTGTAATATTATAATATTTCTAGATTTGGTTTTGTTTGAGCATTTTTTTGTGCTGAAGGTCCTAGATGTGGTCAAGTAGGAAGATATCAAAAATATTTTTATGCCGATAAGTGACACTCCAAAGCCCTAGTAATTCAATCCCAAAACATTTCTTCTGGATGTAACTCACAAAAAATTATTTCATTTTTCCTGTTTATTTGTTTTTTCAGATTGCAGATTTTTTTTAATTAACCTGGCATTAAAGTGCTTAAATCTAAAAAACAGCCAAATATTTTATTTTATTATGTTTTGTGAGGACTGAAGCCAAGGATGAGTGTTAGACTTGACCAGTTAGCAGCAGGAGGCAGAGCAGCTCAAATGACAAACTGAAGACTTTAGTGGAAACAGCTGTTCCTTTTATTTGTTTTCACCAGTGCTCACATTTCTGCAGAGTTCTGACCAGCAACACAGTTTGATGGTAAAAATGGCACCTTTTATACTGTGGAACTCATCACTCTGGAATCAACCATGTGAGAGTGTATCCTATTCACTTAACAGCCCTACTAAAAAAACCCAAATTACATTACTTCCAAATCTAACAAACACATTCTAAAAATGCATACACACCCTCACACCAAGTATACATATATATGACTTCCTTTTGACTCCATATACATTCTAAACAGCAAGAACCAACACCCCTTCCCACTCTGACTCTTGGCTCCTCCCAGAACCTTTAAAATGGTGCCAAGTGTTGCAAGAAAACTCTTAGCAGGAAACTCTGGAGGAGACAACACAGGTAAGTTGGGTTCAATTTACAAGCATTTTCTAAAATACAATTCACACTAACCATTATATTAAAACAAATATATTTAACATTGTTTTCAATAGTAAAATATTATTCTAATTTGCACTTTGTTCTAGGTGGAACCAAACATTCCCCTCAGCTGGAACCAATTAAGCAATCATACTAACAATCAAGCAGAAGTACAACCAAATGTGCAAAATAAAGCGTATGTAACTAAAAAGTTGTCATTCATTGCTGTTGGAAGTAAATTGCCCCATGGTGTGACAGTGTTAAAATACCCATTGGTAACAGAGTTTCCTCTGTTACAATGAGATTCATGTAAAAATATAAACACTTTTGTAATAATGTAATAATATTTCTATATGAAGTTTTGTTGAGTATTATTCGTGCTGAAGGTCCTATATGTGGTCTTTTTGATGAAATCTAATGCTACACAAAAAGTAGGATAATATCAAAAAATATGTGTATGTCCTGTTGAATTAAATAATTAGCTTACCCCACCGATGTGGGGTGGTCAAAACCTGCTGTGCAGCTGATTGGTGAGTTGTGATCTTCTTCTGTAGATCCCTCTTTGAGATGGCAATTTCAATTTGCCCATCTCATTCATTGGCACATAGATCACACTGGATGAGTAATATCACCACCCAAACAACCTTCTGGGTGAGCTAGGCCCCGCCGCCTGTGGCTTCAGCTTCCGATTCAGCTTGGTCAAAACCTTCTTGACCCTCTTTAGGTAGATTCCTGCTGATCCTCGACCAGGTTCGTCGTTGGCGTGGAGCTGTACCTTGGACCCCTTCAGCAGCTGTAGTCAGCTGTGACCAGAGGAGACTGTGTGCTCCTCACGTGCTGCTAAATCCTGGGGGCATAAGCTTGTAAACATCTAAAAATGACAGTTTTTGATCCGGTCTTGTGATCACTCCTTTTCAATCTAATCCAACTGTATTGTGCTGAGAAATTATTTCACCCATCTAATTAAAAAGTAATCCCTGAGGAAAGAGCAAATCCATCTTATTTCCGTGCAACACCGTTATTCCTGAAAACTAAACCAAAACACCTCCCTCATTAATGGATTTAAAAGCAAGAGCAGGCTCAAGAGTTTACTTTTTGTCTACAGTTCAACTGATTACTATCCATTTGCTTGTTCACCCAAATTGATTCTTTTATTTACTTATTTTATTTATCAAGTTTAAGACACTTATGTCTGTTCCATTACAATATATCCTTTCTTAAATTTAGTACATCCCTGTGGATGAAAAGTAAAAATAAGAAAAAAAAAATTTTCTCTCTCACCAGCCAGCAACCCCCTGCTATCGGCCCAATTTTTCCTTCCAAATTTTGTTCCCGGTAAATGGTGGTATTTTACCTGGAGATAATCCTGGGGAAGGCATGGGGTTATCAAAGTTCGAGGAACCTCGGCCACCTTCGATCAGACAAACAGAAACTCTTGTGGTTAATTCAGCAACATCGACATTGAATCAGCAGTCTTTGATCATCACTACTTCAGCAGAAACTGTCCATTTCACGCCAGCCAAGTGGATTCACACATATTGTCCTTGAAAGTTCAGCTCAGCATGAGGAAATGTGCTCCCCCCTAGGGTGTCCTCCAGTTCACCCCTGAAAATATACAGTCACTGGTGCCCCCCTTGTTTTGGGAGCAGTGCACAAGAGAGATGTAATTCTGCGCTGGTCGTATAGATGTTTCTTTCTTTGGCAGTTATGGCGGGCGCCTGGCACTATCCGTCATCAGCCCACGCACCCCCACCCATCTTATCTCCCCAGGAACATAAATTACATCTGAAGAATGTTATCTGAGGGGTCTCTGTTGCGGGATGGGAAAAAGAGAAAAAATATATAGAGGAAGAAAAGGACAGACAGTCGATCCTCTCAGCCTATTCAAATCAAGTTTTATTTAAACTTTTTATTTTCATATTCATTAGTCTCCTTCCTCGAATGCTGAATTTAAATATCTTCCACACTCAGACTGCCTATGTGGGCTCTATTTTAATTTTACTTTAATCAGTTATACTAGTAATAATTTCTTCAGTATTAATTCTGGTAAAAATATACTAATTAATAGGTTTGCTCTCTCCACCAGGAATGATAATTAATCCTTATACGTCTAATTAAACTGTTGTTCTAATTCTTCCCCTGCTTATTTTAATTAATGATTCCTTCATTTTTCATCCAATTTATATTCTATACTTTATCAATGCAATGCCTTTCTCTATTTTGTCAATTTGATAAATGTCTCTTCCATCTCATGTGTAAATTAAATATTTATAAAGATTGACCATCGCAATATTTTATCAACACACTTAGTTCTTAGAAAAATAAAATTAAATTAAAAAAGAAACAAACAAAAAGGCTGGATTTTTCTGTTAGATATTGCTAAAGCACCACTAAAACATTGCAATAACAAAAATAAAGTCAATAACCATCTGCAAATGTTCTATCCTCTTTTTTTCTGTCCCTCTTGTAAATAGTCTCTATGGAAAAGTGGCTCTCCTGGTTCCGATTCACTGAAAGTGAGACGAATAGTTCATATTGAACTAAACCCCTTTGTAATTCAGACTTCACACCACTTTTCCCAGACTCTGTCCCTGCAATCAATTAATAATTTCTGCTAATATCAGTATGCTACTTACAGTGAGATAAAAATGTCCAACTAGGTTCCCCTCCGATTATAACTGTTGTTGGTGTTATCAAGGTTACCTGTGAAGCTCCTCCCATCTGAGCAATTACCCATAACGATCCAGTCTCCAAACTCCCCATCACTTAAGTGTACTGGATCTCTATCAAGCTGGCTCAGACAAAAAATATCAAAATTAAAAACATCAAATGTTTAAAACAAAATCAGAGAATAGTACTGACTGATAAACACAACATAGTTTACAAAAATAGTCTTCAGTTTGCTATACTTCAAATTCTATCCATATTTCTAAAGAAAAATCCAAGATTTAAATCACTGACAAAACAGCTTCCCTATACATATTTTCTGTGGGACTTTAAGACCGTAGTGCAAAACATGCACGTCTCATTCCCTGATCAAATTGATGTGAAAGTAACCAGGTGGTTGCTTATTGTTAGAAATTGCCAAACCTAAAGTACTTTTTTTTTTTTTAACACAATCCAATATTGATTCAAAGTACTTCTGCTTATATGATTCCTCTTTAAACAAACACAAAAAGCCAACTCCCCAAATATTGATTGTAAATAATGAAAACATTTCATACTTCAAAAACATTTGTCAGATTCTGTGAAGTGAATCAAACATAGTCAAACTGATTTTTGCAACTAAAACTCCTCTTAAATTTTTGTAGGATACACAGCAGTCTAATTCCCCTTAGCAGTAAAACAAAAAAACATTCAATAAAGGAGGTTCAAGAGATGAGATTTCTCTAAACAAAAACTAGTCGCATTAAAATAATAAAAAAATAAAAATAAAAACCAGCATTTTTTCAGTATCCCTCTTTTCCTCTCAGGCTTCTTTTTTTTTCTTTTCTCCAATGATAAACACCAAATTAAATTGAAGCTTCTAGAGATGTCAAATAAATTACCACTGAATCATGTTTTCTATGATCAGAACTGTTCCAAAATGTTTTAGGACCTGTAAATTTACTCTCAGCATCAAGTAGACTAGCTAACAATCAATAAATAACATCTGAAAAATTAATCTTAAACTTTAAAACTAAAACCAATTCTTATTTGTCAAAACAAAATGTGCATTCAAATATATGGTAAAAATTATTTCAATGTAGCTGGTCCAATCACATTTTGCTTCTACACGATCAGAATAAATGAATTTAGAATTTACTTCTTACTTCCAAATTAAACCATCATTTTCGATCACCGCGATATTCATTACTTTCAATCCTTAGACCAATTCAAATTTATCCCCAGCCTGTTTAAAAACAAACTGATTACTTAAAGATGACTCTGTGTTTTAATGTTTTTTTTTTTTTTTTTTCAAAGTCAAACATTCAAATCCCACTAGTTTAGAAAATATCACTATGATAAGTGTTGTTTTGCATGTTAAAAACATTCAATTTGTAACGGAATTGAAGTATGCTGGGTTACTTCTTGAGCCCCAGTTGAAATTTGATAACTCCAATAAGCCTTGAGTGTCCACAAAAATCATTAAGAATGTTCAATTGTTTAAATAATTTAACATCAGTCTCCTTTAGATCATTTATTCAGAGACCAAGCTATATTTCTAAAGTCTATAGAGCCATCAGAAATAAGCCAAACATAATTTTAGCATAAATGATACTTATTTAAATCACAGAAAGAATTCATTCTCTGTATCATACAACACGGTGCTTAAAAAAATAATTTAGACCAGTTTGTTGCTTTCCAATTAACACCGTTTGCTTTTCGTTAAATTCTTATAATTACTGCTTATAGCTTTATCTTTATTTAGGCCAACTTAACAAATCCTGCTTAGATCAATCAAAAAAGCAAAAAATCCACCTACTTAAAGATTCAAAAAATGCAACTTTTATTTTGACTATACACTCCCCTCTTTTTAATTTCAAAGATGAAACAGTTATCTTGAGGCCGTTTTACATCCTAATCAACCAGAAAAAGTTAACAAAAATCCAAATAAGTTTAAGTCTTAACAAGGCAATCGTCTGCAGGAGTCTGTAATCACTTTCTATCCAAAATCAACTTTTAGCTTGCAACACATAGAACATGCAGTTAGGATTAAAGCACAAAACATATTGACACACAAAAACAACCACCGCTAGCTTAGCAGCAGCCACAGCCATGTGCTACCGTTAGCTTCCTTTGTGAAACGAAACCTAAAACAGTACAAAACGTACGGCGAAAACACTCCAGAACATCGCAACACACACTTTAGAAGATTACATACCGCAATACCAGGACTTAATCCGCACAATTTCTACCACTTCACCAAACTTTAATCCGGCACGAACAAACATTCTCCTGTTCGTCCACGCGGACTGAAACATATGTTTGCAATTTCAGCCGTCCCGCACAGCAAACACCGAACTCTACAACGTCCGTTACAGCCCAAAACCATTAACAAAAAACACAACATTATAAGCGGTGACTTTTAGACCTTATTAATTATTTTCTCGCGGAGGTTTACACCAATCTGTTATAAGTTCCGTAGTCCGCTTTGAGAAATTTCCTGGCGCCGGCCTCCAGAAAACCACTCAAAAGACTCGAACAGATGGCAGAAAACCGCCTACTACCACTAATTTATTTATCAAAACATATAGTCAAAGCTGTCGTATGTTAGCCGTGCCATCAAGCAAAAACTCACACAGAATTAGCTCCGCCATAGCACCTAGCTTGGGGCGGCCACCCTGATGGCCTGTCGTAAATGTTCACAACTAATTCTTATAGATTTTTAATTTCAGTTATCCATCATATTCAGTTATATATTCATTTATGTATTTTAATTTATTTATTATACTCGAGTTCATTATTTATACTATAACATTTTAACACAAAACGCAACATCACCAGCACGTCTCGCAAAGCGCCTGCGTAAAAAACATCTCACACACACATACAGTTATTTTACAATATTTATCAAACACTGACCTCAAACCGGACCGACCAAAAGCTGGACCATTTACACAATTGCAATTTGTCGGTGCTCAGCCGCGCGTTTGGAAGAAACGCAGCCCTCTCCCAGGTAATCCGTCCAGCAGTCGGAGGGCTCCACAGGCCCTGCCGCTGCTATTTCGCTTGCCAGCCTGGGAGCTCCCAGATAGCGTCCTGTTTGGGCAGAGTGGCCAACCCGTCGAGTTCCGATCCGCACCTTGGTTCCGATTTTGAGTCGTTGAAGAGATCGCTCCATCTGCTCCACTGTCCTCTCCGGAGAAAAACCAGCCCCCCCTGGGCGCGCAGAGTAAGAAACTCCATCTCCCAGCAGGCACCGGTGTTTCTCTACGGAGCGTAAAGAAGGTCGCAATCCTGCTCAGAACAGAGAGACAGACAGATGAGCAGCTTCAACACTACGGGCTTGCAACAGTCAATCTGCTCAAAACAAAAAAACATATTTAACTTGCATGACAACATTACCCAATGTTAGATTAACCAATCAATAGAATTAAAAAACTACGCAACTCTGCGCAAATTGTCAATAGAGCAAATACATGTCCGTTAATTAACTTAAAAAATAACTGGATCCTGGTCCAAAACTCTGCACACAGTCGAGGTCACCATTTGTTGAATTAAATAATTATCAAAATTAATTCAATGCATGTTCAAGCAGAGACAAAATGGAGCCAATTTCCAGTTCTTAACATTTATTTTGAACAGATTAACAAATTGCAGTTTTACAGAGAAAGTTGCCCCCCTAGTTTCTCTGGGCCAGTCAATATTTCTGACAATTGAATGATCTCCATTTCACAACTTTATAGACACCGGGCCTCGCCAGGACTCTAGGCGTTTCTACTCCCTCCAATCAGAACATTTCCATACAGTGTCTTAGCCATTATTGGCTGTCAAAGAATTATGCAGTCATAAGGTGAGATGTGTCTTTTCTCTTGGTCAAAAGTTCATTCTGAGTTTTATGGTTTTATGGCAACACTCCCAGCTTCACGGCCCTGGTTCCACACACTAAATCCACAGACATCCTGTCTTTACAGCCCGCAATAAAACCCACCCAAGAGTTTTATGACTTAAAAGCTTATCCCAATAACAAATACTGACAGACCATATGTATTTTTTACAACCATGCAAACTATATAAACAGACTTTTACCTTCTGAATAATAAAGGTTTAAAACATATGTAGAATAATACCACAGTCCATAAGTGACACTCCAAAGCCTTAATAATTCAACCACAAAACAAGTCTTCTGGATGTAACACCATCAGATGTAACATTTTATCTTCTCAAAGTACTATGGTTTTAGATTCGTCTGAGCATGGGTCTTTACCAGAGAAAGCGCTGATAAGTTTTGTACTTGTAGAAGCTGGAAATATTGACAATTACTCCTCAGTGAGCAGTACCACAGGTCTTTTGGGCCAGATTCCCACGTAACTTTTTTAAGCAATTTTATGGATTTATTTCAAGATGAGATGTTAACCTCAATGAATTGCTCCCTTCACACCAGGTTTTTTTCCTGCTGCCTTCAAAGGGGCGGTGGGGAGGCCCCTGCTAAAGAAGAAAAATTTGGATTTTAATGATTTTTAACCACTTTCCACCCATATCTAGCTTACAGTTTTTAAGCAAAATTTTAGAAAAGGTTGTTTATATTCATAATAATGATTTTATTAAATTCATAATGTCCTAGAGAAATGTCAGTCTGGTTTTAGGTTGAACGTCAGCACCAATTTAACATCACAAATAGGGGTGTGAGGAAAAATCGATTCACGTCTGAATCTCGATTCGTATTTAACAAGATTCAGAATCGATTCTCAAAAAATAAGTTTTCTGAACATTTTACATTTTCGCTTCGCGTAGTGTTTGTCATGCAACGGCCATCGTCGCATTGAAAGGTCTAATGCGCCGTTGGCTAGCTAGCTGTAGCCGCTAGGCTAAAGCTTCAGCATGAAAGACGAAAGAGAAATCCAGCCCGCCAAGTCTTTGCTGAAGGTAAATGTTTGGGCCGTCTAAAAGGTCTTCTCCATGCTAATGACACCCTTGGCTAAAGTTTTTTTTTTTTTTTTTTATAAATCTGCAAGTACATAAGAGCGATCTTTCTTTATAAGCTACACATAAACATCCAGCAGCGCTGCACACCTATGGTGCTTTCAAGGAATTCCGAAATATATGTTGAGTTCAATAACGTTAGGAATTTGTAAATTTCTAACAAAAACAATGAAAATAATAACAGACATACATTTCTGTTTATGTTGATAAGCAAAATTTGGTGCATACTAAATATTTTCAATGTATTTTCTACTACGTACCAATGAACAAATAAAATACTTTTTTTTTTCTTAAAATTTATCAGCATTTTTTTTTTCAAGACTAGAATTTTGTTTAAAAGATCTTGGATGTCCAGTTGCAATTTCATGTCTTGTTACTTTTGAACCAGTTCCCTTCTCTCAACATAGATTATAAAATCAATTTTGTGTTAATGCCCTATTACATTCATGGCTCACTTCATCACAGACACTTGGCAGATCAAGTTGTGTGTATTACAAACACAAATGATGAATGAAAGAGTATTGATTAAGAAAAAAAAATGGATTTGAATCATTTCTGAATTGAATCGTCACCCCAAGAATCGGAATCGAATTGAATCGTGAGATGTAAGATTCCCATCCCTAATCACAAAAAGGTATTGTGATGTTATATTACTTCTAATTAGGGTAAAATGCACAGCGGGTGACAGTGTTGGTTCAACTGGATCTAAGCACCACCTTTGATAGTGAGCCACACTATGCTTGTAACCCCTTTAAAACAGATTGGCCTCTGTGGTGCTGTTCACAAATGGTTCACATCAGTGAGGTAAGTAAAATCGGCACTAAAAGTGATTAAAAAAATCTGTGCTTTATCTTACTTGTTCAATGTAGGTTATTTGATTTATATATTTCAAAATTTTTATGCTTAAAATTTATATTGAATTTATGTAACCTAATACATTTCTGGAATTTCTGCAGAGTGAGGTGGGCTGAAGTGGGAGATGAAGCAGTGCTGAGGCAGTGAGGTAAAAAATATCGTACCTCATTGATTGGGCACAGTGTTGAGCACCATATGCACAATGTGAAACAGACAGTCTTCTTCTACACAATGAAAGGACCAGGGATGGGGTGTTGTTGAAATTCAGCCTGGAAGCTTGTTTCAGAGAGGCCTGTTTTTTCCAGATCACACAAAAGTTGCAAGTAGAACTTTAACTTTACAAATATACTTTTGTTTTCGTATAACATGTCATGACCAGCGGTGGGGAGTAACTAGTTACATTTTCTCAATTAGCCTATATTTACTTGAGTAATTTTACTGCACCATACTTTTATCTTTTCCTTTTTTTGAAGTATCGATACTCATACTTGAGAAAACATTTCTGGATCATCTACCTACTGCGAGTAATTTCAGACAAGGCCACAGTTACAAGGACGGAGGGACGAAACAAAGTCCAAAAGGAGACCGGCGACGTGGGTACTGGAGACTTGGCAGCCAGAGATGTGGGTGCCGGAGACGTGGCGTGTATGTCTGGACATCCTCGCAGAAGGCTTGAACCCAAGGCGTGTCCGTTTGAATACCTTTGGAGGCGACTTGGTCCCGAGGCGTGTTTGTCTGAACATCCTCGGAGGTGACTTGGATCCGAGGGGTGTTCGTCTGGACACCCTTGGAGGCGACTGCGTTAGGTGCGGTCTGCTGCTGGTGGCCGCAGGAGGAGTCAGCTGGCTCGGACCTGCAGGAGGATTCCATGACCTGCCGCTGGCAGCCGCTGGAAAGAACTGTGGCCCGCTGCTGGCAGTCACTGGAGCAGTCCGCTGGCTCGGACCTACTGGAAGAGTCCGTGAACTGCCGCTGGCAGCTGCTGGAAGGAACCGCAGCTTGTCAGCTTGGGCATCCTAAAAAATTAAGATACCCCGTGCCGAGTCTCGTGTTCTGGACCAGTCACGAGAGTCTCTTGAACCGTAGCTGGAACGGTCACTTAGGTCTCTAGAACCCTCATAGGAACAGTCACTGTGGTCTCTGGAACAGTCACTAAACCCTTTGCAGTAACCGTTGCAGGAGCTGTCATAGGAACAGTCACTGGAGAGCTCACAGGAATATTGAAGTTAAGAACACCCTCCATGGATTCTTGGCTCCGGATTGTGTCAAAAAGAGTTGGATCCTGAACTCTTCTCTGAAGTCCTACGGGAGGCGGAGACCAGGAACTACTTGCAAACACCACTGGAGTGCGGCCGAGAAGGGGGTGGACAGCCAAACTACACAGCCCAAACGCCCTTTTAATCCACTCGGCTTCCTCTATTACCAATCAAGCCCCAGCACAGTCAAAACCAGCTCCTGACCCCAGAGGAGGTTCTTCAGGTCCTCTGCCACAGCTATACTCAGGGAGGGTGGAATCTTTTTCCATGAAGCTCCTGACCTGCTCAACCAACTCTCCTGTGAGATCTGAACCAGGCCGAAGGAGATTCACCCAGTGCAGTGATCTCAAGGGAGGCATACGGAGAAACAGGAACAAAGTGATGCACGGGGCCCGGAGGTTCGGAGGAGAAAGCTGGGGGCTGAACATGTTTGCTCCTGCTGGGGAGATAAAGCGGATTCTGGATGGGCTCAGCATCTGGGGAAGCGAGACTGGACGCTGTGGATATCACCTCTGGGTCAGCATCCCAATGATCGAGAAAGAACGCCAGGGAAGCACCAATCGTACCATCCGGGCACGACAAGGAATCAGCACGGCAGCTCGGCCACAGAACTTCTCCAGAGAAATGGGCCCCATAGAGTACAAATTTGGGCCAGCCAAGTGTTGGCGGGAGCTAGGTGACATGTATATGAGCTATATGTGGAATATAAGTTGGCTAAGTGGGCCATAATCATCATTTGGGCAAATTGAAAAGGGCCCACATTATTTTTCTAATATCGGCACTAGATAGAAAACCTGTAGATGCTGGCTAAATGGGCCCCATAAAATATAATTATGGTCCAGCCAAATGTGGGTTGGAGCTGATTAGTATGGATATGGATTATATATGGAATATAAGATTGCTAAATTGCCATGGGCTTGAATTTGGCACAAACTTGTGGGGCCCATCTGGTCCAAGTTACATGGGTCCCACATGTCAAACACGTGTGCGCAGCCTTAATGGGCCTCATGAGGGGTGATGGTGGACTAAGTGGGCATGGTCATTAATTGGGCAAATTCAGAAGTTCACTATGTAACTTCGGGTGCGGGTAGCTACCTGTGCACAAAAAGAACTACAAAACTAAACTGCTGCTTTACGGCATAGCTCACTTCTGCAACCTACGTGAGCCCAACAAACATTTGTTTGCCGGCTGCTACCGCGTGTGAGTGAGCAAGTTGTAATGTCCGAAGCAGCAACAAAACCGAAGAAGGCGAAGTCGGAGAAGACTCTAAAGCGAAAAAGAGAGTGTGACAAACTAAAGGGCCGGACGAGAATCAATATCTGGCGTGAGCTGAAGGAGGATGAGGGGTGCTCGACCGATGTGGACTTGGCCGTCATTCAGTTGGACTAGTAAGTATTATATATACGCCGCCGTATTTATAACATGCTGGCATAAACAACAATATACCTGGGATGAAGACATTTGCCAAGACGTGAAAATCTGCAATGTTCGAGTGTATCGCTTGTCAATGCACGTGAATCCCCTGGTGTAACCGTAACAGATTTTACGACACTAGAAGACAACACCCTTTTCCCAACTGTAGGGGGACCCCGAGAGCAAAAGTTACATGGTAGTGCTTTAAACGGCGACGCCAGCCAAAGTGATGTACAAGACAATAAATCACCAAACAGATACAGCAGCATAAAATAGATAAAACAAGCCTTGAAAATGGTAAACAGACCCCCGCCGCGGTCCGTTGGCCTGGGAACGTTCAGGTAGGCACACCCAGCAGGTAACAGTTCGGTGAAAGGATGATTCCTTCAGGGATCCGATGTACGTGCGCGGTGCCTGGTTTGTGACGCCGAAATGGGGAAGAAAAATAGAGGACGTCTGAGAGATTCCCAGGTGATAATAAAATCAAAAGATCAGCAGTCTTCTCACAGTTATTTATTGAGAGCTCTGAGTTGTCTGAGTTGTCCAAGACAAATTACCAAGTCCAGTTGCGTATGATTGAAATTTCCTTGAGATAACCATGAGCTGGATGAATGAGAATATTCACAGGCTTTAAAACAAGCTGTTTTGATTTTGAAGGTGAAGTTTAAGGTGTTTGTCCCTTTCTTTTCTGCTGATATTTTCTATTATATGCAGGTGTCTTCGAGTGAATTTTTCCACTCTCTTTATCGGTCTTGTCTGTGCAGTTGAGTACAGCTGTGAAAAATTTTTCCAATCAGCAGCTGTGGCAGGGTATTGCAGCTGTAGCAAATCCACAGAGCTTGTCAGACCTTGCTTGATACATGCCTGTCTGGCTTTGTTTTTCTTTCCTCCCCTGTCTTTGTTTTTCTGCAGGTCCAATGCAGGCTTGTGCCAATTTGGTGAGAGGTGCTCTGATTGGCCAAGGACTGACTGCAGTAGACCGATCAGGGCTGAGGGTTTGCTATAGAAGGAAGTTGACCTGTACAGTAAGGGGGCCCTCCTTTTTCTTCCACCTGCTGGCTAATTGACTCACCTGTATGGCTGCTTTGGAGCTATGTATTGTGTTGAAGGTTGGTGGTGGGAGATTGTGGACTAGGTAAGTTTGGGGTACACTTTCATCATGTAGTTTTATTAGACAATTAGGGTATTTTCATTTGTTTCTTTGATTAGATTAGATGGTAGTTAGGCCCTCTTTTGGTTTTGTTAATGTAATTGATTTGGCGCTGCCGAACTGTCCCTTTCTCCGCCACAGTTTTTGCAGCACTCTCCTTTCATACCAGTCGGCCTGTGGTATGAACATTTTCAAAGGTTTGTCACTGACAATTTTTTTAGGTAGCTTTTATTCATTCTTTTACTTAGTTTAGTTGTGCGTTACTAGCTTGGTGAATTCTTTTTGTTCATAAACTATTGTAATTTAGAAAGTCATTCATTATTTCACATATCTTGTAACTTGCTGTTCAATAAATGTCAAGAACTAATTTCTTCCTTTGGATTATTATCTCAGCCGTATCAGGCAGATAATCATACACTTTAACTGACACAGAACTATTTGGCTTTTATTTTACCGGTTCACAGGATGGTCCCCTGAATGAACAAATTTTGACATGAAATTATTCATCTTACAAACTGCCCTGAGCAATTCTTCATTATTGTTTCATTGCCAAAATCCACCTTGTGTTGTAAAACACAAATGAGGAACCACCATGGAAACTGCGGACAAATCCACTCGAACCCCATTTTGGTACCACTCACAGCAAACTCAGTTCCCTCTTAAGGTCAAACAGGTGGGCCTAAATTGGTCTTTGATAAGTTGCCCTGTTAAGGTACGTTCAGGCAGCAAAAGACTCAGATGAAAATTTATTTTTTTAAATCAAAACTCAGCTGCTTGCACATTTTGTAGTCCGCATCGGCGCATCTCGTCAGTTTGTCACCGGGCAAGCGGGGAATTTGCTGCTTTTTCTGTTATTTCTTTGCTTTCCCTACCTTTGTTCCACTTTTCCTTGACTACTAATGCGTTATTTAGTACTGTAGTTGCCCTAATCGGATTTGGCTAGCATTAACTAACATAACAAGAAATTTTAAACAAAATATTTAACTCCAATCGCTACAGCCAGCATTTTCACCTGTCCTGTCTCTCCCACCCTAACGCTAGTCATCTTGTCCTTTTCTTCGCCACCCTGAGCAGCTACCACCAGGCATCTCGTCCTCAATCTCCCCCGCATTGAGTTGCTCCAGCTGGAATCTCACTTATTGGTTGCTTGCCCATGTTTGCTGCCTAAAAGTTAAATTTTCCCAACTTCATGAAGCAACTGCGTTGACGCCTTGACGGATCATCGGAGCAGCAACTGCATAGACTTGCTGATAACTGCTGCGCTGATGTGGCAACGTGCTGTGTGCCAGCTTGATGCAGCCTGATTCCTACTTGCATAGGTACCATAGACTTTGCATTTAAACTAGCTGCCCTGCTGCCTGGAGGTGTTGGCCGTCGTGAACGCACCTTTAGGCCGCATTCAATATCTAGTTTGATTCTAGTTTGTTCCCATATGGGCTCGGATATGGGCTGTACTCGGGTCCTTTGAACAATGCAATACGGGGCCCTACTTAAAACTCTTTTTTAACCCACTTGTAGCCTACATCGGACAACACGTTGAGCCACCATGGAAACTGTGGACAAACTCACGTAAAACCCATAACAGAGCCTATATGGGTCCCACTTTAAGTAACAGTCAGATCCCTATAAGATCAAACAAGTGGGGCCTACATGGGTCTTTGATAAGTTACCCAGCTGGGCCCCATTTCATTCTCATGAAATGGCAAGATGTCGCATGCCATCTGCTGCTATCGGTTATTCTGTTCGTTCTTGTCCTTTTGCGTTTTGCAGATCGAGTTGGAGATACAGTCCTGATTTATGATCACTCTACCCTGCTGGACCTCTGTTTCTCTACGGATTATCCTAAGGAGTATGTAATTGAGAGTAAGAGAGTGCAAACACTCCTCTCCTCCAATCCGTCCACTCTATGGAGACTGCCCTGCACACACTGCCGTGGAAAGTGCTTTACCGATTCCTTTTGACTGCATCAATTTGTGCATGTTGCTACACATACCTGTTCTCATACTCTTGGTGCTTTCACATGGAATCAAGATATGTGACTTAAATGTGGATGATGTGTTAATATTGGACCATTTCCCATTGTTCTTTAATCTTGAGGTTCCTTTGATGCCATCGAAATTTCCATTGTTTTCCTGTCCTAAGCAATTAATCTCATTTCTAACTGTTCAGCAATTTTCTATGCCGTTTTTCAATCCCTATACCAATCTTATGTCTTCTGATGATTTACTGCATCTGTTTCAATCATCATGTCTAGCAGTTTTGGATCAGATAGTCCCCTTAAAGACTAAATCTGTAAACTTTACTTCTGATTCTTGGCTAAATCAGTCTACTAATGAATGCATTAGTAGACTGCGTGAATGCAAGAAAGCCGAAAGAAAATTGAATACAAATAAACACTAATTATTTCTGAAAGACTGTTTAGCTGATTATTATGCTGTAGTAAGACATGCTACAAATGTATACTATTCAGATATTATTTTGAAATGCCAAGGTAATCCACGAGCCATATACTGGAAAACTAATAAGGTCCTGTCCGTGAATGAACCATTGTTCCCAACAGTCTAGAATGAAATATTCTTGCAATTTCTAAGGAAAATGTGTTGACAAAATTACAAATATTATTGCCCAACTCTGTCCTCTCACGTTTTTTAGTATAAAGTTTCCCCAAGAGATTTTCCGATAATCCTTTTTTTTTGTTTTAATATTTTGTTGCAGACTTGTATTGAGAACCTGGGAAATAGTGTAAAACTGTCTGGTTCACCAACTGATTGTGTCCCCCATGATTCTACAAGGGGGTGCTAATGGTCATCGCTCCTTCTTTGCTTGCAATGGACAGCAGGTTATCACCTGGTGTTGTTCCCAGCTCTCTTAAACTGGTGTCCAAGGTTTTTTCAACACAGGTTGAACTACAGCAATGAATTCAATAACTTCCGTCCAATTTCCAAACTTCTGTACTTGTCTAAACTTTTTGAGTGAACAGTCCTTAATCAGTTTACTGAGTTTTAAAAGGATGCTAAATTGCTTGACCCATTCCAATCAGGATTTTGAGATTTACACAGCACATAATCTGTCCACCTTCGTCTATTTAATGACATTTTAATTTCTTTAGACTCAGGCCTTGACACATTCCTTTTTTTGTTAGACCTCTCAGCTACTTTTGATGACTCTTCTTACTTGACTTGAACAGCTGGTGGGCCTCCGTGGCACTGTCCTGAATTGGTTTTCTTTCTATTTTTCTCACAGATCTTTCAGTGTAACAATGGATGCGGCAGCCTCACTATCAGCAGCTTTAACATGTGGTGTCCCCCAGAGCTCCATTCTTGGCCCCATTCTTTTCAATCTGTATATCCTGCTTCTTTGTCGCATATTACAATATATTGGTCCAATCTAGACTGAGTTAAAACAACATTTTAGAAATTGTTAAACAGTTAACACTGTGAGAGTGTTATAACAATACTCTCAATATTTAAAATTTAACACAGATAATTGTTTAGTTTAATTAGTGTGTAGTGTTAACATTTAACACTATATCTGTGTTGTCTTAACACTAATTAAGGTTCAAATTATATTACAACTATGCAAAATGTTTACTTTAACCTAACCAAAATCAGAATTTTGAAAATACTACTGGGAGTCAATTTCACTCCAAAAAACCATAGATACCACCTAAATTTAAAAATCAAATCACACAAATCGCATTTTACATAAAATTGTATTTCAAACAACCACACCACATTAAAATGGCATTTGCTTTACAATAAACACAAAGGTCACAATAACAATGTGGTACACTGTCTTTTTCCAGACATCTCATTTTAAAAATTATAATTTGTCATTTAAACTGTAATAAACCAACTCCTTAATTGGAGAAACAGAAAATGAAACTGCTTTGTCATTAGCTACGTTTACACGTGCAAAATATCTTTTATCCAATCATAATTCGGATTACAATTTCACATCTATCCGATTATGCCAAGTGTTTACATCTACTACATGTCTAAAAGGAATAAATCATTTTGCATGTGCAGAACTATCTAAAACACCTAAAACCTCAGTAGAAGAAGAAATAGACTTCCGTTGTAAACAAACATGGCTGCACCAATTTGACGTTCTTCAGAGCATGCTTTTATTAAATTTTTTCTGGTCACGTTTTGTACATCCACAAGGCTTCATTTTTATGTACGCAATCAAATTACAACCTAAACCCCTTTATTTTTAATGTTAGGGAAAAATAATAATGTTGTATTATTTTCTTAGGGTGTATTTCTTTATCACATAGTTTAAATGTACTTTTTAAATGTCAATTGGTTTCAAACATGTGTTCCTTTGTACGACACCCTGTTCTTTTAAAATGCTATAAAAGTTTCACCAAATAAAGAGCTTCCACGAGGACCTCCTGCGCGTGCTCCCGTATGATCGATTCGGTCTGAATCACTCATACAGGGGGCAGATTGTGAGTACGTCTTTTTTTGCACCTTTACATTTAAAACAAAAAATCTTCTAAGATAGTCAGGGTTTATTCTGCTGTTTTGGGCCTAAAGGAAGGACGCTTTAGCCTCTCTGATAGAGTATCAGGTGTTGAGCCTTAATTGATTAATGCGTTAATTACTACGGCGAGGGTGTAACGGACCAGGTTTGCGAGCCTGTTCCACCTCGAAAATAAAAGGTTGTAACGGATTATGTTTACGAGCATATATCCACCTCGCTGGAAAAGGTTGTAACGGATTAGATATGGGAATCATCCACCTCATTGGGATATAAAGTACGCCAGTGTATGGGAGTAAAAACACAAAACAGCAGAATCAAAAAGATATACCGCACCCCAGGTGGGTTCATGAAGGTAGGCACAGAACATAATCTTTATGTATGCCAGTCCAACCTGAAACCTAACGGTGTAAACGTACGGTTTGACGGGCACTACAAGAGAAGTTCCGTGTGGATTTATTGGTCACAAAACACATCCTTAGATTAGGAAAGCCATAAAACGGCTCAATCCAATTGCACAAAAGACAACCACAGTAAAAAACCTATAAAATCCAGTTTTAGCAGAAATTGATTACAATTAAAAATCTCAAATAAATGACCAAAAAATGTATTTAATTAATAAAAGAATTAATGATTAACATCAAATCATCGACAGACTAATTTAATAGTCCTTGCTTTTTCATTCCTCCTAGAACTATTTGAGTATTCTAACATCAGACTTTACCAGACTAATTAATAGAATCCATTAAAAGTTATATAAACACAACGCAAAGATGGGAAACCATGTTTCTATCAACAAATTAGAGGGAGATTCAAAGTATATGCATAAAAAGGACCCCGAAAATCTTCAGTTTCTGACAAAATGGCGCAAAAAATATAAAGTAGATGGGAAGTTAAAAGGAAATCAGTGGAATGATTTAGTATGTATTCTTCAGGCAAAAGCATTTCTCTCTAGGGGGAAAAAGAAGGAACGGAAACAAACAGAGTTGAGAATAGCCCGTCTGTGGGCTCATGAAACAGAGCAGAGGAAAGAGCACAGAGACTCTAACGATGGGGCTTTTGTTATGTGTCCTCCACCTTATGCAACCCAGACAGAACCCCCTGCGGTTGTTGGAGATTCTTATGCGGCCTCAACAGCACCCCCAGGACACCTACATCCTCCTGTCCCAAGAGACCAATTTGCAATTGAAGAAAAAGCACATGGTACCTCAATAAAACAAAGGCTTAGAATTACAAAGAAGGATAAGTCTGGTGAGAGTGAACCAGAGGACTCAATAGATGTTAATCCTATGGTCGAAGTACCATCTGCCGATGGCACTCCAAGATATGTTTTTAGACCGTGGTCACTTAAAGATGTTAGAGGTTGTAGAACAAATCACTAGCCATAAGGAGGATCCAGAAAAATGGACAGACGATATGGTTGATGTCCTCAAATCCTACCGGTTAAACGGTCAAGAATTAGGACAAGCTATGGCTGCAGCGTTGTGAAAAGACTGGCACCGTGTAGCAGGAAATTACACAGGAAGAGATGAGGCCGGAGTTGTGTTGCAATTTCAGAATGATTTCCAGGGAACATTAAAGGAACAATTCGATGCAGTAGCAAATCAAGTTCGTACACAGTTTAAAAAGATTTTGTGCATATGGCCTCCATAAAACAGAAGCCTGGGGAAACTGTAGATGATTTTTAGATTCAGATACCAAAAAGAGCACAATATCCACAGTGGCCTTACTAAAGACGCTAATGATGCTAGCCCATATATGTAACATTTATGTAATGGCTTTCTACATAGTTTACACCCCACTATCACTAATTTGATCAAATATCACCTTCTGACCTGGGAAACATGCAACCTTACCACCCTTATGGCCAATGCACGTTTTCCAGAAGGTGTCATGGAGAGAATGGGGAGGAAGCCAAAACCCCCAGACTCAGACACACAGGTATTTCACACCCAGGTAGAAGACCATGAGGGGGAAGGAATACACATAATCACACACCCCAGTGTTCATGGAGACATCAAGGTGGTCACCCTGCCCCCACGTGTTGGACCTGTGGAGAAGTAGGCCACATTTCACACAAATGTAGCAGAGGCCGAGGAAGGGCCAGAGGGGCAGGTCAGATCCATACACAGGGTCCAACTGCCCCAGAACACTCGTAATTCACACTGCAATGACTAGATTCTTTTGCCGCCTCTAATGAGGTGGTGGATTGCTGTGGCGCCTGGGAATTGCTTAATGTTCTGAAAGAGAAGCCTTACATAAGACTTAAATTAATGAACAAATGGTAGAGCTCCTTTGTGACACCGGAGCTTGCAGAACGGTGATCTCCTCTAGCGTTAATCTGCCAGAATCTATAAAAAGGATTTTAGTAAAATCAGCAGATGGTGCACGCTGATTTTTATCTAAACCAGTGTTAATAACAGATCCACAAAATGGGTTTAGTTCTAAAAACCCTATAGTCAATTCACCATAATGTCCAGCCCTAAAAATCTCCATTATCCCAGCGGGAGACGGCATGAGAGCTGTGAGAACAGGAAATGTAAATGATGACATTTACCTAAATAAAACTCATAGACCACAGGGACTCGGTGTGTACTACTCTTTACGAGTTGAACCTAAAGAAAACCTTAAAGACGCAACAACAATGATGGACACAGCTCAAAAGTAGTTCCTGACCCCGACAAACAAATCATGCCTACATTACAGTTACATGTGAAAATCTACCTACAGATCCACATATATCTCTGACAAAAAGCAGTAAATCACGTTGGAAAGATTTGGGATATATGGTGCGAAAAGCAAATAACGCCACAGATTTTAAAGCTTTGCAAGAAAATAAAGAAGATTGTTGGCAATACAGTGAATCCACAGATTTATATAAACTGCCCCTTATCATGCCACTCCACTGCACCACTGAAGTAGCACCACTAGACTGACCAGAAATAGAAATCATCTTATTGACTGAAGAGGAAGAAAATCAACTCAAAGAAGTCCCTGACACATTATGGTCTAAAAGTCCCAGTGATGTAGGCCTACTCTCATCCATTGCTCCCGTTGAAATAACTGCTAAATCACATTTTAGACACGGAGTAAGACAATATTCCCTCTCTGCAGAAGCAGAGTTAGGAATTCAACCAGTAATTAAGGAATTACTAACAGCAGGTGTCATAAGAAAATGTCCTGATTCACCATGTAACACACCAATTTGGCCAGTTAAAAAGGCTGATGGGAAAAGCTGGTGTATGGTTCAAGATTTGAGAATGGTGAATTCAGCTGTCCAGAGCGCCAAATGTGCCTGATCCACACACTCTGTTAAATTCTCTTAGCCCCACTAGGAAGTTTTTCACAGTAGTGGACCTCAGTAATGCCTTTTTTAGCATTCCAATGTACCCAGATTCACAATTTTGGTTTGCTTTCACTTATACACATATAATATAACCATGGCCTGAGTTTTGGACCTAGTAAAACTTTACATGGGAATCACACCAACAAACCAAGGTTTAACACCCTTTGAAAATCATTGATGGCAGACCTTACAGGTTACCTCTAGTCGCGCCTGATTTGCAAAAAGCACACTAAGAACTCACATTAGCTGATTACATGAGGAAAATTATCCTAGTCAAAGAAGTGCAAAGCAAACACAACCTGCCTACCTTTCGTTTTGTTTTGCAGGACCCTCCGGTAGCAATCTAATTCATTTCTATATGGGACAAATTCATTAACAAGTGCCCGACTTCAGCTCTTTCAGGATGCTACTGCACATTTCTGAACTAACACTAGACGCATGCAACATATCACTCCAGTGCTGGCCAATCTGCACTGGCTGCATGTCTGCTTCAGAATTGAATTTAAGATCTTAATGTTTCTTTATAAAGCCCTCCATTACTCTCTCCTTACATTCCAGCACAGTCCCTTAGGTCAGCAGAGCAGCATATACTACAAGTTCCCAATGCTAGATATAAGGGCTGTGGCAGCCACGCTTTTTCGATCTGTGGTCGTTCACTTTGGATTGGTATTCTGCTTCCACTTAGACTGTCACCAACCCTTGCACACTTTAAGTCACAACTCAAAACTTGAATTCTTTAGCCTTTCCTTCGACTTAATTTAATTTGATCTATTTTATATTTGTATCATTTTTTTAAAGTGGTTGTATTCTTTTTATCTGTTGATTATCATAATCTTTTAATCTGTGTATGTTCGCTTTGAAATGTGCAGTGCTTTGGTCATAAAGTGTGCTTTATAAATAAACTTGGTATGGTATCTAGGTTGTTTCCTGTTCATGCCGATATGGGCTAGGATATGGGCCATACAAGGGTCTTTTGTAATTTTCCAAGACGGGTCCTAATGATATCCGCATGAACATCAACGCAGGCAACGTCTCAGTTTTAGTTCTGCTGGACCTGAACCATGAGATCTTACTTCACAGGTTAGAAAACTGGGTGGGAATCTCTTGTACTGCTCTAAACTGGTTCAAGTCCTATCTCGAGGACAGGACGTACTTTGTAGAAATTGGCAACTGTGTCTCAGACAAAATTCCCATGACCTGTGGAGTCCCCCAGGGGTCAATCTTGGGACCACTTTTATTCAACTTGTACATACTTCCATTGGGTCAGCTAATTAACAGCAATAATGTGTCTTACCATAACTATGCAGATGACACTCAGATCTACGTGTCACTGACAGCAGGTGAACATGTGCCTATAGATACACTCTGCATTGAACAGATCAGTGTGTAGACGCAAAACAACTTTGTCCAGTTAAACTCAGACAAAACTGAGATCATTGTTTTTGGCCCACAGGCACAAAGATAAAGTATTATCAGTCATCTTGAGCCTCTCTGTCTTCAACCAAAAAATCAGGTTAGAAATCTAGGGGTAATCATGGACTCAGACCTGAACCTAAACAGCCACAACAACAGCTTTTTACCATCTGAAAAACATTGCTAAGATCAGAGGAAGTTTCAAAACCAGACTTAGAGAGACTTATTCATGCATTTTTCTCCAGCTGGTTAGACTACTGTAACAGCCTGCTCACTGGCCTCTCTAAACGAGCTGTTAGACAGCTGCAGTTCATCCAGAATGCTGCCGCTCGAGTCCTGACAAGAACCAGGAAATACGACCATATTAGTCCAGTGCTCCGGTCTCTGCACCGGCTTCCTGTCGCTCAGAGAATAGGATTTAAAACAGCTCTGCTTGTGTAAAAGTCTTTTCATGGTTTGGCACCAAAGTACACCTCTGACATGTTAGAGACATATGAACCATCTCGGGCCCTGAGAACTTCAGGGAGGGGTCTCCTGGTGGTTCCCAGAGTCAACAATAAACACAGTGAGGCTGCATTTCAGTTTCAGGCAGCTAAAATATGGAACAGTCTTCATGAGGATGTGAGACAAGCCTCAACTCTAACAATGTTTAAATCCAGCTAAAAACAGTTATTTTTTCCCATGCATTTGACAATTGAAAGTATTTTATCTGCACTCTTGCTTTTAATTGTAATTAATTGTTTTTTAATTTGATGGTTTTTTTTTCTGTTTTCTTAATTTATGCAACTGTGAAGCACTTTGAATTGCGATTGTGTATAAATTGTGCTCTACAAACAAACTTGCACCTTACTTAAAACCCATTCAGAACTCACTATAGGCTCATATTGTAAACAAGTGTTGGGCCACCGCGTAGGGGCGACTGTGACTCACTGATAGAGTATGTGAGTGTGAATGGGTGAATGTGGCTTCAATGTAAAGTGCTTTGAGTGGTCAGTATGACTAGAAAAGTGCTTTATAGGTTCAGTCCATTTACCATTTACCATGGAAACTGCGGACAAACCCACTTGGGACCCATATATGCAGCCCATTTACAATCCTTAATGGGCCCCACATGGAGTTGCTGGCTGGGATGACCTTCACAGTCATTGCAATTGGTATGGTGTCAGTTTATTTTCGTTTATATGAGGGCGCAGTTCATAACAAAATTAGCGTGAAACAGATTGGGGAGAGGGTAAAATTATACTGTGGGTAATAAAACAGTAATCACAAGCACAGGAATGTTGTAACGGGGTGTATAAAAGTACTTTTTTTCCTCAAACTTCCTAAATCTGTTGTCACTTTTGCAAACGCTCTCTCCATTTTTTCTTCCTATACTTGCTTCTTGCATGTGCGCCCACTCTCTCTTGATCGCTGTGCTATCTCACTTCCTCATTTCTCCAGCAGTGACGTCACTGATCCAGACTAGATTAAATTATGCACAATTTCACTTCCCATGTTTCTGGTCTGCTTTTACTGTTAAAATAAAAAGAAAAAGATGCTAATTTTCTCATTTTCTAATTTTAAGATTTTTTTTTTATTTCTTACAAAATGAGCTATTACAGTTAATTGTAAATTTCTAGGCTTGCTTTAGAACAGCTTCCTTCACTCTATAGTTCAAAAATCTCACAATTACGGAGGTCCCATCCCTGTGGGTTTTAGTCCCAGCGATATATGTGCTCTCGCAATCTGTATTTTTACCTCGGGTGAGAGCCATTTCTCTGTCTCAATTAATTTCTTCACAAAGCCAGCTGTGTCATTTTCCTCACTTCCCTTTGGGACCTTATAGATTCTCAAGTTATTGCGGCACATTCGGTTCCACAGTTCGTCACAGGGGTCTGTGAGAGCTGCTTCACGTTTCAACAGGTTCCACAGCACCCTCCCCCGACACCGGCTGATGTACTCTGTAGCACTCACTCTTGTCTCGGTTCTTTGCTCCATCCTCTGGTTCAAATCCGTAAGCGACACTTCTAGTATGCATAATGATGCCTTTGTGTCTGCAAATGACTCCTTGTTTTCTTTCCTTAACTCTTAATTCTTGGAGAATCTCCTCCATGTTCATAGCTTAGCTGCTCGCTTCACTCGGGAAAGATGTTGGACCCTTTTTCCCCCTTGCTTCTTCTTGTAATTTGTGCTGTTTCCCAGCGTTCCTCGTATATCCGACCGTGCTCATGCTTATCTTAAGATTCTCTCAATACCCTCTTTTAGTTGGAAACTTATATGATTATATAAACACCAAAAATGACTGACTTCTATGGGAGACCACACTCTGTGCGTGTTTCCCAGAACAGGGCGTCACTGGAAATCCCATTGGATGCTCTTTTTAACTGCATTTAAGAGTTTGAATATCCAGGGTGGCAGAAAACATTCTCGAGCTCAACCAGGACAAAACCAAAGTTTTAGTCATAAGTCCTGAGGCTCAGAGAAAGAAACTTTTACTGAAACTACAATCACTGTCTTTTAATCCCTCTTTACAAGTGAAGAACCTGGGCGTGGTTTTTGATTCTGAGTTGACTTTTATCCCACACATAAAAAATATTACTAAATAGGTTTTTATTATTTAAAGAGAATTGCCAGAGTCTGCCCCCACCCAACCACTCCCGCACAAAATGTAAACAAAGATTCCACTCCAGGGACAATATTACACAGATGTGCTATAAGTAAGAGACTGGTCAGCAGTCATATATAAAACAACAGTAAACACCTTAGAGTTCGACTCTTCTGGTCCATAACTGCCCAACATGGGGTGGCAGCGTTGCTTAGTAACCACAGCACATGAGTGACCTTATCGGTGCAGTCATAAAAATGTATGAGTCCTTTTATTCATATTCTCTATGTGCTGCTTTTTCTCTCTCCTCTCACACAAACACTGACACAGTCCAGATGAGCAGAACTTAAACACATTTTCCTTTGTACGTGTGCCTGTGTGTGTGTCTCTGTGTGTGTGTCAGAGAGAGTGGCAGAGTGGTAATAGGACGCTGTACCTGACACACACCACAGACTGCATGGTGCAACAGAAGGAGTTGGAGGTGGGGGTTTGCATCTAGTGACAAACAGCCCAAAGCTGACAAAACAGAATTCACTAAAACATTTCTACTATATTACTAAAGGTACAATTTAGCACCTAGGGGCTTGAGAATCAGTATGATATTTGGATTATATGTTTGTACCCAATATCCATATCAAACCTATGTGATGAAAATGTGTGTACTTTAGCGTACAGAGTTTTAATCTAGATTTAATCCCCAAAACATATTTATTTAAGTGACAGATTGTTATGCAGTGTTGGCTGCATGTATGCCTGCATGGGATTTTCCAATGCCTGATATGATAACACACAGGACATTTACCACAGCATCTGTCAGCTCGTACTATCACAGCAACTGGCTTTCATACAAAGTGCTGCTCTGTTGTTCCCACAGGGAGCACAGATGTTAGCCTTGCTGTCGCCTCCAAAGCAATCTTTTCACACTGAAAACATCTGTACAGCTGTGTTGTTGGCTGAACACCACAAGCCGCTCTTGAACTGTTGACAGCCAGGGGCGGGTCAGCACAGATGGTAAAAAAACGGGTGTCAAGACTGGGTGGAGGGGGTGGGAGGAGTGGCAGGTAGAGAAGGGGGGCTCCCATCTGGCCTTGGTGCTGGCAATTTGACCTAGGGCATCTTTAAAATTTCCTCAGCTGAAAGCCTGTCAGGAGCTAGAGTTCACCTTGTGCTAATGCCATATTCTGTATAAGGTTTAGTTGAGACAAGTAAGGAGTAGGGTTGGACATGAAGATTGGTATTATTTAAATTAACAGTACATCGGACGCATTATAAACCATTGGGGAAATAAATTACTTTTAACCATTGTGTTCATTTAAAAAGACTTACAGTTTTGTTTTGGACTTCACACACCTTTAAAATTAGTGATCCTAAACAAATTTTCTGACAAAACAGACCTTATGAACGTTTAAAGTCATCCTGATGTCTCTGTCGATGAAGAAAGGGGGTCTGGCAGCAATAGCCTGGCGGCTAACAATGGACCAGTGACCCTCGTAGCCGCGGGGATGCCGTTAGCTCGTCCTCCGATGTGGCTAAGCAACGATCAACACCAGCTTCTTTCACTGACAGTAACTTTTTGCGGTTTCCAGCATGGGAATTCTTAACAGCTCTGTGGCGTCAATTGAATGTGGCCTCGGCTGGTTCAGACTACTACCGCTCGCAGCGTTCAGCTCCATTTCTTAGCGCTCAACAGACTGAAACTCAGAGGGGATTTCGTCAGCTTTTAAGGATCACACAATGTTTTGTTTGTCAAGGTTTATGATTCACCTGATGGTCTTCGAGTTCCTTGAAGCGAGTTTCTCCCAGAAACTCGGGCCCTCCTCTGCCAGCAAATGAGGTGGTTTCTTTGGTCTTCCCTGGAATGAGCCGGCCGGAACCCGCCGGGAAGAAGGAAGTGCAGCTGGTGGTGCAGGTCTATTTATAGGCTCTGCTTGAGCCTCGTTCCGGTGGACTAGAGCAGATTAGCGCCACCAAAGGCTGTGCATGTGACCCAACATCTCGCAACCCATCAACATTGTTCACGTTTGCGTGTTTCCAAATTACACTAGCTGATTGACCAATAGGACTAAGTTCAGCTTCTACAGGCTCCATTTCCTCAACCTACGCAGACTACAGCTCTAATGGCAGGTGGTTGCAAAGGCATTGAAATTCCAGGTTAGCGTAAATTGGATTTGGTTGGATTAGAAGCCTGTAAAACCAACAGAAGCTAGTACCTTAGTGTGATCTGATTCTAGACTCTTCATTAAATGAGAGAGATTCCTTTAAGTTTTTGGAGGTTTTAATGCGATTAGTTTTTAATGCGATTAAAATTGATCATACAAGAGGACAGTACCATTATACAGTAATGCCAGAATACTGACCTGTCTGAATCTAACAACAACAAGCTTATATTATTTCCAGCAACCTTGGTCTATCAATTTTATTTTAATAATAGATCATTGTCAAGGCAAAAACCCTAGACTCTGTGGCGCCTTTCTCTCAGATTAGGATCTGTGAACTTTGGTAGACATTTTAAAAAGCCTGCTAAAAGAGTCATCTCCATGGTAATGGCAGATGGGAACTATTGTTATCAAAACACTCTGACCATGACTCCGGTTAAAGGCGTCACTCAATAAGACTAAACATTCGAACTAATTCTACAACAATAAGTAAATGTGCATCACAGTTGATTACAAAGTGCAGGTGAATCATAAAGATAAATAAATCCATAACACTTCTTCCCTTTTATCTTTTCTCAAAGATAAATCAAAATACAAAGACAATAACAATAACAATCAGTAACTAACCTAAGAGACAGGCAGTATTCAAAAAGGAAATAAAATAAAACGATGGTTCAAATGTTCTCAATCATTAGATGTCACATTGAATCATCTCTAACAGAATCATTAAGCATCCATCTTAATGACATTATCTGAACGTAAACAAAATCCCAAACAAAAAATCCTGCTGGTGGCCTAAGATAAGAAAACCTCCATCCTAGGGTCGTGTCATTTGTTGTTTTTCTTCACGACTCGGCAGGTAAAAAGTTTGAGACGGCCCCTAGCCCCAAATAGGTGGCCCTATTGTTCAGTTCCTCATTAGTCAGGATGCATGAGTGCAACTGCAAAACAAAGAAGAAAGGGGCACAATCTTAGGCATTATCCATCAGGTACACACTAAATAGATCTAATCTCTCAGCACAAATTGGAGTATGTACTCTTCCCTTAAATGAGTCATTCATCCACAGTGTGAACAAGGTCAAAATCATCAGTCACTCTTTGCCCAGCACCATAGTGACCCTTTATAGAGGTTACACAAAGAAAACAAATCAATAATAATCAACCATAACAATCAAACATAAAAAAACAAAAATAAAATCAAAATAGAATCAAACAAAAATCATTTCAAGTAAAATCATTAATGATTATGTGTTCTATTCTAGAAAATCTAAAAATCTGTAATCCTCCCTTTTTCATTCTTTATCCTCAAATAATGAAAAATCAAACAATAAATAAAAAAAAATACATAATGTAACTCAATGAACTAATAAAAATCACTGTAAATGAGCTTGATTTGAATAAATGAAATGGAATAATGAATGAATTTTAAAAAAATCACTGAAAATTCAATTATTTAAAAAAAAGGAAGAATAATGATATGTAAAAAAAAATCAAATCAAACTCCTCTTTTTTGTCACTGTCATCCCTGGAATGAGACAGCTAAACTCCCATGGAAAAACAAAAGACATTAGTCACAGTAAAAAAAAAAAATCAGACAACCTAAGTCACAAAGTGATTTAAAGGAAGTCGTCATACGCCTGTAAACTAATCACTCATATAATTTGAGGTCATTAAGCAAGTCCATACATATTTCATCTCCATACAGCTCTTCTTTTCCATCTCCATCTAGTTGAATCGAGTCTGCATCAGTCCAGCTCAGGTGACCTCTCGTCCCTGCTGCAGAGTCGAACGACGCCCCCTAAAAAGATTTAAGAAAGAAACAATGTAAATGTCTCAGTCTTTTCTGCTCCGGAGCCCCACAGCTTCGAAGAATGTGTAATCTTCTCCATTTCTTCACGTGTGATGATTAAATGAATGATAAGGCCATCAAAGTCTAGTGTTTGTTTCAGAGTCTACTTCTCTCAGTTCATCTGCTTCAGCAGTTGTAGGCTTATGCAGTATCGGTCCTGTCACTCTCTTGCAATGACTAGGGTGCACCCAAGTTACTCTCTCAGCGACTTTCACAGCAGTGTAGGTCACAAGCAAGACTTGAAAAGGCCCTTGCCACTGTCTGGTTCTCCAGAATCGTCTCCTCAGCTCTTTAATCAGAACCCAGTCTCCAGGTCTGATTGGATGAAGTGGTCCAGCAGCTGCTTTTGGCAAGGCATCCTTCACCTGCTGGTGCACCTGTGCAAGAGTCTTAGAGAGATTTTGACAGTAAGAAATCATAGCATCCTCACAGAGGAATGTAGAGAGAAGCTGTTTTGCAGATGGGTTCAACCCTACTGCAGGAGGTCTTCCAAAAAGAACCTCAAACGGATTCAAGTTATTTTTGGCTCTTTTTCTCATCCTCACGTAAAACAAAGCCAAAGGCAAAGCTTTGACCCAAGACAGTACTGTTTCCTCGCAACACTTAGCAAGTTTAGATTTCAAACTGCCATTTGTCGTTCTACCGCCCCGCCCGATTGCGGGTGATACGCACAATGTGTGGTTAATTTCACACCCAAGAACTCAACAATTTTGTTAGGTTATTAATAAGCAGGTCACCTAGAGAGAACCACAAACGCACAGGAAATGGTTTATCTTTTGTTAAACTCTGCAGAGGGAGATACTGTCCAATACCCACAGAACAAACCAACTGAGTCAAGTTTGGCATTCAGCAGATCTCAAAGATTCTGTCCAATGCATCCTCTTTTTATTTAGATACCAAACCCATCAGAACAGAGAGAAAAGTTTTCACACAAGGTCTCAGCACTGTTCTCTCTCCCTCCAGCGGGAGTGGAGGGAGAGAGGGATGTACAGCAATGTTCTCCAATTACTGTACAGTCCTCCTTCAGAAGCAAACACCGTGTTTCTCAGGATCATAAGCCAGCAGGTCGGACATCTCGGCAAGGATATCAGTGATGTTCTCCAAAGTCCACCAAACCTCATTCATCCTTTTCATGAGGCTTGCTACTCCAGCATTGGGGAACATCCATCCATCCATTTTCTTAACTGCTTAATCCTTTATGGGTTGCAGGGGTGCTGGTGCCTATCTCCAGCTGTCAACAGGCGAGACAACAGGGCAGGACAAACAGTACAAACAACCATGCACACACTCACACCTAAGGACAATTTACAGTGATCAATTAACCTAACAGTCATGTTTTTGGAATATGGGAGGAAGCCAGAGTACCTGGAGGGAACCCACGCATGCACGGGGAGAACATGCAAACTCCATGCAGAAAGACCCTGGGCCGGGATACGAACCCACAACCTTGTTGCTGCAAGGCAACGGTGCTAACCACTGCTCCACCGTGCAGCCCCCTTGGGGAAAAATTTATGGAAAATCCCTTTAGCATCATTGTAGAGTGGCTTTCGGCCTCTGTCGTCAGAGAAAGGGCTGTACACCTGAGGGGGAGTGAATTTCTCGTTTCTTCAGCTCTGTTGATGGTGTAGGAAAGCCGTTCTCTGTTATGATGTATGAGGATGGCTGCAGCCGAGCCAACCTGCATGTACCACACCAATCTTTGGGCAGGTAGAGATAGGAGGTGTGACCACACTTCCAGATGTAGCCGTCAGGTGTTCCTGTTCCCCACTGTGAGGGGACCTCCATGCGCAGGGTTCCACTGGGGCTGGAGTCGTTGAAACCAGAGATCTTCATGCTGAGGAACGTGGTATTGAGGGTAGGCCGTTTTTGTCTCATCAGGGAATCGGAGAGTGAACCAGGTTGTCTTAGTCCAGGAGGAGCTGTTGATCACTGGGAGAGGAAGGTTGTCCTCACAGGTTGAAGAGCCAAGGAAAATAGAGGTCTCAGTACAGTTTACAGAGAAACAGAAGGGGTCTTGTCCAATTAAACGCAGCAGATTTATTCCTTTAGCCACAGTGCTGTTAGTTTTCTGTGAGTGGTGTCCTGTCTTGGTCCAGGTGCAATGTCCTTCAGGGTTGCAACAATGAGATAGGTAGCAGTTATAAGTTAGCCACCTGATACCAGGTGTTCTTCAAGGCATGATGGGTGTCAATTACAAATATTTTGTCACATGATGGGGTGGTGTCTGAACTCATCAAAAGCCATAACACTGCTAGGCTGAGCAGGGTCAGGCAAAATAGTTTAATAATCTTCATGATGGCAGAGAATAACAACTGGATGAATAGCCTCTTTTCAGAGAGTTTAACCACTAGGTGACAGAACTGCTTTTCTGCTGGGTTTGAGATCAGAACCCCTATTGGAATTCCTGCCCTTTGAAGCCCAGACTTCCTCCTGTCACAAATCTATTAATCCAGTTGTCTATGCCGCTTGCAATGGGAAAGGTGAATCCAGGAAGGTCTCAGCAGTGGGAGTGGCTAGCAAAACTTGAAACGGTCCCTCCCACCTTGGGCTGGTCCAGTTTGTTCTTTTAGTGATTTTTAGGAAGACCCAATCTCCAGGCTTTATGGTCTCTCAGGGTCCTGTAAGACAGAAGGAGAGACAGGCATACTGTGTGCACTTTATACTTCTTTAGCTAAAATGGTTCTTTTCATATAATCTGCTAATGTCAGCTCCTCATCTGCCTTTTGTAAATCTGGTGCGACGATGGGCAGCATGTATGGTCTGCCATAAATGATTTCAAAAGGGGTAAGACCCTGATTAGTGGGAGTGATTCTCATATATAATTTTACTATGTCTAAACACTTGGGCCATGGTCTTTTAGTTTCTGCCATACATTTTCTCAGTCTGCTTTTGATAGTGCCATGTTTCGTTTTTACAGAGTGATTTTGCTACTGTTAAGGCATCATTTTTAGCTGTGGGGTTAATCTCTACCCATGTAGAAAAAGCATCAATGATCACTAGACATATTTGAAAGGTCCACTTTGAGTTAGTTCAATAAAATCCACATGAAATGTATGGAATAGATAAACTGGTTGGGGGAATCGCCCCCGTTTCGGTCTCATGTCGCCTTGTGGGTTGTTTTTTACACATGTTATACAGGACCTACAAACGTTTTTTAAGTTGGTTTCAAGATTGTATGTTGTGAAATGCTGCCGTATCAAGTGTGTCAGCCCCCCTGTTGACACGTGGCACAGGCCATGTGTCAAAATGGCAGCAGCTTTGAGCAATGATTTGGGTAGGATGGGCTTATTTACAACATAAAGTCAATTTTCAGACAAAGTTTTACATTGATTCTTTGATTCACTTATCTAAATTATTAAGTTTTAAGACACATTTGTATTTTACTGTTTTACTATATCCTTTTTTTATGTTATCAATTATTTTATAATCCATTTCAGCTTTTGTCATCTTAATCCTTTAAGCACTTTGATTTATTCTTTCTGCAGGAAAGGTGCCATATAAATAAAATTCTGACTTGTTTTTGATTTAACTGTTCCATTACAATTTTATGCTAGCCTAAATTTATTACTTCCCTGTGGATGAAAAGTAAAATAAAGATATTATTTAAGTACCTGTCTGTAACAGGTGTGTATTAATAAGCAATATATACTTTGGATTCCTTAGGTGTTGATTTTGTTATTAAAAATGCTTCTCCCAACTCACCAGCCAGTAAACCTTGTGTTATAGGCCCAGATCTTCCTTCCACCCAACTTTCAAAATGTTCCTCTTTTTTTTAAACACATCTGAGTAATTATCATTCTATACTTTATCAATGCAATGCCTTTCTCTATTTTTGTCAATTTGATAAATGTCTCTTCCATCTTATGTGTAACTTAAATATTTATAAAGATTGGCCATTGCATAATTTTATCAACACATCTTAGTTTTTTTTCCAGTTTTTTTTCCCAAGTGATTTAAACATTCTATATTTATTTCAATTAAAAATCTGTTTGCTTTTCAATCTGTTCTTTATAAATCTGCTTGTTTTTTAATTTTTTAGTTAGCCAGACTTAATCCTGTTTTAGAAAACCACTATATACATATTCCTAAACTATTCAGATTTATGCACCATCTGCCATTTTGCAACTTGATTGATCTTTTATAGCGACCACATTAATTGGAATCACTTCCCATTCATCTTCACTGTCCTCCTCAGAAATATCCTCAACGACAGGCTTGTGCTTTTCGAGGGTGTCTGTTTTCTATCTTGTTCAATTTTGTTTGGAGAGGGGGTGATATTTTATGCAGCTACATCTCGTTCTGCATTGGGGTGATTAAAAAGAAAGTATTCTCTCGAACTTCTGGATGTTGTTACCCTATTGGTGATAAGCTCATAAATCTGGTCATTTGTGGCGATTTTTCGTCTCTTTCCTGCGGATTCTAATTTCCCTAAATTTGCTTTATTATCCATTGAAGAACCCTTCTTCTTTTTACTCAAATCAATAAAAGACGACAGTAAAATGAGATCGTTAAAAGCACAAAGAACGACAATGCTGTGCACGACGTTAGCACGCCCATCGTATTTTCCCTTTCATACTTCCGCATGAGTCCCGCTGTGACACGGCTCTATTCTCCGCCAGAATGCTATGTGAACTGGGTTATAGTGCATTCACACCGCAGGCTTTATCAGCGTCAGGCAAAGCTCACAAAGCATTTAGTTTGACGCTTCTATGTTGAAGATTGCAAAGTCTGCCAGTTCTAAGCAAAAAAGGGCGCATGGGCGGTGCTTCTTCTGTTGCCGGACATTCTGAACTATGGCAGATAGTATTGAGAGTGTGGCTTGGCTTTATTTGCTAAATAAAGCTAGACAACGTCGACTTCGGCAACATAAGCGCCGTTTGTGGATACACCCTATTCTACGGATGCATTCTGAGTTTGGGGAGTTTAACCATTTGCTCCAGGAACTACGTATGGATGAGGTTCGCTTTCAGCAGTGCTACCGTCTGTCCCGCGCCTTATTTTACGACCTCCTGGGCCGCATTGGAGCTCAAATCTCCTACCAGGACACCAACTACAGGTTCTCTATTCCTCCCGAAGAGCGCCTGTCCATCCGTCTTCGGTAAGTGTTATTTATGATTTTTTAAATCTGCGTTATCTAGACTTAAAATGTAGGTTTTTCCTTCTCCCGCTACATTCAACTAGCTGAACTTCTGCGCTGCTGGCTTTATGAGCTTTGAAGCATTAAAAGCAGAAAAAGCTAGAAAAGTTGACGAAGCCAAAGCTCTCAAAGTGCCGCAGAGATCGTGACGCTCCTCCAACAGCCTCCGCCATAGACTTAACATCTAATCTTGACGTCGCTGACGCTGACAAAGTCCTTGGTCTGAATGCAGCATAAGCTTTCCAACTCTGCTGCTCCGCCCGGTCCTTTAATATACTTTTGGCCGGTCGCACCGAATTAATATCCTTCCACCCGCTTAAGTTGTTCCCAGTGTTATCATGGGGCTCTTGACTCAGGTCTAGCTAAAGGGACAATACGGAAAGGCTAAGTTCACGGCGGCGTTGTAGTTAAACCAGGCTGTCAGAGCCGTCATAGACGAGAAGCAGAGTGTCATTTTGGTAATTCAGTCCTCCCTTCAAGTATTCAATTAGTGAAAATAAACGGATTCGTAAGAGAGTGTTTTCGTTTGTTTATATGGTGGAATTATTTGCTTTTTATTTGTGTAGCCACCATTGCACTGTGAAGGTGTCATGAACTGAAAAGAAGAGATTTACAACCACAGAAAGCCAATGTGATCAGCCCATTAAATGTCCGTTATTAGTGGTTATCCCTCCCATTAAATGCCGTCAGACTGTGCCCTCTCTACCTACTGAGACATACTTTTCCGTTTGGTGTTTAAAACCTTTTCAAATTAGGTTTAGGCATTTAAAATAAAGTATATTTGTCCTTCTGCGACCTTAAGATTAGGACATAAAACTTGTGGGTTGGTTAAAACTGGTTAGATATCTCCAGTTACGATATGCTACTCTAACGAAGAATTTTTGACACGTTCAGACAGTTGGCTGTTATCAGCGATACGAATGGTAGGTAAACTACTAGTAGGTAGAGAGGGCACAGTCTGACTGCATTTAATGGGAGTGATAAACGCTAATAACGTCCATTTAATGGATTGACAACATCCGAATCGGCTGAGAAAGCCTGTTGATGCCATACTATGCCAGCTTGTATTGCCTATTTTTTATTTTTAGCTGTGCAAATAAGTTTTTATTGCTACTTTATATGTTGTATAATTATGATAATAATTTAGTGATAATAGTAGTAGTAAAGTAATATTATATTTGAGCAAATGTCTGAGAAAATAATAAGCCTGCTTATTATTCAATTCAATTCAAAGATACTTTTTTGATCTGGTCACTGAAGTGCTTGCAGCCGCCAGAGCAGCGCTCCCAGTCACATAATAGTAGTAGTATAAAGTATTATTAATGTTCTCCTGTTCATAATTTCTTCCTGCCCAGAGGTGTGAGAAAGATGCCACCAAAAAGAAAATCCAATCAGCAGACTCTGGAAGGCTTCTTAAAGAAGAAAAGTGGTCAGTTTAAGTGCTTAAGAGTAGTATTAAGATTCTGTATTCATCCTAAAAGGGACATTCATTGTTCAAACCAAAAAATTGTCTGATTTTTTTATTTTAATGGTGGCATTTTAATTTACATTGTTATATTGTTGCTGCTGCAATATTTTGAGTTGGGCATGGACTCTGATCCTGAATGGGAAGATATTGAAAACAGTGAAGTTGATTAAAGAGCAGAATGGAGATTTGAAACCATTAAGTTTATAATTTATGTTGGAAACGTCTTTAACTTAAGAGTATTTTTATTTTATTTGTATACATATTCTGGTGTTTACGACGAAGTTAATAAATGCACCCTAATATCGTGCTGTTACTTACATTTACATTATATGATCAGTCCCCCCCAAGCTGGCTACTTTCATATTATTGCTGGCCAGTCTGTGTCTATGTGGAAAGCCCTGAACCTAACAAGTCTCTTCAAGAGCCTTGACCACAAAATGTCTGCCATTGTCACTGGAAATCCTGTCTGGGATTCCCCATCTTGGAAAAACGTCTCCCAACAAAGCTTTCACCACCGCAGAAGTGTCTGCATGTTTTGATGGGAACGCTTCTGTCCATTAGGAAAACATGTCAACAATCACCAAACAATACTTTTTACCTTCAGCAGATTCAAGTTCGATGAAGTCCATCATCAGATGTTCAAAGGGTCTCCGTGGAGCCGGATGACCAGCAGGTTGAGTGGACACTGCTAGACCTGCATTGTGTGTGGCACAAATCATGCAAGCATGACAAAAGTTCTCAGCAAAAGATGTTAAACCTTTTGTGAACCAATGTGTATCAACAAGATCAAACATTCCAATTTTGGAACAATGATCCAAACCATGACTCATTTTTGCAAAAACTGGGAAAAAATGTTTAGGCAGACATGGCTTCTTTTCAACAGAAACCCACACACCATCATATTTGTTACAACCTGCTTTTATCTCAGAAGAAGTAGCAGTACTCTGCATGGACGTTACATCAGACATATCAAGTTGGCTGTTGTCCAATAGAGGTACATGAAGCACGCCAATGATTGATGAAGCTGAGAGAGAGAGGATGACGCTGCTGACATTCTCGCGAGAGAGCTCGTGCACTAGGTGAAAGCAATGGCAGGTTATGTGGTTTAAAAGTATACACCCAGGTTAAAATTAAGACACATCCATTTTGAGAGTGAACCAAACGCAGCTTCTAAACTAACCATCAAGTTACTTTTTTTTTTTTCCTCTAAACAACCTGGACGAGGAAACATTGAATTCGCTAGAGTGCTACCTACACGAGTGCTTTGATAACATCGTTATGGGTAAGTCACGGAAACCTGCTTCGGATACAACAACGAGCACACCGTCGCAGAAGCGCACTCGTTCCGAGGCTAGCACATCCACCGACTCGCCAGATAGAAGCTACGGCGACATCCTGGACTCAATAGACAAGAAGCTAACCAGCCTGAACGCCCGTCTCGCGCTGGTTGAGGTTCTTCATAAAGAATTTCAGGCTCTGAGGGAATCGCTGGAATTCGGCCAACAACAAGTAGCTTCGCTAGTTACAGAAAACCAAACACTAAAAGAAGATGTTAAGAAACTCACCGAGGGGATGAAGCAGCTGTCTGGAGAAAACAAAAGCTTCAAGGAGTCTATTCTAGACATCCAGGCCCGATCAATGAGGGACAATCTTGTTTTTTCGGGGATACCAGAGCAGGCTGAGGAAGATGCTGAAGTAGCCGTGCGAAAGTTCATTCAACACCAGCTGAAACTGCCAGACGAAATGGTTAAAAACATAACCTTCCATCGGGTACACCGACTCGGAGGTAAGAAACACAACAACACCCGCCCGCGACCAATTGTTGCAAAATTTGAACATTTTAAACAAAAAGAACAAGTCAAAGGACGCGGGAGAGAGCTACGGGGGACGAATTACAGCGTTAATGACCAATTTCCGAAAGAAATCCTGGACAGAAGATGCGTGTTATTTCCAATTAGAAAAAAACATATTAGTGAGGGCTGTAGGGCTACGGTTAGTGTGGATAAACTGTATGTTAACGGTCAGCTGTTTAGGGACCCTCAGGTTACTCCTTGGCTTTATTAGTCATATTTAACAGAACCAAGACAGAATTAGCTTTAGCAGACAACTATAGTTTAAAAAAAAGCACAGCTCAGCAGGCTGTTTTTGTTTGTAAATGTGGGTAGGGGCAGGGCTGTGCACTAGATTGCTTTTTCTTTTTTTTTTTCTTTTTTCTTTTTCTCTATTTTCTTTCTCACATTTGTACCACCAAATCTCTTTATCACCTTTTTTCCTTTTTCTCTCTCACACACACACAGACTTTTATCATGGCATATTCATGTTTTTTCATCATACTTTCATTCTGTACACACCTGTATGGTGCATTATTTGCCTCGCTTTATCTCTGCTTCTGTTTTTTTTCAATCTGGCAACCCCATGGACAAACCAAAATTACACCTATATTCATCCTTGGCGATAGTACATGTCTAAGGTTTATCTTAGCTCTATGAATCCTGTAAAATTTATAACATGGAATATTTGTGGCTCTAGCTCCAGACATAAAACGTCTAAGATCTTCAACCATCTTACAAGATTGAAGGCAGATGTCTTACTACAGGAGACTCATAAATCAAGTTCAACAGCTAATGATTTAAAAACACCAGAGTATCCTAATATATTTTCTTCATGCTATAACTCTAGACAACGAGGAGTAGCAATATTAATAAATAGAAATACTAATTTTAAAGTAATAGACACAGCTACAGATGCAGAAGGTAGATTTATAATATTAAAACTATTTATAAATAACCAAAAGTTATGTATAGTTAGTATATATGGTCCAAATGTTGACGACCCCTCATTCTTTCATACTTTCTTCTCGGTTCTGGCTAATCACATGGATTGCTCACTTGTTCTTGGGGGAGATTTTAACTTTGGACTAAATGAAGAAATAGACAGGCTCAGTACAGCAGGGACTCAGCGCAGATGGCATAGTTAAACAGTACATGAGCGATTATGGACTCTGCGATGCATGGCGATCGCTTCATCCCAACGACAGAAAATACACTTTTTACTCAAACGTACATCTTTCTTATTCTAGATTGGACTATTTGTTAGTCAGCAGCTTACTGTTGAATGACATTTCAGACACTGAGATACATCCTATAGTGATCAGCGATCACGCTCCTGTTTCTTTAAATTTAGCAAATAAAATTGCAACCCTTCAAAATAAAAATTGGAGATTTAATACATCATTACTTAAGGATAAAGAATTTATTAAATATATTGAAAAATAATGGGCTTCATACATGGAATTTAATGATCTCCCTGGTATGTCGCCATCCACTCTATGGGAAGCAGGGAAAGCTGTGATTAGAGGTAAAATAATTTCATTCTCATCAAATAAAAAGAGAACAGAAAATAAACATGTTCAGGAATAAGAAGAAACTATTAAATCATTAGAACCTTCCCTGGATAAAGAGAGCTTAAGTAAAATAAGGAAAGCAAAATTAGAATTAAACAAAATTATTAATAAAAGGACGCAGTTTTTAATCCAAAGACTTAGAATAGAAAACTTTGAACATAGTAATAAATCAGGTAGCTTCTTAGCTAATCAGTTAAAAATAAATAAAGAAAAAACAACTATATCTGCAATCAAAGACAAAATTGGGAATATAATATATGACCCTGAAAAAATAAACAACACTTTCAAAGAATTTGATGAGACGTTATACACACCAGAGATAAACCCTTCAAATAATGATATTGTACAATTTCTGGATAAAATAACTCTTCCTAAACTTTCAGACAGTCAAGCAAAGGCCCTGGATTCACCGCTAACAGTGTCTGAATTCCAGGAGGCCCTCCAATCCATGCCTAATAATAAAGCTCCAGGTCCAGATGGATTTCCAGTAGAGTTCTATAAAGAATTCTGGAATATTTTGGCACCAACATTTTACAAAATGTTGCAGGAAACAAAGGAAAATGGTCGAATACCACCAAACATGAATTCTGCCTACATCAATCTTCTATTAAAACCAGGAAAAGACCCTATGTCTCCTACCAGTTATCGTCCCATTTCTCTTATCAATGTGGATCTGAAAATAATTTGCAAAGCTCTTGCAAGAAGGATAGAGAAAATAACACCTCTAATAATCCACCCTGATCAAACAGGTTTTATAAAAGGTAGGCTCTCTTCCACAAATTCACGTAGATTAATAGATTTAATAGATTATTCCTACTGTAAAAACATCCAAACCAATATATTATCTTTAGATGCAGAAAAAGCATTTGATAGAGTTAACTGGAAATTTTTATTTGCAGCCTTAAATAAATTCGGATTCAGTAATTCTTTTTTAAACTGGTTAAAAATATTATACAGCTCACCAACAGCATGTATTAGGACCAATAATCAAACATCATCAAGGTTCTTTCTTCAGAGAGGTACCAGGCAGGGATGTCCACTTTCTCTCTTCCTCGTTGCTATTTTTATTGAACCATTAGCAGCAGCAATCAGGCAAAATAATAATGTTAAAGGTATACAATGCAACAAAATAGAACATAAAATCAGTTTATACGCAGATGATGTACTACTTTTTCTACAGGATTCACAAACTTCCTTGTATCAGGTAATTGAGTTAATAAAATCTTACTCAAGCGTTTCAGACTATTCCATAAATTGGTTAAAGTCTACAGTCCTTCCAATCAACTGTTCTTACCAGGGTCCTGTTGCTTTACAGCTCCGGTCGGGAAATATTACATATCTAGGTATCCATGTCTCACCAAGACTGTCAGACTTATCTAAGCTAAACTACGTCCCACTTTCAAAAAAAGTGGAAGATGATCTGGCAAGATGGAAATCCCTTCCAATATCACTTATTGGAAGGATAGCTACAATAAAAATGATGGTTTTGCCTAGAATCAATTATTTATTCTCAACGATCCCAAGCAAACCATCACCTGATTGGTTTAGATCTCTGGACTCTTCTGTTTCTAAATTTCTTTGGAAAGATAAACCCCCACGTATCAGCTTAAAAACACTACAGAAGTCCAAAGATAAAGGAGGTCTAGACCTACAAAACGTTCGTCATTATTTCTTAGCCAACAGACTCCAATACACATCAAGATGGGTAAAACACAGTTATATCGATGAGTGCTGGGTAGATGTAGAACAGACATTATGCAATAAGATAAAACTGTCAGATCTACCTTTTGTTAGCTCAAATATAAAACAAAATGAATGTTTTAAAAGTATTAATATTAGCTCCTCTCTGACAGCTTGGTGGGAATTTCTTAAAATGACATAGACCTCACTAGTCCCATGCAGGCGTACACCCATCTGGAATAACCCGGATATCTTACAAAAAAAATGCATGATCAACTTTCCAGGCTGGAGTTGTAAAGAAATTGAATACCTGGAGCATATATTTGATGGAACAGACTTTATCCAATTTAATACATTGGTTACACAATTAGGAATTAACAAGAATAAATTCTTAGAATACCAACAAATTAAATCAATTATAAAAAATAAATTTAGGCTGAATACAGTTGATTTACAAATTCCAGGAAAAGTATTAGACTTCCTTAATCTTAACCCTCCCAAACTGCTATCTAAAATATACAAAACATTAAATAGAATAAATGAATCAATAGCCCTTCCTATTTCAAAATGGGAGATGGACTTGTCCATCTCAATTGACCAAGACCTCTGGTCTCAAATTTCATTAAGAACCTTTAAATTTCTTAAAAATCCTAATCTACGATTAATACAATATAAAATCCTTCATAGAGTGCATTATACAGGGCAACGGATGTTCAAGATGGGTTATACGCCGTCTGATACCTGTTTACAATGTACAAGCAATATACCAGACAATTATATTCATGCTCTTTGGTTCTGCCCACCTGTTAAGAAATATTGGTACCAGATATGTGAAGATCTATCAAAGTGTCTGAAATGTAATATCACACCTGCTCCCACAGTTTGCTTGCTGGGAAATATAGATGAAGTTACCATGGATAAAAAGTCTATGCAATTATTTTACATCGCCTTATGCATCGCTAAGAAAAATATCCTCTTGAACTGGAAAAATATAAATACTCTGAATATTAATCAATATAGAGATCTCCTTCTGGATTACATTGGTCTAGAAACGGCATCTGCCTCCACATCTGATCAATCTTTCTGGTCACCCTTGATCAGTTCCATCACCTAGTGGGGTCGGGCCCTTGATTCCATTCTGTGGGACACGGTTGCCGATGTGGAGCTTAAGGGTTGGTGGTGACTGCGGGGAGGTCCTTGGGGGTGGGTCCGCTTGCGGTTCGGCGGTAGGTGCCGTGACCCTTGCCTGGGGTGGGACTTTGGGGGCTTTGTGTGGTGACTCCTAGTGGCTGCATGCGGCGCCTTAGAGGGGTCGTGCTGGCGGACACGGGTTACTGGCCTGGTGCTGTGCTGCTCTGGGAGGGTCTGGGCTGGACCTGGGGCTCGGGGTTCTGGGGCGGCGTGACCCCGGCTGGGGCCCTGGCTGGGGCTTGGCCAGGGGCGGCCGCTGCCGTCGGTGCCGGCTGGGGGGTGGGGGGGTGGGGCTGTGGTCGGCCGGTGGTTGGCGGGCGCTGCTGCCTTTTCCATCTCCCCGGGCTGGTTCTTGTCGCTTGCTCCCCGGTGGCCCCTTGCCGCGTCCGGGCGTCGGCGAGAGGCCGCGGCGGGTGGCCGGCGTCTCCGGGCCCGATCGGCTATATTGACACTGGACATGGCTCCTGGGTCTTGGTCTTAGCGCTCGCGGGGGTGCTGAGGTGGGGGCCTCTGGACGGTGTTGGTCGGCCTCCACGGTGACTGACCGGTTGGTGGGGTGTGGGCTGGTGGGTGGAGGTGCTGGGTTCTGTTGCCACCCGGCCATCGGGCGGTAGTAGCAAGGCTGGAGGATGTCGGCCTGGGGATTGGCCGCCCGGGACTTCGGTCTGCTCACGGGCCTGGCGCGACATGTCCGGGGTATCCGAGTCGGTGGTGCGCCGGGTTCCGGCCTCGGCGCGGGGGCCCTCGGACGCTGGCGGTGCCTGGGGCGTCTCTTATTGGCGGGGAGGCTTTTTACCATCTAGCACAGGCGCTCTTTTTAACGGGGTGCGCTTGGGACGGGAGGGGGGAGGGCGTTGAGGGGGAGGGGGGGCTAAACTCAACCTGGATGTCTAGTGACATGTGTTTTGTTAGCAGTGTGAATGTTGGGAAGGATTAGGTATGCCCCTGGCATGGGGGCTGGTGGATTGCCGGGGCCCCCATGGGGCTCGGGGGTGCCGCTGCCGTGGGCCCCGACTTGACGTGCTGGGGCCTCCCACCCCTGGTGGATCGGGCCGAACGGGGGTGCCTATTGGAGTCAGAAGGGGAGCTGGCTCCCTGGGGTTGGCAATGGTCACCCCAGTTAGTTTCTCCCCATCCCCATGCCTCTGTCCACCTGCTCCTTCATTCTACCATTCACAAGGCCTTGGGACATGGGCACGTCACTGGGGTGCGGGATGGAGCTTCCGTCTTCGCTACCCGGTGGCTGCCTGGGTCCCGATTTTATTGAGCAACTTAGACACTTACACTTGCAACATTTACATGGAACGCACATGTAGGGACCTGGCGGTGTGGCGCATTGGCGCTGGGGGCAGGACCCCTCATGGGGGGCCCCCTATAGGGGCCTGTTGTGGGGCCTCGCCTGTGGTGCCGGCACCCACTGTTTAAACGCATTTAGACACTGAGGGCCCGGGGGGGGGGGGAGATGGGGGTACCCGGCAGTATACCCATGTCCCACCCCTCTGTTTTAAGTGCACATTAGAACAACACGCAACAACACCACATTGAGCTGGGGGAGAGAGGCTGGGGGGTCTTTCCAAACCCCTGTTCGTTGGACCATCAGGGGTCGGAGCCCGGATAGAACATCACGCCGTCTGGTCGGGTTCCTGGGCTGGTGGGCTGCTCTTGCCGGTGTGGGGGCCTTGGCGGTCTGCTTGTCCCCGTCCTGGTGGGCAAAGGGGTCTGTCTCCTGGGTGCAGGGGCAGGGTTCTCTATTGGGGCGTCTGTCCCTGGGCCCGGGAGTATGGAGTATAGTGTACGTATGGGGGGTATGAATGAGTGTATAGCGTCCTTTTTTCGTATGTCCTGTATTTGCAAGAATGTGTACGCATGAGAGGGAGGGTACGTATGAGTGTCTCTGTCTGTCTATGTCTACCTGTCAGGTTGGTTGCTTGGCTGCTCATACTGGCCTGATGCATTTCTTCCCTCCCCGTCACTCCCCGTCGGTGATGGTTTTGCTTCTGCGTGGTTGATGATGGCTCTCGATGCCTGGGGCCGGGGGTCCCGGTTGCGGCCCGGCTCGGTCCTGGTGCATGTCGGGCGGGTCCTGGGTGGTCCGGTGTGTCGGGCGGCCGCTGTTTCGGGCCGACGTTCTCCTTGGATTGACTGGGGCACCTCTCATGGGGGTGCCGGGTTTGTAGAACAGGTTGGTGCCGTCCGGTGGATCGGTGGGGACCGTGCCTGGCGCCCAGGCCTCCTGCCGGTTCCAGGACTTCTGCTGGCTGGTCTGTTCACCTGGTGGGGCTGTCCGGCATTGGCTGGGCCCCTGATCTTGGCGCCCTACATGGGGCGGGATCTGGACCCGGGAGCTGGAAGATCTGGATGTCCAGGTGCCGGCTGGGCGCGGCCTGGGGAGGGCGTACATCCGCTGTGGCTCTTGCTGTGGCTCCCTGGCGTGTGGGTGTGTGGGGGCGGGCCGGGTTGTTGGCGGTGGGTATTGGTCCGGGGTGGCGGCGGCATGTGTTTTGTCCGTCGGTTGGCTGCGGATCCCCCTTGTCTGCGGCGGCGGCGGGGGGCCCTTGTCGGCTGGTCCCTGGTTGGGGCTTCGCTGGGGGGCGGGGTGCCCCTGGTCCCTGTGGCCTCCGGTTCCTGATCCGGGCTCGCCCTGGCGTAGCCGGTTACCGGCGGAGCCCGTGGGCTTGTAACTGCGATCTCTCGGGCCCCAGCATTGCGGCTGGTGGGTGCTCCCCTGGGGCTTCCATCTGTTCCTCTCTTGGCGGGTGATCGACCCTGCGCTGATCCGCCTGTGGACTTTGTACTCTGTGGGACCCTTGATGCATACATCTCTTGCCTCCTCCATGTCTGTGTTGATTCCTGTAGGACGGATTGACGGTTCCTTACACCAGCTATCAATCACTTGCATGGGGAAACCTTATTCAGACCTGTATGCTCGCACACACATAGGTGTGGGGACATTGGTGTGGACGGACATATCTTAAGTTGAGGTTATCATCATTAGTTAGTTGTTCACAGGAGCTTACCAGAAACATTTGTATTATGTTCATTAATCCATGCTTGTGTGTAGTGAATGTGTAATTCTTAGTTTATTCTACTAGATACGAACTACTGGTTTGGTTCTGTACAGTTTGTTGTTTTTGTTTTGTATTACTGTTTCTCTGCCGTCCGGCAGAGGTGGAGGACTGGGATGTTTTCTTGTGTTCTTTGTTTGAATCCTTGTCTTGTGTCGTCAGTTCGCGCCTCTGTTGGTCCGGTTTCTTTTCTTCACCTTCTTCCTTTCTCCCTTCTTGTCTCAGTTTAGTGTCCATGACGCACTAATAAAGATTTTTCATACATATACATCAAGTGGCGTACTACAGCGAAGCTGTAATACTCTGCTTGGGAAAGTAAAACTGTTGGGCTTTTACTTGGTACTCAGACACCAATTCTGAGTAGCATACTGCTAGACAGGACACGTTAAAAAAAAAAAAAAAAAAAAAAAAACATATCAAGGGGCTCATATGACTGCTCAATAGCAGCGCAGGTAGTCGTCATTGGCTGAGACGTGGCAGCTTTGGCAGCCGCATCTGCTCTGGCGTTCCCAAGAGAAACAGTAACCCTGGACGCGATGTGTGCAGCACATTTCACTACTGCAATCTTGGATGGCAGCAAAATCACTTCCAACAGGTCAGCAACCTGTGATGCATTCAAAATTGGATTACCATCAGACTTCAGGAACCGTCTGTGTCTCCACAGAGCTCCAAAATGGTGGACCACGCCCACTGCATAGCTGCTGTCACTGTATATGGTAGCCGCTTTATCTTTAGCCAGCTCACAGGCCTTCGTCAATGCAACCAGTTCTGCGGTATGCGCCGAGAAATGAGACGGAAGACTTCCTGTAGACAAAGTACAATGGTCAGTGCAGACAGCATAGCCCACTTTATTTTTTTCCCACGAGTCTCTGTAGGATGATCCATCCACATACAGAATCATGTCTGGATTCTGCAAAGGCGTATCAGTTAAATCTGGACGGGGTGTACACAGTACCTCTAGTTCTGCCTGACAGTCATGAGGTATCCCGTCGTCCTCAGTGGACAGCAAGCTTGCTGGATTAAGAACATTGCACCTCTTAACAGTTATGGTAGGCAAATCCAGCTAAACAGTAGTGTACCTTAGCCACCTGGCGGCTGATAAGTGAGAAGTCCTTTGCTCCAACAGAATGATGGCTACATTATGGGGAACAAACACAGTTAGTCGACAATACATCACAACGTCTCTGGAAGCCAAAACTGCTTTTTCTGCCGCTGCTATAGCTCTTAAACATTTCGGAAGTCAAGCTGCTACTGGATTCAGCTTTGCTGAGTGTAGCGCCAATGCCCTATACACTGGCACTACTGGTTACTGATGCGGGTGGTGGTCTTTACGTGTGTTTAAAAGAATTGCAGCTTGTGTTTATTTCTGATTATGTTTATTATTTTGTCTTCTTTCACAATGTCCATGATCCATTTACTGTAATTAAAGTGGTTTACAATGAATGTGTTACTTGCCCCAATGACCTTCCGCAGAGTTCTTTGCATACAGCCACAGTCCTCGTCACACAATAAAAAACTGTTAGTCCCGTCTCAGCTCACCTGAGTCTGATCTGCATTGGCTTAAGTAGGCTGGTGCTTCCACAATCAAATCAACCAATCAGTTGATGCCAAGCTTCCTCTCAGGTATACAGACAGAAAATAAAACACACTTGGCTCCTACACTGAGTAATAATCCACAGGTCGTTTCAAACCACAATGCTCTTGAAGGAGAACAGATGTCATGCAACCGTTCTTTTCATCAACCATCTGGAAAAAAAAAATTCTGTATCTGGTAAAACCAAAGCAGGAGGGCTTTGTAGGGCTTTTTTAAGCACCTCAAATGATTGCAATGCCTCAGGAATCCACTGGATGGCGTCAGAGGCCATCATGTCTCTGCCATGAATCAACTCAGAAAGTGGTTTTTCCAAAATCGCATAGTCGATTATGAAATTCCGACAATACGACGTTAAACCTAAGAAAGACATCTGGCTGAGACCCATCCAAGCTCTCTTTCAAAGCCATGTTAAAAATGGTAGGCGATTCTACAAAGCCTTGTGGAAGTCTTCTGAAAGAATACAATCTCCCTTCAAACTCAAATGCAAACCAAAACTGACTCTCTTTTTCTAGTGGCACACTGAAAAATGCATTACTCAGATCAACAACTGAAAAATGAGTGGCTGAAGGAGGAATCTGAGACAAAATGGTGCATGGATTTGGAAAAACAGATGCTCTGGGCACCACAGCAGCATTTACACGCTTCAAATCCTGCACAAAACGCCACTCCTCCCTTTTGGCTCTGATTCTTTTCACTGGAAAAATCGGACTACGCACAGGAGAATTTGATGCCATGCAAGGCCTCTGGTTTAAGTGGGTACTGCCGCTGTACCGGTCGAAAAGAAGATTTTGGTGTAATTTTAACAGGGGTACAGCCCTTAATTAATCCCACATCATAGGAATTCTTTGCCCTCATATCAGTCGGAACCTCTTTGAGTGAAAGAGGCATTCCTGAGCCGTCGGTCGCAGTTTCTTCATGTAGAAAAACATGAGAAAGCACCTCCACAGGGTCCTCAGTTAAATTAATCACCCTGGTGACATGCACGGTGGAAATCAGCGAACGTTTGTAAAGTTTAGTAGATTTAGAGTAGAGGTTTGAATGATCACTCTTAGTTTGCTCCCAATCAATAGCTAATTGAGCGTGATGGACGAGGTTTGACACCATTTTCCACTCCTCACCCTCAGGTTTAGAGAGAGAAATGTACAGGACATTGCACAGAGACTAAGAATCCATGTTTAAAAGCTGGTCCATCTCCTAACTGACAACAGAGAGGGTAGCTGAAACGTTCTTTCACAATCTGACCAGATGCTGAAATTGAGAAGACATGGTTTCCACTGAGTCTCGGTGGTGGGTCTAAGGCTGTGTGCTTCAAAACTGTGTGCGTTGCTCCTGAATCGACCATAAACTCCACGGGTGTACCTGAGACAGTGAAAGACAGCATAGGTAAGGCTTTGTACGCATCAGTAGTCAGATGTGCGTACGTACCTGTGTCGTTTGTTGTTGTTCTAAATGTGCAACGGCTTCTGTAATCAAAGTGTGAGGTTTAGAACTTTGATCTGAATGGTTAGTGCACGAAGCAAGTTCTTCATTGCTGGCAATCACATTTGAAACTGCATTATTGTCATTACTGGCATCAGGATTTGTATCACATCCATCATCAACAGGTTGTTCATTTCAACAAACATTTTTATCAACAAAATCATCACAAAAATCAGAATTATTGTCACTTTCACTAGGTGTTGGATCACTAAAATCAGAATGATTATCGCTCTCAGTATGTGTATCATCATAAAACTCAGATTGATTATAACTGTCAAAATGTGAATCAATACTAAAATCAGATTGATTATCACTTTCAAAGTTAACATGTGTGTCTGTGTCTGTTAGTGTGTGCGTCAGACCTCTAACTCCATCTGCTGGTGAAAATGAGAAATCTCCTTCCTGCATTGGACTAAAGGTCTGCCCCTCAGATCAATCAGCCTGTTGATGTCCTCTGCGTGGGCCATGACTCTGCCTTCTGGTACATTGGTCACTCCGGTGGCCACGCCCCCCGCAGGCAAAACAACGGTAGTCATCATTTGAGTCTCTGTTATTGTTGTCGTTGTTGTTGTGACGTCGGTCTGGGGAAAAATTGTGCCGGCGTCTGTTCTGTTGTTGTTGTCGGCCTCCTCTTCGGTACTCATGAGGCCCTGCAGGCTGACATCCGCTCGGTCCACTCCTGTAATCTTTAGCAACCGCAGAGAACATTGTTAACGCTGCTTTATGCATATCAGTCTCTCTCTTGGTTTGCAGCTCGCCCTGTTTTGTTTTTAACTGACTCTCACAGTGAATGACGTATTTGCGAAGGTCAGTATAGCTTATGCCAGTGTCCAAACCAATATACTTGCCCATGAACTCGACATGTAATGCTGGTAGTAGGCCGGCAAGAATTATATCACAAAGCATCACCTCATAAACTGAGCCTGCAAAGTTACTCTGATCTGGTTTCTCTAATCCACTGTATAGCTTAAAAGCCTCACCCAGTCTATGGATGAAATCGTCTGCATCTTCTCGGGTTTTCTGTCTGATAGAGTGCAGCTCAGTCAAGTTTGGCCTTGTAAATACTTTTTCAATGTCTTTGCTGTTATAGCAGGAAAATAGTCACGGCTTACCTCTGGCTCGGAACCATCTGTATTAGTCACAAGCGTCGCACGCAGGCCGGTTCCAGGCAGACTGTCGTTCAGCTTAGCAAAATCGGCACCTTTAAGTTTGCGTTTCAAAATCCGATGGATCAGACATAATTCTTGGAATTCTCTCGTGAACTCTGTCCCATTACCAGTTATTGCCGGGAGGGCCGCCATGACGGAGCCCCAATCTGTTTCAGTCCATGCCCATAAAACAAGCGTTGCACCATCCGTTCCTTGAACTTCAATCATTGGGAATGTTTGAAAAACTCTATTAAGGTAATTTTCAGTGTCCTTCATGGTGCAAGTTTCACAAGTGGCCACTTGTCAAGTCATAACCGCTGGTGCAGAAAATTGCTGCTGTAGCGGCTTCGTCACCTCTGCGTTGTGAGTGGTCGGCTTGGTAGGCTCCTCCTCTAACTCCTCCAGAGGTGGGGGAAAAGGCTGTTCTGCAGAATCATCCAACAGCTCCATCTGCTGGATAGATAGATGTAAGATCCTGTGCATACCTTGCTCAACGTCTGAAAAAGGAAGACAACTGTGCTGTGAAGTCTAGCAGTATACCCTGCTCATCAGTCCTAAAACTGCTAGTCTGCTGCTTCTCCATGTCTGTTACATTTCACTATACTGTGAAGTGTCCCATTCAGCATGAAGTGCCGCGCCACCACAGGCGGAGGGGTAAAATTGCTGCACAAAAGCTTTATTCGTTTAAAAAAAGACCAGTGTCAATGCGAACTGCACCAGCTTGTTGCAATTTTAGTTCCCAATCGTGGTGTGAATGCATCCTAACTCACCCAAAAACACCTAACGGTGTGTCCACACTGAACGCGATAGGAGCGAATATAAAGCGCGACACACGCCTAGCTGTTCGCGTGCACATTCGCACCTTGAAGCATGTACAACGCGAACTGGTCGCGCTTCAAATATGGTATTTTCACGCGCGAACTGGCCTTCAGCGGAGCTGGGGCTACAGTGCAGCTGGCGGTGGAGGACCAAGCTGACAGAGTACTGCGTGTTCGGCCCTGGCTTCAGCGGAGCTGGGGCTACAGTGTCGCTGGCTGTGGATTATGGACCGAGCTGACGGAGGACAGAGTGGATTACGTGTTCGGCCTGGCCTCCAGTAGACCGGGGACCGCTGCACTTGGGGTTTGGTGAGCTACAGATACAGTCTAGCTACGGCAGAGGGATCCATAGATAGCGGTGAGCGTCTCATAAACACCGGCTCCTCGCCGCCGGGAGAACGTGAACTGCTCGCCCAGTTTGTGCCGTGAAGGTCCAAGCTTCGCCTGCCGAAACACCAACATTTCTGAGCAGCTGTCCATCTGCCTGCGGTCCGTAAAAGTTTATATTTGAGCAGCGCAGGACGTGGTGTGGGAGCTGCTACCAGGAAACCAGGTGAGGAGGCCGTTTCAAGGCTCACTTCTAGGCCGAGAGGTGCCTTTACAGAAACAACCGCTTTTATTATTTATTTTATTTATTTATTTTATTATTATTTTATTATTTATTCATTATGAAAACTGCTTGTGTCATGTAGCTCGGGGTGATTAGCCACAGTGTTTATCAGTGTTTCCTCCATGTCCTGCTGAGGCTGTGACTCCATGACAGTCACAGAATCACTGAAACTCTGTCCCCTGATTGGTTGTCGCGGTGCGATTTGACGCTTGAGTTCAGATTTTTACAACTTGAGTGATAGAAGCCATGAGCGCGAATGCACAAAATGCACCATATAAAGTGCAGCGCAAATTTTCCATCGCATCTGTAGCGCAAATTGTTTGCGCAAATCAGGCAGAAAAGCTTTTTCGCGACGCAAATCTGCTTCTGAAGTGTCGCGGGACCCCAAGACATGCTTCATTGCGCTCCTCCATTGATTTTACATGTAAACCTGAAGCTCTAGTCGCTCCTATTTTGTTTGGTCTGGACATACAGTAAGTGACTGGGGTAGGATTTACATCAGAGCTGTGTTTTAACAATGGAGATACCTTTTCTTTTTAAAAGACTTCAAACCCGACGGACCTTTGGTGACATGTCCGTTGAATGGGTAAGACAGAGATATATTCAATTAAGCAAAACAATATAATGTTTTATTAATACAGTACACAATGACCAGCTTTGAATTAACAGGGGATGCACGGGCCCAATTGTAGAGGTGAGACTAGAGGGACCGGCGATGCGATAGAGGGGGAGTCTTTTGGAAGGGGTCTTAGTATCTCAGATTTAAAAAAATTGATCTCAATGAAATACTCCGGACTGAAGCTTTAATGTACATATACTTTACTTAATGTTTAATTCTTAATTGTTTTCATATTTTTTTCTCTTGTGAATCTAATCCTTCTTTATTATTTGTCATTGTGCTGCTGTTACAGCTGAATTTCCCCTCTGTGGGTTATGACTCAATTCTCTGCAACATCTTTGTTCTAATATTTTTTTTTATTACCTGGACGTTAGTTAACCACCTGAACTTTTCATTTTCGTCTAGGCAGAAAGGAGAGTCTCTAAATACAACCAATAATTTTTCAATACAATGTAATCCCTGGGCTGCCACCTTATTGTGGTGGAGGGCTTTGAGTGTCCCAGTGATCCTAGGAGCTATGTTGCCGGGGGTTTTATGCCCCTGGTAGGGTCATCCATGGCAAACTGGTCCTAGGTGAGGGATCAGACAAAGTGCAGCCGAAAGACTCCTATGATGAATGACAGCGTTGGACCAAGTGTTCCCTCGCCCGGACGCCGGGTACGGGGCCGCACTCTGGAGCCAGGCCTGGATGTGGGGCACGTTTGCGAGCACCTGGTGGCCGGGCCTTTACCCATGGGGCTCGGCCGGGCTTAGCCCGAAGAGGCAACATGGGCCCACCCTCCCATGAGCCCACCACCTGTGGGAGGGGCCGTGGGAGTGGGGTGCAGTGTAAGATGGGCGGTGGCCGAAGGCGGGGACCTTGGCGGTCCGATCCTTGGCTACAGAAGCTGGCTCTTGGGACATGGAACGTCACCTCTCCGGTAGAGAAGGAGCCGGAGCTGGTGTTCGAGGTTGAGAATTTCCGACTGGACATCGCCGGCCTTGCCTCGACGCATGGCTCTGGCTCTGGAACCCATCTCCTCGAGAGGGGTTGGACTCTTTTCCACTTTGGAGTTGCTCCCGGTGAGAGGTGCCGGGCTGGGGTGGGCATACTTGTTGCCCCCCATCTTGGCGCCTGTACGTTGGGGTTTACCCCGCTGAATGAGAGGGTAGCCTCCCTCCGCCTACGGGTAGGGGGACAGGTCCGGACTATTATTTGTGTTTATGGACCAAACAGTAGTTCAGATTACCCACCCTTCTTGGGGTCCTTGGAGGGGGTACTGGAGGGTGCTCCTTCTGGGGATTCCCTCATTCTGCTGGGAGACTTCAACGCTCTTGTGGGCAATGACAGTGAGAACTGGAGAGGCGTGGTTGGGCGGTATGGCCCCCCCGATCTGAACCCGAGCTGCGTTTTGTTATTGGACTTCTGTGCTCGACATGGATTGTCCATAACGAACACCATGTTCAAGCATAGGGGTGTTTATGTGTGCACTTGGCACCAGGACACCCTAGGCCGCAGCTCGATGATCGACTTAGTTGTCGTTTCATCTGATCTGCGGCTGCATGTATTGGATACTCGGGTGAAGAGAGGGGCGGACCTATCCACCGACCACTACCTGGTGGTGAGTCGGCTCTGGTATTGGGGAAGGATGCCAGACAGACCTGGCAGGCCGAAACGTACTGTGAGGTTCTGCTATTAAACGTCTGACAGTGTCTCCTGTCAGAAGGAGTTTCAACTCTCACCTTCGGCAGAACTTCGAACACGTCCCGGGGGAAGCGGGGGACATTGAGTCCGAGTGGGCCATGTTCCGAGCCTCCATTGTCGAAGCGGCTCACTGTAGTTGTGGCCGTAAGGTAGTTGGTGCCTGTCGCGGCGGCAATCCTCGTACCCGCTGGTGGACACCGCCGGTGAGGGATGAAGTCCTATCGGGCCTTTTTGGCCTGTGGGACTCCGGAAGCAGCTGATAGGTACCGGCAGATTCGACCGGAGTTCCTCAACGCTCTGGATGCTGTAGGGTTGTGTTGGTTAGCGCAGCTCTGCAGTATTGCGTGTACATCGGGGTTAGTTCCCTTGGATTGGCACACCAGGGTGGTGGTCCCCCTCTTTAAAAAGGAGGACCACAGAGTGTGTTCCAACTATAAGGGGATCACACTTCTGAGCCTCCCTGGTAATGTCTATTCGGGGGTTTTGGAGAGGAGGGTCCGACGGATAGTCGAACCTCGTATTCAGGGTATTCAGGAGGAACAATGCGGTTTCCGTCCTGCCCGTGGAACACTGGACCAGCTTTACACCCTCAGCAGGGTCCTGGAGGGTTCGTGTTAGTTCGCCCAACATGTGTTTTGTGGACTTGGAGAAGGCGTTTGACCGTGTCCTTCGGGGAGTCCAGTGGGGGGTACTCCGGGAGTATGGGGTACCAGGCCCTTTGATACGGGCTGTTAGGTCCCTGTATGACCGGTGTCAGAGTTTGGTTCGCATTGCCGGCAGTAAATCGTACCCGTTCCCGGTGAGAGTTGGACTCCGCCAAAGTTGCCCTCTGTCACCAATCCTGTTCATAACATTTATGGACAGGAGTTCTAGGCGCAGCCAAGGTATTGAGGGGATCCGTTTTGGTGACCTCAGGATCGGGTCTCTACTTTCGTAGATGATGTGGTCTTGTTGGCTTCATCTGAACGGGATCTACAGCTCTCGCTGAAGCGGTTCGCGACCGAGTGTGAAGCGGCTGGTATGGGGATCAGCACCTCCAAATCCGAGACCATGGTCTTGAACCGGAAAAGGGTAGGGTGCCTTCTTCGGGTCTGGGATGGAGTCCTTCCTCAAGTGGAGGAGTTCAAGTATCTGGGGGTCTTGTTCACGAATGAGGGAAAAATGGAGCAGGAGATCGATAGACGGATTGGTAAGGCATCTGCAGTTATGCGTGCGCTGTACCGGTTTGTCGTGGTGAAGAGAGAGCTGAGCCGAAGGCGAAGCTCTCGATTTACCAGTCGATCTGCGTTCCTACCCTCATCTACGGTCATGAACTCTGGGTGGTGACCGAAAAAATGAGATCGCGGATACAGGAGTTTCCTCCGTAGGGTGGCTGGGCTCTCCCTTTGATATAGGGTGAGAAGCTCGGTCATCCGGAGGGAGATCAGAGTAGAGCCGCTGCTCCCCAACATCGAGAGGAACCACTTGAGGTGGCTCGGGTATCTGGTCAGGATGCCTCCTGGACGCCTCCCTGGTGAGGTGTTCCGGGCACGTCCCACCGGGAGGAGACCCAGGGGAAGACCCAGGACTCACTGGAGGGATTTTGTCTCCCAGCTGGCCTGGGAACACCTCGGGATTCCTCCTGAGGAGCTGGCCCTAGTGGCCAGGGAGAGTGAAGTCTGGGTCTCCCTGCTTAAGCTACTGCCCCCGCGACCCGACTCCAGATAAGCGAAAGAAGATGGATGGATGGAGGGATGTGATCAGCAGAGGAACAGTACCAGGCCCAGAGGGATTAACAAGTCTATCTGATGCACAGGAGCAGCAAACTGGCTAGTGATGGGAGGAGATGACAGAATGCTTTATTCAATCATACGTTCTTTGGGGTACTGGGAGAAACTTCACACATGACCCACAGAAATGTGCAACTGGATTTTTGTCTGTAAACTTTTTTGATACTTGTTCTCAAAAATGTCTAAGTTATCTACTTGCATTGGGATTTATGGTAATTGCATTAGGATTTATGGGAATCCATAGTGCAACCTAAACATTTAACATTTGAATGTTAATGGCTCAGTTCTTATTTCATTTTCCAAAAGCATATATGATAGAGGGAGCAGTGACCTTTTCAAATCACATAGCAAATTATGCCCTGGATGCGACAACGTAAAAATAGTCTAGAGCTGCAAAATAAAAGTGAAAATATGAAAGTTGCTGAAAAACCTGAATGTATTTCTATTTTTACATTATATTGCATGCAGCAACAGAAAATATGACAAATTTGTAAAGAGCAAAATATGCGAAGTGCTATAGTTTCAGTAAACCCACATTAAAGTTAAACTAAAGCAGTTGTTGAGGCTACTTTACTGTGATAACCATACTTATGGTAAGCATACCAACTCATTTAATGAACTGTAGGATTTATTTTGCAGTTTTAATAAATACTTTGTCAAAGTGTTATATCTGAACACAAGAAAAGTGGAGACATTTTAACACTCTGTCTTTACTGTCATGATGGCCCACATCCACAATAATGTTATTAACAGCTTCTTCCTGTAGAGGTCTCTCATAAGTAGGGATGAGCAAGTACAGCATTATCTGTACTCGGACTGGGCGGGGCCCTAATCCGGAAGTGTGCGTGGTTTAACCCGGAAGCGGGTCTGGTTATCTTGAAATGGGTGTGGCTTTAACCGGTATGTGTTTTTAAGCATGCAATTGATATGAGTTGATCAGAAATTGTTATATTTATTGCTGATTAGAAAACTATTTACATAAAAGCCTATTGAGTAGAGAGAGTTACCACACACTTTGAACTAGCAGACACGTGGTCACGTGGTTCATGGATCCCGAAATAGTTCCAAACATCCCAGCGCTGTCAGTCAATTTGAATAGCTGTTGGCGGTCCAGGACATCAAATCGAATTATTTTCACATTCCTCTGACGATTTTTGGTAATTATTGATTAATACTGTGTACTAATTAGTTCATAGAGTAGCCTATTCATTTTTATCAAAACGTTTTTAGAACAGATATATTTATCAACTTTCTACATTTTAGAGGGAAAATTGGATGCTAATTAATTTTAAAATACATCTAGACTACAGATCTTGAGAAATTAATGCAATACCTCACTCAATAAAAGCATGTCTAAGAACCTTATGTGCAGCAAGAAACCCTAAACCAGAGTAATATCCAGTTTAAAGCTCTTTGTTTTCTGAATGCTAGCATGACGATGCTATACTTTGTTCTTCTGTAACCTACACTTAAACATGCCAGTGGCTAAGACTTCTGCTTACCTTCAAATCTTCATTTTTCAACAAAGCATGGAATATTACTCTTTCCATTATTTACTTCCAAAACACCCTATTGTCTAATAGACAGCATTAGGTCTTTGTTGTCTGCCTGGTGTCAGATGGAACTGATCTAAGATACACATTGAAGAAAATATGCAGCCATTTGTGTTCACTGATGACCCTTGATTTTTGTTATGATGGAAGATGTCAATTTATAATTATTTTTCATGTGAACATATTTCATGTATCTATAACTCTGTTGATTTTGTAGTCTTCTAGTCTGACTACTGTTAAATAGTAATCCACTGATAAAAATTGAAATTTTAATATAACTTTATGGTTAACAGCAGTAGGTAGAAAAAATAATATTAATTGTGAAAAAACAAGCCAACTTTTTATACAATATTCTGTAAGACAAGCTATAATAAAGTATTTTTATCTCCATTCAATTGTTTAGTCATTACAGTCTCCATCAATAAATTACATGAGATCAAAATGTATTAACGTGCTGAAATCCTGATGAAGGTTCATCCTTGGTATTAATAGCAGCTCCCCTTGATATCATCCTCTGGTGACCTCTCTGAAAACAGAAAAAAATAATTGTAAAATGTGTTGCTTTTAAAGACTTGATAGGTGAAAATCTTAAATTACAAATGAAGATGTTTAAGGTGGAACAATGGAAAGATTTAAAAAGTAATTGTACATATTACTGTATTTTTGTTTTCTTACCACATTTTATATGTAAAATGTGTATTGAAATCATACCTTTATAGGTTGATTGCTTTACCATGATTGGCTGTGCTGCATTTGGATGCAGCAATCGGTCCGAGAAACGTATCAGAATTTATGGCTTCCCTAAAGATGTAAAGAGAAGAAGAAAATGGTTATCTCAAGTCAGCAGGAGCAACCTCACCGTCACCAGAGATTAGAATAACAAAAAGCTGTGTGCAGTATGTTTCATCTGCACTCTCAAATGTTTCCAATCAGGGCTCTACATGTTTTATTGTCAAAAGCAAAAGGCTGCAATGAAATTGTTAATTGTGGCAGGAAATAAACTAATACTACAATCTGTAGGAACATTTTGAGGGAGGACAGTTTAAAAAGACTGAGAGAGAACAGATGAGATTTAAGGCTGATACTGTCCCCACCCTTTTTGTCCATCGGCCAGAACCAAGGAGGAGGAAGGATCCTGCAGTCAGAAGTACAGCAGAACTTCCACTGCATGTTAATCCACTGACCAGTGACCACACATACTATAGTACAGAAAATGTGGTATGAAATATGTAAAATTTTATATTTTCTTATTCATGTTATTTGAAATTATTCTTCACGCTAATAGTGACGTTATTTCAGAGAACTAGGAAGGAAGCAACAGCAGTGAGGCAAAAGGAAATAAGATAAAGTGAGGGGGAAAATGAACTGGTTGCATCAGAAGCAAGGGACATACAAGGAACCTGTGAGGAGCCAGGGTCAACAGAACCAGGAGCATCATCAGGAATCAACAGGCTATGCAATCAGGGAACTGAGCTAAAGAACTTAAGGGAAGAATTAGAAAGTCAAAAAGAATACATTAGAAGGATAGAAGGAGAACTTAAAAGGCAGATAAAAAAATTAATTCAGTCCTGCGAAAGAAAGTTTTTAATATGGAAAAAAATTTGCCATATTTTCACAAAAGATCAATTGGCATGAAAAGCAAAAGAGGCATTAAATGGAGCAAACTTACAATAAAAAAACATATAACTCAGCTTTTCAGTGGGCTCCACAAGCTACAGGTTTCTTCAGGACATGCCTGATATCAGAACCCTGCAAAGAAGAATGGAACACTTAAGCTGGAAACAGGGGTGTTAGGAGAGGTGTTTGAAATGCTCAGACTAAAGATTAACAATCTGATCTGCATCACATGCATGTTTTTTTATGTTGGCAGGAAGCACAACACGATGGAAGCAAGTGGTAGCTTACAATTTTAATGCCAATTTCACAAACCTGGTCACTGATCATCCCTCCTCTCAGCAACTAATCTGAAAACATAAAATGAAGATGGCCATAAATCCAAAGCATTGTTTCTTTTAAAATTTCAAGAAGAGTTTTTATAGCTAACTCTTCAACAGTTATTGGTGGTTATATTTGTAAAGATTCATTGTTCATTATAACCTCTACTTAATCACATGATTGCAAATAGTTTTATATAACAAGTGCAAATGAAACATTCTACAGAAAATATCAACTTTGTAAAGGTTATGGCGTTCAAGTATTGTTCTTCAAATTTCTTGAATCAACTCTTATTACTTTGAAGGATAAAAAACCGAAAACAACATATTCTGTTACCTTATTAATCCTGTTTATGTTATTTGCTTCAGTACTTCGTTACAGTCAGTGTTATGTGGTTTAACTGAATAACCAGAAATAACTACTCATCTTCACAATCAATTTTTTTAACAATTGTATCTCCATTTATGCTTCCATTTTTGATGCAATATAGTCAATTAAAGACTGCTGATACACTGACCAGCAAACTACTGTATGTATTTAAACAAATCAAAAAACACACAAATAAAATTTATTTATAAAGGTTTTGTAGCCCATTTCAAACTGTGTTAAACACTTCTGAAAGCAGAATTAGACAGACTGAAATGCAACAATCTCCAGCTCGTCAAGTTTGTATATACCCCTCCTGCTCACATTTATCTAGCTGCGGTTTAACTACAAAGAGCTCAGCTTTATTTAACACAGTTAAATAAATAAAAGTGGCTACATTAAATATCACCGTTGACTTATGTTTGTACAGAACAGGCAGTTAAGGCTTCGCTTTGCAAATAAATGCTGTAATTTCCTCAATTTACCGGAAAATTACACTCTGAGCACCGAAAATGAACTGCGTTGACAAGGGTGATTGTGCTGCTGTTAGGAAGTATACGCAGCTGCATGAATCACGTGACTTTCACACTCCATTCTTTCTATAGAAGTAAATGGGAGTGTCCAAACTCTCCTTAGAGGAAACTGGTTTTGATAACTAACAAAAAATATACAGAACTAGTTTTGCAACAATGAATACAATATGTGTGGTTGCAATTATGAAGTAAAATGTAATGAACAAGAGTTTTTGTCTCAACATAACTTTCATTTTTTTACTTACATTTTTTTCTGTTCTGTGTGATTTTATTTTTTTGCTTTTTTATTTTTTTATAGCCACACCATATATGTGTGTAGGAAATTGACTTGTAATATAATAATATTTTGCCATAACTACCTTTATTTATTTTATAAAATAAATAACACTTGATGTTACAGTCCCAGTCCCACCCTGGGCCCATTTAGCCCCTCTTTATTAACCTCTTGGATATGCCCCTGCTCAGCAGCACTGAACATTTAGCAATAGTCACTTATTATTATCATTAAAACTCATGGGAGTCTTTCAGAAGAGGGTGAGAAAGTAGTTTTTCTCAATTTGGTCGCAGCGCAGCATTAAGTCTGTAACTTTGTTTTCTGTCGGATCAGCGTGATAGATGCACTCTTGGGCCAAAAGACCTCCATTGCCAGAGTAACCATCGAGCAGCCGAAATAAAAGGAAACTTGACATGAAGTCGGTTGAAACCTGTTTTAATCCTTAATAATTGGGAGGATGTAAAAAATTTATTGAAACTGCAGCTTCTGTCAGTCACATAACTGCAGCTGGCTTGCGAATCACATAGGTTACCTATTTTGGAATCAAAACGGCAAACTTCTCCAACACATGATGATTTTTCATGACTGGAAGGAGGAAACTGTACCCCATAACAACCTTCCTTGGCAAAATGCAAGTGTAACACAAGTTTTATTCTCCTCTCGTAAGAAACGGGGAGTTGTTATGAAAAGCGACGCCATCAGATATCAGGAAAATTCGTGAGTTTGGTGGCTCTGGAACGCAGACACAGTCAGCTACCCAATGAGAATTTATATTCAATCAGAACATAAACAATAAAATCATTGGCATTCTCCCAAACATGATTATCTCTCTTTCAGTAAATGAGGCAGTATCAGAGAGAACTGTAGAACCATGTTTATGTCTGTACCATTTTGATCCTGTTGAACTTTCGGAATTATCATAAATATTAGCTTCATCTAAACCCTCAACCAGTATGTTAGACCCAATACCAACCAAATTATTTAAGGAAGTGTTCCCTCTGGTTACTGGCCCTATTCTAGAAATGATTAATCTATCTTTAATAAATGGATATGTGCCTCAGGAATTTAAGGTTGCTGTAATTAAACCTTTACTTAAGAAACCCTCCCTGGATTAAAATGACTTAGACTATGACTACAGACCTATGTCTAACGTTCCTTTCTGATCCATAAACAAAAAATGTGTCCGTCAATACATCTGCGTCTGAATGCAAATTTGCGGTCGGGGAAGCATAAAGTAGGCTTTATTGAGCAGACCTGTGGATCCCAAAGACTCTGGACAACAGTGTGGGGCACTGCTCAGTAGGGCATCAGGCCTGACCTGGACTGGCTGTTCAGGGCACGGCGCCAGCACACAAGAAAAGCGCTTTATGGAAAAGACATGTGGTCGGTCCAGGTCAACATGACATCTTCAACCTCAACCATCCCCCATTAACCCCCCCTCCCCTCACCCTCCTAATCCCAGTCTAAAGCTTCCTCCTTGTTTTCCTCCCTCCTCCACCTCCTTACCTCAGCCCCCTCCCCTGTTTGGAGCATACAGTGAGGAAATGTCACCAGATGCCCAGTGTCTAAGACGGGCATTATGTTCTTAAAGGATGTCCTGATAATTCTGCTTCTTTTCTGCAGCCTGAGAGCACACTGTGCAGGGCTTTTGTAGTGAAGACTGATCACAGAGGACAACAGGTAGTGATGGTCTCTGCATGGTCACATGGTTCTGCTGTCTATGCAAAGAAAGATGTGATTACCCCTGAGGGGAAATATGTCTGTGTGTGGTATATTAGGAGATGCATTACTATGATCTATCACAAATAATGAACAGTTTATCGTAGTAGAATTCTAATATTGTACATATAATATTGTTATTGACATTAAGGGCATAACTAAGTGGTATTCAGCAACACCTAAACGAGGACGCACCAACGGCGGCATTTAGTCTTGTATTTTATAAGATGTTACTCATCAAAAATTTAAAACTGGAGGACCAGGACTTCATCTGCGATAACGAAAACTGCCAATCATGGGGACTCTGGGAGAATGTGCTTTGTCAGACCCTGAGGGGGCTCCACTGACCTAAATACAAAATTGTCCACAGCTATACTATGGTGACCAACCGAAGAGAACTCTAGGGAGACAAACATTTAACCTGAATAATGGTGCTTAGGAGAACAAAAACTCACCATCTCCAAGGGTTCATTTCACATCCTGACCAAAAAACTCGTTCATACAGCATCCATATAGGGTAGAACATGCAGGTTTTGTACCCTGTATATATATATATGTATATATATATATATATATATATAATATACATAGTTACCCACAAAATGAGACTGAAGGTATTTTCTCCAGTATGAAAGGATCAGTTTATAAGTAACTAGCTGTCTTACATGGAAATCCTCTTGTTATTCCTCAAATATATTTATTTGGGGAGGATTAGACGCTTGTTTTTATGAAATGTAATTATGGTATGGGCTGTATATACAGGAGAAAAGCGAGGTTAAGATGACCTTTAAAACCTCTCAGTAAAGAGGATTTCTCAAACCCAAGCTCATCAGCAGAGACGCTGAACGAATGTTCAGTCACTGAGACCTGATGCCACCATGTGGTCATAAGCTATGTTACTGTTAGATGGAAAATGGGGAATACATAGAAGACAGAATTTAATCACAAAATAATAAATTCTTGATCCAACATTATATCTGAATTATATTTGAAGATGGTAAATGCATTTTACTTAAAAAATGTGGGAACATCCTGTTTCAAAAGCATGCAGAAAATCTGTTACTAATATAAGTTACCTCTAGTAACCACTAGAACAAACACTAGAACTTTATTTATTATCAGGATGTCTCCGAATATTCAGCTTAGACTGATCGATTTATGTATGTAAAAATGTTTGATAACCTTTTCTATGGTGTAAATTGACTTTCTTTAATATAAGGGTGCAATTCATAACAAAATTAGCGTAAAACATGTAGGGGAAAGGGTAAAATGATACTGTGGGGAGTAAAAGAGATATCACAAGCACAGGAATTTTGTAACAGGGCGTTTATGATCACTTATTTTCCTCACATTACCAAAATCTGTTCTCACTTTCATAAAACCTTCTTTCCATTTTTTTCTTCCTACACCTGCTTCTCTCATCTGCGTACTCTCTCTTCAGAATGCTGTGCTCTCTCAGTTCTCCAGCTGCACCCTCTCGGTTCCTGATTTCTCCAGCAGTGACCTCACCGATCCAGAGTAGATTAAACGATACATGATTTTACTTCTAGTATTTCTGGTCTGCTTTTACTGTTAAATAAATTAAAATGAAAAGCATCCTCATTTTCTCATATCTAATTTGAGATTTTTCTTAAATTATTAGAGGGGGCGGGGGTTAAAGAAACAAAGATTGTAAACGAGGGGTCACGTGATGCAGCAGAGCTAGAAGGACGCTTCTCCAGAGGCTCTCCGATATTGATTGAAGGAAACACTCTTATTATATTTGAAAGAGTAGATTTTACATTTAATCCAATTCATTAATGCGCAATGGACCTAAGATCCAAAAACAAGCAAGCTAACTCAGCGAATGTACAATTCCCACCGTGTGAAGAGGAAAGTCGACAACAGGAAGCTAACACTAGCAAGATGGCGCAAGGTCAGAAATAACTTGACAACGCTCTCATACTGTAAGCAAGCCCTCTCCAATAAACTGGACACCAGAACGTCAGAGATTAACGAGTACATATTGGGGCTAAAACCCATTCTTCATAGCCTGACATCCCGTGTCACTGAGGCCGAAGAACGCATCGGGATGGCGGAGGATCAACTCACTCAGCTGCATCTACGTGTGGATAAGCTCACTAAAGACAATGAATACATGATGGATAGAGTCGATTCACTTGAGAATTATAACACACGCAACAAATTTCTTAGTCTTAATGTACGTGAGCGCTGTGAGGGGAATGACCCGGTTACATTTTTTACCAGCTGGATACTGGTAATGTTGGAACAAGAATATTTCCCCGAGCACTAATGATAGAGTGAGCTCATCGAACATTCGCACAAAGTTCATCCGCGAAAGAGAGACCAAGGCCCATGCTGATACGCCTGCTCAAGTGCCAGCGTGCCCGGAGCTGAGTGCCAGCGTTATAAAGCGTCAAAAGGAATATGACCGGGTAAAGAAAGAGCTGAGATCTTGAGGTGTCCAGTTTGCCTTACTTTGCCCCGCTATTTTGAGGATAACGCTCTGGGATGGGACGAGGAAAATCTGCAAAATACCAAAGGAAGCAACAGCTTTTGTGAGAGATTGTACGTGGGAAAACTCAAGAGATGAGCTACCAAATTACAGTTGGATTTTTTTCTTTTTTTCACCTTGGACACCCTGCAAACTGTAAGTTATTGATGTTTAATGGCATGGTTTGCTTGCGTGATCAGCCGTTTGTAATGATTTGAAAATAATTGTAATGACGGTAACTAATATTTAATTGCTTATTTTGAAAGATTTTCATATAATGTTTTACATTGTTATCTGGTGACCTCTGGAAGACAGGATACCCTATGTTGTGTATTTTACCAAGAAAATTTGGAATTATGTCCTATGTGGTTATGTTAGGAATATTAAATTAATAATTCATAAATTATGAATTTAATTATTCCTTCAAATCATTTAGACGGGGCACGACCAGCCTTTTCGACTGGAAATTAGATATTATATTTATCAAAAGTAACTATCAAATAGCAATTTATAAATGAATTATCAATGATTTACCAGAGACGTTTCGATCTGAAGTGTGGCTCTTTGCAATGATTCAAACACACACTCAAATTAAAGAAGAAACAAAGATTTGATCCAGTTTAACCAATTTTTTTACTAATTACTACAGCAAACAATAACTAGAAAACTCAACCGAATCTATTCTGCTAACCGCTAAGCTAAGGGCTAAAGCTACCTGCTACAAAAACGACAAAGATGGCAGACAAAAGAGGACTTCCAAGAAGCCACGTCACGGGGAGTTTCCTAACGCACATACGTCGAATCACGCAAACACATATAGAGGTGACGTACGCCCGCGGACAGGCAGAATGGGGGGGGGGTTATTTTATTACTTCGGCGAGATTCCTTTGCTTTTTCAAATTAACTAGTCTTCGGCTAACAAAGAAAACCTGAATTCGATGAACAAAGAACGAACAGAGACTGTATTCAGCTTTTGTTTTCCACTATGGAAACTCTTTCCGTTAAGAGGTTCACAGCCGAGATCAAGGCAAAAATAACACCCCGCTGTGTTGTTGTGCCTTTTGCTGGCTCCTCATGATACCTCATCTTGGTAAGTGCTTGCCATGTGAGAAGTAGAGAAACCTGCTAGCGCATGCTAATATAAGCATGATACTAACGTTCATTGCGAGTGCCGTTTTTTGGGTTGGAAGCTATTTTAAAGCTATTTTTGGTTAAGATATAGATTCTACTAAGTTTTATTTCGGTTCATAACAATACTGAGAAGCAATTTAAGTTATTTTTGCACTATTTTGGTCCAATGTAATTATTATTTTGAAGTTATATGTACATTTTGATGATTTATCATATGGAAGTGTACAGTAATTCTTCTGGAATGCTAAATCCAGAAGCACAGATAAGGTTTACTGCGAGAAATGTTGATTTTGAAGGAGAATATCTGAATTTCATTAGTGTAATTCATTTCATGATTTACAAAAACTTAAAATTCATTAAAATGAATATGCTAATTGGTTAAATAAATATTTAATCATAATGTTATGGTTAAATAATTTAAAAAAGGATAAAAAGATTCATTCATTTGTTGTTTTACATGGATTAAAAACTATTTCATGGATTATAAAGGATATCTGGGTTAAAAAATGCATGTAAAATATTACTGTGTATTTGTAATATGGTAATAAGAGTAACACTAGTAACACTAATAAGAGAAATTATTTTAAAAAAACTATAGCAATTGAGAATAGATAGGGCAACAGACATTTATTTAGCTTTAAACAGTAATACCATTATTGTTGTTCAGGCTAGTATTACATGGTTAAGAAAACCCTGGATGGATTCTATGGATTCCCTGGATTCTCTCCAGATGGAGATGGCGAGCCTGTGCCCAGAACTGGATTGAAAATAGAAGAACCACCTTCTTCCTACAGTACTGAGTGGTAACACCCTAAAACATCACTTACCAGGGAAAAGAACTGAACCAAAAAGACAATTGACTTGATTCATAACTTACAAAGACAAACTGAGCTCAGGGGACTGGGGTTATATATCCGTAAAAGTTCCAAATTCGGTGATTTTGAGTGAAATAGATGGAAAAGAACAACTGGATGAAGTGATTGAGTTCCTGAAACAGTATGGGTCTATTTCAAGAGTCCTGAAAATTGAGGACGGTAAATCTGAGTTTTTCCGGAGTGTTATTGTTGAGTATAGCTCAGGTCTTGCTGTTGAAGCACTTGATCCGTTGCCTCGTACCCATGTATCCGATAGTGGCGCTAGCTATAGGATACAATCTCTGGCCGGTGTTTACACAGAACAGGTGGGGCATGAGACTACTAAGTCATATGTCACTGAAATCCAAAACCTATCTTAGATGAGTGGCAGGGATTATGTAGATGTCCTAAAAGACATGATGTCACAAATTGCTAAATCAATTAAAGAACCAGAAACTGAACACACCGAGACAAATAACTCTACTGAATTTTCCTTGGTCGAGTCTTGGTCGAGAAGTGCACAACAAACCAACCAGACAAACAACACTGCGAGTAGCCCAGCTAATACAATGGCCACCATTTCTGTACACGATTTAAATCCCAAAGAAGTGCAGCGTATGGTTGTTGAGCACATTGTAAAAAGAGATGACTATTCTGTGCAACAGTTTTCACAAAAACTACGAGTGTTTTCTGGCAAAGAACCCCGACCAATTAACGAGCCAGATTATGACACTTGGCGTTACAGTGTAGAACTTATCATGACTGACCCTTCTATGCCCAAACTTCAAAAATCACACAGAATCAGTGAGTCTCTCTTACCCCCAACAGCTGATGTGGTTAAGCACTTGAACAGGTTAAGCACTCACGAACCCCCGGGTTCCGGCCTCGGCCCGGGGGTCCTCGGACGCTGGCGGTGCCTGGGGCGTCTCTTATTGGCGGGGAGGCTTTTTACCATCTAGCACAGGCGCTCATTTTAACGGGGTGCGCTTGGGACGGGAGGGGGGAGGGCGTTGAGGGTGAGGGGGGGCTAAACTCAACCTGGGTGTCTAGTGACATGTGTTTTGTTAGCAGTGTGAATGTTGGGAAGGATTAGGTATGCCCCTGGCATGGGGGCTGGTGGATTGCCGGGGCCCCCATGGGGCTCGGCGGTACCGCTGCCGTGGGCCCCGACTGGACGTGCTGGGGCCTCCCACCCCTGGTGGATCGGGCCGAACGGGGGTGCCTATTGGAGTCAGCAGGGGAGCTGGCTCCCTGGGGTTGGCAATGGTCACCCCAGTTATTTTCTCCCCATCCCCATGCCTCTGTCCACCTGCTCCTTCATTCTACCATTCACAAGGCCTTGGGACGTGGGCACGTCACTGGGGTGCGGGATGGAGTCGTCTTCGCTACCCGGTGGCGGCCTGGGTCCCGATTTTATTGAGCAACTTAGACACTCACTTGCAACATTTTGAAAAACGCACATGTAGGGACCTGGCGGTGTGGCGCCACAGGCGAGGCCCCCCCGTTGTGGGGGCCTCGCCTGTGGTGCCGGCACCCACTGGTTAAACGCATCTAGACACTGAGGGCCCGGGGGGGGAGATGGGGGTACCCGGCAGTATTCCCATGTCCCCCCCCTCTGTTTTAAGTGCACATTAGAACAACACGCAACAACACCACATTGAGCTGGGGGAGAGAGGCTGGGGGGTCTTTCCACACCCCTGTTCGTTGGACCATCAGGGGTCGGAGCCCGGATAGAACATCACGCCGTCTGGTCGGGGTCCTGGGCTGGTGGGCTGCTCTTGCCGGTGTGGGGGCCTTGGCGGTCTACTTGTCCCCGTCCTGGTGGGCAAAGGGGTCTGTCTCCTGGGTGCAGGGGCAGGGTTCTCTATTGGGGCGTCTGTCCCTGGGCCTGGGAGTATGGAGTATAGTGTACGTATGGGGGGTATGAATGAGTGTATAGCGTCCTTTTTTCGTATGTCCTGTATTTGTAAGAATGTGTACGCATGAGAGGGAGGGTACGTATGAGTGTCTCTGTCTGTCTATGTCTACCTGTCAGGTTGGGTGTTTGGCTGCTCTCTGGCCTGATGCATCTTCTTCCCTCCCCGTCACTCCCCGTCGGTGATGGTTGCTCCTGCCCGCTGGTTGATGATGACTCTCGATGCATGGGGCTGGGAGTATCGGCTCGGTCCTGGTGCATGTCGGGCGGGTCCTGGGTGGTCCGGTGTGTCGGGCGGCCGCTGTTTCGGGCCGATGTCCTCCTTGGATTGACTGGGGCACCTCTTATGGGGGTGCCGGGGTTGTAGAATAGGTTGGTGCCGTCCGGTGGATCGGTGGGGACCGTGCCTGGCGTCCAGTCCTCCTGCCGGTTCCAGGACTTCTGCTGGCTGGTCTGTTCGCCTGGTGGGGCTGTCCGGCATTGGCTGGGCCCCTGATCTTGGCGCCCCGCGTGGGACGGGATCTGGACCCTGGAGCTGGAAGATCTGGATGTCCAGGTGCCGGCTGGGCGCGGCCTGGGGAGGGCGTACATCCGCTGTGGCTCTTGCTGTGGCTCCATGTAGGGCGCGCTGCAGGTCAGCCCGTTCCTTATTTGGGTTATATAGAGATGTGTGTTACATTTCCAAAAGACTTCTTAGATGCAGATATTGACATACCAACCTTAGCTCTCGTCATTCCAGATACTCACCCTGATAGTCAGACACCAGCGTTAGTGGGTACAAATACCCTTGATGTTCTTTATGAGAAGTATTTAGGCGTCAAGACTCCTTATTACTTACCTTGTCCTTATGGGTTTAGAGCCCTGTTAAAAACTCTTGAACTAAGACATGCACACAACAAAGAAGGAAATATCGGATTAGTTACATTGTCAGCCAAGACTGCAGCAGTAGTTCCAACGGTGCAAACTGTAGTGTTAGAGGGATCTGCTAACGTTCACTGCACTTCTACCGTTACCTTTTGAACACCCCTCTCAGTCTTCCTTACCTGGGGGCCTTTGTGTAAAAGTTGCTTGATAACTCTCCCATCGAGAGCTCCACACAAAGTGTCTGTAATGATCACAAATGAAACAGAACAAGATGTCACAATTCCGTCCACCTGTGTCATCGCAGAGCTTGGAGCTTTCCACTGTATCCTGTCCCAGCACAATGTCACCAGTACAAATGAGTCCACCGAAAACAAAGGACAGCTAAGTTTCAACTTCAGTGACTCAACGATCTCACAGGAGTGGAAGGAGAGAATAACAAAGCAATTCGCTGACATCCCGGAAGTATTTGCTTTCTTCACTTTGGGTGCACGAGCAAAGTGAAGCACTCCATCAACCTTCGTGATCCGACTCCTTTTAAGCACCGTGCACGCCCTATCCACCCTCAAGATCTTGATGCATTGCGCAAACACCTCCAAGAACTGCTCGCTGCAGGTGTACTAAGGGAGTCCCAGTCACCCTACTCGTCTCCCATTGTTGTGGTGAGAAAGCAAAACAACGATGTGCGTCTATGTATAGACTTTCGCAAATTAAATTCACAAACGCGAAAAGACTCTTACGCTCTTCCAAATTTAGAAGAAACATTCTCAGCGCTCTCAGGATCTAAGTGGTTTACAAGTCCTCCTCTTAAGTCTGGGTATTATCAGATTGAGGTCGAGGAAGCAGACAAAGAAAAGACAGCGTTTGTAACACCACTTGGATTCTGGGAGTTCAACCGCATGCCGCAGGGCATAACGAATGCCCCGTGCATTTTCCAGCGGCTCATGGAGCGCTGCGTCGGCCACATGAACTTACATGAGGCACTAGTTTTTTTAGATGATCTCATCATCTTTTCAGACAGTTTAGAAGAACACGAACGACGACTTATGCGGGTACTCCACCGTCTTAAAGAGTACGGGTTTAAGTTATCGCCGGAAAAATGTAAATTTTTCCAATCTACTGTCCGGTACCTCGGTCATATAATCTATGAAACCGGAGTCGAGACGGATCCCGAAAAGATCCTGGAGCTCAAGACCTGGCCACGGCCTAAGAATCTGAAGGAACTGAGATCCTTTCTAGGGTTCTCAGGGTACTACAGACGCTTTATCAAAGGGTACTCGTCCATAGTATGCCCACTCAATGACCTCACACGTGGTTATCCGCCACTCCGCAAAAAGTTAAAGTCCAAAGATGCCAACCAGACACACTTTGATCCAAAACTGCCATTCGAGAGCTGATGGACCACAGACTGTCAAAAAGCGTTCGATTCCATCATTGAAAAGGTAACATCAGCCCCAATCCTTGGCTTTGCAGACCCGAAGCTGCCATACGTACTCCACACCGATGCCAGTATCACCGGCTTAGGTGCAGCACAATACCAGGAGCAGGAGGGTCATCTTAGGGCCATAGATTTTCATGAAGGAGTTAGGAATTACAGATGTTTGGAGGGACATGCATACACTAGATAGGGAATACACACATTTCTCACATCCACACACAATCTATACAAGGATAGACTGCCAGCTGATGACAAAGGGGGACGCATATAGGGTGAAAGAGTGTAGGATAGGCACAACGGTCTTGTGTGATTATAGTGCAATATACCAGAGAGTAAGCTTAATCAGTAAAGAGGTAAACAATTTGGAGGTTAAATGTTGGCATACTGAACAATAAAAAATTTGTGGAGGAAATAAAGAGAGATATAATCAGATAGAGAAGAAAACGATAATGGAGAGGTGGACCCCACCATCCTGTGGGATGCACCTAATGCCATGATTATAGGGAAACTAATAGAACAAACGGCATATTTGAAGAAGAAAAAATTGGAACTATACAATAATTGCATCAAGCAGCTAAAGGAATTAGGAAAACAGCTTAAAAAACAACAATCCAGAAACACATTAAAAGGAAATATGAGTAGAAATAGATAAAATATTACTAATAGAAGTGGAAAAGAAAACTAGGTTCGTTCAGATAGCATATTATGAAGGGGGGTAAACGCTAGTAGATTACTAGCACAAAGGATTAGGATACAGCAGGTGTCAAGTATAATCCACAAAATTAGAAACCACTCAAAACAATGAATTACTAAGAGAACCAGAGGAGATAGAGAGGAAGTTTGAAGAATTCCATAAAACTTTATATGCACAACCGGATGCAGCGGGCGAAGAGAGTGTAAAAACATTTATTGAAGAACTAGACTTACCATCAATAGGGGAAAGCGAGAATAGAATGCTAAATTCGGAAATGACAGAGGAAGAAATGGGGAGGGGAATGGGAAGATTAAAAAACAAATCACCAGGTAGGGATGGATTTCCATCTGAATTTTATAAGATTTTTAAAGAGGAAATAAGTCCAGTAATGTTGGCATAATTTAAATATTACCATGAAATAAGGAAAAACTCCACCATCCTTGAAAGAAGCGTTTATCTCCATAATCCCTAAAGAAGGCACGGATAGAGAAATGTGTGGTATCTATCAGCCAATTTCAATATTAAATGTACAGTTGTGGCATAAAGTTTTGAGAATGACACAAATATTAGTTTTCACAAAGTTTGCTACTAAGCTGCTTTTAGATCTTTGTTTCATTTGTTTCTGTGATGTACTGAAATATAATTACAACCACTTAAACGTTTCAAAGGCTTTTATTGACAATTACATCACATTTATGCAAAGAGTCAGTACTTGCAGTGTTGGCCGTTCTTTTCAGGACCTCTGAAATTCGACTGGGCATGCTCTCAATCAACTTTTGGGCCAAATCGTGACCAAAAGCAACCCATTCTTTCATAGTCACTTCTTGGAGTTTGTCCAGCGCTCACCTTTTCTTCTCCATACAAGCCTTTTTCCAGATTCCCAAAACAATCAGAAAGAGGCTTCATCAGAGAATATCACTTTGCCCCAGTCCTCAGCAGTCCATTCACCATACTTTCTGCAGAAGATCATTCTGTCCCTGATGGTTTTTTGGAGAGAAGTGGCTTCTTTGCCGCCCTTCTATAACTATAAACTATAACCATTGCTCTCCACTTCAACTCACCATATCAGACATCTGGTACCGACCGAACACTGTCAGACAAACTTCCTGCAAAATGTGGTGTTTGGTCATTTGTCCTCTCATTCTCACCTTGAAAGTAAAAAAAAAGAGATGTTCACACACTAAAACTACAAATAACCGAGCAGTACAGAATTTAAAAATAATACCTTGCAAACAGAATCTCTTGATCTCGTAAAGAAATATTAATGCAGCTATACAAAAGATAAGATCACTATCAGAAAAATCACTGGTAATCAATGACTACGTCATCACACATGATATAAATGCACTACTTCTCTCAGAAACTTGGTTAGAGAAAAATAAAGAACAAAATGTATTAATAGAGACTTGCCCAACTAATTAACACTTCATTAGTGAGACCAGGAAAAATAAAAGGGGTGGTGGTCTGGCCACAATCTTTATCAATCTTTAAACTTCAAAAATGTATCACTAGGTGAATTCAGCACCTTTGAATATTTAGCTACTGAAATAAATGAACCAAACAAAGTCATATTCCAAAACATATACAGACCACCGAAACCAAAACTTAACACAAACTTTTATAACGTCTTCAATGATCTTTGCTCTGCAATATGCCTAGACTATGACCACATAGCAATTGTGGGGGACTTCAACATTCCTACTGACAAACCCCAAGATAGTGAAACAAAAGCACTAAATGACACCCTTAATAACTTTGACCTAATCCAAAACATTAATGAGCCAACACACAACCGAGGACACACTCTGGACCTACTTATTAGCAAAAACTTAAATATCTCCAGCATTGCCGTAACGGATATTGCATTATCTGACCATTTCTGCATCTTATTTGAAAGCACAATCCTAGCCAACATATCTAATCAGAGTAAATCCACTTTTAAAAATGGTTCCTTAAAGAAAACTCAGCTGAAAACTTTAAACTGATGTACACTCCAACCTTATCTAAATCAGCAACATCCACCAACACACACTCAGTACACAAACTGACAGATGATTTTCTATCCAAAATTTCAGGCATTAAGGTTAAAACCATCTCTAGTAAAAAGAAGTCTCCGTGGAGAAACAATCCACTGGTATTAAATGAAAAAAGGGAGTGACGGCGCGCTGAGAGAAAATGGCGGAAAACTCGACTTTAGGTTCATTACGAAATATATAAAAAGAGACTGCACAAGTATCAAGTAACCTTAAGGGGTGCAAGGGAATCATTATTTTTCTGAGATTATTCACAGAAACAACAATAATGCTAGAATATTATTTGCTACAGTGGATAGACTAACTACTCCTTCAGTGACAGTACCCCCTGAACTAAACTCCAGCAGGGCCTGTAATGAATTTGCCAACTTCTTCACTGAAAAGATCTTGATCATCAGAAAATCAATCAGTAAATCAGTTCCAACCCCAGTACCAACATTGAGCCCAACTAACACCCATGCAGAGAAAATGACTCATTTCCAAACAATAAATCAAACAAGCTTTGATGAAATTATTCACAAACTAAGCTCTTCCACCTGCTGCTTAGATATCTCATCCAACATTTTTTTTTTAAAAAGGTCCTCCCAGCCATCAGAGTGGATCTGATCAAAATTGTTAACAGATCCCTCCTATCAGGTGGTTTCCCCAAAGCCTTAAAAGCAGCAGTTATCAAACCAATACTAAAGAAGAAGAACCTAGACAGCATGTTGATGCAAAACTACAGACCAATCTCTAATCTCCCATTTATCAGTAAAATTATTGAAAAAAGTTGTGTTCCAACAATTAAATAGCTTCCTAGCAATCAGCAACCGCTTTGATATTTATCAGTTTGGTTGTCGTAGGTACCACAGCACAGAGACTGCCCTCGTCAAAGTTTTCAATGATATCCATACAAATACTGACCGTGGTAATACCACAGTACTGGTACTATTAGACTTCAGTGGGCATTTGAAACTGTTGACCAAGACAAATTACTAGAACGTCTAGAGAGCTGGGTCGGACTCTCTGGTACAGTACTTGACTGGTTCAAATCCTACCTCAAGAACAGGAACTTCTTTGTGTCGATTAGCCAGTTCTCATCACAAAACACAGAAATCACATGTGGTGTCCCCCAGGGCTCCATTTTAGGGCCCCTCTTATTTAGCATCGACATGCTCCCACTAAGCCAGATTATAACCACCAATAATGTTAACTATCACAACTACGCTGATGACACTCAGCTTTATATCTCAATGTCACCATGTGATGTTGAACCCGTCCAAGTCCTCAATAAATGCATTGAGCAAATTAACAGCTGGATGTCCTATAATTTCCTCCAACTGAACAAAAACAAAACTCAAGTACTTATCTTCGGACCCAAAAAAGATTGATTAAATATCAGTGCATAGCTTTAGTTGGTCCAACTAGAAACTACCAACCAGGACAGAAATCTAGGTGTAATAATGGACTCAGACCTCAACCTCCAGGGTCACATAAAGGCAATAACAAGGTCATCTTTCTATCCCCTGAGGAACATTTCTAGGATTAAAGGAATGATGACACAAGGAGACCTAGAGAAACTCATCAATGCGTTTATCTCTAGTCGCCTTGAGTACTGTAACAGTATCTTCACAGGTCTACCTAAAAAATTAATCAGACAGCTGCAGCTGATCCAGAACGGTGCTGTTCGTGTTCTCACTAGTACCAGGAAAGTAGAACACATCACCCCAGTTCTAAGGTCCTTACACTGGCTCCCTGTAGCTCAGAGAATAGACTTCAAAGTGCTTTTATTAGTTTATAAATCATTGAATTGTTTAGCACCAAAGTACATTGAAGATATGCTGTCACCATATCAACCCAGCAGACCACTCAGGTCCTCCAACTCTAGCCTACTAATCGTGCCTAGAATCAGAACTAAACAGGGAGAGGCAGCTTTCAGCTTCTATGCTCCACAAATGTGGAATAAACTTCCAGACGAATGCAAAAACGCTAAATCGCTAGGCTCTTTTAAATCAAAGATAAAAACTCTACTATTCAGAGCTACATTTGAATCTTAAATTGCGCTTTCTGATTACTTTTTGTTTTGTTTACCCGATTGTGTTTTATCTGTTTTAATATGTTTTAATTGCATAGATTTGTTCCTTAAATTATTTTTTATTATTGTGGTTTAATTTCTATTCTTACTTTTTTATTTCTTTTTTTAAGTGATTGTGTATTAATTACATAAATTTGTTCCTTACATTATCTTTCCTTACTGATTCGTTACTGTTAAACTTATACGTTTTGTTTGTAATCATGTGGTTTCATTATCACTGAATCATGTAAAGCCCCTTGAATTGCCTTGTGTTGAAAGTGTGCAATACAAATAAATAGTCCATTCAACATTTGCTATTATAGTACAAACCATCCAGATCACTCAAGTCCTCCAGCTCTAGTTTACTGATTGTCCCTGGAACCATAACCAAACATGGGGAAGCAGCTTTTAGTTTCTATGCTACTCATATCTGGAACGAACTACCGGGAGAATGCAAAGCTGCAGAGACACTTAACTATTTTAAGTCTAACATTAAAACTTACCTATTTAGAGTCGCTTATGAGTAACTGTTTTTACTTGTTTGTTTTAAATTGTTACACAAATTATTGTCTTAATTACTGTAAATGCTTTCTTGTGTTAAAAACTGTGAGCTTTCTTCAGCAAGATGGGTTAATGAACTAAACCTGTGTTTTTTACTCACTTGTCCCTACATTGTTGTATTTTCTTGATTATTTTCTTATTGTAACTGCTCATTTATATTCTAATCATATGTAAAGCACCTTGAATTGCCCTGTGTTGAAAGACCAAGCTCTGCACTGGTGGCACACCGATCCCGCTGCTGAATCCTCTTTAGGAGACGATCCTGGCACTTGCTGGACTTTCTTGGATGCCCTGAAGCCTTCTTAACAAGAATTGAACCTCTTTCCTGAATTTCTTGAAAGTCCTATAAATTGTTGATTTAGGTGCAATCGTAGTACCCACAATATCCTTGCCTGTGAAGCCATTTTTATGCAACGCAATGATGGCTGCATGCGTTTCTTTGCAGGTCACCATGGTTAACAATGGAAGAACAATGATTTCAAGCATCAACCTCCTTTTAACATGTCAAGTCTGCCATTCTAACCCAATCATCTTGACATAATGATCTCCAGCCTTGTGATCGTCAACATTCTCACCTGAGTTAACAAGACGATTAGTGAAATGATCTCAGCAGGTCCTTTAATGACAGCAAAGAAATGCAGTGGAATTTTCATGGCAATTCATCTGATCACTGTTCAAAACATTCTGGGGTATATGCAAATTGCTATTATAAAAACTTAAACAGCAACTTTTCCAATTTTCAATATTTGTGTAAATCTCAAAACTTTTGGCCAAGACTGTAGATTAAAAAATCTATATGCCCATTATCGCCAGAAGACTTGAAACATTCATGCCGGAAATAATAGAGGAGGACCAAACAGGGTTCATCAGACGAAGGGAGACACATGATAAAATTAGGAAAACATTACACATAGTAGAAGGGGTCAATAGGACGGAAGATAATGCACTATTAGTGAGTTTGGATGCTGAAAAAGTGTTCAATAGTGTGAGGTGTATGTATCTGTATAATGTATTAAGAAAGTTTGGTTTTAACGAAGAATCAGTTAATATATCCAGGCATTGTATCAAGAGCCGATGGCAAGAGTGAAGGGTAAAGCGGCCAAATTACATCATTTTAGCAACCACGCCTCTCCGCGCGGCCTCCTCCCGTCCCAAAATTTCCGGGCTGCGCACCTAGGAAAATTTGTAACTACGCGGACTGGCAAGAGCTCATTTTGCCGGAGGTTCGTAAATAGACATCTTTATGATTCGGCCGATAGAGATCACTGTGATCAACTGTGTTTTAATGGAAGAGAGCACGGTCTCCTTTTTTCTTCTTTTTTCCTAATAAATAGCATAAAAGTTCTGCTTTGTTTAAGCTCACAGGTATCACCATCTTGTAAACAACAGTGATTAGTACTTCTACTATGGTGTAGTGTTGTATGCATGCCGTAGGGCCCTAAGCCGCCCCCTACAGTCGTCAAGAATATTGGCTCTCAGCAGGGATAAACCACAAAAAGTACAAATGCTGCAAGAAGGCGTCTCGGCCGGTTCCGCACTTCTCGTTTCCGCGCGGAATGTTCATGCAGCAAGCATAAACCAAGCTTAATGGGAGTATGACTGGAAGGATCAAGCTTGAGAGGTCAACAAGGCAAGGATGGTGCCTAGCTCTGACACTATTTGATGTCTTTATTGAGCCACTGGCCCAAGCAATTAGGTTAAATCAGAATATCAGCGGGATAGAGGTGGGAGGAACAGAGCATAAATTGATCTTATTTGCAGACGATTTAATAGTGTACTTAAAACGACCAGAAAAAAGCCTTGCAAGTTAAATGAATTTATTGAGGAAATATGAACAATATTCAGGATATAAACTTAATTTGACAAAGACCCAAATACAGGCCTTAAACTACGCACCAACAACAGGAAACAAAGAGAAATAAAACTTAAATGGTGCATGGACAAAATAACATAGCCTACTTAGGAGTGACTATTGTTAAAGACTTAGACAAACTATACGACGCATATTATAACCAAGTTAGTATAAGTGTGAAGAAATATCTAGTTAGATGGAAAAAATAGAATTGTGATTAAAGCTCAAGAATCGAAATAATTAAAATGAACCTATTACCAAAGTTATTATACCTCTATCAGTTCTTATCTATACCACTTCCACAAAATCAATTTATAGAGGGGACTGAGCGATGTCACTGTTCATTTGGGGAGGGAAAAGGCCTGAGATTAGATATAGCACGCTACAGATAGCTAAGGATAAAGGTGGAATGGCATTTCAAATTTCAGAGATTATTACTATGCTGCACAGATCAAGACGGTAGTATGCTGGTGTAATGAGAACTATATAGATAGGTGGAAAGATATTAAAACTAAGTCAGGGACATATCCAATCCAAAAGCTAATAGGGAAAAATCAAATGGACACAGTCACTAAATTTACACTAGAAGTATGCAATACAGTAATAAGGAAATCTAAATTAGAGAAGGAGACCAGGATCTTCCGGTGGCTAGCATACGATGGCAATTTTCTACCAGGTAAGGAGGATATAGGTTTTAACAATTGGACTAGAAAAGGCATCAAAGCTATATATAAAATGGTAGAAAAAGTGGATATACAGAATTAAAAAAAAACAACAACTAAAAGATCGATTTGGCTTGGAAGGAATTGACTATTTTAGATACTTACAGGCAGGGGGATTATTATAGGAGGGAAATAAAAATAGACAGGACTACAGAGCAGAATGGAATAATTACAGTATTAATTGATGCATATAAAGGGAAGATGGACAAGGTGGTTTCAAAACTCTACCAAGCAATGTTGAAGAGCAAGGAGAACTCATCATTATATATAAAACAGCAATGAGAGAAAGAGATGGACATTGAGATGTCGGAAGAAGAATGGTATAATGTGTGTAGGATAAAACAACCAACCACTGGATAAAGAAGGTGGAGAGAGTTTGGTTGGAAAAACATTGTTAGATACGTTACAACCCGAAATTTAAGAGGAGGATATGCACCAGATCAGACAGGATGTTGGAGACTATGTGGACAGGAGGGGACAGACCACACATATTCCGGACAGTGTCACAAATTGGAGGAATAGTGGCAGGGAGTATGAAGAGTACTAAAACAGGTGTTAGAGTATGAGGTGCCTAATCGACCCCTGGTGTTATATCTAGGGAGTCTGACAGAAGAAAACACCCAGAATCAGGACAGATACCATATAAAAGCACTGCTAGCAGCAAGCAAGAAAGCTAGAACAAGAAAACGGAATAAGGCTCAACCTCCTACAGAAGAGCAATGGTTGAATATAGTGGAGGAGATATTTGATATGGATAGATTTACACATATACTGAAGATACAGCTAGTGAAATTTCAGTCAAAATAGAACAAATGGGAAGAATACGTACAAAAAGAAAACAGGGAAATGACACCACATATAAGGGATCATTAGGCTGAGTAGAGAGGATGTGCATATGTTTACAAGAAGGGACCCCCATGCCCCCTGTTGGGATTTATTGTGTATGTTGTTTGTATTGTCTTATCTGTCTTTATTTGCACCCTCTCTTCTCTTTTTTTTTCAGTGTGTTTACTGTGACTGGACTGTACCGATTGTCTCTGCTTTCTAGAATTTGTCACAATAAAAAAAAAAAAAAAAAAAAAAAAAGTTAACAACAGGACATGGAGGATGTTAACTGGGAGCATTATCCAAACCAATGTTCCCCATCCAGCAGGGGGTGTTGTAGCTGAACAGAACACCAGACCAGATGGAGCATCTATGGAGAGAAAAGCACTGAGAGAAAAAAAGGTTAACAATCGCAATAACAGCAGAAAATATATCTCGACAGTAGTAGGAGAGAAAAGTAGAAGAGAAAAGAAAAGTGGTCAGTCTGTCCTCCAACAGTCTATAGCAGCATAACCACAGAGATATCTCAGGATTACCTAAGCCATTCTAACTATAAGGTCCGGTTGTCTGGTCCGGACCAAAGGTAAACTATTTTTTTTTTCCTTTGATGCAGTTTCTATTCAGACTTTTCATTTTTGCAAGTGGAATATATTTTATTAACACATCCAAATGTGTGACGAGCGGTGCTGCTATAGGACAGCAATGAGGTGGACAGAACCAGACAGCACTGGGCGGAGATAAGTGCAAAGACCCAGACATGGATGTGAACAGCAGCAATCAGAGCTGCAGCAATGGTTGCGAGAGCGAACAGATCTTTCGGGATTCCAAATGGGGAGGAGAGGATTTGACAAGGCTGGGAGGTGAGCGAGGACCGGGCTGTTGGGTATTTATCAATTAAAAATGGATAAAATTAAGTTATGGTCTATCTGGTTATGTTAAGAATATTAACTTATAATTGTAAATAAGTAGTTGAATTATTCTTTAAATCAGGGTTTTTCCTGCGTTCAAATTTCCGTGGCGGCCGCCTCCAGCTAATCTGCTTGCCACCCCAGCCTGACATCGCTCTTCCGCCAGCTATATGGATGTTATTTTAACTGCAGTTGCAGCGTTGCGTCACTATGGGGGCGCTGTCTCAGCAGCTAGTTGGTGCTATCGTTGTTCTGTTTTCCACCGGCTCTTCAACCAGGTAAATGTTTTGTTTTTTGCATCCAAGCATGTCATGTTTATTTTTTAAAACATCCTCCGTCTCAGAGAAACGTTAATGGATTTTAGCGATACAGATATGACCTGGGAAAATCAGCCACTACTTTAAAACAACCTTGTGATGAGAGTCAGGAATCCAGTTGAAACAGCGCAAACAAATTATCGTAAAAGGCAGTTAAAATGTAATCATGGTTGTGAGAAAATATGAAAATTGCAGGCTGGGACTGGAGAGGGCCAGAATGCAGGACACTTTTTATGAGCGCTGTAAGGTGAACGTTTCTCTGCCTACTTTTTCTGCGAGCGATCCGTGTCATTTACGAAACTAAAGGCAATTTTTCTAAATAAAGGACTGCAGATTATAAATGCGATCATATTTATGCATCTAAACAGATTATAGAGATAATATAGAGAGATTTGCTCCTGTCTAATTCACTGGGAAACAGAAAGAGAAAATATATCTATTAAGTGTGAAGAGTAGAAAAACAAATATGTGTATGTCATCAGTAAATACTCCTCTCTACTACCGCGCACACCATCATGTTTTCTTTGTGCGCTAATGCTACTTTCAGGATTTTTACAGACTCCTTTCTGCTCCAAAAACGTTCTGCTATGTTGCAAGTACCGTTTAAAGATTAAAAAATACATAATCTAAATATCATGGGTCTGGTGGAAGTTTTTTTTATTTTTATTTTTTTTTTACTGTGGATGGGTGAAAAATACATAATATTTTTGGTTAACTCCCACTTTCTGAAAATGTCTCCATCTTGGCGCTGAATACAGATTATTCTCACTATCTCAGCACCCAGAGAGAGATTTGATTTGTCCTCCTGAAACAGCAGATTAGCCACATGTACCTGTTCTATTGCAGGACTCTGATCTGTTAATTAAAGTTGAAGTTTCTCTCCACAGAACGGACAAAAACAGTAAAGGTTGCAAAGGTAACATGTTTTATTGTTGCACATATTCTTCTGGGGCAGATACGTATAAATTTGCCATCTTTGTGCTATATGTGGATTTTAATGTCTGCCATTTGAGAAACAAAACACGTAATCCTTTGGCTTTCAACTGTTATTAATTGAATAAAGATGCAATTTTCAACACCCGTTTATACCTTCAGTGCTTATTGTTATGAAACGTGGAACATAATAATAATATGCTATGAATAGTTAATTAAAGTGAATAATAATAGTTAATGTCTGGCTGCCAGATGTGTGTATAAATCCCTACAATTTAATGCACTTTCAGTTTAAAGTTGGCTCCTTATTTTTTTATGTATATTGTTTTAATAAAAGAATCCTTTAACATGATAATTGTCATATTCTTATTAGAACGCTTAACAAAAAAATATGTTGTCTTTATAAAAAGTGAGTCAGTTGAATGCAGAGAATTCATCCATGTTGGCGAATGGTCAGGATGGTACCACCTCTGCCTCAGTTTGAGCCAGGAAAAACCCTGCTTTAAATCATTTAATCGGGGCACCACTAGCCTCTGGGCTAGAAACTAAATCTAATCTCTATTCAAAGAAGATTATCAACCAATAATCTAATTTATAATTAGTAATTATTAGTGATTACCAGAAAGACCTTATCTGGAGGAAATTAATTCTTTGCAACAATTCACACACACACACACACTCAGATTAAGAGAAACCAGAGATTTGAGTCAATTTAACTCATTTATTCTAACCACACCAAAACAAGGGAAAACTAACACACAGAATGCTAAAGCTAACGGCTATGCTAAAGATGGCGACCAGTAGTGATGTCATTTAGGCGCATCACAGAGCGCTTCCTGCTGACGTTCGTACCCGGCCCTCGCGTGCACGTGAAGAGGCGGCATACGGACGTGAACGCGCAGCTTGCCAAATGGGGGGTAATTGTTTTATTGCAGACGTGGCGCCGCGCTGCTTTCTTTGACAAAGAAAGACCTCGTGGTCCTTATCAGTGGGGCAACTTTCTGTTAGCCAAGGCTCTGGTTCAGAAACACGGGAGGTCTATCCTCAGCACCGCGCGTTTCTGGGGAACTCTCCGTGTGTGCAACAGAACGCCTGTGTTGTTAAACACTCACTATGGAACATGGAATAGAACAAAGGGATTTCCTACAATCAGACAACTTTGCTTATCACTAAAGGACGAAAAGTACCACAGACATGAAAGTTACAAAACAATTAAGCTCACAGTTTACCCGTAAATACAAACAAACAGCACAGAAACTTCAAGAGCGCTAGTTAGAAATGAGAAAATGCATGCATCAGAATACACAGATTCCTGACTATTTCCACCCAGGTTGAGAAATAAAATCGAACAGTCTTACTTCATAGAAGTCCCAGATGCAGGAGAAAGGCACTGCGTCCTTGATTGCGACGGAAAAATGCGACATAAAAAAAAGGGAATATCCAACACATCCGCCATGCGGAAGAGAGGAAAAAAAGCAGAATAAAACGAAAAGGTAAAAACTTTGAAGGCCAGCCTCTAAGACGGGAGAAGTTGTTTGCGCAAGGAAAAGGGGTCAGAACACGTGTTGAGAATGGAGTCTCTTCTTTGTAGCTTTGGAGTAAAACCACCGCTCATGGGGATGAGATTGTGAAGAGAAATTATCTCCTTTTAGTCCGGAGTTGAACCAGAGAGGACGCAAAGTTCTGTGAATCAGAGCTTTAAAGAAGGCGTCCGGGCTGTTCCCTCCTACTTTGTGCAGATGGTCCACTCACACTGCACGGAACTGCATTGGGTCTGATGGATTGCTCCTGCCAATCCCCGTGACAGATTCTCCAGCGCTCAGCTGCGGAGGGGAAAGAGAGAGGCGCACGGCCCTGACGTTGGCCCATTGGAATGCTGGCGTCATATTTCTAGGGCCCTTTTATATCGTGTTCACGGCTAAGACTCCAACGGGGCCGAGCTGCAGATGAGACCAGAGAGGAGTTGGAGCAGAGCTGCTGGAGGAGTTAGCCCCAGGGCTAATAGCCGGCAGCGAGAGCTTCAGCAGAAAGAAGTCGGAGAGACAGAGCAGGCGGACTGGGTCTGAGTTTTTGAGATGCGTGGTGACGTGGTTTGTCGAACCGATACGTGGTTACGATCACAAGCAAAGTTGGGACAATGACTGAGCGATGAGAGGATGCAGGAGTCTTCAGACTGAAGCTAACGTTCTGTCGTGTTTATCTACTGCTCAGCTGTTGTTTATTTTGAGTCAACTGTCCTGTCTGTGTCATGATCTCCCGACAACTGCGTCTCTGAGCAGCTCATTTAATGCACGTTTCGCGATGCTCTGTTTAAAAATTTAGAACAGCCAATGCATGCAGTAACCAAAAGGAGACGATGTGCTCTGCTCGCGCTGTCCCCCGTGTCGTGGTCAATGATACCACCCCCAGTTCAGGAGTACTTAGAGTAAAACATCTTCAGTGGAGAAAAAAGTCAGGCTGAGTCTCAGTTCAGTTTCACCTCTGCAGAGAGTGGAGAATACCCGTCCCCATCAGCTGGGTCTGAAAGCATTCTGGCCCTCTTCGCAGACAGGCTTGTTTTATTCAATCCACATGATGGTTCACAGCACATACACACCAATACATTTGCTGATTTATTTCCCCACACACACATTTCAGTTACATCTTGCGAGATAACAAGTACCTGACGGAGCCTGACGGTGCCTGGTCCTGCAGCTTCATCTCTAATTAAAAACAACTCCATATTTGGTAGAGACTGGTACTGCACATCTCTGAAAAACAACTCTCTATTACATCTGCAGGCCCATCTGCAGGCCTCGGTTACTTTCAGCAAGCATAAAACATTTAATCACATTAAAAATCCTCATTAATCCCCCTTTTGAACTCTCTTAAGAGTTCAATATAAGTCAAAGCAGTGCACACCGTTAGTAGCTAGAGAGTAAATAAACACATCAAAAATCATAATCATGTTAGAAAAGCACACCTCAAAAATTTTTTAAAGTACTTCAAACTCATCCTCTTCATTTTCTTCCACTGGTTCTTCTCCTAAGAGAGCAATCATCATGTGTGTAGAGTCCTGAGGAGCAGGGGAGATGGCCGTGGTGATTAATCTGTTAAGGAGGGCGCGTAGGCATGGGATGCAACAGCATCCGCACGTGACCATAATGGTTGTAAACACTGCTAGGGAACTAAACTTTTATATTTACCAAACATATTAAGAAAAGTTGGAAAGGCTCGGTACCAGAGGGAATCCTCTAGTCTTTGGCGTGAGTCTTTATATATTAGACGGTGCCTGTCTGCTCTCGCAGCTGTCCAGGCTAAGGTATACCCTTCGTGATATTCTATCTGTCCGTCCCTGCCTTCTTCCGGCCAGACCAATCGAGTGATCCAAATTATCATGTGTGTTTTATTTTTTCTGGCCCTGTAACAGGTAATAATCATTCTATGCTACTGTAAGTAAGTTGATCCCTCTTTCAGCTGTTTAGGCCAGTCCCACTGCCCTCAGGAGTCCCCATAAAAATACAGCCATGATTATACACCAAAAAACGATAAGCACGTGGAGCCAAGCGGTTGTCATTTTTTGCTTCAAAGTTGATTAGATATACAAGTGATTATTTAGTCTGCAGAGGTGAAAACAGTAAAATGATAATTGATACAACAAAAGTTTTGCTCTTCTTAACCTGGCACTTCCTTTCCCCCTCTCTGGCTCCTGGCAGCTGGGAAGTGTGGTTTCGCTCTTTGTCTTTGTAGCCGTTGGCTGGCCTTCTGTTCCTCCTCCTGGTCGTCTACTTCTAGTCCCAGTCCTCTTCTTCTTTGTGGACTCAGGGGTCGACTACCCTGAGCCCTGTGATTTGGCCGGGGATTATTCTGCCCCACTATTTGGCCTCCTCACCTAATTGGAGATCTTTCTTTGTCTCAGAGAGGGATCTCTGAGGTCCCTCCGTGGGGGCGCACTGGCTCCAGTGATACCAGGTGTCTCCTTTTCCTCTCAGGCGAACAGCATGAGACGTCCTCTCCACCACCTGGTATGGGCCCGTCCACCTGGGTTCTGACCACTTTCTCTTAGTGACCTTTAGCAACGCCCACTCGACTTCTGGTGAGCTGGTGACCTCCGTTTCGCCTCTTTGGTCCTGGACCTGCTTGGAAAACTGAGATACCACACTTTGCAATATGTTAAAATACACTCTTTTACTCAGTTTCTCATTTTCATCTGCAGACAAAGGTAGTTTAGTACTGGGCCCAGGAAATGGTCTACCCGTTTGTAGTTCATGTGGAGTAAACCCCGTGGATTTGTTCACTGAACTCCTGATGGACATAAGGGCTAGTGGTAGTGCTTCAATCCAATTCATTTTAGTCTGTGCACAGATTTTGCCAATTTGTCTTTTAGAGATTGGTTCATTCTTTCCACTTTTCCTTGAGACTGTGGATGATAGACTGTCCCAAATTTGTGTTTCAAACCCAGGGCTTTTTCAACTTCCTGCAAATCTTTGTTCTTAAAGTGTGTTCCGTTATCTGATCTGATCTTTTCAGGGAACCCATGTTGGGGAATGTAGTGGTTTATCAGGCATTTGACTAGCGTTCTACTGTCCTCTCCATATTGTCTAGCATTACACTAGCATACATTTATACTACTTTTCTCCCCCTTTTTTCTGGAACAAAACGCCATTCATCCTTTCCTTTGTTCCAGAAACATCCAGATGTAACAGCAGACTGTAATTAGGGGTGGCCAGTTCAGTTGCTGTGGACAGACGTTGTTTGAGCGTAATGAAAGCCTCCTCTGCAGCTTGAGTCCTTTTCAGAGGAGCAGACAGATTTCTCATGCCTAGCTCCCTGACGAGTTCCCTTAATGGTTGTGTTAGGCCTACATAATCTGCCACAAAGTTTCTGCTGTATCCCGTTAGGCCCAGGAAAGACAACATTTCTTTCACTGTGTGTGGTAGTGGATGATGTAAAATAGAAGATCTATGTTCAGGGGAGAGGGAGACCCCCTTTTGGGATACCATTCTCCCTAAAAATGACACCTGTTGTTGAATAAAATTTAATTCGAACTGCAATTTATTAAAAATTGTTAAACCTACTTATTATTTTGCATAATCACGTTAAATCCCAAATATGTTTAAATCCTGCAACCATACATTATCAATTTGCAAAAAATTAAGTCCTAAATTGTGTATTGCCCTGAACCAATCTGCTACACAGACTTGGTTTGCCTGTCATAGTCATCCCATATTTAAATTACATTTATTTTGATTAAAAGATTTTGCTTTATATCCGGTGGTTCATTAGGTTAAAAAGAGTCATAATCTGAAAAAGAATTAGCCTAGAATGTTGGTAACTGTATTAAATTTTGCTATATCATATTCCCTTATTAATAATACTTTGGTCTCATAATATAATGTTTGTTTTTCTCTTTTCTGTGTCCTGAGTACCCCTGCAGAATGTGTCGTCCAATTAGAGATTAGTTTCTGCCAGTTACCTCAGCCTTATTTAGTATCCATGTTGATAGGAGGAGTATATACCAACATTACCAAGTATGTCATTTTAATAACATAACAATACAAATGCACCCTCTAAAATGCAAAAACTAAACTATTATCTAACATTGAAATATAAGGTAAAAGTTACTTCCCGATTCCGTGTTCTTTTATTGGACATCCACTCCTTTTCAATCTAATCCAACTGTATTGTGCTGAGAAATTATTTCACCCATCTAATTAAAAATAATCCCTGGGGAAAGAGCAAATCCATGTTATTTTGGTGCAACACCGTTGTTATTCCTGAAAACTAAACAAAAACACCTCCCTCATTGATGGATTTAAAAGCAAGAGCAGGCTCAAGAGTTTACTTTTTGTCTACAGTTCAACTGATTACTATCCATTTGCTTGTTCAACTAAATTGATTCTTTTATTTACTTATTTTATTTATCAAGTTTAAGACATACTTATATGTCTGTTTTACTATGTCTCTTTTTAAATGTTATCAATTATTCTATTATCCATTTCAGCTTTTTAATTACCTTAATCCGTGAAGCACTTTGATTCATTCTTTCTGCTAGAAATCAAATACAATTCTGACTTACTTTTGATTTAGCTGTTCCATAAAGATATCATTTAAGTAACCGTTACAGTTGTGCATTAATAAGGAATGTATCCTTTGTATTCCTTAGGTGTTGAATTTGCTATGTAAATAAAAAAATAATAATAATAATTTCTCTCTCACCAGCCAGCAACCCCATACTATAGGCCCAGTTCTTCCTTCCACCCAACTTTCCAAATTTTGTTCCCGGTAAATGGTGGTGTCTAACCTGGAGATAATTCTGGGGAAGGCACGGGGGTTTCAGAGTTCAAGCAACCAGGGCCACCTTCGATCAGAAAAACAGAAACTCTTGTGGTTAGTTCAGCAACATTGACATTGAATCAGCAGCCTTTGATCGTCACTTCTTCAGCAGAAATTGTCCATTTTACACCAGCCAAGTGGATTCACACATATTGTCCTTGAAAGTTCAGTTCAGCATGAGGAAATGTGCTCTTTTTTGAGGGTGCCCCCTGCTTCACCCCTGAAAATATTCAGTCACTGGTGCCCCCCTGTTTTGGGAGCAGAGCACAAGACAGAAGAACTTCTCCGCTGGTTGTATCGATTTTTCTTTCTTTGGCAGTTATGGCGGGCACCTGGCACTATCCGTCATCAGCCCAGCACCCCCTCCCATCACATCTCCCCAGGAACATAAATTACATCTCTAGAATGTTATCTGAGGGGTTCTCTGTTGGCGGGATGGGAAAGCGAAAAAGAGAGAAAAAATATAGAGGAAGGAAAAGACAGACAGAGTCGATCCTCTCAGCCTATTCAAATCAACTTTTATTTAAACTTTTTATTTTCATATTCATTAATCTCCTTCCTCAAAAGCTGAATTCAAATATCTTTTCCACTCAGACTGCCTATGTGGGCTCTATTTTACTTTTATTTTAATCAGTTATATTAGCAATAATTTCTTCAGTATTAGTTATGGTAAAAATATACTAATTTATAGGTTTGCTCTCTCCAACAGGGATGTTCATTAATCCTTATATGTCTAATTAAACTGTTGTTCTAATTCTTCCCCTGCTTATTTTAATTAATGTTTCCTGCATTTTTCATCCAATTTATATGCTATCTCTGCTCTTCCTTCTGCTTTCTTTTCCTCTTCTCTTGCTTAGGTTCCTCCCGTCTAATTTCTGTTGCGTCTGTCACACTCCTTGTAAAAATTCATCTTTCAGGCATAACTGCTTGATCTTTTTGACCCATGATATAGAGGTTATTCCACTTAACCATCTTTAGACACATACTGTTCATCCTTGAAGCCCCCCCCTTTTTTTTTTTACTTTCAAAATGTTGTTTTTTTTAACACGTGAGTCATTATCATTCCTTATACTTTATAAATTCAATGCCTTTCTCTCTTTTGTCAATTTGATAAATGTCTCTTTCATCTCATGTGTAAATTAAATATTTATAAAGATTGACCATCGCAATCTTTTATCAACACACTTAGTTCATTTTAGTGATTAAAGCATTTTATATTTATTTCAATTAAAAATCTACTTGCTTTTCAATCTGTCCTTTATCAATACAGCTTGTATTTTTATTCTTATTTAGCCAATTTAATCCTGTTTCAGAAACCAACTATAGACATATTCCTAAACTATTCAAATTTTTGCACTGTCCTCCATTTTGCAACTTGGTTGATTTTGTCGCTTGCTTCAGCTACATGAGAATTTTCGGGGTTTTTTGAGCTGGTTCAGACACATTCTGAACAGCGTCCTTTAAAGGTATTTTATAATCCATTGAAAAATCCTTCTTTTACTTAAAACAATAAAAATAGCAATACATCTAGACCGTTCAACATGAGAAGAAAAAAATAGCAAATTCTTGAATTTACTATAAAAACTCCTGCTTTTGAATTCAGAATTCTTCTATTAAATCTTAAACTAAAACTTACCAAATTAGACTCGCTTAGGAGTAACTGCTTTTACTTGTTTGTTTTTAATTGTCACACGAATTATTGTCTTAATCACTGTTAATGCTTTCTTGTGTTAAATACTGAGCTTTCTTCAGCAAATTAGTAATTGAACTAAACCTGTGTTTTTTACTCATTTGTCCCTACATTGTTGTATTTTTCTTGATTAGTTTCTTATTGTAACTGCTCATTTGTATTTTAATCATATGTACAGCACCTTAAATTGCACTGTGTTGAAAGTGTGCTATACAAGCAAAACTGCCCTGGCGTGCCTTCTTTTTGATTAAGACTAATTTAAATGTTATCAAGTATTTGTCTTAATAGTATTTCTTAATTCCCCCTTTACCAAGCTTCTATTTTTTTTTAAATAAAATATTAAATCCAAATTAAACAAGCCAAATCCACATTTATTTAAGTTTGACAAGGTAGCTGTTTGCGTAATTATTTAATCTCTTATGAGTTACTCCTGGTCGTTTTCAAGAGGCGTTTCCAAACTTAAATCGCTCCTCCGAGCTGTTTTTTTTTTTTTTTTTTTAATCTATTTTTTCATTCACATTTGATCTTAAGAGTGAATGCCCCAAGCCGAAGCTTAGTAAAGTTAAAAGGCTTTATAAACTGATGTTTAGCTTCTTATCAAGTTATTTTTATTCAGAGATTTATCAAAAAACCAAGAGTCTTGAACAGACTCCGCTCGCTGCGAGCTCCCCCAGCAAAGAGATTCAGTCTGGTGCTAACGTTAGCCCTTTTCGGCTAACGTCGCTTAAAACAGTTAAACTCTACCACGAAACTACTCAACAAAATAGCAACATACCCTTCGGTAAATAGAGAACTCCACACCTCAATTTCAATTCCCATCAGCGTAATTCACACCACTTTTTCCAGATTTCAATGTGGCACAAAATTAGACGTATCCGTCACAAATTCAGCACGGACTGAAACGCGTACCCAACATCAGTTCCGCTATCTATATATTCTAGAGTGTTTAATTTCTCTTATCCATTCATATATTCTTATCCATTCATATATTCTTATATAATAGTTTATACTCGAGTTTTTACTAATGATAGTCCTTTTTTTAACACGAACCCAAAAGTTCAGCTCACCTCTCAACCTCCTGCTTTCATACAAAGTTGAAATCTCATACACACACACACACACCCAGCGCTGAGATCTCTCTCACATACACCTTCTCCTCTCTTTTTCTCTCCTCTCTGTGATTCTATTTTCTTAAAACACCCTTTTACTCACGTTTTTGGGACTTGAACCCTCAACACTATATTAAAATTCTACTCGTATCACCCACTTCTAGATAATTTATAAACCTCAGTTACTTGAAGTCTAGACACAATAAGATTTTTGGTAAAATCCAAAGAGCAGAAGAAAAGGTCTGCTTATCTTCTTTTGCGTGCATGCCTTTGTGTCAGTCTCCTTTCGCCTTGGTCAGTTTCAAATCAGCTCCAAAGAATCCTTTTTAGGATCCCTTCTCTTTTATTTCAAAATAGAATTTTGGAGATCCTACCTCCAGGGGCTCAAAACCCAGCTCTATAACCCGGTTATAGTACTTTTCTCGTCAGAAAAATATTAGGACGCCACTCCAAGATAAAACATTTATCAGACCCCCGGCGTGCCGTAACCCGGTTACGTTTCTAACCTTTATCAGACCCTCGGCCTGGTGCAACCCGATTGCTTTTCTCAATGCAGTATTCCTCCCGGAGGATTTAAGTGTGTAACCCGGTTACCACACAACTCTATGTTCAGTAACCCTGTTACTTTATCTCATACCTCGTTTTTCTCCTCTGCAGTAAATTTAGGAACTTCAGGTAGGCTACTTGAAGTCTGACACAAAAAAAACTTTTTTGAACAAAGCCAATGAGCAGAACAAAAAGTCTGCTTACCTTATGAAATTGCCGGCATGATTTGTGTCAGTCTCCGTTCACTTTGGTCCGGTCCAAATGGTCTCCAAGACTCCTTTTCTGTGACGAAAATCCGGGTCACGGCACCAAATTGTCGTGGTCAATAATACCACCCCCAGTTCAGGAGTGCTTAGAGTAAAACATCTTCAGTAGAGAAAAACCTGGCTGAGACTTAATTTAGTTTCACCTCTGCAGAGAGTGGAGAATGCCTGTCCCCATCAGCTGAGTCTGAAAGCATTCTGGCCCTCTTCGCAAACAGGCTTGTTTTATTCAATCCACATGATGGTTCACTGCACATACACACCAATACATTTGCTGATTTATTTCCCCACACACACATTTCAGTTACATCTTGCGAGATAACAGGTACCTGGCAGAGCCTGACGGTGCCTGGTCCTGCAGCTTCATCTCTAATTAAAAACACTCCATATTTGGTAGAGACTGGTACTGCAAATCTCTGAAAAACAACTCTCTATTACATCTGCAGGCCCATCTGCAAGCCTCGGTTACTTTCAGCAAGCATAAAACATTGAATCACATTAAAAATCCTCATTACCCGACATGCTGGCAGTATGATTAAACAGAAGAAGAAGATCAGGAATTAACAACATTCACTACAGCATACGGGATATTGATTTTTGGCCCTGCGAGTCAAACGCGTGGGTTAAAGACTATGAATAATTTGACAAAAAGGCACTTGTATTGTGGAGTTGGTTCAGATAGAGACTGTTTGTATTCAGACCTGAAGCGAAGCTCTGTCCCTTTGGCACCGGACCGAGACCATCTTAAAAAGTTGGTCTGGGTCCGTTTCTCTGATCTGCAGCAGGATTCGTTTGCGTGTATTCACACATGCATAAAAGGTCCGGAAACGAACGCTGGTCCGTTTAAAGTGGACCAAAAAGTGCAGGTCTGAATACACCCTTTAAAATAGATAAAGTATCTGCCTCATGGACTAAAACTGGGAGCTGGTTCCAAAGGAGAGGAGCCTGATAACTAAAAGATCTGCCTCCCATTCTACTTTTAGAAATCCTAGGAACTACCAGTAGACCTGCATTCTGAGAACAAAGTGCTCTGTTAGGAACATATGGAACACTCAGATCTCTGATGTACGATGGAGCTTGATTATAAAGGGCTTTATAAGTAAGGAGGAGGATCTTAAACTCTATTCTGGATTTATCAGGGAGCCAATGGAGAGAAGCAAAAACAGGAGAAATGTGATGTCTTTTTCATATTCATCAGAGCTCTTGTTGCAGCATTTTGGATAAACTGAAGGCTTTTAATTGCATTTTGTGGACTTCCTGATAATAAGGATTTACAGTAGTCCAGCCTTGAGTAACAAATGCATGGACTAGTTTTTCTGCATTACTCATGGACAGGATGTTTCTAATTTTAGCAATAAATAAAAAACAAGCAGAACAGTGGGCCCTGAAGACCAGGGTAAAGAAACTCTGCCTTACAGCATCCAGTTTAAACTCCTTTGTATTTAAGTTTCCTCAGGGGCACCACTCCATTGTATCTGATAAATATCCTGACTCCTTACATTCCCCTCTGTGACCTCTGCTCGTAAAACCTTGATCTGTTGGGTGTCCCGCAGATTAATTGTCGTACTAAGGGGGGTGGGGGGTGGGGGGGCAAATGTTTTCCCATGTTGCCGCTAAGTTCTGGAACGAGCTACCTTTCCTTGTCAGGTGTGCTCTGACATTGTTAACTTTTAAGACATGGTTAAAGACCAACTGTTTTACCTCTGCTTTTGTGGCCAGTGAAAAATTATAGCAAGCAATAGTTACTTTTGTATGTTTATTATGAATGTCTTTTTTCAGTTATGCAACCTATGCTATGTTCAATGTCTTGGGTTTCTTTTGGTCAGTATACAAATAAAGTATGATGCTGAGAGTGGGCTAGGAAGTCAAACAGGGCAACTGCCCTAGCAAGGCTGATGGTGTGACAGGTGAAAGAGTCCAAGAAATACCAGCAAACTATCCTGAAAAATGTCGCCTGTTGCAGCATCCGAAGGAAGACAGTCCAACAGCCGCTTGGATATAGGCCAAAGAGGTAGTCACTTCTCCCAATGACATATATAAAAGCTTTTGCAAAATCTCATCTGAACAAAAAAACAAAACATACAGTCTTCTGTTTTATGGTTTGATTAAATAAATAATTTTTAGCCACCATCATATTACCTTTATGTGGCATTTGAGGATGTTAAAATACCATGAAAACAGCTATTCAGTAATTATTAAAAGAACTTGCTTTTTGTAATAGAATAGCAGGGTTAGAATTAGAGATGACTGCTGAGTAGGTCATAAACATGGTCTTTTTTATAATGCATTTTTTATTTGTTTTTATCATAACAAACACACAAAGAAAGTGATTTAAAGAGACAATAACAATTATAAATCAATCATTACACATATAAGATACTTCGATCCAAGCTGTAACACTTAAATTCCACTACATGCGCTCCGCTCCGCCACGCACGCCGCAACAAGTCCGATCCCGTTGTGATGAAAAAGAACTATTACACTACCGCCGCCGTGCGGCGCAGGGCAAAAATAGGATTGAATCGAATTTTGCCGGAAGCCGGAACAAGTCCGCAGTAAATTTACACAAATAAAAAAGTACCAGGCAGGATGCTGAAAATGCAGATCATCCGGTTTTTCAAAATAAATCAGTAAAGACAGATTTCTTTTTTTTTTAAGATAAAAAATACGCTATAAATACAGCTTATCCGCTATAAATGTACTCACCCATTGTTTAAGAAAGACTGTGGAGATATCTTGACAAAGAATAATAGCAAATAGAAGTAGATCAGCTGTTCTTTTCTGTTTGTTTTCCTTGCAATGAATGATTTTGGTCTGACTTCAGTGCATATAGCACTGCTCTTTGTCGCTACATCTCGAAATTCCCACGCATGCTTCGTTGAGCACCTCTGGGCTCCCGAAGCGGAGGTGGGGCGCGTGCAGTGTAATTTAACGACGACAGAGAACCGCTGCGGCGTGCGTGGCGGAGCTGAGCGCATGTAGTGGAATTTAGGTGTAAACTATCACACTATCAAGATCGTGGACACAGAAAAAACAACATAAAACAATTTTCTGTTATAGTCTCATTTCTGCTGTTTAATCTTCCAAACATCTCCTCACTTGCTGCATTTACTATCATTCCGTTTCTCCACATTTTTAAAGTTGTAGACATTTTTTTTCCATTGCTAAGATAAGACAGGCACAAGTCAGATGTCCAGTACTTAACACTCACTGGAAACTGCTTGATCTAACTGTGGCATCTTGTTTTTTCGTCATCTCGTTCAGCAACATCTTGGTGTTTTAGGTTTTCTACACTTCAACCAGCTCTCAATGTATATTAAAATGCTGTTGCATATTGTAAAAACCATTGGACAGTCCCATAAAGTATACAACAAAGTAGCCTTTTCTTCATGACATTTCCAGCATAACTCATCCTTACTAATGCCCAATTATAAAGTCTGGATGGGGTAAAATAATACCTATTGGATAATTTACCATATGCCTCCATAATATAGAGCTCATTATTAGAAATTATTGAGTTCCATGTTTTCTCATCAGAAGTACAGTACAGAGAAAGCGAGTTTTAGAAAGATAAAACTTATGAGGCCGAGATGTTGGAGTTCCCCGCCTTATTAAGATTCTGAAAATAAATATTTACCTCTGATCTGTTCAGTTGTCCCGGGAGAAAGTGAAACTAAAATGTCCCGCAGCAACAGCTGCCGCCATGACACTCCAAAAGCAGCAACATTCCAGCTCTGCATCACGTTCTCCCGGTGAGAGAAAGGTATGTGTTCGGGTAGCAAGGTGGTCATCACAACGCTAATTGTGACCGAAGTGGGAGGGATGTAAAAATCAGAGGAAATTACAGCAGATGCGATCGAAAATAGGAGATAAAAACAAACGCTTATAAGCGAGTAAACAGCAGTAAGGTTCTCTGTCCCGCTGCAAGTGAGGATGTCACCAGTGGATCAGACAATTCGATGAGCCTGTTAGTTATTTTTGGGACGGATCTGTAAAATCCTGTGGCCAATATTTTCTTTCTGTTGATTTTATATAGTGAATAGAGTAACGGAGCCACATAAGAAAGGACATAAACAGATATATCCACCTGTTCTTGAAAAAAAAAGCCAAAAAAATAAAACATATAGATGTAGAAAATACATATATAGAAAAATCTAAATAAAAAAATAAAATTATTGATGAAATAAAAAGTTTTAAACAATGTAAAAAAGCAAAAAATTGTAAAAGTCATGCAATCCAATAGTGCCAACGCCTGATGACGTCATAATATGCAAATTAAATGTATGATTTTGCTCCCGTCACAAACTTTGGATCATACTGAAGATTTTTCTAATTTACAGTGTACCTTTATCTATAACCATATTAAAGCTACAACATTTTGAACTAGTGATATAAAAATTGAATATTTTATAGAAAAACCCTGGCACCTAGAGGGTTAACCTGTCTCTTCCTAGCCAGCTGTCAAACCTGTCTCTAACTACCTATTAACCTGTCTCTACCTGTAAGCTTTGATGAAGGTTTTAAGCCTAGTTTAAAAGATAGACAAGTTGTCTGCTTCATTAACCAACCCTAGGAGCTGGTTCCATAGGAGGGGAGCGTAGTAAATTAAAGATCTGTCACCCATTCTACTTTTAGAAATCCTAGGAACTACCGGTAAACCTGCAGTCTGAGAGCGAAGTTAGTTAGGCTACTAACTAACTCCATGCAGAAGGCAAAGCATAAGACATGTCAGAGTAGAGGATAGCATACTCACACATCCGACCAAAGATGGAGACATTTGACATCCCAATGCCCAGAATGGACTGGGATTTGGGAAACCTACCCAATAGCGCCGGTTTCAGCGACAACCTGAGCTGATGTTTTTGGGACCTCTCGCGGGAGAAAGACGAGCAGGTAAAGGGCAGTTACCTAGTACACCTAGGGCACTCACGTCCACTTGGCATAGGCTCAATGTTACAAATTAGGGACGGTGGGCCACATTTTCAAAAAATCCCCCCGGCCGCGCCGTGGGTCCCCGGGGCCCGGGTCCCCCCTCGTAAATTAGCCAGGCCCCCTCTCCACCTTCATGATTTTTCCCGGCCCCCTGGGTCGCACGGTGTCCGCGCTGTGATTTTTCAAAGTCCAATGCAATCCTATGCCGAATGGACGTTGGCGCGAAACGGCCACCAGGTGGAGCAAATTTGGTCGTCCAGGGCTCAAACATGTCCCAAACGGACGCGTCCATTGGGGACATTTTTCGGCCCCCGCTCATAGGTTTGCATGGGGATGCGAACCTTGATGGGCCGGGGCCGGAACATGTCCCAAACAGACGTGTCCATTCAGCACATATTCCGACCCTGGCTCATAGGCCTTTATGGGGAGGGGACAAAACTTTCCCAAATGGACACCCACCGGGGCACGCGGGCCTTCTTCCTGGCGTCCTTTTGGCTCATTGTCCGGCCACGGCTCATAGGCCTTTAAGGCCTTGATGGGGAGGGGACCGAAACTGTCCCAAACGGACGCGATGGTCCTTCTCGGACCCCCGACCCTACTTTTCATCCCCTCCTCATAGGATTGCATTGTGGGAGCCTGGGGGCAAAGGGACGAGGCCTTACCCAGGATACGGGCCCCGATCCCGGGACAGTCCGCGGGCCACGACCCTGGGATAAAGATCCACCGTCAGGGTCCCTGGATGTCTGTCCCATGACCAAAGTACCTAAGCCTCCCCATGGACATTTCACACCCTACTTTTCGTCCCCTCCTCGTAGGATTGCATTGTGGAAAGCTGGGGGCAAGGGGACGTCACTTATCCCAGTCAGCAGGCACCCATCCTGGGCTAAAAATCCACCGTCAGGGTCCCTGAATGGCTCGTGCCTCTGGTAAGACAGGATTTCTCACAAAGTGTTTTTTCCGTCCCCGCCTCATAGGATTGCATTATGGAAAGCTTAGGGCAAATGGACGTCACTTATCCCAGTCAGCAGGGCCCCATCCTGGGCTGAAAACCATGGATGGCTCGTGCCTCTGGTAAGGCAGGATTTTTGACTAAGTGTTTTTTCCGTCCCCGCCTCATATAATTGCATTATGGAAAGCTTAGGGCAAATGGACGAGCCTTACCCCAGGACCGTGACACTGCTGCCAATTAACGACTTATTAAGCTCATATCTCCGCCTACGTTGCACCTACAGGCGCGAAACTTTCAGGGTAGCGCCCTGGGATCTGGGGCCACACAATACGTCGAATATACGCCGGTCCAATGTTGCCTGGGGTCGTGAGGTCACTCAGACCGTCCAACCACTTTGATGCTGCAGACGCTATGTTTTTGGGAATTTTGACATGAAAATTGCACAAATGCGCTTGAAATCCTCTACTCTATCCATGCACCAAAGCACATGTCTCCAAACACCTTCCAAACAGAACTCCTCACAGGAGCCACCTAGGAACCAGGGATAAAGTTAATAGAGAATAATAAGGTCTCCTTTAAAACATATTCAAAGTTGACGAGGATTGGACATTGTAAAGTATTTTATTTTATTAAAAAGCACTTGCAAAAATCAGCCTGTGGACATTTGCCATAAGCCCAAATGAATGGGACCCTATGGGGTGTGGACGGAGAGGCTTTTCTGTCCCTAAAAAATATCATTTTCATATCTTCATAATTCAAAGGTGATAGGCCAAAGGGCAACCAAATTCACAGGGTACACTCCCAGCGGGACCTACTTTTGATATCCAGTGTCACTTTCCCCCCAGCTACCACGGGGGAAAATAGCCTGACCCTAGCCTCGACCCTAAGAATGGGGGTAGGGTCCATAGACCCCACGACCACATCAAGTGAAAAATAGTGTCTGTGGGTATGAAAAATTTCTACATATGCTAGAGTTATGAAATTTTAATCTGTTGTTCCCGGGAGGGGGACACACTGTCCTGACTTGGTTCCTGACCCGTAGACCCCCCGGGGGCGGAGATACGGCCCTCCCTTTTTCGGCCGTCGACCAACTTCCAGGCCTCGTGTTTTCGACGTTTTGAGGCCGATATGGACGCAACCTGGACGGATGCGTTCGGAATCTCCTACTGTATACGTGTACCAAAGGACAGGCCTCCACACACCTCCTGAAGCTAACTCCTCACAGGAGCCATGTAGAAGCACGGCTCCAACGGTTTAGTATTCTTCCACTTCCCCAGTTTAACATATCCAGAGTAGGGAAAGATTGGAAATTTTTAACCCTTTGATTTTTACCCAAGAAAAAACCAGCGTATGGACATTTGGGTATTAGTCGTAAAATAGGATCCTATGAGCCGTGGACGCCGGGCCTTTTCCTTGCAATGCTTTTAAAAAAAATAAAACGCTTAAAAAAGTTTGATCCTTTTCAACTCCGAGTATGTCATACTGGGCAATGTACTGAATACTAATACGTTTGAGCCGGGCTCATACGTGGCCCCTGTGAGGAGTTAGCCTTAGAAGGGGATTTTTGGCACTTTCTTTTTCATGGAAAAACTCCCAAAAACATAGCGCCTGCGACATCCAAATGGTGGGACGTTCGGGACGACCTTACGACCCCATGCAACGTCGGACCGGCGTATATTCGACGTATTGTGTGGCCCCTGACCCCAGGGCGCTACCCTGAAAGTATCACTCATCTACCTGGAACGTAGGCCGAGATATGAGCTCAATTAGTCGTTGATTTGCAGCGGTGTCACGTTCCTGGGGAAGGGCTCGTCCCTTTGCCCCCAGCACTTCCATAATGCAATCCTATGAGGAGGGGACGAAAAGTAGGGCGCCGTCCTTATTTTCGTCCCCTCCTCATAGGCTCCCATTGTGGGAAACATATGGCAAATGTCCATTGTGGACTTTGTTTTTTTCTTCACTGGGACATACATCCAGGGCCCCTGAGGCTGGATTTTAAGCCCAGGATGGGGGCCTGTAGCCTGGGTACATGAAGCCAGAGGTGTCCCTGTACTGTACCAGAGAACCAGGGCCCCAGGCAGAGGGTCTCTAGCACAGAACGGAGGCCCATAGCCTGGGTAGAGTTAGTCCTGCATTCACCGGAGATCCAGGGGCCTATACCACTGACATTTGACCTTTGAGCCACGGTTTTATGTAGTCCTATACGGGGGCCTACTGCGTGTGTAATTTGGTTGTCCTCTGACCTCTGGTTCCAAAGCTGTGAAGGAGTAAAAATGCATGGTTTTTGGGGCCCAGACCCGTGGACATTTGCCATAAGGTTTCCACAATGGGAGCCTATGAGGAAGGGACGAAAAGTAGGATGCCGTGTCCTTTTGGCATCGGGTTCCCACCGAGCAATCCTATGAGGAGGGGACCAAAATAAGGGCGCCGTGTACTTTTGGCATCGGTTTCCCACCATGCAATCATATGAGGAGGGGACGGAAAACCGGGGCCTCCTTATTTCGGTCCCCCGATCATAGGGTTCCACGGAGGCCGACCGATACCCAAATGTCCATTGCGCGAGTGGCCGAAACATTAAATCATGCAGCCCATCCCCCGCTTCAGCCTTGTAACTGGGACAAAGGTCATACTCGTTAACGCTCGTATCTTGGCTTCCGCTCGACGTAGGGACATGAAACTTTGGAGGCGGGACGCTTGCCCCGAGACAGCTCAAGACTCACGCGGGTCTGACGACCTTTGACCCCTAAATCCGAACTCCGCTGCTGGTCCTATGACAAAGGGACGAAATATGTCCCCCGTGGACGCGGTCAGTCTTTTTTCGCCTTCCGGACACCCGTGGTGTTTTCCGGCCGACCGAAGGTCGCGCGGCCACCGTTTTCGCAGGGCGGGGGGCCGGGGGGCCCGAAGTAGAAATACCTCGTCGTTTAGTGAAAATTCCAACTTTTTGTCCCGAGGTGGTCAGAACGGGCTCAAACTTTCGGACGTCCACCCGGGGGCCGAGGGGCTTTGGCCTGCCCATTCGCAGCTTCCTGGGACACAGGTGGCGCAAAACAGGCCCCGGAAGGGCCCCAGGGCGTTTAAAACCCATAAAAGGTCAAAGGTCGCGCTCAGACCCCGACACGGCCCGGTCAGAATCGGCTCGTCCCAAATGTCCACATAACCCTATGGCAAAGGGCCGAAGTAAGGGACGGCTCCCAAATGGCCACAGAGCCTATGCCAAAGGTTTTGGTGGAATGACAGCGCCTCCAAAGGTCCAAGCGGCACCGGCGCACGCCTTATGCTTAACGGACATGACATGTCCCTCTGGGCCCGCTCCGTTTAACATTGGCTTATGGCAAATGGACGGCCCCGGTGACACTGGGGACGAGCCCCGTCCGTTTGGCATAAGTTCAATTCATTTTCCGGGACACTTGCCCTTATTATTATAGGTCGGAAAAAAAGGCAGAGATTTGTTTAACACATGAACATTGTCAGCGGATTATGCTAAAAAGTTGAAGCCTTATTATGAGATGTACACGAAGTACCTAACTCCCAAGTCCAACACCATATATGCCAGATACAGTTTCCACGAAAAGATCCAGAGGGATAAAGAGTGTTTTGACCATTTCATAAAAGAGCCAAAGCTTATTGTAAAAGACTGCAGTTACAGTGAGGAAATGGTGATGGACCAGATTGTTTTAGCCACAACTCACAGCGCATACAGAGAAGCTGCTCAGCTACGGAGCACACCTAAAGTTAGACAAGGCTATTGATATAGCATGCTCCTACGAGGTTGCCCAAGCCCAGATGAAGGAGAAGGTGGGACACAAAGACTGCAACAGCGAAACTGCACACACTGTTAACAAGAAAGTTATTTATAGACAGTCTCACAGCAGAAAACACCGACAAAGACACTGAAAAAGCCTACGATGAGATCAAAGTAGCCATACAGAACGTCAATTTATAAACAGATCAACGCCATTCCCGAATGTTTGTTCTAACGGCTATTTAAAGACGTAGTTCTACAACCAGTTGCACAGAGGCTCACACCCTTCGGAGGTGAGCAGCTGAAGGTAAGGGGCACCTGCCAACTGGAATGCATGTACAAAGACTGCTTAGCAATGCTTGAGTTTCCCGTCATTAGCACCAAAAATACCACATATATTAGGCATGAGAGCCATCTTAGACCCGAACCTGCTCAAGCTAATCTTAGCAGTAGGGAAAGACGATGATGCACATAATCTGCTAAAAGAATGTGCAGATGTCTTCCATGGCATCTGCGAATTCCCAGGGGAATGTCACCTCCATGTTGACCCAAACATCACACCCGTGGCATACCCACCACGGCGCATCCCCATCGCAATGCATGATAGCCTCAGCCAGGAACTCAACAGGATGGAGAAATTCAAGGTCATATGCAAAGTCACAGAGCCCACTGAGTGGGTCAATGCGTGGAAACCACACGGTGGGAAGCTGAGAGTGTGCCTTGACCCAAGGAACCTTAACCCCTTAACGTTCCGTCGGCCCGCCGGCGGGCCCGTCCAACATTTTTACTTTTTAATCCATGATATTCTGATTTATACTTTCCATTAATTTATATGTTTTTTATAATTGGAAATCTAATAGTAGTGTATTTTTAACCATATATGCCAATAAATAACATAATCATAAGTGTGAAAACAGCAGTTGTCTTGGTCACCCCCCCCCACCATTTCCTCCAGGAAGAAGAATTATGCACAACACACATTTTGCAGCCTGCTGCCCGATCTAACTTGAACAAACAGTGTTTTTACATCCACAAGGGTCAATTTGATATTCTTCAATAACATTGTTGCCCCACAACAAGTCTTACATCCACAGTCTAACATAATCTGCTCTGAAAACTCAACATTATCCCAGATTCTCATGTGGATTTCCCGTTATTGCCTGATAGCTGAAAAGTACCATCCCTATTATCTCGTTCGTGCTTCAAACTGATCGCGGCTGAGAACAATGGTAATTGAAGCATCAAATAGCCGATGTAATGTTGAAAATGACAATAGGTCACTTGAGGGGTTGGACTTTATCTTTGCGATAGGAAACGGCAAGCGTAAAGACGCTTAACCAAACAAAGAAAGGAAAGGATTATGTACCGTTACGCACAGTAAGCACCCCTTTGAGTGCTGGGTCAAAACACACTTTGTTGTTATTATATAACATTGTGGAAGCCATGGAGCTTTGTTTGAGAGAAGACAGTTGTGATTTTGCCTGTTTTTTTCTTCTAGAGATAGCAGATTTGGCAGCAGATTTACCTTTTTTTGGGCACATTTAAACTTTAGTTTATGCTGTTTATTTATATAAAATGTAAAACACACATTTTTTTGGTTTATTGCGGTCATTTTTTTTTTGCGGATAAAGGTTAAAAATCAGACTTTAGACCCACAATGTTTTTAGGGTCACCACACAATTCTAAAACTTTTTTTGAGCATATGTTTTACAATATTTTATAAGAGAACACAAAATTTGATCTTTTCCTCTTTATTAAAAATTATATAAGTGGACAACAATTGCACTTAGACATATTTTCACTGTTCTGTGAAATATTTCAGAGTGTTTTCTTCCCGACGAGACCCCAGCCATATCTCTACTCCGAACTGTTCAAGAACATCTTTAATTTTAATTTTATTTTTTGGGTATGTGTTTTTACGATATTTTGGGCATAAATTTCAGGAATGTTAAGGGGTTAATAAGACCATACAGAGACCCCACTACCCGCTGCCCATGCTAGAAGTTTCCACAACAAAGTTGGCTGGAGCACAGTTCTTCAGCGTACCGTACGCAATATCTGGTTACTGGACCATGAAACTCACACAGTTCTCCTTGCTGACGACGCTCAATACGCCGTTTGGCATATATTGATTCTTACATCCAACCTTCATACACAAGGATGCAGGATGAATTCCAGAGACAAGTCGATAAGACATATGAAGGGCTACAAGTAGTAATGGCCATAGTCGATGACATCCTGGTTTATGGAAGGACACCCCTACGCTAGCTCCTGAAACAAGAAAATTTGTTCACATGGGACATCAGCAAAAGGAGGTGCTCAAACGGATCCAACAGCTGATAACGCACCACCTCGTGCTTGCGTTTTTTGATCCTCAGAAGGAGCTGAGACTTCAGGTTCTACTTGAAATACGGCCTGGGAGCCGTCATGTTCCAAGAGACCCCTGGCATATGCATCCAAATCACTCAACAAAACAGAAGAAAATTATGCCCAGATAGAGTAGGAGCTCTATGCGGTGTTGGTCGGATGCAAACGTTTCCAGGAATATATGTATGGGCGGAAGGTGATCGTCGAGTGTGACCACAAGATGTTAAAAGCCATTCTGCGGAAACCCCTTGCTGCAGTGCCCCCCAGGGCTCCAAAGGATGATATTGCAGCTAAAGTGATACAGCATCCACATCATCCACCACCCTGGGAAGGACATACCGGTGGCCAACACCCTGTCGTGTAATTCCATACAGCATCACGAAAGCAGTATAACAGAATCAGAATCAGAATCAGAATCAGCTTTAATGGCCAAGTATGACACATACAAGGAATTTGACTCCGGCAACTTTTCTCTCCAGTACAGAACTTAAATAAGTGAAATTAAAAAGCGAAAAAAATAAAAATAAAAATAAATTAAAAATAAAAAAATAAAGGATAATATATACACCAAACCAGGGTTATTGTACAGTAAGTATATACAGTAAGTATATACAGCAGTGCAGATTTATAGTTTATTGTTCATGTGAGTGGACTCAGACTCTGTGACTATTCAGAGTTCATCAGAGCGACAGCCTGGGGGAAGAAACTGTTCTTGTGTCGGGTGGTTTTGGCGTACAGCGTTCTGTAACGCCGGCCTGAGGGGAGGAGCCTAAACAGATTGTGGCCAGGGTGTGAGGGGTCAGTGGTGATTTTTCTGGCCCGCTTCCTGACCCTGGCCCGGAAAAGGTTCTCAATGGAGGGAAGATCAGAACCTATGATACTCTCTGAGGACCTGACTGTTCTCTGCAGTCTGTCCCTGTCTTGCCTGGTGGCGGATCCGAACCAGACAGAGATGGATGAGGTCAGGACAGACTGGACTATTGCTGTGTAGAATATGGTCAGCAGTTCCTGAGGCAGGTTGAACTTTCTGAGCTGACGCAGAAAGTACAGCCTTTGCTGGGCCTTCTTCCTTATAGAGTCAATGTTGGAGGTCCACTTCAGGTCCCGTGTGATGGTGGATCCTAGGAACCTGAAAGACTCTACTGTGGGGACTGGCCTGTTGGTGATTATGAGAGGATATTTTGATGGGGGTCTCTTCCTGAAGTCCACTGTCATCTCCACTGTTTTGAGCTGGTTTAGCGCCAGGTGGTTCTGACTGCACCAGAGGACCAGGTGTTCCACCTCCCTTCTGTATGCAGACTCGTCGCCGTCACGGATGAGTCCAATGACGGTGGTGTCAACTGCAAACTTCAGGAGTTTCACATAAGGGTCTCTTGATGTGCAATCAGTGGTGTAAAGGGAGAAAAGCAGTGGGGAGAGAACACATCCCTGGGGGGCCCCGATGCTGAGGGACCGGGTGCTGGATGTGAAGTTACCCAGTTTCACCTGCTGCCTCCTGTCAGTCAGGAAACTGGTAATCCAGTGACAGGTGGAGGGAATCACGGTGAGCTGGGACAGTTTTTGGTGGAGGAGCTCTGGGACTATGGTGTTAAATGCAGAGCTGAAGTCCACAAACAGGACCCGAGCGTAGGTACCTGCAGAGTCTAGGTGTTGCAGGATGTAGTGGAGAGCCATGTTGACTGCATCATCCACTGACCTGTTCGCTCTATAGGCGAACTGCAGGGGGTCTAGCAGGGGATCCGTGATTTCCTTCAGGTGGGACAGCACCAGTCGCTCAAAGGATTTCATGACCACAGATGTCAGGGCGACTGGTCTGTAGTCATTTAATCCTGTGACAGGGGACTTCTTGGGAACCGGGATGATGGTGGAGCGTTTGAGGCAGGAGGGGACCTCACACAGCTCCAGGGAGTTATTGAAGATCTGAGTGAAGATGGGAGCCAGCTGGTCAGCACAGACTTTCAGACAGGACGGAGACACTCCATCTGGACCTGTGGCCTTCTTAATCCTCTGTCTCTGAAATAGTTGGCGCACATCCTGTTCACAGATCGTCAGCGCAGGCAGGGGATCAGGTATGGGGGTCGTTTGGGGTGATGCTAGGCCTTTTGTGATGGAGATGGTGGGGGGGCTGGAAGGTGTGAAAGTTGTTTCAAACCTGGAGAAAAAAGTCATTGAGGTCCTCAGCCAGGCGGGGGCTCCCCACAGGGTGGGGGGATGGTCTCCTGTGGTTGGTAATGGTCTGCAAGCCCTTCCAAACTGCAGAAGAGTCGTTGGCAGAAAAACGCTCCTTGAGCTTAACACTGTAGTTCCTTTTTGCTGCCTTGATCTCCTTTGTCAGCTTGTTCCTGGCCTGCTTGTACAGGTCCCGATCCCCACTCCTGTAGGCCTCCTCCTTGTCCTGGCGTAGCCGTCTCAGTTCTGCAGTGATGGTTTGTTGTTGTTGAACGTGCAGAAGGTTTTGGTCTGCACACACATGTCCTCACAAAAGCTGATGTAAGATGTCACAGTGTCAGTCAGTTCGTCCAGGTCTGAGGCTGCTGCTTCAAAGACGCTCCAGTCAGTGCAGTCAAAGCAGGCCTGTAACTGCATCTTTGACTCATCTGTCCATCTCTTTACAGTTCTTACTACAGGCTTAGCAGATTTCAGCTTCTGCTTGTAAGATGGGATGAGGTGGACCAGGCAGTGGTCAGAAAGTCCCAAAGCAGCACGGGGGACAGAGCGATATGCATTCTTTATTGTGGTGTAGCAGTGGTCCAGAGTGTTCATGTCCCTGGTGGGACACGTCACGTGTTGTCTATATTTAGGCAGTTCACGTTTGAGATTTGCTCTATTAAAATCCCCGAGAATGATTAGCAGAGAGTCCGGGTGAGTTTTCTCCACGTCTGTGATCTGATCGGCGAGGTGATGTAACGCCTCCGTTACGCACGCCTGCGGTGGAATGTATACAGCGACCAGCACAAACGAGGCGAACTCCCGCGGTGAATAAAATGGTTTACAGTTTATGAAGAAAGACTCCAGGTGAGGGCTGCATGTCTTCTTTAACACTGTGACATCTGTACACCAACCTTCGTTAATGTAGAAACACGTTCCTCCTCCCTTTGACTTCCCAGACAGATCCGCGCAGCGGTCCGCTCGGAACAGCTGGAAGCGCGGCAGCTGTAGTGCGCTGTCCGGGATGAGTTCACTGGACCAGGTTTCAGTGAAGCAAAAGGCGGCAGAACGACGAAAGTCTGAGTTCTTGGATAGGAGAAGGAGCAATTCATCCATTTTGTTAGGCAGAGAGCGAACGTTCCCCAGGTGTATGGATGGGAGAGCGGTGCGTAATCCTCGCTGTCGCAATTTAACGAGCACACCAGCTCTTTTACCACGGCGCCGTCTCCGTCTAAATCCACAGAGCGCTGCTGCTCCTCCAGTCAGGATCTCCATAAAGTAGTCTGATTGATTAAAAACCGGTGAAAAAAGTCCGGCACTGGATAGTCCTATTTGTAGGATTTCCTCTCTGCTCATTTTAATAGCAGAGGGAGTGCAGAAAACTACGCAAAAAAGTAAAATTGTATCAAGTACTAGGGAGCGAAGTACCGAGGCGTCCATCCGCGGCGCCATCTTAGATTTTCCAGGACTGGAAGCACAGGTGCGTACAATTACCAGCAATATCCCAATGAAGAAAACCAAGATCCAAGACATCAGGTAGGCAACAGCCCAAGACGCCTAGCCGACTATACTCAGAAACACCACGAAATCCGGCTGGCCAGACAAGAGGAGAAAGTGTCTGCTCAGAAGCAGACAGTAAACTGTTTAGAGATGAGAGGATTATAATTCACCAAACCCTTCAGAGCGGAGATGGTCGAACGCATCCAAACTGGGCACATGGGGATGGAAATAAGCAAGAGTTGTGCCCGTGCTGTTCTCATCTGGCCCGGCATGGGAAAACAATTCAATTCAATTTACTTTTATTTATATAGCGCCAGTTCACAACAAATGTCATCTCAAGGCACTTTACAACAATGGAAAAGATATAGTTGATAAATGGCAAATTTTACTAAATTAAATAGAAAGGGACTAAAAATTGGCACATTTAAATATATGTAGTCTTAGAAATAAGGTAACTGACATTATGGATATTCTATTAAAGGAAATTTACGTTTATTAGGAATCACAGATACTCATTTGGACTCCACATTTGAAGACTCCTCACTTCATATTCAAGGGTATAGTATTTATAGGAAAGACAGAAATGCAAGGGGTGGTGGAGTTGCTATCTTTATACAGGACCATATACCAATAAAAATGAGAACGGACTTAATGTTGTCTCAGATTGAAGCATTATGGCTTCAAGTCCATATTCCGCATTTAAAGCCATTACTGGTTTGCTGTTGTTATCGTGCTCCCAATGCAAACTTAGCTTATTTATAGAATTTATGTACTATGGTAGACAATGTGTGTAATAATGAAAACGAAATCTATATCATGGGAGACTTTAATATAGACTGGAATTCACTACAATCCAATCCAATCCAATTTTATTTATATAGCACAACTTAAACAAACACAAGGTTTCCAAAGTGCTGCAGAGTAATAAATAACACAACAGAAGAACGATAGGAATATGGACACAAGGTAAAATAAGATGAAACAGAAATAAAACAAATGAGATAAAAGAGATAACAGAACAAACACAGTAAAATCAAGTAAATCCATAAAATAAAGTAAGTGAAGTCAACTTCCTACCTAGGTGTTAAAAGCCAACAAGAAGAAGTGGGTCTTTAGGTGGGTTTCAAAAACAGACAAGAGAGGAAGCCTGTCTGATGTACTGAGGCAGACTGTTCCAAAGTTTTGAAGCTGCCACAGCGAAGCACGATCCCCTCGCGCTTCCACTTGGTTTTAGACTCTGTCAGGAGCAGCTGGTCAGATGACCTGAGAGACCGGGAAGGAGTGTAAATGTGTATAAGCTCAGAGAGGTACGGCAGAGCAAGACCATTGAGGGATTTAAAAGCAAATAAAAGAATTTAAAATGAATTCTAAAATGTATGGGCAGCCAGTGGAGTGAGACTAAAATGGGGGTAATGTGCTCATGTTTTCTTGTGCCAAAAGACGAGCTGCAGCGTTCTGTACCATCTGGAGCTGACAGATAGCCGATGCACTCAGCCCCAGATACAATGTGTTGCAGTAATCCAGCCGAGTGGTTACAAAAGCGTGGACTACTGTCTCAAAGTGCTGCCTGGACAGAATTGGTTTTATTTTGGCCAGCTGCCTCAGATAAAAGAAACTCGATTTCACAACAGATCTGATCTGGCTCTCAAGTTTAAAATCAGGGTCCATCTTTACCCCCAAGTTCGTAATGATAGGTTTTGTGTACTGGCTGAGGGGACCAAGATCTGGCAGAGGGATTCCAGTGGTTCCACTAAAAACCATCACCTCTGTTTTGTCATGATTAAAATTTAAAAAGTTAAAAGACATCCAGGCCTTGATTTCATCCAGACATTTCAGTGGTGCAGTGACAGAGCTGGTTTTATTTTTTTTTTAAAGGAACATAAATTTGGCTGTCATCTGCACAACAGTGGAATAAAATGCCATGCTTCCTAAGTATGTAGCCAAGCGGGAGCAAGTAAAGAGAGAAGAGTAGAGGGCCAAGCACTGAGCCCTGTTGTACCGCACTTGAGAGGTGAGCTGAGGACGAAACAGAGTCACCAAGGCTAACACAGAACGTCCTGTCAGCCAAGTACGACCTGAACCAATCCAATGCCACACCTCTAATGCCCACCCACTGATCCAGGCGAGAAATTAGGATTTTGTGGTCCACTGTGTCGAAGGCGGCAGTTAAATCTAAAAGCACCAGAATCACAGAATCACAGTCGGTAGCTAAAAAGATATAATTAAAAACTCTTAAAAGTGCAGATTCAGTGCTGTGTAGGGATTTAAAACCGGACTGGAAAATCTCGAGAATGTTTTGGTGTTCCAGAAAGGCCATTAATTGACCATAAACCACTTTCTCAATTATTTTTGAGAGGAAAGGAAGTTTAGAGATGGGCCTGTAATTGGCAAGAACAGCAGGATCCAGCCCTGGTTTTTTAATCAGTGGCTGCACCACTGCAAGTTTAAAATTCATAGGGACCACACCTGAGGACAAACTGCTGTTAATTCAATTCAGTTTATTTATATAGCGCCATTTCACAACAGATATCATCTCAAGGCACTTTACAAAAAGAGTTATTACAATACAATGTTTAGTGTAGAAATTACAGAACCACAGAAGATTGCGTCGTGGAATTCTCAGCAATCCCTCATACTGAGCAAGCATGCAGCGACAGTGGGAAGGAAAAACTCCCTTTTAACAGGAAGAAACCTCCGGCAGAACCAGGCTCAGCACAAGCGGTTATCTGCCGCGACCGTCTGTGGCTTGGAGAATACATAACAGAGACACAGAAAGAGCAATAGAACTGATGCAGAAGTTTGTTGCAGGACGTGGAGAATTTTCCGTCACTGCAATGCCATCTTAGTCAGGGTCGTCAAGCAGGGCTAATCCGGAGCACCTGTTAATGAGTGAGGTAACATAAGGACCTACAGTAGGAAAGATCTCCTTAAAAATTGAGCAGGGACAGCATCATTAGGAGAACCTGAGGGCTTCTTGTGACCAACAATCTCCTGTACGGATGACAGTGTCATAGGCTCAAACTGGTTATATACAGCAGAGCAGGTGACAGGGATTGAAGGGTCGTACACAGAGGAGGAAATTAGAGCCCTAGTAGAAGAAACCTTGTTGATAAAAAAGTGAAGAAAGTTTTCACAAACAGCAGGGGTGGTCTCCATACTGACAGACTGTGGGTCATTCAGGACAAGGTCAATAATCTTGAACAAGATGCGATGCTTGTGGCAGTTTGACAAGATGATGTCAGACAAATGTCTTCTTTTAGCAGCTTTCACAGTTGTTTGATAGCGTTGCCAACAGTCCTTAAGCATTTCAAATGACACCTGCAGTTTAACCCTCTTCCATCTGCGCTCAGCTCTGCGACACTCACGTCTAACTGCCCGAGTCGCGTCATTCAACCAGGGCTCAGATCTGGTTTTAGGCCACGTCCACACTAAGCTGGATAATGTCTTAAACGTATAATTATTTAGTCTACACCCCCCTATCGTCCACATTTAGGCATAATTTCAGCCAGGAAATCGCAGAATTCATTAATGACGTCCTTGTTGTAGTTCAGAGGCCGATAGACCACGGCGCACAGTAAGACATGAGACTGGCCCAGCTCAAATGAGTGAGTTCAAAGCTGGTAAAACAGGATGGCGGAGATAGCAGCTTACACTTGTAGAAGCTTTTAAACGCAGTGGCTGTTCCTCCTCCTCGACCAGACGCGCGAGGTGAGTTAAAATAACAGCAATCGTATGGCAAAAGTTCAGTGAAGGCGCTGGACTCACCAACAGTCATCCACGTCTCAGTCACGAAGAGAAAGTCCAATTCTCTGGAAGTGAATAGATCCTTTAGGATAAAAGTCTTGTTCGCTAGTAATCTAGCGTTCACCAGGCCAATCCTGGCAAGAACCGGTGGATCTGCGGTATCAGCTGTCCGGGGAGCCCAACACAGAGGCCACACATTGCAGTGATTCACCCCGCGCCAGCGGGGGCGAGGAGAGCAGGGACCGCGGACCTGAAGCCCGTCATCCGGGCCAAAGACAGGTATGAGCCAGGGATCATCAGGTTCCAATGAGCGCCGGGTAATGAGGAGGCCACGCATTCAAGGAATAAGCTTCATTCTATCACTGAGGCATGTGTCTTGATACAAGTTGTGTCAAAGCCAACTCGGATATGCAGTACGAGGGATGGATCTAGATCATCTACTCTGATTAACCATATTTTTACTAACTCTGGTGATCTTTGTACTGAAGCAATATCAATCCCAATCGGCTTCAGTGATCATAACCTAATAGCAATGATAAGAAGAACCAGGGTTCCTAAAGGAGGACACAAAATAATAGTTAAAAGATCATACAAACAGTTCACGGAAGATGGTTTTATTGAGGATGTCAGAAATATCTGTTGGGATGATGTCTTGAGGAGTAATAATCCAGATCATGTAGTTGAAACATTTAACAAGAAGTTTTTAGAAGTAAGTGATAAACATGCCCCTTTGAAACAGAGAACAGTAAGGAACATAAGAGCTGGCTGGATAGATACCGAACTTAAGGGCTGTATGGAACAAAGAAATGAAGCAAAGAAAGTGGCAAATATTTCTAATTATGAATCAGATTGGCAGGTATACCGAAAGATACGGAATTATGTATGCAAATTTAACAAAAAGAAAATGAAGTGGCATTATAAAAATCTGATTATAAATGAGAGACATGACCACAAGAAATTATGGAGTATCCTAAATAATATGTTGGGAAGGAATGCTAGATCTACTCCATCATTTCTGGAGTCTGGTGGTCATTTTATTACAAAGCCAGTGGACATAGCCAATCACTTAAATAACTATTTTTGTGATAAAACTGAAAAACTACGAGGTGATATGGAACAAACAAATAACACAAAAGCAGAAATTTTAATTACAAATAACATTATGGCAGGAAAGACTTGCAGTTTTAAGTTTATGAACGTCACTGGGGACCAGGTTCAAAAGTTACTAACAGAATGCAAAGAAAAACCATCAGGTGTAGATAATATTGATGCAAGATTATTAAAACTTGTTACAAGGTTAGTCGCAGTGCCCGTTGCTCACATCTTAAATTTGAGTTTTGATACGGATATCTATCCACTGGCTTGGAAAATAGAATAGAATAGAATAGAATAGAATAATCCTTTAATTGTCCCACCAGAGGAAATTCGGTCATAAACAGCAGCCAAAGAAACAACAAATATACAACATATGTAACAGAAGAGAAAAATATATACAAAAAAATACAATAATACACAGAATATGTACATCAACACAGAATATGTACATCAGGTGAAAATAATGTGCAAATTATATCGGTGTGGTTGTTTAGTGCAAAATGTAAAATACAGTGCAGGTGTAAAATATTTATATTTGTTGGGAGCAGTTTTGGTTGTACAGTCTGACAGCTGCAGGGAGGAAGGACCTGCGTAAACGCTCCTTTCTGCATCTAGGATGCAGCAGCTGAAGGATTTTATTTATTATTCAATTTAAACCTTAACTCTATAAATTCCATGCATGCTCATTTTTATCAGAGAGGAGACGAGAGTAATTTAATTTTCTTTAGATTTTAATACAATAAATCAAATACTGGTTCACAGGGTTGCTTAAAACAAATCAAATATTTAGTTTACAGAGTGGTATAAATTATTCACACTCTGGGTCACCCTACCTATGAGGAATGACAACGTATATCACTGAAACATTAAGTTTTATATTTTAACACAAAGTTAGAGAACCTCCCCCCTAACATTAAATATGGGACACAAAACATGATTGGTTCATTCAAACTTTTGCCAAGACCAGCCTCCTTACAACCATGCATGCATAACTAATGACCTTCCTGTTATTCTGACTTTACAACCCAGCTAACTAGATTTTCTGCTGATAAAGAGTGTGGTGTCTTATCTGCATCCTTCCATTGTCAAGCCATAAATCTGCCTGTGCTTTCCTGCTCAATGTCCTGTTTTTCTGTGACCCAAACAAGAGCTGACTCTGCAAAATACCTCTAAAACAATCTTAAAAGTATAATTAAAAAGTATGGTAACTAAAACACCTTAATCAAACATTAATAAACGTTTAATATACTTCAAATCCCTACCATGATCTCATAAATATATGAGATCATCTTAAATATACATAATCAGAGTTAACATGGATAGATTTCAATGGCAATAAGAAATGATTAACAGTCATCAATTACTTTAACAGATCCATCAGATAACCATTTAGCCTAAACAATGTAAAAAAACAAACAAACAAACAACAACATAATTTACAATGGTTTTGTCACATTTTTTTTCACAATCATTCATACATTTTCATTGTCTGTATTCATCCTTTTGCGTCCAGGTGAAATCTTCAGAACACAGGTGTAGACTAACCTGGTCCTTCTCAGTCACAAGGGATTATTCTGCCCGTAAATGTGAACTGAGTTTTTTTTGTTCCTTATTTCTTGAAACCTGTTGCTTCCTGGTCCAGTGAGCTCATCAAATAATCAGTTTAAATCTTCAACCACTTCACCAGTGGTCAGCAAGAATTCATGGCAAAGAGCATTCATTATGTGCAGTGTTTAACCTGTTGACGCACTTTTTTGTCCATCATCACCCACATTGTTTTGATCCAAACAGCCTGGAGCCGACCAATTTTATGTTGTTTATAATGTGTCAGAAAGGCATGTCATTCTCCACAAAGAATGAAGAAGAGTAATCTCCAAAGTGTCTGGGCGTCTGTGAATGAGCTCAAAGAACTACAAACATACATGTATGACTTCTCATCTAATTATTTAAGTTAGGGTTAATGATTATCCAATTCCTAAAACATCTGAAAACAAAAAGTAAGATCAGCAAAAACCAAAAAGAATTCTGTGTAGGTATCATCCTCTAAGCAAACCAGAAGGTTCTAATTTACTCAGTAAAACACACCATCCTGTTAAATCAGAAAAAAATAAAAATAAAATATATATAATATATATTATAATAATTGCAAACAAACCATTCTTTACCTTCTTCTTTACCTACAATTAGTAATTATAATAGTAACAATTTATCTAATCATTATTGTAGTGCTAGTACGAACTCAGCTCTTCCCTCTTTGCCAAATTGCTAAATTTGGCACTAGAAAACATAAAAATTATTCCAAGTTAGCCAAACTCCTGTTTACAACACAGAGCAAAACACAAAATTTTAGTAACACAAAAATTAATATCATTATGCTATTTGATGCCAAGATTCTCAACAGAATTTTTTTTTTCTTTATCAGCCCTCTGAACAGTCTGTAAGGCCTATAAAATTAGCTATATATTCAGAAATAGCATTTTTCATGATATGCTTAAAACTAATTTATCTTGCAAAGCAGTTAACCTGAATTTTTATATTTCAGAAGTCAGACCCTTTAAACTTGCCAGGAATTTATTAACAAAACTACTAAACCTATAATTTAAAGTTTCCAAACTCCGTATAATCTTACCAAGCCCGGCCCATGGGAAAATAGAATCACTCGGATGTGCTCTGGTGAAACGTTAAAATGTCCAGATTGGGTTATAATGGAGCAGTGGCAGTGCGCTTCCTCCTCCTCAGGTTCTGATTCTCTACTGTGGACAAAGAAAAGAATGCTCTTTAAGCTCAGCAAATACTCCTGCCTGCCCAGGTCAAAGGGAGATATGAACAGAAATCCACAGAGAAGCAGATGATCGTCAATAGGGCAAGTTCCTCTTGCGTCAACAGTCTCAAAATGGAGCACAGGTTGTCCTGTGGCTTTGGAGTGAGTAAGAACAAAGGACACATAACTACATTGATCATAGATATGTATACAAAATCATTGTGATATATTTCCCATGTCCCGGATTTGGCAAAACATGACCAGATTTTTTCAAAACATTTTCAAACAAATAGGTCTCTGGTCTGATCTCAAATATAATAATGATTGCTGAAATACCCAGGTTAACCCTAACTTACGTCCGTCTCCCTGTCAATCTTATCCTTACCGTGGGTGTAACTGAAATTCATTTCCTCACCCATTTAACTTCCTGCCTGGGCAATACATTTCAGTCTCAACAGTCTACCAAATCCTTGAGGTGAGTAAAATATCTGAAAATTAATCAGTAAGATCAGTAGGCTCTATGTTGATGTCCTACAAAATGGTGTCTGAGAGCAAACATAACAAGTAATTACATAATGTCTATTCCTCAGATATAAACTGCACCGATACCATTCATTAATTCTTTTCTTCAAAGCTTAGTGGTCTGTTCACAAAGTAAATAGATAAAAAAATAAATAAATAAATAAAAAAAGGCTGGATTTTTCTGTTAGATATTGCTGTTCTAAAGCACCACCAAAACATTGCAATAACAAAAATAAAGGCAATAACCATCTGCAAAGGTTCTATCCCCTTTTTTCTGTCCCTCTTATAAACAGTCTCTATGGAAAAGTGGCTCTCCTGGTTTCGCTTCACTGAGGTTGAGACGAATAGCTCATATTGAACTAAACCCCTTTGAAATTCAGACTTCACACCACTTTTCCCAGACTCTGTCCCTATAATCAATTAATAATTTCTGCTACTATAATTATGCTACTTACAGTGAGATAAAGACGTCCAACTAGGTTTCTCTTCTATTTTAACTGCTGTTGGTGTCGTCAAGGTTACCTGTGATGCTCCTTCCACCTGAGCAATGACCAGCAAAGATCCAGTCTCCAACTCCCCCTGTTTTCAGACTGTATCCAAAGTAATAGAGCATCATTTGTCACTTCAGTACACTGGATCTCTATCAAGCAAGCTCAGACAGAAAAAAAATATTAATAATTATTAGTTTAAAACAAAATCAGAGAATAGTACTGACTGATAAACACAAAATAGTTTTAAAAAAATAGTCTTCAGTTTGCTATACTTCATATTCTATCCATATTTATAAAGAAAAATCCAAGATTTAAATCAATGACAAAACAGCTTCCCTATACATATTTCTGTGGGACTTTAAGACCATAGTGCAAAACAGGCATGTCTCATTCCCTGTGTGAAAGTAACCAGGTGGTTGCTTATTGTTAGAAATTGCCAAACCTAAAGTACTTGTTTTTTTCTAAAAGTCTAATCTATATTTGAAAGTGACTTTTGTTTCATATGTTTCCTACAAACCCAAATGTGCTAACTGGCCCAAATATTCTGATTGTAAATAATGAAAACAGTTCATACTTCAAAAACATCTGTCAGATTCTGTTAAATGAGTCAAACACAGTCAAACTAATTTGTGTAACTAAAACTCCAGTTACTTCCTCTACATGGCAGTTTACCTTTTTTCTTAAATGTTTATAACCACGGAAGCGTTGAGCTGTCACAGCCATGAAATAAATATTGAAGCTGAATCTCGTTATAACGACAAAACCTAAGTCGTTATAACGAGAAACGTTCTCGTTATAACGAGATATACATATTTTTCTAACCACAATATCTTCTCGTTTAAACGAGAAAGCTTATCTCGTTATAACGTGATAGGTTAGTACAGTAAAAACGTCACCTTCTCGTGGGAGGTTTATTCTCGTCTTGAATGAATGGAGGAAGAATATGGAGACGAAATCGGAGCCGCTTCATGCCTTTTTAGATCTCGAAATCTGTCTGAGGAACGTATTTCAACTCTGTGGGCTGATAAAGTAAGTCATACTTATTGAGCACTTAGCCTACATGAATTTAGCATCGATTCAACACAGTTCTGTGTTACTGAATGGGCCGGCAGTGAACTGTGGTACCAACTATAGCTTGGAACGAGACATAGCTTTGAATGAAATACACTTTGATTACATATAAGCTTTACTTTTATCCTACTCAATGACGGGGAAAGTTGCTAGGGGTGTGAGGAAAAATCGATTCACGTCTGAATCTCGATTCCTATTTAAAAAGATTAAGAATAGATCCGAAATGTTTGAGAATCGACTCTCAAAAAATATGTTTTCTGAACCTTTTTACATTTTCGCTTCGCGTAGTGTTTGTCATGCACCGGGCACCGTCGCATTGACAGGTCTGATGCGCCGTTGGCTAGCTAGCGCTAGCATGAAAGACGAAAGAGAAATCCAGCCCGCCCCGTCTTTGCTGAAGGTAAATGTTTGGGCCGTCTAAAAGGTCTTCTCCATGCTAATGACACATTTGGCTAAAGTTTTTATTTATTTTTATTTTATCAATCTGCAAGAATATAAGAGCGATCTTTCTTTATAAGCTACACATAAACATCCAGCAGCGCTGCACACCTGTGGCGCTTTCATGGAAGTCCGAAATATATGCTGAGTTCAATAACGTTAGGACTTTTAACATTTCTAACAAAAACAATGAAAATAATAACATAAGCCATAAATTTCTGTTTAATGATGGTTGATAAGCAACATTTGGTGCATACTAAATATTTTCAATGTATTTTCTACTACGTACCAAAGAACAAACAAAATACATATTATTTATTTTTTTCTTCTTAAAATATATCAGCATTTTTTTTCAAGACTAGAAATTTTGTTTAAAAGGTCTTGGATGTCCAGTTGCAATTTCATGTCTTGTTACTTTTGAACCAGTTCCCTTCTCTCAACATAGATTGTAAAATCCATTTTGTGTTGATGCCCTATTACATTCATGGCTCACTTCATCACAGACACTTGGCAGATCAAGCTGTGTGTATTACAAACACAAATGATGAATGAAAGAGTATTGATTAAGAAAAAAAAATAGATTTGAATCGAGAATCGTTTCTGAATCGAATCGTCACCCCAAGAATCGTAATCGAATTGAATCGTGAGATGTTGTAAGATTCCCATCCCTATAAGCTACATAAACTCATGTTAACCCCTGATGGATGATTTATTTAAAAAGTGCCACTTTTTTCACATTCAGAATTTTGCTTCTATAGACATTTACAGTGTTGTATTTCTTTATTTTTTTATATTATTGGACTTTTATTTTATTCATCTATCTTTAGCTAGTCTATGAACATATTAATAAAATATGTTCTCATAGTTTTATAATGTAAAATTTAATAAAAATATAACGGTATAATTTTCTTGTCCTGTTATCACTAAGGAAAACTTCATAATTACAATGTATTAGATTTTATACTATATTTATATTCTTTTATTGAGTGGCAGTGTATTGTATAACTCACTAATGTCCAGTGAAGTGGTTAATTTGCTAATGTACCATCCTGACCCATGCAAATACTGGAAAACAGCATTAAGATAGGTCCACCTGCACGTTGCAAGTGAAGTAGCTGGCAGGAACACGCACACACACTGCCATAAGCTGTCTTGTTTTTTTGCTTTTTAAGAATATGGAAAGTAAACAATCATGCAAGTTACAGTAAACCACTGTTTAGTTTTAAACAGTTACTCTTCATGTTTTCTATTTGAAATAATTATAAATATATTGTTTTTCTAGATCGACATATCAGCAATTGCAAGCATGGATGACAACAGCTTGGCCACATACATTCCCATCTATGGTGACAGGATTGCCACACGAAGATTTTGCTCTGAGTAAAATTGAAAAGGTGCATCTCCCACCTCCCAGTGAAAAGGTGGGAGAGATGCACAGCAGCAGACATGCAAACTTCATACATTTAGTTTGTTTTATTTCGTGATCCTTTATATATGTGTTAATTAATTATATTCCATTTAACCAGAGGGTTACATATTAAAATAGTTTTGAGCAATCTTAACGGTTATTTGGCTTAAAAACATCCTTAGTACACAGTCAAAAACAACTTCAAGTCTTTAAAACCACTTAGAAAAAGACAAATAATCTTAGTATACTACATTTTTATTACAGTTTACTGTTTCACTGTAGGTAGGTTATCATTGTCTGGATTTTCAAGTGACCTAGCCCCAGAAAAACAACTATAAACGACTATTCTTCTAAAAATATGATTATAGAAAAAAGTACCTTTACCTAACATATAAAAACATTACACAAGGTGAACTACTGAGTTTTAAGGTAGCTTTATCAAAAATCTGTTAAAGATACTGAGAAAACAATGTACTGTTCCACATTTTATATTTTGTATGAATAGTACCGCCCAAAAGTTTGGATACCATTTCCATTACCATTGTGTGTAAAAGTTAATTAATTAAATTCAATTTAGTTTATTTACATAGCGCCAATTCACAACAGATGTCATCTCAAGGCACCTTCTAAAATATCAATTAAATACTGTTAATTTAACTTTTATTTAAAAAGAAAAAAAAACTAATAACAAGAACTGTGTTGTGTTTATAGATTGACATCTCTGAGGGTGAACGCATGGGTGATGGCTGTCCAGCCTTGACTGCTCTACCGTGACAAGATTCCTACCGGAAGATTTTGAGTGGAATAAGAAAACCACTGACTGACTTCAATCATGGATGCAGATAGAGGACATTTGCATTCTTTAATTAAGACATACTTTTCAATGGGATTAAAGCACAAAGAAATACTGCTCTCACTCAGTGCTGTTGATGGCATAGTGATTAGCCTTCGGACACTTCAAAGGATTATGTCAACACTAAGGCTTCACAGAAGAAAAAACCAAAGTGACGTTCTTGACGTTGCATTATTTCTCATGGAACAGCTGCAAACACATGGTAAACTTCATGGATACAAACTGCAACATCTTAGATGCATACAAGAGGGATTTGTTGTCACCCAGAACACAGTAAGACTTCTACTGAAAATTCTAGATCCCAGAGGTGTTGAGTTGAGACAGCGTAATCGACTCAGACGTCGGCTATATCACAATCCTGGGCCAAACTTTGTTTGGCGTGTGGACTCTTATGATAAACTGAAGCCATATGGAATTTGTGTGAATGGGGCTGTGGATGGGTTCTCAAGGATGGTTGTCTGGCTTCATGCATACTCCACAAACAGTAATCCTAAAGTTATTGCTGGTTATTTCATTTCAGAAGTGGAGAAAATAGGGGGTACTGCTACCAGAATTCGTACAGACATGGGGACAGAGAATGGTACAATGGAAGACATGCAAAGATTTTTACGCCTTGGTCACAATGACGGGTTTGCTAGAAATTGTTTCATTTTAGGATCCAGCATCCACAACCAGCGTATAGAGAGCTGGTGGGCTTTCTTAAGGAAACACCATGCACAGTACTGGATGAACCTTTTTCAAAAACTGAAGGATTCAGATCACTTTACGGGAGACTTCTTGGATAAGCAGTTGGTTCTTTTTACCTGTTTGAAGATCATTGAGGTGTGTGTTTTTATTTAAGAGAGAGAAAATAATATATGATATTGATATGCTTTTAAACACATAATATGTAGTTAAGAAATGTTGCTTGCCTTTCAGGAAGAACTCCAAAATATCGCTCACTTGTGGAACACCCACATCATTCGTCAGAGCAGAAATGTGATTGCTCCAAGTGGCCAACCCTACATGATGTACACCCTTCCGGAGCTTTTTGGTGGACAAAATCATCTTAAACAAGTTTCTGAACAAGCAGTGGAAACATGCAAAGCACATTGTCTTCAGAGAGGACCATACACATGTGATGAAACAGTGTTCTCACTATCCTGCCTTTTGATGTCTGACAACTTTCTCCATGCACCATCCACACCAGATGAAGCAATTGAACTGTACTTATTTTTAAGAGCTTGCATACGTACAAACCTGTCAGAAATGTGACACTGGCTTACAAAAAAAACGTTGCCTCTTCGTATATTATCCTCATGGGAAATACTTTGAAAATGTTGCTGTTTGGCATTATGTTGTGTATGACTATAAGTATATGCTGTGGCATGTACAGTATTTGAACATTAACAAGATGTAAACCTAGGTATAATCCATTTTCCCTGAACTTTGTATCATATTTAGAAATGTAAATTCCAAAACTACACTAATTTAATCCTACTGTGATGGAGAAATTTATTATTATGATTCATTTGTTAGTATTATTAACACTGAGAGCAGATGGGCCAGAAAACAGGTGTTGAGTTCACATTGGAATCAAGGCCAGAGAAAACCTCACTGCTTGAGAAAATTGATTCTTCTTATATACTTAGTTTTGAGAGTTTCTCTTAATTGTGTTACGATTTAACCCAAGCTATTGCCATTGTTTTGTATCTATAAAGATCCACTTATTCCCAGCTAAAGAGTCAGGTGCCTTCATCCTGAGAAATCCCCACCCTGACAGAATAGTTTTGTCTTCAGAAGTCATAGAGGCAAGGTTGCTGAACTTTATAAATACTTATTTTCATTTGAGCAGGGTAGGGGCGGCATCCAGCATTCACTGTGATCTGTACTGTTCTTCTGTATGATTGATTCAAATTTTATTAAAAACTCAAAATGCTTAAAGGAATCTCTCTCATTTTTATTAAGAGTCTTAAATCTGATTACACTACAATGGGCTAAAAAAATTTGAATTTCACTTTTGCATTATAAAATCTATCATACAGTACGCAAATTCTGTAAATGATATCAAATTCATAAACCTCACCACTGTTCAGTAAATGGATAAAATATACTTTTCATCATGTCTAACAAACTTCCCTTAAAGTTTTCTGTAACTGAGCACTAAGGTGAGTTATAAATTATGATTACATCTTATTTGGATGTGGTAAAATTAGTTAAAATAAAGCTCTAACTGATTACGTTCAACATGTGCTTTTATTAATGAACAATTTGGTCACACTGCTTCACAAAATAAAGTATTTTTGGTCATCAGACCAACAACTTTGTCTTTTTCCCACAGAATTTTTTAACATATTCAGTGTTATTACAACAAGCACTCGACAGCAAACCTAAAAAGTACATTTAAAAAGTGCTCTGAAAGACCCTTTTGGAAGGAGGTTCTTGCTTTCAAGATGATAACTAACTAGAACAATATGCAGATATTTTTAGAAGATGAAAGCACAAATCTCACAAGAGAACATTAGACAATCTTGTCAAATATTGTACATTAAAAACAATTTTAACAAAAGTATTTTTGTGAACCAAGACATTTGCTTAATGCATATTAAATCAGAAACAAACATAAAAGAAAAAAATAATGCCCTGAAAAAAATTAATGAGATATAGACAACACTTTAAACTTAAACTGTCTCACTTTGAAAAGCTTATATCTACAGTATCAATGCTACCATATATGCTTGTCTTTCACAATGTTGTTGGGGTATTATTTTAACGTCTTCTTTCTCTATTACTGATTTGTTTTCATTAACAGCAATAAGAAAATCGAATTAATATTAATTTGAAAGTGTCACACTGCCTGTGTACATCTTTCTGATATCGTGTAGTCCTTATTCTTACAAGTCAAATGGACAATTTTCTTCTGGAATATGTTACATTGTAATAATACATGTTCACTAAAACATTTTAGACTTATCATTGCACATTCATTCCATTTCTGAAAAAGGTTTCAACAGTGACTTCATCTGCACTTTTACGCAATGTTCATGACATAGCAGCTGTTGCTGCTCAGTATGTTGTCAAGCTCCACACGCAGCTCTGGGAAAGATAAGTATGTCCAAGGTAGCTCTAGGACTGGACCACAGGTATGTGCTACTGGCCGCCGGGCAACTCCATCTAAAGATGTGAAGAGAACTTCGATTTTATTAATACAAAGCACATCTGAGCCAGTTGTAAATCGCAGAAACTTTCTGAGACCTGCCTGATCCAGCTCTCTGATGTACTGCTGTAAGTACCGCAGACTCTGGCTTTCAGCTTGTGTAGCAGGACTCGCTTCTAATAATTTCAGAACCTTTCTTGCTGTAGGCTTCATGTTCTCATACAGTTCTTGAATATTTAGTTGGCTCTTGAAGGCATGTGCAAATGTTGTTCTCGCAACTTCGGACATTTTATCGAGAGCATACTTTGGCTGTTGAATGATCAGTTTATGGCCAAGATTTAAAAGAATAGCTTTCAAGTTTTCTCTTGTTGGGATAGCTTTAGCACCCATTCGATCTAATAAATCAAGCAGTTCCTCTTGCTCTTCACCTAGAAGATCCTCCAGCAAAGCCTTGTTCACAAGATCCCTCTCCTCTGAACTGATGTAAAAGAGGAGTGACTCAAATAGTAAGTCAGGCGACACCAAGTGCTCCCCAAGTACACCACACCAAGTACTGTGTTCTTCACTATATGAAGAAGTCACACTAGGTGTGTGAAGCACAGAGGTGGATGCGGGCTGCACAGTGACACCGGATGTAGATGGCCCAGTATTAACTATGAGAGACTGATTGTTTGGATTTGCTAGGTTAAAGGCAGTTGAAGGAATATTAACAATCAAACAGTCTCTTTCAAAACTTGACATAATGGACACAGCTGGAAGCACAAGAGCAGATGCAGGCTCCTCCGTGGAAGTAGATGTAGATGGTGCGGAGGACTGGTTGTCAGAACTCACTAAATTCAGGGTAGTTGATGGCAGATTAGAACTCACAGATTCCCCTTCATCACTTTATAAAATGGGCAGAGTGTCATCCAGTTGCCATGCCAGAGGTTCACCAGTGTAAGGACCTATCATGACCTCAGAAGAGCTGGAGAAATGTGAGAAATTGTTTTCGTCTTCTGGTTCATTGTTCTCCACGTCTTCGTCTGGGATATTGATGATTTCTGTGATTCTTGATTCTTTACGTTCCCTTGTGCAAAGATAAAATCTTAACATTCCCATTTTGAGCAAGGAATAAAGTTCCCCTACTGTAATGTCTTCATCTAATACTGCTTTCTCTTGATAATCTAAAATATCAAAACTCAAATCCTCCAGTTTTCCCTTTTTGATCTTCCATTTGGAAAAAATAGTTCCTTTGCAACATTTAAAAGGTCACCTTTTTTTGCTTCCTTTGGCAAATTAACTCTTCTTGTTCCACCTCCATTTTTCTTGCGTTGCTGCTTTCCCTCATGTATCCATCCTAATTCAACCTTTCTGGTCTTTCTCAAAGCCAGCTTGTTGTTCCTCATATATGCTTTTCGATGTGTTTGATTTTCATCAGGTTCTTCTTGGTCATAGTCCTCTGGTACTTTGTCAATTCCCATCTTTCTTCTGAGTTTTTGAAGCAATGTCTGCTGCTGTGCATCTCTCCCACCTTTTCTTTGGTACTCAGAGCAAAATCTTCGTGTGGCAATCCTGTCACCATAGGTGGGAATGTATGTGGCCAAGCTGTTGTCATCCATGCTTGCAATTGCTGATATATCGATCTAGAAAAACAATATATTTATAATTATTTCAAATAGAAAACATGAAAAGTAACTGTTTAAAACTAAACAGTGGTTTACTGTAACTTGCATGATTGTTTACTTTCCATATTCTTAAAAAGCAAAAAAACAAGAAAGCTTATGGCAGTGTGTGTGCGTGTTCCTGCCAGCTACTTCACTTGCACCGTGCAGGTGGACCTATCTTAATGCTGTTTTCCAGTATTTGCATGGGTCAGGATGGTACATTAGCAAATTAACCACTTCACTGGACATTAGTGAGTTATACAATAACACAGCCAACTCAATGAAAGAATATTAATATAGTAATCAAAAATCTAATAATTCGTAATATATGAAGTTTGCCTTAGTGATAACAGGACAAGAAAATTATACCGCTATATTTTTATTTATTTTTTACCATTATATATACTATGAGAACATATTTTATTAATATGTTCATAGACTAGCTAAAGATAGATGAATAAAATAAAAGTCCAATAATATAAAAAAATAAAGAAATACAACACTGTAAATGTCTATAGAAGCAAAATATTGAATGTGAAAAAAGTGGCACTTTTTAAATAAATCATCCATCAGGGGGTTAACATGAGTTTATGTAGCTTATAGGGATGGGAATCTTACAACATCTCACGATTCAATTCGCTTCCGATTCTTGGGGTGACGATTCGATTCAGAAACGATTCTCGGTTCAAATCAATTTTTTTTTCTTAATCAATACTCTTTCATTCATCATTTGTGTTTGTAATACACACAGCTTGATCTGCCAAGTGTCTGTGATGAAGTGAGACATGAATGTAACAGGGCATCAACACAAAATGGATTTTACAATCTATGTTGAGAGAAGGGAACTGGTTCAAAAGTAACAAGACATGAAATTGCAACTGGACATCCAGAACCTTTTAAAAATAATTTTAGTCTTTGAAAATAATTTGCTGATATATTTTAAGAAGAAAAAAATAAATAATATGTATTTTGTTTGTTATTTGGTACGTAGTAGAAAATTCATTGAAAATATTTAGTATGCACCAAATGTTGCTTATCAACCATCATTAAACAGAAATGTATGGCTTATGTTATTATTTTCATTGTTTTTGTTAGAAATGTTAAAAGTCCTAACGTTATTGAACTCAGCATATATTTCGGACTTCCATGAAAGCGCCACAGGTGTGCAGCGCTGCTGGATGTTTATGTGTAGCTTATAAAGAAAGATCGCTCTTATATTCTTGCAGATTGATAAAATAAAAATAAGTAAAAACTTTAGCCAAATGTGTCATTAGCATTGAGAAGACCTTTTAGACGGCCCAAACATTTACCTTCAGCAAAGACGGGGCGGGCTGGATTTCTCTTTCGTCTTTCATGCTAGCGCTAGCTAGCCAACGGCGCATCAGACCTGTCAATGCGACGGTGCCCGGTGCATGACAAACACTACGCGAAGCGAAAATGTAAAAAGGTTCAGAAAACATATTTTTTGAGAGTCGATTCTCAAACATTTCGGATCTATTCTTAATCTTTTTAAATAGGAATCGAGATTCAGACGTGAATCGATTTTTCCTCACACCCCTAGCAACTTTCCCCGTCATTGAGTAGGATAAAAGTAAAGCTTATATGTAATCAAAGTGTATTTCATTCAAAGCTATGTCTCGTTCCAAGCTATAGTTGGTACCACAGTTCACTGCCAGCCCATTCAGTGACACAGAACTGTGTTGAATCGATGCTAAATTCATGTAGGCTAAGTGCTCAATAAGTATGACTTACTTTATCAGCCCCCAGAGTCGAAATACGTTCCTCAGACAGATTCGCGGATTTTAAAAGGAAATGAAGCGGAGATCCATGGAATGTCTCATATTCTTCTCCCATTCGATTTTTTTTCCAAAAAAGGCTGAGAGATAAACCTTCACAGAGACAGGTGACGTTTCTTACTGTTACTAACCTTTTCGTTTTTTAACGAGATAAGCTTTTCTGTTTAAACGAGAATGATATTGTGGTTAGAAAAATTTTGTATATCTCGTTATAAAGAGGAACGGCGTTTGGGGAATCGAACAAAACTCTAAGTCTTTTAAACGAGATTCAGCTTCAATATTTATTTCATGGCTGTGACAGCTCAACGCTTCCGTATGTAACATGTATAATATTCCAATTTCCATTAATCAATAAAACTAAAAATACAAAATCATTTCATAAACAAGCTTCAAAAGATAAAATGTCTCTAAACAAAAGTTTTAAAATTAAAACAAAACAACAAAAATTTTAGCATTTTACAGTCAATCCCAATTATCCTCTGAGGCTTTTTTTTTGTTTCTCACATTATAAACACCAAATTGAATTGAAGCTTCTAGAAATGTAAAATAAATGACCACCGAATCATTTTTGCTTTACCTCAGTTTCTCAATCAACATTCCCCAAATGTATCATTAATAAATAGCCTGCAGTTTTGCAATTCCAGTCAGGATTCACTTTAAAGTAAATATACAAGTTGAGAGAAATAAAAATTAAAAATTAAATAAAAATCTATATCAACTGTCAGCAACAAAGTCTTCACTAATGAAATGATATATTATTCCATTGTTCTATTCTATTATCATAACTGTTCTAGAACCTTTTTCTCTAAATTCAAGAGGCAAAAATTCCCTCTCAGCATCAGGTAGACTAGCTACCAGATCATGCATAACATCTGACAGATTAATTTTAAAATTTAAAACCTAAACCCAATTCCTATTTTCCGCCAATACAGAAATCTTCAACAGATTTTGAAAACTTGCATTTATCTCTACACTTGAAAACAAAACAAAAACTTATTTCAATTTACATGCTTCAGTTGCATAGATTGTTTCCACACAATCAGAATAAATTAATTAGAACTTACTTCTTTCTTATAAATTAAACTAACATTTAGAATTAAGCTGATATTTATTGGTTGTTCTTCAACAAATTTAGCACATAATATAGTCATTTTTCTTTTAGTCGTTATAACATTTTTAAATTCAGCAACAACTTGCTTCTCGTCATAGCTCTTACATGTTTATGTGTAAAGTAAATAAAATCAGATGCTTTTAAAGATGACTCTTTGTCTTATAAAACAATGTTTTGACAACTCAGAATAGTTCAATCACATCCATAATATCTCCTTGCTGTTTATATATTATCACTATGATAATTATTGTTTTTAATATTACTCAACAATGTATTTAGTCAAGTAACCAGTAACAAGTAATTGCAATAATAAAGCCTTTTTATTTTAATATTTGTATAAAGAAGAGGCAATTTTTCCCACACAGCATTTCTAAAGTCTACAGGGATAGAAGAAATAGCCAAAATGAAAATAATTTCAGTAGTTAATAATTACTTAAATTGTACTTATTTAAATCATGGAAATAAGAAAAACGTGTATAAATTGTGTAGCACTTACTACGTTTATTCCTGTAAATCGAAAAACATGCCAATTCCTAACCGTTCATACTAGACAAGGTTATATGCTTCTCTGAGATGTTTTTACAGTTTTCTAATGAATTTCTAATTCTTCAAAAACTACAGCAATTAAGATGTCCATAATACCTAATCATTAATCTCATCCTTTTATCATTAAGTAATCTACTATTCAATAGTTTATCAATTTTGTACATTTTTCTATCTCATGTCTGAACTAACTCATGAAAATGGACATACCAATATTCATCAAAATGTTTCAGTTTTCTTTGCAAGAATTTAAACATTATTTGTAAAAAATCAACTTTTCTGCTTTTCAATATATCCAATTAATTATTTTATCAATGCATCTTTTAATTTTATTCTTTAAGCAGCTCACCAACCATACACACTCATTGTCCGATTTGTCAACTAGATGTTTTACTTTGTCACTAGACTGTCCTAATTTCATGATCTACACCCATTTATCATCATTTTATTCATGCTCAAATTTTCCATTTTCACTTCAATACAACTTCATATCGCCTTGGCTATCTGCTTTTATTGCTCCCTTTCTGTTCTGCAGTTTATCCACCTCAATTTTAAGATTTTATTCTTAGATTATTACAATATTATTTTATTTAGAGATTCCGAGACTTAACTGTCCACAAACTGGAATCCTATTTGGGTCTGAATATGGGGCCGGCTTCCGTAAACAGACACAAAAGGAACCGAACAGTATCATCTCAGAAAGAATATCTCCATAGCAGATAAATTACAGTCAGCAATCACTTCTTTATCTATTTAAAAATATATTTTTAGGGACAATTTTATTTGTTACAGCCTCACCTTTTTAACTCAAAGTTTGTCATACTATGAAAAAAGAGGAAGCAGATTTAATAAACTATTTACTTTAAATTAAAATTTAGATATATTCATCTGACTCTTGAATATGTGCACTGCTGTTTTTCTTTTTCTGTTTTACTGATAGGTCGCTTATAAACGATACATCCCTAAGGACCAACTCTTCAATAGTAACCAAACTCCTATAGGAGCCAAAATGGTATTGTTAACAGTAAGCCACAAGGATCTAATCTTCAAAATGAGTCGGAATTCTCGACACACTACGTCACATAGCCTGCTTCAAAAACAATTTAATTACTCTTTATGTTTACTTTATTTTCGATGTAATATGTTTAATTCAGTTTCTTCTACTTTATTTATTTATTTATTTATTTATTCATCATTTACTTTTAAATAATACTTTATGCTCGAGTTTTATCACAAGATTCCTCAACAACCACAACACAGAGACCTCGTCACACACACACACACACACACGCACACACACTTGTTCGCTATCTCTCATTTATATAAGACTCAGATAGATATTTATCTATTTATTTGTAAGCTTATCGCTTCAAGGACTCGAAACCTCAGAATTTATGAAATAATATTATCTAAAACTTCACTTACCGGTTTTGAGTCCTTGAAAAGATTCACCAGCTGACTCCACTCCGGGGGAGAACCCCACATCTGCACCGGGTCCCTAAGGCGGAGAACCTCCAAATTCCAGCAACTCATGGTGCTACTTCCCCGGAGTGCAGATCAGATGCCAAAAAGAAAAGAAAGGAGAAATACATCAACAATCAATTCTTAATCAGACTCACATTCACTAACCTAGGTTTAATTTCACTTTATTCCATGACGTCTTTATTCCTAAATCACCATAAAAAGTCCTTGACCTTAGAGAGTCCCAAACTCTCGCAGCTTCCCACAAGCTGTTACTGACCTGTGATCACAACCCAAAAAAGTTTTTGTAGACCTCACCTACAGGAACACTTTAAACCTAGTCTCGAGCCCAGATCGTATCGGCAGAACGCGTCCGCTCTTGCTTAGGGGCGACAAAACCCAGAGGCACAGGCAGTTTAAGTAGTCTCACACTAATACCATAAAATTCCAAAATTCACTTCACATTAAGTCCTATACTTCCAAAAAACTAAAGATTTAACCTGGCCAAAAATAGAAAACATAATTCTTTCATGTACACATTTATTTTAGAGTAGAACTTTTTGTTCATTTTATTTTTTAAAGTCTACTTATCTGTATATCTGCAAAAATTAAATCCCGTCTCCAAACTCTGATCACGTCTGAGGTCACCATCTGAAGGATTTTATTCTGTATTCAATTTAAACCTTAACTCTATAAATTCCATGCGTGTTCATTTTTATCAGAGAGGAGACGAGTGTAATTTAATTTTCTTTAGATTTTAATACAATAAATCAAATACTAGTTCACAGGGTTGCTTAAAACAAATCAAATATTTAGCTTACAGAGTGGTATAAATTATTCACACTCTGGGTCACCCTACCTAGGAGGAATGACAACGTATATAACAGAAACATTAAGTTTTATATTTTAACACAAAGTTAGAGAACCTCCCCCCTAACGTTAAATATGGGACACAAAACATGATTGGTTCATTAAAACTTTTGCCAAGACCAGCCTCCTTACAACCATGCATGCATAATTAATTACCTTCCTGTTATTCTGACTTTGCAAACCAGCTCTAACTAGATTTTCTGCTGACAAAGAGTGTGGTATCTTATCTTATCTTATTTGGTTTTTATCTGCATCCTTCCATTGTCAATTGTATGGTGATGTTATCTGCCAGTGCTTTCCTGCTCAATGTACTGTTTTTCCTTGACCCAAACAAGAGCTGACTCTGCAAAATACCTCTAAAACAATCTTAAAAGTATAATTAAAAAGTATGGTAACTAAAACCCCTTAATCAAACATTAATAAACGTTTAATATACTTCAGCTGGTGTGCTAGTTAAGTTGCGGCAGCGGGGATTACGCACCGCTCTCCCATCCATACACCTGGGGAACGTCCACTCTCTGCCTAACAAGATGGATGAATTGCTCCTTCTCCTATCCAAGAACTCAGACTTTCATTGTTCTGCAGCCTTTTGCTTCACTGAAACCTGGTCCAGTGAACACATCCCGGACAGCGCTCTACAGCTGCCGCGCTTCCAGCTGTTCCGAGCGGACCGCTCCGCGGAACTGTCTGGGAAGTCAAAGGGAGGAGGAACGTGCTTCTACATAAACGAAGGTTGGTGTACAGATGTCACAGTGTTAAAGAAGACATGCAGCCCTCACCTAGAGTCTTTTTTCATAAACTGTAAACCATTTTATTCACCGCGGGAGTTCACCTCGTTTGTGCTGGTCGCTGTATACATTCCACCGCAGGCGTGTGTAACGGAGGCGCTACATCACCTCGCCGACCAGATCACAGACGTGGAGAAAACTCACCCGGACTCTCTGCTAATCATTCTCTGGGATTTTAATAGAGCAAATCTCAAACTTTAACTGCCTAAATACGTGACTAAATACGTGACACGTGACGTGTCCCACCAGGGACATGAACACTTTAGACCACTGATACATCACAATAAAGAATGCACATCGCTCTGTCCCCCGTGCTGCTTTGGGACTTTCCGACCACTGCCTGGTCCACCTCATCCCATCTTACAAGCAGAAGCTGAAATCTGCTAAGCCTGTAGTAAGAACTGTGAAGAGATGGACAGATGAGTCAAAGATGCAGTTACAGGCCTGCTTTGACTGCACTGACTGGAGCGTCTTTGAAGCAGCAGCCTCAGACCTGGACGAACTGCCTGACACTGTGACATCTTACATCAGCTTTTGTGAAGACATGTGTGTGCAGACCAAAACCTTCTGCACGTTCAACAACAACAAACCATGGTTCTCTGCAGAACTGAGACGGCTACAGGAGGGCTACAGGAGGAGGGCTACAGGAGTGGGGATCGGGACCTGTACAAGCAGGCCAGGAACAAGCTGACAAAGGAGATCAAGGCAGCAAAAAGGAACTACAGTGTAAAACTGAAAGAGCGTTTTTCTGTCAACGACTCTTCTGCAGTTTGGAAGGGCCTGCAGACCATCACCAACTACAGGAGACCATCCCCCCACCCTGTGGGGAGCCCCCGCCTGGCTGAGGACCTCAATGACTTTTTCTCCAGGTTTGAAACAACTTTCACACCTTCCACCTCCCCCACCATCTCCATCACAAAAGGCCTAGCATCACCCCAAACCACCCCCATACCTGACCCTTGCCTGCGCTGACGATCTGTGAACAGGATGTGCGCCAACTATTTCAGAGACAGAGGATTAAGAAGGCATCAGGTCCTGATGGAGTGTCTCCGTCCTGTCTGTAAGTCTGTGCTGACCAGCTAGCTCCCATCTTCACTCAGATCTTCAATAACTCCCTGGAGCTGTGTGAGGTCCCCTCCTGCCTCAAACGCTCCACCATCATACCGGTTCCCAATAAGTCCCCTGTCACAGGATTAAATGACTACAGACCAGTCGCCCTGACATCTATGGTCATGAAATCCTTTGAGCGACTGGTGCTGTCCCACCTGAAGGACATCACGGATCTCCTGCTAGAACCCCTGCAGTTCGCCTATAGAGCAAACAGGTCAGTGGATGACGCAGTCAACATGGCTCTCCACTACATCCTGCACCAACTAGACTCTGCAGGTACCTACGCTCGGGTCCTGTTTGTGGACTTCAGCTCTGCATTCAACACCATCGTCACAGAGCTCCTCCACCAAAAACTGTCCCAGCTCACCGTGCCTCCCTCCACCTGTCAGTGGATTACCAGTTTCCTGACTGACAGGAGGCAGCAGGTGAAACTGGGTGACTTCATATCCCTTAGCATCGGCGCCCCCCAGGGATGTGTTCTCTCCCCACTGCTCTTCTCCCTTTACACCACTGATTGCACGTCAAGAGACCCTTCTGTGAAACTCCTGAAGTTTGCAGATGACACCACCGTCATTGGACTCATCCCTGACGGTGACGAGTCTGCGTACAGAAGGGAAGTGGAACAGCTGGTTCTCTGGTTCAGTCAGAACCACCTGGAGCTAAACCCGCTCAAAACTGTGGAGATGACAGTCGACTTCAGGAAGAGACCCCCATCAACATCTCCTCTCATAATCACCAACAGGACAGTCCCCACAGTGGAGCTTTTCAGGTTCCTAGGATCCACCATCACACGGGACCTGAAGTGGACCTCCCACATTGACTCTATAAGGAAGAAGGCCCAGCAAAGGCTGTACTCTCTGCGTCAGCTCAGAAAGTTCAACCTGCCTCAGGAGCTGCTGACCATCTTTTACACAGCAATAGTCCAGTCTGTTCAGACCTCATCCATCTCTGTCTGGTTCGGATCCGCCACCAGGCAAGACAGGGACAGACTGCAGAGAACAGTCAGGTCCTCAGAGAGGATCATAGGTACTGATCTTCTCTCCATTATGGACCTATTCCGGGGCAGGGTCAGGAAGTGGGCCAAAAAAACCACCACTGACCCCTCACACCCTGGCCACAACCTGTTAAGGCTCCTCCCCTCAGGCCGGCGTTACAGAGCGATGTACGCCTAAACCACCCAACACAAGAACAGTTTCTTCCCCCAGGCTGTCGCTCTGATGAACTCTGAATAGTGACAGAGTGTGAGTCCATTCACATGAACAATAAACTATAACTCTGCACTGCTGTATATAGTCCCTGTACAATATATTATCCTTTATTATTTATTTGTATTTATTTTTATTTCCTTTTTTATTTCACTTATTTAAGTTCTGTACTGGAGAGAAAAGTTGCCAGAGTCAAATTCCTTGTATGTGTCATACCATTAAAGCTGATTCTGATTCTGAACATGGAAGCAAAAGAAAACAAGGCAGTGTCATAGGAAAATCCGACCCCACATGCTTACATAGTAGTTGTGCGTTGGACAGGGAGAGGAAGTGGTGGTTAGAAAGAGCTTAATGGCTCTTTTTACCTGGGCGTGAATTTCAGGTGTGCACGCTCTACTCCAGAAAGACAAAAGAAGCTTGGTCTCAACTAGCAAGCCTGTGGCTAACGAGTTAGCTACCAGACAATACCGGTGGCTTCTTTGTTTTTTCTACAACAACCGCGTCAAAAAGTATCCAATCTTATTAGCTCAAACGGTCACGAACACAACACAACAACACACTGCTTCGGCTTTTGAAGTACAACAAAAACGAGTACTTAACATAATCAATACACAACACATAACACAACATAACACAATCAGCCAGTCCTGGCAGAAAACACACACAGATCAACTTAACAAAAGAACTTTGCTCCACCCAGATTAAAGAAAATAATTTTCTACTTTGAGTCCTTCAGTACACGATCTCAGGATGAGTCGTTGAAACACTGTTATCCTGGATCAAAGTAAAAAAGTTTACTCAGCTCACCTCAGTTGCACTGAGAGGGGAGCAAATCCAGACGCTCTGGCGGCCGCTCAGAGCGTGCTCATGAACCGCACTGACTAGAAGCAGTTGTGATTTGCTGTGCGTGGAGGTGAAAAAGAAGGAAAGAATCCCGGGAAGTTTGGGGTTGAATCTGTTGGACCAGCCGGTGCAATGTAGAAGGGAGAGGAAACAGGATAGCTTGCAGATTACAGAGTTCTCCTTGTGAATGCCAGATCACTGTCAGCTACAGAGCTTTGAATTTCCCTCCTTCAAGCTCGAAGCTTGATGGAAAAAGCAACGAGCCAACCAATTCAGCTGGTTTTATAACCTCTGGTAGTGTCATCCAAGATGGCTGCCAACAGTAGCCAATGGAGGGCCGTTCTGGGGTCACGAGATGGCTGATGGGCTGGCTGGCCCAGACAATGAGGTTGGAGGAAGATGGTGGCTGGCCCGGTGGGTATGCTGGAAGACTAATTCAGTTTAATTAATTTATATTTTCTGGGCTGACCCAACACGAATCTCTAACAGTTTTTCTTCCAGGACTTGATATGATTTCACTCTATCCATCTTTCTATTAACTCTGACCACCTTCCATTTTACTGGGGAGAAAAAAGTCTCCACAGCATGAAGCTACCACAACTGTGCCTAACTATGTATGCTGATTTTAGAGCAGGGGTGCCCAAAGTGTGGCCCACAGGCTAAGGTGTGCCCCCAAGTCATTTAATTTGGCAACCTAATGTGCACAAAGATCATTCTTCTACTTGTGATAGCACTTTTTATAAATGACCCCGATATGTATATATATATATATATATACATATGAATCCTCACCTTTGAAATATCGCAAACTAGGATTTAATTTGAAATACAAGCAACTAAAAGGATGTGTAGAGTAGATTTGTGCACATATTTACATTTGCACCATGTAAATGACTACAGATAGTCATACTTTATCAGTTTATAAAATATCCTATGAGCCTTTGCTGCCTAACTGAACTGGATCAAATGACCTCCAAGTTCACACTACACTGGCTTCTAACTTAAGTATTACCAACATGGAACAGCAGCATCAGTGGCATAGAGACAAAAGACATTTAAAAGGAAAAAAAAAGGAATATTTTTTCATTGACATTAATACTAAAATCAGTCAAATACTGATGGTTAGATACACGTTCTGAATGCCTATATATATATATATATGACTTGTTTATCATTTTTGTTAAATGATATTTACACAGAAAGAAAATGTGAAATAACTAAATTAATAGAAGTACTTTTCTTTATCATTTTTGATTTTGTTTTATTACATTTGGTTCTATGGCTCTATGATGGGTATCGGGGGAAAAAAAGTTTGGGCATTCCTAGTTTAGAGTGATGAGCAGTGAAAAATGTTTTACATGTAGGTTAAGAAAGAATTGGTTTGGTCTCATTTGACTGATTGACTCTTTACAGGTTTTGGAAATATTTTCCTCAGCTCTGTCTCATTAGGAGTAATTTTCATTCTTTGAACCATGTGCTTAAAAGTTCTGCAAAACTGGAGCTAAGACACGGGACTGAATGTTCTAATTTCAAATCAGAAGCAAAGCACTGCTCAGTAAAGCATCTGAGGAGTAGTGTTGACAGTAAGCATGAAACATGCTGGGTGTAAAGACAAAATGACAGCACTGTAACTCGAGGCTAAAAGCTAATCTAAGTGGAGGGAGGAAACTGCTGAGTTTTCAGAAGATATTTCAGTAAAAAAGCAGCTCAGCGGTGTGGCTCTGTCCCAGTTCTTAAGAACAGTTTGTCAGTGTGTCAATGTGATGTTTAGTTATGGGTGAATGTGGGAGGGGGTGATATAAAGTGCACATGCAAGAGTGTGAGTGTTCATGATTATATTAAACTGCTCCTGTCTATTAAAAAGTCAATGCAACATTTATTCTGCAGCCAATGAGCAAAGTGCCACTGTTACTGGGCAGTTATGTGCTTATTCCCCTCCTGTTCCTTCATCAGGTCGATGTCACGCATCAAGCCTCACAGACTCCCAGCATGAGTCTGTACAAAAAAACAAAGTCCTGAAGTCCTGACGAACATCAGCAATCTCACTGAAGGTGTAGGTTAACCAGTTCTGAGCAGGTGCATACCAGGTTCTGGCTGCTATTTTCCCAAATGAAACAGGATCCATTTGTGAATTCATTTTCAACTAGAATACACATAACAAAGAAAATGATGCACAGATATTTTCTCTGGGTCTGATTATACTTATACTTAACAGCAACATTATGTGGGGTGTATCTGTATCTAGATGATAGTGTTAGAATGCTAGCATTTCAGATTTGATTGGCTAAATCTCTCCATCAAGCCATCAATTCTCTTCTGCTTATCCAGGTCAGGCTGTGAGGGCAGCAGCTTGGGCAGAGAGAAACCCAGACTTCCCCCAGCCACTTCGTCGAGCTCCTCAGGATGCATCCCAAGGCGTTCCCAGGCCAGCAGAGAGACATTGTCCTTCCACTGTGTCCTGGGTCTTTTTCTGGGCCACGCGTAGGCAGCATGTTAAAGCAGCAGCACATCATAAGCGGCTGTAATCAATATAATCCTTTCCATCGCAGGCGAAAGCAGCACGAGTTTGCCCCGTCACAGGAGCGTCATGTCGCAGCACTTTTCAAAATATACGCGGCAGTCCTATTTTCTGAGCGCTACGCCTGTGAAACGTGTAAATTTCGACATTTTGGATATGGGAAGACAGGAAGTCAGACGGCTCGGCATCCGGAAATTTTCAAAATAAAACAAAGGTGCTTCTTTCCGGGCGCTTTACTTTACTACCTGTGCGGCCCCGTGAGAAGTCAGTAGGTCGCGTGAGGGTCTACACTACCTCGGATCGCCACTAACATTATTCTTTAGCACTTCGAGGGATTTTATATATTCCCTGACATAACATAAACTTATCGGCGAATGTAACATGGACAGAACATAAAACACAGATTATTAGAGACAGTTCCTACTTTCTCTCCTACTTCTCCCCAACTGCATGATGTGCTGTCAATTCAAGCGCTAACCTGTTTTTTCTTAGTCTCTTCCTACAGTAGGTGCTCCTGACCCGCCCTGCTTGACGACCCTGACTAAGATGGCATTGCAGTGACGGAAAGTTCTCCACATCCTGCAACAAACTTCTGCATCAGTTCTGTTGCTCTTTCTGTGTCTCTGTTCTGTGTCTCTGTTCTGTATTCTCCAAGCCACAGACGGTCTCGGCAGATGACCGCTTTTGCTGAGCCTGGTTCTGCCGGAGGTTTCTTCCTGTTAAAAGGGAGTTTTTCCTTTCCACTGTCGCTTGTTGCTTGCTCAGTGTGAGGGATTGCCGAGACTTACACGACGCAATTTTCTGTGGTTCTCTTATTTCTACATTAAACATTGTATTGTAATAACTCTTCTTGTAAAGTGCCTTGAGATGACATCTGTTGTGAAACGGCGCTATATAAATAAACTGAATAGAATTGAAGGGGCCGCAAAAGGCCACGCTCTCTCCATCGACAAGTGAGCTACGAACACCTTCCTCACCCAGACACCCAGGCCTGGTAATGTCTCCACCACAGTACACTCCGCTCACATATTATATTATAAACTTTTACTAACCGCAGACAGATGGACAGCCGCTCAGTTTAGTTGTTGGTGTGTCGGTGGGCAAAGCTTGGACCTTCGCGGCACAAACTGGCCGAGGAGCCGGGGTGTTCATGGATCCCTCCACCACAGCTCAACTGGTAGCTCTCCAAACCCCCACAGCACAGTCCCAGCTCCATGGGAGGTCAGGCCGAAAGCAGTCCCCCGTCAGCTCGGGATACGAAGGGAGGGAGGAGGAGGCCAGCAGAGTGGTACTGGTCAGGGTCCTCCCACAAGTTACATAATTCTGCTTCATGCGCATGAAAAGGGCATATTTTAAAACAAGACTAGTTCGCTTTAGACATGCCTCAAACATCAGCAATCGAGATCTGAGGCAACTAGGAAGTGTTTTTCAGATTCTGTTCCAGCACTCAATGGACAAACACACTGTTCCCCAGCTGTGGAAACGCTCCACAGTCATCCCCATCCCCTAAAGAAAACATTCATAAGTCTCTGAATGACCGTCCTGTCGCCCTCACCTGACTGGTGATGAAAGCCATGGAAAAGATAATACCACTCCAGTTTGCTTACCGTGCACGTAGAAGTGTCGATGATGCAAAAATCTTCATCTTGGACTCCTTCATAAATACCTGGAGCTCCCTGACTCCTCCACCAGACTTCTGTTTGCTGATTTTTCTTCAGCGTTTAACACTCTGCAGCCCCATTCCTTGGCCACTAAACTTTCCTCTCGATTTCACATGGATGATCATGGATGATTCTTTACACTGATGACTGCAGATCCACCTGGTAAAATACACTGACGACACAGTTCTCCTCTCACTGCTGTCAGGCTCTTAGCAGCATCATGTACCTGCTCTTCAGGAGTTTGTAGAGTGGTGTGACATCTCCAGACTGGAACTGAAAGTGAGAAAAAAACCAAGAGATGGTGATTACCTTCTGCAGTAGACAGACTGATCTGGCTGCTTCAGTCACCACCACGATCCATGGGGAGCCAGTGGAGGTGGTTGAACAGTACATGTGATAGAAAATTGTATTATGCTGGGACATTTAGAAAGGTTTAATTGTCTTACTCAGCTCTTAGACAGCTGTTCTTATTCTAAGGTACAAACTTATTCCTGTTACTATGTTTACTGATTTTGACACTACAGACCAGGAAACTAATCATCACAGAGCTAAAAGATCAATAGTTCTCTGAAGAATCTGACCCAAATTATATTGCTGATGGGAATCATTAATTTGCTGTTGAATCAATTACATCTATTATGTCCAAAAATTTCAACTTTCTAAAAACAGAATTACAGTAGACATGTTATTAGCTGAAATATTGTGTGCCATCTCTGATGTTATGTTGCAAATGTATGTTACTCTTATAAATTTTCTTGTTTATTTTTTGTGGTCGTACTATGACCAAATGGTGGAATGTGACAGAAAATGTTATTATGCTGGGACATTAAGAAAGGTTTAATCGTCTTACTCATCTCTTAGACAGCTGTTCTGATTCTAAGGTACAAACAAGAACCAATTGTATGTAAACGTCTCATCTTGACTTATGACAAAAAAAATTATCTGGTGTTACACTTATGACAGCTCATGTGAATGTCTTTCTCAACATTATACAAAGTGTCCCTTATTGTTTTCTATATAGTGACTGTCCAGTGAAACTATCTCCTGATTGTTTACTGCTGACTACTGATGACACATCCTGTGTTTACCTATTCCATGTTGTTCTGTGATTGGTCTTGTGGTTATCCTATCATAGCTGTATAATGTACTGATCAACAGAAGCTGATTCAATAGTGTGTGGCTGACTGCTACATAAACTCATGCATTTGTCTGAAGCTTGAGGGTTTTCAGTAGGAGACCCTCCGTACACGTAAAATAAACTATGTATGAATATGGCTGACACTTTTGTTTTATTCTCTCATCCAAGGCCTCTCAGACACCCAGATTTCCATGACAACAAATATCTGGGAACCATCTTTGACCACCTCTTGAACTTATCTGCTAACACAGGGGAGATTCTCAGGAGGTGCCATCAACAGCTATACCTCCTTAGGAAACTCAACTCCTTTGGAGTCAGCACACCCATCATGATGACTTTCTACTACACCTTCTTGGAAAGCATCATGGCCTTATCCATTACCTGATGGTTCCATTCTCTCAGTCTCCAGAACAGGAACAGATTGCAGCAAACTCCACCTGCCCTTAGACAGGCACAAAGGCACCTCCAGAATTTTTTTCTTAGGGGTGGTCAGATGGGGCCACTTCAGATTTTGGAGTGGCACACCAAAACTATTAACCATAATTTCAGAATTGTATTCTACTGTTGTAGTAAACCGACCTGTAGAATACTATCATAAAGACTTGAGGAAACTCCTGATATACTTTGGTTTATTGTGTTGTATTTAATGTTACTAATGATATAATGTGCATAGATTAATAACACAGTACAGCAATTTTGTTTTATTTTTCAATTATATTTGCCATAAGGTCAGACTACAGATGTTACAATTTATGAAAATGTGAATATTACTCCATTTGATTTTGTTTTGTTTCAGTGTAGATTATTATCATTTTTAAAATTGTTTAAATGCGTGTGCAGTAACTAGGCAAGTTTCTAAATAGGCAACTTTTTTTATAACTATTGTACTTGTCTTTTAAAAATGGTGCAAAAATTATTAAATTACATACATTTAAAGCAATAAAAATGTATATAGAATAGAATAGAATTATCCTTTAATAGTCCCACCAGGGGAAATTCGGTTGTAAACAGCAGCCAAAGAAACAACAAATGTACAACACATGTAACAGAAGAGAAAAATATATACAAAAAAAATACAATAATACACAGAATATGTACATCAACACAGAATATGTACATCAGGTGAAAATAATGTGCAAATTATATCGGTGTGGTTGTTAATTTGCAAATGTAAGATATAGTGCAGGTGTAAAATATTTATATTTGTTGGGAGCAGTTTTGGTTGTACAGTCTGACAGCTGCAGGGAGGAAGGACCTGCGGAAACGCTCCTTTGTGCATCTAGGATGCAGCAGTCTGTCAGTGAATTATTATAATGATAATTATTTGTTAGTCTTATTTTATAGGGTTGTGTGGATTATATAATATTGATACTTCTGTCTCCCAGAATTGTCCAATTCTGTCACAGCAGAGATGGTCTCTTCATCTTATTCTACAGTAGAAAGTGTGTAAATCTACTTTATATGGCCTCTTTAATGGTATTAATTTGACCTCTGGTAATAATGTAAAGAACCTCGGTGTAATTTTTGACCAAGACATGACATTTGAATCCCATATTAAACAGGTATTCACGGTTTCTTTCCTCCACATCTGGAATAATGCTAAAATTAGAAACATCCTGTCCAGGAGTGATGCAGTGAACGAATTAGTGACTTGGAAAACCAACTGTCAGATAAATGTAATGGAAGTAAATTTAGAAGAATACGCAAACTAAACGTTAATCTTCATGGAATTTATAATGAGAAGGCAGAGTATACTCTGCAAAGGCATAAAACGTTTTACTAGAATGGTGAAAAAAACAAAACAACTATTGGCTAAACAGCTTAAGCGCTGTGGGGTCTGACCCTGAGATATGAAATTATATAAAGGGTTCTACGATAAATGACGCCAGCATCCCTGAGCGCTGGCTTCCAGTCGTTTTCAGAGCGGAACGTGCTGCGGAACAAAAGAGGCTGTCCCCCCCGGCCGAATCACACTAGCGCACCGCTCTCTTTCTCTCTTCCCTTGGTCGATCAAGCACTGAGGCCAGGCTTGGATAGCCCTCTACAATGAATGGTCAATATACCAGCTGACCAACCCCACCGCAGCTCTCTTATAGCCTGACTGGATGCCCAAAAAACAGGAGGAGCAAGGCACTGGACCACGCTGTTTAAATATCTGAGCAGAAATGTAAGTTAATATGTTAACTTAGGTTCGTGAGCTGGACCACGCCCCATATTCAGTATCCTCTCAGTAATCAACTCGGATTCGACTCACCTGGCATCTCACACCTGAATTTCATCCCTAATTACTCCATGATCTATTTAAACCCTGAGCACCTAGCCATCAGCGTCGCTCAGACTCTGATCTCGTAAACCAGCGCTGTTTCGCAAGACAATTGTTATTATAATGGATGTGCTTACCCTCGATCCTTCCGAATCTGATGAGGAGCTCTTCTCCAGTGAGACTTCCATCATCGGACCATCACCTACATCTGTGGTCCGTCAAGTCTCTCGCCATGTCAGGCTTCCATCGGCTCATCGGGATTCCAGCCAGTCCTCTCAGTTAGCCAGAGCTCTTCCATCTCGCTCTGCTCGGTCGGATCCCTCTTCAGCGACTTCCGCGCCTCGGGGCCGTACACTTGTCCGCCTAGATCGGCGCCCTTCTCCATCTCCTCCCCGCATGTGTAACTCCCTTCATTCTCGTCTCGAGGCTTCGCCTCCCCTTTTTCCTTCCCTGGCCTCGGGCCACTCGGTCCAAGTTTCCTCTCATTCCCGCAGAGCGTCTTCGTCACGCCCCGGGACTTCTTCCGGAGTTCAGCGGTCCTCAGTAGGCGCTGCAGGCCGATCGGCTCCAAGCCTCTCTTCTTCCTGATTTTTTCAGGCTCCCCGCTTGTCACGAGCTCAGCACTCTCCACCCGATCTCTCCGGCAGTCCAGCTCGGAGGGCTTCTCCTCCTCCCCATCCTCGTCCGGCTTCATTCCGGCCGAGGAACTCACCCAGAGTTCGTCGTTCTTCCATCTCCAACCGTCCAGACATGTCTGCTTGGACAGTAGCCCGCTTGCAATCAGCACTCAGGGAAAGAGGAATCTCCTTCAGTTGTTCCGCTAATAAATCTACCCTCTTCAAGCTCCTTTTTCCCTGTAGTTCTCCGTTAACCAAAACTTCCTCCTCCCATAATCTACTTCCTACTTCAGCCTCAGTCGCCACTTCTTCTCAGAGCACATCCAAGCCCACAGCTGCCGGGCCAACATCTACAGCTCCCCCTGCTGGCGGGGAAGCTTCTTCCGTCTCATTTCCCTCAAATTTTGCCTCATTCGTAACAAATCTTTTCTGTTCCTTAGCATCTCAGTCCGGATCTTCATTTAATCAATCAACTCCTTTCCCCCACATTCCCCCTTCTATGTTTCCTACAGGTTCAACTCAGGCTTCCACCCATGCTTCAGGAACCCCTTCTAACCCTTCAATATTACCAACAGGCTCAAATGTCCAACAACCTATTGCTGCATTACCTCAATATTCTACTGGTCTGCCGTCTCAGTTGCCATCTTCATCTATTCACACACCAGCTTCTAACCATTACACTCTTTCCACAGCAGTGCCCCCCATTCGGCCACCCTCTTCCATAAATCGCCCTTCCCCAGTTTCACCCGCTCTCCGACAACAAATTTTGAACGGTAATTACATCGATTTGGCTCTCCTTCTCCAACCTTCTCTAGGTCTCTCAGGTCAGCCCCGGGAGGTGCAGACCGGTATGGGGCCGATGCAGCTAGGTTCAGCTCTTAGCTCCAGCTCCAAAGATCTGACCCCCACAGAGTTCGCTTTTGCATTCTCCCTTTATAGGGACATCATTTGCTCAGTATTTCCTGACCGACAGACTGAATTAGATGATTATTTATCTATTGTCCTTGATATGGCCCTTAGATTTGGAGGAACAGGGTTTTACCAATATCATGTTCTTTTTTCATCCCAGGCAGCGGGTCGTCTTGCCCAATTCAACCAAGGTACATACTGGGGTTGTCTAGACTCAGAGTTATATTGCCGCATCTTCGCAGCTCGTGCATCCCTATCTTTCAGCCTCTGCGGCGCTCCCTCCCACCCCGCTACTGCATGTACACTTGTTACTACTCTCTGTCCTCGGCTATCATCGGCACGCAGCTCATCAGTCCCCAACCGTTTGTCCTCAGCCGCCCCTCCCCCTCCAATGATTCCTAAATCTCTGCCACAACAGTCTAAACCAAATGCACCAGTCTCCGGGGGTATGGATAAGCACGGCCGTCCCATCCTTTACCAGGGTGGTAGGATGGTGTGCAAAAATTTCAATGACCTTCGTTGCTCAGCCTCTAGCTGCAGGCTCTTGCATACCTGCTCTTTCTGCGGAGGGGCACATGCTCGGAACACCTGCCCCCATAACCCCACTTCCAAAGCAGATTGTCTGATACAGCACCTCGCCACTCCCATCAAGGTGAACGCTCTGATCTCTGCTTTGGCCAGCCACCCCGATAGGGAATTTGTTGATTTCTTGGTTAAGGGTTTTACACACGGGTTCCACCCAGGCATTGAAGTTTTTCCTGATTCCTCAACTTACTGTTCTAACCTTTTATCTGCCCTTTCTGATCCCGATACAGTCGATTCTTTACTCCTTAAAGAGGTTAAGGAGGGTTTCATGATCGGTCCTTTCGCTCGCTCCCCTTTTGCAGTTTTTCGAATCAGCCCCCTTGGGGTAGCAACCCACAAATACTCTGGAAAGAAAAGACTGATTATCAACCTGTCGGCACCTCACAATTCCTCTGTTCCCAGTATCAATAGCCTTATACCATTTCCTGATTTCTCAATGCAGTACGTCACTATAGATCATGCTATTCGACTCATCCGTTTAGCAGGTCGTAATGCATGGCTTTCTAAAGCAGACATTACTAGTGCCTTCAAGGTCCTTCCCCTTCATCCAGACTTTTGGCGTTTCTTTGGGGTCTTTTGGAAAGGAGCTTATTACTTCGCAGTCAGACTTACCTTTGGTTGCAGAAGTAGCCCCCGGATCTTCGACTCCCTTTCCGAGGCTTTGTGTTGGATTCTCCTTAACACTTACCGCCTCCCTTACGTCCTTCATCTCCTCGATGATTTTCTTATCATCACCCCTGCCTCATCTCCTCCTTTTCTCGGCCTCCGTAACCTAACCAAAGCATTTTCCAACATCGGAGTTCCCCTGTCGGAAGAGAAGGCTATAGGTCCTCATACTTCTCTAGAATTCCTGGGTATTACTCTCAATTCTTCCACTTTTCAAGCTTCTCTGCCACTCGAGAAGGTTCACCGAATCTCTCTGATTCTTTCTAACTTCATCTTAGCCAACTATTGCTCCAAACAACAGATTCTGTCTCTTTAAGGTCATCTCAACTATGCAATGTGAATCATTCCGCAGGGGAGATCTTTCATTTCCCACCTTCCTTCAACCGCAGCAAACATCCCTTCGCTTCATGGTCGTCTTGCCATTGAAGAACCTTGCCGGATGGAAATGCGCCTCTGGCAAGAATTTATTTCATCTTGGAACGGTGTTTCATTCTTCTATAATGACTACATTTCTTATCCAGATGACATCCAGCTATTTACTGACGCAGCACCCTCTACGGGCTTTGGCGGTTTCTACAATGGAAGGTGGTTTGCTTCAACATGGCCCTCCGAGTTCGAACGTTTGCAGCTCCAGTCAGCCTCTCTCTCATCCGCTCATTATGAAATCTATCCTGTTGTAATTGCAGCCCTACTCTGGGGGCACGAATGGTCTTAACACTGTATCCTTATTCATTCAGATAACTCTGCTGTCGTTGAGATCATAAACAAAGGCCGATCACGTTCAACCTTCATCATGCAGTTCATTCGAAGACTCACTCTGGCGTCAGCCAAACATCAATTCATTCTCCGTGCTGCTCATGTACCCGGCCATCAAAATTCCATCGCTGGAGAGGTCTTGAAGCTGTGAAGTTATATTGTACGTGACAGAGTTTAATGCTGCTGACAATGTGCCTGAGCGGGGCCCCTTCTTTATGGATCTTGGGGAGTCCATATAGGTAGGACTGGGGGTAAAGTCGGTAGTATTGTGTTTTGTCAGTCATGCCTTCTTTTTGTAGTTGTTGTAAACATTCTATCACCTTCTTTTTGTACCCACTCGTGGGGTCTCGTTTCAGAGTTTCATATGTGTTGGAGTCATTCAGTAGTGCAAAGATCTTGGTGTGGTAATCAGTTGTACTGAGCACAACTGTGAATCTACCTTTGTCTAGATCTTTGCACTTGAGACTTCCTTGAGACTACGCGTGCATGCTTTCTGTAAACGTTCCATTAATGAAATTTGTGTTTGAAGTTTACTGTGTTTTTCTGAGTAAGCTGAGCTCTTGATTGTGTGTGATTTGTGTTGAAGTTACAGTTTTTTTTTCTTATTAGTAAACAAGCTGTGTATCTGGTTTTGACTTGGTTTTGAACTGCGCTCCTGAGTGACGGGCAAAGCCGAACATAGCCTCTGTTAACCCTTTGTTCAATCCGTGACCATTCAATTCAGAGTTCTTTGTTAGCCTAAGGCTAGTTTCACTGATAAGCGCCACGGGGTCTCTTGGTTTAAAAAGACCACGAGGTATATCGCCCAGGTGGCCTTCACAGTTTCCGGTCAGCGTTCGTTTTTGTGGTTTTGCTTATGTAGCAGGTAACTTTAGCCACTTAGCTTAGTAGTTAGCAAAACTGAATTAGCTGAGAGTGATTTCAAGTTGCTGTTTGTTGTTTGATGCTTAGTAAAAAAATGGGCTAAACTGAATCAAATCGTTTTTTCTTTTATTTGAGTGTGTGATTGATTAATTGCAAAAGGGCTTACCCTTCAGAGAAATAATATCTGGTAAATCATGAAAATGAGCTGTAAAACTGCTGTTTGATAGAGTTAACTCTGATAAATATCTATTTACTGGTTTAAACCGGTTGGTGCCCCATTAAAAAAATAATATAAAAGAATAATAAATGAATAATTCATGAATTATTAATTTAATATTCCCAAATAACCAGATAGACACGTTTTATTTAAGAAACCTAACAGCGCTTAAAGAATCAAAATGTAATTAGTGGAATGTTGCTAAAATTAGAAACATCCTGTCCAGGAGAGATGCAGGGAAACCAGTCCATGCATTTGTTACTTCAAGGCTGGACTACTGTAATTCCTTATTGTCAGGAAGTCCACAAAATGCAATTAAAAGCCTTCAGTTGATCCAAAATGCTGCAGCAAGAGTTCTGATGAATGTTAAAAAGAGAGATCACATTTCTCCTGTTTTAGCTTCTCTCCACTGGCTCCCAGTTAAATCCAGAATAGAGTTTAAGATCCTCCTCCTTACTTATAAAGCCCTTAATAATCAAGCTCCATCGTACATTGTTCCATATGTTCCTAACAGAGCACTTTGTTTTCAGAATGCAGGTCTACTGGTAGTTCCTATGATTTCTAAAAGAAGAATGGGAGGCAGATCTTTTAGTTATCAGGCTCCTCTCCTGTGGAACCAGCTCCTAGTTTTAGTCCGTGAAGCAGATACTCTGTCTGTTTTCAAGACTAGGCTTAAAACCTTCCTTTTTGAAAAAGCTTATAGTTAGAATGGCTTAGGTTATCCTGAGCTATTTCTTTATTTATGCTGCTATAGGTTTAGACTGTTGGAGGACAGACTGACCACTTTTCTTCTTTCTTCTACTTTTTTCTTCTACTACTCTCCAGATGCATTTTTTTCCTACTGTTTTTGTGATTGTTAACCTCGTTTTTCTCTGTGTTTTTATCTCCATAGAGGCTCTGCCCGGTCTGGTGTCCTGCTCAACTATGGTGCCCCCTGCTGGATGGTGAACATCGATCCAGGTGATGCATCGATCCAGGTGATGCTCTAAAGGCGTCTCTCTACCGGTACGACTCGATTGTACTCGGATCGACTCATCCTCAGTACCTTTTACTCTCCACTGGCAGAAGTCTGGCTGAGCCGCTCCAAGCCGCGCCGAGCCGAACGTATTTTTTGTACCACATCAGCTGTGGTTCCATCCGTGCTGAACTGGTAGAGTCACCGGAGAGTAACTTGACAGCGTCTTTTAACAACAAACCGACCGCCATTTTGAAACCTCGCTACAGCATGGTTATGTTTAGTGGTTGCTGAAGAACAAAGACAACGTTAAAAACCAGTGCTGTGTGATAGTAGCCAGAGACGCCATGAAAATTTAGCACCCCCTACTGTCCTGGTCGAGCAACGCCGAAAAAACAGTAGAGAGTGGAGTGGAAGAGGGAAGTACTATAAACAGAAAACATCTCCGTCAATACGTCTGCGTCTGAGTGCAAATTTGCGGTCGGAGAACCAAAAACTAGGCTTAAGCCTTCTTTTCATTAAGTACATAAGAAAAAAACAAAAATTCTTAATATGCCTACATCTCTCAAGTATTTATTTGATTTCAATCTCACCTTTTGTGGACATTTTTTTGTTTCATTTTGACTTGGGATAGGGTTCTGGCTCCAGAAGGATTGCATCTAATTAAGTTAGAGGTCAATATATGTGAAAGTCAATGTACAACATTCTTCTACCCTTAACGAATTGGTGACTAAAGAAAGTACATTTTGAATAATGATTCAACATACTGAAACTAGTTTTAAATTAAACATATCCTCCAGCAGCCCACAACCCCAACTGGGAATAAGGTGTGGATAATGAATTAATAAAAATGAAGATTGTTGAGAGTTATGATATTCATAAGGCTGGCATCTGCAATAAGGCTGAGCCAGAAGCAATGATCAATGCAAATTCAAGTGCAGTGTAAAGTTTTAACCTCAAGAGGGCACTCCACTGAAAAAATATTATTCTTGGTTAAGTGTACTACAAAAAAAGTAATAAAGAGACATGTATACAGTACTATTAGACATTCATTTATACAGTTTATCAAAAAAAAAGTTGATTAAGGGGTGAGTTGGACTTCAAATTCACCTACACAGTTATTTTTTGCCAAGCCAATGTTCTTTCTTTGTAGTTGTATTTTTTTTTTTTTCACAATTATTGGCTATAATTCGTCATAGGCCAGTATGTGAATTCCATGCTTTTATCATATGTTTGGTTTCTTAACCATCGAATCCCGTAAAGCACCTTGAATTCTCTACTTGTTGAAAGAGTGCTATACAATAAAATGACCTTGCTTTGGCTAAATGTTTTTCATAAAAAAAAATATTGAGATAAAAACAGATGTGATAAAGAGATTTATAAATAAATATTCACTTTTTTTCAATTCACTTTTATTAATATACCGCCAACAGATGAAATCTCAGGGCTCTTTACAACAATAGTCATTTCAATACAACTATACAAACATTCCAATCGGTTTCCTATGTAAGGAATCCCAGTGGATTGCATGACGTGTTTGACAAATAAATACTGTTTTTTGTTGAAATATATTTAATTCCCATAATGGTAAATCATCTATAATTTTATAAATATCCAATCAGTGGCATTTTGTATCAATTCTTACTCAAAAAGTAAATCCATGACTCAAAAAGGTTGGTGACCCCTGCTGTAGATAAAATGGATGCATAGGAGGGGCATGCTATTAAACAGTGGAGAACATCACTGTTTTCTGTTCAAACACGCAATGAATCATTTACAGCAGTTATACAGAGCAGCATTTCAGAAATCACTTCACTTAGAATTTTGCAATGGCAGGAATATACAGTATATCATGAAAGCAAAAAGTATATAACATTTTTTAAAGCAATAAAAAAAGACATGTCATGACATTTAAATGTAAACTTAAGTTAAATAGAGAAAATACCCTTCTGAAAACTTTTTCCTGGTTACCAAACTAGGAAATACAGCATTTTCTGTAGTCACACCTTATTCCATGATGTCATATTATATTATTGGATGGCTCTGTCACGTAGTCTCCAGAATAATAATTTAACAGTTCATTCTCAGTGAAAGAACCATAATCCATCCATCCATTAACTATACAGTCCATCCTATGTAGGGTCATGGGGAGGCTGGTCTCTATCTGTAGCAGTCATTGGGGAAGAGGTGGGGTCTAACCTGGGCAGGTCAACAGTCTAATGGACAACATAGAGGCTGATGAAAGAACTTACAATGTGCATATACAAACAAACTACTCTAAAAATTATTATTTTCAATAATTAATTCAAGTTGAAAAATGATAAAGTTTCCCCAAATTTTTAGATTCAAAGTACATCAGCAGGAACCTCAGTGTTGTTTCTTTCATTCATTCTGTGGAGATTAAAAAAAGAAAAATCAGAATTAGATATTTGTGCTCTTGTGGTTTTAAAATCTGCAAAAGAATTACATACTTTTAAATCAGATCATAAAGAATTCATAGATTTAAAAAACAAACAAACTGAACTTTCCAGAAACCCAAAGCAAGGTCCATTAAAAAGCTGATGTTTAGTTTAATAGCAGCAAGAAACCTGGTGGCATGTAAAACGAAATATCTGGAATGGATTTTTTTTTATCTATCTGTGATCATTTACGACATATAATTCCACAGGTAAATTAGGAAAGATGTAGCTAAATAACTTATTTTTACTGTACCTGCATTTGTTTGTATATCCATTCACTAAAGTAGGGTATATTGCCGTAGACTCCTGGGTGGTTCTTCAGAGCACATCCATAACCCCAGCTAGTGTCCCCTAGGAGCCACCATACATCCGCTTTGTTAACCACCAGGGGTCCTCCACTATCACCCTGCAGGACACAGGACAGAAATCTGTCAGGACAATGTACTCAGGACTCACAAATGAAATGCGATAGTATAGCCTCAGTATAAACAATTGATGCTGCCAGAAGCATTTGATGTTTCCTTAATTTCCAATGTCCCATAAATAGCATTGCTTTCGTTAGGCAGGACAAGGCTAAATTACAGTCTATGGACAAAAGCAGAAAATGCTATACTGTTGGCCAAAAAACAGATATGTATATGACTAAACAAAATATGATTTCATTCAATTCAGTTTATATATGTAATGGAGTAGTGTGTTGTTAGAGCTCCATCTTGCTACCAGTTTTCCATCATGTCTGATGCATCAGACCTCATTTTCTGTTTTTTTGTTTCCTAAATGCATCTACTGTTGAAGTTGGAAAATCTGAACGTTGGCTTCAAGTCACGCCGCGTCAACCAATCAGGAAACGGGGTGTTGTGATGCTGTGACTGAAATGGAGTCACAGTATCAGCATTACATGTAGGAAATACTGCTAAAAACCGTGGCTAATCAGCCCGAACTACATGACACCAGCTTTTTACTATACAGAGACAGGAATAAAAAATATATGTTTAAAGAGGTTAAACTATTTAGACAGGAATGCTCTTAAGAGGTTTGTGGGTGGCTCTTAAAAGAGTTATTTGGCTTCAAAGGCCCCACTCTCTCCGCCGAGACGTGAGCCATGAACAGCTTCCTCACCAGGACCAGCTTCGCTTCAAATGCGTTCAGGGTGAACACACCGTGAACCTATAGCAGCATAACTACAAAAATAACTCAGGATAACCTAAGCCATTCTAACTATAAGCTTTATCAAAAAGGAAGGTTTTAAACCTAGTCTTGAAAACAGAGTATCTGCCTCACGGACTAAAACTGGGAGCTGGTTCCACAGGACAGGAGCCTGATAACTAAAAGATCTGGCTCCTATCCTACTTTTAGAAATCCTAGGAACTACCAGTAGACCTGCAGTCTGAGAACGAGACTTCCTGATAATAAGGAATTACAGTAGTCCAGCCTTGAAGTAACAAATGCATGGACAAGTTTCTCTGCATCACTCCTGGACAGGAGGTTTCTAATTTTAGCAATATTCCAGAGGTGATAGAAAGAAATCTTAGAAACCTGTTTAATATGGGATTTTAATGTCAGGTCTTGGTAAAAAATTACACAGAGGTTCTTTACATTATTACCAGAGGCCAAATTAATGCCATCCAGATCAAGTGATTGATTTAGCAGTTTCCTTTTTAAAGGTTCTGGTCCAAAGACAACAACTTCTGTCTTGTCTGAATTTAAAAGTAGAAAATTCAGAGTCATCCAGGTTTTTATGTCTTCCAGACATGTTTGTAATCTACCTAACTGATTGGTTTCATCAGGTTTTATGGATAAATATAATTGTGTATCATCAGCATAGCTGTGGAAATTCATTCTATGCTGTCTAATTATTTTACCAATAGGAAGCATACATGAAGTAAAGAGAATCGGTCCAAGCAAACAACCCTGTGGTACTCCACAAGTAACCCTTGATTGTCAAGATTTATTATTGACATGAACAAACTGGAATCTGTCTGACAGATATGATTTACATTTCTCGAAGACTGAACTTAATAGGATTTTCTTCTACCTGTGACAAATGCAAGTCAGATGATGGGACTCTAGGTCATGATGGGACTCTGCTTCTGAACTTTTGGTAAGGCATTTTCCATTTGTACAGCATTATATACAGTGCTCTGCATAAATGAGTACACCCCACTACATTTGTCAGAAAACCTTTAGCTTCCTTTCAGAAGCAACATTTTGTATTATATACTATACTAAAAAATACTCCCACAAATGTGAGCCATTGATTGCAAACAAGATTTGTTCATTTGCACACACAAAAAAGAGATTTGCCTAACAAATTCATTCAAGCCCATGTTGCAAAAAAGAGTACATATAGTACATATATGAGTTATAGTCTTTGGAGAAAAGCCACACTTAAGACTACAAAATTCTAATTAACAGGCATTCAACCACAGGTGAGTCTAATGATTCATTTAAGATGTGTCCAGCAGACAGGTGACAATAAAAGGGCATTACTTTACAAAGAAAAGCCCTTCCCATTTAATGCTGTCAGTAATGGCTCCCCATGGAAGAGAAATCTGAGAAAGGAAATAATTTCTTTACACAAAAAAGGTGAGGGTACAAGAAGATCAGCCAATCTTTACATATCAGTCAAAATACTGTAGCAAAAGTGATCAAAAAATTGCGAAAGATTGGAAGTGCAACCATCTTACAAGGCGTCCACCGAAGTTAACATGTCGACAGGAGCGTCTTCTGATGAGAAGGGTTGAACAAAATCACCATGCAAGTTCACTGCAGTTAGCTAAAGCAGTAGAAAGCAAAACTTGAACACCATACAGCGCACACTGCAGAGGAATGACATGCATGGGTATCGTCCATGAAGGAAGCCTCTCCTAAAGCCCATGCACAAAAAAGCATGCCTAGAATTTGCTAGGATCCATGCTGAAAAAATGAAGACTACTGGGACTCTATACTCTGGAGTGATGAGACCAAGATCACTGTTTATGGGACTAATGGTTTAAAAATTGTATGGAACAAATCTACCCCAGAGATGTAACCAATGAGTTGAACTGAGTTTTTTTTTGCAAAGTTAATAATTCATGCAAATAACCATCCACTCTCACCACATGCTTGGTTCAGGAGGTGGAATCGCTGCCCATTGTGTTAAAAATAGCAGTGTGTCTTTTGAAAAAATGAGTAGTCTAAACGCTACACAATTTTAGAATCTTTTTTGGCAACTTCTTGACAATGTAAAGACAATTTGATGTAGATGAGTTACATTTCCAATCTTTCGTGTATGCTTACATTAAAAGCAAGTGTTACATGGCTTTAAACATATAAAACATGAAGAAGGTATTGAGGAATCTAGATCTGATTATATAAAAAATTCATGTCTCAGATCTGTCTTAGCTTTCATGTGCCATCACTAAGCATGTGTTTATGGGATCATTGTTGAAGAATTCACAGTATTCTGCTGCGTGATGAATGGATTGTAATTATTTTTTGTGATATTCCTGTATTTATTCTTTTGTTATGGTAACAATTAAGATTTTATTTACCAGATGGGAAAAAAAATTCACTGTTCAGTGAGTGCTGCCAAGTGGTCAGTTAATTATTGGTCAATTATTGTGAAAGTTTTTTGTTCCATTTAAATCATCCATCACGTCCGTGTAAGTAAAACATTTGTAAAGCATGGTGTAAGATCAAGTAGATGTTATAACTATGGCACTGCTGTAATGTTTGATTGACATTTTTAATGATGTAACTCCTGCAGATGGGTGGCATAAATGGCATATAAGGACTGTGATGATTATGTGGCAGATTTCTTTGACATTTTCAAAAAAATCTGTGTTCAATCAGTTCAAAGGCAATGTGGGAGAATCATTTCATTTTATATGATATGACTTTTTGCGTCATTAAAAGAAAGCAAGAAACACAGTAGCATGATGGAGGTGCAGTGGGGAGAACAAGTATTTGATCCACTGCTGATATTTGATGTTTTCCCACTTATAAAGCATGTAGAGGTCTGTAATTTGTACCAAAGCTACTCTTCAACTATGAGGGATAGTATCTGAAGCAAAAAAATGAAGAAAATCACAGCGGAAGATTTTTAAATAATTAATTTCCATTTATTTGCATGACCAAAGTGTTTGATGGCCTATCAACCAGTAAGAATTTAGGCTCCACCACACCTGCTAGTTCTTCTTAAAGAAGCCCTCCTGTTCTTCACTCATTACCTGGATTAACTGCACCTGTTTGAACTTGTTACCTGTATAAAAGACACCTGTCCACACACTCAAACTCCAACCTCTCCACAATGGCCAAGACCAGAGAGCTGTGCAAGGACATCACAGATCAAATTGTAGACCTGCACAAGCCTGGGATGGGCTACAGGACAATAGGCAAGCAACTTGGTGAGAAGGCAACATCTGTAGGTGTGATAATTAGGAAATGGAAGAAGTTCAAGACAGTCAATAGAGTGCCAAGTAAGATCTCTCCTGGTGGGGCATCAATGATCCTGAGGGCCATGAGGGATGAGCCCAGAACTACATAGCAGGGTCTGGTCAATGACCTGAATAGAGCTGGGACCCCAGTCTAAAAGAAAACCATCAGTAACGCACTCCGCCATCATGGATTATGATCCTGCAGCGCACGAAAGGTCCCCCTGCTAAAGCCAGCGCATGTCAAGGCCCATCTGAAGTTTGCCAATGACCATCTGTATGATCTTGAGGAGGAATGGGAGAAGGTCATTTGGTCTGATGAGACAAAAGTGGAGCTTTTTGGTCTAAACTCCACTCACCGTGTTTGGAGAAAGAATGACGAGAACAGCCCCAAGAACACCATCCCAACTGTGAAGCATGGAGGTGGAAGCATCATGCTGTGTGGATGCTTTGCTGCAAAGGGGACGAGACGACTGCAGCGTATTAAGGGGAGGATGGATCGGGCCATGTACGGTGAGATCTTGGCCCTCAGGAAGAGCATTGAAGATGGGTCGTGGCTGGGTCTTCCAGCATGACGACCAGAAACACATCGCCATGGTAACTAAGGAGTGGCTCCATAGGATGCAGAATTCAATTCAATTTCAATTCAATTTATTTATATAGCGCCATTTCACAACAGATGTCATCTCAAGGCACTTTACAAAAAGAGTTATTACAATACAATGTTTAATGTAGAAATTACAGAACCACAGAAGATTGCGTCGTGTAATTCTCAGCAATCCCTCATACTGAGCAAGCATGAAGCGACAGTGGGAAGGAAAAACTCCCTTTTAACAGAAAGAAACCTCCGGCAGAACCAGGCTCAGCACAAGCGGTTATCTGCCACGACCGTCTGTGGCTTGGAGAATACATAACAGAGACACAGAAAGAGCAAAAGAACTGATGCACAACTTTGTTGCAGGACGTGGAGAATTTTCCGTCACTGCAATGCCATCTTAGTCAGGGACGTCAAGCAGTGCTAATCCGGAGCACCTACTATAATAGAAAACAGGTTAGTGCTTGAATTGACAGCACATCATGCAGTTGGGGAGAAGTAGGAGAGAAAGTAGGAACGGACCCTAATAATGTCCTCCAACAGCCTAGCCTAAAGCAGCATAGCTACTAACATTAACCTGTCTCCTAGCTACTAGGAGACCTGGCTACCAACACTCTGTCTGAGTCCTCCTGATCGAGGCTCAGCCCGTGGACGGTGTAGGGCCGGTAACGGCTCCCGTCATGCCGGGGTCTTCTCGGAGTCGGGTTGTTCGAGAATGCAGCCCAAAGTGGGTGGTAAACTCCATCTAAGGCTAAATACCGGCACGAGACCGATAGTCGACAACTATCTTAAGGAGAAATAGACAGAACTGAGAGGAGTTGAAGAGGGCGAGAAACGTTTAAGAGTTAAACGGGTGGGGTCCGCACAGTCTGCCCGGGGGATTCAACCCGGCAGGTAATGGGCGGCCGCACTGTGCGGGAGGATCCCCTTGAGGGACCTCTCTCCGGCGCAGGCTGGCCCCCGTGGGGCGCATTTCTTCCGCGGCGGTAAGCCGCGACCGGCTCCGGATCTTTACCTGGCTTACATTAATCTATCTCTACCTAGCTACTCTACCTCTTCCTATCTCTTCCTAACTTTTGACACTCTGCCTGACTACTAACATTAACCTGTCTCTTCCTATCTACCTGTCTAACCTGACTCTAACTACCTATTAACATATCTCTAACTGTAAGCTTTGTCAAAGAGGAAAGTTTTTAGCCTAGTTTTAAAGATAGACAAATTGTCTGCTTCACGAACCAACCCTGGGAGCCGCTTCCATAGGAGGGGAGCCTGATAGCTGAAAGATCTGCCACCCATTCTACTTTTAGAAATCCTAGGAACTACCAGTAAACCTGCAGTCTGAGAGCGAAGGTCTCTGTTGGGAACATATGGAACAATCAGGTCTCTTATGTATGATGGAGATAGATTATTAAGGGCTTTATATGTCAGAAGGAGGATCTTGAATTCTATTCTAGATTTTACTGGGAGCCAGTGAAGAGAAGCTAAAACAGGGGAAATGTGATCTCTTCTTTTAATATTAATCAGAATCCTAGCAGCAGCATTTTGAACTAACTGAAGACTTTTAATTGTATTCTGTGGACTACCTGATAATAGACAGTTACAGTAATCCAGCCTTGAAGTAACAAAGGCATGGACTAGTTTTTCAGCATCACTCCTGGACAGGATAGTTCTAATTTTTGCAATATTCCTAAGGTGAAAAAAGGAAATCCTACAGACTTCTTTAATGTGAGATCTAAATGACATATCTTGGTCAAAAATGACACCGAGTTTTTTTGCTTTATTACTGGAGGCTAATTTAATGCCGTCCAGGTGAAGGGGCTGACTAAGTAGTTTCTTTTTCAGAGCTTCTGGTCCAAAGACGACAACTTCTGTTTTATCAGAATTTAGAAGCAAGAAGTTTAGAGTCATCCAAGTTTTTATGTCTTCCAGACATGCCTGTAGTCTACCTAACTGATTGGATTCATCTGGATTTATGGATAGATATAGCTGTGTATCATCTGCGTAACTATGGAATTTTATCCCATGCTGCCTAATTATTTTACCAATAGGAAGCATATATATAGTAAAGAGAATCGGCCCAAGCACTGAACCCTGTGGTACTCCGCAAGTAACTTTTGAGGTTGAGGAGGGTTTATCATTTACTTGAACAAACTGAAATCTGTTAGACAAATAAGATTTAAACCAGCCCAGGGCTGTTCCTATTATACCGACACGTTGAAGCCTTTCTATGAGAATATTGTGATCAACAGTGTCAAAGGCAGCACTGAGATCTAACAGGACCAGAATGGTCACCAGTCCATTGTCTGAGGCTATGAGAATATCATTAGTAACCTTCACCAGAGCTGTTTCAGTGCTGTGATGAGCTCTAAAGCCTGACTGAAACTTCTCAAACAGCTCATTATTGTTTAAATGCTCAAATATCTGGTGTGCAACTATTTTCTCAAGAATTTTAGATAAGAAGGGAAGATTAGATATCGGTCTATAGTTAATTAAGTCGTTTTGATCAAGAGAGGGTTTCTTAAGTAGAGGTTTAATTACAGCAATTTAAACTCCTGTGGTACATATCCATTGACTAAGGATAGATTCATTATATTTAAAATTGGAGCAGCGATCAGAGGGAAAACTTCTTTTAAGAGTTTAGTTGGGATTGGGTCTAAAACGCAAGTTGAAGGTTTAGATGAAGCTAATAATTTTAGTACATCACAAAGTTCGGGTGCATTAAAGCAGTTTAAGCATATATTAGGTTCCACCATTTTTGAGGCTGCCTCATTAACTAAGGAGGAAGCAAGCATATTGGGAAGGTTCCCAATTATCTTATTCTTTATGGAGTCTATTTTATTTATAAAGAATTGCATGAAGTCGTCACTACTTAGAGCTTGGGGAATGGTTGGCTCGATAGAGCTATGATCTTGTGTGAGTTTAGCAACTGTATTAAAAAGAAACCTAGGATTATTTTTATTCTCCTCGATTAAAGATGAATAATATGCTGTTCTAGCTGTGTGAAGGCTCTTTTTATATAGCAATAAGCTATTTTTCCATATTAAAAAGGAATCATGTAAATGCGTGGAGCGCCATTTTCTCTCTAGTTTTCTAACATTCTGCTTTAGGGTACGTAGCTCTAAATTAAACCAGGGAGCTAATCTCCTATTGCTAGCCACCTTCCTTTTCAAGGGGGCAACTTTGTCTATTGCCAGACACAGGGAGGAATTAACGCTATGAACTAAAATGTCAAGTTGTGAGGGGTAACGAGTTAAATCACTGTTTTCTGTTCTGCATTTATAAACTGAGGAAATTAAAGTTGGAAGAGCTTCTTTAAAATTTGCTACAGCATTGTCTGATAACGTTCTGGTATAATGAAGTTTTCTTTCAGGTTTGATATGATCCATTAGAGTAAGTTTAAAAGTGATGAGGAAATGATCAGACAGGATAGGGTTATGTGGAAAGACTGTTATTTCTTCACAGTCAATGCCATAAGTCAGCACAAGATCTAAGGTGTGGTGACAAGAATGGGTTGGTCCCTGCACATTTTGAGTAAAGCCTATTGAGTCTAGGATAGTGTTAAAAGCTGTATTTAGACTATCACTTTCATTATCAACATGAATATTGAAGTCTCCGACTATAATGACTTTATCAGTGTTTAAAACTAAGTCAGATAGAAAATCTCAAATCTGATCTAAAAATTGAGAATAAGGTCCTGGTGGACGATATAAGACCACAAACAAAAGTGGCTTTACTGCTTTGTTATGTGAATGAGGAAGGCTAAAAACTAGACGTTCAAAGGAACTGTAACTATTATTTTTTTGGAGATTAATTAGTAAATCGGAGTGAAAGATAGTTGCTACTCCACCTCCTCGACCAGTACTTCGAGGGACACTAAAGTTTAAGTAGCTAGGGGGAGTTGACTCATTTATTGTGACATGGTCCTCTTCCTGCAACCATGTCTCTGCAAGACAAAACAAATCAATATTATTTTCACAAATTAAGTCATTTACCAAGAGTGTTTTTGAGGGGAGAGATCTTATGTTTAGTAAACCAAATTTAATTGATTTGTTTTTATGTTCAGTCCGAGTTTTATTTATCTTTATGAGATTTTTATACTTTGCTCTAGTAGCATTAACTTTTAATTCATTAGTTTTGGGTAGTGGACGGGAAATTATCTCTATAGGGTGATGGGTGGGTGGCAGTCCCTGTTCCCTGACCTGGACTCTGGGTTCCCTGATCTGGACTCTGGGTTCCCTGAGCTGGACTCTGGGTTCTCTGAGCTGGACTCTGGGTTCCCTGAGCTGGACTCTGGGTTGTCACGGCTTTGGGGAACTAGAGATAACCCTATCAATGTTCCTGGAAAGAAGCGAAGCTCCGTCCTCGGTGGGATGGATGCCGTCTCTACATAACAGTCCAGGTTTTCCCCAGAAGACCCCCCAGTTATCAATGTAGCCCACATCGTTTTCTGGACACCACCTTGACAACCAAAGGTGGAACGAAAGCATACGGCTGTACATGTCATTGCTAGTACGATCAGGCAGGGGACCAGAAAAAATTACAGAGTCAGACATCTTTTTGGCAGCCCTACACACCGAAGCTACGCTAATTTTAGTGACCTCCGACTGCTGTCGCCGGATGTCGTTGCCACCAGCATGGATAACGATCCTGCTATACCGCCATTTGTCCTTGGCCAAAAGCTTCAGATGGGACCTAATGTCCGCAGCCCTGGCCCCTGGAAGGCATTTGACGGTGGTCTTTCGTGTCTCTGGAGCCACATTCCTAACTATGGAGCTGCCAATTACAAGAATCGGCCTCTCCTGCTCGGCGGGTGCGTCGCTGAGCGGGGCGACCCTATTGTTCAGAGAAAGGGGCTGGAGGTTGGCCGCGGACTGGGGTCTGGCGCTAGGCTTCCTACGAACCGTCACCCAGCTCGCCTGAGGTCCCGGCTGCACGGGAGCTGTTGAAGGACGGCTAGGTCCTGTCCTAGTTGACTCCGCGCTAGCTACTGCTTTGCCTGGCTGTTCTACAGCGCGGAGCCGGGCCTCTAGCTCAGAAACCCTCGCCTCCAAAGCTACAAAAATGCTGCACTTATTACACCTACCAACTTCACTAAATGAGGCGGAGGAGTAACTAAACATCTGACAGAGAGAGCAGGAAAGAGGAGGAGGTGTAGAGAGAGATGGAGGGACAAGAGAGAAAGCTGCCGAAGCCATGCTAGCCATCAAGCTAAGCTAACCAAGCGGTACCTTACCAAGCCCAAAAAAAAAACAGCGAAACGCTTAAAGAGTCCCAAACCGTGAAGAAAATTAACGTTTTAATGTGTTTGTGTGTTAAAGCAACTCAGAAAAAACTTATTGACAGAGAAAGTTGGATCAGTTCAAGAGAGAGAGAAACACCGACTTGCTACAAACGAGTTAGTCATAAAACAGGAAATGACGCGATGCGTCTTACCAACGCGATATGTCTCCAATGCAAAAGAACAATAGAAAATATCTGAGCTCCGGAACTGCTAACAAAGGTTTCTGTACAAAGTATAGAGTTCTGTTTGTCTGATGTATCAAATACTTATGTCATGCAATAAAATTGAAATTAATTATTTAAAAATCATTCACTTTGATTTTCTGCATTTTTGCTTTAGATTCTGATGAAGAGTATTTTTGATACAAATTACAGACCTCTACCTGCTTTGTGAGTTGGAAAACTTCTAAAATTAGCAGTGGGTCAAATACTTGTTCTCTCCTGTATAACAAATGTCTATCCTTGATTGAAGTATTTTCAGAGGGAAACAAATCAAACTAACCTGGCAGGTATCGACACCACCTTCCAATTTGCCTGCACAGAACATGGTCTCAGTAACCGCACCATCCAACACATTAGCAGCATTACAGGTGTCTCTATCATAAATGGTAACCTGAGCTTGATTTAACGTATCAGGCGAAGGCCCTGAGAAAAGAAAAACAATTATAAATGTACAATAATGTTAATACTACAATAATTACAAAATTACTATGGATTGAAACTGAAATCAGCACAAAATGTCATGAAAATCTGGACATATTCAGACAGATCACCAGATGATGCCAAGGTCCCCCATCCTGTGATCCAGGCTTTACTGCCACCAGTTACATCAATGCCAACATTAGGAAGACATACTGGTCCCACTGTTACTGGTAAATGAATGACACATTTTGTCAAAATGAAGTTCATTGATGGCTCTCATAAAAGTTAATCTATAAATGAAACAGGGATTTAAATAAGAATAACTTACCTGTAAAACTAACAGGCAAGTCAATCTTCAGCAAAGTGATGTCATAGGCATTAGTCTCAGAGTCATAATCTTCATGATTAATGATTCTCTGAACTGACCTACTTTTTACCATCCGTGACAACTTCACATCCCCATACACTACCCTCCATGTTGTGGGATCAGTATATCTGTCGTGGAAAACAAATTTAGAGGATAGCTCCAAATGTGAACAATTTTTTATTAGTTGTTTTATCCGAAAATAATCTTACGAGTAAGAAATACATGAATCACTGTTGTAATAAATCATAGGTATTGATAATTATCAATAACAGTAAATCAATCATTAAGTTGTAAAAATGATGCACATTGGTACTGCATAGCACAAGTGTTGGGCAAGTTACAAAAACATTGTAATACATTTCATATTACTAGTTACAGCACCAAAAATGTAATATGTTTGCATAACACATTACTGTCTCAAACATGTAACTGAGTTAAACTACTTCAAGTTACTTTTGACAAAATATCTTAAATATCTAACACAACTTCTAACCACTGTAACTTACCAATTTACATTTAAAACAAGTGTGGCACCCAAAAATACTGTATTTCTAACACTATTTAAGTAAATTGCATGTCTCAAGTGGTTTTGCCTGTCTTCTGTCTCATGTTAATGTTGCTTAAATCGCATCAAAAGAAGGAGCCTTAGTAGTCTCATCACAAAGATGTTTGACAAAGATGAGAAACCTGAGGCTGAACAGTCATTCAACAGATGGTTAGGGAAATGCTGCAAATAATGCCACCATGTGACCATCTGTGACAATCTTTTCCTTGGCCATTCTGATTATCTGATGTTTTGGCTTTGAGCAACAGGAAATGGACCGTGGATCTTGTTCTAATGTATCTAATTGATTTGGTCTGTTTCATTAGGTGGCCAAAAAAACTATTTAGAATGCACTTGTAACTTGAGTAACTGGAATTGTAACTAGGAATGCTTTACATTACTCAGTTACTGGAAAAAAATGTTTCCTGTAATTCATTACTTTAGTAATGCGTTACTCCTAACACTGCATGGCACCAAATCATTATCAGATTAGTACAGACCTAATTATTTCAGCAATAAATGGGGAAATATAAAAGAACAAACAACACCAATCGGTCCAATGCGGACATAATTTGTTACAAAGTCTGTCCAGAGGTGTGTTTTACGACTGACTTTGCCAGGAGAGGACAGCTACCAGAGAGCATAAATCACATCAGAAGTGGAGCAGCTACTGCAGTCGGTCATTCAACTTTGACACCAAAAGCCGTTTTCACCAACCACTGCAAGCCAGGAATTAGACACCAGCCTGCTGTTTCTTTGGGTTTTTCGTGAAAATAGGACAAAACTCAGGCTAACCCTGTTACTAAAAGTAAGGGCATCTCAGCACACATTTTATGGGTCGCAATGAAAAGTGTAGAGGTGGGACAAAACTCTGAACTGAGTCAGTGCTGGTTTCCTCTTAATTGATGATTTAGAAAATACAACAAAAATGATTAGGTGTAAATTCTGTTCATCTATACATCCATGTATCCAAAGTCTTTTGCTTCTCCGGGGTTGTTTCACAAGGGCAGCAGCTTAAACGGAGAGACCCAGACTTCCCTCTCCTAGTCACCTGGGTCAGCTCCTCCGACGGAATCCCAAGGCTTTCCCAGGCAAACCAAAAATCCTAGTCCCTGCAGTGTGTCCTGGGTCTTCCTCCAGGTCTCCCCCGAGTGGGACATACCCGTAGCACCTCACCGGGGAGGGTTTCCAGGATTCAACCAAATCAGATACATGAGTCACCTTTGAGTGGTCATACTGACCACTCAAAGCGTTTTACATTTGAGCCACATTCACCCATTTGCACCCATACAACATGCACACATTCACAGACTGATGTGGAGATCTGTAGACAGCTTCAGGTTAAGTGCCTTGCCAGAGGCACATAGACATGTGACAGGCAAAAGCTGGAATCAATCCTACAACCCTCAGATTACAAGTCAACTACTGTACCTAGCGAGCCACAGTCACCTCATACTCCACGGAGTACCACACAGGGACTGCCAACAGACACTGTCAATTGCCTTCTCCAAGTCCACAGACATGGATAATATATGAACATATGTTAATGCACATCTGTGCTCATCATTGTAGATGTCAGATCCTCGCAAAGTTCATCTATTTACATACCAATTACATGTCAGGCAAGGCACCAAATTATGACCAAATTGGACCATTACACTGAAGCATTTGACTGTTTTTTTTTGTCTGTTTCATATACAGCCTCGATCAGGAGGACTCAGACAGAGTGTTGGTAGCCAGGTCTCCTAGTAGCTAGGAGACAGGTTAATGTTAGTAGCTATGCTGCTTTAGGCTAGGCTGTTGGAGGACATTATTAGGGTCTGTTCCTACTTTCTCTCCTACTTCTCCCCAACTGCATGATGTGCTGTCAATTCAAACACTAACCTGTTTTCTATTATAGTAGGTGCTCCGGATTAGCCCTGCTTGACGTCCCTGACTAAGATGGCATTGCAGTGACGGAAAATTCTCCACGTCCTGCAACAAAGTTGTGCATCAGTTCTGTTGTTCTTTCTGTGTCTCTGTTCTGTGTCTCTGTTCTGTATTCTCCAAGCCACAGACGGTCGCGGCAGATAACCGCTTGTGCTGAGCCTGGTTCTGCCGGAGGTTTCTTTCTGTTAAAAGGGAGTTTTTCCTTCCCACTGTCGCTTCATGCTTGCTCAGTATGAGGGATTGCTGAGAATTACACGACGCAATCTTCTGTGGTTCTGTAATTTCTACATTAAACATTGTCTTGTAATAACTCTTCTTGTAAAGTGCCTTGAGATTACATCTGTTGTGAAATGGCGCTATATAAATAAATTGAATTGAATTGAATTGAAATTGAAATGTAGAAAATGTTAAGTAAAATCTCACGTTTGGAAGCAGTGTGCTGCAGACAGGATCCAGTATGGACTAATGATGGACCCTCCACACATATGGCTGTTATAAATCTGGAGGCTGACCTGCCATGGCCAAGCTCCATTTACCGCATCAGTGCCGCCTACGATACGACTGCTGGGAGAAGCTGAACTCTTGCCACATTCTAAAAATTGCAGGTCAAAGAAACAATATAAAAATTAATTGTATTCGTATATTTCACCTTGTCACAAACGGGACGTATTCCTTCTGATCTGATTAGATTTAGCTGTCATGAGTAATGCACAAATATCTTATCTAGTACTCCTGTTCCAGGTAGAAGCTTACCAATGCACTGAAGTTTAACAGCTCCGACTGAGCACATCAGGCTGCAAGGTAAAGTAAGATAGATATGATTATTTTATGATTATGAGTTCACACCCCAGAAATACATATCCAAACTAAACTGAGAGTGTACCTGTGGATGAGCTGAGACTGTAGTGGCGTTCCATAGCTGCTTCCAGACTTCAGCTTCATGTATCCTTTAGGGGCTGAGGTGCTAGGGCTGATTTGACTGGAACTCACATAATGCTGCCTGTGGTTAACCAGAGAGACAAGAAACAGTTGATCCATCATAAATATGACACCAGAACCAAGAGCTTCTTACTTATAAAGCCTTTAATAATCAGCTCCATCGTACATCATAGATCTGATTGTTCCATATGTTCCTAACAGAGAACTTTGTTCTCAGAATGCAGGTTTACTGGTAGTTCCTAGGATTTCTAAAAGTAGAATAGGAGGCAGATCTTTTAGTTATCAGGCTCCTCTCCTGTGGAACCAGCTCCCAGTTTTAGTCCATGAGGCAGAAACTCTGTCTGTTTTCAAGACTAGTCTTAAAACCTTCCGTTTAATAAAGCTTATAGTTAGAGTGTCTTACGTTATCCTGAGCTATTTATTTAGTTAACTGCTGAAGGCTTAGACTGTTGGGGGAAAGACTGACCACTTTTCTTCATTCTGCTACTTTTTTCTTCTACTATTCTCCAGGAGATTTTTTGCTGTTATTTCGATTGTTTACCTTGTTGTCTCTCAGTGTTTTTCTCTCTATATAAGCTCCACCTGGTCTGATATCCTGCTCAGTTGTGATGTCTTGTGGGAGGGAGGCATCGACTGGGATGAAGCTCCTAGTAAGTGCTTGTCCTCCATGTCCTGCTGTCAACTTTTTACTTTCTTTAATATAGAAAGTACTCTTATATCAGTTCTTTTCTTCTCTCTGTGTCTCTTTTCTGTCTTCTCAGACCCCCAGACGGTCGTGGCAGATGACCGCTTGTACTGAGCCTGGTTCTGATTCTGGTTCTTCCAGACTACTTCCAGACTTTTAAATCTGCATAAGATCACTTACACTATCAAAGAAAATTATTTATATTCTTAGCACAATGTAAAGGACCAGAATATCTGAGAGTTTACTTGGAGAGAGAAATGTGTTTAGTCAAATACAGAACACCAAACCGTACAGCCCCTCTGCCTACTAATTATTGAGTAAAAGTAAGTAGAATTGTATTTATATAAAATATTTCAAGATAAAGGTGCTTCACAACAAAGAATGAGATAAACATCAACAGTGCAGAATCACATAAAAGCAGACTTAAAAATATATGTCTTAAGCAGCAACAGGACAATGAGTTCCAGAGCTTCAGAGCCACAACAGGAAAAGCTTGTTCTCCTTTAGTTAACAACAGTTAATTATTAAGACCAAATCTTTAACTCCAGGTAATTGAACTTTAGTATAGGAGTCCATTTTAAACTTCAATTTATCACTACGCTTCTGCTTAACTTTGTAGAGAACAAAACGGTGAAGTTTATGAATTAGAATATAGTATGTATAACCTGTATACTGTATATAGTGGCTTACAAAGGTCTTCAGTCCCCTTAAACATTTTCACATTTTGTCCAAACAGTGTAACACATAAAATACATGAAAAGTTTCTAAGGTGCACTGGGGGATAATTCTGAAGTGGGAAAAATGATACATGGTTTCAGACGTTTGAGAACACTAGCAGATGAACAACAGGTGAAGACAAGACAAAACAGAGGACAGATGACATGGTTGTCCAGGCAGGGAGAGGAGCATCAGTCAGAGAAGCAGCCAAGAGGCCTGCAGTAACGCTCCACAAATCTGCTCTTTACACAAGAATAGTTCGAAGAATGATTTGGTTGAAAGAAAGCAATAAGAAATTCAAACATGCACAGGAATATGCTCTGGTCAGAAGAGACCAAATAATGAACTTTTTGGCCTTTCTGTAAAACACTGTCTCTAAAGCAATAATAACACTGCACTGCATGATGTTAAACATAATCACTATAGTGACCCATGGTAATGGTGGCATCATGTCTGTGGCATTCTTGTCTTTAGAAGAGACAGGGAACTAAATACAGCACAATCCTGAAAGGACGCCAGAGTAGCCATGTGGTGCCTTAGACTAATGACACAGGAACATGCTTGTGTTAGAGTGGCCTAGTAAAAACTAAATCTATCTGAAAAAATGTGATTTCTGCATATGGTAACATCCCTTTTTGCTAGCTACTGTGAGTTTCTAGATGTGCAAAGTAGATAAGACATATTCCAAAAGACTTGAAGCTGCAAATGTAGAATGAAGCGGTTCTATTGAGTAAGTCAGGGAGCTCAACACAAATGCACTTCACACATTTCAGAGATTTTCTGTAAAATATTTTTAAAACCAAGTATCATTTTCCTTCCCCCTTATAGTTATGCACTACTTTGTGTTACTGAGTTAAAAGGCAGTTTGTCAAAGAGTACAGTTTAAGATTCAGTAGATATAGGGTAAACCATCAGCACCTGCTGTAGCCCATCTGCTCACACACAGTCTTCCCATAGTTGTCGTCCCAGTTCTCAGCACACACAGGCAACCAGGCCTTGTTACTTGGTGAATAATTTTGCAGCAAGAAGCTGTCCCCCTGGAGGCGAACTGTGCAACACAAAGAGCCACACTCAAGGATTACGATGGCACAAAGGTGTGTATCTTAGTGAGGAATGTTCAGGATTTTCATCTCAGTATCTTACAACAGTTGGATTCATCCTCTCCATTTAAACAGTCCTCCATACCATCACACCACTGGGTGGCGCTCAGACACCTTCCACCAGCTCCACATGACCTCTCAAATGGACACTGGTAATATACTGTTAACACAAATACAAACAAGTGAAAAATGGATGTGAGGGGACACATGGCGTATGCAGATACCGTGTCAAAGCTTCAGAATTCTTTAAATACACGTACAGAAGTACCAGAGCAGGAGGGCAGCCACTGCCAGGATGATAAGCACAGACAGTGTACCACAGAGGATATACTTCCACGGACATGATTTTGATCCTGTGGAATTTTGATCCAAGAGGAAAAATATTCAAATTAGAATCAAGATAAAGGAAAGGATCCTATATTACACAGTGTCACTATTCATAAGCACAAAAATCAGAGGTATATAGAGAAAGTATATATATCCTACAATCAGTCTCTAATAGATATCATATTGAGCTTGTTGTAATCAGTCACTTTTCTGATGGTTTCATTTCATTTAGAGATTAATGGCTAACTAAATAACTGCAAGGTGCAAAGGGGCTTTGTGCTGCAACACAAGCCTAAATCATAACCCCTCCACCCCTGTGCTTCATTATTGGTAGGAGGTAGGGCTGGACGATATAGAAAAAGAGCAAATCCATAAAGAGAATAGTCATATTGATCATTATCAATAATTATTGATAACTATCACAAAATGTAGAAAACATATTTTAAGAGTGGGACTTTAAGGGATTATTAAAAATAAAATAATTGGCCTTCTCCCAAACATGACTAACTCTCTCTCAGTAACTGAGGCAGTATCAGAGAGAACTGTAGAACCATGTTTATGTCTGTACCGTTTTGATTCTGTTGAACTTTTGGAATTATCACAAATATTAGCTTCATCTAAACCCTCAACTTGTATGTTAGACCCAATACCAACCAAATGATTTAAGGGAGTGTTCCCTCTGGTTACTGGCCCTGTTCTAGACATGATGAATCTATCTTTAATAAATGGATATGTGCCACAGGAATTTAAGGTTGCTGTAATTAAACCTTTACTTAAAAAACCCTCTCTGGATCAAGATGATTTAGCTAAATAGAGACCTAAATCTAACCTTCCTTTCTTATCCAAAATTCTTAAGAAAATAGTTGCTAATCAAGTATGTGAGCATCTAAACAGCAACAACATGTTTGAGGAATTTCAGTCAGGTTTTAGCGCTCATCAAAGCACTGAAACAGCACTGGTAAAAGTTACTAATGATATTCTAATGGCCTCAGATAATGGATCTGTGACTGTTCTGGTCTTGTTAGATCTCAGTGCTGCTTTTGAAACAGTCGATCATAATATTCTCTTAGAAAGGCTTGAACATGTAGTAGGGATCAAGGGAACAGCACTAGGCTGGTTAAGATCATATCTGTCCAAGATATTCCAGTTTGTTCATGTTAATGATAAATCTTCTTCACACTTAAGGGTTACTTCTGGAGTACCACAGGGTTCTGTGCTTGGACCGATTCTCTTTACTATATATATGCTTCCAATTGGTAGAATAATTAGATAAGATGGAATGAATTTCCACAGTTATGCTGATGATACACAATTATATTTATCCATAAAATCTGATGAAACCAATCAGTTAGGTAGATTACAAGCATATCTGGAAGACATAAAAACCTGGATGACTCTGAATTTTCTACTTTTAAATTCAGACAAGACAGAAGTCGTTGTCTCTGGACCAGAACCTTTAAAAAGGAAACTTCTAAATCAATCACTTCATCTGGATGGCATTAATTTGGCCTCTGTTAATAATGTAAAGAACCTTGGTGTAATGTTTGACCAAGACATGACATTTAAATCTCATATTAAACAGGTTTCTAAGATTTATTTATTTCATCTCCAGAATATTGCTAAAATTAGAAACATCCTGTCCAGGAGTGATGCAGGGAAACAAGTCCATGCATTTGTTACTTCAAGGCTGGACTACTGTAAATCCTTATTATCAGGAAGTCCACAAAATGCAATCAAAAGCCTTCAGTTGATCCAAAATGCGGCAGCAAGAGTTCTGATGAATATTAAAAAGAGAGATCACATTTCTCCTGTTTTAGCTTCTCTCCATTGGCTCCCTTTTAAATCCAGAACAGAGTTTAAGATCCTCCTCCTTACTTATAAAGCCCTTAATAATCAGCTCCATCGTACATCAGAAATCTGATTGCTCTGTGACTTCAGTCTGTCAGTGGTTTCTTTTTTAGTCTAATTCAGCCAAATTGTAGTTCAATTAAAGTTCCAAATCCAAATTAATTCCCAGATTAATAGTTCCAAATCCAATTAATTTCCAGTTGCCCCAATCCGCACCGACAGTTTCTCCAAGTTCGATAACAAATTTTGGATGAGTCCCAGAGCGCTGGCCAGAGCGCCGGCCAGATCGCCTCTTACAGCGTCTGTTCTGCGTCCCAGTTCCCCCAGCATTTGGTTCTGAGTCCCATCAGTACGAATCAACGCATCCAGCTGTTCCTTCAGCCGTCCAATCGCTTCCAGAACAGTGACCAATCTCGACCGTGTTTCAGATCTTTTTTGCTCCATTTTTCGGTAGTTCCAGTAACTGCCCATTCCAATCAGCAGAAACCCGATCACCATGATTGCGAATAGATATAAATCTTCAGCATCTTCTTGGGAGAGCATTGACAGACACAACGGCTGAAACTTTGTCCAAGCGTCCAGCACGTAGCCCGCCGGATACGTCTCCGCAGGACACCCCGGTTGACCCTTGCCGGTGCTTCGTAGAGTTGAGTAGATTTTATCAATAGCATTCAGAGACCAGCTGACCATTTCCATCTTCGCTTATTCAGTTTGGTTTCGGAGAAAATTGCCAAAAGATACTCCAGATAGAGGCACAGGAGACAGAGAGCTGTGGGATAAGACACAGGAGGAGGAGGGATGGGAAAAAGTGACCGTCCTCGCTGAGAGCTGAGCAGAAGAAAGGATTGGGTTTCAAAATGGGGCAGGCATTATATGTCGTTATAATCCAGTACCACCAGATTTAAAAAGAACTTTGTCCCAAATGCAATAGTGTCCTTAAACAAACGTAATTAGTCAGCCCAGCCACTTACTGTCAACTCCTGCACTTCAATACCTGTACTTATCTGATTACTGCTCTTTTACTGTTTTTATATGTTCTGCATTGATTATTTATTGTGTGCCCTAGTATGAGCGGGTTTGACTAATAAACTCTGTTTAGATTTAATCCAACAAGGTGCTGAATGTAATTTTGACCAACCGGGTAAAAAAAAAATCTTGATGGGGGGGATGACGAGTTAATACCTGCAGCGGCCTGAATGACGATCTCACAACTCACTATGGAACTTTAAATGATCCCCCATTGTTGGGTAACCAGGTAGTGAGATTTCTACAGAGGCTAGTCTGATGAGGGTTTGGATTTTTGCCTCAGAAAGATGAATTGCTGTTACCCCCAAACTGGAGGAATGTCTCCAGCAGATCCCTGGAAGAACCTCAGACATCTCAGTCCAGAAATGTGCAGTATTTGGAACAGCAAAGATACTGAGGAGGACCCTCAAGCTCCCAGCCGTCTGGTAGAGGACCCAAGCTTGGAATAGGAAACACCGCCCACGGTGAGCGAGAGGGGAATTAATATATATATATATATATATATATATATGTATATACACCGGATGTCACAGAAAATGTTTATTTTCCACTTGAAATTTTTATTTTGTGGGATTTTTTTGTTATATTTAATTTTCTACCTAATTCACCATTATTTTTTTAACAAGCAGGAAAGAAAATAAAACCTGTCTTTCAATTCATTGGATTTTTTTGTGTGTGTGGTAGAAGTATCGGTGTAGTTATCGGTTTGACAAAACTGGAAAAGTGGTATCATTGCATCCCTAATATACAAAAATTTAAAATGAAGAAATGTGAAAGAGAATTGATTACCAGGAAGTAGTATTTTATGCCAGGTTACGTGAAAATAGAGTACATAATTTGCCTATGTTATTGTTCAGCACATGGAAGGTTTTGATGCTTATGAATCAGACTTTTCTAAAAGCCTAGCTGAACTGCTATTTAAAAAGTAAAAGCAAAATGAATGGTAACCCATCTGATTTGCCACAATGACTGAAGTTATTCTTCACCCGCAGTATTATTTTCACCCAAGTTTGTGTCTATTAAACATTGCGGTACCTTTCCTCTGTGGTGGGCGAGGCATTGTGACCTCCTGGGTGTTGATCTGAGCAGGACCAGCACTGTAGCTGGGGATCTGAGGGTATAGATTTTGAGAAGAATATGGAGGGCCTCTTCCTATGTCATTCTGAAACCCTGCATTGGAATAGACATGTTCGCTTTCCTAGACATAAAGGGAGAGAAAACAGTGAGTGCTAACTTGTTCAAAACAATCCAGATACTCTCAGTCATTTAAAACAAAGACCTCAAACATGAGTTAGCTTTCTTTTGCTTCTTATATACAAAACTTACCTGATTATTATGCATATTGAAGCTGCTTTTACTTCCCTGGAACACCGTCTCTAAATCAACAGAAGATAAAATATTTTTAGGACAAACAAAATATATGTAAAATTGATTTGCATGTATTAGTATAGCCTATATAAAACAGCTGCTCTAAAATACAGAAATTCTTCCTTAGAAGCTTACCAGATTCTTATTTAGACAAATAAAAATGCAACAAATTCTTCTGGTGCTCTTTCTGTCGTTCCTTCAGCTCGTTGTTCTGCTGTGTCACATGATCAGTACCTTTACTCTAGAGCTAGGGCCACACCTTCACCTCTGAGCACACGCAGCAGCCTCATGTCCAGCCCTGGTCATTACATTCAGGGGAGGGTGGACAGTCACATGAGTGAGTATGAGCAGGTAGTTATTAAGTAGCTGACAGGTGATCAAATGTGGTGGAAGGAGACAGAATCTATAGGGAAGCAAGATTTTAATCCCTCTGAGACCCTCTAGCTCAGATCTGGCCTGACTTCAGACAACATATCATGATTAGTGTAAAACAGAGGAAAAAGACATCAGCTCAAGTATCACAATGTTTGCTGTACATAAATTGTTTTGCTTTAAAAGAATGTTTAGTTGTTCCTTTTAAAATAAGAGGGTGACTAAGCTCCCAGTCACTGCTGGACTAAAGAACATCCAGGGAAAGTTAAAGTTTAACTCGCTGCTCGAATGGGACAAGTGTTAGCTTAAGGGAGGAATGAAAGAAAGCTGTCGTGACAGGAGGAAGAAAATATTGTCCCACCTGATCGTTGTGCGTCACTGGGTTTACTTTCTAAATGATGTCAACGAAATACGGAACGCTCTGGGTTCGTACTGTCTACCAGGTTTTTTACGCCCCATTTATACATACAGGGCTCAGCATAAGTGAGTATACCTCCTTTAAAAAGTATGAATTTAATCAGTACCTCAATAAACAAAATAAAATTTCCGAACTTTTCACAATGATGAGTTTAATTGAACACTTATTTAACTCCATAACATGAAATTAAGGTAATAATCTAATTTAGATCACAAAATCTTCCGTTTTACTCAAATTGGTTGGAGCAAAAATGAAAACACCCTGCAACAAAAACTACTACATCTAGTATTTCGTATGAGCACCATGATTTTTAAGGACAACACCAAGTATTCTAGGCATGAAATGAACAAGTTGGCGACATACTGCAACATTTATCTTTTTCCAATCTTAAAAAAAATACCTTTTAGAGCTCATGCAGCCCCACATAATGACACTGCCACCACCATGTTTCACTTCAGGCTCCATCCAATTTTTAAACCATTAGTCCCATAAACAGTGATCTTGGTCTCATCACTCCAGAGTATAGAGTCCCAGTAGTCTTCATTTTTTCAGCATGGATCCTAGCAAATTCTAGGCATGCTTTTTTGTGCATGGGCTTTAGGAGAGGCTTCCTTCATGGACGATACCCATGCATGTCATTCCTCTGCAGTGTGCGCTGTATGGTGTTCAAGTTTTGCTTTCTACTGCTTTAGCTAACTGCAGTGAACTTGCATGCCGATTTTCTTCAACCCTTCTCATCAGAAGACGCTCCTGTCGAGATGTTAGCTTCTGTGGACGGCCTTGTAAGATGGTTGAACTTCCATCTTTCGCTAATATTTTGATCACTTTTGCTACAGTATTTTGACTGATATGTAAAGATTGGCTGATCTTGTACACTCACCTTTTTTGTGTAAAGAAATTATTTCCTTTCTCAGATTTCTCTTCCATGGTAAGCCATTACTGACAGCATAAAATGGGAAGGCCTTTTCTTTGTAAAGTAATGCCCTTTTATTGTCACCTGTCTGCTGGACACCTGTTAAATGAATCATTAGACTCACCTGTGGTTGAATGCCTGTTAATTAGAATTTTGTAGTCTTAAGTGTTGCTTTTCTCCAAAGACTAACTCATATATGTACTATATGTACTCCTTTTTGCAACATGGGCTTTAATGTATTTGTGAGTGTTGTAAGGTACACAACGAGGGCCCGGGTGGGATTTGATCCCACGCCTCCCGGGTGAGAGTAATGCGTGCTAACAAGTCAGCCAAAGGGATATCCCTGTGGCCAAGGAGCCAGGGCACATCATCAAACGGAGCCATAGTGACAGGACCTCCACACTGTCACATGAGGAAAATCACTTTTTGTGTGTGCAAATGAACAACTCTTTGAAATCAATGGCCCAAATTTGTGGGAGTATTTTGTAGTATATCTCATAGAAAATGTTGATATTGAAAGGAAACTAAAGGTTTCCAGTACGAATGAATTCAGTGATTTGAGGTTTTCCATAAGCCTCAGTTTAAAGCACAAACGCATCATGATAAGGTGGTTCTTCTCATTTAATGGCATCAGGCCCGTTCATCATGAACTTCAAGACGACATCTTACCATCCCCTGCAGAGGAAATGACCGGAAAATGAGTGTTGAAGCAAGTCAACGAGCCTGAACATATCGGTCAGCAAATTGGTTCGACACCAAAAACAATAAGGTGCCAGTCCAACTCCTAGACATTTATCACATAGGATCAGAAGTACGTACGTTCTGTTGGAGTTTGTTCAATCACCTTGGGCTGAATACTGGTTCACCAGAAGTTTGTCTACTCCATCCATCACTGCTAGAAAAAAAGTCTAACAGTTCTACAATCAAATATCAGACCTTAGAAAGTCAATTCCTCACAATTTACACTGAACTATTTGATCTTGTAAGGAAATTTAACACATTTTCTTTTCCTTTTTTCTGTTAAGAACAAATTTGATCACATCTTGATATTTTGCTTTGAAATAGAACATGCATTGTTCCCTCTTTTTTCAGATCTAAAGTGCTAAAGCTTCATATCTGGCTCATAACTATTAGCTGCTATAGGATTTTAAAAAATCAAATAAAAAATAACATTCACTTGCAGCCTCTAGTGGTAGGCTTATAAACTGCATCATCATTCCCCTCCTGAAGATCAAACCACCATTTCACAGTCAAGAACCACACACCACTTTGGAAAACTATTCATTTAATCATGTTCTTTTATCGTTAAATAGTAATCTGAAATTTGCATGACATTCCATAAAACAAGGGAGTGTTTGGAAATTTTTGGATGAGGAATGAGTCCTACATTTTCTGTTTGATTAAGGCCGTGACACTAAAGTTGGAGCAAAGGCGCAGTGGACAGTCCTTCTGGTGTCCAGCAACCACACAGCAGGAAAATTCTCAGTTTCTCCTACAACTTCTGGATGAGGATAGAAGATGCTCCACCTCCTCCGTTGCAGATCCCTGCGAGTCCGTACTGACCAGACTTCAGGTTATGCACCATGTGACCCACAATCCTCGCTCCAGACATCCTGAAAAATTCAAAGAAATTAGGTTAAACTTTTCTGTAATAAGAAAAAGGAAATATCCTTCTAAGTACCAGAAGGGTGGATTAGTATCAAATCGACCAAAGGTTATGTATGGTAAACAGCGATGTGGAGGTTACTTTGTAAATGTAGTAAATGTAGAGACAGAATGCTGAATATCTGCTTTAAAATGTATTTTGTAATATATTTTGTTACTTTGCTGTATCTTGGTACTATATTCTAAACACCTGAATACTTCCCCTAAAAAACATTTAAGTCTATTAAATGTCACAAAATGTGCTGGTAGCTACTCCTGCAGGAAAACAGAGGGCATATTAATGCTAAACATTAGGTACTAACTGGGGAAAAAATAAATGTATTTAATTATTTTTGACACAGCACTGCTACCTCTCAGTGACCAAAACCCAAACAAACAAACTGGTTTTCAGCAGTAATATCTCTTTACATTTTATTAGATTTTATATTTAGTCATTTGAAATAAAGTTTAGCTGTTTATCAGCCACAGCCAATAAGGTTATTTGTCACTTTCTGTTATAAATATGCAAAGTATTGTAAACTGACTCCAAATGGAAAGCTTTTATCATTGTAGCCATAATTTTCAGGAAACCCATCATAAAAACATATAATCAAGCTTATGTCATGTCAGATAGAACCAATACTGTAACTGTGAGAAATGACCTAACTTAACACGATACAGGCCCCGTAAAATGATGCACAAAAACCCCCCAAAAAAAAAACAGTGGTAGAGGATTTTGTTTTGATTTTGTACATCGTTGCAGTGTCTTTTAAATGTTTTTGTGACTTTCATATACCTTAAAAGGTCGGCCAACCAGATGCTTTAAGTTTCTAGTTTGCTGTTGACATTGTCCATGTGAGGCGTAGCTTACTGAGACCCGCCAACAAAGTTTACACAAAAATGTATGAATTTTCCCACCTGGATCATCACTAACCTTTGCAAAAATATTTTAGATGGTAATACAAATATGCCGCTTCAGTTATTGATGTAGCATTACAGCTGCTCCAGCAGTCACTGCAGTTTGCCTGCATACTTTACAGTTTGACACCAGATGCATAAGCGGTGCGACTCTATGACTAGTGATGCCAGATTTGATCTTTTCCCCCGTTTTACCCACCATGGATTTAGTCGAGCTTTTGTCAGGAATGCTTGAATGAAGTGTAGCATCACTTGAAAAAAATGAACAGCGAGAAAGTGCCATTGAATGCATCATTTCCTTCACTGCTAGTAGGTTAATTTGCTGCAGTTGTGGCTCCAACCCCCCCAGCTCCGGGTCTGAATCCATACCTGGTAACTCATGTTAATGTTGGTGTTTGCAGGTCGGGAGTCTTTCTGCCATAGGATCTCTATGGTTTAAGCCGCATGTGGTTTAGGGGTATTATGGGATGGTCTACACAGCGTGGAGACGCACACATTCCCTAAAATTGATATCTTCATCTTTCAGGTGGAAAGTGGAAAAAAAAAACAAGTATTCCACTGGTATTATGGAAGTAACTGTATTCTGAATACCACCTTTAAAAATAGTAACTGTAACAGAATACAGTTACTCATAATTAGTATTCTAAATACGTACCGCCGGTACATGTATTCAGTAACTACCCAACACTGGTGGTAAATATCTAAACTAGTAACATTTACAGGGTATTTAAAGGTGCCACCTGCTACACAAAGCCTTCTACAGATCTGGAGACCGGACAGGTTATATAGATTCTTCTGGGAATAAAACTGTTTTAGAGTTTAGCACAGCCTTTCCCAAAAGCTGGGTCCCGACCCACAGCGGGGTCAAAGATTTTTTTGAGTTGTCAAATTATTTTCTTTAAAATGTTATCATAAAAAACAAACAAACAAAAAAAAACATACATGCAGTACTTTATTAAGCCACATGGGGGATCGCTTCAATTGACAACACAGGTCCTTTCCAAAGCGCAAATACACCATATTGAAACTCGGTCGCCAAGGAGAAGAAATGGCTGTTTGCTTAAAAAAGACATACAACTAAAGACCAAAGTACATCAGCCAGACTACAGAGACTAAAGAGCAACACAAAGTGAAAGCTTTAAAGCTGCTCTAAAAAACGAAAAATTAGAGTACAAAAAACGTTATGAAACCCAGTGAAAGGCAGCATCAGGAAGAGGGATGCACAGAGATTCCTTCCACCAAAAGCTAACAACCTGAGGAGAGAGAGGAAGACCGAGTCAGAGAAACAGGACAAAAATCTGATTCAAGGCCATGTAAAGACCATTTCTTCAACTATGGGTTTGGCAACTCTTCCAAACCCAATCAAGAAGCTCGACCTATGAGTGTAATATGCTATGAATAGCTTGAAAGTGAGAGTTTAAAGTGCAACTCACCAGAAAATCTACTTTTTTTGTTGATAAACTGTATAAAAAGAGTCTATTATAGCGGTATCTACGTGTCCGGTCATTATTTTATGTATTTTAGTACATTTAGTGAAAATATTAATATTGTATCATAAACCGTTAGTTTAGTGCCCCCAGCTGGTAAAAATAATTACACTGCATTGGAATTCACTAGAATTGGAATCCTGCATTGCTAACGGTTTAGCTCGGGTTTCTAACGTAGGCTTGATTCGTGAAGACAGCTGTCCGGCCGTGGTGGGGTATATAACACGTAGGGGCTCGGCCACACCTCCGTAGCAAGATTCCATGAACTGCCTGCAGAACAATTGGTTAAAAACCTGGTCTGTGATGCAGGTGGTTAACCCTACCCTTTTCTCATTACCTATGACAAAGGGAATAACTGATATATCAGTAAATGGAAGATAAAAGCTGGGCTAAGAGTTCATTTTTAATGAAATAATTGTGATGGAGTGAAAAGATTTTGAGTATCCGCTGATACCAAGTCCCGATCCGATACGTCTATAGGTAATGCATAAAAAAAATATAAAGAGAGGAGAATCTGATCCAGGATGTTCCCTTTTTTATTCACCTTATTTTAACATTTAACAATTGTGTTAACAAACAGAGCACTTCTGTGGGGTAGCTTAAACAATCAAGTAATAAATAAATTATTCACAACTTATTAATGAGAGTGTATATACATATCAGGGGTCATGTTAACTGAATATTTTCTGGATTTTACCAGTTTATTAGAACGGTGACAGAAAAATCTGAAGGCTGTCGGTCATTTTTACAGATTAATATGAACTGACTACATGTTGCAAATGCGCAGATATTTTCAACTCTACGAACAGATTCCAGGTAAATTAACTAAACAAAAGATTCCTGGACACTTTAAAAAAGGCATATGGCTGACTGGGAGCTTACTGCAAGTTTCTGTGAGACACTTCGATGCGTGCCTGCAGCCTTTCCGGTTGGTTAGTTGTGCTACGATGTGCCAAACACCTGCTGCTGCTTCTTCCCTCCTGTGGGTTTTTCTCAAGTTGAAGCGTAGTTTACGGTTCTGGAAACTGTTTGTTCAAAGTCTTGTAGACTTCTGATCTTTTTAATTGGAGAACTGTTTCCTAACTTTACAACTTTGGCTGAAGCAACACGTAATTACAGTCTCCAGTGCGGCAGTGTGTAGAAACAGCATCCAGAAATACACCCCCATGAGGATTCATGTGTCCAAGGCAAACATATTAAACTTGATGACAAAAACATCTGCAGGGGTGATAGTAAAAAAACCTGGGAGGCCCCAAAGCCAAGATATATACCCTGATCAACATAATGTTGAGCAAGATCCAGGAGTGTGCTTCTCTGGTCGAAAATTTTGATAAATAGCCCATTGCATTAAAAGATTCTGAAGATTTTTGTGGCTATAAATGGACATTATTCAGACATGAGATGAACAAACCCAACACAAGCCTATATTACAGAAGCATATATGTGTAGAGCAGCAGGGCTCTTTGGACCCTGGGCCTGGTAGGTCTGTTCAGGAATACATCCCAGCTTTTAACTAGTCATTTACCTGCATAGATATTGCTTGTATAGCAAACTGATACTATGGATACTAGAGTCATACCAAGACAGGTCAGTAGGTGGCACTTATAATACTCAAAAGTAACTAGGTATTAATTACTAGCCTAATCATTAACTGAAAAAGGAGAAATAAATTTTTCTGAAAAATATGCACCATTTATTTTCAATTAGGATGTATTTGTAATTTAAAGAAAGTTTATTTAAAAAAGGTGAGGTTTGCGTATTTTAAAATCCTGTGTCTTATATTGTTTTCATGTTCTGATACTGATGTCCCAAACCGCTATCAGCATCTGATTATTCACGCTGTAGCAGCAGCTGTAAATCCTATCCAAACACCTGCTTCTAATTTAATCAGCTGCAAAATGGTGGCATATTTTTCTCCAAGACTGGATTTAAAAAAGAACTGTGTAAGCGGGGATATTCGTTTTTCACCAGAGACCAGACGCCACTGAATTACTAAAGTTGTCACAGGACAACAACTTGTACAAAAGCGTCTATATTTCCATAAATAAATAAATAAATATAAGGACAATGATCTCCTTTGCAATCCCTCACAGGTAATGTGAATCGTGCTGTTTCTGCTCGTCTGACCTCCGCTTTTAGCACAAACACTGCTTTCTGTTTCGCAAAGATCTTCCCAACTCCCTTTAAATCAACATAATCTCAGGTCTCCAGACTTTTCAAAACCGTAAACTTTTTATGAGTGAAAGGTCGGCTTTAGGAATAGTGATAAATGTCTCCCTAGCTGATTTGTGACCAGGAGATCAGCAAAAAAACGTCTTTCTCAAATCTAAAAGGGGCTTTAAATAACATCTATTTCGCCGTCAATTGCGATTTAAATTTTCACTCTGAAGTTCTCCCAGTTTTCAGATGTTAAAGTGCTTATACATCAGGGATTTTGCCTTTAACTGTTTTGGAAATGTTATCTCTATAGCCGCCGTAAATGTTATCTTTCTGCAACCACTCGCGCATACACACAAAGATGTCAACAACGATCATCCTAAAACTCGTTCGCACGTGGAGCAACTGCTACATCAGTCTGACTGATTGAAAACTCAAGACCGGCCCCTACCCTATAACCGATAGGCTTAATTAGGCCTACAGTGGTGTGGTTTAGGGTGAAAGTGCCTCTCAGAGCACGCAAACCTGATTTTTTTTTCTTTCTCAAATACTTCAGTACGCCGGAAATCTGGCGTGGCGCCGGAGTGCTATCAGGCCTGCATCTGCAGCAGTCCCACTGTTTGATTACACACGGACATGCTTTACGGTTCCATGTGGAGCAGGAACCGCAGCAGGTGGCTTCTAACTGCAACTATTTAATCTCACTTTATTAGGTAGCTCTCTGTTCATCTTGTTTAGATTGCATATTATTTAGAGTGAGTAAAAGATAAATACTATTGAATAGGAGTGGAGATAGACAATGGCCCCACCGACGAGGAATAAAAAAAATTGACAGCTACATACAGTGCTCTGCATAAATGAGTACACCCCACTACGTTTGTCAGAAAACCTTTAGCTTCCTTTCAGATTATCTCAAGGAAATTTCAATCGAACGCAACTGGACTTGGTAATTTGTCTTGGAAGACGTTTCACCTCTTATCCAAGAGGCTTCATTAGTTCATGCTCGCCACTGACCAGGCTGGGACTGTCCAAGACAAATTACCAAGTTCAGTTGCGTTCGATTGAAATTTCCTTGAACCAGGACCTGGATGAATGAGAATATTCACAGGCTTCCTTTCAGATTCAGCATTTTATATGATATACTACACTACAAAATACTCCCACAAATGTGGGCCATTGAATGCAAACATGATTTGTTCATTTGCACACACAAAAAAGTGATTTGCCTAAAAAATTCATTCAAGCCCATGTTGCAAAACGGAGTACATATAGTACATATATGAGTTATAGTCTTTGGAGAAAAGCCACACTTAAGACATACAAAATTCTAATTAACAGGCATTCAACCACAGGTGAGTCTAATGATTCATTTAAGATGTGTCCAGCAGACAGGTGACAATAAAAGGGCATTACTTTACAAAGAAAAGGCCTTCCCATTTTATGCTGTCAGTAATGGCTCACCATGGAAGAGAAATCTGAGAAAGGAAATCATTTCTTTACACAAAAAAGGTGAGGGTACAAGAAGATCAGCAAAGCTTTACATCTCAGTCAAAATACTGTAGCAAAAGTGATCAAAATATTAGCGAAAGATGGAAGTTCAACCATCTTACAAGGCCGTCCACAGAAGCTAACATCTCGACAGGAGCGTCTTCTGATGAGAAGGGTTGAAGAAAATCGGCATGCAAGTTCACTGCAGTTAGCTAAAGCAGTAGAAAGCAAAACTTGAACACCATACAGCGCACACTGCAGAGGAATGACATGCATGGGTATCGTCCATGAAGGAAGCCTCTCCTAAAGCCCATGCACAAAAAAGCATGCCTAGAATTTGCTAGGATCCATGCTGAAAAAATGAAGACTACTGGGACTCTATACTCTGGAGTGATGAGACCAAGATCACTGTTTATGGGACTAATGGTTTAAAAATTGGATGGAGCCTGAAGTGAAACATGGTGGTGGCAGTGTCATTTTTGGGGCTGCATGAGTGCTGCATTTTATTGATAGTATCATGAACTCTACAATGTACTGCTATATACCGAAGGAGAAGATGCTGCCATCACTTTTCCAACACGACAATGATCCAAAAACACACATCTTAAGCTACTGTTACATGTCTGAAGCAGAACAGGATGAAGGTGATTGAGTGACCAAGTTTGTCTCCTGATCTGAACCCAATCCATCACCTGTGGGGAATTCTGAAGCAACAAGTTGAGAATCCCTCTCCATCAGCATCCAAGCTCTAAAAGGTTATTTTTTTAAGATTGGAAAAAGATAAATGTTGCAGTATGTCGCCAACTTGTTCATTTCATGCCTAGAATACTTGGTGTTGTCCTTAAAAATCATGGTGCTCATAAAAAATACTAGATGTAGTAGTTTTTGTTGCAGGGTGTTTTCATTTTTGCTCCAACCAATTTGAGTAAAACGGAAGATTTTGTGATCTAAATTAGATTATTACCGTAATTTCATGTTATGGAGTTAAATAAGTGTTCAATTAAACTCAGCCTTGTGAAAAGTACAGACATTTTATTTTGTTTATTGAGCTACTGATTAAATTCATACTTGTTAAGGTGTACTCATTTATGCATAGCACTGTATGTATCAGAGACCTGATTGGGAGGCAACGCCTGATTTCGATCGACTCTGAACATACGTGATTGGGGCCGATTGCTGATCACATGATCGGATCGGGGACATCCCTAACTAAAACAGCCTTCTTTCACCTCTGAAATATTGCTCGTTTCAATCTCTCAATGTCCACTTCTGCTGCTGAAACCCTAAACCACCAAAATCATCTCTTCCAGAATTCATTATTTCAATAGCTTCCCTTATGGTCTTCCATCCACTCATCTCAGGAAACTACAATATGTACAGAAATCAGCTGCCCGGCTACTCGCCCACACCTGCTCTAGAGATCACAGAACTCCCGTTCTACAAAAGCTCCACTGGCTCCCTATTCAGCAGAGCATCCAATTCAATGTCCTTCTCATCACCTATAAAGTTCTCAATAACCTTGCCCCTCCATAACCCTCTGATCTGCTGCGAAAACATCGTCCTTCCCGCTGTCCCTTCTCACACCATCAACTCAAAACATCGCACCATTGGGGAGAGAGCATGGGCGTAGCCACACCCATCTTGTGGAATTCTCTCCCCTTACACATTTGTGCAATTGACTCACTCAAGACATTCAGAAAACGTTTTAAAAATTCCTGTATTTAATCAAGCTTTTAACGTCGATTAACTTTTTGTACCGTTTTATTTACTACTCGTTTCCCCCTTTGTCAAGCGTCTTTGAGTAGTTCTGAAGAGAGCTATACAAAACTTATGTATTATTATTATTATTACTAAACTGACTAGTGGGCGAGGACATGCAGCAAAAATTGCCTGGAACGGGAATTGAACCGGGGACAGCCTCGTCGAGGACTGAGGCCTCTGCACGTGGGGTACCCACACTAACCACCATGCCACGTGCATCCCGAGATTCCAAATTTGACACAGACACTAAATCTTATTTGGAACAGTTATCTCACCCATAAACCAAAACAGCAGCAGTAGTAACAAGATGTCTGAGTATCCTGGGATTTATAATCAAAAGACTATTGACAGTAAGGCGCAGGGGATTACTTTTACAAGAAGTGTGTATTCAGTAAATATATGATGCTGCTTTTATTGTCCACCAGCAAAATCTTGCTTGTTAAATTTGGTTTTGTTTATTATTATTACTTCTGAACATTATACATACATCAATAAAGTCCTTGAGAAGGGGAGGGAAGACTTTATTTAAAGGGCCTATATCATGCACAATCAAGTTTTTGGAGTTTTCAACAATTTGGTAAAGCAATTTTTCTCATATAAAACCCAGCCAGAGTGTTTTTTGGCGTAATGCAAAGTTATGACTAATCCTCCTGAGTCCTGCTCTCTGAGCAGCTGCACTGCCCTCTCCTGTAAAACAACTGAGTGTTCACTAAGTGACGTAAAATACGTCACTAAGTGAACACTAGGAATTGCTAGGTGTCTGCATCGCAACTTTGGCTGTACGGATTACAGGACTTTACATTCCTAAAAAACAGCAACAACAAAGACACCCGATTGATTGGACTGAGCAGTAAGTAGCTACATGCTAAGAGTGTTGCCACAGTTACTTTGAAATAGTAATCTAATTACTGATTACTCCTTCCAAAAGTATCTTAGTTACTTTATTGGTTAATTTATTTTAAAACTTAGTTGGATTACAAGTTACTTTATTAGTTACTTTCAGTTGCAGACAATAACACTTCCCACTGCCTCAACATTAAAAGCAATAATTGGTTTTGCCAATACTCATGTTTCTGTAAGCGCATTTTAACAGTAAGGCCAAAAAAATTAAACAACGTCAAACTGTTTTTTAAGTCTAGATTGAAGAATTAATTATTTTGTGTGCTCACAATATCCAGTTTGTGTTTTATACTAATAGCATGTTTCTGAAGTACAGTTGTATAGTTATTGCCCCATATCTTTATACAATAAGTAGGCCTATAATAAAATTAAGGAGCAGTATTAGTAAATATCTACAATTATATTTTCATATTGACTGATTTATTTATAATTGAGATAGTTTTGAATATTTTTGTTTGCATGTGTCTGAAGTCTGACTTCCAACTTCATTTATTGTCAATAATAGGGGTGTGAGGAAAAATTGATTCACGTCTGAATCTCGATTCCTATTTAATACGATTCAGAATCGATCCGAAATGTTTGAGAATCAATTATCAAAAAATATGTTTTCTGAACCTTTTTACATTTTAGCTTCGCGTAGTGTTTGTCATGCAATGCCCACCGTCGCCTTGACAGGTCTGATACGCCGTTGGATAGCTAGCGCTAGCTAGCTGTAGCCGCTAGGCTAAAGCTTCATCCTGAAAGACGAAAGAGAAATCCAGCCCACCCAGTCTTTGCTGAAGGTAAATGTTTGGGCCGTCTAAAAGGTCTTCTACATGCTAATCACACCCTTGGCTAAAGTCTTTTTTTGGTTTATGAATCTGCAAGTACATAAGAGTGATCTTTCTTTATAAGCTACACATAAACATCCAGCAGCGCTGCACACCTGTGGCGCTTTCAAGGAAGTCCGAAATATATGCCGAGTTCAATAACGTTAGGGCTTATAAAATTTCTAGCAAAACCAATGAAAATAATAACATAAGCCATAAATTTCTGTTTGATGATAGTTGATAAGCAACATTTGGTGCATACAAAATATTTTCAATCTATTTTCTACTACGTACCAAAGAACAAACAAAATACATATTATTATTATATTTTTACTTCTTAAAATATATCAGCATTTTTTTTCAAGACTATAAATTATGTTTAAAAGGTCTTGGATGTCCAGTTGCAATTTCATGTCTGTTCTTTTGAACGTTCCCTTCTCTCAACTGTTGGTTCTATTCTCAGCTGTGTATGCCCTATTACATTCATGGCTCACTTCATCACAGACACTTGGCAGATCAAGTTGTGTGTATTACAAACACAAATGAAATGATGAATGAAAGAGTATTGATTAAGAAAAAAAAATTGATTTGAATTGAGAATCGCTTCTGAATCGAGAATCGTTTCTTGTCACCCCAAGAATCGGAATCGAATTGAATCGTGGGATTTTGTAAGATTCCCATCCCTCGTCAATAATAAGTCCCTATAATTTATATTCGGTTGTGCCTTCAAGTGTCATGTTTTTTTTAAAATTTAACAATGAGAATACTGACTTCATGACCAAAAAGCATTACTTTTATTTTGATTAAATTTAAGGATATTTTTTGTACTTCCATCCATTCTTTTAAACTATTTAGCCTTATGATTTACAACATGAATAAGCTCCTTATAATTGTCTGGGTTGTAAAATGTACTTTTGTGATCAGCAAATATCTATTTCAGCAGTTCTGATACACTGAATATATCACTTATGTATATGTTGAACAACAAAGGACTCAGAATTGATCCTAGTGGGACACCACAAACAATCTTTTTGGTGTAAGATGTAAATTCACTCAGCTTGACAAACTGTTTTATTCCAGTAGCTTCTCATCCAACTTAAAGCTACTCCTCTGATACCATAGATGGCCATTTTGTCAAGCAGAATGTTATGATTACTGTATTTTCTGCACTATAAGCCGCTACTTTTTTCACATGTTTTGAATCATGCAGCCTGTAATCTGGTGCTGTTTATTTATAGGGTTTTACACTTAACAGTCACTAGAGGGCCTACTCGATCTATGGATTGTACAAGTTACATCCTTCACCTTAAGGGATACTGTGCATTTAAAAAGACCAGAAGAGAGAGAGAGGAGGAGGAAGTTTGTAGGAACAATGAAAGCAAATGTGGAACAGACATCACAAGAGTGAGAGTGTTTGTGAAAACGAGTTTTCATAAACAAACCCTCATTATGGAAAACAAACAAAGACAAAGATATGATACCGCTTTTAACTTGAAGGCGGTCCATGTGGCTTTTGAAGAAGGAAATAGAGTGCCAGCAGCTTCACATACCGTTAGCAGCACTGAATCAATGTTGAGACATTGGTGAAGCCAGCATGAAACACTATCAATGCAATAGTATGAAAAAAAGCTTTCAGAGGTAATAAAAGCAGACGGTCTGACATTGTAGTCTTTCTCGTAGATTGGTTGGACACACAAAGAGAGGATGGCTGAGGTGTTTCAACCGTGTTGAAAGGTAATAAGAATCGAAGCTGTCCTAAACACCAATCAGTTTCCTGACAATCCCCACTGCACAAACCCTGTATCAGGATAAAACATTTACAATGTGGTGGGAGTACATGTCATTTTCCCAAACAGTCGTTTTTCCAAAGAGGGCCGACGAAAAAGCAGTGCTCGTCTTTTGTGTGCAATTCTGTGGACACACCCTTAAGAGAAGAAGCTGAACAGACAACAGAAGCGAAACACAAGGAGTGTGAAGCAGCCTTTGATATATACGTACACGTCATCAGTGTGTGCATTCACAGCTTTCCCTAACCCCCCCACCCAACACCCGTTTTTGATGACCAGTTAGAAAGAGCCTTTATACTTTTGTTCGGTTTCTCTTGTTCTTAGCTTTTTGAAGAGTTGGTACATTGGTTTGTAACATTTTTATTTTTACATGCATTTTGTAATCTACAGTTAACAAGAGACAATAATAGATCGTGGGGCAGGATTTCTAAAATACCTGCTGTCACTCATTTTCTTAACTTTACAGCACGTTTTGGCCGGATCATTTTTTTCTCTCTCCTCATGCACCCTCTGGTATTTATGTGTTTCACTGTTTCATCTGCGTGTCTCCTATGTAAAAGAGGGGTGTTATGTCTATATGTGTCCCCCTCGAGATGTGTTCAGACTCCACCCACATGCGAGGCGGCTGCTGCTCATAAATGTTAAACAGATGGATCACGTTAGGTTCAGCCACTGGTTCCCGAATAGCAGGATTAGGAAAATTGATGCCATTTGGACAGACGAAGATCAGACAACAGTTAGGAATGCCATTAGGTGCATTACCGCCGTAAAACTCTAACTGTGGCTTAAACGATAGAGATTCATATAAAACGTTTTCTCTCGTCCTGACGATATATTTTATTATTTCACCCAGCCCTAATGTCACCAGGTGACTATGTACCAATCCAAGAACTAAATAAATGTATCCAGCAAAGCAATAGCTGGATGTCCCATAATTTTCTCCAACTGAACAGAAACAAAACTGAAGTAATTATTTTTAGACCTAAAGAGGAACGATCCAGAGTCACCTCACAGCTTCAGTTAATCAAGCTAGAAACTACTGATCAAGCCTGTAATTTAGGTGTAATAATGGACTCAGACCTGAACCTCCAGGGTCACATAAAGGCAATAACAAGGTCAGCTTTCTATCACCTGAGGAACATTTCTAGGATTAAAGGACTGATGACACAAAATGACCTGGAAAATGTTAGATAGAGGTGAAGTTAGAGCAGAGCACAGTGTTGAGTTCGAAGAAGAAGGTAGCAGGAGATAAACTGCTTTTTGATGTACATATTTCAAAGCCATTAAGGTATAGATGAGCAGTGCTGACCATTCTTTGTATCTTTAAGTAACTGACCTTAGCACTACCATTATTTATTGGTGTACCTTTATTATTTATTTAATGTTGTCACTTAAAAGCTGAGAGTTAAAACAAACCATTTTTAATTTACTGTAATTGAAATTCCATTTTAAAAATGCTATTGAATTTAATTTTACATCGTGAATCAACCTGCACCGGCTGCCCACTCACCCTGACCAACCTGCTGAGCAAAATCTTTGCTACTGTTACAGTTCATCTAGCTTTCATTAAAAAGATCAATTCAGTACTCTAAAAAGTGTTCTGATTTACTAAGTGTTGTGAAAGATTTTTGAATCACCATCCCCAACGTTATAATTTTCTAGATAAGCCCCTCCCACCTACCTACCCGATTGGGTGACCCAAAGACACAGCTCCTCCGTTGACGTTGACTTTTGCTGGGTCGATGTTAAGCATTTTGATGTTGGCCAGAACCACCACACTGAAGGCTTCGTTGATCTCCCACATGGAGATGTCCTCCTTCTTCAGCCCTGCTGCATCCAGCACCTTCACAGAGACAAAGACACATAGTAAGACAGAAAAAACATATCATACTTAAAGATAAATAAGGATATTTTTACAGTCCAATATTAAAAAAGCCCATTTTTTATCAATTCATATAATACACAATGTACATTTACAACCAAGTTTATCTCAAGGCACTTTACACAAGACATCCCATTTATGTAGAAAAGCAGAAACCAGACTATGCATCACCTCTTCAACCTTAGCCTGACCCAGGATGAGGTTCCAATGTTGTTGAAGACATCCTGCCTTGTTCCAGTACCAAAGAAAACTCACCCATCAGTCATCAATGACCACAGAACTGTTGCCCTGAAATCCCACATCATGAAGGTCCTGGAGAGACTCCTGTTGCCAACCCTGAGTAAGCAAACTAGGACCTATCAGGACCCCCTGCAGTTAGGTTATCGCCATGGAGTAGGTGTTGAAGATGCCATCATCAACCTGCTTCAACCAACCCACTGTCATCTGGACAAAGCAGGCAGCACTGTGAGAATCATGTTCTTTGATTTCTCCAGTGCATTTAACACATTTCAGCCTGATTTACATTGTCAGAAACTCCTGAAGACACAGGTAGAGGCCTCAACAATCTGGATCAATGACTACCTGACAAACAGACCACGGTTTGTGAGACTGAAGGATTGTGTGTCAAACCAGCTGGTCAGCAGCACAGTAGCACCACAAGGGACTGTACTCTCACCATTCATTTTCACTCTGTACACCACAGACTTCCAGTATAAAACAGAGACCTGTGATCTGCAGAAATACTCAGACGACTCTGGAATTGTTGGGTGTATCAGAGATGAAGAAGAATACAGAGAGCTGGTGGAGCGCTTTGTGGTATGGTGTGGAAACAATCATCTTACCATAAATGTGAAAAAAACTAAGGAGATGATTGTAGATTTTCTACAAGATCTCCTACGGTCTGTGGAGAGTGTTATCTCTTCAACCATCACCGGTTGGGGTAGCAGCATCAGAGACAGGGACTTGGACCTTGTCCAGACGCAGCTGGGTATCTCACAAAACTGAGATATTTTTCTACGGTTTGCCCCGTCATCCACACATAAACACAGGTCTTCAGTATCAAAATGAATCTTTCTAAAAACTCAGGCCAAAGTGAAGATCTGAGTTTTCTACATTTTCAGTGTTTGGGTGTGATATAACAGATGAAACCGGAGTTTTAAGTGCCGTAACGTCACTCTCTGCAAAAAAAATGCTACAAAGTCACTTGTGCCACCTATGTTTCTACTTAGAAACATAATTTATGTCCTCAGAGCTGTGCTGGTATTAGTGATAGTCCAAGCACTTTCTATCACTTGTTTTTAGAAGCTCAACCACTGCTGTATGTACAAGTTAGAGTAGAAAGTTACTCTGAGTGGATTGGGTTTTGCAGAACTACTGCCCCCTACAGTTTTGCCATGACTATGAATGTACTTGAAAACACACTGATCTGGTTACGTGTGTTGTGTTGGTTTTTTACACGAGTTGAGGAAAATATTTTTTTTTAAACCCGGCTACGTGAGTACAAGGCTGCTTCTGTTCTGGTTCTTTTCTATGTACTACTGTGGACCTTTGGAGATGATGATGCAAAGAAGGATTCTTCCTTATGGACAAAGATGCGATTCCTCTTCATCAGATTATCCTACAACAACAGAGTATTTTTAGTCTGAGGCTTTTTCAGTTTCGCTGCAACACAGACCGCTACAGGAAATCCTTCCTGCCCAATGATTTTATTAGTACAAGCTACAACAGCAACATTTCCCTCTGGGATCAATAAAGCATTCCTAATTGAAAGAAAACTAATCTATCAACTCATTTGGACAGATTCCAACTCTACATATATTCCAGTTTGATTCTAATTATAAAACATGAGTATGTTTAATTTATTTTTCTATTTGGTGGAAAGTTTTCTATCTAAGGGGAGCTTTCAGATTACATCGAGTCATTCTGTCTGAGATCCAGATCATGTTTCATTCCTTGACAGTGATGGCTTTCAGAACTATCTAGGACTTAACAGAACTAAAGCCTAGTCTATGCTTCCCCGACCGCATATTTGCACTTAGACGAGACACATTGACAGAGACGTTTTTCATTTATGGGTCTCCATTTTTTTTCTCTCCACACTCTATTGTTTTTTCAAAGTTGCTCGACCAAGACAGCAGGGGGTGTTAACTTTTCATGGCGTCTCTGCCCATTATCACACCGTTATTTCAGTTTTTTTCCTTCAGCCTGTGAACGCATTTCTTCTTCAAGCAGCAATGGATGACAGAAAGTAAGTTCTGATTAAGCTGTAAAGCTTTTTGCTAGAAGTGCAGCTCATAGAATACTCTAAAATCACAGCAGCCTGTTTTGTTGTTCTCTAAACCTCGTGTTAAAAATCACCAAAAGAACAGATCAGATAAATTATCCTTACGATATAAAGCATAAAGATGCCAAACGCTGCATTAACTACTGATTACAGCGACTATAGAGCCCCGTTCTGGTGAAGCGATCTCTGGCTGTTGCTGAACTGTCCAATCAGATGCATACGCTCTACATTGACGGATAGTTAAAAAATGGGCCTCTACTCCGTGTATCATTGCGTAGGTGACATATTTATGAACAAACTGCAGCTCAAATTCCCTCTGAGTAAATAATAACCATTTATATGTGGTTATTTTTAATCTAAGTCAATTCAACTTAGCTCCTCCCCCAAATCTGGAATGAAATGCTGTTTGTGGTGCTGATATTCAAGCAAGCGATCCCATCAGCCTTGGGCTCGGTTGTGGCAACTGGAATGGCCCATATTGTTCAGACCTGTGTAGTAATGTCTGAACAAATGGGCGGAGCCTCCAGGCACTTGTACCCAACCAGAGTCACGAAGGTCATCATTTCTCTTCCTCTCGTCCTTTAAACGCAGCATGTGAATATTTGGTTTCAGTGTGCTGGACAGCTATGCTCTATTCTATGGAGTTGAACAGTAAAATGAGCTCAGCTACCTTTGGTACAGCGTAAGCTGGAGCGATGGGGAAGTCGATGGGTGCAACAGCTGCATCAGCAAAACCTATGGAGCAAAAAAGAAATCATGCAACATCACAGCTGTGAGCACAATAAAAAACTCCTATTTGCTGTGTTCTGTGTGTGTTAGCACCTACAGACGACCCGGGCCAGCGGACTGACGTTCAGTCTCTTTGCAGCGTCTGCTGTCATTAAAACTAGAGCAGCTGCTCCGTCGTTCAGCGTGCTAGCGCTAGCTGCCGTCACTGTGCCTGAAGAAAAACAAAAAACAAGTCAGCTCATGAAATTGATGAGGACCCAGTGAACAGCAGTCTGATTTTGGTTGTTGTTGCAGGAATAATATTCAGCCAATAAACTGCTTGATGTTCATCTTTACCATTCTCTTTCTGGAAGACCGTCTTCAGTCTGGGCACTTTGCTGAAGTCCACCCTCCTCCACTCCTCGTCCTCGGACACGACCACGTCTGCTTTGCCTACAGAAGCACAGAGACATCAGCCGTGGGCTTGGTAATGTTCCGTTGCTGCAGAGGATGGTGGCGTCTCCCAGCTCCAGCACCTCTTTGTGGAATGCTAACAGGAACGATCTCCCGGGCCAGCACGCCGGACTCATGTGCGGCTTTACTGCGGCTGTACGAGTTGATGGCGTAGGCGTCCTGCTCCTCTCTGCTGATCTGACACTTTGCTGCTGTGTTCTCTGCACAGTTACCCTGTCAAAGTTACATGCTGCAGCATTATGATGGTGTAAAAATAAAAGATGGAGATAGTTTTGTTCTAACATTAAACATCCACGATTACCATGTGGAATTTGTTGTAGACATCAGTGAGGCCATCCTTGACGATGAGGTCGTCCATCCTCACTCCTCCATAAGGAGGCGCTTCTCTGGCCATCACGTAAGGCACATTGGACATGCTCTCCATGCCTCCTGCCACCATCACGTCCTACACTCACACACACACACACACACACAGTTTTTATTCCAAGTGTATCCCGCAGGCCTGATGGGATCCATCTGATGAAGAAGACAATGATGCTGAAGGGCAATAAAGCAATAAAAGGGAAAAACCAGGTGGTAAATGTTAGAAATGTTAGACCTGGTGTCCACACATCAGACTCTGTGCAGCCATCATGATGGACTTCATCCCAGAAGCACACACTTTGTTGATGGTTGTTGCCGGCGTCCCAAGGGTTAAACCTGAAGTCACAAACAGGTGGAGATTATCATTTCTAACCTGTTAATAAACAAGACACTGAAAATATGGATTATCACACTTAGTAGTACTAGAAATATTATATGTATTCTTTCATTTATTCTGTATGTCCAAACTTTCATCTGCATGAAGAAACTTCACCTAACTTCCTTACTGCTGGTGGTCAGGGGTTGTCGCCAGTGTTCAGCAGGACAGCTGTGGCTATATCAGCAGTGTGTGAATGTGTGTGTGATTGAATGTAGTGTGAAGCACTTTGGGGCTCTATGGACTAGATAAAGCGCTATACAAGTACAGACCATTTACCATCTGCAATCATTTGCTTCTTGGAATCTAAAGGGAATGATTAAGAGCTGGGAGTGGCCTGGTGATGACAGAAGGATGAGCGTACCTGCTCCCAGTAGGGCCTGGCGTGTCGGAGCCTGACCTTCTCCTGCCTGAAGAACGTTGCCCATGTAAACTTCCTTTACCTCTTCAGGTGCAATTCCTACAAACTCAAGAAACAAAGTCAACTCACCTTCTTTCAAAGCAGCGATTCCTGTCTCACTTTATTTTAAAGGTGCATTGATCAGAATTTTGTAATGCATTTCTATTCTCTTTTTGTAAAGCTTTGACTGGCCCATATTAATTTAACCTGATTCTGCCTTTTCTTTAGGGACTGTACATTAAGAAACTATAGTTAAAATACACTTGTGGCCAAAAGTTTTGAGAATGACACCGATATTAGTTTTCACAAAGATTGCTGCTAAACTGCTTTTAGATCTTTGTTTTAGTTGTTTCTGTGATGCACTGAAATATAATTACAAACACTTCATACGTTTCAAAGGCTTTTATCAACAATTAGATGACATTTATGCAAAGAGTCAGTATTTGCAGTGTTGGCTCTTCTTTTTCAGGACCTCTGCAATTCGACTGCACATGCTCTCATTTAACTTTTGGGCCAAATCCTGACTGATAGCAACCCATTCTTTCATAATCACTTCTTGGAGTTTGTTAGAATTAGTGGGTTTTTGTTGAGGATTGACCACAAGTTCTCAATGGGATTAAGATCTGGGGAGTTTCCAGGCCATGGACCCAAAATTTCAACGTTTTGGTCCCTGAGTCACTTGGTTATCACTTTTGCCTTATGGCACTGTTCTCCATGGTGCTGGAAAATGCTTTGTTCTTCACCAAACTGTTGTTGGATTGATGGAGGGTGTTTTGGTACCATTCTTTATTCATGGCTGTTTTTGGGCTAAATTGTAAGTGAGCCCACTCCCTTGGATGAGAAGCAACCCAACACATGAATGGTCTCAGGATGCTTTACTGTTGGCATGACACAGGACTGATGGTAGCACTCACCTTTTCTTCTCTGGACAAGCCTTTTTCCAGATGCCCCAAACAATCGGAACGATGCATCATGGGAGAATCTGACTTTGCCCCAGTCCTCAGCAGTCCATCCACCAAACTTTCTGCAGAACATCAATCTGTCCCTGATGGGTTTTTGGAGAGAAGTGGCTTCTTTGATGCCCTTCTTGACACCAGGCCATCTTCCAAAAGTCTTCACCTCACTGTGCATGCAGATGCTCACACCTGCCTGCTGTCATTCCTGAGCAAGCTCTGCACTGGTGGCACTCCATCCTGCAGCTGAATCCTCTTTAGGAGACGACCCCATTGTCTCCCATTGACAATAATCCTATAAATTGTTGATTTACGTGCAATCTTAGTAGCCACAGTATCCTTGCCTGTGAAGCCGTTTTTATGCAACGCAATGATGGCTGCATGCATTTCTTTGCAGGTCACCATGGTTAACAATGGAAGAACAATGATTTCAAGCATCACCCTCCTTTTAACATGTCAAGTCTTCCATTCTAACCCAGTCAGCCTGACATAATGATCTCCAGCCTTGTGCTCGTCAACATTCTCACCTGAGTTAACAAGACGATTACTGAAATGATCTCAGCAGGTCCTTTAATGACAGCAAAGAAATGCAGTGGAATTTTCATGGCAATTCATCTGATGACTGTTCATAATATTCTCGAGTTTATGCAAATTGCTATTATAAAAAGTTAAGCAGCAACTTTTCCCATTTCCAATATTTATGTAATTCTCAAAGCTTTTGGCCACGACTGTACATACTCAGTACTTGTAATTAAAAATTATTATCTTGGGGCCTGGTTCACAAGGAAGGATTTTAAAATAGTCAGAAGAGCTTCAGACCATACACACGGTACTAAAAATAAATAAATGAATCGCGTATATACCTGCTGTGCTCCTACCATGTACGGTGTCTATAAGAGACACCACACAACAACCGATGTTACTCTCACAAACCGTTCGGTCAGAGCTGCGTGTGTGTATCTGTGCACTACTGACACAGGCTTCGTCTACAGAATATCTGCGCTGCGTGCGCCCACACAAGAAAATCCAAACTGAATTGAAAATAAAATAATTAATCCTGTGCCTTTTTGCGGCGTGAGTCAAGAAGCATGTTGTTCAATATACTGGGTGGTATATCGAAAATTTACTGATACTGACATTTATGACTGTTACCGATGTCATTTTGCCAATGACTGTAATTTCAGTGTTTTCAAAAAGAAAATGAAAAGATGTGTTTTAGTTTAGCGGTGCTCCTGCCCTTTTAAGAAATTACCCTTGCCTTGAGTCATGTGACTACGCACAGTCATGTGACAGAGGAGAAAGAGCTGCTAACTCAGCTACTATGTAGCTTCATTTAGCAAGAGTTTAGACTCATGTACCGACTGTTTTTCAGAAAAATGTGAATAGTGACAAATAAAGTGACTTTTTATGGTGGTATTAGACATTTAGACTCTAACGTGTAAAAGATCTGCCTCCTATTCTACTTTTAGAAATCCTAGGAACTACCAGTAGACCTGCATTCTGAGAATGAAGGGCTCTGTTAGGAACATATGGAACAATCAGATCTCTGATGTACGATGGAGCTTGATTATTAAGGGCTTTATACGTAAAGAGGAGGATCTTAAACTCTATTCTGGATTTAAAAGGGAGCCAATTGAAAGAAGCCAAAACAGGAGAGATGTGATCTCTCTTTTTAATATTCATCAGAACTCTTTCTGCAGCATTTTGAATCAACTGAAGGCTTTTGATTATATTTTGTGGACTTCCTGATAATAAAGAATTACAGTAGTCCAGCCATAAGGTCATAAATGCATGGACTAGTTTCTCTGCATCACTCCTGGGCAGGATTTTTCTAATTTTAGCAATATTCCGGAGGGGAAAGAAAGAAGTCCTAGAAACCTGTTTAATACGAGATTAAATGTCATGTCTTGGTCAGAAATTACACAGAGGGTCTTTACATTATTACCAGAGGCCAAATTAATGCCATCCAGATGAAGTGATTTATTTAGAAGTTTCCTTTTTTAAGGTTCTGGTCCAAATACAACAACTTCTGTCTTGTCTGAATTTAAAAGCAAAAAGTTCAGGGTCATCCAAGTTTTTATGTCTTCCAGACATGCTTGTAATCTACCTAACTGATTGGTTTCATCAGGTTTTATGAATAAATATAATTGTGTATCATCAGCATAACTGTGGAAATTTATTCCATCTTGTCTAATTATTTTACCAATTGGAAGCATATATATAGTAAAGAGAATCGGTCCAAGCACAGAACCCTGTGGTACTCCAGAAGTAAGTGTGAAGAAGATTTATCATTAACATGAACAAACTGGAATATCTTGGACAGATATGATCTTAACCAGCCTAGTGCTGTTCCCTTTATCTCTACAACATGTTCCAGCCTTTCTAAGAGAATATTATGATCGACTGTGTCAAAAGCAGCACTATGATCTAACAAGACCAGAACAGTCACAAATCCATTATCTGAGGCCATTAGAATATCATTAGTAACTTTTACCAGTGCTGTTTCAGTGCTTTGATGAGCTCTAAAACCTGACTGAAATTCCTCAAACAGGTTGTTGCTGTTTAGATGCTCACATACTTGATTAGCAACTATTTTCTCAAGAATTTTGGATAAGAAAGGAAGGTTAGATTTAGGTCTGTAGTTAGCTAAATCACTTGATCCAGGGAGGGTTCCTTAAGTAAAGGAACCTTAAATTCCTGTGGCACATATCCATTTATTAAAGATAGATTCAGCATGTCTAGAATAGGGCCAGTAACCAGAGGGAACACTTCCTTAAATAATTTGGTTGGTATTGGGTCTAACATACAAGTTGAGGGTTTAGATGAAGCTAATATTTGTGATAATTCAGAAAGTTCAACAGAATCAAAACAGTACAGACATAAACATGGTTCTACAGTTCTCTCTGATACTGCCTCAGTTACTGAGAGAGAGTTAGTCATGTGTGGGGGAATGCCAATGATTTTATTCTTTACAGAATTTTATTTACTTATGAAGAATCCCATAAAGTCATCACTACTGAGAGAAGGGGGAATAGTTGGCTCAACAGAGCTATGACTCTGTGTAAGTTTGGCAACTGGATTGTATGTGGTCATTATTATCGTACACTTATCGTTATCGAGGTGAAATGCTCAATATACTGTGATATTAATTTTAGCTCATATCACCCAGCCAAATTAGCATTTACTCTGGCATTTCAGTCCACATGAGTTTTTCTTTTTGACAATCTGAATAGCACAATTACGAGTTTGATGTTTTGAAAAGCGTCTGTAGTCTGAACGCTCATGTCACATTTCATCCAACTGAGCGGCTGGAGCAGGATCTACTAAATATTTTCTTCCTTTCTTCACACTCTTACTTGTTCATAATTTTGTCAGCTCAACATGCAGAATATATTCACAAATGACGTTGATATGTGTATAACTTTTTTGGGATAAAGGAATGGACACGAACGAAGATATGGATGTGAATTTGTTATATCATCACACGCTTTGCCCTGATCTGTATTTCAATGCATTTGTGTGGACTGCTGTCAAGTGCCGACATTTTAAAATATTAATAGACTCTTCAAAGTAACATTACCGCATCGCTGCCTGTCAGCTCGCTTTCTGATTGGCTACAGGTCACTTTCATCTAGCTGCATGCTTGTTTGTGCTTGAAACACACCACACACGCTGTGATATCGGGCCAAAAAAATCCAACATGTTGGATACGGATGGGTACCGAAACCCGGCATTAAATTAGCCCCGGGGCTGATTCTGACAGTCCACCCGGCCCGATAAGCTTATCAGTCTTCTTAACGGTAAAATGAAGGCCGTATTCAACTTTTGCGGGAGATATAAAATACAAGCCAAACAGTGTATTGGCAACCTGCACCCCCTTAACAAACACACACCGCGGGGACAGAAAAAGAAAATGGATGGGTGGATGTTATACTGTTGTTCTCAATGATCTCAGGGCTTAATTTGCACTATACACTAGACAACATAGTATTTTTATATGTTTTTATATATAAAAGAAGTTGTTTATATCATGTTTTTATTAAGTTATTCACTTTGTACTTTTTATTTTGTAGGTTTTTTTTCTGTGCTTTGCTGTTCCAATTATTAAAAAATAAAACAGTTGTAGTTTATCATTCGAGTTTTTCCCCTTTTGTTTTAGTATAAAAAAATTTTCTTTAAAGTACAGACAAGGATACCAATAAAGTACCGGTCGATAAGGAGTATGGCTAAGAGTAGTAGTATCGATAACGATACCCATCCCTAATGTTGGATGTCCCCAATTTGCCATCGGAGCGTTCCCGACGGCTTTGTGAGCGGACCCAATCGCTCTTTACATGCCACACAGGGTAGGGATATCTGTTAGGATTATTTTAATATCCATCCCGATTATCGGGGTTGTCAGAAGGTGCAAAATCCGGGCAAGATTGACATAAATATCCTGCCATGTGAAACAGCCCTAATTTAGGTTAGAAGTAACCTGTTTGGGAGAGAGACAATTATGTAAAACAGGGACTTGCTATTTTAGAAAACACACTAAATCCTTCCAAAGCACCAAAGCAGACATTTTCAAACTGTTTTTAATCGGTATCTTCACTAGACGGATGTTGAAAGCTGAAAATGATCAGACAGAGCAACTTTGCACTTATATGTTCAGCCTTCCTGTTATCTGCACAATGCATTGCTCTCTCTCTACCTCTTGCAGCCTGAATGAAATGCAGAGAAAACAGTTTCTTATAAACAGCTTCTTACATCTTTGTGTTTCCTCCAACTGTAATGTCAACACCTTACTGATAGTAACATGATCTAACAAAGTTTGACCCAATAGCACATGTACTGCCATATTTACTGACCTAGAACTCCTCATTAAAGCAAAAACAATGTTCCCTTCCTGGAGCTGGCACAGAATGAACATTTCTGGTGCCTAACCTGTTCCTGGTAGAGCTGGTAACCAACTTCACAGGAATAAAAAGCTCTCCGTTTAGGATTCAGGTTTACTCGAACTGTTGGGCTAATGCTATTCATCTGATTTTACTCTCTTACGCTCTGCATGTTTAGAATCAAAATATTAACTAAACAGAGCCTAGAAATGTGGGCTGTTCTTCAGAACACTGAGCCTGAAGTCATTTATAAAAAATGTTTTAGCAACATCCCACAAACCGATGGGAAATCAAGCTTTGGACAGACTAGAGTGTCTAGACACACCTGCTTTCTCTATGGCTCCTTTAATAGCAACGGAGCCCAGCTTGGTGGCAGGAAGCGCTGCCAGGCTGCCTCTGAAGGAGCCCATCGGAGTCCGGACTGCGCTCACGATGACCACTTCCTGCAGGCAAACATTCCAAATACTTTCATGTTAAAAGCATGAACCAAACAGCACAGCCTGATCATACCACTGTTAGCGTCCTTACATTAAGTGATGGTCGGGATGTGTAGGTTCTGGAAAGGCATTTGTGAGCCTACAATGACAAAGCCGTATAAAATATGAAAACATACAAGAAGAATAAACAAGATTTCATGAAAGTTGCAGCAGAACAAACTGACACATTTAAAGACTCTAAACTACATCTGATAAGACTCCAGTATCTAAAGGGCAGTAGATGTCTTGGAATGTGTAAAAACACTTTGTGGACTACAACTGAAGAAGGAAACAAAGGGCTGATGCCTCAAGGATGAAGGAAGGAGCATTAAACGTGGAGAAAACCTCTATAAATCTGACCTTGAGGAAAGTAGCAGCTACAGCAGAAACAGTCGGCCAGGGAGAGCCAGCATGGAGGAGAAGCTCTACAAGTAGTGACGGGACAAAGTGGGCATGCCAGATGAAATCTCGATTCAAGGTGGGTTCAGTGGTAGAGTAGTTGGCTTGCAATCGGAGGGTCGTAGGTTCAATTCCAGCTTCCTCCAGTCACATGTCGATGTGCCCCTGGGCAAGGCACTTAACCCCCAAATTCCACATTGTCCTACCGAGCCATGTTGGGTGTCGGTGTATGAATGCAAGTGTGAATGGGTGAATGTGGCTTCAATGTAAAGCGCTTTGAGTGGTCAGTAAGACTAGAAAAGCGCTATATAAGTTCAGTCCATTCAGTCAGTCCATCAAGAACGGGGAAATCACGTTACCGAGGTCTTGGTCTGTGCGGGTGACGTCATTGGTTAATTCAGTGTGTCGCTTAGAATCCTGCAGCATAATGTGGTGTTGTCAGCGTTTGTAGAGAGATGGTGGTTTACTGAGCTGGTCAGTCATTTAATTGAACATCTTATTGTAGCCTTCCGAGGTGAGCTTCAGGCTATATGTTCTTTTACACTTGGAAGTTGGTAAAAAGTCAGGGTGTGTGTTTGTATGTGCTTACTGTGAATGATGCACTCCTGTTTGGTCTGGTCACTTTTTCCATCCATTTCTTAATTTCTTTTTCCTGCAGTCAAATAATCTTATATATACCGCCAATCAGATAGCACCTGCAAGAAAAAGGAAATCTCCCAGCGTGGGAATATTTTGCGTTGATCTCTCATAATAAGGTTTGAATCCGTCCGTGTAATGTGAAAGAGGGTAGAGAAATGCTGTGCAAAAGGAACTGGTTCAAATATATATATATCTAAAAAACATTGACTTAAAGCATTCAGGGGCAGCAGGGGTCTGCAACTCCGGTCTTTGAGGGTCTGGTGAATCAAATAGATTATTCACCTCCTCAGTATACAGTCAGGTTCTACAGAGTCCTGCTAATGAGCTGATTGTTTGACTCAGGTGTGTTGAAGCAGAGACGCACCTAAAAGCTGCAGTGCAGCGGACCTGAAGGACAGAGGTTACAGACCCCTGGGCTACAGTATATGACATAGCCTGTAATACATTTAATCATACAGCAGATGGCAGTGTTTTGAACCATTTATGTGAGGCCTCGAGTATGGCTGGGCGATAATTCCATAGCAATATATATCGACAATAGAAGGGGGTCGAAAAAAAAGGTTGATAGAAAAAAAAAGTTTCCTTCATTTTTTCATTATACCCTATCAGGCAGCTTAATACAACAATCATTACTTACTCCAAACCAATCATTAACAATGACCCATGCAGCTCTGTCAGCCACCTTCTCTCCTTTCAAACCACAAAAAGGATGAAATGATTTGAGCTGAAACAGAATTTAACCGTAACTTCGCTGCGGTCAGAGATCACAACAAGGCAGCAGCGGAGGAAGTTGTTCCCAATAAATGTTAGTGGCTCAGGTAAAGGTTGTGTCCCATTTTGAAATTATCCTCCACGCACTAAAACACTAAACGTAGCAATAATGATCGAAATATAAAACTACAATCAGCTGTTTTAAGCAGGACTCCCCTCTCCCAGCTCGCTACGAATCTCTTACAGAGACATAGTAAACGTACCCAGGTCGCGTCGCGTTGCTAACATCTGTGGCTGTTAAAATGTCCCCTCGGTTCTGCTCCCGGTCCTCAGAAGCGAAAAAACGCTTAAAAAAACACAACAGGGATTGGATAGACCTGCTGGCTTCAGCTCTGTGACTGAGCTGCAGTGTTGGAGCCCATCAACACTGGTGAGTAGCTAGTTAGCTTTAGCTTTAGCCTACAGCTGAAGAGAATTTGACTAAACTTTATTGACAAACTACTTTAAGGGTTTCATCCATTAATATTATAAAGTGTCATAGATGTTTAAAAGATTAAAAAGAATAAAATGTTGTTATGATGTTACTCAAGTCTCTTGGTTTGTTTCTGTCTTACAAACGTACTTATGATAAAAAAAAGTGTTTGAAAATTTAATGAATTTAATTCTTAGTTAAAATTAGTTCATTGAAGAATAACAAAATGACTGGGCACTTAAAATATAGTTTTTACATTATTTGATTTTTTTTAATCGATAATTATCGATATCGATCAATATGACTGTTTTTTTTAATCGATAAGCTTTTTTTCTATATCGCCCAGCCCTAGCCTCGAGTAATGAAACATTTAGTGAAGCAATGTGTTGGACAGCTTCGCTGATTCACAGAGCTTCATTTTTCCCCTCACTATCTACAAGGTCTCTAAGTATTCTAAGTGTTAGCTAGCGCTAGCTAGGGTTACTTCCATGATGTCATATATGTGACTTCTGATTTGTAGGCATTTTAATTCTGAATTTTTACAATTAAATAAATCTCAAAACACTTGAAAAACAGCTGAGACTAGGGCGATAACAATGACTACATTACCCAACCTTTTTTTTTTTTTTTTTTTTATCAATGTCCGGTAGTGGCCAAACTATCTTAATGTCCTTTAAAATATGATGGCTTCTTGCTATTGAACGGCTTCAAACAGCCTTTTCATTCAGTGTTTGATTCCCACGCCTTTCTGTATTTCTTAGAGTCCAGTTTAAACTCAGAAGTGATCACATAGACCAGATGAGATGAAGAAATTACAGGGGCTGAGTGAAATCTGTGATTTTAGTGTGCAGTCGTTCATTTTAGGCAGAAAATATTTTACATCTGAACACAGGTGGGAAGAGGCGGCGGCTTCAAGCAACAACTCAGCGGGGTTAATATCTGCTCCGCCTGAGGACCTGGGCGGGTGGAGCTGTCGGGCTACAGACGCTCTGCTGCTCCGTTGCTGCAGTAACAAACATACGGGCTCCACGTTAAAGTCCAAGTATCCAATGACTCCATAAAAAGTCACTTTATTTGTCACTAGCTGCATTTTTCTGAAAAACAGTCCTAAACCCTTCCTAAATATAGCTACACAGTAGCTGAGTTAGCAGCGCTTTCCCCTCAGTTAAGTATCATTTCCTCTGTGTGTCACATGACTAAGTAGTCACGTGACTCAAGGCAAAGCTCACTTCTTAAAGGGGCAGGAGCACCGCTAAACTAGGGGTGGGCGGTACGGCAACATTTTCATATCACAGTATTTTTAAAAAACATATCGGTATTACGGTATTTAGCTGTATTTTTTTCCATACAAAACCGTACATATCCACATTATCTTATAAGAATGAAGAATATAAATATGTGCATTAAATATCATTTTAATGGCATATGGTCAGCATCATGTTTTTTCCAGAAACAGGTGAATGATATTAAAATAATTAAAATGATTATGATTCTGGTAGACATTCTTGATGTTCTACGGCTGAAAGTATATATTTATTTTAAACTTCATGTTGGCGCAAGCAACAAATTGCATCTTCTAATTGCTTTACATGTAGTACTGAAGAATCCTGCTAGGGGGCAGAGTATAGACTCAGATGGGATTTTTCCAAAGAAGAAGTAAAATAAACATGGCGACCGTAGGAGATTATTAGCTGTTTTTTTCATAAATTTAAGTTAATATAATTTTAAGTTAAGTCATAAATTTCAGTATCGATAAATTTTCGGTATACCGCCCAGCCCTAGCTGAGACACACATCAGTGTGATTCAGGACAGATTCAGGACTGCTCAGATAAAGGCGGACTTTTTCACCCAAGGTTTTTTCTTTTTTTTCAACCCAACAACTATTTTTTGGTTGCTAGCTCTGTTACCTTTCTATGGCTATGTGTGTAGTGTGAAGTTTAAAAGGAAAAACATGGATTGCTGTAAAGCAGTATCTCTGGTCGTATGATGTGTATGGCATCATTTACACGTTAAAAGTACTATTTTTAAAGCAAATAATTGACTAAAAAAAATCTAACACCCAGCAATATGCAATTTCTTTGCATCTACTTTCGAAAAAAACTTTTAATTACCGGACAAACAATTATATCCTGAGAAAAGTGGATTTTAGGGGTAATGCTCCATAGACGTCCATTCATTCTGCCCTCGTCATGAGCGCCCTCAAATGGAACCAGAGTGGAACTGCAACCAGTTCAGAACCCGGAAGTACCGAGAGTGGGAGGTCTTTCTTTATTAGAATTTCTTTGGTTCTACTGTCCTCTAGTAGCTGGAGTCTCATCAAATGTAGTATAGAGCCAGTTTGTTCTCCCGTCACTTTCATCAAATCAAACTTTATTTATAAAGTGCTTTTCAAACACAGTTTCTCAAAGTGCTTTACAGATTTTAAAATCACCCCCCAACCGCCCCTTCAAAAACCGAAAAAAACATAATCATCGCAAACCACACCCCCCTCCCAACCCATCAGCCATACACACTCACACACACACACTTAAAAGCTACAAAAACAGTGAGTAGAGCACAGATGAGGCAGGAAACGCCATCATGGGAACCAATACTTTTTCCCCCCACTGTATACATATAAAATTTTACACTTAAGGCATAATATTTAAAATGCAGTAAATAATTTCTAAAATTGAGGTGTCCAAAAGTTTTAAAAAGGCTGTTTTATATATATATATACATATATATATATATATATATATATTATTTTTTCGGGGGGTGGGTCTATTTTTAGTGAATACATGTGGTCCTATTTAGTAAGTATTTAAAAAATTGATGAAAATACTTAGTGTTGTACCTAAGATTTTTTTATCCCTGTAATCATTTCGCACAAATTAAAAACAATAGGTCTCCACCTGCATCAAGCTCCACCTTTAGGCCAGTTTGAACTGCACAAAACCAGTCCAGCTAGCTTGGACTGAAGCTGCTCCACATTTCCTCAGGACTGATGGTGGCATGACTCTGTAATGCAGGACCACAGGCTAACTTCACCGCCCTGGGGGTCTAAACGTTCTAATGGAAGAAATAAAGTCACTGTGGATAAAATGCATGGCGGTTAGCAGAAACTACATACAGCTAAAACGACCCCCTGGTTGTAAATTCATGCTAAGCTTCTTGCTCCATACTAAACATCCTTTGGAAGGCGGAAAGCTGTGTATTAATTGCATATGACTTATTTGTCGTTTTTATGAGTGAAGTGTTATGATTCATGAAAAGATAAGATAAGACTGTGACCCTCCCCGCTGCTGTCAGACTGTGAAGGCTTGGTCAAGGACACTGTTAACACAGTTAGCACAGCTGCTCACAGCGACGGCCTTCTGCTGCAATGGTGCTGCTAAAATGACCTTAGCTTTGCTAAAATGTAACAGACTTACTCTCCATCCTCACATTGTCACTTACCAGGCGCTTACACGTCTGAGCCTGCATCGTTAACAGTCTGCAGGGGGACATATTGGCCTCAGAAAAAGGAGTCAGAAAACAGGCTAGTTGGCTTCACGACACTTTCACACAAATAGCTCAATACAACAGCCAATCACAGTGAGAGCTTTGTTCACAGACGTCATTAGTTGCTTGGCATTGTGGTTGTTGTAGTTAAAACAAAGTATGTTCACGAAATTTGGAATATAACACATTCAGGTAGTTTACTTTAAAGCAAAAAAGAAACTAAAGAGAAAATAAATGAAAAGAGACAATAGATGTTGCATTTGATTAAAACACACACACAAACGTTTAAACAGTGAGGTACAGACGGTTTTTTTGGGGTTTTTTTGCCACCACAATAAGTGAAAGTTTAAGCCATTTTAGAGTTTCAGTTCAATTAAATTTATTTATATAGTGCTGATTCAGAACAGATGTCATCTTAAGGGACTTTACAAGAAAAGTCGCTTCAATAACATTATACAAACATTCCAATCAGTTAAAAGTTTTCTGTTTAAGAAATCCAGATTGCATAAGTCATTGTAAGCCATTTGTAGCAATAGTAAAGAGGGAAAAACTCCCCTTTAACAGGAAGACACCGCTAGAAGAATGAGAACCTGGTTCAGTACCAGCGTCCATCTGCCACGACTATCTGGGGGTTTGAGAAGACAGAGCAGAGACCCAAAAACAAGCGGATGCATTGATGGAGATGTTTTCCTTTTCTACTTCGCCATGTTTGTATCAGTGTGTACAGCAATTCCCGATCAGGACAGCAGGGGGTGCTGACTTTTTATGTTTGGTCAGCCTAACATTGCAGTTTTGTTTCTAACTAGAGTTTATCTTCTTCATCTTGTAAACGTATTACCCCTCATGGAGCAAAAGACGAGAGAAAGTAAGTTTAGATTGATCTGGGCAGACTGTGGCTCAGTGGTAGAGTAGTTGGCTTGCAATCGTAGGGTCGGAGGTTCAATTCCAGCTTCCTCCAGTCACATGTTGATGTGCCCCTGGGCAAGGCATTTAACCCCAAAAATTGTACATCGTCCTACCGAGCCATGTTGGCTATCGGTGGGTGAATGTGGCTTTGAGCGGTCAGTAGTGACTAGAAAAGCGTTATATAAGTTCAGTCCATTTACCATCTGAATAACTTTTTAATAGAGGTGCAGCTCACTAGATACTCTAAAAACACATGGAAACACCTCCAGGGGTTTATTGCACAAAACTAGAATAAGGGATTAATCTAGCTATCCATTTGTCTTGGACACTCGCGCATCCCATTTGCTGTACGCAGGAACATGATGTATTCCCCAGTTATAGCGGTCCAGTTGGACTTTTTGGGCATCATTACACGCCGAGTCGGAAAGAACATGGACGCCATCAGGGCAGCAGCTGTCATAGTCCTGCAGGGGCAGGCTAGTCATTGTTACTGTTAGCGACATAGCATCTTCAGGAGACCAGCATTAAAAACAAAGCAATACATTGTATTGCATGCACACCAAAAATGTGCAATGTATAAATTGGTGAACAGATTAAAGCAGCAATGTAGTCAAGTGTGTAAGAACCTTTAAAAATTACAATGAAATTACCAACATAGTACAAATACACAGAATATACATCTCCAATACGGGCACAGCGCTCTTTATTCTCAGAGTTGTCCACTCCACTTGGTCTACTATCAGAGCTCCGAGTTGCAGCTCAACTATTTCGAGCTACAGGGGGCGTCTCAGTGACATGACACGGAAAACTGGGAGATTTACCACTTTCCAACTCAGAGGAGTTAACTGGATCGTACAATAAGCTGGGCCATTTTGGTTTTACTGGCTCAACTTATCCGTGATCCAGTTGCACAAAATTGGGATGGGGGCAGTAGGATATGTTATGTATCAGTTACCATAGGGATTTATTTCGTGGAGCTACCCTGCTCCAGACCACGCTCCATTCCAAGATTTGTTTAATCCTGTTCCTTATTTCAGTCAGCAGTCACCACAAACTGAAATCTATAATAATTCCATGGCTGACTACACATTGTTATCATATTATATTGGGTTCTCTCTTTTCTGGATATAACAAGGAGCCAACGTCCTATGGCTGATTACCTCAGTTTTTCAGGGGGCTACACTGTCTAACGCAAGGCGCAGTGAGGAAATAGTGCTTTAAACGAGGTCATCAATTTCGGAAGGGTTAGTGATGGAACTGCTGCCATCTAGTGTGGTATTCTGAGACACAGGGAAAAAAGAATGGAACAGATTATTTACAATGTCTTACATTTTACTGTTTTACTGTAATTACATTTTCATTCAGATTTGGAAATATTTGGTAAAGTAAATACAAAGCTTATCAAGAATAGGATTGAGTTATGTGGAAGGACTATTACTTCATCACACTCAATGCTGTATAAAACTGAGTAAAAACCAATTGAGTCTAAGATAATATTATAGGATAGTAAGGCTATCCCTTTCAATGTCCATGTGAACATTAAAATCTCCTATTATAATTACATCAGTGTTTAAAACTAAATCAGATAAAAAATCTGAGATCTGGTCCAAGAATTGAGAGTAAGGGCCTGGTGGACGACACAAAACCACAAACAAAAGTGGTTTTAATGTTTTGCAGCTTGGATGAGGAAAACTAAGGTTTAGATGTTCAAAAGCGCTGTAGTTAGCCTAATAATTGGTCTATTGGTCTATGTCTAATTGGTAATTGCCCTATTTCCTTGTTTGGTCCGAGTCGTATTTATTTTAAATTTTCATAGTTTGCTTTTGTCAGGTTAGCTTTTAGTCTATTTTATTTTGGCTGTGGGCAAGACACTGTCTCAATGGGGTATTGAGTGGGTAACAGTACAGAAGCTGCAGAGAGGTGGGTTAAACTACGCCTCTGCTTCCTGGTCTGGACCCTGGTTTGTCAGTGTTTTGAAGGACTAATAAATATGTCCAGATTCTTAGAAAGAAGAGCTGCTCCATCCAAAGTGGGATGGATGCCGTCTCTTCAGATCAGAATAGGTTTTTCCCAAAAAGTTTTCCAATTATCAATGTAGCCCACGTTTTCTTCTGGACACCACTCAGACAACCATCAATGAAATGGCAACATACAGCTAAACAGGGTGTCACTGGTCCGATCAGGCAGGGGGACCAGAAAAGATTACACATTCTGACATCTTTTTAGCAAAATTACACACCGAAGCAACAATAATTTTAGTGACCTCCGATTGGCGTAACCAGGTGTCATTACCGCCAGCGTGAACAACAATCTTACTGTATTTACGCTGATCCTTAGCCAGCTGTTTCAAGTGGGATTTTATGTCGCCTGTTCTGGCCCCTGGAAAACATTTAACTATGGTCGATTGTGTCTCTAATGCCATGTTTCGGACTATGGAACAGCCAATTACCAGAGTCTGTTTCTCAGTGAGTGCGTCACTGAGTGGGGAAACGCAGACAGGTTGATGGTGCCCTTTGGGCTGAGAACTATGTTTTCTACGTACCGTCACCCAGTCGGCCTGAGATCCCAGCTGCGTGGGTTCTTTTGGAGGACAGCTAGGTGGTTCTATCCTTGTTGGCTCTGCGCTGGCTAACGGGCCTCTGCTATTTCCTGGATTTTCAACAGCACGGAGCCGGGCCTCTAACTCTGAAATCCTCGCCTCCAAATCTACGAAAATGCCACATTTATTACACTTACCATTATCACTAAAGGAGGCGGGGAGTAACCAAACAACTGACGCAGAGAACAGGAGAGAGGAGCCACAGAGAGGGAAAAAGGAGAAAGAGAAGAGAGAGAAGTAGCCATAGCTGCTATAAAGCTAAGCTAACCTTACCATGTCAAGATCAACCGTGTGAACACAAAGGGTTCCCAAAATGTAAAGTACACCATATGGAAATGAGTGTTGTAGCGTGCTTATAAGTTAAAATAACTGAGAAAGACCTTAACACAGAGAAAAATAGATCACTTGAAGACTGTCTGAACTCCAAATAGATTTACAAGTATATAGTGGCAACAATGGTGAAAAGGCCAGGGCTCGTTCTAATGACCAGGGAATTGCTGGAGCACTTATGAGGAAGACATTTAAAATGTTTGAATATTTCACACCCTGCAGTTCACAGACGAGTATGAAGTGGCTGGGATGAGGATCTGCACCTCCAAATCAGAGACCATGGTCTTGAGCCGGTGTTCTGACAAAACACCATACCCATCAGAATGACATACCTTCAGTTAGGCCATTTTCACATGTGTGGCCGTGCCAGAAAACGGCCAGTGAAAAATGCAAAAATTTTCTGTTCACATGGCACGGATCTCTGCGCGTATTTAAGTACAATGTTTTACATGATGGACTACAGCAGGTGGCGGTATACAAATAATTCTGTAGCTTTCCAACAAACAAGGGAGTGAGAAGTACCGACATCATAAAACGAGCAACAGCCTAGAATGTAAACAAACTGGTCTACTGGTCAACTGCTACCTGAAGCCATCTACAGGGTGAGTGTTGTAGAAAACTGTGGGATACTTGAATTGCGTTGTTTTGGTCTCTTTATGGTCACGTGGTGATTCTGTATTTTCGGCCGGCGGTGTCGTCATTTCCGCGTGGAGCGCGTCTACTGTCTTAGATAGGGCCAGAGTACAGCTTGTTTTCACATGATCCGTATCCAGTCGTACCTGGACTGTCTCTCTGCTTAAGATGCTGTCCCCGCGACCCCACCCCAGATGAAATGAAAGATAGTGGGTGGATAATAAAATTCAAATTAGCATTAGGAGTGTATTGGTGGTTTTATTGTTGCTTTTGTTTTTCTACTCATTGCACATTTATTTCTATTCCCTATTCTGGTGTTGGGTCACACACTCAGCCATCAGGTGGCACTACTCTGCTCTAGCCCAACAGGAAGTAGGGCGTGGAAATCTATAAATAGGGTTGCTCGCTTGCCCAGCTGCTCTTTCTTCTGCATTCTGCCGGCCGGTGAGCAACAGATGATCATCTCCAACCATCTTCCTTTACTGGCGGAGGAAGACCCGACTTTCTGGCAGAAACTTGCTCCACATGAACCCAAATGCCACTCCAGAATCAATCTTGAACATTGATAAACAAAGATGTTGTTTATCCCCAGAGCCCGACGAAACCCCTCTGAGTTTCAGGCTGCCGACTGCTGAGAAACGGGAGCTGTGAGCAATGCCATGTGTGCCGAGATCCAAACCTACCAGAATCCGGATTTAGCCGCCGCCACCGAGCCGATAAGAGGTGAATGCTGAACTGGAGAGCTCCAAAAATGTACTGTTAAAAAGGTGGATGCAGATCGCCTCGCAGCCAGCCAGAAGAAGCCGGAGCCAGGTGCTTCCCACCACTGCTAGCCAGATTAGCAATCCTTTGTTAGCCTGCTGGCTAACACTCCCTGGAGGTCCCCCTTTCCTCATCGACGTGCAGCAACTCGGAGGACTTTAAACGTTCATAAGGTCTGTTTGGGCAGAGGCAAATTAGGATAACTAAATTTAAAGGTGTTTAAAGAGTTTTTACTTTTTTTGGTTTAATGTTTAATGAATGTATTTGAGCCACTCTAAACCCCCCACATGCGTCGCAGATAGCCAAAGCTAAGGAAGCCCACGTGTTGGTTTAGGCTGGTGCTTCATAAACAAAGACTGCTATTAATGGTTAAAACAGAACTCTGTTTAAAAATAGGTTGCTTAAAAATGGAAACTAATCTCATTAGCCGTGTTTGAACTCCCCTTATTTGATCAAAATACGGGAATTAGATAGTTTTACTGTCGTGATCAATCCATGAATTAAGTAATCCTCCATAGGTTACTTACTCTTATTCAGATAATCTTTAAACAAACATGTTCTAATCCAAAGATTGATTTGTTTTCTTTCATTGCTTATCAGTTTAAAGGTAAACCACTGGTGCTAAATTAGTTAAGCTAATTACAATTATTGAAACTAATTCAGCTTTATTCCAGCATCTGCAGATTGTTGGGTCTGAACCCTGAATGTGATATCAAAAGAGCTCTACAAAAATGACCCAGAATTCCATAACTTGGAGACATGCCCCCTCCCTCTCGGTCACTCCATTCTAACCAATGGGAGAACTGTCTGCCTGACTCCCGTTTGAACCAGCTGAACGCTGGTGGATCTGTAGCACTGGTTGGCTGGAATACCAGACTCCATTCTCAACACGTGTTCTGAGCCCTTTCCTTCCTTAAACAACTCTCCCGTCTTTGAGGCTGGCCTTCAAAGTTTTTACCTTTTCGATTATTACTTTTGTTCCCTGTTCCGCACGGCGGATGAGTTGGACGTTCTGCTTTTTCTTTCGTGTTTTTCTGGCGCAATCAAGGACGCAGTGCCTTTCTCCTGCATCTGGGACTTCTATGAAGTAAGACTGTTCAAATCCCGAGGATCTCAGGGCCGCAGAGAACGTTCATGTTTTTAAGAGCAGGCTCAAGACTCACCTTTTTAGCTTAGCCATTAACTAAGTATTATTTATTAAAATATTTTTAACCACTCAGCATGTTTTACCTGATTTATTTTTAGTTTAGCTTTTAAATGTTTATTTATTAATCTACTTTGCATTTTTTTATCTTGATCTATCTTTTCGTTGTTTTACACTTATTGTTTTCTACTTTATACACTTTATATTTTATAAACTTTATATTTTAACTTATTTTAATCTTTCTTGCCAGTGTTTCCTCTCTGGGGGCCCCCTGCATCGGGGGCGGTGGTCGGCTGTGGCTGCCTGGGTGCCCCCCAGGTATCGCTTGGGTGGAGGTGGGGGTACCTCATCTGTACTCAGCCCGCTTTTTTGTTGCTTCTAAGTGTGTGTGTGTGTGTGTGTGTATGGCTGATGCGTTGAGTTGGGAGGTTGTTGTATTTGCGTTGATGATTTTATTTTTGAAGGGAGGGGTTGTGGGGTTATTTTAAATCTGTAAAGCACTTTGACTAACTTTGTTTGAAAAGCGCTTTATAAATAAAGTTTGATTGATTGATTTTATTTCTCAACCTGGGTGGAATTAGTCAGGAATCCTGTGTATTCTGATGCATGCATGTTCTTTTTTCTAATGGTCTAAGCACTTTTGACGTTTCTGTGCTGTGTTTACTTTATTTATGGGTAAACTGCGAGCTTTTATTGTTGTGTAAGTTTCATTTCTGTGATACTTTTTGTCCTTTAGTAACAAGCAAAGTTATCTGATTGTAGGAAATCCCTTTGTTCTATTCCATGTTCCATAGTGAGTGTTTAACGACACGGAGCGTTTCTCAGAAACACGCGGTGCCCGAGGCTAGGCTTTAAAGTCTTATTTTTTGCCGTGTTCCTAAACCAGAGTCTTTGTTAGCAGAAAGCTACCCCACTGATAATACGTCCGTATGCCGCCTCTACGCGTGCATGCGAGGGGCCCCATACGAACGTCAGCAGGAAGCGCCTCTTGACGTGCCTAAGTGACGTCACCACTGGTCGCCATCTTGTTACGTAGCGTTAGCCTTTAGCATAGCCGTTAGCCATAGCATTCTGTGTGTTAGTTTTTTTTCTTTGTTTTGGTGTGGTTAGAATAAATTAAATTGACTCAAATCTCTGGTTTCTTTTAACCTCAGTGTGTGTGTGAATTATCGCAAAGAATTAATTCCCTTCAGATAAGGTCTTTTGGTAAAATCACTAACAATTAGTTATAAACCGTCTGTTGATAACTTCCAATTAATTTGATATATATGTTTTTGCCAGGCTTTATGAAAAACTGGATGGTGCCTCGTTAATAATGTGAAGAGATAATTAAATTAATAATTTATGAATTGTTGATTTAATATCCTTAGACTGACCAGATAGATCATAACTTACATTTATAAATTTTTTATTGATAAAAACCCAACAAGATCAAGTCTTGGTTCTTAAAGGACTCCAATCCGTCCAGGATCATATCAGAATTAATGGTTTCTCATCTTTTTACATATCCATCTTTTTGCCTTCTTTCATTTTAACTATTCATTTATTTTAAATCAGTAATGTGTTCTGTTTCTAGCTTGGTGATTAAAATGTTTTTCTTATTTTTTCTTTTTTTAAATAAATTGTGTATCTTGGAAACTAACCGTTGTCTTTCTTGTTCAACACACAGATATTGCAAAGTTTATTGTGAATAAAGAATTCCTTCCAGCAGATGCCATCCATCCATCCATCCATCATCTTCCGCTTATCCGGGGTCGGGTCGCGGGGGCAGTAGCCTAAGCAGAGAGGCCCAGACTTCCCTCTCCCGGGCTACTTGGGCCAGCTCCTCGGGAGGAATCCCGAGGCGTTCCCAGGCCAGCTGGGAGACATAATCCCTCCAGCGGGTCCTGGGTCTTCCCCTGGGTCTCCTCCTGGTGGGACGTGCCCAGAACACCTCACCAGGGAGGCGTCCAGGAGGCATCCTGACCAGATACCCGAGCCACCTCAACTGGCTCCTCTCGATGTGGTGGAGCAGCGGCTCTACTCTGAGCCCCCTCCGGATGAACGAGCTTCTCACCCTATCTCTAAGGGAGAGCCGAGCCACCCTACGTAGGAAACTCATTTCAGCCGCCTGTACCCGCGATCTCGTTCTTTCGGTCACCACCCAGCGTTCGTGACCATAGATGAGGGTAGGAACGTAGATCGACCGGTAAATTACCGACAGATCGGTACAGCGCCCGCATAACTGCAGACGCCTTACCAATCCGTCCATCGATCTCCCGCTCCATTTTTCCCTCATTCGTGAACAAGACCCCCAGATACCTAAACTCCCCCACTTGAGGAAGGACCTCATCCCCGACCCGGAGAAGGCACTCTACCCTTTTCCGGCTCAAGACCATGGTCTCGGATTTGGAGGTGCTGATCCTCATCCCAGCCGCTTCACACTCGGCTGCGAACCGCTCCAACGAGAGCTGTAGATCACGTTCAGATGAAGCCAACAAGACCACATCATCTGCGAAAAGCAGAGACCCGATCCTGAGGTCACCAAAACGGATCGCCTCAACACCTTGGCTGCACCTAGAAATCCTGTCCATAAACATTATGAACAGGACCGGTGACAAAGGGCCACCTTGGCGGAGTCCAGCTCTCACCGGAAATGAGTCCGACTTACTGCCGGCAATGCGAACCAGACTCTGACACCGTTCATATAGAGACCTAACAGCCCATATCAAAGGGCCTGGTACCCCATACTCCCGGAGTACCCCCTACAGGACTCCCCGAGGGACACGGTCGAACGCCTTCTCCAAATCCACAAAGATCATGTAGACCGGTTGGGCGAACTCCCACGCACCCTCCAGGACCCTACCGAGGGTGTAGAGCTGGTCCAGTGTTCCACGGCCAGGACGAAAACCGCATTGTTCCTCCTGAATCCGAGGTTCGACTATCCGTCGGACCCTCCTCTCCAGAACCCCCGAATAGACATTATCCGGGAGGCTCAGAAGTGGGATCCCTCTATAGTTGGAACACACTCTGTGGTCCCCCTTTTTAAAGAGGGGGACCACCACCCCGGTCTGCCAATCCAAGGGAACTGCCCATCCTGCAGATGATGAGACTGATATAGATATTTTGGCTATTAAAATAGTTCCTTATAAAGTTGGTGCCCCGAATAATAATTATTTTCCATAAATTATTAATCTTATTGACTGCCATAAGCAGTCCCTTGACTATGAATAGCAAATGACTACATTCTTGGTAATTTCCCCAACACTGGGTATTTCACTATTTTCTCCTACTGAGCTTTAATTTCCAGTACTGTTTGGTTTTGTTTTAAATTTTAATTAATGTTAGGAGTCTGGGGTGTTTGTCTATTTGTTTTTGGCTTCATATATTTTTCTCCACCTTTCTGTAAACTTTTACTAGAGGTCCTGTGTAGTCTGAGGACCTGTCAATCAAGCCAGGGGCGGAGCCGTCTCTCTGCAGCACTGCACAGCTGTAGCTCATTGAAACTTATCACCGGTTGGATATAAGGAAATGGCAGTCAGATCTTCTTAATAAGTTCCTGGTCCATGCTCCATCTCTGTGCTCTACCTGCCCGCCCTTAGTGTGTCTTGGAACACAGCAGGAACCTCCTGCAGACATCCTGGATTCCTAGCTCTCTCTTTCAGACGTTCAAACCACCATCTATCAAGTAAGCTTCCCTGGAGTACTCTCAAGATGCCCAAATCCTATACAGATTTATCTCACTTCTGGTTTTACTCTTCTGCTAATTTTGTTTGTTCGTATTTCCCTGTGCAGTGTTCCCTCAATCTTCACCCTAATCATCACCTATTCTTTGTTTCAATAAAACTTTTATATTTTTACAATTTATGTCTTTTGTGCTGCTCTGCATGTGGGTCAGAAAGGCAAGGCAAGGCAATTTTATCTATATAGCACACTTTCAACACAAGGCAATTCAAGGTGCTTTAAATGATCCAGTGGTAAAGAAACCAAATAGACGATAAAAATATGAAAATCAAAACAGATCATCATTGCTTTATTCGAGAACCCAAGATTGTGGTATTTTGTTCTTTTTGAGCTACAACTTCCATATTTTTTATCTATAGCTTGGGATTAAAACAAAAAGGTATTAATTTGTTTGGGTGCTCCTCCTCTGATCTAGGCAAAGGGTAATGCTTCAGAGTGGAGGACACAGGACAATAGAGGGAGCTGTTAGAGGAAAAAAACTAAAGAAGCTTTCTGCTGAGAGTAAATCATTGTGGACTCCTCGTCTCTGTTGAGTCATCTGCTTCCTTCACTCCTCTGATATTTAGCTTCAACAGACCATACTGGTTCTGGACATTTTAGAAAACTTTGTGCTTACATTTTCATAATTTACCATTATGCACATTGGATCATGCACATGATAAAGACATCTGTCTTTATCCTGAACTTCACATTTGACATGTGAAATTCACGTCACATTTTGTCATCATGATCGTGTGTATTTTATTGGGACTTTCTGTGAAACATAAATGCAAAGTAATAGAATACTGTGAAGGAAAAGGATTCATTTTTCTCTCATTTTTACAAATAAAATAGTTCGTTTTTGCATTTAGCTCATTTTACTCCAATACCCCAAAATAAAAATGTTGGTACTTTATGTTAAAAGAAATTAATCACTAAAATGTTGAATGAAGAAGTAAATTCCATACTTTATTAAAACATCTGTTAGACAAAGATTTTTTTTACAGATCCAACCAAGTGATGAAAGAGTCTAGGTTTGATTCAAACACCTGTACATGCAGTGCATTCTTACATTAGATCATTAGCTACATAATAACAATCATTAAGTGCTTTAAACATTAGCAGCCCAACAGGTAGGTACTCTTCAAAACACGTAGCAACCTTCCGCTCCTTGGGTTATATATGTACATGTGGAGGCCGCTGTAAATGTACGTATAACCTGGAAAACAGAGATTAAATGTTAGATTTTGTGAAGCCTGGAAATAAGACCTAAATGGTCGGTCACATGTCAAATATGGCTTCTATGACCACTGGAGAAAGGTACCCCTATATGTGCATTATTGTTACATTTAGTGTTGATGTCCATCAACTATCGGATGAAACGCGACGTAACATGTACCTGCTGGTGAACTACTGAAAGCTTTTTATTTGGACAGTTTTCTCTGTTGCTCCTTGCTGCAACATCTTTTGCAGTTCAAGTAATTGGCTCAGTTTTGTGGTTTGAGAGGAGCAGGGGTTGGTGACTAAATCTGCCTGGGGCTGCGTTTGGAGTAAGTAATGACTGCAGTAATACATTATCCAATAGGCTATAAAGGGAAAGGAAGATAAATGTTTTTGGAACTTGTTATCAACCCTTTTTTTTCTATCGTACCACACATCTATCTATCAATCAATCAATATGTATTGTTATTGAAGTATTGTTCAGCCCTATTGTAGGCTGACTTAAATGATAAAAACTGCTGACATGGCAGAATGAAACATGAAATGAATTAACTTTTTCTGTTAATCATTCTTGCAGTTGTTAAATATTGTGCAACTGTCTGTAGTTTCCTGGAGTTTTATTCACATCAAATTTGCAAGTTGACTCACAAGAACTCCTTTAAGTCAACACACATGGACATTTAATTTCCCAGTAGAGCTACTGACAAATCCCACATATTTTCTGTTAAACTTTTGAATAATAGTTTAAATGAATGTGATTTTTGTTTGTTTGATTCCACTTCTCACTTCTTGTTAAAAATGAAATGGAGTGTCATCCAACGTAAACTGGCTGTGTCTGCCTGTTTCATGTTTTATCTACAAACATCAAGCGACATGAATCTTTTTATCCAAGTTAGAGATTTGATTTAATTCTACAAATTCTTTTTATACTTGTCTATAAAAGCATTTACTATAAACATAATAGTTCTCCATATGTTGATGCCAGGGCTATATTTACCTCCATTCTGGACGGCTGCAGTCACCTTGTTGGTCATTTCAGAAAATGCCGAACTCACCCAGGAAAATGACTCCACAGTGTTTCTGCTTTCATTATAACTGAAATAAACAAGCATTAGTTATTTATATAAAACCCGGATAAATAGTCAGTGTGAAAATGGAGATGAGTGTACTTTTGACTCACGTGAAATAGTAGTAACCCCCCCAGAACAGAAAGGTTTTTCCAGACAGAACATCATGGAAAGCAGCATCGATTTTATTCACAAAACGTGGCAGACCAAATTGGTGGAGGGATCTGGGATAACCCTGTACCGGCTGGGTTCCAGAGAAGGCCCACACTTCAGAACCTTCAATTAAAACAGTGGCATTAAAGAATGGCATAAAACAGAAGATGCGACTGAGGCATAAAATGAAAAGGGAGGATAGTTACCTTTGAAAAGAAAGACCCAGTCAGTCCTTGCGTTCTCATAAGCAGCATCAATGCTTGTTGGGGCACTGGGCCAGAAGCTTGAGATGAGACTTTTTTGGGGAGTGCTGCTCTGAGAGCTTCTACGCCACATGAAGCTGAGAATAGACATGAACATAAGAATTAGCTGAAAAAGCTTAAAAAATTATTTACTTCAAAGTTTTTTGTCATGAAAGACAAGTAATACCTGTCCTTGAAGAAAAACATTTCTCCTCTTAAGGTGGTGACAGCGTCCAATTCCATGCTTGAGCTGCAGATATCAGGAGTAGTGGGAGGCTGAGGTCCAGTTGCAGTTGGATCTCCAGTAGGATTTGACCCTTGAGGTGAACAATTTTAACGTAATACATTTAAACTCATAATTTTTACTTGAAAAAGCTCCCAAATCAGGCCTAATTTGCACTATTTTTTCAAGATTATTAATAAGGTGCACTAGTTTGTTCTTTCTCCTGTGATTTAATTGTTTAATTAAGTACTAACCATAAAGCGACTGGATTCCTCTCACATCATCTTGGGGCAGAACAAAGGTGTCTGGGGTTTTGTATGAGTACAACGGATACATGAGAGCACTACGATCTTTGGAGTGGGACAAGCCCAGAGAGTGGCCGAACTCATGGGCAGCAACGAGGAAGAGGACATACCCTAAAGCAAGAAACCACATATGGTTATTTGGACAATTTTTGCAAAGAAAAAATTATTGCTTCCTAAAATAATGTGGATAGAAGAGACATACCTCTGCTTGAACGAAATGTGAAGGTCTCGTCATCGTCAAAGTGGGCGTCTCCTCCAATGCCAGAGGAGGGAGCAAAGGCGTGGGCAAGAGTCCCATCAGGGCCGTCAAAGGGGTAATAGTCACCATGTTCTGTTTGACAGAACATCTTTCATTTAAATTCCAACAGAGAAAAATAAAGTTGTTTTTTTATGAGAAATCAAAAAATGTTATCAAGAGTAGATTGACTTGCAAATCTTGTTCTATAAAACATTTTAGAACACTTTTCCTTGTTTAAATTTCGGATAATTTTCAGAATTCTTCTTTTGTATGTCTACTTATGAGATCTGTTCTCCTGTCAGTAAAAGCCGCACTGAATCAGTAGAAGGCAGAATGGACAGTTCTAAATGTAGCCTGCCAGTGTTTCATTTCAATTATAGAATGATGGAGTTTTTGCTGTGACAATAACACATGTTATATAAAAGTTTCTATTTTTCCTGTGTAAATATAAGATGAGACGGATATGTCAAAGAACAGATTCAGGCCCTTCAGTACATTAATTATACAAAGAAATAATGATTTATATAACGTCCACAATGATTTACAAGTGACAGTAAGATAGACAGACATAGTAGACCTTTGTAGTAATGAGGCCATTGGTCTGGTTTGTTGTAGTGAAAATAGAGTTGAGCCAAAAAGCTAAGCAATCAAGATTCAGTGTTCTGATTTCCACCTATGTATGCTTATAAGATATGACAGAAAGAACAGGAATCTGGCTACAAGCAGCCGAAATGAGCTTCCTTTGGAATGCTTTGCTCCCTAAGAATGTAGTCCTAATCTCAATGGGAATATTATCAAGAAAGTACAAGAGTTTGAAGAGTTTCAATTTACCCCGGAGACCAAAGGAGATCATGATGTCAGCCGTGCCACTATTAATTCTTCTGAATGTCAGGGGAGTGACTTTGGCCCAAACCTGCAGAGCTCTCCAAATGGAGTCATCCACCTCTACCTGAGACATGTCGGGGGTGTAGTTCACAATCCTGTTTAAGAAAACCAACAACAAAACAACATTCAACCACACAGGTAACAGAACGGAGAGTAATGCATTTTAATTCTGCTTAGATCATCAACCTGTACGTTAGGGTGTTTTTGTTCCATTTAAAGTTGTCTCCAAAAGTAGCGAATCGGGCAACCTTTTCATCCGGAACGCCACAGCGGGGTTTATTCATCACCTCCAGGGTGTCAGCATCCAGAGTGCCGGTGATCTGAAGACCAAAGAATCTCTGCATCTGGGCCAGCTTCTTGCTCATGGGGCTCATTCCTCTCCTGGTCGACGGACCTCTCTCCTCTGTTAGGTTGAAGAATTTCTTCAGGTAACTCTGTAAAAGGAGATATTAAAACCAATATCAAGTCAAGGACTTGGCAGTAATGGCTGAGGACAATCAAAAAGAAACAAAACTTACCTTTGCAATACTTTCATCTTGCAACGTTACTTTGGAGAAAGGCACACAGCAGACTGCGACTGCAAGACTAAGTAGAGCATAGATACTGAAAAACCTCATCCTTCTCTCCTGAATTGGGTTTGCATAGATAGATATCCACTGGAGTCAGCTGTTAAATAGGCTGGATGGTTGAGGAAGTGGGTGGGTTGAGTAACCACCTTCTTGAGACAGAGACGCAGGAAGCTTTCCATTTATGGATCAAAGGACACGAAGACATAGAGAAAGAAAATCCCTAAAGTACTTCTGCAATTACGAAAAGACCCATGACAGCGGCATGGAAAGCATTGATGGTCTAAATATTTATTAGATTAAGTCTGTAAAATGGTACCTTGAAAAAGACAATAAACTCTGATATATAGAATTCATTTAGCACATTGAAGTAAAACTGAATTGGCAATCTGAATAGGTTTTACTTCATTTTTATTTGAATATTTTTTCCATTTACTGTCATAGATTCTATACCACATTCTTTTCATAGCTAAATTACATTGACCTGTGTTTGCCCAACCTTCCTTCAACCTCCTGTTATTTTGTAAGATGTTTTGCCTTCTTGAAATGCTCCTGCTTCATCTATCATAGAAACACACCATGAGGGTATCATGAACGCCGGAGTTTATCCTTTTATGAAACTTTTATCATACTTTACACATATGTCAAGGGGTCTATTAAACACCTGTTTTACATAGATTTAGGTCAAAGCCCGGAATCCAAAGTATCTTCACTCCCAAATGTCTGCTCCAGCCCTGAGGCTCCTGCCTCTGTTGATAAGGCACTAATGTTGTCTGAACAAGCTGGGTCATGTCGTCAACAAAAGACATCCTACATTATTTGTGTTTGAGAGTTTACCAGAAGTCAATCCACAATTACATGCGTGTTCTTATGATTGTAGACTTTACTCCTAAAACACTGTTGAAACCTGAAAACTAGAAAGGTACTCAGCGAGACCTCCAGCAGGGCCACATCAACACCCCCCCTCATCCCCACCGCTGGTTGTGAACTAATATACAGTCTATGGATGTGATTGAATTCTTAGTTTCTTTACTTTTCACTTGTCTGTGTTCACCTCAGTCCTTTGTAACCTTCGTTGGTAATGACAGAGGTCAAGGGTTTCCTGTTGGTCTTCACCGGGTTTGTACATACTGTTGCTGCTATTTTGGCCCATTCCTCCATGCAGATCTTCTCTAAGTTTGGGGTGTTTTGGGTTGTCGCTGGGCAACAGAAATGTTCATCTCCCTCCACAGATTCTCTATTGAATTGAGGTCTGAAGACTGGCTAGGTCATTGCAGCACCTTGAAATGCTTTTTATGTAACTGCTCCGTTGTTGCCAGAGCTGTGTTTTTAGGATCATTGTCATGCCACTAGATCCAGACTTTCCTTAAATGGATCAGTCGTCCTGGTCCCTTAGCAGAAACGCAGTCCCAAACCACAATGTGTCTACCCCTGTGCTTCGCAGTAGGTATGGTTTTCTTGGGATGCAAGTCAGCATTCCTTCCAAATCATGTTTACCCCATGAGGTGAGATCCTGCATGGGACCCCAGGTAAAGGAGATTGTTAATGATACCCTAATAATTTCTCTAATAGTGTACAATCTTGTCCCTGGTGTCCTTGGACAGCTCTCTGGTTTTGGCCATGATGGAGGTTGGAGTCTGAGTATTTGAAGGTGTGGACAGGTGTCTTTTATACAGATCAGGAGTTCAAACAGGTGTCATTAATACAGGTAATGAGTGGATGATAAAAGAGGTTCTTAAAGAAGAAGTAACAGGTCTGTCAGACCCAGAATTCTTGTCTGTTTGTAGGTGCTAAAGCGTTACTTTTTTGCACCATTATACAAACAAATTCTTTAAAAAAAATATACAATGTGATTTCCTGGATTTTTTCCGGTTGAAGTGTACCTATTTTCAAGATCCCAGATATCTCCCATCTTTTTAGTACAACTTACACAAACAATGGCTGCCAAATATTTTTTTGCTCTTCTGAATATGGTTACAGCTTTGTTTAAAATTGCATTCTTAGGGACTTTTTTTCTCAAAATGGTTTAGGATTATGGCTAAAATACACTATGCTTCTCTCTTACTGTCAATATTGCACTGCAAATCATTACAGCACATCCCACGATGACACCTAAGTCTGTTTGTCAAACACTATTTTGTGGTCATTGTTTCCTAACTGTGGATAGTGGGAGGGCCACGTCTGTCTTCATTGTGTAAGACGTCTCAGTTCTGATTGAATAACACATGTAAACATTTTGTTAAAACAAAAAGCTGCAACCCAATATATAAAGACATCCATGCTCTAATTATACAGACATTTTGTGTTTTACTCACAGTTAATCAACTGTGTTTTTTCTTGCTGTCTACAACAAAAGCAATGATGTCTTTGTTTCCCTGTGATCACATGTTTGTCTGTTTTTAAGGAAGCGTTGAAGCCATTGCATAGCATCAGTCATCTCCTTACCTTTTTTAAGCTCTACAGCTTCTTCGTCATGCGTGGTGACTGAACATGTTGTGGTTATGACAAGAATTAGAGGCACACAGAGAAATACCCCTCCTACACTAATGTGTTCAGCTGTTTCTCTTTTGTTCCACACAAGCCCTGAAGGTACAGAAAACAGACTAATTGCTTGATTGAAATCTCAGTTAAACTATTTAAATGTTGTCTTTTAAGACTGCAGTTTGGTATCGACGCGTGTTTATTGGACAGGATGTACAGAATGTTAATTTATGAGTTGTTTTTTTATACACTTGTAATAGTTTAAATAAAAGCACTGCATACATCAATTGCAGGACTAGGTAAAGCTGTGTTGGTCAATATTCCCAGTTTCCTCAACATGTTTCTCAGTTTGTGATGAGAGCAATGAATGTATGAACCGATTGAGTCAACAGAGGGGGAAAAGAAGCACGCTGAATGCATAGAAAAAGGACAGATTGGATAGTTGAAGGCAGTAAAACAGCGCCTTGTCCAACTATGATTTCAGCCCTTTAAGGTATGTAAATCTGACGCACTGATGGTATCATGACTGTAGTGGAAGTATGACTAATTGAATCATCATTCCTGAAACAGCAGAAATGCATTGTTTAACATCTTTCCTTTCAGATCTAAAATAACAAAAACCATGCAGAGTTGAAACCACACTGCCAGAGTTTGTATGTTCATCCTTATAAGGAGATTGTATCAACATTGTGAAACCAAACAACTACTGTACAAACGCATGGCCCAACACTGGAGAGCTAACTCCTCAGGCATGGACTCTGCTGTTCATTTACATCTCAAGGAGAAAGCCCACTCCTTTGAGGACCGCAATGTCCAGATATTAGACAGAGAGGACAGATGGTTTGAAAGAGGAGTAAAAGAAGCCATCTATGTAAAAGTACAGAAACCATCGCTTAACAGAGGAGGAGGCCTGAGACATCACCTATCTCCAATTTACAATGCTTCCCTTTCATCCCTACCCAGGAGACTCAACAACTTAACCTCTAATAAGAAAAACAACTGTTACTCCAACGACTGTCGTTAACACAATAGGGCACTAATGAAGCCGAAACCTAACCACCAATAGGCGACATGCCAACGACCGTCGTTAAGACATGGAGCACAAAGGATCCAATGACATAATCAGTCTTGTAAAAGCCCTCCAAGAGGTTAAATAGCTGAGTCTCCACACCAATTAGTTGGACCAGTCCCAGCCTGGTCAGCGGCGAGCATGAACTGATGAAGCCTATTGGATAAGAGGTGAAATGTTTTCCAAGACAAATTACCAAGTCCAGACGATTGAAATTTCCTTGAGATAACCATGACCTGGATGAATGAGAATATTCACAGGCGTATCAACCGACATTTACTTGTGTAGTGTAATCCAAACCCATACCTAAACTGAATTCATAGTTAAGACCTCACTCGAACCTCTAAATAAAACATTACATTTCACCACTTTTGACTTTACGGAAAGAGTTTTAAAGAGGTAACAACAGTACATCCATGCATCAGAATCAACCCTAAATGTTAATATAAACTTTTCATAAAAAACTCAATGCCACAAATAAATACTTGTTATGATTTGTCTGTCTGATTATTGTAAAACCAAATATTCACAAGTCATTTTAAAGCTGATCAACACTCACTGGCTACTTTAGGTCCACCTTGCTAGTACTGGGCTGGTCCCTGCTTTGCCTTCAGAACTGCCTTAATCCTTACAGGTACAGGAAACTTTCCTCGGACATTTTGGTCCATATTGACCTGATAGCATCACGCAGTCACTGCAGATTTCTCAGCATCCATGATGTAAATCTCCTTTTCCACCACATCCCAAAGCTGCTCTATAGGACTGAGATCTGGTGACTGTGTTGGCCATCTGAGTACATTGAACTCATTGTCATGTTTAAGAAACCAGCCTGAGATGATTGCAGCTTTATGACATTGTGCATAATCCTGCTGGAAGTAGCCATCAGAAGATGGGTACACTGTGGTCATAAAGGGATGGACATGGTCAGCAACAATAATCAGGTAGGCTTTGGCGTTGGAACCATGATCAGTTGATACTATAGGGCCCAAAGTATGCCAAGAAAATGCCTCCCACACCATTGTACCACCACCTGCCTGAATCGTTGATACACGGCAGGATGGATCCATGCTTTCATGTTGTTGACGCAAAATTCTGAGCCTAGCATCCGAATGTCGCAGCAGAAATTGAGACTCATCAGACCAGCAAACATTTTTCAAATCCTCTATTGTCCAATGTTGGTGAGCCTTTGTGAATTATAGCCTCAGTTTCCTGTTCTTAGCTGACAGGAGTGGCACCAGGTGTGATCTTCTGCTGCTGTAGCCAATCTGCCTCAAGGTTCCATGTGGTGTGCATTCAGAGATGCTCTTCTACATAACTTGGTTGTAACGAGTGGTTATTTCAGTTACTGATACCTTTTTACCAGCTCCAAACAGTGTGGCCATTATCCTCTGACCTCTGGAATCAATCAGGCCTTTTCACCCACAGAACTGCCACTCACTGAATATTTTCTCTTGTCGGACCATTCTCTGTAAACCCTAGAGATGGTTGTGCATCAAAATCACAGTAGATCAGCAGTTTCTGAAATAGTCAGACCAGCCTGTCTGGCACCAACAACCATACCACGTTTAAAATCCTTTAAATCACCTTTCTTCCCCATTCTGATGCTCGGTTTGATCTGCAGCAGATGGTCTGGACCATGTCTACATGCCTAAATACATGTGAGTTGCCACCATGTGATTGGCTCATTAAAAATTTGTGTTAATGAGCAGTTGGAAAGTGGCCAGTGAGTGTAAGTGATGAACTTTCAGACCAGCTTCAAGTGTTGCAACTTGATTTGTAACTTTCAAATTTAGTACACAATTCCTAATAAGTTTTCCTCACAGACTCTCTATTTTCTTCCTGATTTCTCCAAGCGCCCCCTGTGTCATGGTGTGGGACAGCGCCCCATGTGTCATGGTGTGGAACAGCTCACCATGGATGCAGCTCATCAGATCATCCTCCCGTACATCTCTATCCCGTTACCTCTGTATTTCCTCTGTAATTTTTTAGACTACATATATATTTTTACAAACCTTTTTTATCTCTCTGTTGGTAGATCTGACTGTTTCTTGAAATTTGTATTGGAATATTCAAATCTTGAACTTGTTCATGTTTCATCACAATGCAAAAAACATATTTTATTGTGATATTACAAACACAGACTAGCACATAACACATAAACACATAATTATAAAGTCAAACAGAAATATCTTTGGTGTTCGTTTTCCACAAATTTAAACATCATGTGTAGTGCAAAACTGTATTTAAGTTCTTTGAGTCAGTACAACGTCAAACCATTTAGGGGAAGGTTTGAAATTAAGATTCATAAAGCTATTTATTCCACACAGGACAATTCAGTTTGGGAATCCAAACCATTATAAAAAATAAAATAGCAGAAATAATAAAATACAAGCACTCACAATCATTCACAAACACATTAAAACTTATTCTACTGTAGCAGAGGGGAAGATCAGACAAAAAGAAATCTCTGTACATTATAAGAAGGCTACATTTCTCCCCATTTTTTTTACAAGCTAGCGGATGTATACCCACACTTTAAATTCTAACAAGTCAAGTTTACTGGAAAATATTTAGGAAACGGATTACCTTGGAAAAAGTAAGTAAACAAACTTAATTGTGGAAAGTATTGTGAAATCATTATAACTGAGTGAGCTGTACTTTTATTGAAGTTGAGATTATTCAATATATCTCTGAATAGTTCACTTCAAATCAAGCTTAACATTTGGTATACACTACACTTATAGTGTAACTAAACCCTAAAACCACTTTTTTTTGCTCATGAACTGTATAAATGGCACTGCCCACTTTGGTAGGGTTTTTCAAATGTTGCCTGGGGGCGGGATGATGCTTTTTCATGGGGTTCAGTTACTCTTTAATGCTTCGTTCACACCGCCCCAGACGCCAGCGACAGTTGCAGCAAGATTACATGTAAAGTGTAGAATTAAATTTTTGTAAAAAAATAATTCAGTGCAAGTTCAAGCAGAGACAAAATGGAGCCAATTTACAGTTCTCAGTTTTATTTTAAACAGATTAAGATATTGCAGTTTACAGAGAAACATGCCCATTTTCTCTGGGCCAGATAAAGACATCTGACCACGAATGGTTTCATGCCATAACTTTTATAGACATCCAAAACTTCCAAGGATCTGGGCGTCTCTTCTACCTCGGAATCTGCTCCAAATTCAGACGTTTTTAAAAAGTGTCTTGACCCTGACTGGTCCGTCAAGAATTATGCAATCATAAAAGATGGACTGTTTCCTCTCCTGGGTCCAGCCTCAAAAGTTCATTATGAGTTTTATGGTATTTATGAGTCCCTGGTTCCTCCCTAACATCTCAATCTACAGCTCTTTTCTGTGGTTTGTGGCATGTTATACCATATGAAAATGGGTTATTGCTTGAAACCTTACCCCAATTAAAATACTGGTAAGAATGTGTTTTACAACCATGAATCATATAAAACAGACTTTTACCTCTGAATGCTTAACTGTATATAAAAATAGCCCCAAAAAAGTAAAATACAACAAATCCCTCTTTCAATCTATTTTCAAATAGATTGATCACTCCTCTGTACTCTCCTTCAGGGTTAGTGTTTAAAACTTAAGATCTAAAACCTGTAAAACATTTGAGAATGCAAAAAAATGTCAAACCCAAGACATTTTATCAGTTTAAAACATGAAGTCTTTCATATGATACCACAACAAGACTTCCAGATTAAAATTCAAAACACAACCTGTTAAAATACCTTTTTAACCTTAACTCCCATTACTCAAAAAATGTAAATCTGTTAATTATAAATTCACCCTCTTTTGGCATTATCCAAAAAATTTATTTTAACAATTCCCAAAACTACTAAATTCAAAACCCAAAAATGTAATAGTAGGTATAAGAATGTCTTAAATGTGAGGAGATAATTAAATCTGACTTGACACATGTTAATACTGTGGAAGAAGCTTAGAAAACCCATGAACATAGACATTATTACTATGTTATATTCTGAAATAAATCAAACTTAAAGTGGGAAGAACCCTGTGAAACAGAAAAAAATAGTTAGAAGTAACATTTTTGTTCTTTTAAAAGTTCATATCTTCTCTTCTGCACCGCTGGCATTCCGTCCAAGGATGCTGGGAGCTGCATTCAGTAAATGTCTATAAAGGAACTGTCTTTTCCAAATGAAATCATATTCAAAAGATTACAATAATAATCCCTCTTTAATGGTAAATTACTCCCGTAATTGACCATTTCCCAAACACAGCCAATTCATTCAGGTGCAGGAAGATGCGATCTGATGCCATTAAGAAAACCTGGTATGGAATCAAATGATTAATTTAACATTTTCGCATTGTTTCTGAATTCTTCCTTACAGCTTAAAAAACCCATAACATGTGTCATAATAGCCAGAAATATATCCCATAAAATACGCAAAAACTAACCTAGTTAGCCTGAGTTTTTCCCACTTTAGCTGTCAGACCCTGTAAATTTTCCAAGTATAAATTAACAAAACTAAACCTCTAAATTTAAAGTATCCAATTATCTTCAAATTCACCAAACCTGGGCATGGGAACAGAACCATGTTTTCCCATCCAGCACTCGACAGGCCTGCTCCTAATGGGGCAGCAGCTTTGTGCCTCTCCCCACTTCCTCAGGTGCTTGCTGTGGATAAAGCCAAGAACGTTTGTTAATCCCAGCAAATTGTCTCCTGCATTATTGTCAAAAGGCAGTTATGACAAGACATTCCACAGATAAGCAGACCAGACGTTCCATCCAGCCTCAACACAAAGCACCGAGGTTCCTGCAGCAATTGGAGTGCGTCAACAGTGGACAAACAGCCATACATGTCCCATGCCCTAATTTGGCAAATCAATATAATCTTATTTAGTTTTATTAAACATGTCCAAACAAGTAGATCTATGGTCTGATCACAAATACAATCAAAAGTATAGAAAAACGCAGGTTAACCTCTATCAGTCAGTCTTACCCACTCTGCAAATTCTTTCATCACCCCCATAACTTCCTTCCTGTGATGCTCCTCCCAGCAATGATAAGCACACACTCAGTCTCCAAACTCCCCATCACTTAAGTGTACTGGATCTCTATCAAGCTGGCTCAGACAAAAAAAAAAAGTTAGTAAAACAAATGCAGAGAAAAAAATAACCCAAAGCATAAAAAAATTATGAAAACCAAAAACATGAAACAAAATGACGGAACAACTTTCTTAAAGAATTCTATGAGACTTGCAGGCTTGTTGTGCATACAAAGCCTGTCTCACTCCTTGCTCCAATTAATGTAATCGCAGACTATCAAACCTAAAGTACTTATTTATTAACACAATCCAATCTAAATTCAAAGTAACTTTTGCTTATATGATTTCTCTTTAAACAAACACAAAAAGCCAACTGGGCAAGATATTCTGGTTGTAAATAACGAAACAGTTCATACTTCAAGAACATCTGTCAGATTCTGTGAAGTGAATCAAACATAGTCAAACTGATTTGTGCAACTAAAACTCCTCTTAATTTTTTGTAGGATACATAGTAGTCTAATTCCCCTTAGCAGTAAAACAAAACAAAAAAAATCAATACAGGAGGTTCAAGAGATAAGATTTCTCTAAATACAAACTAGTAGCATTAAAATAAAAAACAAAAACCAGCATTTTTACAGTATCCCAATTATCTCCTTCTATGTCTCAAAGTACAAACAGACATTTAATTGAAGCTTCTAAACAAATGTCAAAGAAATTACCACTGAATCATGTTTTCTTTAATCCAGCTTCTCAAATTAACATTTTCCAAAGTTCTCATTAATAAGCAGACCGCAGTTCAGAAATCTGGGTCAGAATCCAAGTTGAAAGAAATATATAAAGGTTGAGAGAGAAAGAGAAAAAAATAAAAAATACAGAAAATAAAATCAAAACAATCTAAATAAATTGTCAGTTACAGATTCTCCACTAATCAAATGGTATATTATGCCATTATTCTATGATCAAAACTGTTCTAAAATGTTTTAGGACATGTAAATTTACTCTCAGCATCAAGTAGACTAGCTAACAATTAATGAATAACATCTGAAAGATTAATCTTAAACTTTAAAACTAAAACCAATTCTTATTTGTCAAAACAAAATGTGCATTCAAATATATGGTAAAAAATTATTTCAATGTAGCTGCTCCGATCACATTTTGCTTCTACACGATCAGAATAAATGAATTAGAATTTACTTCTTACTTCTAAATTAAACCATCATTTCGATCACCGCTGATATTCATTACTTGTTCTTCAACAAATCTACCAAAGAATTTAGTTCTTACTTTCAATCCTTTGACCAATTCCAAATTTATCCCCAGCCTGTTTAAAAACAAACTGATGCCTTAAAGATGACTCTGTGTTTTAATGTTTTCTTTTTCTTTTTTTTCAAACTCAAACATTCAAATCCCAATAGTTTAGAAAATATCACTATGATAAGTATTGTTTTGCATGGTAAAAACATTCAATTTGTAACGGAATTGAAATATGCTGGGTTACTCCTTGAACCCCAGTTGAAATTTGATAAATCCAATAAGCATTTAGTGTCCACAAAATCCTTAAGAATGTTCAAGTGTGTAAATAATTTAACACCAGTCTCCTTTAGGTCATTCATTCAGAGACTAAGCTATATTTCTAAAGTCTATAGAGCCATCAGAAATAAGCCAAACATAATTTTAGCATAAATGATACTTATTTAAATCACAGAAAGAATTCATAAACTGTTCGTGGTCTCAGATAAGAATATATGCAGTTCTGAGAAGTTTTACTCATTCTCTGTACCATTCAACACGGTGCTTATTAAAATAATTTAAACCAGTTTGTTGCTTTCCAATTAACACCGTTTGCTTTTCGTTCTATTCTTATAATTACTGCTCATAGCTTTATCTTTATTTAGGCCAACTTAATCAAATCCTGCTTAGATCAATCAAAAAGCAACAAATCCACCTAATTAAAGATTCAAAAAATGCAACTTTTATTTTTACTATACACTCCCCTCTTTTTAATTTTAAAGATGAAATCAAAAATTAAAACTTCACCAAGTCAGAATCGACTCATGAGTAACTGTTCTTAGTCATTCGCGTTTAATTGTAACATGCATCATTATCCCAATAAATGTACATGCTCTCCTCATGTGATAAATTGAGCCTTCTCTGGCAAAACCAGTTAACTAAATTCAGCATGTACTTCTCGATCTTTAATCTCCGTATTGTAACAGTTCAGTTAAATGTGAAACACCTTAAATTGCCCTTCGTAGAAAATGTGCTAAAACATTGCCGAAGGGAGTCCAAATGAGTAGCAAACAAAATTTATCTGAGCAGTTATTTGAGGCTGTTTTCTAACAAACGTCCAGTCATGTCATAAAATATTACATCCTAATTAACCAGAAAAATTTAACAAAATCCAAATCTGTTTAAGTCTTAACAAGGCAATCGTCTGCAGGAGTCTGTAATCACTTTCTATCCAAAATCAACTTCTAGCTTACAACACACATAACATGCAGTTATTTTTAACCACAAAACACATTGACACAAAAAAACAAAAATGCTAGCATAGCACAGCAGCCTACAGCAACGTGCTACCGGTAACCCTCTTTGTCCAACGAAACCTAAAACAGTACAAAACGTACGGCGAAAACACTCAAGAAAATCGCAACACACACTTTAGAAAATTACATACCGCAATGCCAGGTCTTAATCCGCACAATTTATACCACTTCACCAAACTTTAATTTGGCACAAACAAAACAATCTCCTGTTCTTCCAACACGGACTGAAACACATGTTTCCAAACAGCCGTCCCGCACAGAAAACACCGAATCTACAACGTCCGTTACAGCCCAAAACCATTAACAAAAAAACACAACATTATAAGCGGTGATTTTTAGACCTTCCAAAATCATTTTATCGCGGAGGTTTACACCAATCTGTCACAATTTTCGTAGTCTGTTTTGAGAAATTTCCCGGCGCCGGCCTCCAGAAAACCACTCAAAAGACTCGAACAGATGGCAGAAAACCGCCTATTACCACTAATTTATTTATCAAAACATATAGTCAAAGCTGTTGTATGTTAGCCGTGCTATTAAGCAGAAAATCCCGCAGAATTCGCTCCGCCATCTCACCACCTAGCTTGGGCGTCCGCTCTGATGGCCTGTTGTAAATGTTCACAGCTAATTCTTATAGATTTTTTAATTTCAGTTATCCATCATATTTAGTTATATATTTATTTATCTATTTTAATGATTTATTATACTCAAGTTCATTATTTATACTATAATATTTTAACACAAACGCAACATCTCCAGCACGTCTCGCAAAGCGCCTGCGTAAAAAACCATCTCACACACACATACGCACACACATACACAGGCGCATGCGCATCACACACCAGCTCGTCACCTCAAAACATCAAATACAGTACTTTTACAATATTCAAACACTGACCTCAATCGTACACACCAAAAGACAGACCATCAATCACAATCCAATTCACGTGGCTCAATCGTGCGTTTGGAAGATACGCCGGCTTCAACAAGGGAATCCGTACAGATTAACAGAGGGCACACCGGCTCTACCATAATCCACTGCGTTTGCCAGCCTTGAAGAATCTCCGACAGCGTCCTGTCGAAGTCGAGAGGCCAATTCTCAAGCCCCGATCCGCACTTTGGTCGGCCCCGATTTTGAGTCGTTGAAGGGACCGCTCCATCCAGTCCATCTGCTCCATTGTCCTGCAGAGTAACAAACACCATCTCCCAGCAGGCACCGGTGTTTCTCTGCGGAGCGCAAAGAAGGTCGCAATCATGCGCAGAACAGAGAGACAGACAAAAACAGCAGCTTCAACTACGGGGCCCGCAACAGTTAATCTGCTCAAAACAAAAAAACATATTTAACTTGCATGACATTTACCCAATGTTAGATTAACCAATCAACAGAATTAAAAACTACGCAACTCTGCGCAAATTGTCAATAGAGCAAATACATGTCCGTTAATTAATTTAAAAAATAACTGGATCTTGGTCCAAACTCTGCACACGTTCGGGGTCACCATTTGTAGAATTAAATTTTTGTAAAAAAAATAATTCAGTGCATGTTCAAGCAGAGACAAATGGCCAATTTCCAGTTCTCAGTTTTATTTTAAACAGATTAAGAAATTGCAGTTTACAGAGAAACATGCCCATTTTCTCTGGGCCAGATAAAGACATCTGACAACGAATGGTTTTAATGCCATAACTTTTATAGACATCCAAAACTTCCCAGGATCTGGGCGTCTCTTCTCCCTCGGAATCTACTCCAATCAGAACGTTTTTAAAAAGTGTCTTGACCCCGACTGGTCCGTCAAGAATTATGCATTCATAAGATGGAAGTGTCCTCCTCCTGGGTCCAGCTCAAAAGTTCATTCTGAGTTTTATGGTTTTATGGTCCCGGTTCCTCCCCTACATCTAATCTACAGACATCCTGGTTTTACAGCCTGCAGTAAATTACCCAAGAGTTTTATTGCTTAAAAGCTTACCCCAATTAAAATACTGGTAAGAATGTGTTTTACAACCATGAATCATATAAAACAGACTTTTACCTCTGAATGCTTAACTGTATATAAAAATAGCCCCAAAAAAGTAAAATACAACAAAAGTCTACGGTCGAGTACATCAGAAGTCCATCAGAGTCTCTGCGGTGCTTTGTATGCGTTGACTCCCTCAACTTTACAAGTGTTACTGGCGTTGCAAGCGGCAACGCAGCAAATACAAGCAACGCAGAAGTTCAGCTAGCTGGACTTTTGACAGACTTGACACAGTGCGTCATCCAGTCAAAGTGTCTCACTGTAGTTATGTCACTATACTATATCTATATGTTGAATGAAGCTAGCGCAGTAAAAACATTTTCAACAAACGCAGATTTCAAAGATCATAAATGACACTTTCTGAAGTCAGATGGAAAGACGCTCCTCAGGAGGAACAGAGCACCTGTAGTTGGTGTACTGGTAGGTCGTAAAATTGGGTATGGGAAAGACGGAAATAGCGCTGAAAGCAAACCTCATCCATAAGCAGCTCCTGGAGCAAATAGTTAAACTCACCAAACTCAGAACGAATTTGAAGAATGAGCGCTGATGCACCTGATGTCGACGTTGTCTAGCTTTATCTAGCAAATAAAGCCATGTCACTCTCTCGGTACGATCCGACACAATTCTTGACTTATATATATTTATAACAAGAACATGTTGCACTAACTCATATCTGAATTAGAATATTTTTTTCCAAAATATTAAATTTCAGCTCCTCAATGTAAATAAGTTATCAAAACATTGGGGTTGCTGTCTGTGGACAGCAGCCGTCATCTTCGCATGGATTTTGACTGGGCAATTTTAAAGTGTATATATTCAGATCTAAACTACTCTACTGTGGCTTCTGCTTTATGAATAACGTCACAGTTCAGCTAGAAGATGAACCTCTGACCTCATCTCAAATGTTTTGCTACCTCTTAAAGGGTTTCTTCCAGGTGGGTTTTGGTAAGTTTCCTGTTACCTAAATTATTTGTATTCCTTTTCAGTGTGTGTTGGACAGAGCTCTATGAGATGTTCAAAGGTGGGATATAGTGTGTTCTAACCTAATCCTAATTTTAACTTCACATCTTTCAGACTAACTTGTCTACTGTGTTCTTTGCGGTTTCTTCTCCAGTGTTCACAGAACAACTAGGTTGAAATATATTCAGTAAGTTCTGATGGCAGTAATTAAACTTTAGATTCTGTAGTGTGACTTGATGATTTAGTAGAGCAATGCCATGATGTAGAATTTAATCAAGGCTTTATATGAAATAAAAACACACCAATAATTTATTGGACTACATTTATTTTAGGATGATTTGAGCATTGACTGTCACACTTGTAACTTAGGTTATATTATGCTTCAGTTAGATTTTTGCAGTCATTACGTTTAAGTGCTTTTCTAATATTAATGTTTGCACTCTGTAGGGGGGCAACAATGTGTGAAAATGACACATGCTCTCTGTACCACTCCTTTACGGTCTGAACATAGTGACGCCGGTCTTTGTCATTCAGTGTAAAATAAAGCCGCATTCGGCCATCTTACATGTTTGATAGCTACCTGTGCCACCATCTCCAAAAAGAGGAGAACGGATGAGTGTCGTGCCTCCTTGAGGGGACTAAAAGCAAAGGCAAAGAAAAAAAAGCTCAATAACCCAATTAATGCAGGCAGTAATCTAGTAATTCAAAATCTAGACACACATCAACAAACGTCTATTTTATAGGATTTTAAATATTTAAGATGGCATCTCTTGTGAATCTGTGCTATATAATTAACCAAACTGAACTGAATATGGATAATTTATCTAAAGTACATGTTTTTAGTTTTTTTAGTTTTTTTATTGAAAAGCCGAATCCTTTGGCATTGATATAAAACTGAATAAGATCATAACATGAAATTAGTCAGTCTAAGCTCAGCGTCTTTTCATTTGATTGTTTAAAACTGTACAATCTTCTTCTAAAGGTATTCTGTAATCAGATAGGATGGCTCATCTGTCCCAATTATTCCCCCTTACCAGTAGTTTTCTGCTGCTGAGAGTATGAGCGTTCTAAGAAGAGACAGCTGAAACCCAGGAATATTTTCTCTTTGCATGTTTCTACTGCTTAAATTAATTTTTATGACACAGTACCCTGATGAGGTAAGCTGTATTGTGTCACTTCCTGTTGTCACTGTTGCACTCCTTTGAGCTGTTTGGTGTTCAGACTCTTGAATTGATTTGGTCTGCTCTGTGTTGAGACCTTTGTAAGATTTTTTAACACACAAGCACACTAAAACCCTCGTTTTATGTTGGTGTAGATTACGTTTTGAGAACCCTTTGTGTTTTACAGGTTTTTCTTGCTGTGGTAAGGTCTCACTAGCTTAGTTAGCTTAGTTTCAAAGTGGCTATGGCTACTCATACGTCTCTTGCTGTTTCTTCGCTTAAATACTCTTTCTTCCTCTCTGCCTCTATGCCTGTCAGGATGTGTGCGTGGAGGTATGGACCCAGACGCAGAAGCAAGGTGCAGAGTTGTTTATTTGAGAGTGCGGGTGAAGTGGAATGCTGACCAGTCTGGTGTGACGGCAGGAACAGGGGTACAGGAGAGAGACGGCAAGGAGAGTCTGGATGACGTCCCCTTGAGGGAGCTGAGTTGGGAGTGCGACCTGGATGGCATCCTCTCACGGGACGGGCGTCGGACGGACGTCCCCTTACGGGATGCGAATCGGGCAGACGGCCCGAATAGAGTCCTCTGGCCGGACGACAGACTGGTGGACGTCCCCTGGCGGGACGTGAATCGGGCGGACGGCCTGAATGGCGTCCTCCGGCTGGACGACAGACTGGCGGACTGCCCGGTGATCCTCTCTTGGGGACCTGTAGATCCAGCGGACAGCTGGATGGACATCCCTTTGCGAGACGAGAGACGGGCAGATGGCCCGGTGGTCCTCTCATGGGGACCTGTAGATCCAGCGGACAGCTGGATGGACATCCCTTTGCGAGACGAGAGACGGGCAGATGGCCCGGTGGTCCTCTCTTGGGGACCTGGAGGTCCAGCGGGAAGCTGAACGGACATCCCTTGGCGGGACGGGAGGCGGGTAGATGGCCCGGCGGTCCTCTCTTGCGGACGAGGCAGCGGCGGAGAAGCTTGGCTGGTCGTCGGCGGAGAGAGAGGGACCTTGTTGGTTCCCACTGATGGGAACGAAGGGACTTGGCTAGTGAAGCTGGTCGCTCCCTGGTCGGCAGACCTGAGAGTGGACGCTCCGTGGCTGGCGTCGGGTCCTTCCTGGACATCACAGGAGACTTTGGCGGCCTAGGACGAGACGGTGGGTGCCGAAGGGCTGCTGCTGTGATGGCCAGGAGGATTGCCGCAACAATGATGACTGGAAAATCCAGCAACTCTGGCTGCGGCAGCAGCCAATCTGGCAGCTCTGGCGGCGGCAGCGGCCAATTTGGCAGCTCAGGCAGCGGCAGCGGCAAATCTGGCAGCTCAGGCGATGGCAGCGGCCAATCCAGCAGCACAGGCAAAGGCAGCGGAGAAAGGTCCAGCAGCTCTGGTGGAGAAAAGTCCAGCAGCTCTGGCGGAGAAAGGTCCAGCAACTCTGGCGGCGGCGGCGGCGGCAGCAAATCCAGCAGCTCTGGCGGTGAAAGGTCCAGCAGCTCTGGAGGCGGCGAAAAGTCCAGCAGCTCTGGTGGCTCTGGGAACAGCAGCCCACTGCTACACTGAAGGGGGAAAACTGAGCAAGGAGAAGCAGATGCAAACTTCGCGTCCAAGCAGCCTGAAGCAGACGCTAACTTCGCGGCCAAGCTGGCTGAAGCAGACGCCAGCTTTGCGGCCGAGCCGGCTTAAGCAGACGTCAACTTCGGGGCCAACCCGGAAGCCGCTCTTCCTCGTTGGCGTTGCTGTCTGTGGCGAGGTGGTGGAGGAGCCTCTTGCCTTCGGCTGCGTGGCTGAAATGGTCGCTCGTGCCTGCGTGGACCGGTTCCTGGTGCGCAGTACGCGAGCTTAGAGCCGATAAGCGAGGTCTGCTGCTCCAAACACTGCTCCTCCCAGTCCGGCCAGTCCGAGGGAGAATTCTCCGGCGCAGCTTTCCGGCGTCTGTGTCGCCAGTTGCTGGATCCCCTCTGGAGCAGAGGTACTCGAGTCTGTCTCCAAGAAAAAACTCCAACAGCTCGTCTTCGCTGACGTCTTGGAGTGACACAATGTTTGTGATAATCCTGGCAAGGAATGGTCACTCACATCGAGTCTTGCTCCGCAAATTAGAGGCTTCTCCAACAGACAGTGTAGTGACCTGGTATCGGTCTTAGTCCATTTAAAAAGGCCACACCCTTTAAAAACACCCTGATAAAAAGGAGGCAAAGTTTCCAAGTGAAAAGATTTAAAACATGTTTAAAACCATGCAGAATCTAAATTTAGTTCACCCAGGCGCCTCAGAATTCAGCAAGCCACATTTCTCCATATCAAATCTGTGGAATTTGTTAAAAATCTTCTGACAAACAGCAATCTAAAAGCGGTTGCTCTGCTGGCTAGATGGACAAGGCCCTGGCCCCCCTCCTCCCGTGGTAAAAACAAGACAGCTTTGGGAACCCAATGAAGTTTATCCCAAAAGAAATCTACCATTTCTGACTGGATCTTGAGTAACAAACCACCTGGTGGTTCCAAACATGCTAAACGGTGCCAGAGTTTACATGCAACTAAGTTGTTTAACACCAACACCCTTCCTCTATAGGACAGCTGTGGGTGAATCCATCAACATTTCAATAATTTGTCTTTGATTTTTTCAAAGATGTTCTCCCAGTTCTTGTTCTTGTCCATCTATTCATTTCCCGAATAAATCCCCAGGTATTTAAACCCATCCCTCCTCCATTGTAGATTCTGGTGGAGGACAGGAAGGTCACCGACCAACCTCCCAACTGCTAGGGCAACACTTTTCCCCCAGTTCACTTTAGCAGAAGAGAGAGGGAGCAATATTTACTTACAATGTCAGTTAAAATGCTAATGTCACATAGATCTTTTGTAAACAACCACATCATCAGCAAATGCCGATAACACAAACTTGTCGTTAAAACCTGGTAAGACCAAACCACGCATGCATGATCTGATTTTACAGAGGAGGGGTTCCAAAGAAACGGCATTGAGCATCCCATACAGGGCACAGCCCTGTCTGACACCTCTATGCACCTTAAAAGGAGCACACAGACCGCCATTGAATTTCAACACACTCTCACTGCCACTGTACAACACCTTGATCACGGCATTAAAACCAGCGCTGAAACCAAAACTCTCCATGGTCTTCCATAGAAAGCTGTGTTCAACGTGATCAAATGCCTTTTCTTGATCTAATGAGATCAGACCAACACCGGTCTCAAATGAACTGGAGACCTCCAAAATGTCCCGAATCAGGTAGATGTTATTCAATTCAACTCAGTTTATTTATATAGCGCCATTTCACAACAGATGTCATCTCAAGGCACTTTACAAGAAGAGTTATCACAATACAATGTTTAATTTAGGAATAAGAGAACCACAGTAGATTGTGTCGTGACTTCTCAGCAATCCCTCACACTGAGCAAGCATGAAGTGATAGTGGAGAGGAAAAACTCCCCTTTAACAGGAAGAAACCTCCAGCATAACCAGGCTCAGCATAAGCGGTCATCTGCCGAGATCGTCTGTGGTTTGGAGAATACAGAACAGAGACACACAACAGAGACACAGAAAGATCAACAGAACTGATGCATAAGCAGAAGTTGGTAGCAGGACGTCGAGAACTTTTCATCACTGCAATGCCATCTTAGTCAGGGTCGTCAAGCAGGGCGGGTCAGGAGCACCTACTGTAGGAAGAGACTAAGAGAAAACAGGATAGCACTTGAATTGACAGCACATCATGCAGTTGGGGAGAAGTAGGAGAGAAAGTAGGAACAGACTCTAATAATGTCCTCCAACAGCCTAGCCTAGAGCAGCATAGCTACTAACATTAACCTGTCTCCTAGCTACTAGGAGACCTAGCTACTAACACTTTCTACCTGGCTTACATTAATCTATCTCTACCTAGCTGCTCTACCTGACTACTAACATTAACCTGTCTCTTCCTAGCTACCTGTCTAACCTGTCTCTAACTACCTGTTAACCTGTCTCTAACTGTAAACTTTGTCAAAGAGGAAGGTTTTAAGCCTAGTTTTAAAGACAGACAAGTTGTCTGCTTCCCGAACCAACCCTGGGAGCTGGTTCCATAGGAGGGGAGCCTGATAGCTGAAAGATCTGCCACCCATTCTAATTTTAGAAATCCTAGGAACTACCAGTAAACCTGCAGTCTGAGACAGAGGGCTCTGTTAGTAACATATGGAACAATCAGGTCTCTTATGTATGATGGAATTGGATTACTAAGAGCTTTATATGTCAGAATGAGGATCTTGAATTTTATTCTAGATTTTACTGGGAGCCAGTGAAAAGAAGCTAAAACAGAGGAAATGTGATCTCTTCTTCTTTCCTTCATTAGAACCTAGCAGCAGCATTTTGGACTAACTGAAGACTTTTAATTGTATTCGTGGACTACCTGATAATAAAGAGTTACAGTAATCCAGCCTTGAAGTAATAAAGGCATGGACTAGTTTTTCAGCATCATTCCTGGACAGGATGGTTCTAATTTTTGCAATATTCCTAAGGTGAAAAAAGGAAATCCTAGAGACTTCTTTAATGTGAGATCTAAATGACATATCTTGGTCAAAAACAACGCCGAGGTTCTTTGCTTTATTACTGGAGGCTAATTTAATGCCGTCCAGGTGAAGGGGTTGACTAAGTAGTTTCTTTTTCAGAGCTTCTGGTTCAAAGACGACAACTTCTGTTTTATCAGAATCCAGAAGCAAGAAGTTTAGAGTCATCCAAATTTTCATGTCCTCCAGACATGCCTGTAGTCTATCTAACTGATTGGATTCATCAGGATTTATGGATAGATATAGCTGTGTATCATCTGCGTAACTATGGAAATTTATCCCATGTTGCCTAATGATTTTACCAATTGGAAACATATATATAGTAAAGAGAATCGGTCCAAGCACAGAACCCTGTGGTACTCCGCAAGTAACCATTGAGGCCGAGGAAGATCTATTGTTTACCTGAACAAACTGAAATCTGTTAGACAAATAAGATTTAAACCAGTCTAGTGCTGTTCCTATAATACCGACACTTTGAAGCCGTTCTATGAGAATATTGTGATCAACAATGTCAAAGGCAGCACTGAGATCTAACAGGACCAGAATGGTCACCAGTCCATTGTCTGAGGCTATGAGAATATCATTAGTAACCTTCACCAGAGCTGTTTCAGTGCTATGATGAGCTCTAAAGCCTGACTGAAACTTCTCAAACAGCTCATTATTGTTTAAATGCTCACACATCTGATGTGCAACTATTTTGTCAAGAATTTTAGATAAGAAGGGAAGATTAGATATCGGTCTATAGTTAATTAAGTCGTTTTGATCAAGAGATGGTTTCTTAAGTAAAGGTTTAATTACAGCAATCTTAAACTCCTGTCGTACATATACATTTACTAAGGATAGATTAATTATATCTAAAATTGGAGCAGCAATGAAAGGGAAAACCTCTTTTAAAAGTTTAGTTGGGACTGGGTCTAACATGCAAATTGAAGGTTTTGATGAAGCTAATAATTTTGGTAGATCTGAAAGTTCAGCTGCATTAAAGCAGTTTAAGCATATATTAGGTTCAACCATTTTTGATGCTGCCTCACTAACTAAGGAAGAAGCAAGCATTTTGGGAAGGTTCCCATTTATCTTATTTTTTATAGAGTCTATTTTATTTTTTAAAGAATAGCATGAAGTCGTCACTACTAAGAGCTCGATAGAGCTATGGTCCTGTGTGAGTTTGGCAACTGTATTAAAAAGAAACCTAGGATTATTTTTATTCTCCTCGATTAAAGATGAATAATATGCTGTTCTAGCTGTTCGAAGGCTCTTTTTATATAGCAATAGACTATTTTTCCACAAAAAATAAGAATCATATAAATGCATGGGGCACCATTTTCTTTCTAGTTTTCAAACATTCTGCTTTAGGGTACGTAGCTCTAAATTAAACCAGGGAGCTAATCTTCTATGGCTAGCCACTTTCTTTTTCAGTGGGGCAACTTTGTCTATTGCCAGACGCAGGGAGGAATTAACGCTATGAACTAGAACGTCAAGTTGTGAGGGGTCAGGAGTTAAATCACTATTTTCTATTTTATTTTATATACTGAGGAAATTAAAGTTGGAAGAGCTTCTTTAAAACTTGCTACTGCATTGTCTGATAACGTTCTGGTATAATGAAATTTTCTTTCAGGTTTGAAATGATCAGTTAGAGTGAGTTTAAAAGTGATCAGAAAATGATCAGACAGGATAGGGTTATGTGGAAAGACTGTTATTTCTTCACAGTCAATGCCATAAGTCAGTACAAGATCTAAACTGTGGGGACAAGAATGGGTTGGTCCCTGCACATTTTGAGTAAAGCCTATTGAGTCTAAGATAATGTTAAAAGCTGTATTTAGACCATCACTTTCACTATCAACATGAATATTGAAGTCTCCGACTATAATGACTTTATCAGTGTTTAAAACTAAGTCAGATATAAAATCTGAGATCTGATCTAAAAATTGAGAATAAGGGCCTGGTGGACGATATAAGACCACGAATAAAAGTGTCAGTTAAAATGCTAATGTCACATAGATCTTTTGTAAAAACAACCACATCATCAGCAAATGTCGATAACACAAACTTGTCGTTAAAACCTGGTAAGACCAAACCACGCATGCATGATCTGATTTTACAGAGGAGGGGTTCCAAAGAAACGGCATAGAGCATCCCTGCTTTGTTATGTGTATGAGGAAGGCTAAAGATTAAATGCTCAAAGGAACTGTAATTATTATTTTTTTGGAGATTAATTAGTAAATCTGAATGAAAGATGGTGGCTACTCCACCTCCTCGATCAGTACTTCGAGGGACACCAAAGTTTAAGTAGCTAGGGGGAGTTGACTCATTTATTGTGACATGGTCCTCTTCCTGCAACCATGTCTCTGCAAGACAAAACAGATCAATATTATTATCACAAATTAAGTTATTTACCAGGAGTTTTTTTGAGGGGAAGATCTTATGTTTAGTAAACAACATTTACTTGATTTATTTTTCTTTTCAGTCGGAGTTGTATTTATCTTTATGAGATTATCTACCATAGACCTGCCAGGCACACAGTATGTCTTGTTACGATGAATGATCTCCTCCATGGCCTCTCGCAGTTGCAGAGCCTAGGCCTTGGAGAGTATGTCATAGTCCGAACATAAAAGGGACACAGGACGGCAGTTCCTGATATCCTGCAGATTTCCTTTTTTTGGCAGGAGAGTAATAACCTCTCTGCGACAGGACAGTGGGAGCATTTCATTCATAAAACTTTCATTAAAAACTTCAAGGAGATCACTTCAAATAATGTCCCACAAAGCTTTGTAAAATTCAACAACAGTTAATCCATCAATACCAGGAGCTTTATGGCTCTGCATCATTCATAGTGCAGCATGAAGTTTGTCTACTGATAGAGGACCACCCATCCTGGAACACGTTCCCTCAGAGACCGTTGGTAAGCCATCAAGAAAATCTTCCTGTAAGTCTTTGTTCTCTATGTGCTCGCTCTGGAACAGTGAGGAATAAAAACTCACTGCCCTGTTTCTTATGAGCGTTGGTTCCGTCAGCTCCTGTCCCTTCTTGGACAAAAGAGAGTGGATGGTCTTTCTCTGCCCATGCTTCTTCTCCAGGCCAAAGAAAAACTGGAGGAGGCATCCATCTAGGAGATGTTTTGAACCCTGGAGCGAACCAGAGCACCCTGCACTTTTTTGTCTAGCAGGTTAGCCCAATGGGCTTTTTTAGTTTTTGTCTCAGAGAAGAGAACTCACTCTTTCTCTGCTTAAAACAAGTCCAAAAAAAGATAAAACCCTCCCTAAAACATTTGTCATCTACCATAGTTGAGTTAAAATGCCAGTATGCACTTTTAGGTAAAATATACACACAAGACACATTACATTCAACCAAAGTGTGGTCGGTAAAACCATCAAGTAAGATTCTACACATTTGAAGAATATTAAAATGATGTGAAAAACGATATAGGCGAGCTAATGAAAACAACTGTATTTATGGTGGGACCATGTGTATTGTCTGCAGTCTGCATGCATCCTTCTCCATACATCTACCAAGCCATGATTGCAGACCAGCCGCCTCAGCGCATGCTTAGAGGTTAAATGAGGTTCTGCATGGTTGCGATCTAAAAGTTCATTTTCAGTACAGTTAAAATCTCCTCCCCATAATAAATAATCACTAACATTTAACTCCTTAAATTTTTCATTTATTGTATGAAAGAAACAAACTCTTTCTGTTCCAGAGTTAGGAGCATAAAGATAAAAAAAAACAGTGAAATTCTCAAATATTGCAGTCACCAATAAAGCTCTCCCCTGGAGGACTGTTTCCACTTTCAATGATTCTGGAGAAAAAGTTTTTGAGAATAGATTTCCCACTCCTGCACTCATTATTGTCCCATGATCTAAAAACACCCTCCCTTACCACTCCTTGTTCCAATCTACCTGGTTACTTAAATCACTGTGAGTTTCCTGCACAAACAATACATCTAGATGTTTGAGCCATTTCAAAGAGAACAGCTCTTTTTTTATTTTCTCTTGTACCATTTATGTCTAAACTGCCCACTTTAAAATTATTCATGAAACTCAGTGTTAAAAACAACATAAAAACTTAAAAAAAGAAAAGAATATTTAAAAATCTGTTTTTTTTTTCCTCATTAATACAGCTGTTTCTTTATCTTACCTAACAGTTTACGTAGCCTATAAACTTCCTTGTTTGTCAGACCTGATTTAACTTTGTTGGCAATAATACATTTTGCAGACCTATAGAAAACCTTAACATCAGGGAAAAAAAGATTCTATATTCAAGCCTTTCATATTTTTAGTGTCCTGAAGGAAGCTCCTAATTGCAGTAGCAGGATACATCTTTTCTTTGCTTTCTGATATCTGACTGAAGGACATGTCACTCTGATCAGAGAGCCAGCTTTCACTGTCACTGTCATCCGACATATATGCTCTCGTTCCAAGCTGCCCCACAATCTGCTTGCTAGCCTTAGCTCCAGTTTCTGCACCAGCCTCACTTCCAGCAGAGACAGTTCTCTTTTTACTCCGCCGTTTTGAAACAGGAAGCTTGACCTCTATCTCCTCAGCCCGACTTGCATGATTTGTCTCATTAACCTGCGCAGCAGAGGCACCAACAGTTCCACTTGTTTTTCTTTTAAACTCACAAGACTCAGTTAACCCTGCATGACCATCATCAGTTACACCTTTTACTCCTGTTTCTTCGCTGCCAAACGCTGCAGCCAGATCCGCTACCACATCCTCCTGTACAACTATATATCTTATATTATCACCTCCACCGCTTTTATCTTTCTTCCCCTTTTCACTTATAATTCTCTGCTCAACACCAGACTCATTCTCTCCATTTACCTGTTTGTCACCCTCTTCCTCCATTGCCATCTTCTGATTTTTTACCACACTGTTTTTGTTAACACCCATCCCTGTATTACCAAGATCCACTGAGACAGGTCCTGCGGCGCTTGGCGCCCCAGCATCGGTAAGCCCCACCATGCCTGTGTCGGACCCACGGGGCTCTGCGTTAACAGAGTTTCCTTGCCCCGCAGCAGTTAAAATCAAACCGGTCTTGCTCTGACAAATTTTTATGGTGTGTCCCTCAAGCCCACGTGAAAAACATTTAATGGCAGATGATGTTGCAAACAATATATAATCATAGTCACCCAGTTTCACATGAAAGCGCAGGTTGAGTTCCTCTGATCTGTTAGAGAGGATCATGAAAACCAGAGCAACCTCCTCCACACTACACGGGAAGCTGGTGCTGACTCTGACACCGTGCTTCCTCGTGAGCGTGGCAAAGCCACCCGCACCAAACATGGCGTCAGCAAAAAAATGCCGCCTAGGATGGCCTACTACCTCCTAAACAGAGAACACTTTTAAACTTAAACACACAAAACCAAAAGACAATAACTAGAAAAGCTTGGAAAACCGCAATCAAAACAGACAAATTCACTCAACTTCCACTCCACTTCCACTCAAGAGAAGAAGAAGAAGAAGATTTTTTATTTTTTTTTTTTATTTTTTAAAACACCATTTATTCACACATTATTACGATTCAAAATAGAAAAAAGTAATACAATTACTGTAAAATGGTACCAAATTCTAGTTTTCCATCAATAATTTTACACAGAATTCCTTTCTCCGCCCACTTCTGTTCAAATTCTTCCAAGTTCTGACACACAGAGTAGTAAGTATATTCAAGCCGAAGCCTGGCTTTGACATTGATTTTCCATAATGTTACGACATCATAAGCCTGTTCTTTTTGCAATTTATCCCTCCTAGATAAATAAATAGCCAGCTTGGCCTCGCCGACTAAAAAAATTAAAACCTTGTTTCTAACTCTATGCTTCTTACTTTTTCTCACACCTCCAATAAATACTTCCATGGAAAAAACCATGTTAAAAACGTAAAAAATCCAGCTAAGAACATTAAAAAGAGGATTAAGCCTTTTACATTCAGTAAAAACATGAAAGATATTTTCAGATAAATTGCAAAAAGGGCAAGAATTCGAAACATTTGTATTAAACTTTGATAAAAAGGAGTTGGTTGCAATCGCTCCATGGAGTATCTTCCATTGTAGATCTCCAGTCCTTTTTTTCAAGGGAGGACTATATATTGTAGACCATTGCGGCTCACATTCTTTTAGTTTGGTGGTCCAAACCGTTGGGAGCCTTCCCTTCAATTTATCCAAGTTTAGTACCTTTACACAGTTTTTATACATAGTCTGTTTCTCAGAAGTTTGAAGAGATTGTTTTTTTTCCTCCCCGGTCCACAACATAGGACCATCAGTGTCTTTAAAAGGAGGAGTTAAAAACAGGTCTGGAGGTTCATCCAATGGGTCTGGCACAAGTTCATTTCTGTTATATCTCCTTAAAAGCACCCATTCTTTTTCAGAAAGCCTCTTTCTCCAAAGTTCCAGTGCTTTCTGGGATAGTCTAACAGACGAGATTCCCAAAGCAGAGGTTAAAGCGATGGCGTCTGAGAGCAAAGTTCCAGCCACCTGCATCAATTTTCCAAGATTAACAATCTTTGATTGACACAAGATTCTTGATAGTCCAGGCAGTGATTGACAGCTTATGTCAAATCTTGCATCAAACATTAAAGGCTCCTTCAGCAACCAAAATAAAGAGCTGTGCTCATATTTGGTCCATTTGAAAAGAGCACAAGCCTCAAAAACACTTTGATAAAACCCAGGCAAGGTGCTTAAAAACGGAGATTTAAAACCCGTTAAAAACCATTCACAGTCTAGATCCAGATCACCCAGACGCCTCAAAACACAACTTGCTACATTCCTCCACACTAAATCTATAGGACCAAATAAAAACCTTTTCACAAATTGCAACCTGAAAGCGACCGCTCTGCTGGCCAGATGGACTAGGCCCTGACCCCCCTCCTCACGGGGCAAAAAAAGGACGGCTTGGGGTACCCAGCGAAATCTATCCCAGAAAAAATCAACTATTTTTGACTGTATTTCAGCCAGCAACCCTTTCGGTGGTTCCAGGCACACCACCCGGTGCCACAGCTGGGAGGCCACCAGATTGTTCACTACGAGTACCCTTCCCCTATAGGATAGCTGTGGATGTACCCACCGCCACTTTGCCATTTTCTCAGCGATTTTCTCTAGAACACCATCCCAGTTCTTTTTTATTATGTTTTCATTGCCCAAGTAAATGCCTAGATATTTCAAACCGTCTTTTCTCCATTCCAGATGCTGGGGAAGTACAGGAGGGTTCCCCTCCCACCTTCCAGTCAAGAGAGCATCACTTTTTTGCCAATTAACTTTTGCAGAAGAGACTTTTAAAAAATTTTCCACAACACTAATCAAGATGTCAACGTCTTCCTGGTTTTTTATAAAAACAAGGATGTCATCAGCGTAAGCTGATAAACAAATTCTTTCACTAAAACCAGGCAATGTCAGGCCACTCATCGTTGACCTGAACTTGCAGAGGAGGGGTTCCAGGGAAAGCGCATAGAGCATACCAGACAGAGCACAGCCCTGCCTAACACCTCTATGCACCTTAAAAGGAGCACACAGACTGCCATTAATTTTCAGTACACTCTCGATGTCACTGTACAGCACCTTGATCATGGCTATGAAGCCAGCATTGAACCCAAAACTTTCCATGGTTTCCCATAGAAAGCAGTGTTCGACGCGGTCAAAAGCCTTTTCTTGATCCAGTGAAATTAGACCAAACCCATTCTCCAATGAACTGGAGACCTCCAAAACATCGCAAATTAGATAGATATTATCTACCATAGACCTGCCTGGCACACATTACGTCTGGTCAAGGTGGATAACCTCCTCCATTGCTCTCCGCAGTCTCATGGCCAAGGCTTTCGATAAAATCTTATAGTCTGTGCACAAAAGTGACACTGGACGCCAGTTTTTCATGTCTTGCAGGTTCCCTTTCTTAGGCAGGAGAGTGATGACAGCTCTGCGGCAGGAGAGTGGCAGGACACCATCTATGAGACTCTCATTGAACACGTCGAGCAGGTCTTCAGAGAAAATGTCCCAATAGGCTTTATAAAATTCCACAGTTAAGCCATCGATGCCAGGGGCTTTCTGTCCCTGCATTGTTTGCAGGGCAGCACCAAGATCATTAGCTGACAGGGGTTCAGCCAGCTTTAAATTTGTCCCATTTTAGACTTTTAACATTACAGTTAAAAAGTCTTCTCTCAAGTCTCTGTTGTCCACCCAACCACTGTTAAAAAGCGATGCATAAAAACTGACGGCTCTCTCTCTTATCTTGGCCGGCTCCGTGAGTTCATGTCCTTCATCTGACAAGAGGCATCGAATAAACTTTTCTGCCCTCGTTTCTTCTCCAATCCGAAGAAATAGCTGGAGGAGGCATCCATTTGGGAGATGTTTTTGACCCGAGAGCGAACCAGAGCGCCCTGCACTTTTGTGTCAAGCAGGTTAGCCAAAGTGGCTTTTTTAGTCTTAAGGGTTTCAAAATGCCCTTGTTTTCCTGTGGATTCACATAACCGTTCATACTCCACTACATCTATCTCCAGATCTCTAATAGATCTGGTGATGTCACGTGTGACACCCAGACTGTACTGTTGACAGAGCTGTCTAATCTGTACTTTTCCATGATCCCACCACTGCCTCAGGGACATAAAATCATCTTTCCTCTGTCTAAAATCAGCCCAATAAAAACCCAAAATCTCCCTAAAATACTTATCAGCAGTCATATTAAGATTAAAATGCCAGTAAGCGCTCTTAGGAGATACATGCAATTGTGAAATTGAACACTCCACTAAGGCATGATCGGTAAAACCAACAGGTAAAATCTTACACACATTAAAAATATTAAAATGATGGGAAAAACAATAAAAACAATCTAAACGAGCCAAAGAGATCCTACCTTCTTTGTGGTGGGACCATGTATACTGTCTGCAGTCTGTATGCATCCTTCTCCAAACATCCACTAGACCTTGACTGCAGATTAGCTGCTTCAGAGCATGAACCGATGGTAAATGAGGCTCTGTGTGGTTCCGATCTGGACTGTCATCAACAGTACAGTTAAAATCTCCCCCAAAAATTAAATGATCTGTAACATTTAGATCTTTCAGTTTTTCATTTATGACATCAAAGAACTGCACCCCCTCTGCTCCTATATTAGGAGCATCCATCCATCCATCCATTTTCTTTACCGCTTAATCCTTAATGGGTCACGGGGGGTGCTGGTGCCTATCTCCAGCTGTCAATGGGCGAGAGGCGGGGTACACCCTGGACAGGTTGCCAGTCCATCACAGGGCAGGAAAAACAGGACAAACAACCATGCACACACTCACGCCTAAGGACAATTTGGTGACATCAATTAACCTGACATTCATGTTTTTGGACTGTGGGAGGAAGCCGGAGTACCCGGAGGGAACCCACGCATGCACGGGGAGAACATGCAAACTCCATGCAGAAAGGCCCTGGGCTGGGATATGAACCCACAACCTTCTTGCTGCAAGGCAACAGTGCTAACCACTGCGCCACCGTGCAGCCCTATTAGGAGCATAAATATTTAAAAAAACAATTGTAAAGCAATCAAAGATAGCCGTTACGGCCAGAGCTCTACCCTCAACCAGTGATTCCACTTTTACAGAGTTGGGGGAGAAGGTTTCAGAGAATAAAATGCATACCCTCGCTCTTGCTGATGAGCCATGGTTTAAGAACACTCTTCCTCCCCACTCTTTATTCCATTCAATTTGGTTATTAATATCGCTGTGAGTTTCCTGTAAAAACGTTATATCTATGTGTTTGAGTTTAATAGACTCAAAAAGCACTGCTCTCTTTCTCTGGTCTCTTGCTCCATTCACGTTTAAGGAGCATACTTTAAAAGCGCTCATTGAGACTAAAATGTTTAAAGACACATATACAACACTAAAAAAGAATCTCAGAGTTAGTTTCAAAGCCATCTTTTTTATTGCTTTAAGGCCGTTTTTTTTACTTTTGCCAACAGTTTTTTTAACCTATACACTTCCTGATTTGTCAGCCCAGTTTTTGCCTTATTTGCTATATGGCATTTTGCAGATATGCAAAAGGCTTTAACATCAGGAAAGAAAGTTTCAATGTTCAGGCCTTTCATGTTCTTTGTTTCGATCAGAAAACTTTTAATAGCAGCAGCAGGATAAAATTTTTCTTTTGTCTCAGAAAACTGGCTCAGCGACATGTCGCTTATATCTGAAAAAGTGCTTTCACAGTCGCTTTCCTCTGACTGATCTAACTGGGAATTAGACAGCCCAACTTGCCTGCTTGTTTTAGCTCCGGCACTTGTTTCAGTATCACATTCTACAGGCACATTGCGCTTTTTAGAACTCCGTTTTCCAGTTGGAGCAGGGAGTGCTAGCTCCATCACCTCCACAGGCTTCACCAGGTTTACACCATCATTTATCTGACCACTCTCTTCATAGGCGTCCTGCTCATCTCCTTTTCCTTCCTTACTATTCTCAGACCCTTTCACTGTGTTTCCACTATTTTCATTCTGCTCTTCCACTACCTCCCTACTCTCCTCCGTAGCTTTTCCACTGTCTTCTTCCTCCTGCACCACTATGTACTTTAAATCAACATTTTTGAAGGGTGTTTTCACTTTTTCTTTTTCACTGCAGGCTTCAGCTACCTTACACACTAAGGTGTTTTCACTTTCAGCTGCTACCTCCAGGTTACGGTTCACTCCGCTCCCTGTGCAACTTGACTCAGTAAAACTGGGTTCCTCTATGTTAGTTTCAGTCACACATGAACTAGCCTCATCATTCACAGCAGTGGCAGGAGATTTTGCCCCATCATTAACTGGTCCTGGGACTGTTTTATTAGGACAAATTTTTAAAATATGTCCTTCCCCCCCACAGCCAAAACACTTTAAAGCGGATGAAGTGACAAACAGAATATAATTGTAATCATCCACCTTTACATGGAGCTGCAAATTGAGCTCCTCTGATTTATTAGGCAGGATCATGAAAACCTGCCGCCTGTGTGACACAACATGGCTCAAGAGAGGAGACTTACACCCAGACCGCACCTTCTTAATCGGGGATACTATCTTCCCATGCCTAGACAGCTCTCTCTTTAAGAATTCATCACTGATGAATGGAGGAACATTTGACAGTACGACTCGTGTAGCCGGTTGGGCCAACGGGGCGACCGGTACAAAAGCTCCCCCCACGGTTATGCCCTACTCTACTAGCTTGTTTGCTAGTTCCACTTTTGAGACAAACAGAACCACAGCCCCGTTCATGCGTGCTGCGGATTTTATAAAACTGTGTCCCACTACTTCCCCTACTGCCAAAGCGACCTCCTCCACGCTGCACGGGAAGCCGGTGCTAACACGAACACCGTGCTTCCTGGTGAGCGTGGCGAAGCCACCCGCACCAGCCATGACGTCGGCGAAGATCGCCGCTCAGGCTGGCCTACTACCTCCTAACCACCAAAACACTTCAAACTTAAACACAAACACTAAATAAAACGACAGACGATAACTAGAAAAGTTTAGAAAAACAACACTCACTCAAGACGCTTTCTCCCAACTTCCACTCCACTTCCGTTCAGAAGAAGAAGAAGAAGAAGGAGAAGAAGAATTGCCATTAAATGCTCTGGCCACAGACAATTTAGCCAACTTTTATTGAAAACTGTTATATATCAAGGTTGTGTGTTGCAGTAAAGCTTTACATAATAGATTTTAGAAGGGTTTCTTTTCATACTGGGCACAGTTTTTGAACTCCGAGGGAAAGGATAGCCGGTGATAGCTGCTTAGTGCTGCTCTTATAAATTTAGGTTACAACGTTAATTTTTTTGAAACATGAAGAGTCCCGAATGTCAATTCTTTTCTGTGTTTCAGAGGAACCAACAGTACAATGGTTAACATTTCTGGAGGCTCCATTGACCTGCGGTACACCCTGTTGTTCAAAAGCATCAGAAAGTTAGGGCATTTTTACATGGGACTCGAGTCCGTATTCTGGTACCATATTTGGTCAAAATCCACTTATTTTGTACCATGTGAACACAGCCTTGACCGTGCCAGGATACGGCCAGAGAGACCTACCTTGGAGGTTGTATCCGAGTCCAGGTACGAGTGGATACGAATCATGTGAACACAAGCCGTACCCTGGCCGTACCTTAGACAAAAGACATGCTCCATACGGAAGTGACGACACCGCCGACTGAAGTTACCGACGCGACCATAAAGAGATTAAAACAATGCTGTTCAAGCATCCCACATCAACACACCAGGTTACAAAACGGCGTGTTTACTACAACAATCACCCTGTAGATGGCTTCAGGTAGCAGTTGACCAGTAGACCAGTTTGTTTACATTCTAGGCCGTCGCTCGTTTTACGACGTCCGTACTTCTCACTCCCTTGTTATTTGGATTGCTACAGAATTATTTTCATATCGCCACCTGCTGTTTAGGTGTAGTAAAACACTGGATTCCAGTATGCGCTGAGATCCGCACCGTGTGAACAGAAAAAATGAGCATTTTTCTCTTGCCGTTTTCTGGCACGGCCACACATGTGAAAATAGCCTTAGAGGCTTCATTTAGTATTAACTGTCCACACTATGGGACTGTTTTATTAAGATTCCTAATAATGACCGCAAAATTGCGTGCAGCACAAAAAATCTGCAGCAGTGTGTTGTCCTTCATTTGCGTGTGATCTACTGAGATTGTGTGAGAAGTTCATAACAGGTGTATGGAGCAGTTTTCAAATGAGGGCTTTGCTGCTGCTGATGTGAAATGTGCCACGGCTAGAGAGAGGAGGAATATGCACATGGATTCATGATGCGTTTTTTATTAAATAAAGGCAAGGCAATTTTATTCATATAGCACACTTTCAACACAGGGCGAATCAAGGTGCTTTACATATGATTAGAATACAATTGAGCAGTTACAATAAGAAAATAATCAAGAAAATACAACAATGTAGGGACAAGTGAGTAAAAAACAGGTTTAGTTCATTAACTGATCTTGCTGAAGAAAGCTCACAGGGTTTAACACAAGAAAGTATTTACAGTAATTAAGACAATAACTTGTGTGACAGTTAAACACAAGCAAGTAAAAACAGTTACTCATAAACAAGTGTAAATAGGTAAGTTTTAATTTTAGACTTAAAAGAGTTAAATGTCTCTGCAGCTTTGCATTCTTCTGGTAGTTTGTTCCAGATATGAGGAGCATATAAACTAAAAGCTGCTTCTCCATGTTTGGTTCTGGTTCTAGGGACGATCAGTAAACTAGAGCTGGAGGACCTGAGTGATCTGGATGGTTTGTACCATGATAGCAGATCTCTAATGTACCCTGGTGCTAACCCATTCATTCATTAAGATTTATTAACTAATAAAACCACTTTGAAGTCTATTCTCTGAGCTACAGGGAGCCACTGTAAGGACTTCAGAATTGGGATGATGTGTTCTACTTTCTTGGTTCTAGTGAGAACACGAGCAGCAGCGTTCTTGATCAGCTGGAGCTGTCTGATTGATTTTTTAGGTAGACCTGTGAAGATACTGTTACAGTAATCAAGGCGACTAGAGATAAACGCATGGCTGAATTCTTCTAGGTCTCCTTGTGTCATCAGTCCTTTAATCCTAGAAATGTTCCTCAGGGGATAGAAAGCTGACCTTGTTATTGCCTTTATGTGACCCTTAAGGTTCGTGTTTGAATCCATTATTACACCTAGATTTCTGGCCTGTTTGGTAGTTTCTAGTTGGACCAACTTAAGCTGTGTACTGATATTTAATCGATCTTTTTTGTGTCAGAAGAGAAGCACTTCAGTTTTGTTTTTGTTCATTTGGAGTAAATTATGGGACATCCAGCTGTTAATTTGCTCAATGCATTTATTGAGGATTTGGACGGGTTCATCATCACCTGGTGACATTGAGATATAAAGCTGAGTGTCACCAGCATAGTAGTGGTAGTTAACATTGTTGGTGGTTATAATCTGGCTTAGTGGGAGCATGTCGATGCTAAATAAGAGGGGCCCTAAAATGGAGCCCTGGGGGACCCCACATGTGATTTCTGTGTTTTGTGATGAGAACTGGCTAATCGACACAAAGAAGTTCCTGTTCTTAAGGTAGGATTTGAACCAGTCTAGTACTGTACCAGAGAGTCCGACCCAGCTCTCTAGACGTTCTAGTAATATATCATGTTCAACGGTGTCAAACGCCGCACTGAGGTCTAATAGTACCAGTACTGTGGTTTTACCACGGTCAGTATTTGTATGGATATCATTGAAAACTTTAACAAGGGTTGTATCTGTGCTGTGGTACTTATGAAAACCAAACTGATAAATATAAAAGCGGTTGTTCATTGCTAGGAAGCTATCTAATTGTTGGAACACAGCTTTTTCAAAAATTTTACTGATAAGTGGGAGATTAGAGATTGGTCTGTAGTTTTGCATCAATATGATGTCTAGGTTCTTCTTCTTTAGTATTGGTTTGATAACTGCTGCTTTTAAGGCTTTGGGGAAAACATCTGATTGGAGGGATCTGTTAACAATTTTGATCAGATCTGCTCTGATGGCTGGGAGGACCTTTTTTAGAAAATTTGTTGGTAAAATATCTAAGCAGCAGGTGGCAGAGCTTAATTTGTCAAGTACAGACGTGGACAAAATTGTTGGTACCTTTGATTAAATAAAAGAAAAACTCAAAATGGTCACAGAAATAACTTTAATCTGACAAAAGTAATAATAAATAAAAATTATATAAATGTTGACCAATGAAAGTCAGACATTGCTTTTCATCCATGCTTCAACGGAATTATTAAAAAAATAAATGCATGAAACAGGCCTGGACAAAAATGATGGTACCCCTAGAAAAGAATGAAAATAATGTGACCAAAGGGACATGTTAATCCAAGGTATGTCCACTAATCAGCATCCTAGGTGTCTACAATCCTTTAATCACTCAGTGGGCCTATATATAGGACTCCAGGTAGTCACTGTGTTGTTTGGTGACGTGGTGTGTACCACACTAAATATAAACCAGAGGAAGCAAAGGAAAGAGTTGTCTCAGGAGATGAAAAAGAAAATCATAGACAAGCATGTTAACTGTAAAGGCTATAAGACCATCTCCAAGCAGCTAGATGTTTCTGTGACTACAGCTGCACATGTCATTCAGTAATGTACGATCCATGGGACTGTAGCCAACCTCCCTGGACGTGGCTGCAGGAGGAAAATTGATGACAGATCAAAGAGACGGATAATCCAAATGGTAACAAAAGAGCCTAGAAAGACTTCAAAATAGATCCAAGCTGAACTTTATGCTCAAGGAACATCAGTGTCAGATCGGAACATCCTTCGCTGTTTGAGCCAGAGGACAAATCATTAAAAAAACCAGACTGGAGTATGCCAAACTACATGCTGACGAGCCACAAAGCTTCTGGGAGAATGTCCTGTGGACAGATGAGACAAAAATTTAACTTTTTGCCAAGGCACATCAGCTCTATGTTCACAGACGGAAAAATGAAGCATATCTAGAAAAGAACACGGTCCCTACTGTGAAACATGGGGGAGGCTCGGTTATGTTCTGGGGCTGATTTGCTGCATCTGACACAGGGTGTCTTGAATCTGTGCAGGGTACAATGAAATCTCAAGACTATCAGGGGATTCTAGAGAGAAATGTGCTGGCCAGTGTCAGAAAGCATGGTCTCAGTCGCAGGTCACGGGTCTTACAACAGGAAAATGACCCAAAACACACAGCTAAAAACACCCAAGAAGGGCTAAGAGGAAAACACTGGCCTTCTATGAGCCCTGATCTCAATCCTATTGAGCATCTTTGGAAGGAGCTGAAACGTGCTGTCTGGAAAAGGCGCCCTTCAAACCGGAAACAACTAGAACAGTTTGCTCATGAGGAGTGGGCCAAAATACCTGCTGAGAGGTGCAGAAGTCTCATTGACAGTTACAGGAATCATTTGATTGCAGTGATTGCCTCAAAAGGTTGTGCAACCAAATATTAAGTTGTGGGTACCATCATTTTTGAGGCCTGTTTCATGCATTTATTTTTTAAATAATTCCGTTGAAGCATGGATGAAAAGCAATGTCTGACTTTCATTGGTCAACATTTATATAATTTTTATTTATTATTACTTTTGTCAGATTAAAGTTATTTCTGTGACCATTATGAGTTTTTCTTTGATTTAATGAAGGGTACCAACAATTTTGTCCACGTGTGTATTTCATCAAAGCTTGTATGATCTGTTGTTTGGAAGTGAGTCATTTTCTCTGCATGGGTGTTAATTGGGCTCAATGTTGGTTCTGGGGTTGGAACTAATGTACTGATTGATCTTCTGATGATCTAGATCTTTTGAGAAAAGAAATTGCTACATGGTCATAATCTAGGCATATTGCAGAGCAAATGTAATTGAAGTCGTTATAAAAGTTTGTGTTAAGTTTTGGTTTTGGTGGTCTGTATATGTTTGCAAATATGACTTTGTTTGGTTCATTTATTTTAGTAGCTAAATACCGATACCTTTTTGAAGTTAAATGATTGATGAACAATTGTGGCCAGACCACCCCTCCCCTTTTACTTTTTTCTGGTCTCACTAATGAAGTGATAATTAGTTGGGCAAGTCTCTATTAATACATTTTGTTCTTCATTTTCATCTAACCAAGTTTCTGAGAGAAATAGAGCATGTATATCATGTGTGATGATGTAGTCATTGATTAGCAGTGATTTTTCTGATAGTGATCTTATGTTTTGTATAGTTGCGTTAATTCTGTTTGCAAGTCATTTTTAAATTCTGTACTGCTTGGTTATTTGTAGTTTTAGTGTGTGAACATCTCTTTTTTATAATAACTGGGATTTTTCTTTCAAGGTGAGAATGAGAGTACGAACACCACCATCTGGCAGGAAGTTTGTCTGACAGTGTTCAGTCGGTATCAGATGTCTGATATGGTGAGTTGAATTGGAGAGCAATATTTATAGTTCCTGTTTGGGCGTGGAGTTAAAAGCAGGATTCCTTTTTTTTTCTTGAGTCTGAAGGTTTTCAGAAAATTCCCGGAATGGTGAGCCCGTCACAGAGTCAGGAGTTGATGATAAGTTGGATCTGCTACTGGTCCCCCTGCCAGCCGGTGTGTTGATTGGATCTGCCGTCTCAGGGAGCATCATCTGTACAGTAGAATCTGCATGTTCACCACATAGAGATGCTGGAACTCTGTGTTTCTTTCGAAGGTCATCTCACGGCATTGTTGCTCAGTTATCTGGCATGACTGTGGCAGGCTTATCACTGATGGTTGCAAGGATTTCATCTTCTCTGTGTGTTACACCAGGTTGGTGTTCACTATGTATCTCAGTTCGAGGACAGTTTGCTTTAGATAACGCATTCGAGAGATAGAGCTTCTGACCTTTCTTATTGATGTGACATCTTTTGTGAATAGGTGCCTTCGTTCACAGAAGAACTTAAAATTATTCAGGAATGGAATAGGCCTTTCAGCACAGACAGTTTTAATAAATTTAGTAAATGCTTTGATCCAGCTAAATTCCTTGTCTGAGGGCGTTGCTGTGAATTGGTCCAGATATGTGAAGTTCTATCTTGTTGATGTTAAAGTTCAGGAGTAAATCCAAAAATTCCTTCTTTAAAATTTCAGATTTCTTGTGGGAGATGTCGACTGTCCCTGCATGGACAAACATTTTTTGTAGTTCTGGGTTGCTCTCAATAATTGATCCTCTCAGAAAGTTATTTGACTGTCATTTATGGGCAATTAAAGACACTTGTATTGATGCATAGTTGTTCAATAACTTTGATCGATCCGTCATGAATAATCACTAGCGATTTCCTTTTCTTGCTGTGTTCCTTTCCCTTTTGCTTTCCGTCAGTGCTGGCTTCTTGCTGCTGTTTTTTCTTGTTGTTCGGTTTATCTGTGTTTGAGTTTAGGTGGCTTTGGCGATGGTCTGTTATTTCCAGGAAATTTTTTGTGTTTCGCTGGCTTTGCTGGCTTTGCTGTGAGGCCAGCGCTATGAATCTGTTCTTTAAAGGGATAATCAAAGTTGTTGGAGTTTCTTTTAACGCTCCTTGTTTTTCTTTTTGGGTGTCTGTCGTGGAGTGCTGGCCACTCTTCTGATGAGTGGGGCGTTCTTCCTGATAGATGTCGTGTGTTCGTGCAGGAGTGGAGCACGAGGAGAGGAGAGGAGAGGAGAGGAAAACACGTCCTGCTCCTTCGACAGTCGCACTTTACCCAAATAAAGGAGGTGGGGGGATGACAGACATATTAATTCTATGGCTGAGTTAATTACTGTTAGGCCAGAATGTTGTGCATTATGTTTCTTATTTGTCAGTGATAAAAGAGTGCGGTGTACATGCACCACTCTCTGCTCCATGCACAGTGTTGGGTAGTTACTGAATACATGCGGTATGTATTTAGAATACTAATTATGAGTCACTGTATTCTGTTACAGTTACTATTTTTAAAGGTGGTATTCAGAATACAGTCACTTCCATAATACCAGTGGAATACTTGTTTGTTTTCCACTTTCCACCTGAAAGATGTAGATATAAATTTTAGGGAATGTGTGCGTCTCCACGCTGTGTAGACCATCCCATAATACCCCTAAACCACATGCGGCTGAAACCATAGAGATCCTATGGCAGAAAGACTCCCGACCTGCAAACACCAACATTAACATGAGTTACCAGGTATGGATTCAGACCCGGAGCTGGGGGGGTTGGAGCCACAACTGCAGCAAATTAACCTACTAGCAGTGAAGGAAATGATGCATTCAATGGCACTTTCTCGCTGTTCATCTTTTTCAAGTGATGCTAGATTTAATTCGAGCATTACTGACAAAAGCCCAAACTGTCAAAGTCAAACTGCGAAGTATGCAGGCAAACTGCAGAGACTGCTGCAGCAGCTGTAATTCTGCATCAATGACTTAGGCAGCATATTCGTATGACCATGTAAAATATTTTTGCAAAGGTTAGTGATGATCCAGGTGGGAAAATTCTTACATTGCACATTACTGTCAGGGATTTGCTGCAGACTGAATGAAGGAGGTGAGACACAGGTTTAATGGTGCAGCAGTGTAGACAACTGTAGACAATATAATGATCCAGCGAGGACTGAGGCTCTCGCTGGATCTTAAATAAGGGAGGACAAGGAGGAACAGGTGCAGACAATCTGGGAACACAGGTGCAAACAATGGGTGATCAGTGGCAGAGCCCTGGAGGGTCTGACACTTACATTGGAATTATAATATGCCCAAAAAAGAAGTACTTAAAGCATTTACTTTCAGTCAAATACGACTTAGTTGCTCTTCAGCAAATTAATTTTCAAATATTATTGAGGTGAATTGGTTGAAAAAAATAATATGTTTGAATTTTGGTGTAGATCATTTGGCAATGAACCACATGAAATAGAATTAATTCGGTTAGATAGTCAATTCTGCTCCATGGGACGCTTTGATGGTGGGAACGGCCGAAAATGCAGACCGGACCGCTCTGTGGCAACGGGGCATTAGAGGATTTCTATCTAACCTGTAAAAAAAAGTCTACTGCTGTATTAAATGACCATTCAACAAGCTAGAACAGCATATTTCTCGTCATTAATAGAGGTGAATAAAAACAATCCTAGGTTTCTTTTTAGTACAGTTGCCAAACTTACACAGAGTCATAGCTCTGTTGAGCCAACCATTCCCCTTCTCTCAGTAGTGATGACTTAATGGGATTCTTTATAAGTAAAATAAATCATATAAAGAATAAAATCATTGGCATTCTCCCAAATATGATTTAGTCTCTCTCAGTAAATGAGGCAGCATCAGAGAGAACTGTAGAACCAAGTTTATGTCTGTACCATTTTGATTCTGTTAAACTTTCGGAATTATCACAAATATTAGCTTTATCTAAACCCTCAACTTGTATGTTAGATCCAATACCAACCAAATTATTTAAAGAAATGTTTCCTCTGGTTACTGGCCCTATTCTAGACATGCTGAATCTATCTTTAATAAATGGATATGTGCCACAGGAATTTAAGGTTGCTGCAATTAAACCTTTACTTAAGAAACCCTCCCTGGATCAAGATGATTTAGCTAACTACAGACCTATATTTAACCTTCCTTTCTTATCCAAAATTATTGAGAATTTTTTTTTTATATATTTATGAAGGAACAGGAAAAGAAAGAAAATCACCCCCAAAAAAACAAAACTTCAACAGGATGAGCTCATCACTTATATCATATATTAACATAATTATGTGGCATCCATCCCACCGCGGACGGAGCTTCGCTTCTTTCCAGGAACATTGATAGGGCTATCTCTAGTTCCCCATTGCCGTGACAACCCAGAGTCCAGCTCAGGGAACAGGGACTGCCCCCCACCCACTACCCTATAGAGACAGTTTCCCGTCCACTGCCCAAAACTAATGAATTAAAAGTTAGTGCTACTAGAGCAAAGTATAAAAATCTCATAAAGATAAATACAACTCTGACTGAACAGAAAAATAAAATCAATTAAATGTGGTTTAACATAAGATCTCTCCCCTCAAAAACACTCTTAGTAAATGACTTAATTTGTGAAAATAATATTGATTTGTTTTGTCTTGCAGAGACATGGTTGCAGGAAGAGGACCATGTCCAAATCAATGAGTCAACTCCCCCTAGCTACTTAAACTTTAGTGTCCCTCTAAGTACTTGTCGAGGAGGTGGAGTAGCCACCATCTTTCATTCAGTTTTACTAATTAATCTCCAAAAAAATAATAGTTACAGTTCCTTTGAGCATCTAGTTTTTAGCTTTCCTCATACACATAACAAAGCAGTAAAGCCATTCGTGGTCTTATATCGTCCACCAGGCCCTTATTCTCAATTTTTAGATCAGATATCAGATTTTCTATCTGACTTAGTTTTAAACACTGATAAAGTCATTATAGTCGGAGACTTCAATATTCATGTTGATAGTGAAAGTGATGGTCTAAATACAGCTTTTAACATTATCTTAGACTCAATAGGCTTTCCTCAAAATGTGCAGGGACCAACCCATTCTTGTCCCCACAGTTTAGATCTTGTGCTGACTTATGGCATTGACTGTGAAGAAATAACAGTCTTTCCACATAACCCTATCCTGTCTGATAATTTCCTCATCACTTTTAAACTTACTCTAACAGATCATATCAAACCTGAAAGAAAACTTCATTATACCAGAACGTTATCAGACAATGCTGTAGCAAGTTTTAAAGAAGCTCTTCCAACCTTAAGTTTCCTCAGTACATAAAAGTACAATACAAAACAGTGATTTAACTCGTAACCCCTCACAACTTGACGTTCTAGTTCATAGCGTTAATTCCTCCCTGCGTCTGGCCATTGACAAAGTTGCCCCACTGAAAAAGAAGGTGGCCAGCCTTAGAAGATTAGCTCCCTGGTTTAATTCAGAGCTACATACCCTGAAGAAGAACGTTAGAAAACTAGAGAGAAAATGGCGCTCCACGCATTTACAGGATTCCTGTTTAGTGTGGAAAAATAGTCTATTGCTATATAAAAAGAGCCTTCGAACAGCCAGAACAGCATATTATTCATCTTTAATGGAGGAGAATAAAAACAATCCTAGGTTTCTTTTTAATACAGTTGCTAAACTCACACAGGAGCATAGCTCTATCGAGCCAACCATTCCCCAAGCTCTTAGTAGCGATGACTTCATGCAATTCTTTATAAATAAAATAGACTTTATAAAAAATAAGATAAATGGGAACCTTCCCAATATGCTTGCTTCCTCCCTAGTTAATTAGGCAACATCAAAAATGGTTGAACCTAATATACGCTTAAACTGCTTTAATGCAGCCGAACTTACAGATCTACTAAAATTATTAGCTTCATCTAAACCTTCAACTTGCGTTTTAGACCCAATCAAACCCAACTAAACTCTTAAAAGAAGTTTTCCTTTGATCGCTGCTCCAATTTTAGATATAATGAATCTATCCTTAGTCAATGGATATGTACCACAGGAGTTAAGATAGCTGTAATCAAACCTCTACTTAAGAAACCATCTCTTGATCAAAACGACTTAATTAACTATAGACCGATATCTAATCTTCCCTTCTTACCTAACATTCTTGAGAAAATAGTTGCATATCAGATGTGTGAGCATTTAAACAATAATGAGCTGTTTGAGAAGTTTCAGTCAGGCTTTAGAGCTCATCATAGCACTGAAACAGCTCTGGTGAAGGTTACTAATGATATTCTCATAGCCTCAGACAATGGACTGGTGACCATTCTGGTCCTGTTAGATCTCAGTGCTGCCTTTGACACTGTTGATCACAATATTCTCATAGAAAGGCTTCAAAGTGTCGGTATAATCGGAACAGCACTAGGTTGGTTTAAATCTTATTTGTCTAACAGATTTCAGTTTTTTCAGATAAATGATAAATCTTCCTCAACCTCAATAGTTACTTGTGGAGTACCACAGGGTTCAGTGCTTGGGCCGATTCTTTTTACTATATATATGCTTCCTATTGGTAAAATAATTAGGCAGCATGGGATACAATTCCATAGTTACGCTGATGATACACAGCTATATCTATCCATAAATCCTGATGAATCCAATCACTTAGGTAGACTACAGGCATGTCTGGAAGACATAAAAACTTGGATGACTCTAAACTTCTTGCGTCTGAATTCTGATAAAACAGAAGTTGTCGTCTTTGGACCAGAAGCTCTGAAAAAGAAACTACTTAGTCAACCCCTTCACCTAGACGGCATTAAATTAGCCTCCAGTAATAAAGCAAAGAACCTCGGTGTTATTTTTGACCAAGATATGTCATTTAGATCTCACATTAAAGAAGTCTCTAGGATTTCCTTTTTTCACCTTAGGAATATTGAAAAAAATTAGAACCATCCTGTCCAGGAATGATGCTGAAAAACTAGTCCATTCCTTTATTACTTCAAGACTGGATTACTGTAACTCTTTATTATCAGGCAGTCCACAGAAAACAATTAAAAGTCTTCAGTTAGTCCAAAATGCTGCTGCTAGGATTCTGATGAATATTAAAAGAAGAGATCACATTTCCCCTGTTTTAGCTTCTCTTCACTGGCTCCCAGTAAAGTCTAGAATGGAATTCAAGATCCTCCTTCTGAAATATAAAGCTCTTAATAATCTAGCTCCATCATACATAAGAGACCTGATTGTTCCATATGTTCCTAACAGGGCCCTTCGCTTTCAGACTGCAGGTTTACTGGTAGTTCCTAGGATTTCTAAAAGTAGAATGGGTGGCAGATCTTTCAGCTATCTGGCTCCCCTCCTATGGAACCAGCTCCCAGGGTTGGTTCGTGAAGCAGACAATTTGTATATCTTTTAAACTAGGCTTAAAACTTTCCTCTTTGACAAAGCTTACAGTTAGAGATATGTTAATAGGCAGTTAGAGACAGGTTAGACAGGTAGCTCGGAAGAGATGGGTTAATGTTAGTAGCTAGGTAGAGTGTCAAAAGCTAGGAAGGGATATGAAGAGAGATAGATTAATGTAAGCCAAGTAGAGAGTGTTAGTTGCTAGGTCTCCTAGTAGCTAGGAGACAGGTTAATGTTAGTAGCTATGCTGCTTTAGGCTAGGTTATTGGAGGACATTATTAGGGTCAGTTCCTACTTTCTCTCCTACTTCTCCCCAACTGCATGACGTGCTGTCAATTCAAGCGCTAACCTGTTTTCTCTTAGTCTCTTCTTATAGTAGGTGCTCTTGACCCGCCCTGCTTGACGACCCTGACTAAGATGGCATTGCAGTGACGGAAAGTTCTCCACGTCCTGCAACAAACTTCTGCATCAGTTGTGTTGTTCTTTCTGTGTCTCTGTTCTGTGTCTCTGTTCTGTATTCTCCAAACCACAGACGGTCTCGGCAGATGACCGCTTGTGCTGAGCCTGGTTCTGCCGGAGGTTTCTTCCTGTTAAAAGGGAGTTTTTCCTTTCCACTGTCACTTCGTGCTTGCTCAGTGTGAGGGATTGCTGAGAATTACATGACGCAATCTTCTGTGGTTCTCTAATTTCTAAATTAAACATTATATTGTAATAACTCTTCTTGTAAAGTGCCTTGAGATGACATCTGTTGTGAAACGGCACTATATAAATAAACTGAATTGAATTGAATTAATTATTATTAACATAATAAAAAAAAAAATAAACTTGACTAAGCGAAAGGTGATATTAGAGGTAAGCACAGCAGCGTATTTCACATTAACATTTTGATTTCCGCATTACATTTTATAATATATTACAACATATTATTACAACTATATTTATCTATAAATCCAGATCAATCAGTTAAATAGATTACAAGCATGTCTTGAAGACTTAAAAACCTGGATGACTCTGAATTTTCTACTTTTGAATTCAGACAGACAGAAGTTGTTGTCTTTGGACCAGAACCTTTAAAAAGGAAACTACCAAATCAATCACTTCATCTGGATGGCATTAATTTGGCCCCTAGTAATAATGTAAAGAACCTCTTTGTAATTTTTGACCAAGACATGACATTTAAATCTCATATTAAACAGGTTTCTAATATTTATTTGTTTCACCTCTGGAATATTGCTAAAATTAGAAACCTCATGTCCAGGAGTGATGCAGAGAAACTAGTCCATGCATTTGTTACTTCAAGGCTGGACTACTGTAATTCCTTATTATCAGGAAGTCCACAAAATGCAATCAAAAGCCTTAAGTTGATCCAAAATGCTGCAGCAAGAGTTCTGATGAATATTAAAAAGAGAGATCACATTTCTCCTGTTTTAGCTTCTCTCCATTGGCTCCCTGTTAAATCCAGAACAGAGTTTAAGATCCTCCTCCTTACTTATTCAATTCACTTATATAGCGCCAATTCACAACAAATGTCATCTCAAGGCACTTTACAACAAAACTCATTTCAATACAATTATACAAACATTCCAATCAGTTAAAAGTTGTCTATGTAAGGAATCCCAGCAGATTGAATGAAGTCGTTGACATGGGGTTGGACCCCATTGATGCAGACCTGCAACCACAGCAATCCATTCACCAATCCCTCATACTGAACAAGCATGTAGCATCAGAGGAGAGGGAAAACTCCCCTTTAACAGGAAGAAACCTCCGGCAGAACCAGAACCAGAACCTGGATCAGTACAAGCGGTCATCTGCCACGACCGTCTGGGGGTCTGAGAAGACAGAGAAGAGACAGCATGGAGGATGCTCGGTGACTTTGAACAATATCTGGACCCCATCCAGCAGGGGGCATTATAGCTGAGCAGGGTACCAGACCATGTGGAGCTTCTATGGGGAGAAAAATACTGAGAGAAAACTGGGTTAACATAAAGCCCTTAATAATCAAGCTCCATCGTACATCAGAAATCGGATTGTTCCTAACAGAGAACTTTATTCTCAGAATGCAGGTCTACTGGTAGTTCCTAGGATTTCCAAAAGCAGAATGGGAGGCAGATCTTTTAGTTATCAGGCTCCTCTTCTGTGGAACCAGCTCCCAGTCTGATGGATTTTTCTTCCTGTTAAAGGGGAGTTTTTCCTCTCCACTGTCGCTACATACTTGCTTAGTATGAGGAATTGCTGAGGAATTGCTCTGGTTGAAGTCTGCATGATCCTGACACAACCTCACTTTGATGACTTATCGCAATCTTCTGGGATTCCTTATCAGTTTTGGCAGTAATGCATTACAAAAGTAATTAGTTACAGGAATATATTACTTTTTTCATTAACTAAGTAATGTAATGCATTACTTACAAAATATACAGCAATATATTACTAGGTACAATGTCAGTAACTCAAGTTACAAATACGTTAAAAAAAAAAATTCTGGTCAACTAATGAAACAGACCAAATCAAGTTGGATACGGTAGAAGAAGATCCACTTCCTGTTGCTCAAAACTAAAACATCAGAGAATCAGGACGGCTGAGGAAAAGATCCGACTGTACATTTAAACATTATTCACATTGTTTTCCTGCCATCTGCTGTAAGACTTCAGACATCTAATATTTGTCAACCATCTTTGTGATAAGTACTTTCAGCACCTTATTTTGATTAGAGTTAACAAACATTACCATGAAATAGAAGGCATGCAAAGAAACTAGAGACTTAATTTGAATAAAATCGTGTTTAAAATACAGTATTTGTGGTGTGACACTTGTGTAAAATGTACACTGAAGTTACAGTGGTTAGAAGTCGTGTTAGATATTTAAGATGTTTTGCCAAAAGTAACTTAAAGTAGTGTAACTCAGTTACATTTTTAAGACAGTAATATGTAATGCAAACATATTACATTTTTGACATTGTAACTAGTAATGTGAAATATATTACAATTTCTTTGTAACTTTCCCAACACTGTTCCTTACATGGAAAACTTTTAACTGATTGTAATGTTTGTATAAGTGGATTAAATGAATTTTCTTATAAAGCTCCTTGAGATGACATCTGTTGTGATTTGGAACTATATCAATTACCTGTATTGAATTGGAGAGACAATGTAACACAACAGAATATTTTTCCGCCTGATTAGTGTTCGCTCTCCCTACCTGTTGCTGTAAAATATCAATCAGTTGTGTGAAAGAAGGAACCTGCACTTAGAATTTAAAACAAAAAAAGCAGTTTCTTTGGAAATATTTCTAATTTAGAAAGTCTCGTTAATAATAGAAGAGCACTCCTTTTTGTCTCTTTAGGCATAACACTGTTTTGAAACATGTAAAACTGCTTATTTTTCTTTTGTCATATAAAACATCAACCTCTCAGACCCCAGACGGTTTTTTGGCAATACCAAGTTAGGTCAGTTTGTATTATTTAGGATATGTTGGCTGAAAATTTTTGTTTTGTTTTAAACTGTGATTATATACTAACAATTATACACAAAACATTGTTTCTTCATTATGTATGTTTATTACTTCTTTTCATACAACAAAAGCTACTTCTTCTTACATTTGATTTAATTTATACAAAAAAGAAAGAAAACAGTACCAAAGAAAAAGAAATAAATAAATAGTGTAAAAACGTTATATATTACTCAAAAATGTGAAACGAAAGTATAATAAAAAAACATAAGCCGTCATTAAAAGCTTCCACAACACACACAAGAAGGGTAATTTGTCAACCTTAAATTGTTGGACATTACAACAGCATAGATAGGTTCCAATTTTGGGATTGATTAAACCTTCATTGGCTTTCTTTAAAAGCTGATCTAGTAGTTAGTGCAGGGCAGGAAGTAGTTGTTTTTCAGCACACGTAACATCTGGCCAGTTCTGGTTCTGAACTCATACATGTTGGGACCACTGTAGAGGTAGGTGAAACCTGAGGAGCAGAGATGTTACATCTTAGTGCTACACATTAAACTAAATAGATCAAAATGATCACTGCAGTCATTCAATCATTCCATTTGTCACATGCATTTTGGAAGCAACTCACCTCTATACTGTAAAGCTGCTGTCACCCTGCTGGTCATTCCAGAGAAGGTTTCATCTACTCGCTTGGGGATTTTTGTATCCATTACCTTCCTGGTCTCATCATAGCTGAAAAGGAAGAAATAAAAATAATCTCCATTTGTTTTAATCAAAAACAAGTAAAATAATTTGCTTGGATGCAAACTACAAGAAGGGATTTCAAAAGAGGAGAACAGACTTCCAACTCTCCTGGATTGTACATCAAAATGCCAGAATTCACAATTCATTCCAGGTCTTGCTTAAACACACCTGTAGTAACTGTTGCCAACAAAGAAGAGAGTCTTGCCAGTTTGTGGGTCATAGAGGGCTGCATCAACCTTCTTGACTGCCTTGGGCAAACCAAAGCTTGAAATCGATTTGGGATATTCCTGTACCAGATCATAGCCACTGAAAGCCCAAACTGTACGATCTGTCAGGAAAGTTAGAAGCAGTTATTAGGGTGAAGCCATTTAGTTAATGCATCAAAAAAGACAGAAATGAAATACCTTTAAAGAGAAAAACTCTGTCTGACTGCTGGTTTTCGTAAGCAGCGTCAACACTGACAGGGGCTTCTGGCCAGAAGTTTGCCATGAGACTTAGCTGAGGGGTGTAGCTCTGAGGATAGCTACGCCAGAAAAAGCTGAGAAGAGACACATTGAGAAACTTAGAGCATATCTTAAACAGCTTAAATGCAGTGAAACTTAATTACTCCCTGCTTGAGTTATTGAATCTTTAAGTTGCTTATATACCTGTTCTTAAAGAAGAACATCTCTCCTCGCAGTGTGGAAACAGCATCCAAGACCAGGGAGGAATCACAGGCATCAGGAGTGGTTGGAGCAGTTGGTCCAGGGGGAACTGGATCTGGGTTTTTACCTGGAACATAGATGGTGTTTTACAGCTGAGTCACAAGAATTGATTACTTATTAGAAAGGTTCTTCAAAACGTTTTGTCTAGCGATAGTTTTTTCAAACCTGCATTACTTGTTACTAACCATAAAGCGACTGGATGCCTTTGACATCATCCTGGGGCAGAACAAACGTGTCTGGGTTTTGGTACGTGTAGAAAGGGGACATGAGAGCTCCTGGGTCGTTAGAGTGGGACAAACCCATTGAGTGGCCGAACTCATGGGCAGCAACCAGGAAGAGGACGTAGCCTAAAGTAGGAAATGGAGGAAGAGTTACACCTCTTCTAGGTCTTATAAGGTCATTGGAAGGGCTGAGAGAGTAGTTGCTGACTGTGTAGAGAACAACAATACCTGTGCTGGAGCGGAAAGTGAAGGTCTCATCGTCATCAAAGTGGGCGTCTCCTCCAATGCCAGAGGAGGGAGCAAAGGCGTGGGCAAGAGTCCCATCAGGGCCGTCAAAGGGGTAATAGTCACCATGTTCTGTTTGACAGAACATCTTTCATGTAAATTCCAACAATCAAAGAAAAATAACGTTTTTCAAGAGCATCCAATAAAGAAGCATAAGAACAAGTTTGACACTCACCACGGCGACCAAAGGAGATCATGATGTCTGCTATACCACTGTAAATTCTTGTGAACCTGAGGGGAGTAACTTTGGCCCAAACCTGAAGAGCTTTTGTAATAGAATCATCCACCTCTGCTTCAGCCATGTCTGGAGTGTAGTTCTCAATCCTTTAGAAATGGGAGAAATGTTCCACATTTAACCACAGACAATGTTTGCAGTAGTAGACCTGCTTGAACAGCTACTATGCTGTGGTCACTCACCTGTATGTGAGGTCGTTTTTGTCCCATTTCAGATTGTTTCCAAAAGTGGAGAACTCAGCAATATTTACATCTGGAACACCACAGCGGGGTTTTTTCATCAAGGCCAGAGTGTCAGAATCCAGGTTCCCTGTGATCTGAAGGCTGAAGAATTTTTGCATCTCCATCAGCTTCTTTGTCACTAAGCTGATGCCGCGTCTGGCTGTTGGACCTTCTTCCTCTTTCAGGTTGAAAAACTTTTTTAGGTATTGCTGGTAGAGAGAAAGAGAGTGATTCTTTTATTTCATCTTTATTTAACCAGATTAGAACTGGTTGAGATCAAGACCTCTTTTTGAAGGGTGACTTAGGCAAGACTCGGCTACAATGTGATATCACACATTGGTGATGAGGCCTTTCATCAGATGATTACCATTTCCAGCAATCAGCAAAGGCAAGGCAAGGCAATTTTATTTGTACAGCACACTTTAACACAAGGCAATTAAAGGTGCTTTTAAGGAGCAAATATAAGATACATTTAAAAAATGAGAAAATAAAAAGTAATCCATCATTTAACATATTTTCTCATTAAAATGTAATTTTCATAGTAATCATAACTATTGTGGAAGTTCCCTATTTATGTGACCATAAGTTCTAACAGCATGATTTCTAGTCTTATAAATGTGTTACAGTAGGAAACAACAGTTTTCATCCAAATCCCTAATCCATAAAACAATCAGAAATAGTAAAACACTGAGACTCACTGAGTAGGTGCTTTCCGATAGATGCAACAAGCCACGAAAGATGGACAATGATATCACTGACAATACAGTTAGTGTTAGCTGTGATCATTCCATATTTTTGGTGCCGGGTGTTGAAATTTTATTTTTTTTCCTTTGTTCTGTTCTAACAAACATCAGTGTGGCTGATGATCGCGGTTTAAAACAGCTAGATCATCCTTTCATTTTTATCAAGTTTGCTGGGACTTTTACATACCAGGATCAGCCAATGTATATGGTGCCTTATGGCAACAGATGTATAGCTCACAGTGATATGTGTAATAGTTTGCCCTGTGACAAACCGTAACACACTGTGAAATACTGGGTCAACCAAAGACAAGTATGTTTTTGCTGCTTTCCTGTAAACCAGTCAAAGTGGGTAGAAAAAGCAATACTGACCAGGGTTTTCTGTACCTTAACAGAAAAGCCTGATCTATTTCTATAGAAAAAGCCAAGTTGAGTGTTAAGTTTCTTTCTCTGCTGCATTATATATTGACTTGCCTCAACATGAGCAAATGAGCACATAGATGCTTCCAGCTGTCCCTCTTCATGCGTTAGTGAAAATGTAGTGTGCAGAATTAAAAGAACATCTAAGTTTCCTACTCCACAGTACATTCAATACATGATAAATAAAACCAAGTGCACATACCTCTGCAAGCTGTTCATCCTGCTCTGTAGGTTGTGACACTGGTATGCAGAGGACAGCAGCCGAAAGGCTTAGGAGAAAACTCAGGGTTAGGGTCTTCATGGTTCCTGGTTGAACTCAACTTGTGTCTCCCACCAGGACGGAGCTGTTATATAGGGCCTGGAAAGGGTGTGTTGAGCAACCACATACTCGACTGAGTCACTCGAGCTCCTTTTATGGGTAGGAGAGGAAATTTGCCACTGATTGTTCATCCGGCAGAAAATTTCCCCAAAACAAGACACTGTGATTATGACATATGGTCTGTATTGTTGCTACATCCACAATGAAAAGACTTTTTCTGGGTCATAAAAAGAAACAATCACTGTAATATAATAAATATTACTATACTTGTTTGTGGGTGTGCTTAAACATTTTACAAGTATATTAAAGAATGGTCAAAATGAATATATTTAATTCTGTTTAAATGGTTTGCTGATACCAGAAAGAAAAGGGGAATGTGCGTATGACAAACAAGGAACATATTTTAGCTTTTTGTTACATTGAAATATAAATTCTGAAAAAATTTAATTAGCAAAAAATTCTGTTTGGTAAGAAATTATTGATACACATTACTTACAAAGTATCAGTGGGACCACTCGGGGTTGGGGGTCAGTAGTTATGGGCAATTCAAACTTACAAGTCTATCATGGCTTGATAGCCTTTTATGCTCAGTACTGTTTATTATAAACAATGCAACCATACGGTGTCACAAGCCAGTGATTTATTGTGCCAGTCCCAAGTCCGGAAAAATGCAGAGGGTTGTGTCAGGAAGGGCATCCGTGAACATGAACATGAACTCCATAAAAGATTGGTTGAGGCTCGGGTTAACAACGATCCCCACCGGTGCTGTTGACCTACAGGGTGCCGTGGAAATTGGACTACTGTTGGTCGAAGGAGGAGAGGAGGAAGGTGTTTTGGTAGGTGGAGAGAGATTCAACAGTGTGGAATTAATAGTAGGGACTTTGAATGTTGGGGCTGTGACAAGTAAAGCTAGAGAGCTGGTGGACATGATGCAGAGAAGGAAGGTGGATATTCTGTGTTCAGGAGACCAGGTGGAAGGTAACAAGGCTAAAACCTTAGGAGAATGGTTCAAGTTGTTCTACCATGGGGTAGATGGACAGAGAAATTGAGTAGGAGATAACGTGAAGGAGGAATTTGGCAGGAATGTTGTGGAAGTGAAAATGTGTAAGATAGGCTGATGAGTCTGCAGCTTTAAATGGAAGGAATAATGATCAATGTTGTTAGTGGTTAAACCCCAAAGGTAGGATGTGAGTTAGAAGAGAAACAGAAATTCTGGAGTGAACTAGATGATTTGATGCAGGGTATCCCAAGAGTTGAGAGGGAGCAGATTGGTGCAGACTTTAACGCACATGGTGGTGAAGGGAACAAAGGTGATGAGGAAGTGATGGGCAGGATGCTCTCCAGGATAGGAACGAAGAAGGACAGATGGTGGTAGACTTTGCAAAAAAGGATGGAAATGGCTGTTGTTAACACTTTCTTCCAGAAGAGGCAGGAACATGGGGTGAGTAGAGGTAGGAGCACTCAGGTGGACTACGTCTTATGTAGACATTGTGATCTGAAGGAGATTAGTGACTGCAAAGTAGTGGTTGGTGAGAGTGTTGCGAGACAGCATAGGATGGTGGTTTATGGGATGAAGCTGATGGTGAGGAAGGTGAAGAGGACAAAGACAGAGCAGAGGACCAAGTGGTGGAAACTGAAAAGAGAAGAGTGCTGTGAGGTTTTCAGGGAGGAATTGAGACAGGCTCTTGGTGGTCAGGAGGTCCTCCCTAATGACTGGACAACTAAAGCCAAATTTGATCAGGGAGACATGAAAGAGGGTACTTGGTGTGTCTTCTGGAAGTAGGAAAGTAGATAAGGAGACTTGGTGGTGGAACCATTAAGTCCAGGAAAATACGTATATAGAGAAAGAAGTTGGCTAAGAAAAAGTGGGACACTGAGAGGACTGAGGAGAGCAGACAGGAGTTCAGGGAGATGCAGCGCATGATGAAGGTAGAGGTGGCAAAGGCCAAACAAAGGGCATATGATGACCTGTATGCTAGGTTGGATAGTAAGGAGGGAGATAAATATTTTGTATAGGTTGATGAAGTAGAGACACAGAGATGGAAAGGATGCGTAACAGGAAAAAAGTTAATGAGTCACACAATGAAGCTATGGGAAAGAGTGGTGGAAGCTAGGCTTCGGTCAGAAGTGAGCAGTCCTGAGCAACAGTACGGTTTCATGCCAAAAAAAGAGTACTACAGATGCAATCTTTGCTTAAAGGATGCTGAAGTACAGAGAGGGTCAGAGGGAGCTGCATTGTGTCTTTGTAGATTTATAAAAAGCGTATGACAGGGTGCCAAGAGAAGAGCGGTGGTTTTGCATGAGGCAGTCTGGAGTGGAAGAGAAGTGTGTTAGAGTCGTGCAGGACATGTATGAGAGCTGTGAGACAGCAGTGAGGTGTGCTGTAGGAGTGACAGAGGATTTCACGTGGAGGTGGGACTGCATCAAGGATCGACTCTGAGCCCCTTCTTATTTGCTTTGGTGATGGACAGGCTGATATATGAGGTTAGACAGGAGTCTCCATGGACCATGATGTCTACAGATGACACTGTGATCTGCAGTGAGAGCAGGACGAATGTGGAGGAAAAGCTAGAGAGATGTAAGTATGCACTAGAAAAGAGGAATGAAGATTAGTGGCAGTTCTCCGTTTTTTTTCTCCACTCTCTATTGTTTTTTCAGCATTGCACAACCAGGACAGCAGGGGGTGCTAATCTTTCATGGCGTATGTGCCTACTAACACAGCTTCGTTTAATTTTTTTTTTCAAGGCTTGTGAACGCATTTCTTCTTCAAGGAGCAATGGATGACAGAAAGTACGTTTTGATTAAGCTGTAAAGCTTTTTACTAGAAGTGCAGCTCATAGAATACTCTAAAAAACACAAGGAAACCAAGACAGCAGCCTTTTTTTTTGTTTTCCTACACTTCCTTGTGTTCAGAATTGCCAAAAGACCAGATAAGATAAATTACTCTTTCAATATAAAGCATGCAGTGGCAAAATGCTGCATTAACTACTGATTACAACGACTATAGAGCGCCGTTCTGGTCAAACGATCTCTGGTTGTGACCAATTAGATGCATACACCCGATTTATGGAGACGGATAGTTAAAAAATGGCTCTACACTGTGCATCCTTGCGTAGGTGATGGAGAGGCCTTGCATCGATGGATAATAGCGTTGTGTCAATCCATCTCTGTCAAAACGGAGAAGCATAAACTAAGCTGTAGGGTAAACAGTCCAAAGCAATGGAGAGTGTGGAAAAGAGGTGAAGAAGTGTGTGCAAGCTGTTTGGAATGGGTGGAGAAAAGTGTCAGGTGTGATCTGTGATAAAAGGGTTTCAGCAAGAATGAAGGGAAAGATGTACAAGACAGTAGTGAGACCAGCGATGTTGTATGGTCTAGAGACAGTACCAATGAGGAAAAGACAGGAAGCAGAACTGGAGGCTGCAGAACTTAAGATGTTAAGATTCTCTCTGGGTGTGACGAGGATGGATAGGAGCAGGAATGAGTCCATCAGAGGGACAGCTCATGTTGGATGTTTTGGGAGGCCAGGCTGAGATGGTTTGGACATGTTCAGAGGAGAAACAACAATCATATCTGTAGAGGGATGCTGAGGATGGAGCCACCAGGCAGGAGGCAGAAAGGAAGACCAAAAATCAGATTTATGTGGTGAAAGAGGACATGAAGTTGGTGTGAGGACAGAGAATGCAGAGGATAGGACTAAATGGAGAAATATGATTGGCTGTGGCGATCCCTGAAAGGAAAAGCCGAAAGAGAAAGATGAAGACTTTTTAGTATACACATAAAAGCAACAGAAGACACATTCTCATTAAGTTATAACATTTGGGGGTCACGTGATGCAGCAGAGCTAGAAAGACGCTTCCCAGAGGCTCTCCGATATTGATTGCTGGAAACACTCTTATTATATTTGAAAGACCGCTCTCAGACTACATTCATTTTACTCATCCAATTTATTAATCCACAATGGACCTGAGATCCAAAAATAAGCAAGCTAGCTCAGCGAATGAAAATTTTTCTCCATGTGAAGTGGAGAGTCATCAACAGGAGGCTAACACTAGCAAGATGGCGCAAGGTCAGACACAGCTCGACAACGCTCTCATACTGCAAGCAATACAAGATGGGAATCAAACCCTCAGCAGTAAACTGGACACCAGAATGGCAGAGATTAACAAGTCCATATCGGGGGGGAAAACCCATGCTTCAAAGACTTACATCTCGCGACGCTGAGGCGAAAAAACGCATCGGGGTGGTGGAGGACCAACCCTCTCAGCTGGAATTGCAGATGGGCAAGCTAACTAAAGATAATGAGTATCTAATGGAGAAAGTTGATTCACTTGAGAATTATAATAGACGCTGCAACATTCGTATCCTCAATGTGCGTGAGGGCTGTGAGGGGAATGATCCGGTCACATTTTTTGCCAACTGAATACCGGCTATGCTGGGACAAGCACATTTCCCCGAACCACTGATGATAGAACAAGCCCACCGGACATTTGCACAGAAACCACCCGCCAGAAAGAGACCGAGACCAGTGTTGATCCACCTGCTGTTTAAGGAAAATAAAGCGCCTGTGTACGAGAAGAAGCCACTAATGTTCTTCCTTGACCTGAGTGCCAGCGTGGTAAAGAGCCGAAAGAATATGACCGGGTGAAGAAGGAGCCGAAGTCCAAAGATGTCCAGTTTGCCTTACTCTATCCCGCTACCTTGAGGATATCGCTACCGGACGGGACAAAGGAAATTCTGCAAAACACCAAAGGAAGCGGCAGCATTTGTGAGGAGCCACACCTGGGGAAATTGAAAGGATGAGTTGCCAAACTATGGTTGCATTTTGCTTTCATTCCTTCTCTGATCATCTCGTAAGCTGTAAGGTATTGTTGATTAATGATGTAGTTCAATGGCGTGATTAGATATTTTCAATGATTTAAGTAATTATAACCGCGGTCATTAATATTTGAGTTTAAACTTTATAAGTGTTTCATATAATGTACGACATATAATGACGAGAAACCTTAGATTTGAGCTAGATCTGTTGGGCTGGTCCAGATGAAGGGAGCAGTGCCACATGTTCAGGGTTTAGCACTGTGGGGTTCAAGGTTGTTTTTTTTCTCCTTTTATTATTGTTTATGGGATGTTTTTTTTTTTTTGTGGGTGCTCCATTTCTCTTACAAATTGTTTCTTGAGCATGTACTCCAGTTATTGTGTTATTTAAGGTCAGGTTAAATCTGTACACGAAACAGAATTTCTATGGGAAGTGTACTGACATTTGTTAGTTTTAACGTTAATGGGTTGAACGGGCTTATTAAAAGAAATAGAGTCCTAACTAGGGATGTTCGATATTGGCTTTTGTACCGATATATAAACCAATACCGATATGTGGGGACCCTCCCTCATAAAAAACAAAAACTACTAAACCCTTTTAGGTAACCACAATGAAATATCTTGTATCATGCATACTTGAGTTTTTTAAATTTTGAAAATGTAATAAGTACTACAATTTTAGTTAGGCAACTGAAAAAGGTGCCATTTTTATTTTGTCTTCAAAAGTAGCTGGAGCTTTCTGCGTGTAATTCCGAGTGATTCTTCTTGAGGTGGGAGATTAAATTTGACGTATTGAAGAAGACGCCTTGGTTCCTCCCCTCATAACCTCTGCTTTACAGTTATTACAAACTTCAATTTTAATGTCCGGGGAGAGTTTGAAATATTTTCAAATTAACAACATGTTTGCATTCCACTTGAGCTCTAATGCTGCAGGTGAAGAAGCGTCAGCGATTGATGACATCACCAAGTGCACCCGATAGACGGTCAAGGTCGGCCCAGAAGAAGCCTTTTGATATATTGAAAGTTGTCTCAAACAAATAATATCTCAAAAACTCAACCTCAAATCTGTCATATTTTTACATTCTGAGAGAGAAAAGAAGTAGCTGAAGAGTTTGATATATAATATGTGTATGGTGTGAAAAACTCATCTTATTAAAAAAATTAAAACCGATACCGATCATTTCCGATATTACATTTTAATGCCCATATCGGCCGATAATGACTTTAGGCCGATAATATCGGACATCCCTAGTCCTAACCTATATTAAAAAGTTACGAGCAGATACTGCTTTTTTACAAGAGACTCATCTCACTCCGCAAGAACACAAAAAACTGAGAAGAGAATTGGTAGGCCAGGTATTGTCATCATCATTTAATTCAAGAGCTAGAGGGGGGGGGGGGCATTCTGATTAATAAAAAGACACCTTTGGAAATACTTGATACTAATTGATCCCTGAGGGGGTTATGTTTTTGTCAATTGTAGAATATTTTCAGAACATTGGTCACTCCTAAATTTGTACGCACCTAACTATGATGATGAGCTATTTATGCAAGCTCTATTCTTGAAGGTTGCAGGGGGGCATAATAATATTTTAGTAGATGACGATTTCAATTTTTATTTAGATCCTGTTCTGGACAAGTCGACTAAAACCATATCCAGATCAAAAGCGTCTAAAGCTACTGAAAATTATATGAAAGACCTAAATTTAATAGATATTTGGAGGCGGATGCATCCTCAAACTCAAGATTATGCGTTTTACTCAGGCCTTCACAAGTCCCACAATAGGACTGACCTAATTTTATTATCTGCTCAATTATTTCATAGAGCAATAGATGCTAAATATTTATCCAGAACTTTATCTGATCATTCAACATTGACTCTGTCTATTTTATTTCCTGATACATTTCCCCTACAGGTGGCGCCTCAATCCTACTCTTCTTCAAAGAACTGACTTTTGCTTATTCATAAGGGGACAGATTAAATTGTTTTTGCTAAACTAATTGTACCTCCTCTCCTAACAGCTTCATCCTATGGGATACATTAAAGGCCTATCTCAGAGGACAGATAACCTCCTTTACAAAAGTTTTAAAAGAACAATACACAGAAGATATTGATAAGTTGGAAAAGGAAAAAAGTTACAATATAATACATTGAACACATACAGAATTGAAAAAAATATTTTAAGAACTAAACAGAAATATTATGAACTAGGAAAGAAGGCCAACAAAATGTTATCCTGGCAACAGAAAGCAGAGGAAAGTACTAGGGTGATTAATGCCATCCAGACAGAAACAGGCCTCATCTCTTACAATCCAATAGAATTAAATTCCACATTTAAACATTGACAACTTCCTGTCCAAAATTGAATTGGCAAAATTTAGTGAAGGGGAACAGAAAAGTCTTGACCTCCCTTTCACGCAGGCAGAGGTTATAAAAGCCCTAAACTCCCTTCAGTCTAATAAATCCCCAGGGGACGAAGGTTTCCCACTGGAATTCTATAATGAATTTGAGGATCTACTAGCTCCACTGATTATGGATGTAATACAGCTTTCGTCTAAGACGCATAAACTTCCAGAATCCTTCTCAACCGCAATAATCACTGTTATATTAAAAAGAGGTAAAGATCCATTAAAATGTGCGTCTTACAGGCCCATTTCATTATTAAATGTATATTATAAAATAGTTTCTAAAGTGTTAGCAAATAGGATAAGCCAAATATTACCCAAAATTATTAATCCAGATCAGAGATTCAAAAACACCTGTCGGCCAATAATTTGAGCAGATTTTTCAATATAATCCATCTAGCAAAATCACAACCTGACCACACGGTGGCAGCCGTGCAAGACCCAGAGAAAACCTTCGATAGGCTGGAATGGCCCTATTTATTTAAGGTTTTAGCTAAATTTGGCTTTGGACAAATATTTATTGACTGGGTGAAAACCTTGTACTATTAACCCAAAGTAAGTATTGCTACTAATGGGATTATTTCGGCTCCGTACGCCCTGAGTTGATCTAGTAGGAAGGGTTGCCCACTATCACCAAGTCTGTTTGTTCTAGCCATTGAACCTTTGGCAGAGGGAATTAGAATGGACCCTGATTTTGAAGGCTTTAAGATCGGTCAGTCAGTTCATTAAATTATTCTGTTTGCAGATGATATTCTTTTATACTTAAAAGACCCCTCTCAATCTCTCAGACGTTTGCCAGATTAATTGAACACCTATGGAACTATCCCTGGATATAAGGTAAATTTTGAAAAAGTAAAATACTTCCATTAACAACATTTAATTTTTCTGTGTATGAAAGTGCATCTTCATTCAAATGGGTTCCGACTGGAATGAAATATATCGGCATAGTTGTTGATAATACATTTAAAAATCTCTATAAACTGAACTGTAGTCTATTACTGAAAAGAACTGAGGATCTAAACAAATGGATCAACCTTCCTATTACCTTGATTGGAAGGATAAATTGTATCAAAATGAATATCTTGCCAAGGTTACAGTATCTTTTTTCAATCGTTACCTATTCCATTACCTCACACATTTTTTAAGATTCTAAATAGAAGTATAAGACAGTTTCTATGGAACAATAAAATGCCTAGAATATCCTTGGAGAAACTAACATGGGATTTTAATTCAGGGGGGCTCCTATTACCCAATTTTAAAAAGTATTATTTTGCAGCCCAAACTCGATTTTGTCTGTCTTTGTATGAAAATGAAATGACGCCATCCTGGGTTTATCTTGCATTTAATTCTTTAAAGGACAACTTATTGGGGAAATTTCTTTACAAAAACAATTATAAAATATTGTCAAAGAAGACTTATAATCCGATCTTATTACATTTGATTAGGCTCTGGTATGATGTCCACAAAAGCATCAGGAAGGTGATAGGACTTTCACCATGATCACCTTCGAGACAAAACAACATGATTCCTCTGACAGTGAACAACAAGATCCTGGAAGCCTGGCATCACAATGGAATTCATAAGCTGGAGGACCGTTATGAAGAGGGGACATTTATGACCTTTGAACAGTTAAGAAGGAAATCTGAACTGCCCAACAATACTTTATTTTGTTATCTCCAACTGAGGTCCTTCCTGAGAAGAATTCTGGGTAATAGCATGGTTCTACCTAAGTTAACTGAAATAAAAAAAATTATTTAAGATAGTGGACCGCATAAATTAATATCTAAAGTATATTCTTTGTTAATATCTGAATACCCTAAACCGAATCTGTATAGGTCCAGTGAAAGATGGGAATCAGACTTAAACATAAAAATTGATGACCAATTATGATCAAAGTTATGTCAAGACAGTATATCTGTCACTGTTAATGCACGATATAGGCTTGTGCGTTATAATTTCCTCCATCAGTTATATTTGATCCCAGTAAAGATTCACAAGGGCAAACCTGAAGCATCTGACATATGTTTCTGATGTGCTGGAGATGTGGGCTCTTTCCTACACAGTACTTGGTCATGTGTGAAAGTGAGGAATTTCTGGATTAACTTTTGTGATGTCCACACTAAGCCGGATAATGCCTTAAACGTATAATTATTTAGTCTACACCCCCCTATCGTCCACACTAAAGCTTGGTTTATGCTTGCCGCGTCCGTGAAGTCCGCACGGCTCCATGCGGCCAAATTATTTCATTTCAGCAACCACACCTCTCCTCCCGCCCCAAAATTTCCGCGCCGAGCACCTAGGAAAATTTGTAACTACGCAGACGGTCCTGCGCGAGAAAACATGGTGGACTAGCATGAGCTCATATTGCCGGAGGTTCGTAAAAAAAGATCTTTATGATTCGGCCGATAGAGATCACTGTGATGAACTGTGTTTTAATGGACGAGTGGACAGTCTCCTTTTTTGTCTTTTTTCCTAAGTAAACAGCATAAAAGTTCTGCTTTGTTTAAGCTCACGGGTATCACCATCTTGTAAACAACAGTGATTACTACTTCTACTATGGTGTAGTGTTGTATGCATGCCGTAGAGCCCTACGCCGCCGCCTACAGTCGTCAAGAATATTGGCTCTTAGCAGGGACAAGCTGCAGAAAGTATAAACGCTGCTCAAAGGCGTCTCGGCCGGTTCTGCACGTCTCGCTTCCGCGCGGAATGTTCATGCGGCAAGCATAAACCAAGCTTAACCCGGTGTCGTTTAAGGTCTGTGGCCGGATAACTATTAGCCGGGTAAGAGAGCCGTGTAAATCTTCATTCAGCGGCTAAATGAGCTAGTGTGGACAGCTTCCCCGGATAATGAAAGGAAGTGGCGTCACTGATTGCTGTGTCAATAACAATACGACACTACAGACAAAGACAACAGCGAAGAGTAATAAATCGATCTCGTTGTCTGTCCACACCAAAAACTCTCTCTTCTTCTGAGCAGCTATTGTTCTCTTCGGTTAACGAGACAAGCAGATATGTACTGTGCTGTAGAGCTTCTTGTATATATTATGTAGGCGCTGGCGTCACGTAGATTATACGCGTGTTTCGTGCGTCTTTTCACACATGCCCAGTATTTGCACAGGTCGGTATGGGATTGCGCAATCATGGGATCTTAAACGGGGCGTAAATGCTCATGTTGAGTGGATGACATTAGGCGTCTAACTCTCCGTATAACCTTATCGGCTTAGTGTGGACGTAGCCTAAGATAGTTCAAATTTCAACACCAGTCGATCCAGAACTCTGCTTACTGGGGAATTTCAGGAAAATTGTTGAACAACCCAATATATTTCTGTTTTTGGAAATAGCCTTGGCAGTAGCCAGAAAATGTATAGCTGTCACATGGTTGTCTGAGTCCTCCCTATCCATAATTTGGAAATGAATCATTGTGTGCCCTCAGAAAAGATAACATACAGTCTTAGAAGGAGATACAACAACTTTATAAGAATCTGGCAGCCCTACTTGGATTATGTGGATAATGTGACACTGGATTGTAACTGACCTTGATTATGCTTTATTTCTTTTCTTTCTTTTTTCTTTTTTATCACCATGATGGAGCACCACTTTAAAGGAAGGGGTGCGGGGATGAGTTCTCTGTGTTAATTATCCTCCCACTTATCCTCCTAGAGTCGCGGGGGGGGGCTGGTGCCTATCTCCAACCGTCAACACACAAGAAGTAGGGTGCACCTCGAAAGGTACCCAGGCCATCACAGTTTACTTTGAAAAACAAAAATTTGAGTGTTTACAAAAATTTTTTTGTTTTTATCCATAATCCTCTGTAAATTGATATCAAATTGTGAAGGTACCACGTGTCCAATGGCAAAATTGCCATTAGGCATAGGTCGGCGGCCTCCTGGTGCCCATTACTTTGGGGGGCCCCTGACCAGCTGTTAAACTTAAAATAAATATTATCTTACCTTTTAAAACAGTTCTTAAATGTGCTAAATGAGAAACAGAATGCCTTTTTGTGGATAAGTACTGTATTGGCACCCGACCGGACCCCCTATGTTTGTGCCACAATGGGCTATTCCTTTAATATGCTGATGCACAAACAGGATACGATCTGATTTGAACAAGACACGGCAGCATATTCCTGATTTGTAGTTAACTTAAAGTAGTAGCCTAAGAACAAAACAGTAAGTAAGCATGAAAATGAGTTATCCAAGTGGCTTCAAAAAGAGAAAGAAGCAACTTGCTTAAAAAATGCTTTTATCTTCACTTCCGAAAGAGACATAGTTTTTCAATGTACCATCCACCGATGTGCAACAACACAAGATAGATAGGACAAGACAGAACTGCTGTGGCTGCTAACCTTGTCGATAGTGAAGAGCTAACCTCTTTCTCTAGTTGCTCAGATGCTTGAGCAAATGAGAGTGAATGTGACGATCAGCAAGGAGATGTTGGTGCAGCTGCAGCTGCCTCTTACTGCTGAAAGTGTTGTTAGCTGCTAAAGAAGGGATTCCGATGGAGAAAGGGACAATAAGTGTGACAAAAAAAAAACAAAGTAAGTAGCAGAAAACTCTGTGCGCTTGACAATGATCCAGCATCCTGGCCTAAAGAGGTCACAGATGATCAGAGGTGTCAAAAGTATTTACATTCAAAACTTAAGTAGAAGTAGCCTATACATACTCGGGTTTGAAGTGTAAGTGTGTAGTTTCCTGACGAAATGGGGCACTACATACCTAAATCATTGCAAGCAAATAATATTTATGTGTTTGAGGGACAACGGATGGCCATTCAAGCCAAAGATCGCAATTGTGCAATATGTACAACTAAAAGGCAGATCAATCAGTTCAACCTCCAGAGAAATATATGCAGAAAATGAGAGGAACTCAGATTCTTATTCATCACAGGCAGCGAGTGAAGAGGTAAATGAACTGTAATGTTAGAGTGAATGACCTCAGTGGAAAAAAGGATACATTTCAGGGTAGTTTCACCATGACAGCCGCTAGATCGAAAACAAAAAACATGATAGTGAAAGTTGTTACCTGTGCAGCAGAAAGCATGCTACTCCAGTGTGTTTCTTGTTGCTCATTCAGTTATTTCCATTAAGAAAAAGCAATGCTGAGGGTTACTTTAGTTTTCTGGTGGTGGTGATCGTCTCTGAGGGCTTCTGACGCGGAGCCGCAGCTGACTGCACGGGACAGCAACCTTGGTTGGGAATATCTTGGGTTGACTTAGTTGGTTGGCCAGGGTTGGAGAAAGGTTTTTTAAATGTATTCATAAAGCTCTTCATTTAAACTTCTAATGACCACGAACAGAAAAGGGAGGTAGCCGTGTAAAATCCATAAATGCATTTTGTCCACATGTAGAAGGAAACCCAGCGTCCAATATGTTGGCCCAAATACAATAGGACCTGCGGCCATATATTCTAGACCCACTTTGTATGTTTATATGTTATGAAGCAGCCTATACTTTTCAATGATTGGGTATCATTTGATTCATTTTCAACAATATTTTGATTGCAGTTTTTACCATTAATATCTGGAAACGTCTAACTGTCTGATAAAAGTAAAACTAATGTTAAAAAAAATGTTATGCTGTTGAAAACTACATCATTGCAGCACTACACCACCTAAAAACACTTACTAAAGGCCATAATTACTATACTGCTATAGGCAACCTATTTCAGCTGCATATGTCCATCAAAATTAATGCATTTTCTTGCAGTGCAAAGATCATTAATACAGTTTCATGGAGCTGAAGATATGATGACTATTTGCCTATTTGTAATGGTGCATTTACCTGAGTCTCTCCCACGGGAATCTTTAAACCTGGCAGCATCCGTCTGCTTTGTCCTGCTGAACTATGAAGTGGTTCATACACAGCTAGAGAAGAGCTACACAGAATAAATCAGCTTTTATGTGTCCTACACACACACGGCTTATGTTTTCAACATTTTGTTTTATTTTTACTTAGTTTACCTCATTACAACAGAACGATGATGACTCGAGATAGATCAGTATATGTACAATTTCTTTCTGTGTCTCACCATGTGAATAAATATACATGTAATACTTTGCTTTACTGCCACAGTAAAGATTGGAATTAAAAGCCAAGGTTTTAAAATAAGGGAACATTTCTCTAATAGAATTGATCAGAAGTCAGAAAGTCTCTCCATCCAGCTTCCTATTTTCTCAGCGGCAGAATAATCCGTGGCATGCGCTCCTTTTGTACGGATGGCTGGCACCGGGCTCTTTTTAAAGTGAGTCTTTAACCAGTCGTAGCGCTAACAGTCAAATTCTAAAGCCTCCTGGTCTCAGATTATGCTCGGATACCTTCATGGGAATCTTTATATTAATACATTGATTCAGTTACCTGCAGTCTGCATGTAAAGGTAAAAATGTCTGCACATCTGCACCCAATGGTCAGTGGTGTGAATTGTAATCTGTCAAAAAGGACAAGCCAACTTCAGATTTTTCTGCCACCATTCTACATAACCTGGACCCATACAATAAATCAATCAATATTTATTAGGATGCCACCTTAACCACATCCAAAAGGTGCACAAGGTACTTTACATAAAAAAAACCATAAAACATAAGAAAAGCATACAGAGATTAAAATAAATAGTCATTTACAAACTTTAAAAGCCTTTGTAAATAAGTGAATCTTTAACTGTGGTGGAATGTAATGCAGGTGGGAGAGCGTTCCACAGCCTTGGGGCATGAGCAGAAAAGGCCCAATCACCCCACCTTGTATAGCCTTCTCCAGGTCAGCACAAGACAGGAGGGACTTCATCTTTGCCAGCAATCTAAGCTGGAAAAAGTCAGCTTTTACCACCGCACTGACCTGCTTGTCAAACTTCAGTGTATTGTCTAAATTAAATTCTAAGTTTTTAACGGCTGTAGAGAATTTTGGAGTGGATGGGCCAAAGCAGGGGGTGCTGTGGGGAATTTCTGGACTAAAGAATGATACATTCAGATTTGCTCTTATTAAGATGGAGGAAGTTTTGTGAGAGCAACTTTTTGATGTCCTGACTGCAGTGCTTTAAGTTTCTAGTTTGCTGTTGACATTGTCCATGTGAGGCGTAGCTTACTGAGACCCGCCAACAAAGTTTACACAAAAATGTATGAATTTTCCCACCTGGATCATCACTAACCTTTGCAAAAATATTTTAGATGGTAATACAAATATGCCGCTTCAGTTATTGATGTAGCATTACAGCTGCTCCAGCAGTCACTGCAGTTTGCCTGCATACTTTACAGTTTGACACCAGATGCATAAGCGGTGCGACTCTATGACTAGTGATGCCAGATTTGATCTTTTCCCCCGTTTTACCCACCATGGATTTAGTCGAGCTTTTGTCAGGAATGCTTGAATGAAGTGTAGCATCACTTGAAAAAAATGAACAGCGAGAAAGTGCCATTGAATGCATCATTTCCTTCACTGCTAGTAGGTTAATTTGCTGCAGTTGTGGCTCCAACCCCCCCAGCTCCGGGTCTGAATCCATACCTGGTAACTCATGTTAATGTTGGTGTTTGCAGGTCGGGAGTCTTTCTGCCATAGGATCTCTATGGTTTCAGCCGCATGTGGTTTAGGGGTATTATGGGATGGTCTACACAGCGTGGAGACGCACACATTCCCTAAAATTGATATCTTCATCTTTCAGGTGGAAAGTGGAAAAAAAAAACAAGTATTCCACTGGTATTATGGAAGTAACTGTATTCTGAATACCACCTTTAAAAATAGTAACTGTAACAGAATCAATCAATCCATCAATCAATCAAACTTTATTTATAAAGCACTTTTCCAACTACAAAAGCTTCTCAAAGTGCTTTACAGGTTAAAATGATCACAACTATAACCACTGACCACCCCCCACCCCGACACACACCCCAATCCAACCCATCTCACACACACACGCACACACACATAAAAGCAATAGTAAACAAAGCAACATTAGACAGAGTACAGATGAGCCAGGAAACGCCATCATGGAGCCATCTGCATCATCAGCAGCAGATCAGCAGCAGCAGCCAAGGCACCGACCCAGGGCGCCCAGAGGAGGGATGGTAACCCCAACCTCCACCCAAGCAATACCTGAAGAGCACCTAGACAGCTACAGCTGACCACTGCCCCTGATGCAGAGGGCCCCCACAGAGGAAACACTGGGAGGGAGATTAAGATAAGAAGTTAAAATATTAAAATAAACAGTAGAAAATGAGATTTAGTATTAAAATAATGATAAAATGTTAAGACTGATAGCATACCAAATTATAAAATATAAGACAATGATAAGATATAATCAAATAAAAATGCAAAGCAGATAGACAATGGATAATAATCAGTTAAAAGCTAAACTAAAAATTAAATCAAAGAAAACATTCACAGCGATAAAACCGATATTAATAAATAATAATCAGTTAAAAGCTAGGCTAAAAAGGTACGTTTTTAGCTTGCTCTTAAGAACATGAACGTTCTCTGCGCCCCTGAGGTCCTCTGGCAGCCTGTTCCAGAGGTGAGGGACATAATAATGAAAAGACGCCTCACCATGAGTCCGTGTCCTGACTGATTACACTTACTCATAATTAGTATTGTAAATACGTACCGCCGGTACATGTATTCCGTAACTACCCAACTTTTCTTTTGCATTAGGGAGTTTTATGAGTCAGTAGGTGGGTTTGCTGATTAAGCCCTATAGATGTGTGTTAACCTAAGCCTTGGATGTTCTACACTGTGAATGGAAAGCTACATTTTTTCAACAGTTGCACAACCCTGGAAGGTGAGAGGAACGATGAGCAAAGTGCAGTCTCAGAAAAGTTGATCAACAATAGTGATTGCAGATACTCACACAAGAAATATGTGCTTTAGTCATATATATAAACCCACATATTGTTTTAATCACAAAAATAAATACCTGCCATTATTTTCTCTATATTACAAGTACTGATTACAATTTCACAGTTCAGAAAGCATCTAATTCTATTTTCTTACATATCTACACAGTTATATATCTTGTCACATATCTAATACAGGTATTACTTTCATGCATGTCATTCAACAATTGTTGTAAAACTTAAAATAATATTCAAAAAGAAAATGTTTTAGTAGTTAGTAGCTTTAATAGACAATATAAATCCCCTTTCTTACAACATTATTGAAGATGAGGTAAGAATTGTAACCACTTCCCTGCAGTATTTATTAGTTCCCAGTATGAGGTACATTGTGGTCCCTGCTTGAGAGATTCAGTTTCCTGTGAATATGCACACTCTGTAATGTCATCATCAGGCTATTTCATCATCACAGAGTGTCATTGTTCCTCCTTTCCACCTTGCAGTCCATCAGCTCATTAGTGTTGGTGACCGAGACGACACGGTTCTGGTCAAAGTCATATTTATATTGCTTGTTTCCCTGGAAGAAAATCACAAAACCTGCGAAAAATGAGGAATTGACTATGAGAGCCAAATAGTGGTTAATAAATGTATTCATAACATGCAACTTCTTCTACATTTTGTCAACTTACAACCACTAAGCCTTTTAATGGGATTTAGACCAACACAATTTAGTGCATAATAAATGAATGAAGCCGATACACATTACCAAATCATCAATAAAGGGATTAATTGCTTATCAACTGTAACATAGCTCTAGTTCCCACTGTTCGTATTTGTGGTTATCTGTGTTGTTAGTTAGGAATGTTAGCTTGATAGCCAAGGTTTACCTGATGTGAAGTTATAACTGCAGATTATTGCATTTCCTAAACATATGCTCATTCCAATCGCTTTTTCTAACTCTTTACAACACCTAATCGCTGAATCGTGATGTCCTTAGTAAATGTAGTCCACCTGCGTGATTTAGTAGAAATCTAGGTGCACCATAAAGGGATCAATTCCTTAGAGAACAAACAGCAACATGAAAACCAAGAAACACAGCATAAAGGTCAGGGAGGAAGCTGTGAAGAAGGTAGGTTAGGAAAAGATAAGACACCCCAAACAGGGTCATGTATCTGACTTACATGCCAGGAGAGAGAGCGTTAGTCAGAGCAACAGACAAGAAGCTGCAAAAGAGAATCTGTTACCAGGACAACAATTGTTCATACCCTTCATGAACTTTGCCTGGATTGAAGAGCAATGATAACAAAAATGATCCCAGAACTCCTCAGGGATCAATTCTAGGACCACTACTTTTTATTTTGTATATGCCTCCACTAGGGTCTATTTTTCAGAAGCATGATATACTTTTCATTGTTTTGCTGATAACTTTCAGGTATATGTGCCTGTTAACTCTTACAACAGAGATTCACTGAGGCTCGTCTTAGACGGTTTGGTTCAAATCAAAACCTGGATGACATTAAACTTTCTAACCCTTAACGAGAAGCAGACAGAGGTAATTTGGTTTCGGCAAACAGCAGTTGTAGTTTGCTTCTGATTCCCTTAGGTTTTTTTTTAATCTATTTACAATCACCCCACTGCAAGAAACCTCTGTGTCATTATAGACAGTAATTTACAATTAGATAAACAGATTAGTACTGTCATAAAGTATAGCTCTTATCAGTTAGGACTTATTGCTAAAGCTAAGCAACATCTCGCTGCAAACATTTCTGAGAAAGTTGTCCATGCTTTTGTTACTTCCCACCTGGACTACTGCAACTGTGTATGTGTTGGGCTGGATCAATCCTCCCTATTGTGTTTGCAGATTGTCCAGAAAGCTGCAGCTTGGCTTTTAACTGGTAGTAAAAGGCATGAACACATAACTCCTGTCTTAAAATCTCACCACTGGCTCCCAGTTTGCCTTCATATTAGGGCTGGACGATATAAAAAAGAGCATATCGAGTAAAACATTTTTATATTGATTGATATAGATAATTAGCTATACAAACTCACATAATATAAAAAATATATTTTAAGTGCCTCCCCAGTCATTTTGTTATTCTTCAATGAGCTAATTTTTACTAAGAATTAAATTCATTACATTTTCAAACACTTCTTTTTATCACAAGTAAGTTTGTAAGACACAGAAACAAACCAAGAAACCTGAGTAACATCAGTAAATACAAAGAAAAGTAATATTGTTAACTAATATATTATATATATTTTTAATCATGTTAGTAATTTACATTAAAAGCTTATTTTTATGCTTTTTAATCTTTTAAACATTTTATGAAACTTTATAATATTAATGGCTAAAACCCTTGGTTTAGTTTGTCAATAAAGCTTATTCAAATTCCCTTCAGCTCTTCAGCTGTAGGCTAAAGCTAAAGCTAACTAGCTACTCACCAGTGTTGATGGGCTCCAACACTGCAGCTCAGTCACAGAGCTGAAGCCAGCAGGTCTATCCAACCCCTGTTGTGTTTTTTTAAGCGTTTTTTCGCTTCTGAGGACCGGGAGCAGAACCGAGGGGACATTTTAACAGCCACAGATGTTAGCAACGCGACACGACCTGGGTACGTTTACTATGTCTCTGTAAGAGATTCGTAGCGAGAGGGGAGTCCTGCTTAAAACAGCTGATTGTAGTTTTATATTTCGATCATTATTGCTACGTTTAGTGTTTTAGTGCGTGGAGGATAAGTTCAAAATTGGACACAACCTTTACCTGAGCCACTAACATTTATCAGGAACAACTTCCTCCGCTGCTGCCTTGTTGTGATCTCTGACCGCAGCGAAGTTACGGTGATGGTTCGCTTAGGGACTATTAAAAAATTCTGTTTCAGCTCAAATCATTTAATTCTTTTTGTGGTTTGAAAGGAGAGAGGGTGGCTGACAGAGCTGCATGGGTCATTGTTAATGATTGGTTTGGAATAAGTAATGATTGTTGTATTAAGCTGCCTGATAGGATATAATGAAAAAATGAAGGAAACTTTTTTTTCTATCGACCCGTTTTTTTTCTATCGGACCCCATGTCTATCGATCTATGTATACTGCTATCGAATTATCGTCCAGCCCTACTTCATTTTTATTTTAAAATGTGACTACTTAATTTATAAAGCTTTAAATGGGCTTCCCCCTTCTTATTTGACTGATCTTCACATCCACATCCCTTCAAGAAGGGCAATTCTTGAGTACACTTGTTCAGATGCGCTCCAGACATTACACTGCAAGCCATGGGAGGGCGAAATAGGGCAAATATCTGTAAAGTTACGGAGCGTGTCTTTAAACCCATTTAAGAATCTGTGGAAAACTATTTTTGTGAATATGTTTATGTGAAAAGAAGAATATTTCTATAGATGTGTTAGGCTGGTAAAAACTAAAGCTTTGCTACCAAACATGTCTCTTCAGAGGGCTGAATTCCAGAAAGATGCACTTTGTGAAAGCCTTGTATTCTTTTCCTCCCTCTGGGGAATTAGTAATGGATGATCTTTGGAAAAGTCAAGCCTGTGACCATAATGATACTCAACTAAAATGACTGGCTGTTGCATATGTAACAAGTTTAAGAAAGTTAAGTTATTGATCTGAAGCTAATTCTAAGTGATATTTTTGTACATTCTAAATTTTTTTAAAACATTACCCCATGTAAATGACTTCATACAATCTGCTGGGATTCCTTACATAGAAAACTTTTAACTGATTAGAATGTTTATATATTTGTAATGAAATTACTTTTGTTGTGAATTGGCGCTATATAAATAAAAGTAAATTGAATTGAACTTGTTATTGACAGATGATAACACAGACATGAAGATTTATATCTTGAAAACAGATTCTCTGTAAAAATTGCAACACGATTTCCATGTTTTCTGGGAAGTCAAAAAACAGCCTCAAATCACAGTGAAAGATTAATCCCGCAAACTTTTTTGCCCAAAAAAACAAAAGAATGAGCTGATGTGTTTTATAGAATCTATTATAAAAACACTTATATAGTATTTTGTGCGTCTTTTCTACTTGAAAACCAGAAAGAAACAAGAGGAGAGAGAATCTTTAGCTACCCTCATAGTTGACAGCTGCATCTATAGGGAATGGAATACCCAGCCAGTGTTGCTCGATAAGCATTGGGGATCCCTCCATCACGCCACGTTGTTCACAGTACCTACATGTTACACACAACACAATCATGTTTCTGTTTCAGTGGGTAACAAAATAATACACTGTGTGAGTCAGCAATCCTTCCTTCTGCATTCACATGGGAAAATGTTTTGGTTTTATTTCATCAACTCAGAAGGGGAAGCAGAGCATATGGTTGACTCTGGTTACCTCTACACAATAACAGAGTTTGTCATAATTGTCAGGGTGTTGGCTTGTTTGAGGGTTTTTCTCTCTCCCTGTCTGCTGAGATGCAGTGTTCCTCCAGGAGGGCGGGGCTAAGCCAGTCTGCTCCCACACACCTGGGATCCATCAATTATCAACACAGGAGATAGGGAGCCTGCTGCTTGAGTGTTAACCTGCTTGGTACCTCTAGCCTCTGAATCTAACAAAGTATTTAGTCAACCTGACTCACGCCTTGTGTCTCTCTCTTTTAAGGAACTCCTTGAGCCTCATTGAGATTGTCCACTTCAGTCATTCCCGGAGTTATCTTCCCAAAGCCTGCAGACCTTCTAAAAAGCCATTCTCTGGATCAGCTGCCCACTGCCTCACAAACCTGTCTGCCCTCCAACAAATACACATGTACACCATCTTTCCAGACCTTAACCCAGCGCCCTGCCACTTCCTCCCTGGCATTCATCTTCACTTACAACCAGTAAGGTCTACATAATCTTTACCTTCTTCAGATTAATCAACCAGGACTCATCTCGCCCCTCTTTCTTTAGGGAACCAGTTTTCCCAGTCCTGCAAGGAAGCTCAGCCAGTCCATATTTGTTAAATAAACCTTTGAACTCTGATTAATCTCCTGGAGTGTTTGAGCATGTGGTTCAGAAGTCTCAAACAAAACTTTACCTTGTTTCCACGTTGCAGGTATGGCTTTTTGGATGCAACTTTGCCATGAAGACCACTTCTGGGCAGACAGAAAGAGTTTGAACAGCACGTGTAGAAATCCCAGGCTGCTTTGTGATCCATGTCTGGGAGAGACCTTGTAAATGCAGTACAACTACATTGTGTCTTGTTGATGTATACTCAGTCTTTCAATGACATGAAAGTATCCCCCATAACCTCATCGTGGTACCAGAGTTTGGCTGTTCCTCACCCAGTTTGAAGCTACCTACACAGCTGTTTCTGCTGCAGTTGACTATGTTTCAACCTACCAGTGACATTCATGATCATTAGTGCCTGTTTGTTAAAACCAGTTAATCATCCATCTGACTATAATCCTACAAAATCCCTGACTTTGTGCCAGTGTACCTTTAAAGGAGATATATCATGCTTTTAAATCCTTCCTTTTCTCATGTAAATCATTCACTTGTGGTCTATGTAAAGTAGAACCTCAGTGGTTTGGTCTGAATTCCATGTTATTGTAGCCCCACAGACCCTCCTTATACCGTTCTGAGGAGCATCTTTAGAGCAACTCATTTTGGTGCGGTCCCTTTAAATGTAAGCGAAACATTTCATGCCCCGCCCCCTCCAGGTTACAGAGCGTTCCGCTCCACCCCGTTCGGACATTTTTGTAGTCTGATAGCAGCGATACGATTACTACCGGCAGATAAACTTTTTATTGCGAAGCGATCGTCGCTAAATTCCTGTACATCATGTGTACCCCACGACAAAAACCGTCAAAAAAAGCCCAATCATTTTATTCAAAGCATGCAGTACAGTTATATCCTCAGCTAAAAGCTAGCACACATCGCTAACATAAGCAGAACGTACAATGCTACAACTATCAAAACAATCGCCTATACGACATATCAACACACAACATTCATGTCTAAAATAAAGTTTACTGTCATTTTAGTGTTATTTGAAGCTTACGCCTTTTTGTCCGTCGTTTCCGTGGAGAGAAGGAACTGACCCCTCAATCAGACGAAGTCTTTTTGGCAAATCCCTCCTGATACAGACCGAGGTTGTTGAAGCACTCGTCCTCGAAGTGCTTCGCCCAAACGAGGAGAACTTTCCCCACGGATGTCGGTATATTTCCACTAAAAATAAAATGTAACCAGGCACTTCTCAGAGGCTCTGATGCTGGGGGTCGCTGTAGGGATTTGTGTGGGTTAATACACCCAATAACTGAACATTTTGACTTGCTTTCTGGTCCAATTGGTTACCCGGAAGTCCATTACCTTATTTGGCAGTTCAACAACAAATGCTGTGACGTAATAGACAAGAAAACGTAACAGCAAATAGAGAAAACTAAACAGACTGAAAAATAGGACCAAAAAAGAATGTAAAGATATAAACACAGCACCAGAAGAGAATAAATGTAAGTTGTCTGCACTCCTAAACACCCAAAATACACATTTACATGCATTTAAGGGCAAAAAAAAGTGGATTTTCCATGATATGTCTCCTTTAAATAATTGATGCTGGTTTAAAAGTAAAAAGTGGTAGTACCAAATATTTCCTTCTGTTTGCTTACTATGGATTTTGTAAATTCTACAAATCTATTTCTGATAGCATTCTTTGTTTACAGCATTTGTTTCTATACCTATCAAAATTAAAAGCTAAAGGTAAAGGCTGTGTAAAAGTATATCACAAACACTTCATGAAGATATTAGGTAACCAGATTAACTACTGACATAATGCACCAAATGTAGCCTTAGAAGTGTTTGCCACCATAGTGTTTCAGATCTATCTTCCACACATCTAAGATCGGGTCACAAGAGATCCAGGAGGAAGCCCCACTCATCCCTTCCCAAGCAACATTCTCCAGCAGCTCATTCTGGGAGATGCCAAGGCATTCCTGGGCCAGACCAGACATATACCCCCACCCCCCCATGGGCATTCTGCTCAAATGACTCCTTTTGATGAGCAGAAGCAGTAGCTCCCCCCACATGACGGAGTTCTTCATCTCCATCTCTAAGACTGAGTCCAGCCACCCTCCTGAAGGAATCTTATAGTGGATTCTTTTGATTATTTTGGCTCAATTCCTTCATCATGACAGACTAAAACAACACTCGCATTACTACAGAGCATGCCTTAGACCATCTGTTCTTCTCACATTCCATTCTTCCTACAATCCATTGGAACTTTAAATGAGAAATGAATTCAGATTCTAGATTGATTTTCTAGCTCTAATGTAAGAGCTTTTATGCGTCTGTCACAGCATGATATAAATACCCAAATCAATACAAAAGACCCAAGCAACCAGGATGTAACCTACCTCCAACACTCAGGGCCAGTGAAGAACACAGTGTAGCGATCATTTCTGAAGTGCAGAGCAGCATCCACTGACTTTATTCTGGACGGGAATCCCAGGTCTGAGATGTTTCTGGGAAAGCCTTCCAGCAAAATTAACTGCTGTACTTTCCAGTACTGATCACCTGCAAGAAAAATACTTTTATGCTTTAAAAACTCTTTATGAACATGTATTCTTGAAGTTCAGCTATGTCTTCTGTTTAAAACTCCTGTGCAGCTTCTGTCTACAGTTCTCTTTCCATCATAAATTACCTTTAAAAAATAAAAGAACGTTTTTCTCCACGTTCTCGTACACAGCATCCAAGTAAGATGGTACCTTGTCTGACCACAGGCTGCTGATGAGGGTGATGCGTGTTTCAAAAAAATTGGGATGTTTGCGCCACATGAATCTGAAAAAGGCAGAAAGCCCTTCAGTTTCATCATATTCAGCAGAAAAGACAGACCCTTCATTCAGAGGACATGTACTCGCCTGTCTTTGAAAAACACTAGCTCTTGTTGTAATTCTGTCACAGCATCAAAGGACAGATCTTGATCACATTTGTCAGGGGTTCTAGGTGGAGGCCTCTTTAATAATTGTGAATGAAAGTTGGGGTTTACACCTGAGGCAACAGAATAAAACCAAAAAAACTCCTTAGTATGTAGTGGATAATGCATGGTTTTGGTCCAGGAGTGAATGCTGCCAGTTAATGACTGGATGCAATCTGCTGGGATTCTTTAGATAGAAAACATTTTAACTTATTAGACTAATGAACTGAAGGATTAATTAGAATGTATTTATGCCTCGATGGGATGTGTGTTGTAAATTGGTGCTGTATAAATAAACTGAAGTGAATTGAAGCAATGGTTATAAGATAAGCTGTGGGAATTAATTGACTTCTAGAACAGATGACTGAATTGGACTGACCTAATTTATGGTTTAGGGTCTGGTTTTTCACTGAGGAGTGACTTTTCAGAACCTCACAAAAAAAACGTGTCTTAGAAGTTGTGCTTACCGTAAAGATGTTGTATGCTTTTCACATCGTCAAAGGAGAGCTCCAAACTGGGGGCAAAGTTATAAGCTGGGTACATAATGGATCCAGGGTCAGAGGAGTGGGAGAGACCAAGGGCATGACCAAATTCATGAGCTGCAACAACAGGTAGGCTGATACCTGAAGTAGGACGACAGGTCCAATAGATGCAGAATCAGTACAACACTTCTTAGAAACCAAATGGCGTGTTAGGGTTTTGTTCATCTAATGTAAATATGGGTACTGCAAGGTCTTAACATTTTGATCTCTTTTTTTCATCCCGTACCAGTAGAATTAAAGCTCCATTCCTCCTCACTATCAAAGTGCACATCCCCTCCTATTCCTGGACCAGGGAGGTAGGCATGTGCTAGAGTTCCCCCTTTGCCAGAAAAAGGAGCTCCATCCCCGTGCTCTGCATAAAAAAATAACACTATTATTATTTTAGACCCTTTTTTCTGTGAGGGATTGCTGTGAAGTCAACGGCAGAACTGAGATGACTGCCTACTGTCTCTACATGTTTTTCCATGTAAATAAACTGAATTAAATTTGACATTTTATTTCCCAGTGAAATCACAAAGCTCACCTCTTGTCACAAAAGCAATCCCAATGTCAGCCTCTTTTTCTTCCCTCTTGTGGAATTTCATGAGAGAAACTCTGGACCACAGCCTCAGTGCTCTCTTGATTACTTTGTGTGTCTTTTTGGCTGGAAAAGGAAGATTTTCACCAGCAATCCTGCAGAGATAGAATTTGATTTAAACAAAGCCATGTTTAATAATACATTTGAGTAGTATAGTTCAATAGTACTGAATTCTGCCTTCACATGCTTGTTAAACCTTCATGTTACCCATATATCTTACATGTTTTGGTGCAGCAGCAGTTTTCCCCAGAAGCCAAGACATTCATGACTTACTGTGAAACAGGTGATAAACGGATGCTAGGGATTTTCACTTGATTTGTAGGCCTACAGCCTCTTCATTTAGTGTGTCTGCCTTGGTCTTTCTGTGGTGTATTGAGATGCATGGCTGCAAAACAATTCCATCCCAATATGGCCAACAGTGGTTCATGACCTCTTTTAACGAGAGCCCCCCTTTTTGTATGCATGCACACACACATACTTCATGTTTGTCCACATACTGTACTGTATATACACAAACACAAAAAGGAAAACTTCCCTGACCAATTCTTTATTGTCATTAGAACACCTTTTTTAAGTCTTATTCATGCAGTAGTTTTTCTTTTTTAAATACGATCGGTAGGACATGCATGCTGCACATGCTAAACATTTTCTCCAACTCCCATTTCCTGCATTAGTAACAGAAAGCAAAGGGAAAAAAACAGACAAGTCAGAAAAGCTAGTCTCCTTTTATGTCACAGAGAAAATTAGTATTCATCCAATCTCAGCACAGGAAAGAGGTAAGTGTGTTCTTTGTTCAAACGTAGCCTAAGAGTCCCATTACTGTTAGTCAATCAGAGGCAAAACATATTAATTAGTTAGACTCATAATCCTGTCATCTCTGCCACCCAGCCCTCTGACAAACCTCAGCACCAGTACAATTTAACCACATAAAGCATTTCACAAGGCATTCATTTATACCAGAGCGTGTTCCTCTGGGAAATTCGGTTACCAATAGCACAGCACCGACAAAAGTTACAGAACGTGAGCAGAGTATTATATGTGTACACATATATAAATACAAAGACATGTATAAATAAAATATACCAAAGGGATAAATAGAATAATAAGAATACAAGGGAACTGCACGTAAATTGCACACAAATATTGAAGTCTATTACACCGTTGACTATTGACAAAAAGAATTGCCCAAAAAGTATTGCACAGTGAAGTGAAGAGGCACTACAGCTTAGTTGTTCCCCTCTCCTTTGTCCTCCTGTTTCCCCTCCCTTCCCCCTCCAGAGAGCAGTTAAACAGTCTGATGGCATGTGGGACAAAGGAGTTCTTAAGTATGTTGGTTCTTGTCTTTGGGAGAAGCAACCTGTAACTGAACAGACTCCTCTGCTTGTTTATGGCCGTGTGGAGAGGATGCCCAGCATTGTTCATAATGTTCAGCAATTTTTTTAGTGTCCTTTTCTCTGCCACTGTTGCCAGAGTGTCCAGCTTCGTGCCGACCACAGAGCTAGCCTTTCTGATCAGTTTTTCTTTGCTGTCTGTCAGTGAGGTAGTCGTATATCCAGGTGACCAGGCAGGGGTCCACCTGCATCCTGTTCAGTTTTTCCTGGAGCATACAGGGCTGGATGGTATTAAAGGCACTGGAAAAGTCAAGAAACAGAATCCTGACCATGCCTTTTCTCTTGTCCAGGATGTGAGTGGGCTCTGTGCAGGAGGTACAGAATGGCATCCTCCACTCTGACATCTGCATTTGAATGCGAACTGTAGTGGGTCCTGGGCATGTTCTACCTGTGGTCGAAGGAGGTTGAGGAAGAGACGCTCTAGAGTCTTCATAAGATGTGACGTCAGTGCCACCGGTCGGAAGCCATTCGACTCATTGAAGATTGAAGACTCGTTGTAGCGGCTCCCCAAGTTCAGCAGCACATGCCTTTAGCATCCTAGGACACACCTTGTCTGGGGCTGCTGCCTTTCGGGGGCAAAGCTTCCTCAGTTGTCTCCTGACCTGATCCACTGTGACACTGGGAGATGGTACGAAGGAGAGGGGGGGGATATGTCCTGCTGTTAAGAGAGGGAATGGAGGAGGGGGGTGTCACAGTGTCAGGGAGGGGGGGAAGCGAGGGAGGTAGGAGAGTGAGGAGAGGGCTCTGTAGTAAAGGTGAGGGTGGGGGGGTTGTGGGCTGGTCAAACCTGTTGAAGAAGTTGCTGAGTTCGTTTGCCTTCTCCACGGTCCCCCCCACTATGCTGTTCTTGGTTTTGTGGCCTGTGATAGTTTTCACACCATTCCAGACCTCCCTCATATTGTTCCTCTCCAGCTTCTACTCCACCTTCCTCCTGTAGGTGTACTTTGCTTCCCTCAGGCAGCGTTTCACCTCCCGCTGTGCTGCTTTCATCTCCTCCTTCACTTTACTCCTGAAAGCCTTCTTCTTCGTGTTGTTTCTTTGGTCACCCTCTGACCACCACCAGTACTGTCTGGCCCGAAGACACAGTTGGGCCTGGGGCTCTAACTGGCAACCCTCCGATTACAAGACGAACTCGTAACTCCTGAGTCGTCCCAAATTAATGAGGCCTTTTGTCAAGTTTGTACCTTTTATACAGCAACTTTGTTTCATTACCAATATACTTCTCTGGCAGTCTAAAAGTTTGTAGCAGTAAGTCAAAGCCATTGTTACTTAATACTGCACACAATGCAAGCGCTCTGTCTGCACAGATGACACATAGGTTGCCAAACGGTTTGTCACCAAAGGTACTTACTGTAGTTGTGTTCTGCATCTACTGATTCTGGTGTCAGTGTCAAAGGTTTACATGCTGTTCACAGTGCAAAGAAAACCTCCTTGTAAAGAATACAAAGGATACCTTTGCTTACTCTTTTTGGAGCTGCCGTTTGTATCGTGATCCGTTTTAATGATTCTTTTTTTTGGTGCTGTAAACAGGAACAAGCCTGTTGTATGATGAAAGTGATGCGCTACAAATGTATTGTGACAAGGTTGTGTTGCATAAACTCTGACCCAACACTGACCTTTAGGTATAGCACATGATTTGACAGATCAGGAGCCATTTGGATTGATAGGACCAACTAAATTCTACCCAAAAACAATGTAGCTCATTGTCATACTATGGAAAGCTGCAAGTCCTGCGTGAGATTTAATCAGCTCAATATGCTGGAAGCTGAAAGTAAAACTGATGGCTTGACCTAGTTTGTATTAATACAAGCAAGAGTACTCTGGTGATTTAGGGGTACCCAGAGAGTAATACAATGTCATTCCTAGACGTTCCGATAATGTTTAGATAGGAATTAAATTCCCTTCATTTCCTTATGTTGGGACTGACATGACTGTGAGGGATTCATCCTCTCAATAAGAGGGGCTGTTTATATATTTCATATGCACTATATTACTTGAGTTAATTAATGTATTTCTTTTGATTTGTGTTGATCGATTTGAACAGGTTTTAATGTTGTTGACAAAATTTTTTATTTTACTTAAGGATGTTGTTTTCGCTCTGTTTGGTTAAAGTTGAGAAAAAAATGACTTTGCTTCACTTAGAAGCCAAAGTTCGAGATAAAGTCAGGTGGATGCTCAGCTTCAAATAGATCTCTCTAAATTTTCTGTGTTATTTGTGTGAAAAGTTGTCTTTCTCACAATAAGATGAATCCCATAACTGTCCAGATATTTCAGAAAATGCGCAAAAATGCCTGAGGATTCTCCGACTGTATTTGGAAAACTGAGGTCACACTTCCAACTTTGACCCAGAATGACCAAAAGTTAAAGTTAGCGGTATGCTTGTATTAGCAGTTCCCCTTAAAGCACTTCCTTGTGAGCTCTTGACTCACCTGTAACTGACTGTCCGTTTTATCCACCGAGATGTGCCCCCATAAGGTTCCACATCCGACAGTCCACAGCGTGGCTTTTTCATCATGGCCAGAGTCTCCTTATTCAGGTTCCCATTTGGAGTCAAGCCAAAGAAACGCTGCATTTCCTTCACTTTATCACAGAATCCTGTTGTCAGCTCTTCATTCAAGGCTACAGCCCTTTTTGGTCTGTCTGACTTGGGCCGGTAACCATAGAAGAGTTGCAGATATTCCTGTGGAAAACAAAACAATTTACACACACACACAAAAAACTCTTCTTTACCAACTGAGCAGAAGCCAACATTACCTTCCTGCCTTCTATCGGAATATACCGTGAATGTGGCTGAAAGTAGAAATGTGAGAGGGTGATGCAGTGCCTTGCTACTGTATGTGTTCACACCCTGATTTTAATCAGTGATGGCTAGTCTGGTTTACTGTGATCTTTCTCATGCTCGCATGGCGGTTATAAGACAAACCATTTGCATAAAGACAAAAACATCAGAATATCTTCTTCCTCATATTTGGTGTCTTCCCACAAATGGGGCTTTTTAAAGCTTTTGTTCAACAAGGTTTTTTAACCCTGCCACTCTTCAATTCTGTGTACAGATTCTCCTACCTGAGCTGTGAATCTCTGCAGCTCATCTTCACTGCCAATGATTGAAATAGTGGAAGTGAGTGGAAGTATTACGTTAATTTCCTGATGATGTCAGTCTGTTCACACATTAAAACCTGATTGTGATTCTGATTTCTGTCATGTTGTGTTGATGCTGTACCACCGATTTTCAGGTTAAACTTGAAATCCCATTAAATTCCAATGCAATACTGGCTTGTTATTCTAAAGTGAGAATAGAGGGAAAAACTGAAGGATGTATAGATTAAAAATAATTTTCAACATAGTTTTCCTGTCTACATAAAGATAAGGTTTGGGTGGATGAAACCATGTCCCCATGTTTAAAGGTGGTATTTATGCAGTGATTCATGTTTAAACTCATGCAGACAGCAGCGGACAGTAAAAATTCCAGACATGCTGTTTTGTACCTGAAATAACAATATGTTGGAGGAACATGGCTGCACACATGTAATTGAACGTGTCAGCATTATGATCTGCTGAAATATTATATTATAGGCCTCTTGCCTATAATATTTCTACAGATCTTTAAACATGTGTTTCCTCAGCCTGCAGACTTGCTTTGTCTAAGGAACGACTTCACTGTGAAGGATTATTCAATTATTCAAAAAAACCTGCAAACCAAACCTGTTCAGTTCGTCTTAAGATAAGGGTTTTGGTTATTTTCCCAAAACATCTTCTAATTTTTCTGTCTAGTTTTTGTTGACTTCTTTAAGTTTAGTAACACATGGTCCGTTTTCACCGGTACCGACTCAGCCCTGGTTCTATGACTTGTCCACAAGCAGAAGTTGGGCCAAGCTGGTACCAGCTTCTCTGCGGTTTCATCAGTGCCTAGCAGGGACTAAAAAGAAACATCAGACGGCTCTCAGTAACTGATGGCTAGTTGGAGAGGCATTGCTGTGGTCCAATTAGAAGAGGAGCGTTTCTGAGCTTGTTGACTGAAGAGAAGATTCAGTGGAAGCTGGACGGAGCTACATTCTGTGAGAGGGTTCTGAAATAGGTGTGAGAGCTGATGGCTCGTAATGGTTACCAGCACGCCGAAGCTATGCCGAGAAAAATGGAGAATGCTGAAGTCCAAAGACCACACCATAGAGGACCACAACGGTGAAGCGGGTCAAGCTGAAAAACTTGGAAATAGAGCAAACACAACCACAGCCACTGATGTGCTGCATTTAATCATGGATGATGGTGAGTCTTTTTTGTGACTTTAAGTGAATTTTAATTACCTAACCCATATGTGGTGAGCACAACATGAGCAAAGAAAAGCTAACGCCATGATTCCCTCCATTAGAACAGGATTCATTCTAACTCTATGCTCTGTATTTTTCACCGTTTCTCTGCTACTTGATGCTGTTTTTGTACTAAAGTTTTAATTGTCTTTTCTTCTAGAATCTCTTGCAACATGTAAGGTGGACTTGGCTTAATTTGGACCCTCCAAGCCTGTGGCCTCTGCTCCTGGACCCTCCGCAGCATCAACACCGGCCCAACAACGCAGCAGCCTGGTGTCCTTGGTGAGAAGAGAGGATCATGTTTTCTTCTATATTTCTTCAATATTTAGCTGCATATTAGTTTTTGTTGTGTTGTAAATCTCTTCCTTTTTTTAAGTCTTTTGTTTTATTCTTGTTTGAATATGACTGTCGCCTCTGAAATTTACTGTTGTACAGTATGGAACATATCTGTTTCTATTCTTTGATTTAAATTCCTAAAGCATATGCTTTTAAATGCACTGTGAGTATAATATTCATAGTACTTTGTATTTGTACACTAGAGTATGCATGCATAGAATCATAAAATTGCTCAGGCAAGCTACAAAGCATTCATATTACACCCGGAGCAAGATGCATGTAATCCATTTAGCACTATTCCCCATGCTGAATATGCAATCTGGCAGTTTCTGTCTGAAGACACAAAATATTGGGAGGAGAACAGGCAAAGAAGTAGGCATTCCAGACGCAGTGTGATTTACGAAACATCAAAATGTTTGCGCTGGCTATTTTAGCATCTATTTTAGCGCTTCTGAAAGGCCTGTCTTAACTTTGATCCACCACATTCAACATAAATTTCTTACTGACAAACAAAAAATGTAATTAACACTCTAATGGCCATAAACCTGACATTTGAATGCAGTAAGTTGTGATTCTCCTGGATCCTCATTAGTTTCCCCTGGATTGGTTAATATTCCTGGGTTCCAATTAATGAAAATGTACCAATCATATACAGTACCACAATGACAATCATGCTACATATAAAAAACATTTAAAAAAACACATTTAATTCATGATTAATTCAATCATACGTTCCTTGGGGTACTGGGAGAAACTGCAGACATGACCCACAGAAATGTGCAACAGGATTTTTGTCTGTAAACTTTTTCGATACTTGTTCTCAAAAATGTCTAAGTTATCTGCTAGCCTTGGGATTTATAATTTCATTTGAGCATACAGTGGTTGGTGGAATCCATAGTGCAACCTAAACATTTAACATCCATCCATCCATCCATCCATCCATCTTCTTAACCGCTTATCCAATTCAGGGTCACGGGGCAGCTGGAGCCTATCCCAGCAATTATCAGGCGTTAGGCAGGGTACACCCTGAACAGGACGCCAGTCTGTTGCAGGGCCAACACAGAGAGACAGACAACCATTCACACTCACATTCATTCCTAGGGACAATTTAGAGTGATCAATTCACCTATCATGCATGTTTTTGGACTGTGGGAGGAAGCCGGAGTACCCGGAGAGAACCCACTAAACATTTAACATTTGAATTTTAATGGCTCATCACTAAAACAATTGAATAGTTCTAATTTCATTTTCCAAAAGCATATCTGATAGAGGGATCAGTAACCTTCTCAAATCACATAGCAAATTATGCCCTGGATGCGACAAAGTAAAAAGAGTCTAGAGCTGCAAAATAAAAGTGAAAATATGAAAGTTGCTGAAACACCTGAATGTATTTCTATTTTTAGATTATATAGCATGCAGCCACAGAAAATATGACAAATTTGTAAAGAGTAAAATATGGGAAGTGCTATAGTTTCAGTAAACCAACATTAAAGTTAAACTAAAGCAGTTGTTGAGGCTACTTTACTGTGATAACAGTACTTATGGTAATCATACCAACTCATTTAATGAACTGTAGGATTTATTTTGCAATTTTAACAAATACTTTGTCAAAGTGTTATATCTGAACACAACAAAAGTGGAGACATTTTAACACTCTATGTCTTTATTGTCATGATTGTCCACATCCACAGTAATGTTATTTAGGGCTGCAGCTATCGATTTTTTTTGTAAACGATTAATCTAGTACTTTATGGATTCGATTACTCGATTAATCTAATAATTTTTTTACATTTTTAAATAACCAAAACAAATCATGCATAACGGAAAATTTTGTGGCTGTAAAATGATCAAGCATGTTAATTTTATCTCTCAAAAAAATAGAGAACTCCAACTCCAATATTTGGCTCCAAAACTAAGCCCATTTACAGTATTTATTTCTTTATTTACTTGACAAAATAACAGTCAACAGCAATAATGTAAGTTAATAAACTAAATGGTCCATCCACTTTTTTGTGAAAAAGCTTTTGTGTTTTTGTGATTTTCTTCTTCACCAGTCACTTAGGCCACGTCCACACTACGCCGGATAATGCCTTAAACGTATAATTATTTAGTCTACACCCCCCTATCGTCCACACTAACCCGGCGTCCTTTAAGGTCTGTGGCCGGATAACTATTAGCCGGGTAAGAGAGCCGTGTAAATCTTAATTCAACGGCTAAACGAGCCAGTGTGGACAGCTTCCCTGGATAATGAAAGGAAGTGGCGTCAATGAATGCTATGTCAATAACAATACGACACTACAGACAAAGACAACAGCGAAGAGTAATAAATCGATCTCGTCGTCTGTCCACACCAAAAACTCTCTCTTCTTCTGAGCAGCTATTGTTCTCTTCGGTTAACGGGACAAGCAGATATGTACTGTGCTGTAGAGCTTCTTGTATATATTATGTAGGCGCTGGCGTCACGTAGATTAAACGCGTGTTTTGTGCGTCTTTTCGCGCATGCCCAGTATATGCACAGGTCGGTATGGGATTGCGCAATCATGGGACCTTAAACGGGGCGTAAATGCTCATGTTGAGTGGATAACATTAGGCGTCTAACTCCCCGTATAACCTTATCGGCTTAGTGTGGACGTAGCCTTACACTCAACAAAAATATAAATGCAATCCCTTTGTTTCTGCTCCCATTTTTCATGAGATGGACTTAAAGATCTAAAATTCATTCCACACACACAATATTACCTTTTCTTTCAAACATTGTTCACAAATCAGTCTAAATGTGTGATAGTGAGCACTTCTGCTTTGCTGAGATAATCCATCCCACCTCACAGGTGTGCCACATCAAGATGCTGATCTGACATCATGATTAGTGCACAGGTGTACCTTATACTGCCCACAATAAAAGGCCCCCCTGGAATGTGTAGTTTTTTGCTTTATTGGGGGTCTGGGGACTCAGAACCGGTCAGTATCTGGTGTGACCACCATTTGCCTCATGCAGTGCAACACATCTTCTTCGCATAGAGTTTATCAGATTGTCAGTTGTGGCCTGTGGAATGTTGGTCCACTCCTCTTCAATGGCTGTGCGAAGTTGTTGGATATTAGTGGGAACTGGTAAACGCTGTCGTATATGCCGGTCAAGCACATCCCAAACATGCTCAAAAGGTGACATGTCCGGTGAGTATGCTGGCCATGCAAGAACTGGGACATTTTCTAGTTCCAAGAATTGTGTACAGATCCTTGCAACATGGGGCCGTGCATTATCTTGCTGAAACATGAGGTGATGTTCATGGATGTATGGCACAACAATGGGCCTCAGGATCTCATCACGGTATCTCTGTGCATTCAAAATGCCATCAATAAAATGCACCTATGTTCTTCATCCATAACAGATGCCTGCCCATACCATAACCCCACCACCACCATGGGCCACTCCATCGACAACATTGACATCAGAAAAGCGCTCACGCACACGACGCCACACACGCTGTCTGCCATCTGCCCTGAACAATGTAAACTGAGATACATCCATGAAGAGAACACCTCTCCAACCTGCCAGACGCCATTGAATGTGAGCCTTTGCCCACTCAAGTCTGTTGCTGCGACGAGCTGGAGTCAGGTCAAGACCCCGATGAGGAAGAGGAGCGTGCAGTTGAGCTTCCCTGAAATGGTTTTTGACAGTTTGTGCAGAAATTATTTGGTTATGCAAACCAATTGTTTCAGAAGCTTTCTGAGTGGCTGGTCTCAGACGATCTTGGAGGTGAACCTGCTGGATGTGGAGGTCCTGGGCTGGTGTGGTTACATGTGGTCTGCGGTTTTGAGGCCGGTTGGATGTACTGCCATATTCTCTGAAACGCCTTTGGAGACGGCTTATGGTGAAGAAATGAACATTCAATGCACGAGCAACAGACCTGGTTGACATTCCTGCTGTCAGCATGCCAATTGCACGCTCCCTCAATGCTTGTGGCTTCTGTGGCATTTTGCTGTGAGACAAAACTGCCCAGCATCTTGATGTGGCACACCTGTGTGGTGGGATGGATTATCTCAGCAAAGCAGAAGTGCTCACTATCACACATTTCGACTGATTTGTGAACCATGTTAGAGAGAAATGGTAATATTGTGTATCTGGAATGAATTTTAGATCTTTAAGTTCATCTCATGAAAAATGGGAGCAGAAACAAAGGTGTTGCTTTTATATTTTTGTTGAGTGTATATTGTTTGAAAAGCAAGCAGTTTGAGACGGCATTGTCACATTAACCTTAGCAAAACAAAATGACTGAATGTCCTTTTTAACAGTTGAAAAATCTAAAATGTGACCAGCTCAGATTGGGTCCCCACTAGAAGAGCATCTCTACTTTTCCTTTGATGTTACAGTCCCAGACCCACCCTGGGCCCCTTTAGCCCCACTTTATTCACCTCATGGATACGCCCCTGCACAGCAGCACTGAACTTTTAGTGTTACACCAGAATCTGTGACCCTAGGCTTCGGTGAGCTTTAGGCAATCTTAGGTTTAGGCAATCTTAGCTTTTGGCATGCTTATGTTTAGGTATATTTAGCTTTAGCACGTCAGGAAGTTATGATTAGGGAAAGGACTCTGGGTAAGGGCATAAAATTCACATTGCTGTGGTACGCCAGGTCTACTTTGCAGTAAATACACTGTACTTTGTTCTCTTCTTTGTTTAGAATGTAGCGATCCCAAACTTAACTCATTTTGTGCCGTTTATGGGCATTTTTACTCTCATCGCGCCAACTTAATTCAAACTGTATCACGCGCTACTGTTGTGATTCGCACAGGTGCGAACAGAAAAACGGTCCATGTGAAACAATCCGATCCCTGCGAGTATAGTGCGCGTCATAGAATTTTAAGTAGGCTTCGAGGCAGAGTTTTTGCCACGAGCAATTTTTGGAATTGAGTAAATCGACGAATCACTGCATCCCTAATGTTATTAACAGCTTCTTCCTGTGGAGGTCTCTCAGAAGTCTATTCATGAGATTCACAGATCAGCACCATAAGCCTGTTTCAAAAGACATTGGTGAACCTTTTGGTCATTCTTAAGTGGTCAGCCTGTAGTGGCAATGAAAAGCATTCAGCCCCACATTCAACACATCATCATGACTTCACCCTCTGTTGCAGCAAGGCGTGATCTTCATTCATAAGTCCAGCATTGCAGGAATATTGCTTCAATGTTTATATCAAGCATGCCGGCAGAAAGCCACAACACTCCCAAAATCACCATGCTGCCACAGTGAATTCATAAGGCACACCGCACTGGGAATATTAGCATAAAATGTCGCCACTGTGTCTTTTGAAAACGCTTGTCTTTTGACTTCCCAAGCTGGACATCACAGTCATAACTTTTCAGAAACAACACCATCCTTCCTTCAGTCTGCCAAAAGCATTTCCTGTTAAGGCAGGACCAACATCCTACCACTGAGAGGCTGGTTAAACACCAATACCTGCTGCCGTGACTTCACGGGACTGTCATCTGAAACACACACAGGACAGATATTGGAGGGGAATTCCCTTTTTTAACCTGGACTTTATTTTTAGCAAATGTAATGTTTCGTTACTCACCCTGAGAAGTTTGAAGCCAGTCTGAGCCGTTCCGCAGTATTTATGTCCACTTCCTCCATCAGCGGACATCCACAGAACAAGAGTGGTAGGGGCAGGACAAATGCCACTTGTTATAAGATTTAATCTGCCCAAAATGCAGTAATTTTACCATGTTTATATTCCACTTGGACTTATGAATGCCTACGAAGTGCTTCCTGATTTTCTTCCGGGCCGATTTGGACATAATACACATTTACGTATCCTGCAGCAGGACTGTTGAAAAAAAGCTGGAATTTTCCTTTAAGAAACTTTCATTCATCAGCATTGACATAGTTTTATCATGGGTGTTAACGAACCTATAGCCCACTACAGCAGGCTAGCATTAGCTTACCTTCATAAGTGATCTAGCTTTTATCCTGTCTTACACTTCATGCAGCTCTATGCATCCTCACTCTCCTGTACTTCTCCAGGATGTTCCTATTGGCGTACAAACCCATTTCTGTTGTTCTTTTGTTTTTGGAGTCTGACAAAAGCCACAAACTATGCAGAATGTTTAACATGACTACTGTGTCTTCCATTGTTTTGGTAAATGCGTCCCATGGCTATGTACTCTGGGGCCGCCCACCATATGACAAGCCCAACCACTTGAGATGGTCCCGAGAAATCTAATTAGAACTACATTTTAAAAGGTGAAACCTACATTCCATTATTCATATTTGTGGCTAAATTATTCTATAATTAAGCCACCAAAAAGAAAACTGCAGCTGCTGTATACACTAATAACTTTTTAATGGAGGGTGGGTGGAGCAGCAGAATACCAGCCCCACAGTGTGACATCACATGCATCATCCAATCATATTCATCAAGCTAAAATATACCTCACAGTTAGCCTGCAACAGACCTTGCTTGTCCAACAGCATATGTTGCCATGGTGAATGGGCAGGACTTCAGTTTAGCCTCATTCATGGAACGGAACTGGGTATACTGAGCCAGGATTTCCAAAGTAAGCCTGACTTTGGGAGTTAACTCGCTTAGAGGAATACCATCCTGAAAGTCTGGATGTGGGACAGATTTAAACAATGACTATTTCCCTCTCTGGCCTTTTTGAAAAGGAAAGAAAATGGCTGAGATGGAAATCTGTTTCTATGTAACCTTTCCTCCAATGTGATTGAGACATTAGACTGTTGTGGTATTATTTCACTGTAAAATATTTACTTATGGCTCCTTTGAGTGTTTTTGAGCTGTAAAATATGCATTTTTAACTCTCGAAAAATCTTATAAAATTTGATTTGGCTTGAAAAATCTACCCAAATAAAATGTGAATGCTGTACCAGTCTGTCGTGGTGAAGAGAGAGCTGAGCCGAAAGGCAAAGCTCTCGATTTACCGATCGATCTACGTTCCTACCCTCATCTATGATAATGAACGCTGGGTGGTGACCGAAAGAACGAGATCACGGACACAGGCGGCTGAAATGAGTTTCCTCCGCAGGGTGGCTGGGTTCTCCCTTAGAGATAGGGTGAGAAGCTCGGTCATCCGGAGGGGGCTCAGAGTAGAGCCGCTGCTCCTCCACATAGAGAGGAGCCAGCTGAGGTGGCTCGGGCATCTGGTCAGGATGCCTCCTGGACGCCTCCCTGGTGCGGTGTTCTGGGCACGTCCCACCGGGAGGAGACCCAGGGGAAGACCCAGGACACAGTGGAGGGACTATGTCTCTCTGCTGGCCTGAGAACGCCTCGGGATTCCTCCCAAGGAGCTGGACCAAGTGGCCGGGGAGAGGGAAGTCTGGGTCTCTTTGCTTAGGCTACTGCCCCAGCAACCCGACCCCGGATAAGCGGAAGCTGATGGAAGGATGGATGGATGTAATGTTTTATGGACTGGAAGGACCCAAACAAAGGCAAGAGGAAGGCAGAATCATCATGATATCATTTTTTTTCCTCTCTTCTCTTTTTTTGCTCTTCTCTTTTAATCTTTGCTTCTCTTTTTCCTTAAGATATGTCCGTCCACACCAATGTCCCCACACCTATGTGTGTGCGAGCATGCAAGTCTGAAAAAGTGATTGATAGCTGGTGTAAGGAACCGTCAATCTGTCCTACAGGAATCGACACAGACATGGAGGAGGCAAGAGATGTATGCATCCAGGGTCCCACAGAGTACAGAGGCCACAGGCGGATCAGCGCAGGGTCGATCACCCACCAAGAGAGGAACAGATGGAAGCCCCAGGGAACACCCACCAGCCGCAATGCTGGGGCCCGAGAGATCGCAGTGACGAGCCCACGGGCTCCGCCGGAAACCGGCTACGCCAGGGCGGGCCCGGATCAGGACCCGGAGGCCACGGGGACCAGGGGCACCCCGCCCCCCAGCGGGGCCCCAACCAGGGACCAGCCGACAAGGGCCCCCCGCCGCCGCCGCAGGCAAGGGGGATCCGCAGCCAACCGACGGACAACACACGCCGCCGCCACCCCGGACCAATACCCATCGCCAACAACCCGGCCCGCCCCCACACACCCACACGCCAGGGAGCCACAGCAAGAGCCACAGCGGATGTACGCCCTCCCCAGGCCGCGCCCAGCCGGCACCTGGACATCCAGATCTTCCAGCTCCTGGGTCCAGATCCCGCCCCACGCAGGGCGCCAAGATCAGGGGCCCAGCCAATGCCGGACAGCCCCCCCCAGATGAACCGACCAGCCAGCAGAAGTCCTGGAACCGGCAGGAGGCCTGGGCGCCAGGCACGGTCCCCACCGATCCACCGGACGGCACCAACCTACTCTACAACCCCGGCACCCCCATAAGAGGTGCCCCAGTCAATCCAAGGAGGACGTCGGCCCGAAACAGCGGCCGCCCGACACACCGGACCACCCAGGACCCGCCAGACATGCACCAGGACCGAGCCGGGCCGCAACCGGGACCCCCGGCCCCAGGCATCGAGAGCCATCATCAACCAGCGGGCAGGAGCATCCATCACCGACGGGGAGTAACTGAGGGGAAGAAGACGCATCAGGCCAGAGGGAAGCCAAACACCCAACCTGACAGGTAGACATAGACAGACAGAGACACTCATACGTACCCTCCCTCTCATGCGTACACATTCTTACAAATACAGGACATACGAAAAAAGGACGCTATACACTCATTCATACCCCCCATACGTACACTATACTCCATACTCCCAGGCCCAGGGACAGACGCCCCAATAGAGCACCCTGCCCCTGCACCCGGGAAGAAAAAAAAAAAAAATCATCATGATATGCATTCATAAAAAAACAGAAGCAAAACAAATAAAACTTAGAAGGCAGAAGAACAAAAACCTTGCATGGAACTGGGACAACAAAATCTGAGCAAAGCAGTAAGGAGTGAACAAAGACTGGATCATTAAACACCGAGGAGCTCTGATTGGTGAAGTAAGGATGAGCTACGGTAGGTCTTAGTAACCAGAAGGTGCTCCACATAGTCATGTTCTGTCTGAAACTGGGGGGAAATGAGTGACTGACGCAGCATAAGTGTAAGGAAAGCATTGGGATCAGGGAAACTAACTCATCAGAGGAAAACATAGCCGAACAATGGAAACACCAGAACCTACGAATGTCGAGGAATACCAGAATAACACAGAACTCTTCTGTAGCTCCACAGGATCCTCACACATACAAGTCTGCTGTGATAAATTCGGTTTTGACTAAAGGATTCTGCTTTTGAAATAATTTAATTTGCTACAAGCTTAGTTCTGTCTCATTTATCATGTTTTACTTTAAATATCCATAGATTTTAAATTATGTTGAACCTTGGCATTAATAAGTCTAATGTTTTTCTGGCAGAGTGACTCAGTGTGTGGCTGTCTGTATATTTTGTCTGCTTTCACCACGAGATAATGCTGACTGTGAAGACAAACTAATCTCTCACTGCTGCCTTCGTCAGAAGAGATCCAAGACAGATTGAAGAGTTGGCAGCCATTCACCGGGACAATTCTGTCTGCCAATATTGCTGGACCACATTTTGCTTCAGGTGAAGCTTCACAAACACAATAATTACTTCTATAATTATCATTCAAAAGAATAAAATTGATTTCTGTTACAACAAAACTTAAAGAGGCACACAGAAATGTTTGAGGTTAGCAGATGAAATATAGCTTGTTCAGGAGCACTTTAGTCACAATTCACGTTACAAAATGAAGACCAATATTTAGAAAGTAAAACATAAAAAGTAGTGTGATCTGTTGCTATATTTTGATCAATTCTGAACTGATGCTAAATGTTTTTCCTGAGGAGAAACTTTAGCCAGGTGCTCCAAACATTAGAGCAACTAAAGGATCTTGTATGAAACAGCAGCAAATCCCTCAGGTTTGATCACTGATCCCATCTGATCTCTGATCAATTACCTCTTTCCACAAATGAGCCCTGATATACAGAACTGCATTATCTCAACACAAAAACATGCAGACCCAGCAGGTTTTAAATCACATATATCCTTATCATAATTCAACAGGGAAAAGTTGAATTACCTCTGCGAACGTCTGGTCAGCCTCAGATAGCCCAGCAGGTTGTGGAGGTGTGTCAGCGATGTGGAGCGGTAAAGCCACCGCAAGACTCTGTAGGAGCTTCATCAGAGTCAGAATAATCATGCAGAGCAGTTTCATGTTGTGCAGCTGGAAGCGTCAGAGAGTGTATCCTACAGCGCTGTACAGCATGCAAACAGATCTGAATGCAAAGCAGCTACAAGCACCTGCTAATTATGTGTAAATACTCCTGTCTGAACAGGAACACCAGCTGACTTCATGCACCCCCACCCCCACCACCACCACCACCATATCGATAGACATTCCCAGAAGAGGAAATAAGGGCCAAACAGTCCCATTCGGAGTTGTATACATTTTATCAACATTCTTGACTTTTTCTACTGGCCCCTATCTCCACCAATGTTCATGGGAACTGCAGAGCTGCCTTAACCTGCAGGGGGGACACCTACTGCAGAAAAACCACCCTTACTGAGAGTTCAACAGAAAACAACAACAAGGATCCTACAGAGATTGGATTTGAAATTCTACTGAATGAATCTATGAGAGATAATCTCCATCTAGAGTTTGTTTCAAATAACTGCAGAACTCACCAACCAACTAGGACTTTCTAAAGTGGGTTGTTACAGTCATGCCATGCTTGACAGATGTTGTGTTTAGTGGCTTTGGCATTTTGTTTCAATGAAATGATGGGGTTCATCCAGATCTCCCAGTACTTTTCTAGTAATACTGAGGATGAGTAAGCAATGAGGAATAATTATATAAACGTGGGCATGCCAAAGATGACGTTATAGAGTCAATGTTCATAAAACTGATCCTCTGTTATCTGGGAACTAGGTTAAATAATTTTTTTAAATCTTGCCATGGGAGGAAGCCCTCACTCCTATCATCATACACTCAAAAAACGGAAACTACCCATTTGTTCAAAATACTTAGCAATAACATGTAGTTTCTACTTAAATAAAATACGTTTGGTAGCTGTATATAACTAAATTGCATTCATTTTATATAAAACTTCATACCTTAACATTAAATTGACTCAGTAATGTTGAGCTAACATGTTGGAATGACGTTCCAAGTAGCACCGGTAATGTCTTGGACTGCATGTAGTGTTGGAGAATTCTGCTAGGGGGCAGAGTAAAGAATTCAGGCCGGATAGCATGCCGGATTTGTACGGTGGAAGCAGGTAGAAACAAAACAAACATGGCCACCGTAGAGGAGATCATCAGCTGCTTAATTATAGGATTACAGCAGAAAAAAGACAGCAGCAGTGTCATAGATGACCTAGGTAAGGTAGCCAGGACTCTTCATGGTGAGGGAGATGAGTAAATATAAAATGAAAAAAATGTGTTCATAAAGTTCATGGCCTTCATTATAAACTACTGTTCTGTTATATTTTAGGTGAATGCAGAATTTAAGAAGATAACCACAGTTGAGCTGCAATACAAGTTCTTCCTGCAAATTGATCCACACACTGATAGTCTGATAACGGTGTTCGTCATTGGAACGGTATTTTTATGTTCGGTTATCTGTGGAATGGTGTAATGCCTGCAAAAAGTGTACAAAAATGGTAAGCTTTTATATTGTTTTGTAAAATAATTTGGAGTGATTAACTTCAGTTCTATAACGAATTTACGTTCTTCTCCGCCCATACGACAGGTCAAAGCAATTCGGCCGTTCTCTACGTTCCCCCTTGCAGATGGACGTCACCACCCAAGGTCCTTTGACTACTAGGTCTACCCGTCTCTCTGTGTTCGTATGGTATAAAGATTCCTGCACTGACTTCTTGAGTTGCAAAGTACTCTGGCCTTTCTCTGCGACTTACTCTCCTTTGATTTACTCCCTCCAGCAGTCAGTAATTTTTATTATAAAGTAATGGGTTATAAAATTATGTGTAACAAATAAAAACAAATCTAATCGAAAGACCTAGATTGATATGAGTAAAATCATTGAACCCCATATTGGGTCATTAAGCAAGACTAATGTTAGTTTGATTAACAAAGTAGTTCTTCATACAAGATTTAATTGTGCTTTCTTAAAGTTTTTAACTGGTGTAAAAGGAGGTAAGCAAATTTAACTCTACATACTTAAATGAATCATTTTGAAGTCAATGTAAGGATAATATGTTGATCCTATGTAATCTGATTAAATTCAACCACCATATTCTGCGTCTTGGTTTGACGTGGTCAAAAATGGGGTTTTGTACTTGATTTAATTATGTGGAAATGGGTGCCATGATTTAATTGGGGTCACCCAGCAAATATTTTTTCTGTAGTGTATGATTTTACATTGTTAGGTAACCTTTCATTCAAAGCATGCTAAAATTCTGGTGAATGTTGAACTACTGCTACTTCCCAAGCTTGGCTTTTGTTCTTTATTTGGTTTCTATAATAACAGAAATCCCACTCATTGACCTCATATAATAGTATAATGGTAGTGCAGGAAGCCACAGTGTTTACACAGGAAACCACCTCCTTATTTCCTCAGTTTCTACTTCCATGCCCCTTCTTTTCCAGAGCGAGTTATCTAGAATTATTTGGCCACTGTACAGTTTTAACTCTATGAAACTTTTTTAAAATTGAACTGCTTTAATGCAGCCGAACGTTCAGATCTACTAAAATTATTAGCTTCATCTAAACCTTCAATTTGCATGTTAGACCCAGCCCCAACTAAACTTTTAAAAGAAGTTTCCCTTTGATTGCTGCTCCAATTTTAGATATAATGAATCTATCCTTAGTCAATGGATATGTACCACAGGAGTTTAAGATTGCTGTAATTAAACCTCTACTTAAGAAACCATCTCTTGATCAAAACGACTTAATTAACTATAGACCGATATCTAATCTTCCCTTCTTATCTAAAATTCTTGAGAAAATAGTGGCACACCAGATATGTGAGCATTTAAACAATAATGAGCTGTTTGAGAAGTTTCAGTCAGGCTTTAGAGCTCATCATAGCACTGAAACAGCTCTGGTGAAGGTTACTAATGATATTCTCATAGCCTCACACAATGGACTGGTGACCATTCTGGTCCTGTTAGATTTCTCATAGAAAGGCTTCAAAGTGTCTGTATAATACGAAAAGCACTAGGCTGGTTTAAATCTTATTTGTCCAACAGATTTCAGTTTGTTCAGGTTAATGATAAATCTTCCTCAACCTCAATAGTTACTTGCGGAGTACCACAGGGTTCAGTGCTTGGGCCGATTCTTTTTACTATATATATATGCTTCCTATTGGTAAAATAATTAGGCAGCATGGGATACATTTCCATATTTACTCAGATGATACACAGCTATATCTATCCATAAATCCTGATGAATCCAATCAGTTAGGTAGACTACAGGCATGTCTGGAAGATATAAAAACTTGGATGACTCTAAACTTCTCGCTTCTGAATTCTGATAAAACAGAAGTTGTCGCCTTTGAACCAGAAGCTCTGAAAAAGAAACTACTTAGTCAACCCCTTCACCTAGACGGCATTAAATTAGCCTCCAGTAATAAAGCAAAGAACATCTGTGTTATTTTTGACCAAGATATGTCATTTAGATCTCACATTAAAGAAGTCTCTAGGAACTCCTTTTTTCACCTTAGGAATATTGCAAAAATTAGAGCCATCCGGTCCAGGAATAATGCTGAAAAACTAGTCCATGCCTTTGTTACTTCAAGACTGGATTACTGTAACTCTTTATTATCAGGTAGTCCACAGAATACAATTAAAAGTCTTCAGTTAGTCCAAAATGCTGCTGCTAGGATTCTGATGAATAAAAGAAGAAGAGATCACATTTCCCCTGTTTTAGCTTCTCTTCACTGGCTCCCAGTAAAATCTAGAATAGAATTCAAGATCCTCCTTCTGACATATAAAGCTCTTAATAATCTAGCTCCATCATACATAAGAGACCTCATTGTTCCATATGTTCCCAACAGAGACCTTCGCTCTCAGACTGCAGGTTTACTGGTAGTTCCTAGGATTTCTAAAAGTAGAATGGGTGGCAGATCTTTCAGCTATCAGGCTCCCCTCCTATGGAACAGGCTCCCACGGTTGGTTTGGGAAGCAGACAATTTATCTGTCTTTAAAACTAGGCTTAAAACTTTCCTCTTTGACAAAGCTTACAGTTAGAGACATGTTAGACAGGTAGCTAGGAAGAGACAGGTTAATGTTAGTAGTCAGGTAGAGTAGCTAGGTAGAGATAGATTAATGTAAGCCAGGTAGAAAGTGTTAGTAGTGTGGTATGTTATATTTTTTGGGGCTACTTTATATAACAGTCTCGTATTAAATATGTTTTATATAATCTTTAGTTAGCATTCAGAAGATAAAAGTCTGTTTTTTCTATTATGCATGGTTGTAAAGCATATCCTTGAACAGTATTTAACAGGGACAAGCTTTTAAGTCATAAAACTCTTGGGTAAGTTTTATTGCAGGCTGTAAAACCAGGATGTTTATAGATTAGGATTTATTCCAGGCCATAAAACTGGGAGAAAAGTTTGGGAGGACCAGAACCATAAAACCATAATTCTCAGAATGAACTTTTGACCAGGGACAGGGACACAACTCATCTTATGACTGCATAATTCTCTGACAGCCAATCATGGTTAAGACACTGTTTGGAAATGTTCTGATTGGAGCAGATTCGAGGGAGAAGAAACGCCTACAATCCTGGCGAAGTCTGGTGTCTATAAAAGTTATGACATGAAAATCATTCAATTGTCAGATGTCTTTAAATCTGGCCCAGAGAAACTAGGACATCTTTCTCTGTAAACTGCAATTTGTTAATCTGTTCAAAATAAATGTTAAGAACTGGAAATTGGCTCCATTTTGTCTCTGCTTGAACATGCACTGAATTAATTTTGATAATATTTAATTCAACAGTAGCTAGGTCTCCTAGTAGCTAGGAGACAGGTTAATGTTAGTAGCTATGCTGCTTTAGGCTGTTGGAGGACATTATTAGAGTTAGTTCCTACTTTCTCTCCTACTTCTCTCCAACTGCATGATGTGCTGTCAATTCAAGCGCTAACCTGTTTTCTCTTAGTCTCTTCCTACAGTAGGTGCTCCTGACCCGCCCTGCTTGACGACCATGACTAAGATGGCATTCTAGTGGAGGAACGTTCTCCACGTCCTGCTACCAACTTCTGCTTCTGCATCAGTTCTATTGCTCTTTCTGTGTCTCTGTTCTGTATTCTCCAAACCACAGACGGTCTCAGCAGATGACCGCTTATGCTGAGCCTGGTTCTGCTGGAGGTTTCTTCCTGTTACAAGGGAGTTTTTCCTTTCCACTGTCACTTCATGCTTGCTCAGTGTGAGGGATTGCTGAGAAGTCACGACGTAATCTTCTGTGGTTCTCTAATTCCTAAATTAAACATTGTATTGTAATAACTCTTCTTGTAAAGTGCCTTGAGATGACATCTGTTGTGAAACGGCGCTATAGAAATAAACTGAATTGAATTGGATTAAATTGAATCTCCTAAGGCTCATACTTGATGATTTTTACAAAAATAAATAATGCTCTTAATATTTTTTATAGTATGATACAAATGTTGCAAAAAATCTGTTAAAACCAAGGCTGGGATTCATGTTCCATCCGAAAGTTTGATACCTTACAATAATATTCATAACCTTTTCCTTGGACTTTTCTTCAGTTTGACACATGATAACAAAAAATGTGTTTTATTGGGACTTCATGTGATAGACCAACACCAGGTAGCTCATATCTGAGGATGAAGAGGAAGGAGGAGGGTTAGATTTAGTCATCTAATATCCAATTTAATCTCTGTATTAAACCTGTTATTCATAATGAAAACCAAGGAGCAAAGCAAAAGAAGAGGGGGGAGACGTTTAAAGCAAATTTAGGCTCTAAAACAATATCCCAAGTTTTGAACATCTCACAGCTCGGTTCTGTCCAAGTATTAACTCATTTTGCTCCACCTTAACTGGGAAAATTCTAATAAACAGAATTAGCCTATTAAAAAAAAAAAAAAAAATACACTGCCAATGTGCTCCAAAACTGAGGTGGCATCAGGGAGCCTTGGGTTATTCATAAGTGGTCAGTCAGTGGCAGTAGTTTCTGATGGACGGATAAAAGGGGTGTGTAACTTTTCAAGTAAATTTTCAATTAAGTTTAATGTAGCTCTGATTAACAACAGATGTCATCTCAAGGCACTTTACACAGAAAGTAATTTCCGTTTTTTTCAAAAGAATCGGTACAGTCAACACATTGCCAAAGGTTACAAGCAATCCAAAAGGAAAATACAGCTGAACCGATTTGGCTATACAAGTACATTTTTAAACTATCAGAGCCTTGAAACCTCTTTTTTTATAAAAATGTTAAAAAAAAGACTATGATGCACAATAGTAAAACATTTTATTTTTCAATATGGGTCTAATGGTGTTTTCACTCTATTGTTTCCTTTCCTTCTGACGTTTTTTTCTTTCTTTTTATTCTATAAAGGATATCCATTTTAACTATATTTTATTGAATTGTTCCATTCGTAAGTTCAGTAAGTGTATTATTCTTTCCATTAGGAATATATCCTGTATCATATCCATCAGTTCTCTTAAAGTTGGAGTTTCCGGGTGTAGCCAGCGTCTAGTGATATTTTTCTTTTTGACATCAATGAAGCGGTGATGAGATGTTGGAGGAGGCAGCGGAGTGAACTGAGTCAGTGTAAAAAGAAGACCCTGAGACACTAAAGAAGACAACTTCAGTGGCTTTGGTAAGAAAGATGAATACAGCGACCAATGACTTTTCTCTAGGGTAAAGTATGTTTTTGTTTTTTTACCAGATATTTTACTGTCAGGCCACAACTGTGATTTCTTGATTAAAAACAGACCTCTTTTTTTCTGTGTGTTGCAAACCGACTAACAATGGAGAGGAAGCACTTTAAACTATCCTTGCTTCACTGGCGAGGTGAGGGAGCGAGTTTCTGGAAGAAACTGATTGGATCAAAAAGACACAACAGCCTGCTAATCATTGATCAGATAACTGTATCCAGTTGATGGGATAAGTCTTGAACAGGACTTGTTCCAAACCCTACAAAAGGAATCTTTGAGTTACGGAATCCGTCAAAGACAGAGTGGTGAGCGCCTCACTGTTGCCCTGCTGCAACAGCTGAGAGCTGCTTTCCCAATGCAGCTGAGTCAAACCTACCCATGAAAAAGGAGTGGTGGTGAAGATAGAGCCCAAAACTGGTTAGTTGAATCAAGTGGATAGGAAAACGAGGTTCCAAGCTAATTGTGGTTACTCCTGGACAGAATGCTTCTACAATTTTAGCAATATTCAGGAGTTAAAAGAAGGATATTCTAGCAACCTGTTTAATATGGCATGTGAATGTCATGTCAAGGTCCAAAATAACACTGAGGTTTTTTATATTCTTACTGTAACCCAATTTAATGCTTAGTTAGCTGCCTACTATCACAGTGTCGTTTCAGTTTTTTTCTTCAGTCTCTGAACGCATTTCTCCCTCTATTAGGATGCTGTGGCTGTGTGTTGGAGTGTGGATGTGTTGTTGTTTTTCCCACTTTCCCTCTAGGGCGTGGCAGGCAGCAGGCTCCAGGTGCACACCATTGAGCACATTAACCTCCAGGTTCAAAAGGGGAGCGCCTCAAGCAAGCTGACACCAGTCGGTTCCCACTACTAGCGTGGTAAATGGCCAAGTTCCCTTCGAGTAGCTCTAACAAGACCTCTTCTACCTGTCAAAGTCTAGTTCCTTACCTTTCTCATTCCACTGTAGATGATCTTTGTCCTCCCTCAGTGAATCTCTAGACAACCTCTAGCCTGGACCTCCTCAGTTCTCCGAATATCCGCCTGGTCAGCCTCTGCAATGCTCCGCATCTGGTAAACTCTCCACGCTCCTTGTTCTCTCCTCTGTTGCTTGCCTGCCCATCCACCATCTATCTACAAATAATTCACAGTAAGCTACATCATTGTCAAATTAACTGATGGGTCTTTACCAAGCTCACTCTCACCTTCTTCCTGGATCAGTCTCTGATCGGCATTCAGTCTCTCCACTTGCAACAACTAACAAAGGTACACAACCTTCGTCAGAATCCCCCTCCAACCGGCCACAGTCTGCAGAGTCCGACTTCCCTCTCCCCAACTCTTGCAGTCCACCAAAACTGTAAGAATAAATCCTGACTTAATCATACACTTACCTATTCAAACTAGTAACCTTTTACTTAGCATTCTCCAGCCGAGATCCTGTTCCCCGTTGCTCTCTTCCTGGTTCTCCTGAGACGACCTGAAATCTGTTAATAAACGTTTTATTTCAACATATCCTTTCGTGCCCCATGTCTGGTCTTGTGCTGAACTCTGAGCCTTTAAACCAAACATGTCAGAACCAACCAGCTAATCAAACACCCCACTTAGACTTCACCAAACTGCAATACAGGAAGCCGTGCTCCAGCAAACAACTCTCACTATTTCTGTGGCAATTTGTTAAAACGATTTTCATATTTGGTAAACAGAATAAATCAATTCAAAAATGACCTTTCTCTCCAACTTAATTCTGCTTCTATCATAACCACTTCCTTCCAGGAAGTGACGTCACTGCTTCCAGAACCTATCTCCGGAGGTCTAGATAAATCTAGAGAATTTCTGTTGTAATGTGACTTAAGCCTAGTTTATGCTTCTCCGACAGCAAATTTGCACTTAGACGCAGACATATTGACGGAGAAGTTTTTTCTTCATAGTACTCCGCTCTTCCACTCCATTCTCTATTGTTTTGCTCGAACAGGACAGCAGGGGGTGCTAAGTTTTCATGGCGTCTCTGCTTACTATCACAGCGAACGTATTTCTTCCTCAAGGAGCAATGAACGACAGAAAGTAAGTTTTGATTAAGCTGTAAAGCTTTTGACTAGAATTGGGGATTATAGAATACTCTAGAAACACATGGAAACAAACACAGCAGCCTTTTTTGTTGTTTTCCTACACCTCCTTGTGTTCAAAATCAGCAAAGGAACAGATTAGATAAGTTATAATATAAAGCATACAGTGGCCAAACGCTGCATTATCTACTGATTACAGCGACTGTAGTGCCCCATTCTGGTGAAGCGATCTCTGGCTGTTACTGAAACTGACCAATCAGATGAATACGCTCTCCGTCGACGGATTTAGGCCTCAACTCCGTGCGTCCTGCGTAGGTGCAGAGAGCCCTTGCATTGATGAATAATGGCGTTGCGTCAATCCGTCTTCGTCAAAACGTAGAAGCATAAACTAGGCTGTAGTCTTTTCGCATTCTCCTCGAATTTTTGCCTCTGATGCGAAAAAAATGTATGTCATTGTGCTTTTAAGAGATAGAGCCTTGAGATGGGCTGAAGCCTTTTTTGATGAAGCAAGGTACATCACTTGATGATTTTTTGAGTGTTTTAAACTTACCTCCAGCAAAAAATTATGAATTAGCATCCAAAAAACGTTGGTCATTAAATCAAGGTAGTAGATCAGTAGCAGATTTTACAGTCGATTTTCATATCCTCGCAGCCGAGTCAGGCTGGAACGACCCTGGTCTAAAGGGAGCATTCTAACATGCCTTAAATAAAAGATTAAAAAATGAGTTATCTTCTCGAGATGACCCCAAGACTTTAAACAAACTCATTGAGCTGGCTATAATATTAGATAACTGCTCTAGAGAAAGGTCCAAAACAAAAATAAATGGCGCCTAGCTATCAGACTGATAGACAATTAAACCTTTCTTAATGTAATCTGAAGAACCCACTTCTAAAAAATATCCTACCCGAGGGAGACGTCTCCCGAGACCATGCAGATAGGGAGGGCCAGATTGACGCCCCAGGAGTAGCAGAGGTCTCTAAGTCCTGCCTATATTATGGCTCCCCTCAACATTTCATTGCTTCATGCCCAGTTTGCCCAAAAGGAGGACCGTCACTAAAAGTTGGAGTCCTGGCGGGTTATCCAAAAAAGTACAGACCTATGGTTAATGCTACCCTGTGTTTAGGCTCTAAACGGAAGCAGAATGGTTTCCATTACTCACCAGACTCAGCCAGTTTCTCTAGTCGTCTGAGGTAACCATCATGAGAACCTCCAGTTTTTATGTTTACCCCACCAATGAATGTTCCATAGACCTCGGCTATCCATGGTTATCCCAACATAAACCTCAAATTAATTGGTCAACAAACAGAAAATACTCTTGGGTTCGTTTCTGCCTCAACAAACTGCCTTTAGTCTGCCCTACCTCAGAGACCCCCTCCAGATAATCCTTCAGAACCAGATCCAGATCTTTCCAATGTTTCAGCAAACTACCATGACCTCCAACAGCATTTTAGGAAAAAATCTTGCTTTTTCTTTACCCCCTCATAGACCCTATGATTGTGCAGTCGATCTTCTAACCGGATCTCCACTCCCATCAAGTCGCCTTTTCAATCTCTCTACCAAAGAATGTGAGGCTATGGAAAAATACATTCAGGATTCGTTGGACGCAGGAATAATTCGGCCCGCTTCTTCGCCTCTCGGAGCAGGTTTCTTTTTCATATCCAAGGAAGATGGCTCTCTCCGCCCCTGCATCGACTACCGATGACTCAACCAAATAACAGTTAAAAATAAATACTGTTTACCTCTGTGACGTAAAATGTTATTATGCTGGGACATTAAGAAAGGTTTAATCATCTTACTCATCTCTTAGACAGCTGTTCTGATTCTAAGGTACAAACAAGAACCAATTGTATGTAAACATCTCACCTTGACTTGTGACAAATCTTTTTATTATCTGGTGTTACACTTATGACAGCTCATGTGAATGTCTCTCAGCATTGTACTAAGTTTCCCTTATTGGTATCTATATTCTGATTGTCCAGTGAAACTATCTCCTGATTGTTTACTGCTGACTACTGAAATGAAACATCAATTATTGCCTCACGATAAATCCTGTGTTTACCTATTCCATGTTGTTCTGTGATTGGTCTTGTGATTTTCCTCTGATGCATAGAACAGATTGTCAGTTATCGTACCATAACAGTATGATGTAATGATCGGACAGAACGTCTCCTGGAAAACCGACTCCACTGTATGTAGGTGGAAAAGTGTGAATTTCATGTCCCCTTCATAACTTTCTTGGGCTTCATTCTAGAAGGTGGAAAGGTGAGAACCGACACAGAGAAAACTAACACCTAAATTCCAGTACATGCGCTCCACTCCGCTACGCAATAAATCCGATCCCGTTGTAATGAAAAAGAACTATTCCACTACCGCCGCCGTGCGGCGCAGGGCGACGGCCGCCGTTTCGCACTCCGGCAAAAACAGGATTGAAGTCTGCAGTAAATCTACACAAATAAAAAAGTACCAGGCAGGATGCTGAAAATGCAGTTCATCCGGTTTTTCAAAATAAATCAGTAAAGACAGATTTCTTTTTTTTTTTTAAGATAAAAAATACGCTATAAATACAGCTTATCTGCTATAAACATACTCACCCATTGTTTAAGAAAGTCCGTGGAGATATCTTGACAGAATAATAGCAAATAGAAGTAGATCAGCTGTTCTTTTCTGTTTGTTTTTCTTGGAATGAATGATTTTGGTCTGACTTCCATGTATATAGCACTGCTCTGTATCGCGATATCTCGCAATTCCCGTGCATGCTTCGTTGAGCACCTCTGCAGTGTAATTTAACGACGACAGAGAACCGTTGCGGCGTGCATGGCGTGGCGGAGCGGAGCGCATGTAGTGGAATTTAGGTGTAAAGTTATCAAAGATGGGCCCGTCCCTGACTCCAGATAACAACTCCAACGGTTTCTTGGCTTCGCCAATTTCTACTGTTGATTCATAAAAATATTTCAGCAAGGTCGCCACACCTCTCAACTCCCTAACATCTACCAAAAGACCCTTCCAATGGACCCCAGAGGCTGACTAGGCTTTCCAGAATCTTAAAGAACGTTTCACACAAGCTCCCATATTATTCCATCCAGATCCATCCCGTCAGTTAATTCTAGAGGTGGATGCCTCAGACTCTGCCGTTGGGGCCATCCTATCCCAAAGATACTCTCAGGACCAGAGGCTACACCCTTGTGCTTATTTTTCTAAAAAGTTTTCTCAGGCTGAAAATATTTACGACATTGTTGATCATGAAATCCTCGCCATCAAATTGGCGTTGGAAGAATGGCGACATTGGATGGAAGGTTACGGAAGTTCCGCTTATCGTCGGGACCGACCATAAAAACTTATCCTGCCTCCAATCTGCCAAACGACTCAGTCCCAGACAGTATCGCTGGTCTGTCTTCCTCTCCAGATTCCACCTGAATATATCCTATTGCCTAGGCTCAAAGAACAAGAAACCAGATGCTTTGTCCAGAATCCACCACTCGGATGACTCCTCACCAGAAAATGCAACTATCTTACCATCCACCTGTTCCATTGGGTCCCTCACCTGGGATATTGAGAAGAGCACCAGGACGCCAAACTAACAGAGCACGACCCAGGTGGGGGAGCTCCAGGTCGTTTGTATGTTCCAATGTCCCTTTGAGCACGGACCATCCACTGGGGTCATTCCTCCAAATTCTCTTGCCACCCAGGCACCAGTCAAACAATCGCTCTCCTTCGGGAAGTATTTCTGGTGGCCATCGTTAAATAAAGATGTTGTTGAGTATGTTTCTGCTTGCCACATTTGTGACCGCAATAAATCTTCTCACCCGTCTTCCGCAGGGTTCCTCTAAACAATTTCCGTTCCAGCTCGCCCATGGTCCCACATTGCCCTTGATTTCGTTACTGGTCTTCCCACATCAAAACGTAAAAACGTCATTCTCACAATAATTGATTGTTTCTCCATGGCCTGCCATCTTTGCCCTTTCCAAGCCCCTGTCTTCTACAGAAACAGCCCAGCTCTTCATCCACCATGGTTTCTGCCTCCATGGTATTCCCTCAGAAATCACTTCTGATCGTGGACTATAATTCATCTCAGCTGTTTGGAAAATAATTCTGTGGATCCCTGGGCGCCAAACCATGTCTCTCCTCCGGATTCCAACGCCAAACAAATGGTCGGTTCGAATGATTAAATCAGGGAATTGAAAACTCACTCAGATGTCTCTCTAATCAAAATCCCATTTTCTTGAGTCATCATTAACCATGGATTTAATATTCCCATCATGCTCACATCTGATCTGCTACTGTTTTGTCTCCTTTTGAGGTCTCTTTGACCTACCAACATCCACTTATCCTGGCTTCATTCACTGACCCAGTGGTTCCTTCGGTCCATGCTCAAATCCACTCAGCGTTCCTAAGAACCTCCACCCAAAACAAGACAATAGCAAACAGGAAGAGAAGACCAGCACCCACTCAAGGCACTCAAGGCATTCCCGGTCAACACGTCTGACTTCCCACAAAAGATTTCCCACTCAAATACCAGTCCAAAAACCTTTCACCCTGGTTCCTTGGTCCTTTTACCATCGACTCAGTCATCAGCCCATCAACCGTTAAACTCAAGCTCCCTGCTCATCTACGTGTCCACGCTGTATTATTGTGAATGATTAGAGAATTGAACAAAGACTGAATCATAAATCAGGACAGAAACAGATTCACACCAGGTTTTAATGATAGAAAGAGATGGACAAAGAGGCTACTGACACGTGCGTCGGTCAAGTGCACTTCCTTCGTCTCCCTATTCCAAACTGGCCAGGGGGGGTCGTCGAAGTAAATAATGCCAGAGTCTTCGAAAGACCAGGCCTTTATCTACTGCAGTTATATCACTTACCAATAATATTATCTCTCTAATACATAGATTCTGGAGAGGGCGCAGTCCTATGAGCAAGGAGAGATGCATAAGCACTACACTACTTACCCATTTACCTCCTTCTTTCCTCCTGGATTTCCAGGCAGGGAGTAGAGAGAGATGGAGTGTTCAGCCCGAACCGGCGAGGGGAGGATGCAGCCCGGTCCGGCAGCCCTTCTCAACTCCATCTCCTTCACACTGTACATTGCTAATAGACTTAAGAATTAAGAAAAAAAAATCCTTTTTCAGACTCAATTGACCATAACACAACTTCTACTTTTCTTTTCTACTACTCTCCAGAAATATTTTTTCTGATGTTAATGAGATTGTTAACACAGTTTTCTCTCAGTATTTTTCTCCTAATAGAAACTCCACATGGTCTGGTACACTGCTGAACTATAACGCCCCCTGCTGGATGGGTAACATCGGTCCAGATGATGTTCAAAGTCACCGAGCATCCTCCATGCTGTCTCTTCATTGACTTCTCAGACCCCCAGACGGTCGTGGCAGATGACCACTTGTACTGAGCCAGGGTTCTGCCAGAGGTTTATTCCTATTAAAGTGGAGTTTTTCATCTCCACTGTCGCTACATGCTTGCTCAGTATGAGGGTTTGCTGAGGAATTGCTGTGGTTGGAGTCTGCATGATCCGGGCACAACCTCACGCCGATGACTCAACGCAATCTGCTGGGATTCCTTAAATAGAAACTTAACTGATTGGAATGTTTGTATAATTGTATTGAGAGGACTATTGTTGTAAAGTGCCTTGAGATGACATTTTTTTGTGAACTGGCGCTATATAAATAAAAGTGAATTGAATTGTATTCAATGCATCCCAGATCAGAGACAAGTTTTGATTAAGCTGTAAAGCTTTTTACTATAAATGCAGCTCATAGAATACTCTAAAAACACATGGAAACAAACACAGCAGGCTTTTTGTTATTTTCTACACCTCCTTGTGATCAAAAATCGCCATAAAACCAGATTAGATCAATTATCCTTTCAATATAAAGCATGTAGTGCCCAAACGCTCCATTAACTAGTGATTACAGCAACTATAGAGCCCCGTTCTGGTAAAACAATCTCTTGCTGTTGCTGAACTGACGATCTCCGTTGACGGAGACAGATAGTTAGAAAATGGACCTCTACTCCATCCGTCGCTGCGTAGGTGACGGAGAACCCTTGCGTCGATGGATAATGGTGCTGCATCTATCCGTCTCCGTCAAAATGGAGTAGTATAAACTAGGCTTTAATAGGCAAGGCAAGGTAAGGCAATTTTATTTATATAGCACACTTTCAACACATGGCAATTCAAGGTGCTTTACATGATTCAGTGGTAATGAAACCAATCGATGGACGGATTGATAAGGCGTCTGCAGTTAGGCGGGCGCTGTACAGAAGATAAGTGGAAACTGATGGATAGATGGATGAAACCAAATACTTGATAAAAATAAGAAAATTAAAACAGATCATTACTAAAAAAATGCATTTAGCAACTAAAGCATGAAAAATAAAATGTATATATATATCTATATTTATATATATATATTTATATAGATTAAAAACAGATCAAACACAATCAATTAATCCATCAATAAAAAGAGAAGGTGTAAAGAAAACGTTTATGCAGAACAATATAGAATAAAAACAGATAAAACACAATTGGTTAAAAAATAAGAATAGGGAGCCAGTGGAAGGATTTTAGAACTGGGGTGATGTGTTCTACTTTAATGGTTCTAGTGAGGACACGGGCAGCAGCGTTCTGGATCAGCTGCAGCTGTCTGATTGATTTTTTAGGTAGGCCTGTGAGGACGCTGTTGCAGTAATCAATCTGACTAAAGATGAACGCATGTGTGACAGTGTGGAGCTCTTGTCACTATGTCTCTGATTGATCATGTGCACTGGCTGCTTGGCCACATGGATATCCCTTTGGCTGAATGGTTAGCACACATGACTCTCACCTGGGACACCTGGGCCCTCGTTGTGTACCTTGCTACACATGGATCAGTTTTTTTCTTGGTCCTTCTGTGTCATCAGTCCTTTAATCCTAGAAATGTTCCTCAGGTGATAGAAAGCTGACCTTGTTATTGCCTTTATGTGACCCTGCAGGTTCAGGTCTGAGTCCATTTTTACACCTAGGTTACGAGCCTGATGAGTAGCTTGTAGTTGTATTAGCTGAAGCTGTGTGCTGACTTTGGATCGTTCCTCCTTAGGTCCAAAATAATTTACCTCCATTTTGTTTCTAATTAGCTGGAGAAAATTATGGGACATCCAGTCGTTGATTTGTTTGATGCATTCATGTAAGGTCTGGATAGAATGAAAGTCACCTGGTGACAATGTAATGTATAACTGTGTATCGTCTGCATAGTTATGGTAGCTAATCTGATTGGCTGCTGTAATCTTGGTTCGTCGAAGCATATAAATATTGAACAGGATGGGTCCCAGGATGGTGCCCTGGGGGACCCCACATGTGATTTCTATTTTTTCTGATAAGAAATTTTCGATGGACACAAAGAATTTCCTATTCTTGAGATAAGACTCAAACCATTAAAGCGCTGTATCAGTGAGTCCGACCAAGCTCTCTAATCGTTCCAGTAATATTTTATGATCAACAGTGTCAAACGCTGCACTGAGGTCCAACAGGACCAGCACTGTTGTTCTGCCACTGTCTGTATTTATGTATATGTCATTGAAAACTTTGAAGATGGCAGTCTTAGTGCTGTGATGAGCACGGAAACCAGATTGAAAATTCTCTAAGGAGTCGTTCATTGTCAGGAATGTATTCAACTGTTGAGATACAGCTTTTTCAATAATTTAAACTGCAAAGGAATGATTATTCTCTGAAATCATTAACAAAAACATTAATAACGCTCGGACCTTATTCGCAACAGTTGAAAGACTAACCAGTCCTCCAGTGACAGCAGCTCCTGAGCTACACTCCACTAGGGCCTACTTTGCCAACTTCTTCACTGAAAAGATTCTGGAAATTAGAAGATCAATCTGTAAAGCAGCAACCAACCCACCACCATTTTCATTCCCACTTAAAAATAATGCAGATAAAATGTCTGATTTCAAAAAACTGAATCAATCACATCTTGATGAAATTATTAAACAACTGAACTCCTCCTCTTGCTGCCTCGATATCTTACCCACAGCTTTTTTAAAGAAAGTTCTCCCTGTCATTAAGTCCGATCTGATGCAAATAGTTAACTCATCCCTCCGGTCAGGTGTCTTCCCCCAGGCCCTCAAAACTGCAGTTATCAAACCCCTAATAAAGAACAACCTAGATAATACATTGATGCAGAATTATAGGCCAATCTCTTATCTCCCATTCATAAGTTATATTTGTTCAGCCTGTTTTTGTAGTCCATGGAGACTTGTTTCTACCTGAGACTACTTTAACTTTAGTTGGAGAAATGGTATCAATGATGTCTGAGACTTTAGAGAAAAGGTTATCTACCAGCTTGTTAGCAGAGTGTGTGTTGTGTAGTAGGGGGTGAGAGCGGTAAATTTGTTTAAAGATGACAGCTGAGGTGTCAATGAAGAAGTGTTCTTTTTTTTTTACTATGGTGTCATTTTGATTAGATTGTTTAGCCGGGATCATGCTTTCAAAGAAGATGCAGAAATGGTCAGATAATGCAACATCCACTACGGAGATGTTAGAGATTTTTAGTCCTTTGCTAATGATTAGGTCTAAAGTGTGTCCTTGTTTGTGTGTTGGCTGATTGATATGTTTGGTTAGACCAAATTTGGAGAGTATCACTTAAGGTGTCTCTCCACCGGTATGATTCGACTCGACTTGGATCGACTCAGCCTCAGTACCAAGCCGATACTATTTTTAGTACCAGCTCAGCTGTGGTTCCATCCGTGCTGAACTGGTACTGAAAAGTGACAGCAGACAGCTGCCAGTCATTGATTGGCTAGAGGGCGGAGTCACTGGAGAGTAACTTGACATCGTCTTTTAACAACAAAACAACCGGCATTTTGAAACCTCTCTACTGCGAGTGGATGTTTTTAGTGTTTGCTGAAGAACAAAGACGTTAAAAACCAGTGCTGTTATCCAAACTGAGTTTCAGCATTTCTGAGTTTGTTGGCTAAAGAGAAGATTCAGTGTGAGCTGGATGGAGCTGCTCGCTGTGAGAGGATTATCAAGGAGGAGTCGGGCTGATCGTGGTTCATAGCCGATGTCTCTCACCTGCAGGCCCAAGCAGAGAAACGGAGAACGCCCAAGTCCGGAACTCGCTGTCTCGTATTTCTCGGTAAGAAGCAAATTTCATGCGCTTGCATATTTTATTCACAATATTAACCTATTCAGCTGCATATTATCTTCAGTATGACTTTTTGACTATCAGTTATCCAAATTAGTTCTGATGCTACTGTTTGGTTTTGTAAATATGAATGACCTAATGAGTTTTCTGCAGCACAGTGAGGCATTTGTTTCTATTCCTTATTTTGAATTTTTATTGTTTGTTTTTAAATGCTCCGTAAGCATAGCACTTTAAAAAAAATATCTGCGATATGCAGCGTGATCATCACCTTCTTCTGATGGAGCAGAAACAGGAAACCGGCTTACGGAGGGTGGAGATGACACGATGCCTTCAATCCGCCTTCAATCAAACCTTCCTGGGATGCTGCAGACTAAACCATGACCCACAGACATGTACAAATGGACTTTTGTTTCTGAACTTTTTCTATACCTGTCCAATAAAAAATTTCTCCAAGTTACTAAATATGCTTGTATTTTCATTTGCAGTTTCATTACACGGTGGTTGGTGGAATCATTTTACAATATAATATCTGGCATCAGGGTTCAGCAACGTTTTAAAAATCTGACAGCAACATTTGCTCTGACTGTTAAAAGTAAAAAAGTATTGCGCTGCTAAATAAGTAAATTACAAAATTTGAAAGCTGATGAAAAGCCTAAGTCTACTCAAAGATGGGATATCTGTAAAACACATTGTAGTGGTGCTGATAAAAAAAAAAACATTTTCAAAGCACACAGCTTTATAACAAAACATACAGTTGTGGATTGTAATTCATGGAATTCGTAGCATGTATATGACAACTCCTTTCTTTAAGAGGACACAGAGGCGAAAAGCTGCGTCGCTTCAGCGCTGGACATAGTTTGCTGCACATGTAGATGAATTTGTTCCGACATCCTGAAGTTCTGCAGAAACTGAGCTTAGGGGAAACCCAGAAGAACGTCTCATCACTGCAACCAAAAAGCCAAACTGACGTCGGCTGTGACGACTTCACAGAGCAGTCATCTGAAACACGCACAAACAGAATACTTATTTCTAAAGCAAACTTGTCGACATAGGTTTTTACGCTGGGCTTTAGCGAATAAATAAATACCCAGAGCGTATTTATAGCCCACCACACCGGGGTATTATTTGCATCAGCTTACCCACACAAGCCGCGCCGGGTCCTGTCTGTAGCTTAATTCTCCTGCAGAGCTTCAACACTCCTTTGTACTACTCCACCATGTTTTTCCTTGCAGTGTGCAGCTTTTCAGGGGTCTTTATTCTTCAATGAGAGAGGCTTTCTCTTCGTCGTGGGACTAAAGAAAGCCACAAACTGAGCAAAAACTCACGATCGCTAGTGAGGTCGCCATTGTTCTTCTTTTTGTCCGAGCCTTTGTTAACTTCCCGCTACGTACTCTGGGGCCGCCCACTATATGACGGACCCGCTCACTTTAGACGCTCTGGTTTGTTGCAACTGTGAAGCAACACTTAACGAGTCGAGCCGTGTCGAGTCGTGTAGCCGATAGTAACGGTAAAGTACGGCACGGCAAAATGTACTAGTGGAGAGACGCCTATAGTGTTTTATTCCATCTATCCTGGGGGTTGTCAGTGTGGCATGAGCTGTAATAACTTTGCTCTGAGGGCAACCGACAACGCCACCTGGGGGTTTGGCCCCAGGACCAGACAAACTTAAACCCACCCAAGTTTACCTTATAAAACCCCACTAGGCCTGGACAATAAATAGGGTAGATTACTTGCTATTAATTTATTTATTGACATTCCACATATAAAATATTTAAAACAGGACCATGGTCATAGCACATATCAAAATTTCATTTTCTTTCCACAAACTCTCAACAGTTACGAATGGTCCCTTTAATCCCCCATCGTAAATACAGAACAAAAATAATTAAACAGAGCTTGACTAATATACAGAATGGAGAAAGCAGGCACTACACACCATGCAATATTATTTAAACAACAGCAAATAAATAACTAAGGAAATAAAACCAACAAACAAAGCAATAAGCAACACAAACACATGCAGGGAGCCACATGCAACAAACCAAGGAGACAAAAAGGACTCACCATAAATGAGCGGTCGTGTGGCTGCTAACAAACAAATTAATGTTACCTATATGGGGGAATAAGTGCCCATTCCCCCATGAACACAACCACAATACAGGTGACTAAAGCTGAAGAGATGATGTGGATAAACTGAACCGGGACAAAACAACGGCACCCTTATGGAGGAGGAGACGGCTCCAATACAGGCCGCATGAACGACGCACCTCGTGCCTAAAAGAAAACACAGATGTAACCTCCGCACAGCGGAATTAACCAATCGAATAGAAATGGCTGGGCGCCTTACCTGCCGGGGAGATGGTAGCGTGTGCTCCCGCTAACAGCAGGAGGAGGGGAAGAGCCACTAAGGGCGCACAGCTGGATTCCTCAACAGCCCAAGATCCCGGGAAGAGCCCACAACACACGCCCGGAACTAGCGTCCACGAGGAAGAGATCCCAAAGGCTAGATCTTGCCGTCGATGTTATTAGTTGAAGTGCACAAACTTTTACTGGAGCAGATTGGCAGCCGCCACCACAAAGCCCACTCGAGCAGGTGTATGCGAGTGCGCGCCATGCGCGCACCTCTCTTTGTAGGCTGTGTCGGTGACACCAATCATTCACCTTAAAGGTGAAGCACACACCGACATGCCACATCAGTATGAATGTTCAAATCTCCCACAATAATTAGTTGGTTACATTCAATACATATTATAGATAGAGGGTCATTGAGGTCATTAAGGAAGTTTGAGCTAGCTTTGGGAGGCTTGTACATATTTACGACTAAGACCTTATTTGGCTCTTATATCTCTGTGGCAAGGTATTCAAAGGAGTGAAATGTGCCCAGAAATATATTTTTAAAGTTTTCCTGTTTTCAGTTAGAAAGCTATAGTTAGGAGGAGTAGCTTCTAGCATTGAAGATATTTCATTATTTGCATATAACCAAGTTTCAGATAAAAAGAGAGCCTGTAAATTATGATTAGTAATAAAGTTATTGATTAGGAAAGATTTTTACTTGATAAGGATTGGATATTGAGTAATGCCAGTTTAAGAGATTCATTGGTAGTTTTTAAATTATTCTGACAAGTGATATTTATGAGATTTGACTTGATACGGGGGGATTTGTAAGTTCTTCTGCATATAATCACAGGAATACTTTTTTCTCGGTAACTAGACATGTGCTGGTTGGGGAGTTGTCTTGGAGTTATGTCTGGCGACCTAATAAATCATACATCAGTCATTACAAGTGGTGGGAGGGGAGAATCATCTTGTCCAATAGACCTGAGTGAGAATCTTGGAGTAAGCTGAGTACCTTTGATGATTTGCTCCTGAAATTTTTTAGAGAATTCAATCGGTGAGCCTAATTTTGCTGAGACATCTGATCCTGATTCATCACTCCGCTTTAGGGGAGCAGGGCACACATGATCCTTGAAGCTTATAGATAGTGCAGTCTCTACATTATCAGAGGGCTGCGAGCAGCTGGAGGCGCCGTCTGATTGTCCATTATCTGAGTTGAGTTAAGGCGCTGCCCTTCAGGGAACTTTGTTTTGAAATTCTAGGAGCACTATTATTAAAATGGGCAAACATATTAGCAGCCAGCAGTTTAATTCCTGCTCCGTTGAGATAGTGCTGATTTTCTTCGTATAGATGAGTCACCAAACCAAAAATCTTAAAGTTGCTCACATAGCCGAGCAAAATTTCCAAGCATTTGTTTTCATCCATTTGTGAAGGGACCTGGTCTTTGAAAAATCTAGTTGTTTGAGATATTGAGCTGATTTAGAGCCATGAGCAGTTGTGAGCAAGTTTTCAATTCCATTTACAGAGCCATCATGAATAATCAGAACCTTAGCTGGTAAGAGTCTCATTTTATGATGTTGCGGATCCACACTCCTGAATTTTTAAATTTTCTCTTGCTCTTTGCTGCTTGGGGCATTCTTTTCATTCATTGGGGGCCTTCTTAGTTTCCCCTTCTGGCCTTGACCGGTCGCGAGGGCTGTGTCTTGCAGAGAGTCTAAGGGTGGAAATCTATTTTTTCGGGAAATTCCAGGGGGAGAAAATGATGAACGTGCCTTAAATTGGAGCTTCTTTTTGTGCCTTTTGTTTTTCTTGGGAATGGGTGTGAAGGTATTTTCAGAGCTTCGTTTCAAAGGCAGCCAGTTCTCCTCAAAATTCAAGTTTGGCGTTCTGCCTGTTCCACGCCTCGGTGAGGTAATGGTGTTTTTCAGTGCTTTCTGATTGAGACTAGACCGAAGGACAGGGCTGTCTGTTTTTTTGTTGTTCCTTTGTCGGTAATGTCGTCTCATTGTTATATTCAGCATTAATTTCAAAGTTTATTTTCTGAAGGTGTAGTTTTCCTTCCATATTCCGGAGCTGGTCCTCCAAGGCGTCCTGTCTTTGGAGTAGCTTATCAAAGTTCTCAGGAGACAGGTTAATGGTAGTAGCAATGATGCTTTAGGCTAGGCTGTTGGAGGACATTATTAGAGACAGTTCCTACTTTCTCTCCTATTTCTCCCCAACTACATGATTTGTTCTCAGTTCAAGTGCTAACCTGTTGTCTCTTAGTCTCTTCTTATAGTAGGTGCTCCTGACCCGCCCTGCTTAACGACCCTGACTAAGATGGCATTGCAGTGACGGAAAGTTCTCCACGTCCTGCAACAAACTTCTGCATCAGTTCTATTGCTCTTTCTGTGTCTCTGTTCTGTATTCTTCAAACCACAGACGGTCTCGGCAGATGACCGCTTATGCTGAGCCTGGTTCTGCCGGAGGTTTCTTCCTGTTAAAAGGGAGTTTTTCCTTTCCACTGTCACTTCATGCTTGCTTAGTGTGAGGGATTGCTGAGAATTACACGACGCAATCTTCTGCGGCTCTCTAATTTCTACATTAAACATTGTATTGTAATAACTCTTCTTGTAAAGTGCCTTGAGATGACATCTGTTGTGAAACGGCGCGATATAAATAAACTGAATTGAATTGAAATTCTCAGCTGAGTAGTGTGCTATGTTGTTAACCCACAGTTTTTCACAGTCTTTCAGAGGTGTCCAGAAAAGGTGATCTGGTCTAGCAGGTAGCTGGGCACAAGTCTTCAGCTGAGTAAAACGCCATGTTGTTGATCCACAGTCTTACAGAGGTCCTATAGAAACAATCCACAAGAATAAGTCCAGTCTAATAGTGTACTTCCAGAGGCTCGGCACATAAATTAAGAGGAAAACTGAGAAAAAAAACAGAATCTTAACCTAAATCTTAAAGGGGAGAATACGGCAAGAAGTTAGACAAAAAGCAGACAGATCAGGAGTGCTCAGAGAGAGCTGCTCTTCCTCCAGCAGTCAGCTCACAAAGTAGTTTCTTTTTTAAAGCTTCTGGTCCAAACACAACAACTTCTGTCTTGTATGAATATAAAAGCAGAAAGCTTAGATTCATCCGGGTTTTATTTCTTTAAGACAGGATCCAAGCACAGAACTCTGTGGTATTCCACAAGTAACCCTAGAGTGTGAAGAAGATTTATCATTAATATTAAAAAGTTGGAATCTTATCATTGATATGAACAAACTGGAATATGTTGGACAGATATGATTTAAACCAGCCTAGTTCTGTTCCCTTGATCTCTACAACATGTTCAAGCCTTTTTTAAGAGAATATTAGGATCGACTGTGTCAAAAGCAGCACTGAGATCTAAGAAGACCAGAACCGTCACAAATCTATTATCTGAGGCCATTAGAATATCATTAGTAACTTTTACCAGTGCTGTTTCAGTGCTATGATTAGCTCTAAAACCTGACTGAAATTCCTCAAACAGGTTGTTGCTGTTTAGATGCTCACATACTTGATTAGCAAGTATTTTCTCAAGAATTTTGGATAAGAAGGGAACGTTAGATTTAGGTCTGTAGTTAGCTAAGTCATCTTGATCTTGGAATGCCAGATCTAAACAGGATCACATAAAACAAATCCAATGTCATGTTTTTTCAGAGAAAAATAAACAGTCTGTTTAGAAAAAGAATCTAAATATCTGGTTTGAACTGAACTTCCTTTAACTTTTCCAACAATGCAGTGTTAGTGCTGTGATTGGATCAGAACCATGAATGGAAAGCACTACAGACTATGAATCAAACTTTGAGTATATAAGGGTGTGACACATGCATGCCTTTGAGTGATGCACTGGACAAAACGTATAATGCAGTAACCACAAAGTACAAACAGGTTAACAAGTAACGTCCAGCAGTGGATGTTTAAAAAACAAAAAGAAAATGTTTAAAATTCCAAAAAGTAATGAAGTCAGCAATAAACCCCATCCAAATGATCAAACAAATGGACCCAGATGAACAATCACAGCTCAGCGCCTAAATGACAGCGAACATCTTGTGTTAACACAATAATCTTTCCAGCTAGCTGAAACCTAGGGATTCCCATCATGAGTCATCCAACAGGTCTCACCCAGATTAATCTAATTCCATGTCTTTGATGCTGACCTGCACTAGTTTTTATTCCTGAACGTCATTCAGGTGCTGGAACCGATTGTTAGTCATGACAAGGAGTAACCCAGGGAAAGCAGCTTGCATCAGGACACACATCCTGACTGAGTCAGAAAACCTCCCCCTGTCCCTGCAGGGCAGAGCCTGAGTGTCAACAGGAAAAGCATTACGTGAATGAAGCATTATGGTGTTGCAACAACTGGATGATGACTGAAAGTTACTCTTGTAGTCTGATGTTTGTTACTAATATTTCATATTGATATTTTTAAATGGTTTACACAATTGATATGCTATTCTGTGTTGTATTAATGTACATAATGTGGAGTTTCATAATAAATATAAGCAGGGGCGTGTCCAGGCTTAAAGCAATCTGCCAATCATCACCAAATCTCTTAAACTGACATCCTTATGTTTTGGATCTTTGTCAGGAAAGTCTTTTATAATCAAAGACTTTATTACTGAATATAATATACATGCTGTGTTTTTAACTGAACTTGATCAGATGGAAATACTGAAACATCTTTATTGATGGAATCCACTCCTCCGAACTACAACTTTTTAAGGGAGAGGAGGAAGCAGAGATTAGGGGGCTGGTTAGGCACAATTTTCACAACCAATTGAACTTTAAAAAGGTATTTCTGGGCTCATTTGACTCTTCTGAATACCTACAGAGATTAAAGAGCAAAACAAGTTTTTTGGGGGAGTGAAAGGTAAGATCTGGTCCATAATTATGAAAGTAGAGCTAAGAAATATTACATTGGCAGTAAACAGTGAAATCAAATTACCATAAAATAATGTGTTAATGTGCTCTTTGTTATGCTGTGACCTCTCTGTTATACTAACTGTATATTAAATTTCTGTTTCCAACCCCATAACACATTATTCAGTGTGGGTGAATACGCTCAGTTTGGGCATCTTCCTCTATGACTGAGTCATGAAAAATAGCATAACAGTCGACAGATGTTTAAAAGTGCCAAAGGGAAAATTACACACTGACTCCTTTTACACAACAAAGCCTTCAGCTAACACTCCTGGAGGACTGTGTTGAGGCGTGTCACTGTTGGAATTATTCTGTTTGGACTTGTTCTTTCTAAAATACTTAGAACACTGCTGGGGGAACCCGACTGCCTTCACTGTTCTCAGAAATAGGGGTGGCCGATATGGCAAAAATAGAATATCATGCTTTTTTATTTCTAAAGTATTACAATTTCAGTTTTGTCATGATTTTTTTGAATGATGACCAACATAATTTAAATTACATATTAAATAAGAGAAATATTGAATAAATAAATTAATTCAAATTAGGGATGATCAACTCAGTGCTAAAATAAATAACAGTGTTCTGAAAGTCCTTGGTGAAAAAATGATAAAAAAGTATTTTTAAATTTTTAAATAACTTCACCGAGACATACATCAAAATCAAATGTTTTCCAGGGGCCAGAACAGGCGACATAAAATCCCACCTGAAACAGCTGGCTAAGGATCAGCGTAAATACAGTAAGATTGTTGTTCACGCTGGCGGTAATGACACCTGGTTACGCCAATTGGAGGTCAGTAAAATTAGTGTTGCTTCGGTGTGTAAGTTTGCTAAAAAGATGTCAGAATGTGTAATCTTTTCTGGTCCCCTGCCTGATCGGACCAGTGACACCCTGTTTAGCTGTATGTTGTCATTTCATCGATGGTTGTCTGAGTGGTGTCCAGAAGAAAACGTGGGCTACATTGATAATTGGAAAACTTTTTGGGAAAAACCTATTCTGATCTGAAGAGACAGAATCCATCCCACTTTGGATGGAGCAGCTCTTCTTTCTAAGAATCTGGACATATTTATTGGTCCTTCAAAACACTGACAAACCAGGGTCCAGACCAGGAAGCAGAGTCATAGTTTAACCCACCTCTCTGCAGCTTCTGTACTGTTACCCACTGAATACCCCATTGAGACAGTGTCTTGCCCACGGCCAAAATCAAATAGACTAAAAGTAAACCTGACAAAAGCAAACTATGAAAATCTCATTAAAATAATTACGACTCGGACCAAACAAGATTTTACAGTAATTAGAGGTGGTTTACTAAACATAAGATCCCTCTCCTCAAAGACTTTATTAGTAAATGACTTGATATGTGATAATAAAATTGATCTATTTTGCCTATCAGAAACCTGGCTGCAGCAGGAGGATTTTGTAATTATAAATGAGTCAACTCCAACCAATTATAAAAATTTTCACATTCCTAGAAGTACTGGGCAAGAAGGATGAGTTGCAACCCTCTTTCATTCAGATTTGCAAATTCGCCCTAGACCAATTATTAGGCTAACTACAGCGCTTTTGAACATCTAAACCTTAGTTTTCCTCATCCAAGCTGCAAAACATTTAAACCACTTTTGTTTGTGGTTTTGTATCGTCCGCCAGGCCCTTACTCTCAATTCTTGGACCAGATCTCAGATTTTTCATCTGATTTAGTTTTAAACACTGATCAGGTAATTATAGTAGCGGATTTTAATATTCACATGGAAATTGAAAGTGATAGCCTAACTGCAGCCTTTACAGTTTTTCTCAATCGCTAACAAGCGCTTACCCATACTTCAGATACTTTTTCTAAACTCTTAACAAAGCTTCTCACCTACAAAACACAATTGGCCCAATGGAAGTTTCTTCTTAAAAACACATTTTGTTAAATATATACTAACTCTTCATTTCAAAATAGAACATATCTTTCTCTGCACACACTACCTTTACCAAAACACTGGAAATCTGACTCAAAATTAAATTACTCTGTCAAAGAATAACACTTGTTTTCACTTCACAAGGTACATTCAGTCAATAAAAGTACATCAGGTTTCAAAATGCTGGCTATTGTTGACATTACAAAAACTGCATAGAGTTTTATGTTTCAGTTTTACAGGTATTTGCATGCAAAACATGCAATCCGATTTCACACTAAATTTCTTGGCTGGGACCTGTATGTCCACATATAATGTTCACATTTCAAATCACTCCAATAAAAATCAAGTATTTTTTTCCTTTACCGTTTATTTCAGGAGGTGCAGTAGAAATACCATTTACAGTATGATAGATGAGGAAATTTTAACAGTATTGCTTACAGTAAACAAAATATCCATGACCAAAAAACAAGAGCATTCTGAAGAAAAAAAAAACACAGCAAAAAGCCCAGATAAAATAAGGGGGTAACTAAAAAAAAACCCCACAAAGAATACACAAAATGACTTTAGCTAATCACTGCGATCTTCAGGGTTAGGCCACATGTTTTCATCAACATCGCATCTGATATCTTCCAAGGCGATGCACCTGGGATTAAACCTCTTGCTATGTCGGATTCACCCTTGGCAATTATCAACTGTGATGTCCCTGCAGCCAGCATCCATAGCTTCAAGGAGGGACATCTGGTCATGTGGTTGATGGTCATAGACCTTCCACCTCCATGCAGAAAAGAACTCCTCTATGGTGTTGAGGAAAGGTGAATAGCGTGGAAAGAAAATACGTACCACTCTTGGGTGGACTTCAAACCATGCTGTTATTGCTTGCGAATTATGGAAAGCCACATTGTCCCAGGTGACTACCAGGGTCCTCATGTTTTCACCCTCCTGATCCTGCTCTGGAACCAGGCGCTGGTGGAGATCATTGAGAAAGGCAAGGAGGCGCTCGATACTGTAGGTTCCAACCTGGCATCTGTGAAGGATGAATCCTGGATTTGCAATTACTGCACACATTGTAATGTTTGCCCCTTTCTGTCCTAGCACATCAGCCGTGGCCCTTTTTCCAATTACATTTCGTCCCCGTCGACGCATTTTGTCCAGATTGAATCCTGCCTCATCTATGTAAATTCATGAGGGGCCTGGTTGGTCTCCAGTTCCATAACTCTGAAACAAAGTTTATGGAAATCATATAATTACTGTATAGCATACTGTATTGTAACCTTTACTGTGTATGTTACCTACTTGCAAAGCTTACTGTATAGAACTGGACATTGAATTGAATATACACTATACTTGGATATATTGTAGTCGTAGCTCCTTGACTCTGTCACTGTTCCTCTCACTGCTCCTGCTCTTCTCCCTTCTCCCTTCGCCCATGTTCTTACTCTTCCTCATCCAGACATTGCAGTGTTGCTCTTTTCTGTTTGCGTTTCAAAAAACACCACTTAAAGTCCTCCTTTTATTGTAGTGTCAATGTAATAGAAAAAAATAACACCTGCCACTGTCTAAACCAGAATGGAATCAGCTGTGGTTGGCCCAATTTACCCAACATAAATTAGCTGTGTGTGAATTATTCAATTGTTCAACTGAGATATATATTGTTTTTGAACTCATCATTGCAGAAGCAGAGGTTTTTATATTGTATCTAAGGTTTGGAATATTGTTTTTGCTATTGTGTGATGTTGTGTGTTAACATTTTCATATACTACAAAAACAATCCATACTTTTTTTGGGAGGTATAGCTTGTCTGTTAAGAAAATGTAAGCATTATGGAAATGTGTTCACTGACTGCATATTGTCTGAAAACGACATGAAATATGTAAATGGTATGGCCACAAAAGACTGATGCTGTGCTGATTGTATTTAGAGTTTTGAAAATGTGACAACTGGTTGGACAAACGCTTGTTAGCGACTGAAATTTTTTTAAATATTATCTAAGACTCAATTGGTTTTATTCAGAAAGTGAAGGGACCCACACACTCTGGTCGGCACACTTTAGACATTGTACTGACATACGGCATTGAGTGTGATGAACTAATAGTCCTCCCACATAACCCAGTCCTATCGGACCATTTTTTGATAAAGTTTGATTTATTTTACCCAATGTTTCCAAAATATGAAATAAAATTTAATTACAGTAGAACTTTATCAGACAATGCTGTAACACGTTTTAAAAAATCTGTTCCATTCTTGCTTCCCTATCCGTCTCAGAATACCACAGTGGATGGCAATAATCCCAACTCTAACCCTTCAGAAATTGATGGTCTGGTTCAAAGTATTACTTCCTCACTGTGTTTGGCACTAGAAAGTGTAGCCCCCTTAACAAAGAAGGTAATCAGCCATAGGAGGTTGGCTCCCTGGTTTAGTGCAGAGTTACGTACATAAAAGCAACACCAAAGACTTTTTGCTGTCCGGTATCCCTTCAGGTGGCAAGTGGAATTGTCCATTACCGCTGTCGTAGATAATTAAGCCTAGCGTCACGTCACACGGAAATTATTTGTTTAGAGGCTATCCAGCTTTGTAAATAACGATGTCCAGTAACAAGGTAGAATATGTTGCACAACTTTATGAAAGTATGAAAACGAAATAAAACATAATAATGACATTGCTTGCTATTTATTTGTGCGAAACTGACATACTTTTAAAATGTCTAGAATTAGCCAGATAGGTTTACACAAGGATGAAGAAAAAAACCAACGTATTACCTAACAGTTAAAAATATCCATTTGCATTGTCTGTGAAAATCTTGAGAATGTTATTGTAAAAAAGGTTCAGAGAGCATTTTAGTGGCTGCATTGTTACAATATTATTGGAATAGTTGGCTAAATCTACACCGTTATGTTCCATGTTACTTTTTTTGTGTGTGTTACTAAAGTTCTTAATTACGATTCATGCCTACAAGTATTTGACCCTCATACAGTTACCGTTATAAGTAATAAGGATTCCTCTCCTTCCTCAATGTATCGTACACAGATTTATGCACAATGTTGGGGTGAAAAAAAGATTATTACTTAAAAGTTCAGTAGCAACAAAGCCAAGCGAGCATCAATATCGCATCTTGTAGCCTCCCTCAACTCTCGCCAACGAGTGAAAGCCGTTGTTCTGACAAAACAGCATACCCATCAGAATGACTTACTTTCAGTTAATGCGCATGCCCAGCAGTAAAAAAAAACACACTTTTCCCTTTGGTGTTTAAAATCTGTTCAAATCAACTTAAATGATATATATTTTAGGTTTACGCATTTAAAAGAAACTACAGTATATTTGTCCTTCTGTGACCTTAGGGTTAGGACTTAAAAATTGTGGGATGGTTAAAATTGGTTAGATAACTCGAGCTACGGTATGCTATTCTGACAAAATATGCTGTTTTGTCAGAACACCGGTCCAATGTTCACTCTAGTTCAAGCTGTTTCTCTATCGTGCTCCCGTTTTCTTTTCTTCACCTCCTCCCACATACTCTTCCTTTTCTTTCCAGGCTCCGTCATGATAAGAATTGTTGAAGCTACCGGCTGCTAAGTCTCTTCCATTTATATGTACCTGCCGAGTATGCTTCACCCGGAGAGCCTTGCAGGATGCTCCACCCACTGTATTTTGTGAAGCCATAAGTTGCATTTGTAGTCTCATTTGAACTACAAAACCACTACCCGACGACCCAAATACATAGTACGGTTACGGCCAATAGAGGGCCTCAAAGCGAATGCGGAAGACCCATTTCACCCTGTGATGAGTTGATGAACCACTGAAACGAGTTTGGAAACATCATTTTAAGGTAAAAAAAACTCTTTGGTGTTGTTTTAAAGCAGAATACAAGGAAACTGAAGAGAAAATGGCGCGCTACACACTTAAATAATTTCTTTCTAACCTGGAAAAAATAGTCTACTACTTTATAAAAACGCCCTTTGACAAGCTAAAACAGCATATTTCTCCCTAGAGGTAAATAAAAGAGGTAAATAAATAGAGGTAAATAAAAACAATCCTAGGTTTCTTTTTAGTACAGTTGCCAAACTTAGAGTCATAGCTCTGTTGAGCAAACTATTCACCCTTCTCTCAGTTGTGATGACTTCTTCATAAATAAAATAAATTCTATTAAACATAAAATCATTGGCATTCTCCCAAACATGATTAACTCGTGTTCAGTAAATGAGGCAGTATCAGAGAGAACTGTAGAACCATGTTTATGTCTGTACCGTTTTGATTCTGTTGAACTTTCTGAATTATCACAAATATTAGCTTCATCTAAACCCTCAACTTGTATGTTAGACCCAATACCAACCAAATGATTTAAGGAAGTGTTCCCTCTGGTTACTGGCCCTATTGTAGACATGATGAATCTATCTTTAATAAATGGATATGTGCCACATGAATTTAAGATTGCTGTAATTAAACCTTTACTTAAAAAACCCTCTCTGGATCAAGATGATTTAGCTAACAACAGACCTATATCTAACCTTCCTTTCTTATCCAAAATTCTTGAGAAAATAGTTGCTAATCAAGTATGTGAGCATCTAAACAGCAACAACCTGTTAGAAGAATTTCAGTCAGTTTTTAGAGCTGATCATAGCACTGAAACAGCACTGGTAAAAGTTACTAATGATATTCTAATGGCCTCAGATAATGGATTTGTGACTGTTCTGGTCTTGTTAGATCTGCTGTAAAATAGCATGATGTATGCCCTTTAAAGTGATCAAACAAGTCGGTGGTGTTACAATCACTTGCATTGACGCTCTCCTTTTCCTACCATGTTTGATGCTGCTCCTCCGCTCTGCCCCTCCCACTCCAGTTGGCTGCTAATTGCGCTCACCTGGGTTGCTACCTGTATAAACTACTGCTCGGGTTTCACTCATTGGGATATCGTCTGCGCACATTTTAGTCACAGCCTGTGCATGTCCGTGTTCATGTCCTTTTTTCCTGACCCATTTCTGCCTCTTGCCAGCTCCCTCATGGTACCATGATGATTCTGTCTTTGGCTCTGAAAACCGACTCATGTGTAAGGGAGTCAGATTTCTGTATGGATGGGCTATGTTGGGCTTTGGGTCTGAAAATAAACTGTAGCCAGCTCCGTCCAGTAGCTAACTGCACAATATTCGCAGGAAGCAACACACCCAAAGGAGAGATCAACAGAGTGGATGCAGCACCACCAGATGAAACGTGTGGGAGTGAAGCTCACTGGAGGTGGGAAAGTTATAGTGTTAGCCAGCTGCTCCCAAGTAGGAAAGAGCCAAGGTTCAACCAAGGATTACAGTATCAGTCTACAGATTGGACACTCTCCTCTCAAGCTCCACAATCATCTTTAACATGAGGACAAAACTGTCACAATTGAACAGGGAGGTGAGATGTGACATATCCTGCTCCTGGTTAGAGAACCTTGGTCTGGTGGTGTAGCAGGGGGCTGGTTGTAGTAAATGGGGCTGGAAGACTTTATTAGATGATTATTGTTATTATCCATTTTTGTGAGAGTCATGTGGACAGTGTAGTTTAAGTAAAAATATAAGCCATAAAAGTTTACACTATAACATTGATGTTAGAACTATCTCTCGAGCTGTATCTTTAAGCACAATACCTAATATGGTCAATATGTGAATGCAGCCTGGCTATCTGCTATGTAAATCACTAAAGCTCCACAAGTAACTAAGATGCTATCATGGTGTGGGTGTGTTCTGCTACATGCGTTCCAGCATGTGTTTGTGGGTAATTCTTGTTTATCTCAATCAAGATGTCTTCCTACTCATTTCCATTCATTTCTGCCAGTCTTAACAATCTTTTTAATAACTATGAGTGATAACTTTAATCTACCCACGACATAATGTCAGACTTCCTCTCACATAGGACTTGGGTGTCATAACTTCTACTCCCCACACATTCAGTGTGTCAAAGGTGCAACACACCTTTATTGTGAAGAAGCTGTGGGCACAGGCCACAGTGACTAAAGCAAGCCACTTAAGTTTGGATTGTGAGGGAGTGAAATGTTGCCTTGTCTCTAACACAAACAGCTTGTTGATTTCAGGAAAAAGTCCCCAGTTTACTCTGAACATTTTACAGTTTGTCTTAAACACATTTTTATTTTGTTGGATTTTTTCGGAGCAGAGCATACTGGGCTTCTAAGAAAAGGGATACATGTTTCTAACATTTTCTTTAGTTTCTATAGGGTGTGACATGAATGTGTATTCATTTCTTTTTACTCTAATACCCCTAAAAAAATCCATTATAATCCAAATTTTCTCCAGAAGTCATCAGATTAGTAAATAAGTCCACATGTGTGTAGTTTATTCTGACTGCTGCTGTTGACAAATTCTAGTCATGTAGGCCAAAAATCATGGCATTTTTTGGAGAGTGCCACAGAGAGAGCTATCAAGACAGAAAGTCATAAGAAGTCCTGTTTAAAGTTTGCTACAAACCCCAGCAAACATGACATGAACACTGAACTCTCTGGGTGACAAGGAAAATCCAGAGCACAGCAAACGTAATATGAAACATGGTAATGGCAGCATCATGATGTGGGCCAGGGACAGGATCTGAGGAGAAGACAGGTGTTGCTAAGTACAGAGGAACCCTGGAACAAAACCAGCTTCTGATTTCTTCAGTAAAGCCTGTAAATCAGCCGTCCAGGCAGAGAAACATCTAAAACATGCAGGGCAGTGGGTCTTGAAAAAAAAACACCCCGTAATACTGGTTGCTGTAAGAGCAATAAACGATGGTTCTATATGGTATTAAGAGGACTAAAAAAGCTGGAAATAATTTCTCTATTTGTAAAAAGATTTTGAAAACAACACATCTCTTTCCATCCACTTGCCAGTTATAAGAAGTTTCTCTAAAATGTTGGACAGGTTGTTCAGATATTTCCATTTAAATCCTTCCAAGCATCCAACGTTAGGTGACCAACATTATATGATCTTCTGTTAGGTGACAAACACACTTGAGTCACAGGATGAGTCTGACACAATTTCCTTTATTTGATATCGACAAAGACTGATCAAAGTACAACAGAACTGTTGGCAGAGTTTTGTGTTCTGACCATAAACATACAATTATTACATGATAATAATTTTATACAGGCAATGTTCACAGAACAATATGGACGTTCCCCACATGACATGAAAGGAAGGCCAGGAATCAGGCCCAGACTTGGCACTAAGAGTCTTCCTGATGCATCAGTGGTTTAGAACCAGGGGAGGCCACATGGGAAAGTACAATGGCTAAATGAGAGCTTTATCACAAAGGTCAAGGCAACTTGGATTCTACTCCAGTGATAACAATAAGGCACCCTGTTTGAGATCCGCTCAGTTCTACTGATACGCAGTGACTTCAAGACAACACAGATTCACAGACATGGAGGCGAATACTTGTTTCATATATTGTGCTTGTGAATTTGTGTAACACTGGGTGTACACACTCCTCGTTATGGAGAAATAAGTGATGCGTTGCCTCAGAGCAGAATCCACACACACACACACACACACCTATTGGCTAAAATGTGCATATTCCTGATACCCACCAATTTCAAGCTTTTGATGCTAATACGTCTTCACAGTAATAAAACACTAACAGCCCTTCATTAAACACAGTCTAAGACATGAAAGCTGAGACAGATATTCCAGCCGCTCTACAATAACTTGGTTCAACACCACAATGAGCAAGAACAGTACGCCATCCAGTGGCTGGATCAAAAACTACTCATAGAGGTTCTGTTCTGTGCAGTTTTGTATAGATGAGCTAAATGATTAAAAGAATAAATGAATAACTCTTTGGAATAACGTTTGTGTTGTATTCATTTACAGATTTATGTGTTCAGAGGTTTCATCTCATCACATCGGGGGATTCTGAAGGATAATTCAGCATTCTTGTGGTTACTAAGCACAGGCCGGTGTCATCTTTATATGGATGAATATCCCCAGTAAAATGCATAACTTGGTCAAATTGCAAATAAACACTTTTCCCGCTAAAATAATGCAACTCATTCATTACTCCAGAGGGATGTCCTAATCTGACTGGGAGTCCCTGAAGAATGTAGCTGCTACTGTCTGCCTGCGTTCCTGAAAGCTGCACCAGATGTGTCCATATGAGTATATCTGGTGCAGCTACTGATAATAAGGGCCTGTTTTGCGTTGCAAGAGCAACAAAACCACATTACAGTTTGTTTGCACATTAACTTGTTGGTCAGATCTGTTTTTGTTATTTTTCTTTAGATGAATGTTCACTGTGATGGACTGGCGACCTGTCCAGGTTAGACCCCGCCTCTCGCCCGTTGACAGCTGGAGATAGGCACCCGCCCCCCCCCGCGACCCCTGGAGGACTAAGCGGTTCAGAAAATGGATGGATGGATGTTCACAGAGAAAGAGGCTGCAGCAGTTTCCTGTCTGTATGAGTTGTGGCACCTGCTCTGGCTGATGCACACAACAGCCAATTAGACAGATCAATACTGAATATATATGCTAGAAAGACATGAAAAAGCTATGCATATTGTAGGTGACATGCTGTCAGAGCATTAGAGTAGCATAGCAGTCAGAGGAGTTGCTGAACACCGGGTTGGAACTTGTAGCAGAAAACCGACAAGGAATGCAGCACCAAGAGCTTGTTGTTGATGACATACAGAGCTTTACAGCTATACAGTTATCAAGCATATACAACCTTGAACCAGAAAGTTGGAACAGTATGAAAAAGCAAATAAAAGTAGTGATTTCAAAATTTAGTTTGACTTGTATTTCATTGCAGGCAACATGAACACAAAATATTTCATGTTTTGTCTGGTCGACTGCATTTCATTAGTAAATCTGAACCCTTTCCTGTCATTCATACCAGCAACACATTCCAACAAAGGTTGGGAACGGACCAGTTTAGGGCTAGTAATCAGATAAACTGGTTAGATAATGATGGGATTAAAACAGGTGATGTCCGCAGGCGATTGTAATTATGATTTGGTACAAAAGCAGCATCTAAGAAAGGTCTAGTTCTTTAGGAGCAAAGATGGGCCGATTATCAGCAGTTTGGAAATAAATATGAGAAAGACATTTGGATATTTCACCTTCAATAGTTCATAACATTAACAACAAAATTAAAGGATTCAAGGAATCTGGAGGACTTTCAGTACGTAAAGGACAAGGGGACCAGCCTAAGCTGAACAATCCTGATCTCTGATACCTCAGGCGGCGCTGCATCAATAATCATCATTCCTCTATCAGCAATATCACCACAAGGGCTAACGAGTACTGTGGCAAACCTTTGTAAAGTACCACAATACGTAGTTACATCCACTAATACGCTAGAACTGGACTGGGCCAAAAGGAAGCCCTATGTTAACTGGATCGAGAAGCTCTGTGGACTTCTCTGGGCTGGGAGGTATCTGGGATGGACCATCAGCCGGTGGAAACATCAGGGATGGACCATCAGCCAGAAGAAACATCTGGGATGGACAATCAGCCAGTGTAAACATCTGGGATGGACAATCAGCCAGTGGAAACATCAGGGATGGACCATCAGCCAGTGGAAACATCAGGGATGGACCATCAGCCGGTGGAAACATCTGGGATGGACCATCAGCCAGTGGAAACATCAGGGATGGACCATCAGCCAGAAGAAACATCTGGGATGGACAATCAGCCAGTGTAAACATCTGGGATGGACAATCAGCCAGTGGAAACATCAGGGATGGACCATCAGCCAATTGAAACATCTGGGATGGACCATCAGCCAGTGGAAACATCAGGGATGGACCATCAGCCAGAAGAAACATCTGGGATGGACAATCAGCCAGTGTAAACATCTGGGATGGACAATCAGCCAGTGGAAACATCAGGGATGGACCATCAGCCAGTGGAAACATCAGGGATGGACCATCAGCCAGTGGAAACATCAGGGATGGACCATCAGCCGGTGGAAACATCTGGGATGGACCATCAGCCAGAAGAAACATCTGGGATGGACAATCAGCCAGTGTAAACATCTGGGATGGACAATCAGCCAGTGTAAACATCAGGGATGGACCATCAGCCGGTGGAAACATCAGGGATGGACCATCAGCCGGTGGAAACATCAGGGATGGACCATCAGGCAGAAGAAACATCTGGGATGGACCATCAGCCAGAAGAAACATGGACTTTGATCAGATGAATCAGTATTTCAGGGACTTATTGGTTGAAATGGACGCTGTGTGCTCCGGACCAAAGAAGAAAATGATAATCCAGACTGTTAGCAGCAACAAGTCCTAAAGCCAGAGTCTGTCATGGTTTGGGGTTCTGTCAGTGACCTTGGTAAAGGTAACTAGACCTTCTGTGATGGAACCATTATTGCTGAGAAGTACATAGAGATGTTGGAGCCTTCAAGAAAACATCTTTTCCATGAATGCCCATGCATATTTCAATGAAAGACGATGAACCACATACTGCACACATTACATAGTCCTAGCTGTGGAGGAAGAGGGTACGGCTACGGGACTGGGCTGCTTGCAGTCCCACCTGTCTCCACTAGTGGATGCGTGGCTTATTTTCAGGAGCAACATGTGACAAAGAAGACCCTGTACCGTTGGCAACCTCATGACTTCTTATCAGGTAGGAATATCTTTTAAATGCTGTGAAAAGGAATGGTTCATTACAAAGTGCTAAATGCTTTACTGGTCCATCTTTTTTTAATATGCATGACTTCTTTAGTTTGACAAACCAAAACAATAAAATTCATAGGAATACATTAAGTTAATGTGGTGCTGTAGTCTTCAATGTAATACAGGTCAAATATAATTGATCAAAGTACTGTTTTCAGTTTGATATTAATTTGACAAATCATCCCAACTTTTTCTGATTTATGGTTGTATATGGAACTGCTTTGACCAATATTAATGAAGCATAAGACTGGGACACAGTATGTGAAGATTTTAGAGATTAAAAGAGATGTCCTGATCAGGACCCAAATTAATACATAACTGTATGCAACTAAAATTGATTGTTTTTCAATTGAGATACAGACTTAAAGGGACTCTAAAGGGACTTCTAGCTACAGTAATGGTTTAAAAACCTTGACTATACATCCAGTTACAATCCAACCAGCTTGTTTCTTAATTAAGGGTTTTCTGAGGTACAAGGTTCTCTGTACTTCAGAAAGCTAAAAGCTTTCAATTCAGGGTTAGAAGCTTCTATTGATTTTTCATAGCAAGGAAAACCATTAATATATTTTACACACTGGACAACTGAACACAAACAAACACATGCAACTTTGGCAACAACGATCATTTGAATTTTCTTTTTTATAATCCGATTTCCAGTTATGGCATGTCATTTCATGGAAGCTTCAAGTAAAAATTATGCCTTCAGCAAAGCAAAAAAATATGTTTTCTTCAAATAAATAAAATATTCACTCCCAGTCTATGATTAATTTATATTTTCTGCTCAAAAACTATGAATTACTTCAGCTTCTTAAGGAAATAAGCCTTAATAATGATATCATCCTTGAATTGGGCCATTCATATTTTTTGGCTCATATGATTTGATTATTTACTGGATTGGTCAGAAAAAAGATTGAATTAATTAAAAAAATGTTTCAAATCAATGAAACATCAATAACTCCTTCTATAGTTGCCACTTCAGTGGACCACATCAATCATTCACTGCACTGAAAATTATTGTTAAAAAAAAAACGGAAAAAAAACTACCCACTTAAAAATAACTTAACATTTAAGTTCAATAAATTATAATCAATTGAAAGAATCTTCAGTTTCTTGAAATAATTCAGTGCTATACTGTACTTAGTTATTTTCCATAGCTCAGAACCAAGTGGTCCCAAAGTTGGTGCTCTGTGGTTCACCAGCCCCTTGACTGTGGGCCAAGTTCCCAGCAGTAGCAAGGCGACTCTGGCACGCCTCTGCTGATAGCGCCCGGTTTAGTAGTCACCATCGTTAAGCTGGTCCTCATCTTCTTATTTCAGCTTGTCTTCTGTGGTTCAATATGCAACGTGGGCCAGATGCCACACAGAAACTGAACGAAGGGAAGAACCAGCAACAGGTCAAAGGGTCAGGACTCAAGACTCAGGTTCCAAACATGTCTTAATCTTTGAAATGAATATCCCATCATAGTAACAGTGCTGAAATACCTTAACCTTTGGTCTGTACTTGAGGTAGGTGGATCTGATCTGCAGGCTGGAGGGATGGAAGTATTTCACTTAGGGTTCATTAACAGGGTCATCACAACCAAACACTGATAATGTAATCTCCTGACCTGAGGAGGATGTGTAGGTAAGAACCAAGACCGGTGAAAATGTGCCACCAGGCATGAAACTGTGTCACCACTCCAACACCAGGGGGCAGCATTTGTCTACTGGCTCTGGGTTAGGAAAAGAAAAACATACTTTTAGGTAATTTCCCTATGGAACACAGATTTGACCTTGTTTAATTTATGCATTTATTTAAATGTCTACACTTCCTACACACTTTTATATTATGAAAATTAAAAGAACATTAACGATTCAACTTACATTAATACTTTAAAATGTAATTATTTTGATTAAATTACAGATCACAGTGATACTTCAGTTGTAATTGTTTTATTGTTAATATTACATTAGATACTATAGCATTTTCATAACTCATGGTAAATGACGTCACACTAGGGGTGTGTACCGAAACCCGGCATTAAATTAGCTCTGGGGCTGATTCTGACGGTCCACCCGGCCAGATAAGCTTTAGCCTTATCAGTCTCCTTGACTGTAAAATTAAGGTTGTATTCATCTTTTACGGGAGATATAAACACAAGCAAACACTGTATTGTCAATCCGCTCCCCCTTAACAAACACACGCCACGGGGACTGATGGTGGGAGGAGCGACTGCAGAGCTCATAGTTAAGCTTAGTTTATGCTTGACGCATCCGCGAGCTCCGCACGGCTCCACGCAGCCAAATTACGTCATTTCAGCAACCACGCCTCTCTGTGCGGCACCCGCAGAGACCCAAATTTCTGTACCACACTCCTAGGAAATTTTGTAACAATGCGGTCCCGTGCGGAAAAACATGGCGGACTGGGAAGAGCTCCTACTGGCAGAGGTTCGTAAATACAGACATCTTTATGATTTGGCCGATAGAGATCACTGTGATCAACTGTGTTTTAACGGATGAGTGGACGGTGTCCTTTTTTCGTCTTTTTTCCTAACAGTAGTAAAAGCTCTTCTGCTTTGTTTAAGCTCACGGTTGTCGCCATCCTGTAAACAAGTGATTTCTACTATGGTGTAGTGTTGTATGCATGCTGTAGAGCCCTACGCCGCCCCCTACAGTCTTCAAGAATATTGGCTCTCAGAAGGGACAAGCCGCAAAAAACGCTCCTAGAAGGTGTCTCGGCCGGTTCCGCACGGAATGTACATGCGTCAAGCATAACTAAAGATTAACAAAGACATGATGGCAGAGCGAACGAAACGATCCAAATTTGGCTTTGTTTTACAAAAATAGAAGCCGAGAATGCACGCTGTCACAAATGCCATAAAAGCCTTGCTTGCAAAGGCAGGAACACGAGTAAATTGACCAAACACCTTGCTAAAATACACCAAATACAGCCTGAGTGCTGCAGCATTAAGCTGCATTCACACCGCACATTTAGACTGCGTCAGGCAACGCATTCAACGGATGAAGTTTGACGTATGTACTTTTTGGCTTCCATAGCCTGCTTCTGAGGAAAAAACAACACGTGGGCGGGACACGTTGCAGTACATTCTGAAATATGGTGGATCGTAACTAGAGAGTGGCTTGGCTTTATTTGCTAGATAAAACTAGACAATGTCAACATCGGGTGCATCAGCGCCCATTCTTCATATGCGTTCTGAGTTTGGGGAGTTTAACCATTTTTTCCAGGAGCTGCTTATGGATGAGGTTCGCTTTCAGTGCTACTTCCGTCTGTCTCGCACCTAATTTTATGACCTCCTGGACCGCATCGGAGCTTAAATCTCCAACTGGGACACCAACTACAGGTTCTCTGTTCCTCTTTAGGAGCGCCTGTCCATCTGACTTCGGTAAGTGTTTTTCCTGATTTTTTAAGTCTGCGTTTGTTGAAAATGTTTTCACTGGACCCGCGCTTCATTCAAGATACGTGTGTAGTGACATCACTACAGTGAGACGCTCTGATTGGTTGCCGCACTGCGTTAACTGCGTTAAATCCGTCAAAAGTTTAGCTAGCTGAAATTCAGCGTTGCTTGCGTTGCAGTATGAAATGCAAGTGAAGTTGACGGAGCCAACGTACACGACGCACCGCAGAGACTTTGACGGACCTCTGACGTACTCTACCATAGACTTTACATGTAATCTGAATGCAGCATTAGGATGCAGCGGTACAGAAAAAGGATGGGTGGGTGTTATATACTGTTGTTCTCAATGATCTCAGGTGTTATTTTGCACTATACACTTCAGCATTCAAAATCTTTCATTTTAGTTCTTAATTGCATTGTTTTATGGGGAAGTTATATTTGATATTTTTTATTTGAATGCCTTAAACTGTTTTAGACATCATAGTATTTTTAGTTTTTGATATATAAAAGAAGTCGTTTATACAATGTTTTTATTAAGTAATTAATTTTGTAATTTTTCTTTTGTAGGTTTTTTTCTGGGCTTTGCTGTTACAATTATTACAAAATAAAACAATTGTAGTTTATTATTTGGGTTTTTCCCCTTTTATTATAGTTTTTCAAAATAAAGTACGGATAAGGATACCGATAAAGTGCCAAATCGATAAGGAGTATCATTAACGGTCGTAGTATTGATAAATTCTTAACGATATCCATCCTTACTTCACACCATGTTTAGTCCAAGCCGTTTTGAAACACTTGCCACTCTCTATTAAGTCCCATTGTAAAAACATTTTGGTTGCAGTTTCACCAGATTTCCACTGGGAGCGATCCCCATGAGTGCAAGATGAATGAGAGTCTATGAAGCTAGCCAGCTAAATTTTTCTCTGAGAAATCTAAGATTTGATTGTAGGTTTTACAAGTTCCACATGGGTTATAGGAGGAAAGCTGACATGAACGAGTACGTATTACCTTTCGTTTTCTTACAGGTTGAGTTGTTGCCAGTAACTTGCTAACATTTTGCTAATGACTGCCGATCGGTCAGTGAAGGACTGATTACAACCAGATGTACCGGTTGACGGCATTGTGGCATTCGAAGCGGTACCAGAATGTTAAGGCGGACTTATTCAAGTTTTTTTTTCAACCTTACAACTACTTTTTGGTTCCTAGCTCTGTTATCTGCCTATAGTTATGTATGTAGTGTGAAATTTAAAATGAAAAACTAAGGATTGCCGTAAAGCAGTATCTCTGGTCGTACGATGTGTATGATGTCATTGACATTTTAAAGTACTTTTTTAAAGCAAATAAGTGACTCTAAAAAATCTAACACCCAGCAATGTGTCATTTCTTTGTATATACTTTCAAAAAAAAAAAAAAAATCTAATTACCGGATAAAAACTTATACCCTGAGAAAAGTGGATTTTAGGGATATTGCTCCGTAGACCTCCATTCATTCTGCACTCGTCATGAGCGCCCTCAAATGGAACCAGAGTGGAACTGCAACTAGTTCAGAACTCGGAAGTACCAAGAGTGGGAGTTCTTTCTTCATTAGAATTGCTTTGGTTGAGTTATTCACCCATTCACACTGGTTATGGTACGCTACGGTGTAGCCACAGCTGCCTGGGGCACCACCTGCAGGTGAGGAGGGTGAAGTGTCTTGCTGAAGGACACAAGGACTGAGACGGACAGTGTGTCCTGAGTGGCTGTGAAGCTCCTCACCTTAACGAGTCACAGAAGATGTTGTCAATGTTCCAGAGCAGGAAACCTAACATGAAGATCCCTAAGGAGGTGTAACACAGCGCCCTGAGCCAGGGGTAAACCCTGCAAACAGCAGCACAGACACAACCCCCTTCATCAGGTACAGCAAAGGTCTCACTCAATATGTCTGAACTACTCCTTTAACAGGCCAGTGTTACTTACCATGTCACAATGAAGACAGAGCGCATCACCAGGCAGGTTACCAGGATACCATACATGACCTAAAAAAGTGGATCCATTCTTAGATCTAAACCATGAACAAGGACTTACTACTGAGTTACTACCAAACGCTTGTTGCTGTAGAGGAAACCGCTGTTTTAGTTCTCTTCATTTGGTTCACTGAAAGTGAGGTTTTACAGGAATATACCAAGTAAATGAAAGAAGAAACCTGTCAGTACTTTGATTTCTGCTGACAGAGTAGATAACCTGCAGTCTACCTGCTGGAGGCTCTGAATGTAAGAGAAACAACTGAAACCAACAGGGACTTTAGGAAAGTACAACCAGTTTAAATCATCAGCATCACCTGGCCTAGCAAGCAGTAAAACCAGACAATTTATATTTACTTCTCCATTCAAATGAAAAAGGTTAAAACTTGATTTGGAATACATTAAAGAACTTCACAGTTAACTCATACTAGTTATTAATTGCATCATTGCCATGTGACTAAGTGTTTTATTACCTAAACCTCAGCTGTAGAAAGAGGCAGCTGTTTCAATTTAGGGATAAAAATGAGGAATTTCATAGAAACGACTCACTATTAGTAATCTCGCTGCAGTAAACTCAAAGCATAACATCATAAACACTCTGTAGTCTTCAGCATCATTATCACAACATTCACAAATGTTAGCATATGTGTCGCGTTTTCCAGATTTTCTGTAGCCATTAATGCAACACCCATATAGAAATCATGGTTTGGTTCATTTTATGTACAATCAGGGAACAAAGTGAGAAATGTTTTTGTGTTGTGTGTATTACAGGAATATTTCAAGTTTATGTGAATCAACAGATTATTAAATACTATGCATCTAGGGAATATGGCATAAGTACACCGGAGGCTTTAATAACACAGGGTATATACAGCAATCCTCAATTTAAATTGACTACTTTTTAATACCTTTTTTACTACCTTCATAATTTTTTTAAAACCATCAACGACCTTACTATTGTTTACACATATTTTGACATATGTAACATTCTAAAAGAATAGATTTAGAGACTCATTGATGTTGACACATATTGAATATATTTGTTTCACTTAGTAAATAAAAATAAAACTATATAAAATGTGCAATGGAAAGAGTGGAAAGTTCCAGCACACTGGCATTCACTGCAAGTTGATGCATTACAAACTGGCATCTACTATGAACTGTTGCTGATTCACAAACTACCATCCACTAAATGAACTGGTGAACAATTGTTTGCACGACCAAAGTCTCTGGATTGGACACGGTCATCCTCCAAATATCAAACATGGATGTCGAGCTGTTTTTTCTTTGATGCCTGATTGAGGCTGTCAAACAACACGAAGGGCATTAACAGCTTGTTAATGGAATCAACAAGCGATTTTAAAAATACAAAAGTACCAATTTAGACATGCTTATGAGTAACCAATACTATTATTCCCAATACTAATCAAATGCTATTGCTTGTTTTAAAAATGTTCGTTTATGCTTTCCTTTACTGATTCTATGTTTTTTATTTTCACATTTCTGTAATCATGTAAAGCACCTTGAATTGCCTTGTGTTGAAAGTGTGCTATACAAATAAAATGCCCTTGCCTTATTTTTTGAAGAATGGTGCTAATCCAAATCTAATGATGTATCCGGTTTTGTCTTGGCCATATTTAAACAAATGCATGTAGAATATCAATCAGAATAGGACACCTGATAGTCTGAAAAAATAATACCTTATTTGGAAAAAAATAATAGCTAGGAGACCACATTTAACACTTTTAATGGCCTTAAATTTGATTTATCACTTTTTAATACTTTTTAAAACCCCGCGGACACCCTGTAACAGTAGTGTGCATTCCTCGGAGAGGCTGGTCAGAACCTCTGCTAACCTGAGCACAGTCCATGGCCCTGTCCCAATACCCGCACTTGCACCCTTGTGCACTTCAATTGCGCGTTCCCGTTGAGGGCCGCAAGTGCGTAGGGCGTCCCGATTCTCCAGAGCGGAGAATCCGGCCCCTGGCCCCACCTCTTTTGCGCCCTCGCTCCACACTTCGCTGAAGCCCGCATCGGTGCGGACTTCAGTGAAGGGTATTACCCACAATCCATTGCTACATGTGAAATTCTGTGACAAAACGTCAACAAACTGTTCCAGATGCTTCTTCTACAAATTTATTTTCAAGTTTAAGGGCGTCAGTTAGTTCTTAAAATTGCCTGGGACAATATCAATAAACCGGAGTCTGGTTTGAAGATTGCTATAGATTAAATATTAATTAATATATCAGCTATGTTTTCATCTGATCGATGTTTCATTACAACATCCACTGCAGTGTGTTAACAGATTTAGGAAATCCTATCTTCTTTCAAATAGTTAAAATTAAAAGCCGTAAGATGCATGTTTTGCACTGTTTCTCAAATAACTCTTAAAACCATCATCAGGCTGCTGGCATGGAAGAATCATTCAAACCAAAATCGTCAAACAAACAATAATGGACTGTCGATCCGTCCAGGCAGTACCACTTCTGTTGCCCGTTTACGGATGCAGATAGGAACCAGCCCTCCCCTGTGACCCGTTGAAGCTAAGCGGTATAAAAGATGGATGGATTGATGGATAATGATCCTGAAACGCTGTGGATCAGCTGCCCGTTTGAAAAAAAAATGCACAAATTAAATTTTAAAGGCTCGACCTGAAGTGTCATTAACGTGGTCGGGTTTAGGGTGAAAAGATTCATCCTGAATTTAAATGTATTATTTAAATATGTACCTATAGCAGAGCTTCATGCGTTTCAAAACTATCATCACTAAATACTGATGAGGAAATGTCCACAACACCCCTGCCTATTGAATCATTTATTATGTTTATTATTTATTGTGTACATGAGCAATTAATGAGCTGTTGGACATATCTGTTGAAAAATATTATTTACTAATAACGTTGTGTGTATTTTCAGACATGATAGGCCAAAAATAATATTCCATGTGCGTTTTTAGCAAGTCATAAAACAACGTAAAATTCTAAATAATGAAAGAATCCATTTCTCTGCATTTTAAATAAAATTGCATTTGGGTCCTTATTTCTGGTGAAAAGATCATCTCCCGGCATTCCAGTGTCTGTTCATTTAACACAGCAGATATGACAAATTTACATAATACAATAAACACATTCTATAATCAGAACACTTTCTTTATAGCCAATGTTTTCTGTAAATAAATGACACATGCCTTTGATTATATTACAATATGTTCTATAACTTTGGACTTTAAGCCATAGAATTTGCTAGATATTTTTTTTATATTTTGTATTTATCAAACTTAGAGGATTTTGTTTCAGTTTTATCATATTAAGCAGGAAAATAACACGAGCGGCACCGCCATTTTGGTTGTCATGGAGATACAGTACAGGGTGTCGACGTAATCCTCACTGTCCCAATCGTGCAGTTATTCACACACTTGTTCACTACGCACGTGAACCCTTGTCTGCACTTGAACCAAGTGCACTTCGTGGGAGACCGTAGGGTGTAGTGTGGATATTGGGACAGGGCCCATGTGTTTCTGGCTAAAGTGCATCATAGTAATGCTTCCGTATGGAAACACAGAACGTCTCTGTCCCATAAGAAAAAACAAAAAAACTCGGAATACTGATACATGTCCTAGATGATCAAGATGATTGAGGTTGTTGGAGGTTGAGGTCACCGGCAGGGTGATAGTACAGACTCCTGATATATAAAACAATACCATAGGGTCAGATATATCACTTCCTTAAAGCTCCAACTCCAAGACGTAACAAAGCCCAGATAAACTTGACTAATATGAGGGATTCTAAGGAATTCCTTTGATATTGTTGCACACAGAATGATTTCCTTTCCTAACTCCATCATTTTTATTTGCACCGTTTAAAACATGTTTTTCTTTAAAGCTCTTTGGTCTAATGAACAAGGAGGAGCTCTCTAACCAGCAGTGTTTTGATTGCTGTGACTTCTATGTGGAACAAGGAAGTAGTATTTCATGCCACTTCAGGCAGACACAAGTAAGCAGTACATAACTGTATCACACTGTTTTATGATGGCATAAACTGTAAGTTTTATGAGCAGAACTAAGTGTAGAGAGCTACAGTCCTTGGGGAGACTTTAAAAGGAAACACCAGAATGATTCCCAGAGAAGAGGGCCTGAAGCTTGAAGGTGCTTTCAGGGACAATTGGTACAATGGACTGTCTAGGTATGAAAACAGCTTCAAAAGGATTTAACATTATCATCGATGATCAGCAAAGTCTTAGACAAAAATTCCTGAATAACCACCATGATCATGTCCAGGTGGTTTTACTGCTGCCTAAAGGATCTATGGCTCTACCTAGATTAATAAAAACGATTCAAACCAACGCTCTCCTCTGTTCTATACAAGCTACTCTTTGGAGTTCCAAAAGATTTTCTATATTATTTATACACTCCTGGATAAAGTTTAAAAGATGAGAAAATGAATGAATGAATTTCTGCTTTAGAAGCAAGGTGATATGGACAGACTGCTCACCAAGCAGCATGGAGCATCCTGAGCTGTGGGCCGGCCCTGTGTCTACCCAGGTTAAAGGTCACCTCAAACACAAAGAGCCCTGCTAGCAAAGCATGAACTGGATGAGGCAGATAGACATAACAGGAAACAGACCCTTACCTGGTGGAACACCGGCTCCTTCCACTGTAGGTACACCTGAACAAAATATAGAAACAACAAGCCTTTAAGATGATGGCACTGTTTACGGTAAACAACTTGTAAAGTAATAGCAGGTACCCACCAATGTGACCGAGACGCTGAAGAGAACCAACAACGCAATAGGAAATAAACTGATACTGTTCTCCTGCTTGAAGCACTCATACCTGAACAAAAGACATACATCCCATATTTGAGACATTTACAGTAGCTTAATCTACAATACACGATGGCAGGATGAGCCTGAATGAAAGTGGTACTTTAGTACACGCATGGCTGGAACATTACAGTTCCCCAGAGCTGAGGCTTTCATTTGGCAGCCTAAGTCCCATTATGAAGACATGGACAAACCAGCCACCTTGGAAAAATATGAAAACCCCCCATATAAAATCAACTTTTATTACAGTAGCGTTATATATCACTGAAACGAGGAAAATCCAAACTTTAATTTGAGTCCATTCGTTCAACTGGTAAGATAAGGATAAAAAAGACAGAAATGGTTCAGCAGACCCAACATCAACCTGATGCCATGGCCACCTCAGCTCTCAGACCTACATCCTACAGAAAACCACAGAGGGAGCTGAAATGAAGAGATCATGAGCATGGAGCTAAGCCATATTTGCCAACCCTCCCGATTTTCCCGGGAGACTCCCGAATTTCAGTGCCCCTCCCGAAAATCTCCCGGGGCCACCATTCTCCCGAATTTCTCCCGATATTTGATGGTGTCGCATATCATGTACACTCCCTGTTTCCAATGTGAGAGGGATCAAGAATAAAACGTGAACAGTTTCTTCATTCCGGACATGAAAATCCATCACGTTTGGCGAAAGTTGCCGTTTTGAATCAAAAATAGGTCACCAACGTGATTCTTATGTCTATGAGGGAAAACAATCAGTGATGCACGGCGCAGCAGTGAGTCGCAAGTTTGCAGAAGTCTTTGCATTTGGTCTGGCAAAACCAACGTTAGTGTCAAAATCATCAGACTCGTTGTTTTCTTAGTTTGTGCTGCGACCAAACTAAGAAAAAATACTTTCTCACTCTCTTCTGACACAGAGACTCCTACGAGTTTTTGGACTGATTAATAGTGACTATTCCTAACCTCCTAAACTCCTCAGCATTGCTGAGCAGGGGCGTATCCAGGAGGTCAATAAAGAGGGGCTAAAAGTGCCCACGATGGAACTGTAGTGCCAAAATAAAAGCTGAAATGTTCTTATAGTGGGGACTTAATCTGAGCAGTCGTCATGTTAAAATTACAATTTAAGGTCATTTTATTTTGTTATGGTTTATGTGACAATGTGATATGAAAGCATATTTTAAAAAAATGCAACCTTTTTACACTCAAGGTTGGCAAGTATGAGCCAGGAAGGGCAACCCACAGAGATTGGTCAAAGATCTCTCTCTCTTTCTGTCTTCTCCAAGGATGTGAAATGTTAGTAGCTAATGGAAAAGTGTAGGGGCTGGATTATCAATGGTTTGCACTTGTTAAAACATGCAGCAAGTAATTTACTAACCAGGCACAGAGAGTGTAGCACCTTTTAAACCCACAGCAAGATGAGAACATGAAAATAAGTAGGTGCTCCAGGCGTGCTGGGATTTGCTAAAAATCAAACTGTTTGCGCCAGCTATTTTAGCACCTATTTTACCTGCTCTGAAAGGCATGTCTTAACTTTGGGCCATCACATTCAACATAAGTTTATTAATGACAAACAAAACAAAAATCCTTCACCCACATTCTAACCTAATAGTAATTAACACTTTAAGGGCCTGATTCATCAACGAGTTTGTCCTTTTTAAAACCCGCGCAAACCGCAAGGCATCGGAAAAGCAGACTGAGACAGATCTATCAACACGGTGCAGAGCGCATTGCGCCTGTTAAACACACAGCAAGATGCACACAATCCATTTAGCCCCTTTGCCCTTGATGAATCTGGGTGTTTCTGTAAGAAGGCACACAATATTGGGATGAGAATAGGCAGAGAAGTAGGCGTTCCAAGCTCAGTGTTATTTACTAAGCATAAAAATTTTTGCGCTGGCTATTTTAGCGTCTATTTTTAGCACTTCTGAAAAGCATATCTGAATTTTGCGCTATAGACTTAATTACTGAATAAAAAAAGTCCTCATTAGTTTCTCATGTAGTGGTTAACCTTCCTGGAGTCCAATTAATTAAATGTAGTAATCATATACAATACCACAATGATAATTGGTAGTATATATGACATTTTAAAAATTAAAATTTGACATGCTGCAGGTTTAATAAGTCTAACCCTGCAATAGCAGCACATGTACACCACATGAATTACATTTATTACTTATACATACATTCATTATTTATACATAGGTCGCCCCCTCCCCGCCCCTCCTTTTTTGTGCCAAAGACACATTATGGTTCCATGCATATTATTCCTCCTCTCTCTAGCCGTGGTGCAGGTTGCATTAGTGGCCACAAACTCCTCATTTGAATACTGCTGCTTGCGCCTGTTAAGAATTGCTCACGCAATCTTAGTAAATCGCCCGCAAATTAAGGATGCAATTTTGCAGTCATTATCAGGAATCTTGATAAATCAGCCCCTATTGGCCATAAACCTGCCAGCTACATCAATTTTTGTCCCTTTTTTTTCTCCAAAGACACCATAACTTACTGTTCACTCAGCACAACTGCTGTCTAATTATTTATTTATTTGGATCATTAAGCAAAAAATAAAACGTGTACTGTAGATATATATATATATATATATATCTTTTTACAATCAAAATGTATACTTTACGGATTACATAGAAAAGCAGAACACGATAAACTTGTAAAATGTCCTAACTTGATTTAGTATCACAAACATATTTATTATAATGGACGTGTATCTGATCAGAGGTAATGAATTTTTTGTCAAACGACGGTTGACCTGATAAAAAAACTTTTTTATGTTTATGAGTAGGTGTACTGTAAGTTGACATATGTTAGAGGGCATGATAAAGTGTGATGTATTTCAACAATATCAGTAGAAAAGCATCAGCCCTGTTCTGGACAAGTTGCAGCTTTAAAGGGAAACCTGGACCTTATATCTATCATGCATTATGTTCATTTACTCCCACAGACAAGTTTGGAGCCACTTAGAGTCCTTCAGGAAAAGTTTATATGCAGTCTGATCCGCGTAGAAAGGGAGCCTGTAGAAGCTGAACTTAGTCCAATTGGTCATTCAGTGAGTGCAATTTGGAAAGATGCATTTCCCAGACCCAGAACATGTGCCACATAAAAAGTAAAAAGGTGGCTCCAAACTTGTCTGTGTGAGTAAATGAATGTAATGTATGCTAGAAACAAAGTCCAGGTTGACAAAACCAGAAGTGTCTCTTTAATAAGTCTGACTCTGGAATACTCTGCCTGCATGCTTTAGTGAGCAGTACATATGGACCACACACGTTAAGTTTATTTATGACAAACAAAAAATATAATTCACAGACATTCTAGCCTAAAAGTAACTAACTCTCTAACAGCCATTGACTTTTACAGGTATGTTGTTTATTCCCTCTTTGTTCTGTTTTGCCAAAGACACATCATGAATCCAGTGCACTTATTCATCTGGCTCTGGCTGTTGTGCAGTGCATGGAGCAGAAAGGCTGGCACATACAGCAGCGTGCACAGAGTCCTCATTTTAATACTGCTCGTTGCGCCTGTTATCATTTCAATAAACACAATCTTAGATCACCTGCAAATGAAGAACAATCCACTACTGCAACATTTTTGTGGCAAATGTAGTTTTGTATTCTTATTTAGAATTTAATCAATCAGTGCTGACCTGTTGGCAACGACAGCAGCAGTAGCAGTGATTAGGTTAGGAAACATTCATTCTAATATGAGATTTTTACCTCTGAATAAATGTGCTCAATGTGAATGTCTCTAAACTTTCAGGCTGAGATTAAATTTTGCTTTTATTTAGGAGAGGTATAGGTCTGTATTTATCCTCATAGGTAAAATATGTAAAAGGCTTTAACAGCAGAAAGCAAACAAAACATGTGACCCACTTACAGACAGTACACAAAGACACATGTACTGTAGATCATCGGCAACTCGTCCAGCAGCTGAAAGACAGCAGACAAAAATCATGGAGGAATTATATGCAAATCTCTGTTTTATGTGAACAAGATACTAATTTTATTAGGAACAAGAATGCTTGTGTGTGGATGCCAGGAAAGGAAGTTGTGTCTCCCACCTGCATCTCATACAACAACGTCATGTGGAAGCACCAGGAACCAACACCTACAGCTGGGTCACACAGAGAAAATTAACACAGGTTTGATTATTGCGTCCTATAAGCAGCATGATAAGAAGGAGTATCTTCTGGCTGGGAGTGGCTCACCTGAAAGTCCAAGAAAGGAGCAGATGTAACGAAACTCCAGGCCATCCCGAAAAGTCTGGACTGCTCCATATATGGGAGGAAGAATCATGATCAGGTTGCTGACAGTGTTCCCTGTTCAAACAGAGGAAAACAATTCAGTGCTGTTGAACTTCATAGAAAGGCGTGAAACAAATTCAGCTTTCCCCTAAACACTGATTTATCCTCCAGTCCTCAACATGGCTCCTGCTTTGCTTAAAGTCTTCCTGCTGGCTCACAGGAACAGAAGCAAAAAAACTGAATATGATGTTAGTGAGGTAACCTTTGACCCTGGCTTTGACCCTGTTGCCAAGGTTACTAATTAGGTTTCCACCAGATTTAGTCTTTTCCTGGTTGATAGCGTCCTTGTTCCTGATTCCTGATTTGACTAAAACTGACCACATATTTCCATTTCCTATTACTAAGTTTAACTTCCCACATTTTTATGTTGAAATGAAGAGCAAACATTAGTAGTTGTTGAGATCTGAGTAGAGTTAGAAGGTTGGTGCCTCACCTTATCCAGCTCTGGTTTGTTTTAACACTGTGATAAACTCTGAATGTGTTGTTTCAGACCCTGCATCCGAATCCTAGAGTAGCTACTACTTGCCCATTGATCAGTAAATACTGCGTAGCAAATGAGCGAGTAGTAGGCATGAAATCAGACGTACTGCTCCGCCAGATGTTTACGTTACGTCGCCTGTGGTCCCGTTAAACATTACTTATCAACTTAAATGTTTACTTAGTTGTCAAAAAACAATTATAGTAATCAGTAACTTCGCTACACTTTTACATTTGTACGGCGAAATTGTGGCGGTGTTAATGGTTGATAGTTCCTCGGTAGCCGAGGTCACTCTTCGTCTACGATTTTGGGGCTTCTGCTGCATTGAGGGATGGCGTAGCGTATAGTGGCTGCTTTCTGTGGTGTTAGTACAAATACGGGAACTTTATGCCTACTACTCCAATCCATATTGGAGATTCGGCTCTACTACATCACTCGCATACTGCTTTTCGCGTACTACGTAGTAGGCATAGTAGAGGTATTCAGATGCACGGTGTGGCACAGTAATACTGATATCTTGTGTTCAAACTGGAGTACTGCAGTCCATGTAGAAAAACAATGGGTGTTTCTCAATGTCCAGGAACCTCGCCTTGATGCCTTGGTCCCGCCCTGGTTGCCTAGGAGATACGTCATCAGAGACCACCAAGGCGTGTTCCAATGTTCATGTGCTACCGAGAAATCTGTTCTCTGTTTGTTAGCCGTTTAGCTAACTAACCAAGGATAAATCAAAGGTGCCTTGATGCCTTCCCTCGGTCAAAAATTTCCCAGAATACAGCGCGGTAGGAGCCGGCAGCTGCTACTTGGGGGCAAATTTCCAGTTAAATGTAAGTAAACTAATTGTAGCTGTCGGGCTTATAGCTAAAATGTTTGTTTTATTTTTTCATTATTATTATTTTTATTACTTTAGATCCAAAGCAGTCATATATGGTTGGTTAGTTGCTTAGTAGTTGCAGCTTTGGTGGCTACCAGGTACTAATTAACTTACACATTCGATTTAACCAACATATACACAGTTAAAAAAAAATAAAACAGTCGTTATACATTTCCAGTTCCGTAGCTGAAGTAACGTTACTACGCTACTACGACAGACGGGACGGAAACAGAGCGCGTAAGCCAGCAGCCGCTTTCACATGAGGAAAGTATGTTCCATTTAACCGTTTTCTTTGACCAAGGAAGGACAGTGTCCTCGTAAGCAAGGCGCCTTGACATTGAGAAACACCCAATGTAGTTCGCTCTCAGTCACTCACCCCCTCCCCTCCATGAATTTCATGGAGAGTTGCCAGTTACTGATTGGCCAGAACATACATAATGAAGACGAGTTATACACAGTAAGTTGATAAGTAGATAAATACATTTCACCGTGATATCAAGTTGATGGTAAAAGAAGCTTAAGATATTTTTAGAGCCGATTATTTTACTGCTAGCATTGTTAGCTCAACGTTAGCTTTTAGCCCAGTCGGGTTCATGTTAAAAATGGTGGTGAATGTGTACTGTTGAAGACTTGGCAACCTTGCAGGCTCCCATGTGATTGGCTCTGGAACCAGGAAGTATGGAGGCGGGACAGATAATGTAGCAGAGTTTTTAAAATAAAAACTTACAACAACCCAGCCGGCTGAGATCAAAATCTGTTTCAGTATAACCTTCCTTCCAAAATGGTTGGAACTTGGGACATTAGACTGTTGTGGGATTAATTCCCCGTAAAATGCTTATATATTCTACCTTTAATGAGCTGGGGCCTCTCTAACTCTAAAATATCAAGGAGTTCGAAATACATTTGTGTCTCATGATGCTATGCTATGGGAACATGAGCAGATAAAAATAGACGTAACCAGAAGAAGTTACGGACGGGGTAACACTGGTTAACGATCAGGCAGAACCCACTGGTTATCTACCGCAGAGGCTAATGAATGGACTAGCACCTTGGAACCGTTCCTAAGACCAAGCAGATAATGTTTTTATGGCTCAGTAACACCAGACGAACCAGGGATGCTAAGCTATAAGTTCTGATTCATGCTTACAAACCGATTAACACAAAGCATGAGCTGCTGATATATTTATCTAACATTTATTGCAGACTGGACTGATTCTGGCAAGAACTCTGTGCCTCTTAAAGGGGAAGTACCACGGTTTTCAACCTCGACCTTATTTATAGCATGCATTACGTTGCTATAGGGGCGGTAGCAGTGGTAGAGTAGTTGGCTTGCAATTGGAGGGTCGTAGGTTCGATTCCAGCTTCCTCCAGTCACATGTCGATGTGCCCCTGTGCAAGGCACTTAACCCCCAAATTCTACATTGTCCTACCGAGCCATGTTGGGTGTCGGTGTATAAATGCGAGTGTGAATGGGTGAATGCGGCTTCAATGTAAAGCGCTTTGAGTGGTCAGTAAGACTAGAAAAGCGCTATATAAGTTCAGTCCATTTACCATTTACTCACCCAGACCAGTTTGGAGCCACTTGAAGTCCTTCAGGAGAATCAGGGTATATCCATATAATGGCAGTTAAATCGCGTGTTACTGTAGTTGGATTAAAAGCCTGTAAAACACCCTAGAAGACAACAACAAACACTCCGAACTCACAGGGGAATAGTGCTAGTGATCCATAACAAAACATTGGTGAAAGGAAGGACTTTTGTGCTAGATAATGCCTTATTAAACACCATTATATGGATATAAGCTGATCGTAACTGGATATAAACTTCTGGAGGACTTCTAGCGGCTACAAACTTGTCTGGATGAGTAAACGAACGTACTACATGCTACAAAATAAGTTCCAGGTTGAAAACAATGGTACTTCCCGTTTAACGCTGGTGAATGGTCCTCTGCTACTAAAGCTGGCCTTTTAGCAGGAACACAGATATCTGCTGAGTCAGCAGAGCAGTGAGCTCCATGGGTCCAGTCATATGTTGAACTTGCTCCACAGCACAGGTCTGAGTAGGACAATGGATGTGGTGCTTAACATGCAACCTTTCTATTTATTTCTGTCCATCTCTAGAGAAAGGTTCTAGTCTATGTTGATCCTGCTTTATGTAAGACTATATCTGACTCAACTTTAACCCAGCCTTCAGGACTCCAGTTTAAGTTGGCCCATCACCAAGTCATACCTCCACCTACCACTCTCACCTAGGCAGGTACTCCCTCCCTTCTACAGCCAGTAAACACACTGTACAAACCCTTGTACTTTGGTAATACTACCAGTTTTTTTTATTTTCATATTAAGATGAATTGGAAAAGGAATTGGATCATGTGCCGATTTTACATAAATACCTGACCATAAATATCAGAGTATTTGTGGACAATACAGAATTACATTACATTAACAAATTTGAATTCTTCAAATACCAACACCAGCATCCTCTGCACATATCTTCCCATCTCAGATCATCAGACTGATGCAGTATGCTGACTCACACATAGTGAACTCTACAAACTGTGCTCTATGTGCTCAGACTTGCTACAGGACTTGGGAGGACATCAGGTCCTGCTCGTCAGACTGCTTCAGATAGAGGAAAGGACTTCTAGAAGGATAATGGCAAAAAGCCAGGTTGGAGAATTCAGAGCAAGTCTGGATAAGCGGCTGAATCCTGGAACTCCAACAAAGGTGCAAAGAACAAGGCAGTTATCATTTTCTGAAGAAACTAATCATATATTAACGACATTTTTTTCTTTTTCCTTTTTAAAGAAAGAGCCTTTTCTGTAACTTCCTGGATGAGTGGTTAATGCGCTCTCCCCCCAGGTAATGACCCCCAGCCCTCCCATACTGGTTCTCAATGAAGTCCCAAAGCCTGAGAAAAACATTTTCCAGACTGAGATATGTAATCAGTTCTTAAATTCTTTTAGATCAGATAATTATAGATGGATCTGGTAACATTCAGATCTGGGTAAACTTAGCTCCGAAAAAACATGTTTGACCACTGTTGATTTAAGGTTTACTGAGATGGGAAACAATTTTTTAACAATAGAAGCAACATTTCAGAAGTGAAATTAGTTGTTTTTTTTATCAGATTGTCTTTGACTGATTTCTACTGTCTCTTATTAGTAACATGAAAGCAATTCTATAATTCAGTTAAAATGCTGTTTGGGTCAGCTGACTTTAATAAAGTGAGTCAGAAAAAGAGCCCCGATTTACGGAGCCCGGCACGGGTCAGGTGCACAAATAATTTTTGAGAGGTACGAATCTGTACCCTCGGTAGGGGTGGGCGATATGGCAAAAACAGAAAATCACGATTTTTCAATTATATTATCACAATTTCGATTTTATCACGATTTTTTTAAATGAGCACCAAAAAATCTTAAATTAAAAATTAAAGAAGAGAAACATTCAATAAATTAATTCATTCAAATTAGGGATAACCAACACAGGGCTAAAATACAGATATGTCTTTCCCACAGCAAAGATCATAGAAATGCACAGAAAGTTCTGAATGAAACTATACATACACTGTATGTATATACTATATATATTTTTTTTTTTCATTTTTCAAATAACCTCAATGAAAAATACATCTAAATCATAAACGTATTTAAATGTATTATATCAATTTTTAATCTTGACTTGTCTACTAAAACAGAAATCAAACATTAACTTACGTTAGTTTAAAAATATGATATTCAGAAAATAGAATAAAATCTAATCTTTTAAAATAAAAGACTAATATGTAGGTGCAAATATGTACAAGATGTATTGTGCAATTTATAATACGGCAATTAATAATCCTCATACAACGGCGTAAATGCAGCTTTAACTGGTTCAAATGTTTTTTGCAGAATGCTGATATTATAAACAGGCACACATAAAGCTGCCTAATAAAAATGTGAGTGATAACAATGTAGTGTAAAAACACAACGGTATACAAAGTGCTGCTGCTACATAAGATAATGAAGGTAGACTGTAGTGTAAGCAATTCTAATTATTCCTCCATCCATCCAAACATATTGCTAATATTCGCTGCAACTCTCTGCACATTCAGCGTACATGCCTGGAATGGTGGTGTTTGGGGGAAAAAGGCAACTGGTAGCGCGGATAGTTTTCCGTCTGTGTCGTAGGGGGTAAGTTTTATAATAATTTTTTCTATCGCTTCCTTAAGAAGAAGTGCTAGCCACTGCTGCTGCAGTCGGCTTTATAGCTTTAGCAGCCAGACGACTCATTGTATTGTTTGGGATACCTTCTCTTCAAGTGATTAACAAAGTTTAAGGTGTTGGGATCACTTGCCTTGACGCTCTCCTTGCAAACTTTGAAAATTATGTTTGTTTGCTCTTTGTCGTCTGGTAAAAAACAAACGAACAAAAAAACAGTTCCATTCAACGAATGAGGAATTTGACTTCGGAACGAAGACGTCATTTACGCTCTCAGACGCCGCAACGCCATGTTTGTTTACAGGTTGGACATAGAGCAGGGAGAGAGCGGAGGATTTTAATCAAACACAGAGGCAGAAATACAGCAGCAGAACTGAGAATCGGGATAAAACAAAAATGTCTCCCAAAAATGAAAGATCGTCACACGAGTAGATCTCTTCACGGTCTTAAATCGTCAAATCGCACCCCCCTAACCCTCGGTTTATCAAACTGTGTGAGGGTCTGGGGGCCCCTGTCAGCTTGATAAAATGCTGCTTTGGCAGAGTGGTTAACATACAGGACTAGAAACTAGTACTTTGTGGTTCGAATCGCGGTCAAGTCATCAGTCTGCGTTTTTTCTTTTTTACAGTTTATGGTTTTACCACAAAATTATTTCCCCGGCATTATTTATGAATTATATTTTTGTCCCCACCACATAAAAACCAGATGTGGAATTTTTTAACAGTGCACATCTAACATCCACTTATGCTCCCATTGCTATTTTCATATAATCAGTATAAAAACCAATATTCCACTATCTTAAACAGTTTCTTTATATGCTAATGTTTTATCATTCCTTACTGCGATTCGTGATACGTCCAATAAAGACTTACATTCAAAGTGGGTACTGTATCAACAAGTAACTGGTTAACTCATACCTCTTTAATGCAAGGTATTATGCCGCGGCACCTGATCCATGCATTTATGTAGATAGTATGGGACAGTGCCTGTATTTCAGTGAGCAAGGTGGGCAAACACTTTATGATTTAGAGTCCATTTCTAGGCCGTTTTGCAGCCATGAAACACATGTGCATGGACCCTGCCAGGCTGTATAGGTGGCAACAAAACTGTTATTTATTAATATGACATGTTTATAGCCTCCTCCAGCTAATTTGCCCGATATCGCTCTGGTCCCAGCTATATGGATGTTATTTTAACTGCAGTTGCAGCGTTGCGTCACTATAGGGGCGCTGTTTCAGCAGCGGTGTGCCGGGAAAGTGCAGAAAAAGAAGATAAAATTGTTTTTCATACAGTGTAAAAATGGGGTTTTCCCGCTAGTGGGTGCTATCTGTGTCCTGATTCCCCCGGGTCTTTAAAAAGGTAAATGTTTCGTTTTTAAAACATCCTCCGTCTCAGAGTAATATTAATGGATTTTAGCGTTACAGATATGACCTGGGAAAATCAGCCACTACTTTAAAAAACAACCTTGCAAGAGTGTCAGGAATACAGGTGAAACAGTGCAGACAAATTATTGTAACAAGCAGCTAAAAGGTAATTATGGTTGTAACAAGATGTGAAAATTGCAGGCAGAGACTGGCGAGGGTCAGAATCATGGTCAGGATGCAGGACTGACCTACTTTTTGCGATCCAGTCATTTGTGAAAGTAAAAGCAAATTTTCTAAATAAAGTACTGCAGATTTCAAATGCTGTCATATTTATGGATCTAAACAGATTATAGAGATAATATAGAGAGCTTTCCTCGTGTATATTTCACTGGGAAAAATAAAAATAAAACATATTTATTAAATATGAAGAGTAGATAAACAAATCTGTGTATTTCAACAGTAAATACTCCTCTCTACCACCGCGCACAATGTCATGTGTTCTTTCTGCGCAGATGCTACATTTTAAGATTTTTACAGACTCCTTTCTGCTCCAAAAACGTTCTGAAATGTCGCAGGTACCGTTTAAAGATGAAGAAATACATCATCTAAATGTCATGGGTCTGGCAGAAGTTTTTTTTCTTCTTTTTTTTATGTGGATGGGTGAAAAATATGAATACAATATGTTTGGTTGACTCCCACTTTCCATTCTGTGGATGGAGCATGTCTGAAAATGTCTCCATCTTTGCGCTGAATAAAGATTATTCTCACCATCTCAGCATCCAGCGTTCCCAGAGAGAGATTTGATTGGTCCACCTGAAACAGCAGATTAGCGACATGTATCTGTTCTATTGCAGGACTCTGATCTGTTAATTACGTTGATGTTTCTCTGCACAGAACGGACAAAAACAGTAAAGGTTGCAAAGGTAACGTGTTTCATTGTTGCACATATTCTTCTGGGGTAGATAAATATAAATTTGCCATCTTTGTGCTTTATGTGGATTTTTAATGTCTGCCATTTGAGAAACAAAACACGTAATCCTTTGGCTTTCAACTGTTATTAATTGAATAAAGATGCAATTTTCAACACCTGTTTATACCTTCAGTGCTTATTGTGATGAAATGTGGAACAGAATAATAATAGGCTATGAATAGTTAATAATTAAATAATTAAAGCTAAAAATAATAGTTAATGTCTGGATGTGTGGATATATCCCTATACAACTTAATGCACTTTCAATTTAAAGTTGGCTCCTTATTTTTGTATGTATATTGTTTTAATAAAAGAATTCTTTAACATAATTGTCATATTCTTATTAGAAAACCTAACTAAAAAATATGTTGCCTTTAAAAAAAAATTAGTCAGTTGAATGCACAGAATTCATGCATGTGTTGGTGCATGGTCAGGATGGTACCTCCTCTGCCTCAGTACATGATACATAAGTTCCCTCTGGGATCAATAAAGTATTTTTGAGTATAGCATGCCCTGAGGACAGGAATAGATCCAACAAATCCCAGATGCCAAGCATGGGCGTTAACCACTCAGCCAAAGGAGCAACACAATTATCAGATTGGACAGCATCCCCGACACTGTTTTAAACCGAGGGGATGGATTCGTCATAAATGCGCACGGTTTAGTAAATTGAGGGTACGGATCCTTACCCCTCAAAAATTATTTCTGCACCTGACCCCTGCCGGGCTCCATACTGAAAAATTAATGTAAAATGAAAAATAAGTGACTTTCAATTGTTTCAATCTGTTGTTGATGCAAAACGTAGATAAAAACTTTAGCCAACTTTATGATCTACAAAGGTAAGAAATGACAAAGTGGTGAGATGAAAGGTAGATATCATGGAAACCCTTAGAAATGATCAATAACTGGAACATTAATAAAGTTCTGTAGGATCAACAGAGCCAAATGATACAGTGTTTATCTACAGGTGTAATAAAAGTCAAGGCCAGACTTTAGCAGTGGCTTACCCCAGCGCTTTAGAAAACCCTATTTTGTCATGTGAATGAGTAGTGTGAGAATGCCTTAACATTATCACTGGCTAAGGGGCCTTTTTCATTGGCCTGGTTCCAGAGTTGGTTCGGTGTTAGAGTCTGACTTAAGCCTAGTTTATACTACTCCCTTTTAACGGAGACGGATTGATGCAGCGCCATTAACCGTCGAGGTCTCACCTAGGCAGCGACGGACAGAGTAGAGGTCCATTTGCTAACTATCTGTCTCCGTCAATGTAGAGCGTCTGCACCTGATTGGTCAGTTCAGTAACAGCCAAAGATGACTTCACCAGAAAATGGCTGTAATCAGTCGTTAATGCAGCATTTGGGTACTGCATGCTTTATATTGAAAGGAGGTGCAGGAAAACAACAAAGAAGGCTGCTGTGTTTGTTTCCATGTGATTTTAGAGGATTCTAGGATCTGCACTTCTAGTAAAAGCTTTGCAGCTTAATCAGAACTTACTTTCTGTCGTTGCGATAGTAGGCAGATAGTAGGCATAGCCTCAGTGAAAAGTTAGCATGCCCTGCTGTCCTGGAATTGCTTTCCAACACTGAAAAATCTATGGAGAATGGAGAGAAAGAAACAGAGAACCACAAACCAAAAACGTCTCCGTCAATGCGTCTGCATCTGCATGCAAATTTGCTGTTGGAGAAGCATAAAGCAGTTTTATTTTTCCACTGTGCAAACACCCATTTTTCAGTGCGGAACGAGTGCTTAGCCAAGCATCAACTCAAAGCTGGGCTACTGGTGTTTTCTAAGAACCGGTTTCCTCCCCGCTCATGTTGAAGCACCCAAAATGTCAGGCGGGATTACAGTCTTAGTACTAGGGAGAAACAAACAACAGACAGTTTGATGTGAAACAAAGGGGGCAAGAAATGAGCAGAGCTGGTCTATCCTAGTCAGACCCACTAGCTTTCTGCTCATTGTCCAAGCTGCAGAACAAATTAGAGTGTTCAAATCAATCTAAGCCGGTCTTTCCACAGCTGAGTCGTCAAAAGGAGGAAATGAACGCTACAGATCGGGTTAGTGTGCTACAGCCCATTGCGTTATTCCATTACTTATGTATAAAGTTGAGATTTTTTCCTCTTTTAGTGGACATGTGCTGCTGCGTGTTAGATAACGTGTGTGTGATGTGTTGCACACCTATAAATTGCTAAAGGAAACATGACGCTGTTGGTCATTAGGGCGGGCGATATGGCTTAAAAATTAAATCTCAGATTTTTTTCATACCAAATCCAATTTCTGATTTTAATACATTTTTTTTTACTGTGTTTTCTTAAAAAGATATTGCAAGTGATGAAAAATGCCAAAAATCCCAGAGCTGACCTCAATTAACTCCAACTAAAAACAAGTTGTAGATGTCCTTGTAAAACAAGATGGTAGGTCCTGGGCAGATTGACCTCACTCTGAGCTATGGAAGTCAAAGTAGTTCACTGGTATAAAAAAACCTAAAAATTTACTGTATATATATTTTTTTTCTCAAAATTTAAGTCTTCATAAACAGAGAATTCGATGAATCACCCAGACTTACTTAGACTCAATTTGCTTTATTCAGAAGTTGAGGGGACCCAAACACTCAGGTCAGCACACTTTGAACCCTCTACTGACATACGTCAAAGTAGTGCACTGGTATCAAAAAAATCTCAATTTTCTAAACATTAAATCTTTATAAACAGAACATTTGATTAATCCATACAATAGATTAATCGGTCAGCCCTATTTGTAATGTATCTGACTAAAATCAGCTGTTGTAATGTTATGACAACACAAACTGGTTATAAGAACGAACCAGTAATGAGCCAGTTAAACTCTGGCTCAAGGACCTACTCTGATTCTTCCCCAATGGAAAAACCCTAAGGGAGGATATAGATGGTGCTGCTGAAACATTTTCTGATTTATTTTGGCTAACCTGTAATGAATGCTTGATTATTATTGGTCCAAGTCTGACGCATCTCATGCCTTGGAGAGGAGCATTAATGATTAGTTTCTTATGGTGGAGGGCAGCATGATAAGGATGATATGATAGTGGAGCGCTGAAAAGAAAGAAAACAAAAGAGAAAAAAGATGCCCAGGTTTACAGGCTATTTTAAGGCTCTCATTGGCAATGAAGCAGAGCCATCTTCCCTCCCTCCTTCTCTGAACGTTAGCCTTGCTAACACAGAGGATACAATCCCACCAGAACCAGGGTCTGTGGCGAAGTTGATTGCTGATCTGGCATCTATGGAAACAGAGGCGATGGAGGAGCAATCGAGTTTAGCAGATGACAGCTTGACTGGATAAAACCAGACGGTACTGATCCTGCCCTCTGGGAAATATTGATGAGTCTGCCTAGGCTAACTGAGATGAGAAAGGTTTGCAGAGTTGTTAGAACATCATTGGAGACTTTCAAGGATGGGACCGCCTGTATAAACACCAGAAGTGTCTGTTCTCCCAATCATACTTGTGAGCTTGCAAACGGTGAACTGTGTTTTGCTTTGCATGGCGCCTTTTTGGCGTGCTTTGAAAAAGGTTACAATGACTGCAAGCCCGTAACAGAACACATGAAGGGGAAACAACAAGTGGGAACATCACAGGAAGGTATGCTGACCTATATTCCTCATGTATTAGCCAGCGGGAGGACGGATTCAGAACTGAAGAAGCCCACTGAATAAGAGAGTGGTTATTGGACTGAAGTGTTGAGAAGACTTGTGTTTGTTTTCAAGTTTTTGGCAGAGAGAGGACAGGCTCTTAGAGGCTCCACTGAGGTTTTTGGTAGGGCTGATAATCAGGGAATTCTGATGATATTCAACAAGTTTGATCCCTCTCTGAAGTCTCACATAGAATAAATATGGAAATGAAGGTGCAGGAACACCTTCATTTCTTTCTCCTAAAACATCAAGAGTTTTTTAAGCTGATTGTTGATTGTGTTTTATCTTAAACTGTCAGTTTGGTAAGGATGGTCAAATACTTCTGGATCACTGCTGACTCAACACCAGATGTGGTACATGTTGACCAGCTTACATCTGTCCTAAAATAAATGTCACCTGAAGGACGCTCTCAGGAACACTTTCTGAACTTTCTGCCAAGCTATATGTGAGCCACTCGCATCGTCACGCTCAGAACCTCCAAAAATGGGCAAAGAGTTGGAGCTGAGAGTGGCGCTGTGAGAGAGGCTGGGGGCGGACGGTTAACGCGGAGGGTCTAGTCTGTCTAGAGTCCGACTCTGTAGTCTTCCAGCCTTATCTAGCCGACTCCCGCTCTCTGATGCCGCGGCTTCTCAGTTCTGCCGACTTTGGTGCTCCCCGACCGGTTGCCAGCTCCAACTCGCGTGTAGAAAGAGATAAAAACTCCGACCAGATCAGCATTCCTCCCGGCCACCTGACAGAACCTCCCCACAGCTGGTAAGGCATGAGCCTGTATGAATCCTCCCCCCACAGCAGAAACTTCTTGGACGGTCTGTTACTGTAATCAACACCACAGGAAGCCGTCTTTGTCCAATAATTGCAGATTAACATCTGCAGTTATCAAAAACTGCAGAGGCAACTGATACTGGAGTTCAGATACACCAAATGACTGAAGTCTTTACGTTAGTCCCTGGCTGTGAAGAGCTTCCCCGCAAGCAGACTACGGAGCAAGATATTAGCTACCGTTAGCCACCATTAGCCACCAGCGTTAGCCTAGACGGACCTGTCAATCAAAAGGACACGCCCCTAATTATTCATAATTTCAAGATTACATTAAAAATAAATGCAGAAGTTAGAAAAAATTCACCGCCCTCAGAGTTGTCATGATGGTAAACCTGAACTATCTAACCTAAAATGTTTTTTTGAACCAGGCTGTAAACATGTTTATTTTTGCTGTAAAGTTGGCCTTTTTAACATGGGAGTCAATGGGAATTTGCTCCTTTATGGAGCCAGCCCCCAGTGGATGAGGGAAGAACAACAATTTTTGCCACTTCACATTCAGCGGGTGCCCCTTGGTCCACACCAAAAGCGTCAAAACGCGCCGCATGCCCCTAGTTAGACGCTTGAACTTTCGCACTGTAGTGCATGTCCAAAGCAAAGTGCATGAAGGTGAAACTTGTAGGATGACCCTGACTGGGACCGCTCCGTAGTAATCCGCTGGCCACTTCCTCCTCCTCCCTCCCTCCAAGATGATTACAGAAAGGACTTTTTGTCATTTTTTTATTCCTGTCTATATATATATATATATATATATATATAGACATATATATATATATACCATATATATACCATATATATATATATATATATATATATATATATGGTAAAAGCATTTCCACATATCCTTGTGTTTTAAAATGGATGCACATAGAGAACGGATAATAAAAGCAAACAAACCCTGAGCACAGTGCAGCATGTCAGTGTGGGCGTATTCTGATAAGAGCAGATATCTGGATGAAACGTCCCTCACAGCAGCTTGCCCCACTGTCACACAGATAATCCACAAACTGGCTCAAAGTTCTGGCTGTTCCAACCATAAGACTCATCCCAGCCACTGAAAGCTGAACAAGGCCAATGAACAACCAGCAGCTGACAACAAGGCCCGCTGCAGGCCCAGTGGCTGTTACTACTGCAAACAAACGCTTCAACTGTTGGTATTCAGCACGTGTTCTGGTGGTGGTGTGAAGGTTTAGACACCTGTCAGCGACGGGACGTTGATTGTCAGCTTAAACTCTGACCCACTTGGCCTGACTTCTCCTTGGAAAGATAAATGTTGCTTCAGGCACTTTGTAAACCAGTTTAGCTGACAGCTACGGACTCTTTACGTTTTAACTAATTATTTCCACTTTCTTTAGTCCCATTTGTACTACATGTATCGACAATATGACAGTGTGGTGTTTAAATAAACCATCCCTGAGATGGTTGCTCAGTCTATATTTGGCTAAATGCTGCTGAGGTGTTTTGGTGTGTGAATAAAAGTGCAGCTTTCACCATATCAATGCATCTTCCTGCAGACAAAGCTGCATAAATGGTCTGATGGTAACACTGTTTACATGGGAGATAATGGTGCTCGAGAAACCAGTTTTTATCTTTAGACAGAACAAGAAAGCTCAAACAGTCCTGAAGGAAAATTTAATCAGCTTTGAAGATGTGTCTGAGTTGGGGCAAACCCTTCGCCTCTATGAGACAACAGCTAACTGGAAACCAGAGAGTGGATTTAAACATTGAGCCAAGCTGGTCAATGCCTATGAGACTAAGACACTCTAATAAACACATCATCATTTTGCAGCAGGGCTAAAAAAGGATTTGGCAGCCATCAATTGTGCGATTGTAGGATTAAAAAAAAATTTTTTTTTTTGCATAATGATGCAGAAAACAAGTATTTAGCACCTAAAACCAAGCTAGACTTATAGCTCCCACAGACCTGTCTTGTTACCTGTCTTAATGGCACCTTTTTGAACTGGTTATCTGTATAAAAACACCTGTCCACACCTTCAAACAGTCAAGGCCAAGACCACATAGCTGTCCCAGGACATCAGGGACAAGATTGTACACCTGCACATGAGCTCAACTCCTTGGGTTCAGATGATGTTGAGAATGGTGAGAAAACGGCCCAGAACTACACGGGGGAAGCTGCTCAATATATAGTCAGTATACAGTATAGTTTATATATATATATACAGTATATATGATGAAAATGACAGAAATCTGCACACAGGTGAATGCAAAGATGCCGAACCCCAAACAGGTGGAGCTACACTGTAGTCAAATTTGGTAATAGTTTTTAGGACAGTTTAATAACTAATTTATCTATAGATAAATCTAATCACAAAGAAGATGTACCTGTGGGAAATAAGTACACCCTTGTTCAAATCATATTGGATGTTACCAGGTAATTATTTATTAAATAAACAAAACAAAAATAATAATAAAAAAGTAGATATATTCTTTATAAAAAATATTTACAAATCAAAAGACACAGCAGAATGATGGACACTTACTATCTACCAGACATTTATGTATACATGATAATGAAGAAACATTTGAAACCACTAAGATTACATCTATTAGCATTAGATAACTGACTACACTCCCAAAAAACTACAAGCAGCTATGATGTTTTAAGATCTTTTGCTGTTGAAACAAATAGCTAAAAGGTAACTTTAATCAGTTTAAAATAAGGACTAATCATAGTAATGGGCTAAAACAACATCCAATTTAATAGATTAGTGTAAATACTAAAAAGAAAGAGAGGGCAAGGGGCAGGTGGGGGGCCACATGGCTGTGTTTCGCCCTGGACTCCAGCTGCCTAATTCCACCTCTGGTTGAAATACAAACGAAGCTGCTGTAACCAAGATAAATGCGACTTTGTTCGCTTATTGATAGTTACTGATAACATTAGCCAGCAGTCCCTGCATTATGAGAATATTTCTTTGGGGTAACTATTAGACAGAGAGCAGGTTCACAACAATCCCAATAGGCTCCTTGTTCTCTTACATTTCTCATGGCACGTCAGGTGCCCTGGAAGCTAACATTTAGCATATAAACACAGCCGAATAAACTCTGTATTTAAAACCCACTGGACAATTGTTCCATACCTTCCCCGTCCTAATGTTTACGTTAAGGGCGACTGTACGTGTACAGTAAGCCTCTCTAAAGCTATGCTATAAGGAACCCCTGGATTCACGGATTATCGGTAAAAGGGACAGGAATGTTTCACTCACAGAACTCCGCGATGTAGAAAGAGACGACATAATTCTCCTCGCACCATTCCAACGTTGAGGTGGGCCGCCCCCAGTATCCCTGCCTGTCTATCGAGGGAGCCATGATGGAAGAGGAGGAAGCGGCGGGTCCTAACGGGTTTGTTGTCCCATCACAGCCCGAGTAAGCGAACTATGGCCGAGCTTAGGGCGAGGCGAGCCCTCCTCCTGCTCCTGAGCTCGCGATGGAGCAGGAGATAAAAGGAGCCCAACTATAACCTATCACTACAGTACACTAAAATACACTACCGTACAGTACACTATATTACACTGCTGTACACTATACTACACTAAAGTACATTATAATACACTATCGTACACTGCCATACACTACAATACACTCAAATACACTACAGTACAGTACACTGTATTACACAGCTGTACACTATAGTACACTATATTACACTGCTGTACTCCATATTACCATACACTATAGTACACTGCTGTACACTATAATACAGGACACTATATTACACTGCTATACACCATATTACAGTACACAGTACAATACACTAGTACACTGATGTAGAATATAGTACACTACTTCACACTACAGTACAGTACATCACAATACACTATAGTACACTGTACACTACATTATATTACACTGAAGTACAGTACACTATAGTACACTGCTGTAGACTACAGTACAATACTTTACATTATAGTACAGTACACTATAGTACACTGCTGTACACTATGGTACACTACAGTATAGTACACTATAGTACACTGCTGTAAACTATAGTACACTACAGTTTAGTACACTGCTGTACACTATAGTACACTACAGTACAGTAAACTATAGCACACTGCTGTACATTATGGTACAGTACACTATAGTACCTTGTCATACACTGCAGTACACTATAGTACAGTACACTATATTACACTACTCTACACAATATAGTACACTACAGTACCCTCTAGTATACTGCTGTACACTATAGTACAGTACAGTACAGTACAGTACACTATAGTGCGCTGCTGTAAACTCTAGTACAATACAGTAAACTATAGTACACTACAGTGCAGTACACTGCTGTACATTATAGTGCAGTATACTGTATTACACTGCTGTACACTAAAGTACAGTACACAAGAGTACAGTACACTATAATACGCTGCTGTACACTATAGTACAGTACCTTATATTACACTACTGTACACTATAGTACACTACTTTACAGTAGAGTACACTATAGTACACTGCTGTACACTAAAGTACAGTAGAGTACACAACAGTACAGTACACTATAGTATGCGGCTATACACTATAGTACAGTACCTTACATTACACTGCTGTACACTATAGTACACTACTTTACAGTACAGTACATTACAATACACTATAGTACACTAAAGTACAGTACACTATAGTACACTGCTGTACACCATGGTACACTACAGTACAGTAAAATACAGTGCACTACAATACAGTACACTGCTGTTCACTACAGTACACTATAGTACAAGTCAGTATAGTACACTATAGTTCACTGCTTTACAATATAGTACAGTACATACTATAGTACACTACAGCACAGTACACTATATTACACTGCTTTACACGAAAGTACTCTACAGTACAGCATATTATAGTACCCTGCTGTACACTATGGTACAAGTCAGTATAGTACACTATAGTTCACTGCTTTACACTATAGTACAGTACACACTATAGTATACTACAGTACAGTACACTATATTACACCGCTGTACACTATAGTACAGTACAGTACACTATAGTACACAGCTGTACACTATACTGTGCAGGGACCAACCCACTCTTGTCAGCACAGTTTGGATCCTGTGCTGACTTATGGCATTGACTGTGAAGAAATAACAGTCTTTCCACATAACCCTATCCTGTCTGATCATTTTCTGATCACTTTTAAATTCACTCTAACTGACCATTTCAAACCTGAAAGAAAACTTCATTATACTAGAACGTTATCAGACAATGCAGTAGCAAGTTTTAAAGAAGCTCTTCCAACTTTAATTTCCTCTGTACATAAAAGTACAATAGATGCACAATAGTGTTTTAACTCCTGACCCTTCACAACTTGACGTTCTAGTTCATAGCGTTAATTCCTCCCTGCGTCTGGCAATAGACAAAGTTGCCCCCTTGAAAAGGAAGGTGGCTAGCCATAGAAGATTAGCTCCCTGGTTTAATTTAGAGCTACGTACCCTAAAGCAGACTGTTAAAAAACTAGAGAGAAAATGGCGCTCCACACATTTACAGGATTCTGATTTAGTGTGGAAAAATAGTCTATTGCTATATAAAAAGAGCCTTCGAACAGCTAGAACAGCATATTATTCATCTTTAATCGAGGAGAATAAAAACAATCCTAGGTTTCTTTTTAATACAGTTGCCAAACTCACACAGGATCATAGCTCTATCGAGCTCTTAGTAGTGACGACTTCATGCTATTCTTTATAAATAAAATAGACTCTATAAAAAATAAGATAAATGGGAACCTTCCCAATATGCTTGCTTCCTCCCTAGTTAATGAGGCAGCATCAAAAATGGTTGAACCTAATACACGCTTGAACTGCTTTAATGAAGCCGAACCTTCTGATGTACTAAAATTATTAGCTTCATCTAAACCTTCAATTTGCATGTTAGACCCAGCCCCAACTAAACTCTTAAAATAAGTTTTCCTTTGATCGCTGCTCCAATTTTAGATATAATGAATCTATCCTTAGTCAATGGATATGTACCACAGGAGTTTAAGACTGCTGTAATTAAACCTCTATTTAAGAAACCATCTCTTGATCAAAACGACTTAATTAACTATAGACCGATATCTAATCTTCCCTTCTTATCTAAAATTCTTGAGAAAATAGTTGCACACCATATATGTGAGCATTTAAACAATAATGAGCTGTTTGAGAAGTTTCAGTCAGGCTTTAGAGCTCATCACAGCACTGAAACAGCTCTGGTGAAGGTTACTAATGATATTCTCATAGCCTCAGACAATGGACTGGTGACCATTCTGGTCCTGTTAGATCTCAGTGCTGCCTTTGACACTGTTGATCACAATATTCTCATAGAAAGGCTTCAACGTGTCGGTATAATAGGAACAGCCCTAGGCTGGTTTAAATCTTATTTGTCTAACAGATTTCAGTTTGTTCAGGTAAACAATAGATCTTCCTCAGCCTCAATAGTTACTTGCGGAGTACCACAGGGTTCAGTGCTTGGGCCGATTCTTTTTACTATATATATATGCTTCCTATTGGTAAAATAATTAGGCAGCATGGGATAAATTTCCATAGTTACGCAGATGATACACAGCTATATCTATCCATAAATCCTGATGAATCCAATCAGTTAGGTAGACTACAGGCATGTCTGGAAGACATAAAAACTTGGATGACTCTAAACTTCTCGCTTCTGAATTCTGATAAAACAGAAGATGTCGCCTTTGAACCAGAAGCTCTGAAAAAGAAACTACTTAGTCAACCCCTTCACCTGGACGGCATTAAATTAGCCTCCAGTAATAAAGCAAAAAACTTCGGTGTCATTTTTGACCAAGATATGTCATTTAGATCTCACATTAAATAAGTCTCTAGGATTCCCTTTTTTCACCTTAGGAATATTACAAAAATTAGAACCATCCTGTCCAGGAATGATGCTGAAAAACTAGTCCATGCCTTTGTTACTTCAAGACTGGATTACTGTAACTCTTTATTATCAGGTAGTCCACAGAATACAATTAAAAGTCTTCAGTTAGTCCAAAATGCTGCTGCTAGGATTCTGATGAATATTAAAAGAAGAGATCACATTTCCCCTGTTTTAGCTTCTCTTCACTGGCTCCCAGTAAAATCTAGAATAGAATTCAAGATCCTCCTTCTGACAAATAAAGCTCTTAATAATCTAGCTCCATCATACATAAGAGACCTGATTGTTCCATATGTTCCTAACAGAGACCTTCGCTCTCAGACTGCAGGTTTACTGGTAGTTCCTAGGATTTCTAAAAGTAGAATGGGTGGCAGATCTTTCAGCTATCAGGCTCCCCTCCTATGGAACCAGCTCCCAGGGTTGGTTCGTGAAGCAGACAATTTGTATATCTTTAAAACTAGGCTTAAAACCTTCCTCTTTGACATGTAAGCCAGGTAGAGAGTGTTAGTAGCTAGGTCTCATAGTAGCTAGGAGACAGGTTAATGTTAGCAGCTATGCTGCTTTAGGCTAGGCTGTTGGAGGACATTATTAGAGTCAGTTCCTACTTCTCCCCAACTGCATGATGTGCTGTCAATTCAAGCGCTAACCTGTTTTCTCTTAGTCTCTTCCTACAGTAGGTGCTCCTGACCCGCCCTGCTTGACGACCATGACTAAGATGGCGTTCCAGTGGAGGAACGTTCTCCACGTCCTGCTACCAACTTCTGTTTCTGCATCAGTTCTGTTGCTCTTTCTGTGTCTCTGTTCTGTATTCTCCAAACCCCAGCGGTCTCAGCAGATGACCGCTTATGCTGAGCCTGGTTCTACTGGAGGTTTCTTCCTGTTAAAAGGGAGTTTTTCCTCTCCACTGTCGCTTCATGCTTGCTCAGTGTGAGGGATTGCTGAGAAGTCATGACGCAATCTTCTTTGGTTCTCTAAATCCTAAATTAAACATTGAACCCAGCTCATCATAGCACTGAAACAGCCCTGGTCAAAGTTACTTATGATATTCTAATGGCCTCAGATAATGGACTGGTGACCATTCTGGTCCTGTTAGATCTCAGTGCTGCCTTTGACACTGTTGATCACAATATTCTAAACGATGGATCTTCCTCAGCCTTAATAGTTACTGCGGAGTACCACAGGGTTCAGTGCTTGGGCCGATTCTTTTTACTATATATATGCTTCCTATTGGTAAAATCATTAGGCAGCATGGGATAAATTTCCATAGTTATGCAGATGATACACATATGATACTATAGAACAGATATAGTGATGATATATCTATCCATAAATCCTGATGAATCCACTCAGTTACACTATAGTACACTATAGTACACAATTGTACACTATGTTACACTACAGTACACTATAATACACTGCTGTACACTATAGTACTCTACAGTACAGTACACTCTAGTACATCAGTGTACACTAAGTCCACCCGGATTGTGAGTATTGTGTCACTTCCTGTTGTCACTGCTGAGCTCTGCTGAGCTGCTTGGTGCTCAGATTCTCTTCCATCGATCTGTTTTTCTCTGTGTTGAGGTCTTTCTAAGTTATTTTTAACACATAAGCACACTACTACACTTATTTCCAGTTGGTGTACTTTCCGTTTTGGGAACCATTTGTGTTTCACGCGGTTGTTCTTGGTGTGCTAGGGTCTCGCTAGTTTCGTTAGCTCAGCTTCGTAGCAGCTATGGCTTCCATCTCTCATTCCCCCTCTGTGGCTCCTCTCTCCTGTTCTCTGTGTCAGATGTTTAGTTACTCCCCGCCTCCTTTGGTGATTATGGTAAGTGTAATAAATGTAGCATTTTCGTAGCTTTGGAGGCGAGGGTTTCAGAGTTAGAGGCCCGGCTCCGCGCTGTTGAGAATCCAGTAAATATACCCTCTAACACTAACCCTAACCCCTAACCGGAACCAACAGAACCCACGCAGCTGGGATCTTAGGCCGGCTGGGTGACGGTACGTAGAAAGCATAGTTCTCTGCCCAAAGGGAACCACCAACCTGTCCGCGTTTCTAACAGATTTTCCCCACTCAGTGACGCACCCGCTGAGAAACAGACTCTGGTAATTGGCAGTTCCATAGTCCTAAACGTGGCTTTAGAGACACCATCAACAATAATCAAAGGTTTTCCAGGGGCCAGAACAGGCGACATAAAATCCCACCTGAAACTGCTGGCTAAGGATCAGCGTAAATACAGTAAGATTGTTGTTCACGCTGGCGGAAATGACACCCGGTTACGCCAATTGGAGGTCACTGAAATTAGTGTTTCTTCAGTGTGTAAGTTTGCTAAAAAGATGTTGGACTGTGTAATCTTTTCTTGACCCCTGGCCGATCAGACCAGTGACGACAGGTTTAGCTGGATGCTGTCATTTCATTGATGGTTGACTGAGTGGTGTCCAGCAAACAACGTAGGCTACATTGATAACTGGGGGACCTTCTGGGGAAAACCTGGACTGTTACGTAGAGACGGCATCCATCCCACCGTGGACGGCGCTGCCCTTCTTTCCAGGAACATTAATAGGTTTATCTCTAGTTCCCTATTGCCGTGACAACCCAGAGTCCAGCTCTGGGAACAGGGACTTCCACCCACCCACTACCCTATACAGACAGTTTCCCGTCCACTGCCCAAAACTAGTGAATTAAAAGTTAATGCTACTAGAGCAAAGTATAACAATATCATAAAGATAAATACAACTCTGACAGAACAGAAAAATTAATCAATTAAATGTGGTTTACTAAACATAAGATCTCTCTCCTCAAAAACACTCCTGATAAATGACTTAATTTGTGATAATAATAATGATCTGTTTTGTCTTGCAGAGACATGGTTGCAGGAAGAGGACCATGTCACAATAAATGAGTCAACTCCCCCTAGCTACTTAAACTTTGGTGTCCCTCGAAGTTCTGGTCGAGGAAGTGTTGTAGCCACCATTGTTAGGGTAAAAAATAGTGGTTTAACCTAGAAAGAATCACCCACAAGGGTTGGAGAAAATTTTAATTAAATGAGCTCTGCAGTGGGAGATAGAATAAAGTAAAGTTCTGCAGTGGGAGACCAGGAAGATACTCTGGTTGACCGTTTGTCTGTTCTCCTTTCAGCTTCTCAGACAGTCTCCCAGCTCTGTCTTTCCAAATCTTTCCAACGTGCTTTACTGCTTTTTGTCAGAGATATATGTGGATCTGTAGGCAAATCAAAGAATGGTTTAAGGCTGGTAGTCAGTATTACTGACGCAACTGAATCAGATTTTCCATCAGTAATGATGTGTGAGGTGAACACTACAGCAGGTGAGAGATGCATAAAATATTCTTTTTATAAAATATATATTTTTATGCATGTACTTTGAATCTCCCTCTAATTTGTTGATAGAAACATGGTTTCCCATCTTTGCGATGTGTTTATATAACTTTTAATGGATTCTATTAATTATTCTGGTAAAGTCTGATGTTAGAATACCAAAATAGTTCTAGGAAGAATGAAAAAGCAAGAACTATTAAATTAGTTTGTCGATGAGTTAAAGTTAGTCATTGATTCTTTAATTAATTAAATACATTTTTTGAGATTTTTAATTGTGATCAATTTCTGCTAAAACTGGATCGTATAGGTTTTGTTTACTCTGAGTGTCTCTTTTGTGCAACTGGATTGAGCTGTTTAATGGCTTTCCTAATCTAAGGATGTGTTTTGGGACCTATAAATCCGCAAAGAACGTCTCTTGTACTGCTCGTCAAACCGTACGTTTACACCGTTAGGTTTCAGTTTGGACTGGCATACATAAAGATTATTTTCTGTGCCTAACTTCATAAACCCACATGGGGTGCCGTATATCACCACACTTTATATCTTGTGGTGACTTATGGCATTGACTGTGAAGAAATAACAGTCTTTCCACATAACCCTATCCTGTCTGATCATTTTCGGATCCCTTTTAAACTCACTCTGACCATTTCAAACCTGAAAGGTAGCAGGAGCAGATTAAAGTGGGTAGCAGGAGCAGATTAAAGTGGGTATCAGGAGCAAATAAAAGGAAGTAGCAGGAGCAGATTAAAGGCGGTAGTAGAAGCAGATTACAGGAGGTAGCAGGAGCAGATTAAAGGAGGTAGCAGCCGCAGATTACAGGAGGTAGCAGGAGGAGATTAAAGTAAATAGCAGGAGCAGATAAAAGGACGTAGCAGGATCAGAATATAGGAAGCAGCAGGAGCAGATGAAAGGGGGTAGCAGGAGCAGATTAAAGTGGGTAGCAGGAGCAGATTAAAGTGGGTATCAGGAGCAAATAAAAGGAAGTAGCAGGAGCAGATTAAAGGCGGTAGTAGAAGCAGATTACAGGAGGTAGCAGGAGCAGATTAAAGGAGGTAGCAGCCGCAGATTACAGGAGGTAGCAGGAGGAGATTAAAGTAAATAGCAGGAGCAGATAAAAGGACGTAGCAGGATCAGAATATAGGAAGCAGCAGGAGCAGATGAAAGGGGGTAGCAGGAGCAGATTAAAGGGGGTAGCAGGAGCAGATTACAGGAAATAGCAGGATCAGATTATAGGAAGTAGCAGGAGCAGATTACAGGAGGTAGAAGCCGCAGATTACAGGAGGTAGCAGGAGGAGATTAAAGGAGGTAGCAGGAGTAGATTACAGGAAATAGCAGGAGCAGATTACAGGACGTAGCATGAGCAGATTAAAGGAGGTAGCAGCAGCAGAATACAGGAAGTAGAAGGAGCAGATTACAGGAAATAGCAGGATCAGATTACAGGAGGTAGCAGCAGCAGATTAAAGTAGGTAGAAGCCGCAGATTACAGGATGAGTTTAAAAGGGGTAGCAGGAGCAGATTAAAGGAGGTAGCAGCAGCAGATTACAGGAGGTAGCAGGATTAGATTAAAGGAGGTAGCAGCAGCAGATTACAGGAAGTAGAAGTAGCAGATTACAGGAAATAGCAGGAGCAGATTACAGGAAATAGCAGGAGCAGATTACAGGAGGTAGCAGGATTAGATTAAAGGAGGTAGCAGAATTAGATTAAAGGAGGTAGCAGGAGCAGATTACAGGAGGTAGCAGGACCATATTAAAGGAGGTAGCAGCAGCAGATTACAGGAGGTAGCAGGATTAGATTAAAAGGGGTAGCAGCCGCAGATTACAGGAGGTAGCATGAGCAGATTAAAGGAGGTAGCAGGAGGAGATTAAAGGGGGTAGCAGGAGCATATTGAGGGGGTAGCAGTAGCAGATTACAGGAAGTAGCAGGAGCATATTAAAGGAGGTAGCAGGATCAGATTACAGGAAATAGCAGGAGCAGATACAGGAAGTAGCAGGATTAGATTAAAAGGGGTAGCAGCCGCAGATTACAGAAGGAGCATGAGCAGATTAAAGGGGGTAGCAGGAGCATATTGAAGGAGGTAGCAGCAGCAGATAACAGGAGGTAGACGGATCAGATTACAGGAGGTAGCAGGATTAGATTAAAGGAGGTAGCAGGAGCAGATTACAGGAGGTAGCAGGATTAGATCAAAGGAGGTAGCAGGAGGAGATTAAAGGGGGTAGCAGGACCATATTGAGGGGGTAGCAGTAGCAGATTAAAGGAGGTAGCAGCTGCAGATTACAGGAGGTAGCAGTAGCAGATTAAAGGAGGTAGCAGCAGCAGATTACAGGAAGTAGCAGGAGGAGATTAAATGGGGTAGCAGGACCATATTAAAGGAGATAGCAGGAGCAGATTACAGGAAATAGCAGGAGCAGATTAAAGGAGGAAGCAAGAGGAGATTAAAGGGGGTAGCAGGAGCAGATTAAATGGGGTAGCAGGAGCAGATTAAAGGAGGTAGCACGAGCAGATTACAAGAAGTAGCAGGAGCAGATTACAGGAAGCAGCAGGAGCAGATTAAAGCGGGTAGCACGAGCAGATTAAAGGAGGTAGCAGGAGCAGATTACAGGAAATAGCAGGAGCAGATTAAAGGGGGTAGCAGGAGCAGATTAAAGGGGGTAGCAGGAGCGATTACAGGAGGTAGCAGGAGCAGATTAAAGATGGTAGCAGGAGCAGATTAAAGGAGCTAGCAGGAGAAGATAAAAAGAGGTAGGAGGATCGGAATATAGGAAGCAGCAGGAGTAGATTAAAGGGGGTAGCAGGAGTAGATTAAAGGGGGTAGCAGGAGCAGATTACAGGAAGTAGCAGGAGCAGATTACAGGAGGTAGCAGGAGCAGATTAAAGGGGGTAGCAGGACCATATTAAAGGAGGTAGCATGAGCAGATTGAGGGGGTAGCAGTAGCAGATTACAGGAGGTAGCAGGACCATCTTGAAGGAGGTAGCAGCAGCAGATTACAGGGGGTAGCAGGATTAGATTAAAGGAGGTAGCAGGAGGAGATTAAAGGGGGTAGCAGGACCATATTGAGGAGGTAGCAGCTGCAGATTACAGGAGGTAGCAGTAGCAGATTAAAGGAGGTAGCAGCAGCAGATTACAGGAAGTAGCAGGACCATATTAAAGGAGGTAGCAGGAGGAGATTAAAGGGGGTAGCAGGAGCATATTGGGGGGGTAGCAGTACCAGATTACAGATTAAACGGGGTAGCAGGATTAGATTAAAGGAGGTAGCAGGATTAGATGAAAAGGGATAGCAGCCGCAGATTACAGGAGGTAGCAGGATTAGATCAAAGGAGGTAGCAGGAGGAGATTAAAGGGGGTTGCAGGACCATATTAAAGGAGGTAGCAGATGCAGATTACAAGAGGTAGCAGTAGCAGATTAAAGGAGGTAGCAGCAGCAGATTACAGGAAGTAGCAGGAGCAGATTAAAGGGGGTAGCAGGAGCAGATTACAGGAAGTAGCAGGAGCAGATTACAGGAGGTAGCAGTCGCAGATTACAGGAAGTAGCAGGAGCAGATTAAAGGGGGTAGCAGGACCATATTAAAGGAGGTAGCAGGAGCAGATTACAGGAAATAGCAGGAGCAGATTAAAGGAGGTAGCAGGAGGAGATTAAAGGGGGTAGCAGGAGCAGATTAAAGGAGGTAGCAGGAGCAGATTACAGGAAGTAGCAGGAGCAGATTACAGGAAATAGCAGGAGCAGATTAAAGGAGGTAGCAGGAGCACATTACAGGAAGTAGCAGGAGCAGATTACAGGAAATAGCAGGAGCAGATTACAGGAAATAGCAGGATCAGATTATAGGAAGCAGCAGAAGTATATTACAGGACGTAGCAGGAGCATATTAAAGGAGGTAGCAGGAGCGATTACAGGAGGTAGCAGGAGCACCTTATAGGAAGTAGCAGGAGCAGATTACAGGAAATAGCAGGAGAATATTATAGGAAGTAGCAGGAGCAGATTACAGGAGGTAGCAGGAGGAGATTAAAGGGGTAGCAGGAGCAGATTAATCTAGCAGGAGCAGATTAAAGGAGGTAGCAGGAGTAGATTAAAGGGGGTAGCAGGAGTAGATTAAAGGGGGTAGCAGGAGCAGATTACAGGAGGTAGCATGAGCAGATTACAGGAAGTAGCAGGAGCAGATTAAAGGGGGTAGAAGGAGCAGATTACAGGAAGTAGCAGGAGCAGATTACAGGAGGTAGCAGGAGCAGATTAAGGTGGGTAGCACGAGTAGATTAAAGGGGTTGAAGGAGTAGATTACAGGAAATAGCAGGTACAGATTACAGGAAATAGCAGGATCAGATTATAGGAAGCAGCAGGAGTAGATTACAGGAGGTAGCAGGAGCATATTAAAGGAGGTAGCAGGAGCAATTACAGGAGGTAGCAGGAGCAGATTATAGGAAGTAGCAGGGCAGGTTACAGGAGGTAGCAGGAGCGATTACAGGAGGTAACAGGAAGGATTACAGGAGGTAGCAGGAGGAGATTAAAGGAGGTAGTAGGAGCAGATTAAAGTGGGTAGCAGGATTAGATGAAAAGGGATAGCAGCCGCAGATTACAGGAGGTAGCAGGATTAGATCAAAGGAGGTAGCAGGAGGAGATTAAAGGGGGTTGCAGGACCATATTAAAGGAGGTAGCAGAAGCAGATTACAGGAGGTAGCAGTCGCAGATTACAGGAAGTAGCAGGAGGAGATTAAATGGGGTAGCAGGACCATATTAAAGGAGATAGCAGGAGCAGATTACAGGAAATAGCAGGAGCAGATTAAAGGAGGAAGCAGGAGGAGATTAAAGGGGGTAGCAGGAGCAGATTAAATGGGGTAGCAGGAGCAGATTAAAGGAGGTAGCACGAGCAGATTACAGGAAATAGCAGGAGCAGATTACAGGAAATAGCAGAAGCAGATTATAGGAAATAGCAGGAGGAGATTACAGGAAATAGCAGGATCAGATTACAGGAAATAGCAGGAGCAGATTACAGGAAATAGCAGGATCAGATCATAGGAAGCAGCAGAAGTATATTACAGGACGTAGCAGGAGCATATTAAAGGAGGTAGCAGGAGCAATTACAGGAGGTAGCAGGAGCAGATTACAGGAAGTAGCAGGAGCAGATTACAGGAAATAGCAGGAGCAGATTAGAGGAAGTAGCAGTCGCAGATTACAGGAGGTAGCAGGAGCAGATTAAAGGGGGTAGCAGGAGCAGATTAATCTAGCAGGAGCAGATTAAAGGGGGTAGCAGGAGCAGATTAAAGGGGGTAGCAGGAGCAGATTACAGGAGGTAGCAGGAGCAGATTACAGGAAGTAGCAGGAGCAGATTACAGGAGGTAGCAGGAGCAGATTAAAGGAGGTAGCAGGAGCAGATTACAGGAAATAGCAGGAGATTACAGGAGGTAGCAGGATCATATTAAATGAGGTAGCAGGACCAGATTACAGGAGGTAGCAGGAGGAAATTAAAGGAGGTAGCAGGAGAAGATTAAAGGGGGTAGCAGGAGTAGATCAAAGGGGGTAGCAGGAGCAGATTACAGGAATAGAGATATGTTGGTAGCAGGAGAGATTAAGGGTAGCAGGAGCATTTAAGGGGTAGCAGGAGTAGATTAAAGGAGGTAGCATGAGCAGATTAAAGGAGGTAGCAGGAGCAGATTACAGGAAATAGCAGTCGTAGATTAAAGGAGGTAGCAGGAGCAGATTACAGGAAGTAGCAGGAGCAGATTACAGGAAGTAGCAGGAGCAGATTAAAGGAAGTAGCAGGAGCAGATTACAGGAGGTAGCAGGAGCAGATTAAAGGGGGTAGCAGGAGTGATTAAAGTGGGTAGCAGGAGTAGATTACAGGAAATAGCAGGAGCAGATTACAGGAAATAGCAGGATCAGATTATAGGAAGCAGCAGGAGCAGATTACAGGAGGTAGCAGGAGGAGATTAAAGGGGGTAGCAGGAGCATAGTGAAGGGGGTAGCATGAGTAGATTACAGGAAATAGCAGGAGGAGATTACAGGAAATAGCAGGAGCAGATTACAGGAAATAGCAGGATCAGATTAGAGGAAGCAGCAGGAGCAGATTACAGGAGGTAGCAGGAGCATATTAAACAAGGTAGCAGGAGCAAATTACAGGAGGTAGAATGAGCAGATTAAAGGAGGTAGCAGGAGCAGATTACAGAAAATAACAGGATCAGATTATAGGAAGCAGCAGCAGCATATTACAGGAGGTAGCAGGAGCATATTAAAGGGGGTAGCAGGAGCAGATTAAAGGAGGTAGCAGAAGTAGATTAAAGGGGGAGGAAATAGCAGACGATTAAGGTGTAGCAGGAGCAGATTACAGGAAATAGCAGAGGTACAGAGTAGCAGGAGTAAAGGTAGCAGGAGAGATTAAGGGGGTAGCAGGAGTAGGTTAAAGGGGGTACAGGCAGATTACAGGAATAGCAGTAGCAGTTAGAGAAAAAGCAGGATCAGATTATAGGAAGCAGCAGGAGCATATTAAAGGAGGTAGCAGGAGCGATTACAGGAGGTAGCAGGAGCAGATTATAGGAAGTAGCAGGTCAGGTTACAGGAGGTAGCAGGAGCGATTATAGGAGGTAGCAGGAGCGATTACAGGAGGTAGCAGCCGCAGATTACAGGAGGTATCAGGATCATATTAAATGAGGTAGCAGGAGCAGATTACAGGAGGTAGCAGGAGCAAATTAAAGGAGGTAGCAGGAGCAGATTAAAGGGGGTAGCAGGAGCAGATTACAGGAGGTAGCAGGAGCAGATTAAAGGAGGTAGCAGGAGCAGATTAAAGGGGGTAGCAGGATCAGAATAAAGGAGGTAGCAGGAGCAGATTACAGAAAATAGGTTGGGGGGAATTAAGGAGGTAGCAGGTGCATATTAAAGGAGGTAGCAGGAGCGATTACAGGAGGTAGCAGGAGCGATTACAGGAGGTAGCAGGAGCGATTAAAGGAGGTAGCAGGAGCAGATTAAAGGAGGTAGCAGGAGCAGATTACAGGAGGTAGCAGGAGCAGATTAAAGGAGGTAGCAGGAGCAGATTAAAGGGGTAGCAGGAGCAGATTACAGGAAATAGCAGGAGCAGATTAAAGGAGGTAGCAGGAGCAGATTAAAGGGGGTAGCAGGAGTAGATTAAAGGGGGTAGCAGGAGCAGATTACAGGAAATAGCATGATCTGATTACAGGAAATAGCAGGAGCAGATTAAAGGGTGTAGCAGGAGCAGATTACAGGAAATAGCAGGAGGAGATTACAGGAGTTAGCAGGAGCAGATTAAAGTGGGTAGCAGGAGTAGATTAAAGGGGGTAGCAGGAGTAGGTTAAAGGGGGTATCAGGAGCAGATTACAGGAAATAGCAGGAGCAGATTACAGGAAATAGCAGGATCAGATTATAGGAAGTAGCAGGAGCAGATTACAGGAAGTAGCAGTAGCAGATTACAGGAATAGCAGGATCAGATTATAGGAAGTAGCAAGAGCAGATTACAGGAAATAGCAGGATCAGATTATAGGAAGCAGCAGGAGCATATTAAAGGAGGTAGCAGGAGCGATTACAGGAGGTAGCAGGATCATATTAAATGAGGTAGCAGGACCAGATTATAGGAGGTAGCAGGAGCGATTATAGGAGGTAGCAGGAGCGATTACAGGAGGTAGCAGCCGCAGATTACAGGAGGTATCAGGATCATATTAAATAAGGTAGCAGGAGCAGATTAAAGGAGGTAGCAGGAGGAGATTAAAGGGGGTAGCAGGAGTAGATTAAAGGGGGTAGCAGGAGCAGATTACAGGAAATAGCAGGAGCAGATTACAGGAAATAGCAGGATCAGATTATAGGAAGCAGCAGGAGCAGATTACAGGAGGTAGCAGGAGCAGATTAAAGGGGGTAGCAGGAGCAGATTAAAGGGGGTAGCAGGAGCAGATTACAGGAAATAGCAGGAGCAGATTACAGGAAATAGCAGGTTCAGATTATAGGAAGTAGCAGGAGCAGATTACAGGAGGTAGCAGGAGGAGATTAAAGGGGGTAGCAGGAGCATAGTGAAGGGGGTAGCAGGAGCAGATTACAGGAAATAGCAGGAGGAGATTACAGGAAGTAGCAGGAGCAGATTACAGGAAATAGCAGGATCAGATTAAAGGAAGTAGCAGGAGCAGATTACAGGAGGTAGCAGGAGCAGATTAAAGGAGGTAGCAGGAGCAGATTAAAGGAGGTAGCAGGAGCAGATTAAAGGAGGTAGCAGGAGCAGATTACAGGAAATAGCAGGAGCAGATTAAAGGAGGTAGCAGGAGCAGATTACAGGAGGTAGCAGGAGCAGATTAAAGGAGGTAGCAGGAGCAGATTAAAGGAGGTAGCAGGAGTAGATTAAAGGGGGTAGCAGGAGTAGATTAAAGGGGGTAGCAGGAGCAGATTACAGGAAATAGCATGATCTGATTACAGGAAATAGCAGGAGCAGATTAAAGGGTGTAGCAGGAGCAGATTACAGGAAGTAGCAGGAGGAGATTACAGGAGTTAGCAGGAGCAGATTAAAGTGGGTAGCAGGAGTAGATTAAAGGGGGTAGCAGGAGTAGGTTAAAGGGGGTATCAGGAGCAGATTACAGGAAATAGCAGTAGCAGATTACAGGTGATTAAGGAGAGCAGGAGATATTAAAGGAGGTAGCAGGAGCGATTACAGGAGGTAGCAGGAGCAGATTATAAGAGAGGAGGAGGTAGCAGGACATATTAAAGGTAGAGGCAGATTAAGATAGAGGAGAGATTACAGGAGTAGCAGGAAGATTAAGGGAAGGAGATTACAGGAGGTAGCAGGAGCAATTAAGGAGGTAGAGGAGCATCAGGAGATTACAGGAGGTAGCAGGAGCAGATTAAAGGGGGTAGCAGGAGCAGATTAAAGGGGGTAGCAGGAGCAGATTACAGATTAAAGGGGTAGCAGGAGCAGATTAAAGGAGGTAGCAGGAGCAGATTAAAGGAGGTAGCAGGAGCAGATTACAGGAAGTAGCAGGAGCAGATTACAGGAGGTAGCAGGAGCAGATTAAAGGAGGTAGCAGGAGCGATTACAGGAGGTAGCAGGAGCAGATTAAAGGAGGTAGCAGGAGCAGATTACAGGAAGTAGCAGGAGCAGATTACAGGAGTAGCAGGAGCAGATTACAGGAAGTAGCAGGAGCAGATTAAAGGGGGTAGCAGGAGCAGATTACAGGGGGTAGCAGGAGCAGATTAAAGGGGTAGCAGGAGTAGATTAAAGGGGTAGCAGGAGCAGATTACAGGAAATAGCAGGATCAGATTATAGGAAGTAGCAGGAGCAGATTACAGGAAGTAGCAGGAGCAGATTACAGGAAATAGCAGGATCAGATTATAGGAAGTAGCAGGAGCAGATTACAGGAAATAGCAGTAGCATTGGATCAGATTATAGAAGTAGCAAGAGCAGATTATAGGAAATAGCAGGATCAGATTATAGGAAGCAGCAGGAGCATATTAAAGGAGGTAGCAGGAGCGATTACAGGAGGTAGCAGGAGCAGATTAAGAGTGGGAGGTAGCAGGAGCGATGATAGGAGGTAGCAGGAGCGATTACAGGAGGTAGCAGGAGCAGATTACAGGAGGTATCAGGATCATATTAAATGAGGTAGCAGGACCAGATTACAGGAGGTAGCAGGAGGAAATTAAAGGAGGTAGCAGGAGCAGATTAAAAGGGGTAGCAGGAGCAGATTACAGGAGGTAGCAGGAGAAGATTAAAGGAGGTAGTAGGAGCAGATTAAAATGGGTAGCATGAGCAGAATAAAGGAGGTAGCAGTAATAGATTAAAGGGGGTAGCAGGAGCATATTAAAGGAGGTAGCAGGAGCGATTACAGGAGGTAGCAGGAGCAGATTACAGGAAATAGCAGGATCAGATTATAGGAAGTAGCAGGAGCAGATTACAGGAGGTAGCAGGAGCGATTACAGGACGTAGCAGCCGCAGATTACAGGAGGTAGCAGGAGCAGATTAAAGGAGGTATCAGGAGTAGATTAAAGGGGGTAGCAGGAGTAGATTAAAGGGGGTAGCAGGAGCAGATTACAGGAGGTAGCAGGAGCAGATTAAAGGAGGTAGCAGGAGCAGATTAAAGGAGGTAGCAGGAGCAGATTAAGGGGGTAGCAGGAGTAGATTACAGGAGGTAGCAGGAGCAGATTAAAGGAGGTAGCAGGAGTAGATTAAAGGGGGTAGCAGGAGCAGATTAAAGGGGGTAGCAGGAGCAGATTACAGGAAATAGCAGGAGCAGATTATAGGAAGTAGCTGGAGCAGATTACAGGAAATAGCAGGAGAAGATTAAAGAGGTAGCAGGATCATATTAAAGGAGGTAGCAGGAGCAGATTACAGGAAGTAGCAGGAGCAGATTACAGGAAATAGCAGGAGCAGATTATAGGAAGTAGCAGGAGCAGATTACAGGAGGTAGCAGGAGCAGATTACAGGAAGTAGCAGGAGTAGATTAAAGGGGGTAGCAGGAGCAGATTACAGGAAATAGCAGGATCAGATTACAGGAAATAGCAGGATCAGATTATAGGAAGTAGCAGTAGCAGATTACAGGAGGTAGCAGGAGCAGATTAAAGGAGGTAGCAGGAGCAGATTAAAGGAGGTAGCAGGAGCAGATTACAGGAAATAGCAGGATCAGATTATAGGAAGCAGCAGGAGCAGATTACAGGAGGTAGCAGGAGCATATTAAACGAGGTAGCAGGAGCAAATTACAGGAGGTAGCATGAGCAGATTAAAGGAGGTAGCAGGAGCAGATTACAGAAAATAGCAGGATCAGATTATAGGAAGCAGCAGAGGCACATTACAGAAGGTAGCAGGAGGAAATTAAAGGGGGTAGCAGGAGCATAGTGAAGGGGGTAGCAGGAGCAGATTACAGGAAATAGCAGGAGGAGATTACAGGAAAAAGCAGGATCAGATTACAGGAAATAGCAGGAGCAGATTACAGGAAATAGCAGGATCAGATTATAGGAAGCAGCAGAAGTATATTACAGGAGGTAGCAGGAGCGATTACAGGAGGTAGCAGGATCAGATTAAAGGAGGTAGCAGGAGCAGATTACAGGAAGTAAGAGGGGGAGATTAAAGGAGGTAGCAGGAGCAGATTATAGGAAGTAGCAGGGCAGGTTACAGGAGGTAGCAGCCGCAGATTACAGGAGGTATCAGGATCAGATTAAAGGAGGTAGCAGGAGCAGATTACAGGAAGTAAGAGGGGGAGATTAAAGGAGGTAGCAGGAGCAGATTAAAGGGGGTAGCAGGAGCAGATTAAAGTGAGTAGCATGAGCATATTAAAGGAGGTAGCAGGAGTAGATTAAAGGGGGTAGCAGGAGCAGATTAAAGTGGGTAGCATGAGCAGATTAAAGGGGGTAGCAGGAGCAGATTAAAGGAGGTAGCAGGAGTAGATCAAAGGGGGTAGCAGGAGTAGATTAAAGGGGGTAGCAGGAGCAGATTCAGGAAGCATGAGATTACAGGAGGTAGCAGGAGCAGATTAAAGTGGGTAGCAGGAGTAGATTAAAGGGGGTAGCAGGAGTAGATTAAAGGGGGTAGCAGGAGCAGATTACAGGAAATAGCAGGAGCAGATTACAGGAAATAGCAGGATTTGATTATAGGAAGTAGCAGGAGCAGATTACAGGAAATAGCAGGAGCAGATTACAGGAAATAGCAGGATCAGATTATAGGAAGTAGCAAGAGCAGATTACAGGAAATAGCAGGATCAGATTATAGGAAGCAGCAGGAGCAGATTAAAGGAGGTAGCAGGAGCGATTACAGGAAGTAGCAGGAGCAGATTACAGGAAATAGCAGGATCAGATTATAGGAAGCAGCAAGAGCATATTAAATGAGGTAGCAGGACCAGATTATAGGAGGTAGCAGGAGGACATTGAAGGAGGTAGCAGGAGCAGATTAAAGGGGGTAGCAGGAGCAGATTACAGGAGGTAGCAGGAGCAGATTAAAGGAGGTAGCAGGAGCAGATTAAAGGGGGTAGCAGGAGCAGATTAAAGGGGGTAGCAGGAGCAGATTACAGGAAATAGCAGGAGCAGATTACAGGAAGTAGCAGGATTAGATTATAGGAAGTAGCAGGAGCAGATTACAGGAAATAGCAGGAGCAGATTACAGGAAATAGCAGGATCAGATTATAGGAAGTAGCAAGAGCAGATTACATGAAGCAGCAGGAGCAGATTACAGGAGGTAGCAGGAGGAGATTAAAGGGGGTAGCAGGAGCATAGTGAAGGGGGTAGCAGGAGCAGATTACAGGAAATAGCAGGAGGAGATTACAGGAAATAGCAGGAGCAGATTAAGGGAATAGTAGGATCAGATTATATGAAGCAGCAGGAGCAGATTACAGGAGGTAGCAGGAGCATATTAAACGAGGTAGCAGGAGCAAATTACAGGAGGTAGAATGAGCAGATTAAAGGAGGTAGCAGGAGCAGATTACAGAAAATAGCAGGATCAGATTATAGGAAGCAGCAGCAGCATATTACAGGAGGTAGCAGGAGCGATTACAGGAGGTAGCAGGAGCAGATTATAGGAAGTAGCAGGGCAGGTTACAGGAGGTAGCAGGAGCGATTACAGGAGGTAGCAGGAGCGATCAAAGGAGGTAGCAGGAGATTAAATGAGGTAGCAGGAGCAGATTAAAGGGGTTAGCAGGAGCAGATTACAGGAGGTAGCAGGAGGAGATTAAAGGAGGTAGTAGGAGTAGATTAAAGGGGGTAGCAGGAGCAGATTACAGGAAATAGCAGGAGCATATTGAAGGGGGTAGCAGGAGCAGATTAAAGGAGGTAGCAGGAGCAGATTAAAGGGGGTAGCAGGAGCAGATTATAGGAGGTAGCAGGAGGAGATTAAAGGAGGTAGTAGGAGCAGATTAAAGTGAGTAGCATTAGCAGATTAAAGGAGGTAGCAGGAGTAGATTAAAGGGGGTAGCACGAGCAGATTAAAGTGGGTAGCATGAGCAGATTAAAGGGGGTAGCAGGAGCAGATTACAGGAAATAGCAGGAGCAGATTAAAGGAGGTAGCATGAGTAGATCAAAGGGGGTAGCAGGAGTAGATTAAAGGGGGTAGAAGGAGCAGATTACAGGAAATAGCATGATCTGATTACAGGAAATAGCAGGAGCAGATTAACGGG